>OX336353.1:18282251-19666666 GCA_946902875.1 Nematopogon swammerdamellus
TTCAGTTCCGGTTACGCTAAGATGTAGCTCTCATACAAACCGAATTGTTCAGCGCGCCGAAATAAAAGTACGGTACCGGGCTTACTTAATTTCTTCTTTTTAAATACGAATTTCACGCGAGCGATGCTGCGGGCAAAAGCCAGTTATTAAATAAAAGTTCTAATTACATGAAACACAGTTTCCTATATTGGTCTAGGAAGCGACAATTTATTTGTAGAACTAGATATCTACAGTTACAGTTTCAGTCCGAAGTTACCTTTTAAACACGTTCAAAAAGTTTCAAAACTGCAATAATTTGTCTTATGCAGTAGTTTGTTAATTTTATGCTCCGATGAACAGAATGCAACTCTTCCACCCAGTTTAAACTTCAATGTAGATAAGTTAAAATTGTATTGTACATTTTACTAAATATTATTTGTGAGTTGTTTGAATTCCGCGCACACAAATTTAGGATCGATAGGTAAATTTGTATTTTACAAAACGTTCTTAGGGTTCCGTATCCGTCGTACGGGACCCTATCACTAAGCCTACGCCGTCTGTCTGTCTGTCCGTCTGTCTGTCCGTCTAGTGTCTGTCCGTGTTATTATTATTATAATAATAAAAATAAGAAATAGCTAGTCTCGCATCGCCCCGGAGAGCTCCGTAGCCACGGCCTGCACCCGCCGGCGCGCTTGGGGCTTGTCTCCCGCCGTCGGCGGAATTTTACCGTTTTCTTTTTTTTGTTTTTGTCTGTATTAATTTTGTATGTATTTTTTAAATTGTATAGATAGAATTAATATAGATATGTAAATAGAATAAGAAAACGTGACAATAAAGAAATAGTAAAAAAAAATCACGGAAGTCTCCATACAAGAAACTAAAAAGTGTATGCGCGCCATCTACCGAAGAGTATGAAGCATTTGAACTATTATGAATTTTAACTAATATGAAGCATTTCATAAAACACGCCATAGATGGCGTGAGTGGCACTGACCATGACATGACGATACGGAAACCTCGGTGCGCGAGTTCGACTCGCACTTGTTTTTAGGGTTCCGTATCCATGTGAAAACATATTAATAAGCCTACTTCGTCTGTCTATCCGTCCGTCCGTCCGAGTGCTGCAACAGACAGACAAACAAAGGCGGGCATATCCCTTACAGGGATTTATCCCAGTCAACCTTTGGATATTTGAGAGTCGTATGTTGTGAGATATAAGTAGGTAGCAAAAGACTTGAGTGTGGGAATGTAAAATATAATATAAGGAATATAACTAGGTATGATAAACTATAATATATATAAGTACGTACTAGTTAATTAAACGTATAAATTACAAATTATAAATTAAATTAAATACATATTAATTAAAATGTATACATACATACTTGTCCAAAGGTTTTGTTTTTGTCAAATTGAGACATTATCTCAACATTTCCACGTGAAACCATCAAATATTTTCGCTAAACGCTTCTAGAACAAGTTTCAAATTTCAAATTCAGAATATCTCCATTCATCTTATTGGCTGCAGCAAACGTTCAAAATGGCGGCGCGGTCTTCCGCAACAATAGCGAAGGTTGCAAGTTGCTGCCACAAATCACAAACGCTATAAATAAAGAGATATAGCTCGGCGAAGCGGTTGGGAAAAGTTGGCCACTTCCGTTGACACACCTGCGCTCTTCATAAAATATTCTCAACCGATTTCTACGGTGGCACAGAGTATGGTCAGTGGGGGATAAATGGAAATGTCTTTGCAGGCTTTCTTTCTCCTTATTTTGTTACTAGTGTTTGCTGAAATCATCGACGACCGCCTGGGGTCGACTGAAAGGAAGTCTACGAGGTGACTGGTTTCGATGGGACCAAAGTACGCGCCCTAGTGTCATCTCTATAAGTTATAGCTCAGTGGATAGATCATACTCAGGCAGGGCGCCGTAATCCCTACTTTTATTTAATATACAACGTGTCCCAAAACTCAACGTCAAGCAGGAACCAGGGAGTAGGTCAGTTTATAAAGACCCAGGGAAAAATAAGAAAAAAAAAATCGGAGTCACTTGCTTTTTTTCAGAAAAAAATTGAGCTGAATATTTTTTGTGGTAAAACTACAGGCATTCGGGTTTTATTTGGGATAGTGATCAATAGCAGAGTTACTTAGGCTTCCAATATAAAAATTTGAACAATTATATTTGCAAATTTGTCTTCGTAGTACCTAAAAATGTCGTCCAAAAAATGCAGCATATCATAAAAAACAAATGACTCCGATTTTTTTTCTTATTTTTCCCTGGGTCGTCATAAACTGACCTACTCCCTCTGCTCTACTTGACGTTGAGTTTTGGGACATCCTGTACATATTTGTTTTGCTCTTTGCTCGGGTGTATTTCTAGATATATATACCCAATATAAACACCGAATCGTACACACCATCATTAAAACGTTTACTTATATTAAGTCTCTTGTTTAAAAAAAAATCTCTTAGACAATCCATTTTACAAGTTAAGTGATTGTTTTTATTATTTTTATTAACTTTTATTAATACTTGACTGAACCCTATGTTCTTTGTATTTTACTATCTTTTATTTTCTTTTTTACTTAGCCGTAGTATGTTACATTTAACATAAGTAATTAAACCTTAGTATGTAAGTTATATTAAAAAAAACTCTTTAAGGTTTCTTACCCGGTTATTCCTTATAGATTGCATTGATAAAAAAAAAAGATGACGAGCCATACCTACTGAATACGCATATGTTAAAAAAAAATTAATTACGATCTAAATTCAGTATGGAAGTGGTCCTACGGCAATGGTCTTGCTTTAAATCCTAGCAAATGCGTGGTTCTGGTTCTTGGTAACAAACAAGCTGTACAAAAGACCTTGGCCTATAATCCAGTAATACTGTTAGACCAGGTGCCACTGTCCATAACTGACTCGGCCCGGAACCTGGGCTTGGTTATGGACAGCAACCTACGGTTCGAAGGTGACATCGATCTAAAAATCCGGAAAGCTTTTATTAAGTTAAAAAGTCTTTATAAAGTGCGGGAGTGCCTGAATACAAATGTCAGACGACAGCTGGCGGAATCGCTTGTCCTATCTAACTTCAACTACGGCGATGTGGTGTACGGTCCGTGTCTTTTCAAAAAAACTGCCAAATGTATTCAGCGCACTCAGAATGCCTGCGTGAGATTTAGCGAGAGACCTAAAAGAAGAGCACGGATTTCACCTATTCTTAATAACCTTAACATGCTTAATATGAAAAATCGTAGACACCTCCACTTTGCTGTTTTGTTACACAATGTGATAATTAAGGAGGAACCGGAAACCTTGTATCGCAAACTGTCCTGGCTGGGAGGAAAAGATAGATATGGGACTCGATCGGTAGGTAGGCTACTTGCGATCCCCCGGCATCATAGTGCGGCGTTTGAAGGTTCTTTCAAATACGCCGCATCTCGATGCTGGAACAATTTGCCTCCGCCGATCAGGGAGATCACCAGTAACAAATCATTTAAAATAAAACTTAAGTGTTATCTTCTTACACAACAGAGGAAGAATTAAGTCTGCTTACCTCACTGTACGTGTCTTACTATTTTTCTTATACATTAGGTATATGTTTTATTTAGGAATTTATCTAACTCTCAAAATTTATAATTGTATGCACAAGCAACTATTTATTCTTTAGTACATACCGATATCAAATTAACTTGTCTAAATTGTTTATTCATAATATATTTATATATATATATATATATAACAAATACATTCATTTATCATTAAAATATTGTAAGCTAGAGCGGAAGTTGTATGTCTTCAATTGTTAATCTTTAAATTGTTCAAGGGCTGGACTTAAATACAGCGCTGAGTCTAGTGAAATCTTCACTAGACTCAGCATAGGCTGTGTTCAGTCCTTTTTTTTCCTTTTTCCTTCTGTAACTGTTTAAATGTTATGTGTTAATTAATATTACTTGTCTTGATTGTTTTTAAATGTGTCTTAATATGTTAAAATAATGTAATGCTGAAGGGGAAAAAATAAATATTTCTTATTATCTTATATGTCTAAATGAAATATTTTTAATGTTGTGTGTTCTTTATGGCGAAATAAATATATGAATCTGAATCTGAATCTGAATCAACCTAATGAAATCCAAAGTCGCACATACACATTTATCTCAATACGAGTCGTCCATATCGCCTATCCAGGAGCGCACACGTTCTTACTAATAAATAACCACTTAGCAACAACAGCAGCAACTGATACATTAGCAATTGGTACAATGTTTTCGATCGTTACTCCACCTAGAGACACCACACCACCTGTGCCAATATCTGAATCTGAATCTGAATCAACCTAATGAAATCCAAAGTCGCACATACACATTTATCTCAATACGAGTCGCCCATATTGCCTATCTAGGAGCGCACACGTTCTTACTAATAAATAACCACTTAGCAACAACAGCAGCAACTCATACATTAGCAATTGGTGCAATCTTTTCGATCGTTACTCCACCTAGAGACACCACACCACCTGTGCCAATATCTGAATCTGAATCTGAATCAACCTAATGAAATCCAAAGTCGCACATACACATTTATCTCAATACGAGTCGTCCATATCGCCTATCTAGTAGCGCACACGTTCTTACTAATAAATAACCACTTAGCAACAACAGCAGCAACTCATACATTAGCAATTGGTACAATGTTTTCGATCGTTACTCCACCTAGAGACACCACACCACCTGTGCCAATATCTGAATCTGAATCTGAATCAACCTAATGAAATCCAAAGTCGCACATACACATTTATCTCAATACGAGTCGCCCATATTGCCTATCTAGGAGCGCACACGTTCTTACTAATAAATAACCACTTAGCAACAACAGCAGCAACTGATACATTAGCAATTGGTACAATGTTTTCGATCGTTACTCCACCTAGAGACACCACACCACCTGTGCCAATATCTGAATCTGAATCTGAATCAACCTAATGAAATCCAAAGTCGCACATACACATTTATCTCAATACGAGTCGTCCATATCGCCTATCTAGTAGCGCAAACGTTCTTACTAATAAATAACCACTTAGCAACAACAGCAGCAACTCATACATTAGCAATTGGTGCAATGTTTTCGATCGTTACTCCACCTAGAGACACCACACCACCTGTGCCAATATCTGAATCTGAATCTGAATCAACCTAATGAAATCCAAAGTCGCACATACACATTTATCTCAATACGAGTCGTCCATATCGCCTATCTAGTAGCGCACACGTTCTTGCTAATAAATAACCACTTAGCAACAACAGCAGCAACTGATACATTAGCAATTGGTACAATGTTTTCGATCGTTACTCCACCTAGAGACACCGCACCACCTGTGCCAATATCTGAATCTGAATCTGAATCAACCTAATGAAATCCAAAGTCGCACATACACATTTATCTCAATACGAGTCGTCCATATCGCCTATCTAGTAGCGCACACGTTCTTACTAATAAATAACCACTTAGCAACAACAGCAGCAACTGATACATTAGCAATTGGTACAATGTTTTCGATCGTTACTCCACCTAGAGACACCGCACCACCTGTGCCAATATCTGAATCTGAATCTGAATCAACCTAATGAAATCCAAAGTCGCACATACACATTTATCTCAATACGAGTCGTCCATATCGCCTATCTAGTAGCGCACACGTTCTTACTAATAAATAACCACTTAGCAACAACAGCAGCAACTGATACATTAGCAATTGGTACAATGTTTTCGATCGTTACTCCACCTAGAGACACCGCACCATCTGTGCCAATATCTGAATCTGAATCTGAATCAACCTAATGAAATCCAAAGTCGCACATACACATTTATCTCAATACGAGTCGTCCATATCGCCTATCTAGTAGCGCACACGTTCTTACTAATAAATAACCACTTAGCAACAACAGCAGCAACTGATACATTAGCAATTGGTACAATGTTTTCGATCGTTACTCCACCTAGAGACACCGCACCACCTGTGCCAATAAGCGCACGGCCGCGGAACAAATTCTCGTCCTGTTGCCCCGACCATAAATCTGAACGCACAGACTTTTATAGCCGCTGAGAGGTGTCGCGCGACAATTTACAGTTTGACATAACAGCCGATGCGGAATACTTGCTGGCTTGTAACTATTCACATGGACGTAACAATTTTATTTTAACGGATCTATGAAGATGAAAAAAAGAAATACAAAATGTGTTGTTCCCAAAAAAGTACCTTGTATAACACCTATTGAAATGTGCCTGTTAACAACTTTCAATATTAATTCCAACAAAGTATTCTGAAGTTATGAAATATACACATTAATTTGGGATAGTAAATTTATTACAAGTAGATGTGATTTTTAAATTTCTTACTTATTTTATGTAGTTAGAAGCAGTATGAGATGGTTTAAAAAAAAATCTAAAGCAAGGGTCTGCTTTGAACAGAATTTTTTAGAGTTAAATAACCAAATAAATTTAAATATATTTGTAGAAGAAGAGATCTTAGATAACATCAAAGTAAACAACAACAAAAACTTTCTCGAAAAAAAAATGCAATCTTGATATTCCCAAAAATCCACCTTGTATAACACCTATTGAAATGTGCCTCTCAACAACTTTTAATTATTCATTCCCTTTACCCAATGAAATAGTAGCATTATAAAACAAGTCTAACAATAAAAATATAAAAATCAATCAAAAAAACAGAACATTGAAATGGCTTTCGAAGCACTTGAAGTACTTCGAAACTTCGATTCGAAAGCCTTACGTAAAACCCTAGACAACCTCAACTCGGTAATTTTCAAACATTTAGTAAATACAGTTTGATTCTAGTATAGCGAAAGGGTTGTCGTGAGTAAGGGAATGACCGCAGACCGCTAATGCTCTTCAGGAGGGCTGTGTGTCAATAGCCATTTGACAAATTGCTACCCAGAATAAGCCGCATAGAGTTGGGGCGGTAGTTTGTGCGGGTGTAAGGAGCTGATCCATCTTTAGATGGTGTGGAGACGTGACCATGAAATATTCATGATTTCCATGATCTTAATTAAAAAAATTATAAAACAGCACGTCGATTACTAGTACTAGAATATGTACGATGATAATAAGAGATTGTATGGGGAAAGATGCCAGCACCACTATCAAACGATGTGGACACTAAACTAGGTAAACTAGGTCATACAAATTGCATTCGGGCGATTTTCGGACGTACGATAACAACCTTGTAATCGCCGTGCAGATTATCAATTTCGAAAACTATTTCTACTATTCCATTCAGGTTCATTAAAATTAATTTTATTTTGTAGTCCGTTTTTTTGGAAGATTCCTGGAAGAGGAAGGTGACATTTGGGGTGTTGCCAGTTTCCGACAAATTTTAATTATCCAATCTACTTACTACCTACTGATAATTGTATCGATTGATCAACTAATGAAATGCTATAAACTCGAACATTTTTGCATTGTTAAATTGCATCACAGGTACTTAGCGCATATGAAAGGATGAACATGGACTAAGGTTTATTATTTTCTACATAATTTACATAATAAGTACATGTTCATATTTTTAATTGTTAATAATTTATTAACAATTTAACATTTCTGTCAGTACCGTTTAAATAAAATACTAATTAGTCTGAATTGCAATGTTAGAGTTTACTCTCTTAGCAATGTAGAAGTGGTATTGTCAGTAATTTTTTAATAACAGAATTTTGTTTGTACCTCTCCGTTCAATTGAGACGGAAAACGAATAAAAAATTAGTATAATGTCTAATTAATTATTGTCCGAATGAATAGCGGGCTAGGCTTTCTGTGAGCCTCAAATTTTAGCACTCAAAAAGATGTCTTATCCTCAGGCGGTCAGCGCATTAAAACTACACAACTGACGCAGCGTTTCACAAATGCTAAAAATCGTTCAACACTTGAAATTTCTCTAGAGACCGGACGCGTTGCGTGACCCGTCTTGTATTAAACGCAAATATTGGTGAAGTGACAGGAATAAATTGCTAGAAGAGTCATTCATTTCATTTATTTATTTATTTATTTAGTCAGCGTGAAGTCATAACTAAACAAGTGCGAGTCGAACTCGCGCAGCAAGGGTTCCGTATCGCCATGTCATGGCTAGCGCCACGATTGTGAAATGCTTCATATTAGTTAAAAGCCATTATTAGTTAAAATGCTTCATAATCTATTCGTTAGATGGCGCGCATACACTTTTTGGTTTCTTCTATGAGAACCCCCGTGAATTTTTCCGTCCAGTTCAGTGTAGCCGGCACGACCGATGGGAAGCACTGACGTGGCGCCTAGTTCACCCGGTGTTGTGGGCTGCATCACGGATGTTGCAGGTGATGTAGCCAACCGTGTCAGTTTCCATTTAAAAAAACCGGCCAAGCGCGAGCTGAACTCGCGCACCGAGGGTCCCGTATCGCCATGTCACGGCTAGCGCTACTCACGCCATCTAGATGGCGTGTTATGAAATGCTTCATATTAGTTAATGTCATGCTTCATAATCTATTCGGTAGATGGCGCGCGCGCATACACTTTTCGGTTTCTTCTATGGGAACCCCCGTGAATTTTTGACTTTTTCTTATTTTTATTATTTGTTGCTATATCGGCCATAATAACACATTTTTTGTGAAAATTTCAACGGACTACCTATTACGGTTCAAGAGATACAGCCATCGGACAGACGGACGGGCGGACAGACAGACAGACAGACAGACAGACAGACGGCGTAGGCCCCGTATAGGGCCCCGTACCTGATACGGAACCCTAAAAATTATCGTTTGTTTATGTAAAATGTTTTTGGAGCAATAAAGTATGACTATCTATCTATCTATGTACCATTGGTGTTCGTGCTAAGCCGCAATATTGGCAACAAGCAAATGCGTGCCATGTTTAACAATACAGTTTCAACCTACCTATTTATTTTCATGGCTACAGTCGTGCTCTCGGCAACAGACAATGTCTCACACTGCGTCGTTCTTCAAACATGGCGACTGATGTGCAGGAAAACATTTTTTTTCATGTTATCCGGTATGAGTGGCTGAAGCGGAGGGGCCAAAGCACATGCTCCGACCAGCCAATATCACCTCCGAGAAGGTAGATGCCATACCGGAGACTTCCCTGGATTGCTGGCTATACTGGACTAAACAGGAAAAAAGGAGAACACAACCGAAGCTGCTATGCGGCCATCTTACATCCAGTACGGTGGTACCAACCCAGTCGGCTACAATTTGAGCCTAACACCTAGTAAGGGAAGGGACCTACAGTTTTACATCGGTTCCGAACGGTGAATCAGCAGGTGTAGGTATGCACGTAAATTTTTTCGTGAGAAAAAACTCATTGGTTCACGCCGACCGGATTCGAACCTCGGACCTCTCGCATGAGAAGCCGATGCCCAAACCACTCGGCCACCCGCCACTTGCTAACTGTAGTTTTAGAAGTATTGCAGAAATATACTACCAGCGTGAGTACCACTACCACTAGGGGCCTGAATAGGCACCTCTCAGGCTGGCAAAGCATTCGCAATCCCCGCATACGACCGAATGTCCTGTCCATTGGCGGCGTTAGACACTTTATGGGTACCTCGCCGCCACACACGTCGCGCTATTCATAAAAAAAAACCCTAAATACATAACCCAAAATAAAACGACGAATTTAAATTGTCTTTTCTTGCTGTATTAAACTGCTGGCAATAGAGAATTTAAATTTTTTGAATTTTTTTATGTAACCCGGCTGTATCGCAATATCCTTGATGTCAGCCCATAACACCGGGTTAACTAGGTGCCTTGTCAGTGCTTCCCATGTTGGCTACACTGAACTGGACGGAAAACACGAACTATTTACATAGCCGTTTCGACCGACGTTTCGCTCAGTGCGGTGGTATCAACCCGGCCGGGATAAACCCTACTACCTAGTAAGGTTAGAAGGGAAGGGACCTACAGTTTAACGTGGAGTTCGAACCACGGTCAGCCTCCAACGGTCGAGCGGTCACCCATCCAAGTACTGACCGGCCCAGCGTTGCCAACAGTCGTCTGTCTGCACCACTGAGCTATCGAGGCTGTTGTGGAGCAATAAAGTATTTCTATCTATCTATTTTATTACAACAAAAGATAATCCCTTTCAAAAATCGTATTTACAGATTACCTATATTGAATACAAAGTGAATTGTCAATGAAAATGTCACGAAAAAATTCCCCAATTCGGACTCAATTCAATGGCTGACAATATACGAATATTAAAATCTATTCGCAAAAGCTTTTACGCAGAATGTAGAAAAGGAAAGGGAGAAGGGAGAAGGGGGGGATCGCAAATACACAATCAATCACATCGCTACGAGGAATAAAGCGAGGGGGAAACAAGGATCATCTGCTGGTTCCCACAATCACACCCACTGAGTACAGTCGCGTTGTTAAGACTGCGGTACTACAGCGTGAGGCACAATTTGCAAAATTTGCAACATTTCCGTTTCGGTTTTTTGTTCAACGAATTTCAAAAATATATACCTACAAGCTGTGCCCGCGGCTCCGCCCGCTCTCATATTTCACTTCACTGCTAACCTCATAAGCCATTTAGCGTGATAGTAAGTAGCCTATAGTTGATGGGAAGAATCAAGCTATCCGTAGAATTTTGTTTTATTAAAATCGGTTCAGTGGTTCTCGAGTTAAAATCGGACAGACAGACATACACTCAGACACTCAGACAGAAAGCAGACATTGGATTTTATTATAGGTAAGGAAGGATATTAAAAAATCCTGTCTAAAAGTTGACCATATTTAAAAGTTGGTGACGATTTTTATTTTTATTTATGTCAATTAATATGTGAAAAAAAAATCACAAACGTACTACTAAATGGTCCTAAATACTCCGAAATGCTCTCTTTGTTTCGAAATTGCAGCTTTCTAAAACATTACTTTGAGTTTATACTAATTGCAGATGATGTAAGATAAAATTTTACTTCTTTTGACAGATTTGGATATTCGTGTAATGTAAATTGGTTTTTTTTTTATGAAAACTGACACGGATGGCTACATCACCTAAAACATCTGTGATGCCAGCCCATAACACCAGGTGAACTTGGTGCCACGTCAGTGCTTCCCTTCGGTCGTGCCGGCTACACTGAACTGGACGGAAAACACAGACTATTTACATAGCCGTTTCGACAGACCTTTCATTCAGTGCGGTGGTGTCAACCCGGGCGGGTTAAACCCTACCACCTAGTACTAGTAATATAAGAAGGAAGTCATATCCCTTAGTCGCCTTTTACGACATACACGGGGAGAGATGCAGTGGGGCTATTCTTTTAAAGTACCGGCCCCGCACGGTACTTACTTTGGTTTAACAAACTTTGAACAAATACTATAAAACAAGCGAACGCTTCGCTATTCAAAATACGCCATATCAGTGCGCATTTTGATGCTGTAGTACCGCGCTCTTAAGAGTCTTTTAGATTTGAATATTGTATTGTATTGCATTGTGTATATGTATTGAAATTAAATAAAAAAATAGGCTAAGATAACACTTAATCCCTTTTTTTTATGGAAACTGACACGGTTTGCTACATCACCTACAACATCCGCGATGTCAGCCCATAACACCGGGTGAACTTGGTGCCACGTCAGTGGTTCCCTTCGGTCGTGCTGGCTACACTGTACTGGACGGAAAACACAAACTATATACATAGCCGTTTCGACCGACCTTTCATTCAGTGCTGTGGTGTCAACCCGGGCGGGTTAAACCCTACCACCAAGTAATATTATAAGAAGTGAGTCATATCCCTTGGTCGCCTTTTACGACATATACGGGGAGAGATGCAGTGGGGCTATTCTTTTAAAGTACCGGCCCCACAAATGCCTCTAGGCATTTTCTACCATCTACCAGAATACCCTTTGGGTGTGATGACTGCTAGGCGATTGGCGAAAAGAATATACATATTGTATAAGTAGTTAATAATCATTGTATATTGTGTAATTTTAAGCGCTAACACTTCGCATATAAGCGTTACTTACCAACTACTGGAAAAGGATAGGCTTAAAACCAGCAAGGTGTGCACAATAGGCTCACCTGCAAGCTGCGCCTAGACCCGTTTCACTTTTATCTATTGTATTATTTTAATTTAGTATGTAAGTGTACCAAAAAGTGAAATAAATGATAATTCTATTCTATTCAATTTTATTCTATACATATTATATGACAGACAGAAATTTGGCATAACCATAGATCTTGACGACGCGCATATATATTGTCAATACTCTAGATAAAATTGTATAAAAATTAGATAAAAATTTATTTTAGATTAATTAATATGGGAGTAAGTTTGGCACGAATAAAAAAAAATTACACATCATATGGGGTAACATTTTAAGAGCTAAAATAAACTGCATAGATTTAAAAAAATATGTATTTTTTTATTTTAAGTTCAGTGGTCTTAATGATATGCAGTCCGCGTCGAGATTACATCTTTTCCAGCATTTTCATAATGCCCATGCATACAAGTTGTCCACGCGAAAAAGTTGCTATGAGGAATTATTGCAATCCGATCCGGCGAATTCTTACATCAATCGTAGTCAAGTTCACAATAATGAGTCCACACAAGCCACAAAACAGATCAAGCCATCGGTTGAGGCTTTATTTACTAGATACTAGCTTTTGGCTTCGGCTTCGCTCGCGGTAGATTCGGTTTAATAGAAATCCGATTTAAACGAAAATATGATAATAAATTATCGCTTCTCTTACGATATATTCTCTCTCTCTCTCTTCTTCCCGTTCGTATTATACTTTCTTTGATATTGCTCTGCCCTAAGGTATATAGCCTACAGTAAGCCTCAAGAACTACTCTTTCCATTGGTGCAAACTGTATCAAAATCTGTTCAGCGGTTCCGAATTTTACCTCAAACATACATACATACAAAGATAGATTTCTATTTAGAGATATATACATAAATAGAGATAGAAATAGAGATAGAGACAGAGATAGAGACAGAGACAGAGACAGAGACAGAGACAGAGACAGAGACAGAGACAGAGACAGAGACAGAGACAGAGACAGAGACAGAGACAGAGACAGAGACAGAGACAGAGACAGAGACAGAGACAGAGACAGAGACAGAGACAGAGACAGAGACAGAGACAGAGACAGAGACAGAGACAGAGACAGAGACAGAGACAGAGACAGAGACAGAGACAGAGACAGAGACAGAGACAGAGACAGAGACAGAGACAGAGACAGAGACAGAGACAGAGACAGAGACAGAGACAGAGACAGAGACAGATACAGAGACAGAGACAGAGACAGAGACAGAGACAGAGACAGAGACAGAGACAGAGACAGAGACGGAGACGGAGACAGAGACAGAGACAGAAACAGAGATAGAGATAGAGATTAAAAGGTGCGAAGTGTTGTGCTCCTAGAGATCTATGAAGAAATTGGCTGTGTATGCCGAAGGGGTGAAGCAAGCGTGAACGTTCCGACTCAAATCATACTCCACCAATCAGAAGCCACGGAAAAGGCCTACCTACTAAACTATAAAATAATACAGCCTTGTAGCAGTGGCGTCCGCAAAACGCATATATCGCAGCCGCGCCAACTGCCGCTTCGTAGCCGTGAGATATATCCTGTATCCTGCATGTTAAGGGTCGCCATAACACTGGAAAGGCCGCACGGGATACCATAATTATATTATTTTACAAAGTAACATTAAAACTAGAAGGACATCGTTAGATCGATAAAAATGTTTAAAAACATACAAATATTCCAAATAGTCCACAAATATTTTACTTGAAAAATAACACAATGAACAGGTATATGAGGTGCAAAGGCGGACTTATCCCTTGAAGATATTTATTCCAGACAACCTTTAGACGCATGCAATGTGTAAATTAATGAATTTAGCATAGATAAGATACAAAATAAAACTTAGAATAGGAACGCCAACATTTTTTTTGGCGTTCCTGTCCTGGAGTATTCTGGTCAAATTATTAAACATAAATAGTTTTAAGCGACTTTTTAGTACTATATACACACATATGTAAATATTGGTACCCCTGGCTTTTCAGCTTCAGCATGTGTCGTATCTTAAGTAATTTTTTTATTTAAATTCGGAATACCTACAGCAATAAAATGTCAGACGAAAACCTTAGAAATAATTTCATACATTTCGTTAGCAATCTTCTACAAGAGTGCTAACGAAATATATGTAAAATGATGTTTGAAACTGAAGAGGAAATTTAATCTGTCCCGACAAGTCTAGAATGTATGGTCACCCTATCGTACCTATCTAGCGAGCTGCTGTCCGCGGCACACACTCGTAAACACTTCCTCGTGGTCTACAGTCTACACTCACTACTAGCTCTGACGCGATCTTAGATAACTAGATACAGTGAGGTCATGTGTGTGTCATGCGTGACTGTTTGTGCCACAAGAGATCCATTGTCAACACCGGGTGAACTAGGTGCCATGTCAGTGCTTCCTTTCATTTCATGTCGGCTACACTGAACTGGACGGAAAACACAAACTATTTACATAGCCGTTTCGAGCGACGTTTCATTGAGTGCGGTGGTACCAACCCGGTCGGGATAAACCCTACCACCTAGTAAGGTAAGAAGGGAAGAGACCTACAGTTTTACGTGGAATCCGAACCACGGTCACCCATCCAAGTACTTGCCGTGTCCAGGTGTTTTTAACAAGTTTTTTTTAAATTGGATATATTTGTAGGTTAATTTTATTACTTTCATTAGCTCTAACAAAATTTATTTTTAGATTTAAATTCGTAATAATCAAATGGAACATTTTCATAAGGTTATTTTTTTGTCATACACAGTAAATAGTATAGATTTCAGGTAAAATTATTTCGTCGGAATAAAAATATTACTACAATACATATATCTAAATACTCCAAGGTCACTGTGTACATTACCGGATGAAGAACATTATCATAGGAATTTTCCGCCACTGAACAGCCTGGAATAGTGCCGGGTAAGGTATCTAGCCTGACAGGATACACACTGAGTAGAGAAAGACTGCTATGACAAAATTTTCCTCTGTACGTTTTGTAAACAGATGGATTCAGCCAGAATAGTTTTATAAGCGGGGTCCATGGGGCTCAAATAAACCACCTAATTGGACCGAAGTGATTTTTTTAAATCGAAAAAAAAAATATTATTATCCCAATATACTTTTTGAATTTACCGTCACAGAAGTATAAGGGGATCGTGAATAATTTTTTTCATAATTAAAAAAAAAATCATTTGAGCACACGAATACCTCGGTACCTAACGTACTTTCCGTACGTAATTTCCGTATTGCAGAATGCGAACTTGCTTCACAACCGAATATCTTCCAGTCGACTTTCTACACAGCTTAACTATTGGCACTGTCACTGTTGGCGTAGTAAATTATCGATTATTATAGTGAAATAGGTTTTTTTTTTTTTTATGGAAACTTGACACGGTTGGCTACATCACCTACAACATCCGTGATGTCAGCCCATAACACCGGGTGAACTAGGTGCCATGTCAGTGCTTCCCTTCATTTCGCGCCGGCTACACTGAACTAGACGGAAAACACGAACTATTTACATAGCCGTTTCGACCGACGTTTCGCTCAGTGCGGTGGTACCAATCCGGCCGGGATAAACCCTACCACCTAGTAAGGTAAGAAGGGAAGGGACCTACAGTTTAACGTGGTATCCGAACCACGGTCAGCCTCCAACAGTCGGGCGGTCATCCATCCAATAACTGACCGCACCATTAAGCTGCCGAGGCTGACGATCCCTTAGTCGACTTTTACGACATGCGACGGGGAGAGATGCAGTGGGACTATTCTTTTTAAGTACTGACCCCACACGGTACAAAGGTATACATGTTTTACATGGGTACTGTACAATACATCGCTCTGAAGTGGCGGGTAGCATTTTTAGAGTTTCGTATCCGTACGGGACCCTATTACTAACCCTACGCAGTCTGTCTGTTCTACATTTAAAGGGCTGTATATTTTGAACCGTAATTGGTAGCCGGTGGGAATTTTTAGGTTTCCGTATCCCGTACGGAAGCCTATTACTAAGCCGCCGCTGTCTGCTGTCTGTCTGTCCGTCCGTCCGTCTGTCTGTCCGTCCGTCCGTCCGTCCGTCTGTCTGACCGAGGGCTGTATCTCTTGAACTTTTTAATAGGTAGTCCGTTGAAATTTTCACAGAATAATATGTGTTATTATGGCGTATATAACAACAAATAATAAAAATAATAGAAAAAGAAAAAAATTAAGGGGGACAAGAAACGTGTTTTTTTTTCAATGTTTTTTTTTTGTGCAGAAACCTCGGTGCGCAAGTCCGACTCGCACTTGGCCGCTTTTTATTATGGAACTTAACACGGTTGGCTACATCACCTACAACTTCCGTGATGTCGACCTTAACACCTTGGTGAACTAGGTGCCATTTCAGTGCTTCCGTTTTGTTCGTACTGAACTGACTAATACTGAAGCTGGACGGAAACAACGAATTTAAAAATAATCATCTGAAAAAAAATTGTGGAACCGGACTTAGTAACAAAGTGTCGAGATAATAAATTGATAGTGTGAACCTTACAGCACCCATAATCCCTGCCTTTCTGAGTTCCAGACGGACGGCGACCAGCTATGTGCAAGAAATCTTGGCGACGCGCGGCGAAGAAATCTTACCTGAGAAACAGTCAAGAATGACCGTTCTTCAAGCCTTAAGGAGACTAGTGTTTAAATACAGGGTGGCCTATAAGTCCTTAGAAATATAAATATTGAATAAATAAAGAAATGTGAATAAAATCATATTTGTATTTCAATTTTATCATAACAAAATGGGAATTATTTTTTCTAAAATTACGCCGTCTAAATGTAAACCGTTACAATGACAGCACTCCTGTAAGCGACCTCTAAATTATCGACGACTGCGCGGCAAGTCGATTCTGTGATGTAAGCAATTTCTCTTCGGGTATTTCTTTTAGCGCATCAATTTACCTCAGATTTGTGACTTACACTTTACTTTTAATTTTAAAAAGTGCCTTTCAATTAACCCAATTCATATTCGACAACGTTTGAAGTGATGGAGTGTCATTAAAGTTACGCAAATTGTGATGTTCTCGAAATTTACGCAGCGCAATGGTCGCCGAATTATAGTTGCGATAAAACTCGCATACAAAAAAACGCACAGGTGAAACGCGACCATTGCGACTGAATTCCGAGAAATTGAATTTCGAATTAAGAACATAGACGCGGCTTTCCCGCTCGTCATAATATGTTTCTAATTCGAAATTCAAATTTCTAAGGACTTAAGGGCCACACTTTATAACTTTGATTTTAGGGTTACGTAGCGAGCGACGCTGTCAGGGATCCTTATAAAATAGGACATGTGTTTGTAGGTTTGTCCATAGGTCCGTCTGTCGGTCTTTCTTTTTATTTTTAAATAAAATTATAAATTAGTGCATTTAGTCCTTACGGCATGAAAACTATTTTGAAGTTTATTAACGCCCTACGCAAAAGGAAGCGTGTTATAAGTTTGACGCTTTCGTCTGTCTGTATGTCTGTGGCATCGTAGATCCCAAACAGATTTTTTTATTAGAAAGCTGCATTACCCAGAATGGTTCTTAGCTATGTTAGTAATAAAGTAATTATGAAGTCATAGCGATAATAAAATCCCAAACGGATGGACCGATTTGGATGCGGTTTTTTTAAAGCCTGAAATAAAAGTTAAATTACAAATTTAAACCACGACCCTTAAAAAGTAAAAAATAATTTCCGTTTACTTGCTTAAAGGAGTCGGGGGACCGCTAAGTAAATACAATATATAGCTCAGAGTTGCGTGGGTATTTACTTAGCGGTCCCACCGGTAAACGGAAATATTTTTTTACTTTTTAAGGGTCAGGGTTTTTGACGTGATGACGTCACGTCTTATAAATGGATGAGCACCGGCTGCACGCACGAAAGCGTGTAGCGTTGATATTCAAAGTTACCATGGAAACGTCTTAAGAAGTAAAACTGTCAAGATCAGACAACAGAAGTTTTGATGGCCAGTCACAAGATGATTAATCTTTCTACTGGAAATAGAAATTACTGATCTTTGATCTATGTACTACGATTATTCCACGTCATCACGTAAAACTATCGTCCGTAAACCGACTTTACAGACAACCAATTTTTTTTTTAAATTTCTAATTTAACTTTTATTAGTTCAATAGTTTTGTGCCATCTCATTCTAATTAAACAAGATTAAACTAAACATATACTTATGTGTATACATTACCATGTGTATCAGTGTCCTGATTAACTTCAAAGGCTTGCGAATGAGATCGGGCTAAGGATTCCAAGATAAAGTTCCAGATTTACCGTAAGGGGACCCTTAAAAACCGGCAAGCAACCCCACCATTTTGCTACGAAATTGCGCCCCTCAAATCCGCTCGATTTGAAGCGCAGAAGCCGACGTGGTGGGTATTTTTGTAAGGCAGTGCCGGCAGTAAGCCGGGCCAGAGGGGGGCGGGAAGGGGTACGGGCGCAGGACTAAGAACGAGGGTGCAAATCCTTTCGAGAGGAGACAGTTGCACCCCCCGACGCGGGCTCGCGAATGCGAGGGATGGGCGGTAGTCGATAACAGAATAGTTTTGGTATCGATAATATGAACGATATAATTATGATGGTAGTGTTCCAACCGCACCGTAATATAGAAATTCTAAATTATGTAAGGAAGTTGTGGAAATTATTCAAACACTCTTGTGTCGGGTTAGCATGGTATGACGAAACTCATATCACAACATGCAGTACATCCATTATCACGGGGGTTAGATTTTTTTAAATTGCCTTTTCGCTAAGTCTGCACGTCAGCTACCACCATCCACAATTTGCAACATATACTTACATAAATGGTCTAGATCAGGGATGGGCCAACTACGGCCCGCGGGCCATCTGTTTACAAACATTTTTGGAAAAGGCCTATTGACCTTCAAACGTTACCTAGTTCCCATGCACAAACCTAACGCCCAAAGATCAATGTGCGTTTTTTATACTTCATCAGGACCCCATTCACACACCCGCGTGTCGCGTTACACGTGCAAATTTCACTATACGTCGTTACGTCCAAGTGCTTATTTTTACCCGACGCAAGTTACTCGGCGTAACTACGCTCAGTGTGGTGGTAAGCCAAAAGTAGTGTTCACCCTGACATATCGTGATTTATCCTGATTTATCGATAACAAGAGTGTTTCCCATCTCTAGTTACAGCACGATGGAGGAGATGAAGCGACCGCCAGCAGGTAGTGAACTTAAGAGGATATCATAAAATTATTACATTACTGCTTTTATACGATATCTTATGACAACTAGGGACCACTAGATAAATATGGACTCAAAACATATTCTCCGGATTCTAAGGAGAGTATTAGGATCTTTTTGCGGGCGGTAGAATCCGTTTCACAATATTTGATGGAGATTTTGTGAAGCGGATTATCGGGGGATGAAATTTCTGTCTCTTTGTAAAGAGGCGACCTTATCGAGTAATTCTGTTGCCTGTGTTCGTAGCCTATGCGCAAATATTATGCGATCTGCTAGGTTTTTATAAGCATATTTGTTTGCTTGCTTAGGCTTTTTTATATTTATTTTTTTTATGTTTCCGCACCCCGTGCCGAAGCCTATTACTAAGCCTACAACGTGTGGTTGTTTGTCTGTCCGTCCGTCCGATGGCCGTATCTTTGGAACCGTAATAGCAAACCGGTTGAAATTTTCACAGAATGTGTTATGATTTTCGCGGATTTAACAATAAATAATATTTAAAAAAATCGGTTACAAACAATTAGTTGTAAATAAATTGTTAATAAATAAATTGTTGTTTATTGAGCGTTCTTGGCAGTAAAACTACACTTGGACTTGTCACAATTTGTCCTATCACAATTTGTTCTATTAACAATTTGTTAAATCAAACCTTTTTCTTCAACAACAATTAATTATTATTCCCAAAATTAAGATGTTTTAAAATTGTAATATAAAGTGAGGATCTAGAGGCGCGGGAGTGACTCCACTAAATTCGATCGATAAGAAGATCAACTTCTATGAAGAAGCAAATTCACGAAAAAAAAAATTATTCTTATTCCATATCTACAAGTGTAACGCATAAATCATAGGGTAACCAGACAGCAGAGTTTACAAGAGCTGGTTGGAAGTCTGGTAGATGGATAAGACGCGATAACAGTGTACCGGGAAGATGCAATTACTGTCCTGAAGGATGGCTGTTGTAGGGTGTACATAATTTCAGTTTAGTTAGTGGGACAAATATTTTTAAGATTTCTGTAGGCCTAAGTATCGTTTATTGTTTATTGTATAATTTCATCCACAGGTAGGTAATCTATGTTTGGATACGTCGATAGTTCCGTCAGTTGTAATTCAATGCGAAGAAGAGCTGACAACCAAAAACTGCGCAAGTCACAAAGTTTTTTATTGGTACTTACTTACAAATCATTAACCCATACTACCGCTCACAAGTACAAGAACATTATTACTTACTGCATAAAGTTTAATACTTAAGAATCTGACCATTCCTGCCTATTTACATTACCTACATCTGGTATATGAAATCGTCAATTTTGATACATAAATATATGAAGTCAAAAACAAATTAAGTACTATAGGTTAATTGCAAAGAATTTAATATGTCCGCTCGTTAATGTCAGCTGTTCGTTCATCAAAGTAAAACTATAAAAAAATTACAATTTACGAGTACCTATCTGGTATGCCTACCAAACACAATCACATACTCACAAGTAGCTCACCCACCAGAATAGTTCATTACCCACACATTTAGTTCAAGTGCTTCAAGTCTGGGGCGAACATAAACGTGTTCAGAGACTAAGGTCGGCTTATGGCGACCCTTACAAGTGACGAGTGGGCTAGTGGTACAATCGTTGATGAAAAAAATAAATATAGGCGGAGATAAACTATCAAATTGGCCATACGATCTTGGTACTAAAATATTAAATTTGGAAATTTTCCAAAATATGTTTTTTATTACGATGACAACTAAAGTTATTATACTTCGGTTAAATCAGAAAAAGAAAATTTTTCTTAGAAACTTAAGAAAATTTCAAATTGTGGCATCTGTCTGTTTGTATTTACGCATATTTATGTAACATGTTTACTCAAAAACTACAAATCAGAATTGCATGTCAATTATTCCATTAGATTTAACAACTCTTTGAAATTATTTTAGGATATTGATCATCACTCTATCTGCTTGTGGTAATAAGCAGTTTTTTTTTTATGGAAAGTGACACGGTTGGCTACATCACCTACAACATGCGTGATGTCAGCCCATAGCACCGGGTGAACTAGGTGCCATGTCAGTGCTTACCTTTATTTCATGTCGGCTACACTGAACTGGACGGAAAACAAGAACTATTTACACAGCCGTTTCGACCGACGTTTCATTCAGTGCGGTGGTACCAACCCGGTTAACGTTGAAAAGTGTAAAACATACATTACACTCGTGAAAATTACACGAAAGCGCTCCGGAACTATCTCAGATCACCTGAAATGAGGTCAAAGGAGACGAACCGCCTCGCCCGGGCTATTCCCTCCACTAAGCGATCGCTCGCCGTAAATCTTGGAGTAAACTTTATTACCCACTGTTACTCCGTCATGAAAAAATAATAAATTTCCTAAGCGAAGCTAAATTGAATCGCTATTTATTTTATTTACACTTTTAGGCATAGCCTGACGTTGTTCGTTACTATTATCTTTAAAGCAGATTTTAAAACAAGGACTGTATACAAATTATACAGATAGAAAGAAAATACTTATTATTATTATATATTATTTTTATGTAATCCGTTATGGGTGGCTGAGTTGGAGGGGACAAAGCGCATGCTCCGACCAGCCAATATCACCTCCGAGAAGGCAGGTGCCATACCGGAGACTTCCCTGGATTGTCTGGCTATACTGGACTAGAGGAGAACACAGCCGAAGCCGCTATGCGGCCATCTTACAACCAGTAAGGTGGATTTTTTATTTAAAACTTTTTTATTGAAAGCGCGACATATTACCTAATGGGTGGCGCCAAGCCACCCATTAGACATAAGGTGTCTATAACGACGCACATGGACATTCGTTCGTATGCGGAGGTTGTGAATGCCATGCCGGCCTGCCAGGTGCCCATTCACGCCCCTCTTGAAGGACCCGAGACTGTACTTGGGGGGAAATTTATGAACAGGGAGAGCGTACCAGAGTTTACCTATTCTGTAGAGGAAAGATCTGCAGAATTGGTACGCATCCGCGGTAAGTCCAGCGTGTAGGCATGCAATCCCTGCCTAGTACGCGTGATGCGGAGAGTGGAAAGGAGACGTCGAAATCGCGTTAAACAGCTCCTCCGAGCACTCCCTATGGAATAAGCGATAGAACACACTTAGCGAGCCGACATCCCTACGGTTTTGCAGTGGTTCTAGATCGCGGGACACTTCGGGGTCACCCACTAGTCGCACGGCTCGACGCTGGATCGAGTCCAGAGGCGCAAGCTGGTATTTGGAAGAGCCATCCCACAGGTGCGAGAAGTACTCCAAGCAGGACCTGATCTGCGATTTATACAGAAGCAGCTTTTGGTTCGGCGTGAAGTCCGTCGCACCTTATTGATTTCATTCCTCTCCAGGACCATTACTATCGTCTTGTTTACATTCACTTTCATTTCCTTCCTTTTAAATGCTTCAACCATAAGTTACCATGTCCTGCAACTCGTCCACGGGCGACGCAACTTGAACACTGCCCACAGCTCATTTCTCATCAAGTCATAGGTATTTTCCAGATCTACGAACGTTCAAAAGATCTTCATGTTTTTCGCCAGATATTTTTCGGCTATGCACCACCACCGCACCGTAGTAGGGAAAAGACCTGATCCGTGAATTCCATACCCTTCCTTCCATACGTTTAAATTCTGAATAGCTATACAATTTCATTATATTGTAAAGCTTACCTGGAATAAATGTAATTTTGCTGTAAGTGGGCATTCTGGCCAACAGAATAAGTACATATACCTACCTACCTATAGTAGTTATACATTCATGAACACCTTGATACTAGGGCCCGAAACGTGTGTTAACTTTTTATGATTCCGTTACTTGTATAAACTGTCGACTGGGCCCCTTCCCGAGATAGATACACCCCGGCCCGTGCGACATCTCGTATGTGGCCCGCGTTTTCTGACTAGGGTCGACATGTTTTTCTTAAACCTCGGACTGATTTTAAAAACTAGAACACTTCATGCGAATTGTCCTTTACTCCGTTAGACATATATATTTTTTAATATTTTTATTTTGCCCATATTTATAATTTAAGGAACATAGAATTTGTATTATCTCTATGTTTTTATGCTGTAACCACTAAAAGGTGTCTTTCAATATTTTTTTAGATTTAACCCTAAACGTTTCGTTTTTGAAGCTTCGGTATATTTCAAATTATAACTTTTTATAATTTTTTCTTTTTAATATCTGTATAATGGCTATTCAATACGTTTTCAACTATACACGGTGTTGCAACCCCAACCGTTAAACCCGAAAGGTCATTATTCTGTACATGAAACCGAACAACTTTTGTTCTACGACTATTTAATTTGAAGATATAATGGTGCATGGTAACCCTATTCACGAACATTATCTAAACGAATTTGGGTCAGTAAACATCGGGTCTTGTCTGGTTTATGGTCTAGCACAAAAGCAATAAATACCTTCACGGGGCGTCAACTCAGCGAGGTGACAGCATTGACTTAGGACATATAATACTGACGCAAGGACGTACAAAATCAATTAAATGTCCTCACTAAAGTGTTGGTCAAACCATAGTAAGAACGCCTAAAATGAACAAAACCAGTTCGAAAAATGTATATCGCATACTATAATTATTATATTATTTTATAATTCGATTATTTTCATTTGGCAAATTAGTTAATTTGAGACTTTCGATTTTTTTTAGCTATTGTTTTACAAATCTAATTGATTTTTAGGGTTCCGTACCTCAAAAGTAAAAAAAAACGAAACTCTTATAAGATCACTCTTGTGTTTGTCTGTCTGTCTGTCCTTCGTTTCGTCTGTCACACACCTTAAGTTATAGAGATTTAGTTGAGAGCTTGAGATAGCTTAAGTTAGAGTTAGGGGTGAGGACAGAATTAGTTTTTTTTTTTTTTTTTTTTTTTTTTATGGAAACTGACACGGTTGGCTACATCACCTACAACGTCCGTGATGTCAGCCCATAACACCGGGTGAACTAGGTGCCATGTCAGTGCTTCCCCCTCAGATCGTGCCGGCTACACTGAACTGGTCGGAAAACACAAACTATTTACATAGCCGTTTTAACCGACGTTTCATTCAGTGCGGTGGTACCAACCCGGGCGGGTTTAAACCCTACCACCAAGTAAAATTAGGAGGGAAGGGACCTACAGTTTTACGAGGAATCCGAACCTCGGTCAGCCTCCAACGGTCAGCGGTCACCCATCCAAGTACTGACCGCACCCAGCGTTGCTTAACATTCAATAGCGACAGTTGACTGTCTGCACCACTGAGCTATCGAGGCTGACCTTAGTTATGTACCTTTTTAGTGTCGGTTTTACATGACACATTCATTTAGCTAAGAGTGCGAGAGATGTTTAATTTGGATGTTTTTAGGGTTCCGTACCTCAAAAGAGGAAAAAAGGAGCCCTTATAGAATCACTCTTGTGTCTGTCTGTCTGTCTGTCTGTCCGTTTGTCAGAGCTTTTTCTCCAAGTATACTGGGCGAAAAAAGTTAAAATTTGGTATATTCACATATACAGAGTTTGATGATCCAATCACGGACACTTAGCATAAATAAACGAATTTTGATTTTGAGGAACAATTGAGAAAGTAAAAAAAAATTTTCAATTGCCCCATGTGACATATCAATGAAAAGGGATACAAAAATATACAATTTTTTATTATCTAATTTTAAAATGCATAGTTTAATTACAATTTAATATAAATAAATCCAAACGTAAATTTTGACCTTCCTAGAGCCTTAATAATAATCACTATTAAGGCGCGCACACACTGTCGGCAAATACGCATTAATTTAATAACCACACGAGTCGAGGCCGTCGCGTCGTCGGTATCTGAAATTTGTTCAGGCGCGCCCCGCTTAAGCGGGGGCGAATGTCGCTGCAAATTGGCGAAAACCGCCACAATTGACACGCACGCGAGTACTTTTGCGCACTTATGCGGACATTCTGCGAGTAGTGTAGTAAATGAGTGCTCAAATAAGGGGTCTAGCCGGAAAGCTCGAAAGCAGAAAGTTTGACTTCGGAACTTTGTTCTGACTAGTTAGGAGGTAAACATACTAAAAGTCCCCACCACTGGGGGGTGCGCCCTATGGGGGGGGGGGGGGGAGCACAAAGAAGGTCCCATTTTTCAGTGTTTCGCTTATATCTTGAAAACGGTGCATCATTTACGTTACGTTACGTACATCATTTGCATTATTTGCAAATAAAAGCAAAAATCTGTTTTTGTCATACATTGCTTTTATTTGGAAATAAAATCGGCCTTTTTTCGGACTTTATATCTCGACAACGATTGAGAATTAGTAAAAAGTTTATATATCAAATTGTAGAGAATTTTATCACCTCTTTTTCCTTAATTGAACAGTTTTTCTTATGATGCACCATTTTCGAGATATAAGCGAAAAACTGACCCCCCAGTGGTGGGGACTTTTAGTATGTTTACCTCTTAACTAGTCAGAACAAGGTTCCGAAGTCAAACTTTCTGCTTTCGAGCTTTCCGGCTAGAATCATTCGTTTCCTGGCCTAAAGGCGTAATTCGCGCTGTTGCTGGGGAATATATTACTGTATTGGCAACACTGATCCGATCGTGGTGAAGCGGTAAAGGTGGCTGTTGGCGAATAGAATGTCAGTGGATTCTAATCTCTCCCATGGATGCATGGGGGGGGGGGGGGGGGGGGATGTTGTAGGTGATGTAGCCAACCGTGTCAGTTTCCATAAAAAAAAATACATAAATTTGAAAAGCATAAACCTCCTTTTTTCTTCGCGCAGTCGGGTAAAAAGGTGTTTTGCTCTCTTTCTAACTTCCAAGGCAGGTAAAACCGGTGAAACTTATTGTGTGCTGACGGATTGCACAATAAATTTTTTTTACATATTTCAGCTTTAGCGTCGTCTGCATTTTTTTCCCTCCCCGCACCCTCCTCCTGATGGAACGTGACGGGTAAAGATCTCGGGCGGTAATTAAAAATGCTTTCAAAACTAATTAGTAATTACTGTCCGCACGACCGCTTCCGTGATGCCGGGAAGTGACCGACATTCCGGAAATACTTGCAGGCGGTAAATATTTCATTGACGGAAAAATTACTGAACGGGAAAATTATCCGATCGATTATCTACATTTTCTGACTTCCCGGGAAAAGCGAGCAAGGTCGGAAGAGTGTTAAGTCTCCGTCGTAGTCGAATAGGATAGGCTAATTTAACTTTGTAACTTCTAATCAACATGTTTTTCGTTAGGGGCGTGAAAGGCTTTCTGTCAGATTCCTAAATATTTACTTGTACTCTATAAATAATAATGTCATTTTGAGCGGTAGTGTGCGTTAGGTTAATTTATTTGTAGGTTAGTGGGCAACTATAATATTTATAAGTTGTGAAGTTTAATTGTCAGTTCCCCTTCATACTGGCGGAATTGAAAATTTATCAAGAGTAGGTTACCTACCTATAGATGAAATTATACAATAAACAATACACAATCAACAATAAATAATAGACTATCATTAAAAAAATATATATATTCAACAATAAACAATACACAATTAGCAATAAATAATACACAATCAGCAATAAATAATTAACAATCAACAATAAACAATACACAAACAACAATAAACAATGCACAATCAACAAGAATAATACACAATCAACAATAAACAACACACAATAGACAATACATAATCAACCATATACAATACACAATCAACAATATACAATACACAATCAACAATAAACAATATCGATGCCACTGTCGCGCTTTCCACCGTACTGGACGTGAGATGGCCAGAAAAGCCTCATATTATGTGTTCTCCTCTAGTCTCTAGTCATCAATACATAATAATTATCAAAATACCATGTGGGACCGGTAGCCCCACTGCATCTTTCCCCGTGCATGTCGTAAAAGGCGACTAAGGTATTAGGGCAAGATGCCATGCTGAACCACGACAGAATAGCTACCTCTCACATTGGCGCGGTCCTTGCACCGAGTCATGCAGCAGGTGTTTCTTCGTGCCTTACTTGCTTGCTTAATAGTTATCATGTTCGAATACTTTGCTAAATGCGGTGGTCAGTGTTGTGCTGTAATTTACAAGAGTACCTGCAGCACAACACCAATTACCCCGATTGTCGGGATACAGCTTGTGGTGGTTCCCTTGCCCCTTACTAGGTGGTGGGCCACAAATTATAGCCGACTGGGTTGGTACCACCGTACTGGATGTAAGTTGGCCGCATAGTATGGCCACCAATCCAGGGAAGTCTCCGGTATGGCACCTACCTTCTCGGTGGTGATATTGGCTGGAGCATGCGCTTTGTCCCCTCCGACTCAGCCATCCATACATGATTACACATAAAAAAAATTATGTACATAACATAATTTTTAGAACCAAAGAGAAGTCTCCGGTGTGGCACCTTCTAGGAGGTGATATTGGCTGGTAGGAGCATGAGCCCTGGCTCCTCTGACTCAGCCACCCATACCGAATTGTATAAGAAAAGTAAGTACTTATATGTAATTCAACTTCTACAATACGAAGATAAACCAATGAACAACAGAGCCGTTAGAAATATCCCCCTTTTTTTCCTCCCCAGAATCGCAAAGTACTATTTAATAGCTGTGTCAATATACACTCGGAACCCTTCGTCTACACCCCGTACTCGGGATCAAATCAATTCAATCCTCCACACGGTAATAAATAACCAGAAGAGGCAAAACGCGTTGACAAAATGTTACTCGTCGTTAAACAAGTGAGTACCTTCACTTTTCATGTCAAATTGTTAAATTAACATTCTGAAAACATTCCGAGGTTCGGATTCCACGTAAAACTTTAGGTCCCTTCCCTCCTTACCTTACTAGGTGGTAGGGTTTATCCCACCTGGATTGACACCACCGCACTGAATGAAACGTCGGTCGAAACAGCTATGTAAATAGTTCGTGTTTTCCATCCAGTTCAGTGTAGCCGACATTAAATGAAGGGGAGCACTGACAAGGCACCTAGTCACCCGGTGTTACGGGCTGACATCACGGATTTAGTAGGTGATGTAGCTAACCGTGTCAGTTTCCATAAAAAAAAAGTCAAAGGACACAAATCCCTAAGGTTAGTTAGAAGGAATGCATCAAGGCATTAAGCTAGCATATTATGCCTAATTGGTATACATTGGGGTTCAATAAAGAATATATACATATATATGTACATACATACATAAATTCCCAATACATTCAAACGATCGCATTAAAAGCCATAATATGCTATGAATGTGGCAATGCTCCTAATTCGCGTATTTGTAGACATAAGACGATAGGTGAACACAAGCATAGTTATTGTGAACTCAACTTTTAAGCTGATTTGGTCGGTGACATGGTATTTCACAAGTGATGTATGAGAAGGTTTATCTAGGTACTTACTATAGATCAGTGGTCCTCCTACCCTTTGATAGCACACGACTGTTCTGTGGAATAATAATTTTGCCTTAAAAAAACTAAGGCTCTTTGTCCATTTATGTAATTTTTTATTTTTTCCATTATGGTAATATATTTTGTTGAGTCAAGAGTGGTTAGAAAATATGATCTAATCTCCAAAATCACGTCCGAGAAGTTAGGTGTCATACGTTTATTTATATACTAGCTTTTGCCCGCGGCTTCGCTCGCGTGAAATTCGTATTTTAAGTCGAAGAAAGTAAGTAAGCCCGCTACCGTACTTTTATTTCGGCGCGTAGAACAATTCGGATTGTATGAGAGCCACATCTTACCGTAAACGGAACAGAATTTTAGCCTATTCTGTGTCATGTATAGTTAAATATACTTCTACTAAGTTTAATTGAATTCGGATTATCGGTTTAAGAGTTATGGAGGAAATACATACATACAGAAAACATTTCTAAAAATCGTCAATTTAGTTTCAGTATCACATAGAGTCTACAAACTCAGTATCTCATAAAATAAAGTAACTTACCTACTCCATGACCATTCCTTACAGATTTATTATTAGAACCTATTGATTGATTGATGATATTGATATTAATGATGATAGAAGTAAAAAACATTATATTATAGCACCATGGCCACCAAATAACAGATATATTAGGTAGTAGTTTTTTTTTATTGAAACTTGACACGGTTGGCTACATCACCTACAACATCCGTGATGTCAGCCCATAACACCGGGTGAACTTGGTGCCACGTCAGTGCTTCCCTTCGGTCGTGCCGGCTACACTGAAGGACGGAAAACACAAACTATTTACATAGCCGTTTCGACCGACCTTTCATTCAGTGCGGTGGTACCAACCCGGGCGGGTTAAACCCTACCACCTAGTAATATAAGAAGGGAGTCATATCCCTTAGTCGCCTTTTACGACATACACGGGGAGAGATGCAGTGGGGCTATTCTTTTAAAGTACCGGCCCCACACGGTACGAAACGGTAGTCAACTAAACACATTATACATACATAGTGTTTTCATTTTACGAAGGCCCGCGGGGTTTGAGGTAGGAAGTAGTGCGAGAGGTGACCACCGCGCGGAGCTCAGTAGAGAACGAACTCGGTGCCCGGTCGGTGCACACGTTCTACACGTCTCCACATCGCTCCGTCGAACCGAGTCGTTCCCTACTGAGCTCCACGCGGTCTCACACCACTTCCTACCTCATACCCCTCGTCCCTTCGTAAAATGAAAACACTCTACCTACATATATAGCGTCACGCCGGTTTTCTGTTTTCATGTTTTCCTGTTTATATCAGATATAGTGACAAGGATTGAGAAAGGAATGCTTCGGTGGTTCGGTCATGTTGGAAGAATGGATGATAGGAGACTAATAAAAGACGTTTATGAAGCAAATGTGAGTGGAAGAGTCGGGAAGGGTCGCCCTAGACGCACATAGCTGGAGCAGATCGGGCATGTGCTCAAATAGGGCCAAGTATTCGTAACCGATGAGCATGCATGAAGAACATTATGGGTGTGGAAGAGGCGGCAGAGGTGTGTCAGGATCGTGGCACGTGGAGATCCGTTGTCTCTGCCTACCCCATCGGGAAACACATTATGTCTTCCGGGACAATGTAAAAGCAGTCTTAGGTACGTTCGCAAAAAAAAAAACTTAAAAAATCGCACCCACTTGCCGAACAATGGGAGCTATGATTACATTGAATATTCATCAGATTCAGTCAGAGATAACGAACACGCTAAGTGTTAATAAGACTTTTTGCTTCCTTTTCGAGCTGTTCGATTGATTGTGCGGTATTTGGGAATCACCAAATGTGATTTCTCGCTTGAAATATGAACCGGGAATTGTGTTAAAATACCTAATGCTTTTGTATCTTCAGTCAATCTAATGAAATATTCACTAGATTCAGCACAGGCTGTGTCCAGTCCTTTTTTTCTCTTCTATTCTAGCTATGGTATCTAGTCTTGGTTTTGTACTTATTTGAAGTGAAAAATAATTTCTTATTCCTATTCTTATTCAAATAGTTTTTATGGAAACTGACACGGTTGGCTACCTCACCTCACAACATTCGTGATGACACATTTTTCTCAAACTTCATCGTCGGGCATAATACTGCTTAACCCTTATACGATATATAGCGTGATGATGACCTATCTTGACGGGCATAATGTTATCTATAACTTATTTATTTTATTTTATTAATTTTTTTATGATCTCTACTTATCCGGACATAACTACGACTGCTCCGGTGAACCGAATTTAAATTTATTATGCTGTTCTCTAGTTTTAATCATATTACAATATGTGGGAAAGTGAAAAAAAATCTAAATCTTTTGAAGATTCCATACCTCAAAAAAGAAAAAAAAAACCGTGTCTGTCTTTCTTCGACGAACAATCGAGCATCCCTCAACCCCCTTATTTCCGAAACTACTGAGTCTACAATTTCGAGAAAAATAGGGAATATAGCGTCTCTCATAAGGTTTGGAGGAAAACAGGAAAACCTAAACGAACCAAAACCTAAGTTTTAAAGTTCTCACAGAAAACGGAATGGTACGGAACCCTCGCCACGGGAGTAAGACTCACACTTAACCGCTTTTTTTAAAATATCGAATACAACATACGATTATGCATCAAGTATTATAAAATAATTCCAAATTTGAAATTTCCGAGACAAAACTTTGCAGAGCTTGAAAAATTATACCTATGGGGGAGAAAGTTCGAAGTTCAAATTTGGAATTCCGCGAGGCGCAAGGCGCGACATCTGTCGCGTTTTCTGCACGACACACGGACTAGGGTTGCCACAATATTTTATAAATGAGTACCTACTATATTTTTTGCTTGGCGTGAGAAATGTTAATGGTTTGGTCTGTACCTCTCTGTGGTTTCGTTCACCGGAATGGCGAAACATTCCACTGATTGGTGAACAAGTGTTTTCGGACTTCAGGCGTCTCAGAATTAAAATAAATAGTAAACAATTCTTTAATATTCTTTTTTTTTCGTTATTTATATGCTTCGTTTCTTTATTGTTAAATTTTCATGTAAAGTTTTTTGTCATGGTTTAATTTTTATATACAAACTCGTATTTCCACAGTAATTAATGAAAATACAATAAAAACTAAGTTAAATGTAATAAAGTAAACCTAAAATCTAATAAATAAAAATGTTTATTGTATTTTTTTATAATTTCCTCCTAAAATAAAGATTGTGGAAAAGGCGTGTCAGAGGTGCATCAGAAGGCTCGGTACGTGGAGACCAAATCAACCTACCCTATTGAGAAACATGCGTGACGATGTGCATGTAATAAATTGTTTTTTTTTTTTTTTTTGTTTTTGGCAACCCTATGACTCTCCTTTCGGCGCCATTGTGTGCACAACGTTCAAATCTGAGAGGTGTTTTTTTTTTTCAAAATAACAGGGGAGTCGATCTCGCAGTGACTTGCAGGGGCGACTAGGGGCATTAGGGACCGTGGGGAGAGTGGAGGGGAAGTGTATTTAATAACGTGTTTTTGATTTATTGAGCCAAATTCGCATTTCACGCGCTAGGTGTCGTTGCAGTGCGCATTTTTTCTTTGGATATCGTGATACTGCAAATCGAAAAGAAATAATAAATGATAAGAAAGAGAAGTTTGTGGTAAAAAGAACTGTTTTCAGTTGACATTAGGTTTGTTTTCTTTTGAGTTATCTTTTGCATTTAACCACAGAATAAATAATAGTTGATTTAACACAGCAAGTAATATATTTTTTGCATCTCTGAATTTCTGCAATGCCTTTTGAATATTAATTTAATTTTGACAAAATGCGTGTTAAATTATTGAAGCACAACTTTTTTGCTCTCCTTAAAGCTGGCATGGCACCTTGCTGTGCGCGATTTCGCGAAAAGTGATGTTAACGGCTGTGTTCTTAATTCTGTTATTTTATATGGTTGTGTTTCATTTCGATGGAGCATTAGGCAAAGAAGCCAACCGTGCTATTCTCTACTAACAAATAATTTATTTATTTGTAGGCTCTATTTTAAATGACAACCACTGCTGAAACAACCCGTCAACGTCAGTACGTCATTTTGAAAATAAATAAAACAAAATAAAATTACATCGAATGTTAGAAAATATATATTAAAATTTATAAAATGCAATGACGTAAGACTGTAAATATTTAGATATGTGTAATGATTTATTTCTTTCCTTTCATCTTCTTATTTACAACTGTGTGTCTAACAGAATTTGTGCATGCAAACTAGTAAATTCAAATGTCTCGTTCCTTTCAAAATTATTTGGTTTTATTTATTTTATTTATTGCGGTAAACTTACAATGTAAGGACTTAAATATAAAAATACAAATACAATTCACAGGACACCAATTATTACAAGTTTACACATTTATGTATAGATATAGTAGATAACACAACAAAAAAATACGAAAACACAAATAATGAAAACAAAATACACAGATTACACAAAAACATTAATTACACAAAATTATTATCTACTTAATAAAAACTAAAATAATCCTAAAACATTATACAGCATCGAAAGCACACATTATAAAGTAATCAAATCATAAAGGAGACGGATACGCTTTCATACAATTTCGGGGTTGATCGCTGTCACTGGATACTGGCAGTAATAGACCAATTTCCTATTCGTTTGGTTGCCACTATTTAAAAAAAGAAGAAGAAGGTTACATCGAACCTCGTGGAGTAACTCCAATGGGCTCTATGCAGCGTTTGACAAATTTCTCGGATGACAAAATTCACATCACCAATATTTTGTTTCTAAAAAACCACACACGAGACCAGACATAGGTAGTGGTTCTAGGGTTTGAACACAACAAACAAATAGGGTAGATACGCATATCATAGCGCTGGATTACATCAAAGGTAGGAAAAGGTTGTGCTAAAAAAATAAAATAAAAATTCCACAAGGAGATCCATTCACTGTCAAAACTTCGGGAAAAGAGTCGATTATTTCGCGTACAATTTTGTGAGTGTGTTAACAACATTTTACGTATTTTACATTAAACCAGACATGGTTGACTATATTCACGACTGGAAATATATTGGCTATATATTTATTTACACACGTGGTGTTCTGTTGTCAGCCGATCATACCAAGTTGAACTAGATGCCATGGCGACTAAGGGATATGACTCCCTTCTTATATTACTAGGTGGTAGGGTTTAACCCGCCCGGGTGGTACCACCACACTGAATGAAAGGTCGGTCGAAACGGTTATGTAAATAGTTTGTGTTTTCCGTCCAGTTCAGTGTAGCCGGCACGACCGAAGGGAAGCACTGACGTGGCACCAAGTTCACACGGTGTTATGGGCTGACATCACGGATGTTGTAGGTGATGTAGCCAACCGTGTCAGTTTCCATCAAAAAAATGGCAGTGCTTTCGAAAATACTATTTATTTAATGAAATTTATGTAGCATTATTATTTTGAATCTACGATTTTAATTGATTAATTTAATTTATTTAGCACTGAGCGTTTATCTTCTTTTAAATATTATAAATGATGAATTGTTTTAAATTGTATTAACTGTTTTATTCTAATAAATGTTTAAGTTTAATTTTTTTATGTGCTTCTCTTTTTTATTTCATCTACATATTTAATTGCGATGTTTTTTGTTACATGAAAGTTGTACAATAAATTATTCTTGCATATAAATCGAATCGCATCTAAAAACATTCTAATATAGAATGTTTTTAGATGCGATAACGGACACCATTCTCGACTTTTCAGTTAGTGAATTGGTCACATAACACGACGATTCGGCCAATGCGTTCACACAAAGCCCAAGCTTTGAACAAAAGTCTGAAAAGCGCGCACTAAATCACTTGTTCAGGGTTTCGTGACGCTTCGAAATATTATTTGCTAATATTTCTTCCTGTAGGTAAATTATTGGTGTAACACAATATCAGTATTTCTGTATGAATGAATAATTTTTGAATCATTAGATTTTTTTTTTAGCATTACCTACAGTTATTGCAAAAATAATTATTGTTACACCACATATGACAATTATATGTTAACTATTGGTGTAAATAATAAAAAAAGTAAGTAAATAAAAAAAGTGTAAATATAAAAAAAAAAATTCCAATATTTTAGATAGGTACTTAAATTAACTTTAAGATTTTACCTTTATACTAAACTTGTCCAATATATATGATGACTCCAAGTTTGTGATTGCATCATAATGGGAAATTAGAAATCTTGTAAAATATAAGTATCAGTAAATTTTTATTTATTTATTTATTTATTTTTAGAACTTAAATCTAAACACACTGTTAAAATTTGCACTTATCTCCTCTGCCTCTTAAGACCCAGATTTCCGGTAAGAACGTTCAACAAACGTTTTTTTTTGTAATCGCGACATGCGGCGCCAAGCCACCCATAAGGTGTCTAACAACGCACATGGACATTCGTTTGTATGCGGGTGGGGGGGGGAGGGGGGGGGGTTACGAATGCCATGCCGGCCTGACAGGAGCCTTTTCACGCCTCTTTTGAAAACCCCCAGACTGTACTCGTGACCTGTACAACAGTTACTTATCTGTCCAAGTGACATTTCTCGTACATATTACAGATATTAACCAGCAGTCACAATTTAGCCAAGGATGATGAAATCTGCGTTAATAATAAAATTTTAAATTACCAATAAGTAAACAATTCTATAACCACTAGGCATCAATTAAATTTATCAGGTGGATAAAATTTTCTATTCTCGACTTCTCCAAACGGAACCCTAAAACCCGCGGCGACAATACGGGACTCTCGCGAAATCACTCAATTATTTAGCTGTCACACACACAGACAGTCGTCACACAAAATAATCATTTAAAAATTCAAACGCCTGAAAGAAAAAAAAGATCTGTAAATTGTACGGGCCTACGCTCGCTGCGTCGAACAATTGACACAATGTTTTCGAATGTACATACGAGTATTGTGTTCAGAAAAAAACGTATTTTAATTTTTTTTGTAGTTATTTTTATCATAAAAATAATATCATCGAATAAATAAGAACAAAAATATAAACCAAAAGAAAACGAAAATATAGCGTACTAGCTTTTGACCGCGGCTTCGCTCACCTATATCCATCCTGAAGGTACATTCTAAATATTGGCCAAAGAACTTTAAAAATCGGATGAGTCGGGCGCCGATCGCTGTTCTGTGGTTTCAATTTTACTTTCGTTTCCTGATGATGATGAATGAGTAGTTATTCTTTCTTTTTTATTCCTGTCCTTTTCTTTTCCTCTCTTTATAACCGCCGAAGTAAGAGGACAAAAAAGTTATGCTTGACGCCTGCGTCTGTCTGTCTCTGGCATCGTAGCTCCCAAACGGATGGACCAATTGGATTGTTTGGTGAAGATCAGGTCAGCCCATTCAAGGATCATCGGCACTTTTCCTAATTGGGGAAGGGATCTCAGCTGTAAAATTGAAAATGTATTTAAAGCCCTTAAGTAATCAAAATTACGTCTCTTAAAAATCTTGAAATAAAAGTTAAATTAAAAGTTTTAAAAACCTCCGACACATCAGCAACCCTTAAAAAGTAAAACATAATTAATTTACGTTTAGTGACCTACTTAAAGGCTTCCGGGATCACAAATTAAATAAATCTAAACCCAAAAACGCAACCCCCCGACTCATTTAAGTAACTAAACGAACATAAATTTATTTTTTTACTTTTTAAGGGTCGTCGATGTATCGCCGTTTTTTTTTATTTGTAATTTAATTTTTATTTATTTAATATATTTCTGCCGGCAAAACTATAGATTCGTCGTAGCGAGGCGGCACTCGCGGCGCACACTGCGTGTCGTTGTCGTCACAGCTTGTATGTGCTCAGCACTTGTCAAATTATTTACAATTTGTCTGCACACGGGCGATTCTGCAGCGGGAGCGATCGCTTGCGGTGAGTTCCGCGTGGGTTCTGCGCGTGAACTTTTCGTAGGTTTCCCGGATGTTGAATTGTTCGTGGTTCCTGGAAATTGACTTGTTTATTTGTACATCACGAACCACGTATGGATGGAACCACAGAATAAGGCATAGCTAGGAAGACCACTATGGCCATTTTACTTACGACATTTTATCCACAGTATAAAGATAGTCTACTCACACGTCGAGCGCGAACGTCTGCACTGAGATATGCGATCTCGTACCGAGTACGAAGTAAGCCACTCGGTCCTTACTTGCATCGCGCCGACGACTACTTATCCCCTCTAACCAACTCTAAACATTCTGTGGCTGGAATGATGTTGCTGTTCGCGCTTTTTTATAGGAAACCTGGCAAGGTTGGCTACATAATCTACTATAACCGTTGTATCAGCCGAGCACACACAGGTGAACTAGGTGCCATGTCCCCTTTGGTGGTATCGACTCGAACCTTATCCGATTTTTAGAAATGTTTTTTCTTGTCTTAAGGACAGTCCAATCTACGTTCCTGTAATTTTTTTGTTTAGATTAAATATAACTACAACACCGGGGCTAAAATTTGTAGTTCGACCGAAAAAAAATGTTTTATTTTTATTTTTTGATGTCATGTAGTTCATTAAGCTTTATTGAGTCATCACTTTAGATATTAAAAAAATAAACAAACAAAAACGTAGATTCGACTGTCCTTCTTACAACAAAAGAAGAATTGTAAAAATCGGATAAGGTTTAGGGGGGTAAAAACATAAATGCCGAAAGACGATTTTGTTTGGAGAAAGTTAACTTCTGTCTCGTCTTAAGAGTGGTGGTTACGTACATACATACATATCACACACGCTGAATCCCGACAATCGGTGTAAGCAGAGTAATCGGTGTTGTGCTGCAAGAACTCTGGTAGATTACAGCACAACACCGGCCACCACGTTTCGCAAAGTATTCGGACAAGATACAATCGATCATGCCAAGGTGAGAGGTGGCGAACCTGTCGCCCTTTAGCATCGGCATCTTGTCCTTATCCCTTAGTCGCCTTTTACGACATGCATGGGGAGAGATGCAGTTTTCTTTTTAAGTACCGGCCCCACACGGTACAAATGGTACAATGGTTATTATTATGCACATCCTTCCTACGTCTGCTTTCGGTCTGTATGTCTGTCTGTCCGCTTATAACTTGAGAACCACTGAATCGATTTTAATGCAGTTTGCTTCTACGGATAGCTTGGTTCTTCGCATCAATTATAGGCTACTTCACGTTAAATGGCTTATGAGGTTAGCAGAGAAATCAAATATGAGAGCGGGCGGAGCCGCGGGCAGAGCTAGTTATACAATACAATACAACACAGTTAGAGTTTTGAGAGCGCTGCTCGCGAGTCTTGCTAGACGTGCCGGCGAAGCGCACAGTTTGTCTTCGATTTAGCATAACAACATTGGCAATCACACGCTCTTGTGCAGTTCGCAGTCTCGCGTGGCTGAGAGTCTGAGAGATGCCGCAATATGAAACTTACTGGCTTAGGCTCATTCTACACTTGCGTTTAAACGCCGCCGGCGGAAAAACGGTCGAATACGCTGTTCCAGATCATTAGTCTAGGTCATTCTACACGCTAGCGATTATACGCTGCGATTGCTCATTCTTCAAAATGAACCCGCCCATGATCACTGCTCTTGCAGCGTTTTTATTATTCGCAATTTATTAGACGCAATCGCGGAAAAAACGCTCGTGTAGATTGCGTTCATTCGCTGCGTTTTTAACGCTGCATGTTGCGTTGAAAAAGCAAACGCCCCTGTGAAACGCAGGTATAGCTACGGAACACGCCGTAATGTAGAATGCGTCGTTTTACTTGTATGTAAAATTGTGTCTGCCGCGTTTCTCGAGCGTTTTTCTGCCGGCGTTAAACGCAAGTGTAGAAGGGCCCGTATTTTGTCTATTTTGGCACGATTTTGGCGATCTCGGAAGGTTTCAGGACCCCTTTTCAGGACACCATTTCAATAAAAAACAAATTGCTGGTTTGGACCTAATGACATTTTATTTTAAGGAAAGTTCTGAACATCTTACGATAAAACAGATACGTGTAAGTGAACTTCCTTTGTGGCAATAAGTGTACAGAAAGTGGAATTTATTTTAATTTAGCAAATATTTAACTATAAAGCAGTCACGTACAGCAATAAGTGCGTTCAGTTAAAGAAGGCATATTGTCAAATAGTTTATATTGTCTTTCATTATTTGTTTTATTTATCAAATAGGTACAACAAATAATTTTAAATTAACAAAACATAAAAGTATTTTTAATTGCGAGTGTCGTAAACGGTCATCGATCTTTCGTGCACTGTGACTAGGTCTCGTCACAGATGTCGCCACAGACCACAGTTTGATGCTGTTGAATAAATTTGACATACATAGTAACATACCATACAGTACCCTTCTTACTTTCCTAGGTGGTAGAGTTTGGTAACACCGCACTGAACGATAACGTCGGTCGAAACGGCTATGTAAATACTTCGTGTTTTCCGTTCAGTTCAGTGTAGCCGGCATAAAAAGAAGGGAAGCACTGACATGGCACCTAGTTCACCCAGTGCTATTGGCTAACATCTCGGATGTTGTAGGTGATGTAGCCAAGCGTGTCAGTTTCCATAAAAAAAAGTACATCAGCCTAGATAGCTTTATGTCAGCCTCGGTAGCTCAGTGGTGCGGTCGGCCGAGTGGCGGTCGGATCATAAGTACACCTGCGCGCGGTCAGTGGATGTAGGGTGACCGCTCGACCATTGGAGGCTGACCGTGGTTCGGATTCCACGTAAAACTGTAGGTCCCTTACCTTCTTACCTTACTAGGTGGTAGGGTTTAACCAGTCCGGGTTGGTACTACCGCACTGAATGAAAGGTCGGTTGAAAAGGCTATTTAAATAGTTCGTACTTCCGTCAAGTTCAGTGTAGCCGGCACGATCGTTGGAAAGCATGACTGACATTCTGACATGGGACCTTGTTCACCGAGGTGTTATGGGCTGACATCACGGATGTACTATTGTGATGTAGCCAACAATGTCAGTTTCAATAAAAAAAATATATTACCCTCCTTTGGGTTCTCAGTCGGGTAAAACGCCCTTATAAGTCATACCACCCTTGTTGCATCCAGCACAGCGCTTCAATTATAAAGACATAACTTCATTGTTCACCATAAATAGGTATTCCAGCACAACAGACACCATATACCTAAAACTGCAACAAGATATATCACTGTGCTAAAGGACCCCCTATTTAGGGGTGCAAGTTAATTAAATCAAATAAGCCCAGCGCCCCCTTTCGATGAACTAGCGACAGTTCGATCAATGTTAGTGCAGTCCATAGAATAAAATGTAAGATCATAAAATTGTTAAGGCCAAATTTGCGGGTAGCACATTTTTGGAAACGAATGTGATATATATATGTTATGGACCAAGTGATTAATTGGGCATTATACATAATGCCCGGGCATTTTGAAAAATGCCCAATATGAAAGGGCAATATGATGATTACTGTGGAAATAATTAAATTGCCCGGGCATTATGAATAATGCCTATCTCGTATTGGGCAGGATAATAAAAATACGTGTTTTATTTAAGATTATTTTAATGTCCGACAATGAAACCTACGAATAGCCCCCATATCAAAACCTGCGCCTCCTCAACATTAGGTTAGGTTTAATTTTTTTTTAAACCACCAAAACATTCACCCATATCACTTTCCTCTCAACCTCATACCTACGAACTAGGTCCAATAAACATAGACATGGTCTATCCCCGCGCCCGCACCCGCGTCTTGCCGAATGTACCTAAATTATCAAATTGCCCGACGATAGCGTAGCAGTATTCATAATGACCAGACACTATGATAAATAATGAAGTTTATTTAATAAATAATTACTTTTCCCGATTTGACTTGTCTTATATCCGATTTATCCGATTTGACGTACTTATTCATAATGCCCGGGCATTATATAATGCCCGCATTAATCACTTGGTCCATAACATATATATTTCTTCATTAGATACTTAGACGCAAAGCCGAAAATGAAGTGAAAAAATATATAATTTATTATGAATATAAATTGTAAATAGTCTTAGGTATTTGCAAAATAAACTGATTTAAAATAATTTTTTTTATTATTGCATTGCATCGCCGAATTTATAACAAACAATATCTATACTTAATTTAGCATTTAGCATTTATTTGTCAAAGTATTTTTCTACTCTATGTACTTATTCCCCCTCGTCTCCTCCTAACAGCAGAATAGTCGGCGACATTATCGACACGTTCAACGTAGATAAGTAAATTTTGTCTCTATGGCGCCTTGACAAAGAATTTAAGCCTCTACCACTCCGGTCATCTGTACCGCAGGATTGATGCAGACATATGAAAAGTTAAAGATAGAAGAAGAAGCATAGGGAATGTTCTAGGTTTTCAATCTACAGTATTATCTATAGTGAACCTCGACGTTGAAACAGCAAGTTTTATACCTTCGCTCGATAGAAAAAAAAAGTGGTCAAGTGAACCTTGTTCACGTGCCGAGAGTCCCGTAGGTGTACTGCTTCGCTTTCATCTAATTATATTTTCTACCAGGGTCACAGATTACTTAATAGTTACTTCGTAACAGATAAATCACTCCACAGAAAATGTTCCTACCTTCGGGCTTTAATAGCCTACTGTTTCACGTCGCCAATCGCTGCGTGCGAAAATTTACCTTAACGATCGAGTGTAAAGTGGTTATTGCTTTGCAGCTGCGCGCAGTTGCGTGGGCGAGCGTCTATGTATACTTCGCGCGGCTGACGAATTCCACTGAAATAGACCGCCGGCGGCCCGTCGGGCGGTAGGTAGTTAGCGCGCGCAAGTACATAGAGTGCGTGAGGCCTGCCAGGGTGCGGTCAGGCTTTGGATGGGTAGCCGTACGACCGTGGTTCGGCTGGCTGTGGTTCGGATTCCACTTGAAACTATTTTCATCCCTTTGTGTACATATTTAGCTGGAAGGGATAGTGTTACATTTCGTTACTTCTCAGGGTGATTTTAAGCCATCAATCGCTACGTTATCGGTGGCTTGAGCTGTGACCAAAAAGTCACGCGAAAAATTTAAAATTTTGGCTGCTCAGACATTTTAACTGTATCTCCAAATGTATGACATTTTGAGGAAAATGAATAGTTTTGTGCACAACGACATAAGAGTATTATTTTTTATTTTAACCTATATTGTTTATTTTTTTCAGAATTTTCAAACAAGGGTTGTTTTGACCTATGACCTATTAAGAACTTTGACCTATTAAGGGTTAATAGGTCAAAGTTCGGCGACAAAAGTATAGTTTTTTGTCAACATTTAAACGAAATATTTGTTAAAGTAAACTTATTGATTATAGCAAAGTTACATATTTTTGAAATTGCCTTAACAATACCTATAGAACGACACGACATTTAATTTATTAAAAAAAAAAAACTTATTTTTGGTTTACATTTTGGGGTACCCTGTACTTTCCACAGGAATATTAGACAAACTTATCCGTAATATATCTAGCGGCAAAAATTACACGTAATTTGGCGTCAGTTTCATCGAAATCGGTTCAGTAGGTTCGGAGATATCTGCGTGTGACCGACAGACAGGCAGACACCAGAGCGATCCCATAAGGGTCCCTTTTTTCGCATGTTGCGACGGGACCCTAAAAATCCAAACATTCCTCTATTTTTGCGGCAATTTCTGTTGTAAAAATATAAAGAATTAATGTATATTTTTATTTATAATTTTTCTCCAAATGTAATATAAAAAAATTCATACTTATTAAAATAAAAACAATTTGCGCTCTATTCGCATTCGCTTTGTTTTATCGTAAGCGCCTTGTGGCGATTTATTATTTTTTTATTTTTTTTTATGGAAACTGACCCGGTTGGCTACATCACCTACAACATCCGTGATGTCAGCCCATAACACCGGGTGAACTTGGTGCCACGTCAGCCTTCTCTTCGGTCGTGCCGGCTACACTGAACTGGACGGAAAACACAAACTATTTACATAGCCGTTTCGACCGACCTTTCATTCAGTGCGGTGGTACCAACCCGGGCGGGTTAAACCCCACTAGTAATATAAGAAGGGAGTCATATCCCTTAGTCGCCTTTTACGACATACACGGGGAGAGATGCAGTGGGGCTATTCTTTTAAAGTACCGGCCCCACACGGTACATTACCGTCCCGCTTTATTTTTTTTTATGGAAACTGACATGGTTGGCCTCATCACCTACAACATCCGTGATGTCAGCCAATAACACCGGGTGAACTAGGTGCCATGTCAATGCTTCGCTTCATTTAGGTAATGTCGGCTACACTGAACTGGACGGACAACACTAACTATTTACATAGACGTTTCAACCGACTTTTCATTCAGTGCGGTGGTATCAATCCGGGCTTGTTTAAACTACTTAGCGCGTCTTGCACCAACACGAGTTTAAAGTTAAGTAGCGAGTTATGGATTTAAACGCGGTTCACACATACAACGGGTGCTAGTTTAACGAGTTAAACTGGTTTATATATTGAATTTGTGTTGGTGCAAGTGGGCCTTAGTACGGTAAGAAAGGAAGGGACCTGCAGTTTTGGGCGGAATCCGAACCACGGTCAGCCTGCAATGGTCGAGCGGTCACCCATCCAAGTACTGATCTGACGAGGGGTATCTTTGTCAGAGAGCTTTAAATGACTACTTAAATATCACAGATAATGGTTTAGAATTAAATAAATTGAATAAAAGATTAAATGGATTTTTCATAAAACCCCTCGATGAAGGAAACGACAAGGAAAGATGATCGAAAATGCTGTAGTCGGGTGTAAAAGGATGCGATCAGACAGGTAGCCCAACTATAGCATTTTCCATCAACTTTTCTCGTCGTAGTCGGGTTTTTGTACCAATTTCGCTATTAATAAGTCCCCTTTGTGAAATAAAATTCATTATAATGGTAACCCAATACGACAATAAACATACATAATGTACATACCACAGATAAGACAAAAATGGCTAGATGCACCGTCAGTAGCGCTCTGTATGTGAACACGGTGCGGGGTGCCGCCAACATTCCTACCACTCAACTTTGATATGGAACGACTTTAATGCTCCAAAAACATTTTATAGGAACAAACATGATATAAAATTTACAAGAGGAAAGGCGGGCGTATTACTTCCACATATTTTTTTTTTCCAGTTAACCTTTTGAGGTTCGAGAGTTGATTAATTTATCTAGTGAAACGTAAGTAAGTAGTAGCAACAAACTTGAGTGAGAGAATTGCAAATAAAATCATTAATAATAAGAATATTTATTAACAATACATTCAAGTACATGCTAATTCAATAAAAAACTATATTTATTATAATACTAAATAAAATAAAATATAAATTCCAAATAAATATACGAGTACATACATACTTGTTCATCCAAGTATGAAAAAGAACTGTCGGAGATAATAAAATTTTAGGTATCTGGGGGCACGGCAGTGCCCGCACCAAGTCGAGCATACAACTTACATCACGTTTCACTCGTCGTTCATACGTCGACATCTGCAGCCAATGGGAGCGAGCAGAGATATCGAGATATCGAGAACTCTGCATAATGCAGCGATACGCCATTCCTGATGCCGCGACCTCCGCGCCGAGCCACGGCAGTAGCTTTTTGACGTGATAACGTCACGTCTTATAAATTGATGAACACCGGCTGCACGCACGAAAAAATGTCCATCTGAGCCTGTGTGTGCAAGCGAGAGCGCGTAACAAGCGATAGAGAGGCACAATCGGCCCAAGCCGAAAGCGAACCAAGGGAATCCGATATTCGTTTGGTCGTTTATGTGATTTCGTGGCTCAGTGGTAAGAGTGTAGGATTTGTATTTTTTGACCATGGTTTCGAATCCCTCAAAATTTTGTTTGTTTCGTTTTTCTTTTTTAAGCAATGTTACGGTGTTTAAATTTTTTTAGGGTGTTTCGTTATTTTTATAACCACCTAAGAATTATTTTCGGAAATACAAACGTAACAAAAACGACATGCGTAGTCTTATCACTTTATGACGTTATCACGTAAAACTATCGTCCGTAAACCGACTTTACAGACAACCAATTTTTTTTTATGTAATCACGTATGGGTGACTGAGTCAGAGCGGTCAAAGCTCTCCGACCAGCCAATATCATCTCCGAGAAGGTAGGTGCCATACCGGAGACTTCCCTGGATGGATTGCTGGCTATACTGGACTAGAGGAGAACACAACCGAGGCTGCTATGCGGCCATCTTACATCCAGTACGGTGGTACCAACCCAGTCGGCTACAATTTGAGCCTACCACCTAGTAAGGGGCAAGGGACAGGACCTACAGTTTTACAACAGCTCGATCGCCCATCTGGCAATAACTTAACTTATCTGTGGCACATACAAACGGAACACGTTGTAACAAAATGCATAGATTTTTTCAAACGAAATCGATTGGAAAAAGTGACATTAGGTTTGTGTGTTTATCTAACAACGACAGGCTGCCGGCTCCCCTGGGTTTTATTCTTTTTATTACTTTCATAAAAAAAAAACGTATTTGAGGGTGAATTAATGTCACCATATTGAGGGGTAATTTAGGAAACGTTTTGTTAGATCAATGACTCAATGTGATCTTGTGGGCTGTTTTTTATTTCCGCAATAAAATAAAGCATACTCTTTTTATAGCTCGAAATATAAAAAAAACTCATAAAGGTACCCGCAAATATATTATGTCCATAGCAATATATTATACTTCTTATTTAATGGTGCTGTTTTGTAAAATAAGACCGTACAAGTCACACGCTAGGGCTACTCTTTGATATGAGTTAGATTCAGATTCAGATATTTATTTCGCCACAAAGAACACACAACATTTAACAATATTTCATTGAGACTTATGCATATTGAGAACCTATTTTTAGGGTTCCGTATTCGGTACGGGACCCTATTACTAACGCTTAGGCGCTGAATACCTTAGGCCTACAACGTATGTCTGTCTGTCTGTCCGTCCGTCCGTCCGTCCGTCTGTCTGTCCGAGGGCTGTATCTCTTGAACCGTAATAGGTAGGCCCATTGAAATTTTCACAGAATATGTGTTATGGCCGCTATAACAACAAATAAGAAAAAGTAAAAAATTCACGGGGGTTCCCATAGAAGAAACCAAAAAGTGTATGCGCGCGCGCCATCTACCGAATAGAGTGTGAAGCATTTTAACTAATCATGACACTCAACAGTTGCACACTCACACCTCGACATTGAACAATTCATCTTCACCCGAGTAACGGATTGTGAGGTAAAAAAGATCACCATATCAATAAAAAGCAAGGCTGTAGGCCCTGACGGCATGAGTCGGGAACTGTTCATCCCGATAGTAGATAATATTGTTCACATCGTCTCCCACATCATCAACTATTCTCTAGTATCGGGATCGTTTCCAGACTTGTGGAAGAGGGCCTACATGATACCTCTACCCAAGATCACTTCTCCTGTCCAGTACAAAGACTATCGACCTATTTCTATACTGCCTTTTCTATCTAAGGTGCTCGAACGCGTAGCCCATTCTCAACTTTCTAAATACCTATCCACAAACGCCCTCCTCAATCCTTTTCAATCGGGGTTTCGTCCATCCCATAGTACCACCTCTGCTCTAGTCAAAATTACTGATGACATTCGCCTAGCTATGGACAGTAGGCAACTCACTCTTCTAGTTTTACTAGATTTCAGTAGCGCTTTCAATACTGTCGATTATGACATACTCTTGGCTATTCTTTATTCTCTGAATATCTCACAGTCCGTACTCGATTGGTTTTCCTCATATCTGAATGGTCGCCGGCAGTGTGTCCGTGTCAACAGTGTCGACTCCGCATGGTGTGACATTACTGCCGGTGTACCACAGGGTGGCGTACTTTCACCATTACTCTTCTCAGTCTTCATCAACGCTATTGTTGTCCCACTTCAATGTTCCTACAATCTGTATGCCGATGACTTGCAGATGTATCGTCATTTTCATCCCGGAAACATAAATGCTGCGGTGAGTCAAATGAACGTCGATCTACGTGCTGCACACGACTGGGCTGTGCGTTTTGGCCTGCTGGTCAATCCTTCCAAGACGCAAGCCATTATTGTCGGATCTCCTAAACTGATGGTTAAGATTGACAGGGATACTTTACCTGCAGTCGTGTTTGACGGTGTAGACATTGTCTACAGTAAGTCTGTCAAAAACCTAGGGCTCATGATTGATGAGTACTGGAGTTGGAACAAACAGGTTGGTGAAGTCAGTCGCAAAATATTTGGTAGCATGCATTCTCTCAAGCGTCTTCAAAACTTTATTCCTACTGCCACAAAGATCACGCTTGTTCAATCCCTTTTACTCCCCATTCTCGACTATGCAGATGTGTGTTATCTCGACTTAAATGAAGATCTTCTAAACAAACTTGACAGACTCTTAAATATGTGCATTCGCTACATCTTTGGTCTGCGCAAGTACGACCATATTTCCGAATATCGCACGCGTTTACAATGGCTCGATATTCGAAGTCGCAGGAATAGCCACGTCTTATCTCTTCTCTTCCGTACACTGAACGACCCTGCTGCTCCGATATACCTAAGTGAGCGGTTTAATTTTCTCTGTTCTCATGGTCTCTCTCTCAGATCCACTGACAACTTACTCCTAGCAATACCAGCCCACTCGAGTTCGTTCTACACTGACTCATTTACAGTTAGTGCGGCTCGCATGTGGAATCAGCTTCCTGAGGAGACACGTCGCTCCACTACTATCCACATGTTCAAAGAACGTATCCACAAACGATTTTTGAAACCACATGGCAATGAGTAGTTAAAATAAATACTCACCGATGCCCTTGCGTCTTCAATCCAGTTGAAATATATGTAAAGTATGTATATAAGTATGTATGTATAGTATATAAGAGTTGATGTAGGTATATTATAATATGTATATTTCTTATTGTATATATGTAATTATGTTATGTAAGGATTTATATTGATTGTATGTATCTTTGTACAATTTGTATATGTGTGTATTTATATTTCATACAACTGTTCCCGGTTTAGTACTGCATTGTCCGCCCCTACGTCTGTTCCACATCCCAAAGGTTAGTTCGTAAAGAATGCCGCAAGGCATTAAACTCGCCTTTTGTAACCTTTTTATACGGTGTACAATAAAGTATATTTTCATTTCATTTCATTTCATTACATTTAGCGTGCACCTAACTAAGCGTGGTTTCGCGAGGAGAGGTGTTTTTGGCTCTGTCGAATGCACCATTGGTCACTCGGCACAGCCACCCATGTTGGTTTACATCAAAAAATCGGTTCCATTCAGTTCCATTCTATTCTATTCTAGTTATTTGAGTTATATCCCGTGAAACTATGCCCAAAACGCCCAACAAAACAGATTTGCAATTTGTATATCACACCTGCACAATTCACACAATGCTAATTATTTCTTCCAGTCGACCAGAGTGTTTCATCACCGTACATAGAATTAGTCAGCCGGACGGGCACATCCAACCTAGCCCGGAGCACTCCTAGCGGCATGTCGATTGTCGGTGTACGATGCCCACGGAAAAGATAGGCAGAGAGAATTTGGTCTACTGATTTGGTAACCACCAACTTGTGGAATATCATTATTTTTTATTTTGAAGTTATGATGTTTGTATGGAAGTTATGCAAACATCTATGAAAGTAAAAATGAGGAATAAACACAGAAATTTCGTCACCGGTAATTTGTATGCTGTGCCTGTGACCGTCACCGTCACCGGCGGCACAGAATATAAAATATTTTTTGTAGGTATTTGACAGGTCGACAGGTCTAACGGTCGACTGTTCGAAAGGTCGACAGGTCGAAAGGTTGACAGGTAGAAACTTCGATAGGTTGACAGGTCAACTGGTGACCGGAGGGGCCCGAGGGGCCCTGAAGGAGCCTGACCGGAAATGGGTTCTCAAAAGCCGAATTTCGACAACAAAAGAAAAGGTCGATTCGTAAATGTAAATTCAGAGGCATTTTCATAATTTTCATGCTTTTCTATGATCGAGCGAAGTTAATGAAGTCGAGTTTTCTAAAAACCTATGAATATGCCCTGATAGATGAAGTTTTACATATATTAAAACGAATATATCAGTTGAGTAATATTGATGGTATATTTGTCAGAAAGAGCAGAATTTCCGAAGGCTCCCTTAAAATCAGCATTTATATGCAACCGAAGTGCGCGTGGGATATACAATTTTTTTCAAATAAAATTAGTCTTTATTGGTGAGGCACACAGATACATCATAGCTATATTACAGGTGCTTTATACATTACAGCAATGCATGAAAATAGTACCAATACTATGCCCGCGAGATCGTGTATTTATTGGACACTGTCGCCTAAACTGCCTCTAAGGGCTGTATGAAACTCATAGGCGACATTGCTTAGTCAAACCACTTTTTAAACACCATTTGGGTATCTACTGATTTATATTGCATCAGTTGCGGCGTAATTGGTGGAGTACGAAGTGGTGTCTCCCACCGATGCTCCCCGTACTGGCGACACAATATTTTATTCGAAATTATTAGTTAGCAGCAACTCTTCCTTACGCTCTGCTCCGTGGCCTGGACTCATATTGGCATGCCGATGTATGCTCCCCGAACCTTATCGCATATTCATAAACCGGTCAACAGATTGCGTTGGAGGCTACTAGACGCGGCTGTGATGTGGGAACATTTCTGGCAATTGTGTGAAATCAAATCAAAATATTCCACATACTTTCACACCAATTCAACAATGGTCACCAAAGGGTGAGTTTAGTTTCGTGTGGCATTCTTTGGGATGTGGAGAAGGCGAATGTAATAAGTACTGAAAAAAATAGGCCAAGTGCGAATCGGACGCGCGCACCGAGGGTTCCGCACCACAAAAAAAAATTTGAAAAAAAAACACGTTTCTTGTATGGGAACCCCCGTTAATTTTTTACTGTTTTCTATTTTTATTATTTGTTGTTATATCCGCCATAATAACACAAATATCAACGGGCTACCTATTACGGTTCAAGAGATACAGCCCTCTCGGACAGACAGACATTGCAGACAGACAGACGGCGTAGGCTTAGTAATGGGGTCCCGTAGGATGGGTACGGAACCCTAAAAAGGACGAAGGGTTCTGTAGATCCGCTATACCTACTATACCTGTCAAAAAACTATATCCGTTTATCTTTTGTCTTTCTACAATGCGAAATATAAAAGCCTATGGCGCCATCTATTATGCAGTAGCTTGACTAATCGATTTTGTTGTATGGGGACCGCTTAATTTTTTAATATTTTTTATTGGCACATCCGCCGTATATTCTGTGAAAATTTCAACCGGCTACCTATTACGGTTCAAAAGATACAGTACTCGGACGGACGGATGGACAGACAGGCACACAGACGACTCAGGCTTAGTAATAGGCTTCCGTAAGAATACGAAAACCTAAAACTCAACATAACCAACTCACTTACAGTCGCGTTCGCGATGCAAATGGACTTACCAAACTCTGTAATTGCTAACTCTGCTTGTTCGGCCTGTTACCAAATATAGCGACTCTGGCGAAACTGTTTGTGCAGTAGAAATCACCGCCAACGGCCGTGTTTGCGAGCGGCAGGTCCGTCGAACTAAACTATCGGACGTCTAGGCTTATTATAAGGCTTCGGAGCCTAGAGAAGTTTCTCGAAATCGTTCCTCTGTCGCACCGCTACGGTGTGGAATTGTCAACCAACCAGTGGTCCCCGATACTTTCAACCTGAGAACCTTCAAACGTGGTATTAACAGGCTGGATCGCGCTTCTAAAGCCCGCAAATCTGCTGGTATTTTCAAGACAAGACAAGACAAGGCTACATCAAAACAAACATCCGTGATGTCAGCCCATAACACCTCGCGAACTAGGTGCCATGTCAGTGCTTCCCTTCATTTCATGTCGGCTACACTGAAATTTACGGAAAACACGAACTATTTACATAGCCGTTTCGACCGACGTTTCATTCAGTGCGGTGGTAACAGCCCGGGCGGGATAAACCTGGGTGAAATTGGCTGCGCCTGAGGCTTCGACCTCGGGCAGAGCCACCCAGTTCGGAAGCAATAAAAAAAAATAATAAAAAAAAACCTACCACCTAGTAAGGTAAGAAGGGAAGGGACCTACAGTTTTACGTGGAATCCGAACCACGGTCAGCCTCCAACGGTCGAGCGGTCACCCATCCAAGTACTGACCGCACTCAGGGTTGCTTAACAACAGTCGACCGACCGCACCACTGAGCTACCGAGGCTGGTATGTTATCTCGCAGAGCGTGGTTTCCGGAGATGACGTGGATTTGGTTGTTTCGGGCACCTCAGTTCGGGCACAGTCATAATATTGGTTTTCATAAGAATATACATATTAAATATTACATTGACATTACCTGTAGCTTCTTTAATTCGGTGAAAAAAAAAAGAAACAATTTTTATTAATTAATTTAATGCAGTGTATATGTACCTGAGAATAAAACACTCAGAGGGAGGCAATCTTGGAGGAACAACAATTTCATGTTTTTTTTTATGTGACCTGACACGGTTGGCTACATCACCTACAACATCCGTGATGTCAGCCCATAACACAGGGTGAACTAGGTGCCATGTCAGTGCTTCATGTATTCGAAAATAAAAATTTCTAGTCTTTAGTATTTAACCTGGCCTTGCTTTTATAAAATAACATTATCTCTCGCTTTCATCTGTGGTTTCTCATTACATTAAACAGAGAGTCCTGATAGTACCTATAATAAAAATGTTTCAACGTTTCCGGTTTCAATGCGCCAAAAATTAATTCAGATCCTACTAAAGCTTTCGACTGCCGCCAACACAGTCCGCTCCGCTCCCCAGCGGTACAGTACAGTAATGCAATAGGTATGAATAATTCCGTTTCTACGTAAACACCTCGAAAGCGAATATATGATTTACATGTCAAATGCAGGTCCAATTCACGCCAAGTACGGCGGAAGGGTTCGACAGGGGAGTCTGCTGGGCCCTTTGAAGTTCAATATTTGCTTCTAAACTGGGCTCGCTGTACGATAATAGGGTATGTGTCTGGGACATTATGTACCTTTGTGTTTATGTACAAATACACCTGGGGTATGTACTTAATGTAAACTGAATGTACAATATATAGGTTTGGTGGTCAGCAGTGTGTATGCTCAGTTTATAGAGCTTATTAGTTAATTAATCATAATTGTGAGAAGTCATAGTAAAAACTGTAACTACAAGGAACCATAGTCTTCATAATTATACATTTTTGTCCCATATTACTGGAGTAAATTGAAATAGAATATATTGTTTTCCAAAATATGGGGTATTTAAAGGATTTATTGAAGAATGTTTGACGAAATAAAAAAAAATACATTTAGGGCATTAAGGTTTGTTTGCGTATAAAATACGTAATATTCGTAAATAGTAAATTACAATGCCCTATTCGCAGTCCATTGATTACACTGCTAAAGTTATACCATAGTTCATAAACCAATTTCAGAATTAAGCAATGAATCAAATTCTCGCGGCGTACATTCAGGCCCGGTGTTGCCAGGGCGAGTTAAAACAAAAACAAATAATCCCCGAAAGTAGAGAACTAGCAAAGTTGAACAAATGTTGGAAGCGTAAAGAGAACCACAACAACGGCGGAAAACCTCCCACTGAAACAATCGCACACACTACTATAAATAATTCACTACCCGATGTAGAAAGGACCAACTGGAGCAGTCGCTGAAATCTCAGTGTGAGTGGAGAGTACGGAATTGAATCAGTAAATGTGGAAATAACACAGGTGCATAAATAATTTATAAATAATGGTTGATGGAAGAGCACTGTACATTTTTAACAACTAAAATTAAAACTGGATTGTAATGTACGTACTATTCTAGATTAGAATACAAGCATACTATGTTTTATCTGTTGCAAAGCTCTAAAGAAAGAGTTAAATTTGGCCCTCGCCGGGATTTGAAGTTCCTGCCTCAATATATATGCATACATACATAGCGTCACGCCTGTTTCCCGGTGGGGTAGGCAGAGACAACGGATCTCCACGTGCCACGATCCTGCCACCTCTTCCACTCGCATAATGTCCTTCATGCATGATCGTCGGTTACGGGTACTACGCACTATTCTTTATCTAAAACTAGCTTTTGCCCGCAGCTTCGCTCGCATAGCCCGTTCCTTCCACTCTGCACTACCAAGCTGCACTACCGGTAGTGATGTTTGGAATTGTTTTTCCAATCTGCACTACCGAGTAGTAGTGCACAATGGAATTTTAAAGAGCCTTACTTTTTCATTCCCAACTGCACTACCTGAAGGTCCATTCTAAATATTCGTCAAAGAATATTTAAAATCGGATGAGTATTTCCGGAGATTACCTCCTATATCCAAACTTACAAACTTAAAAACTTTACCTTTTAAAAATATTAGTGTAGATCTCCCATCAAGAACAAGAACAAGAATATTAGAGTAAAAAATACAAAATTTTTCCACGACCTGGATTTTTAGTTCCTGGTTCAAATTCTGTTCGCTGACAATTTTTCACTTTATTCTCAGTTTTGAATTTATGTAATTAAATTAAAATTAAACCAAATCTAAAAAACTATTCTCGATATTTAAACAAACTGTACAACGTCAAATTTGATCCAATGCATCAAAACATAAGCCGCATCCATAGGCGCCGTCCTCACAGGTGAAAATCCTCAGCGTTCGGACAACACAGCACACTGCACACTGCACACTGCACTATGCTCTGGGAAGAGTCAGCGGTGAGCGAGCAGTGCTCTAGGAGAAAATCCTGCATATTTGAGCGACCATTTTGTGGGGATCCACGAGAGCTGTGTGGAATAGGCCTGGAGAGTATTGAAATTAAATTATGTAATATTGGAGGTGATAGGTATTTAATGCTATATCATCATTATATCAATACTAATTATAAATCTGTAAGGGATGATCATAGAGTAAATGACTTTGTTTTGTGAGATATTGCGTTTGTAGACTTTATGTATGATACTAAAACTAAATTGACGATTTTTAGAAATATTTTCTGTATGTATGTACATATGTTCCCCCATAACTCTTAAACCGATCATCCGAATTCGATGAAACTTAATACAAGAACATTTAGTACCTATACGAGACACAGAATAGGCTAAAATTCAATTCCGGTTACGCTAAGATGTGGCTCTCATACAAACAAAATTGTTCCTCGCGCCAAAATAAAGGCACGGTAGCGGGCTTACTCTCTTTCTTTCTTTTAAATACGAACTTCACGCGAGAGAAGCCGCTAGAAGAAATGCTAGTAAGTAAATATATATAGTAGTTAAATCTAGAAAAAAAACTTATATAAAATAATATAAAATAACTTATATTATTTGGGCCGAAAGTAGTCTACGGGTTGTTTACTTTCTACAACGAACCAACCAAGGAGTCCTAGTCCGAGCGTACCAAAAAGTTATTTCTGAGTAAAAATATGTATCTATTTACGTTCGTTCACCTGCTGGTTCATGTTTCGGATTTCATGTCAAACTTTAGGTCTATCGGGTAGACTAGAAGAAATTGGCTAAGACAAATAGGTCTGCCTCGTCACAAATTGTGGGATTAAAGTGTAAAATTATTATTGGCACCAATGGTGCAGTCGACAGAGCCAAAAATATCTCTCCTCGCGAAACCACTCTCAGTGAGGCGCCATGCCAGCAGATTTGCGGACTGTTGCGGTTTCTAAAGCCACCCAGATTAAAGGATTCGATAAATGCATTAGCCGGAAAATAGTACCACACCCTAGCGGTGCTATGGTTTGGAAATTAGAATAAAATAATATAATAAAAAACCGGCCAAGTGCGAGTCGGACTCGCGCACTGAGGTTTCCGCACCAAAGAAAAATAAATTAAAAAACACGAGTTCCTTGTACGAGTTCCCATAACTCCCCTTAATTTATTACTTTTTCTATTTTTTATTAATTTTTGTTATATCAGACAGGACATACAGACAGACAGACGGCGTAGGCTTTAAAAGGCTTCCGTACGGGATACGGAAACCTAAAAATACTATATATTATAATATTATTTTTGGTGACGAAAGCGTAAGAACGTAACAATCGTAGGCCTAGCTCCAGACATACGTGCGCTACCAGCTACATACTTAACGACTTGCCTGTCCATCGCGGTAAATCCCTACGCTTTTCCAACTCGGGGCTCCTCGACGAACGTTATACCACAAACCATAACATCTTATTCTCCTGCGATTTCCTATATACCAGCGCTTTGAGAGCTTACGTTAGCTTGCTTATTCAAAGTTCACAAGCAGATTATCAGCAAAGCAACTTCATCGACACTTTGATATCGATGTATTGGTTTCGTCACAAGTGCTTTCATTCACAGGCTCAGTGGGCATAATATTGTATTTTTGCATTGTTTATTGATCATTCATATGGCAGTTAGACTGCGCTCGAACTTGTCACAATTTGTTCTATCCGGTTCGATTACACCCACGAAGAAGAACGGACAACAAACTTCGCACGTTATATTTTTTTTCCAAAGTAACTAGCAACATAATAACACCGCCCATAGTCTATCGAAAACACAGCCCGAGATTAACTATTTTGCTAATTTATTAATTAATTGAATCAGGTGTAAAGAGCCTTTGTCAAACTTTGATACGTAATTTGTATCAACATAATTATGTTAGTATATTAAACATACTACAAAGTAGTATAATTGTCAAAAATAAAAATAAATGAATATTAAGATACTTGTAGTATCAAGTTGTCAATGGTTAATAAAATTGAGGTGCTAATCGTACCTAGTCAAGAGTTAACTAATTATGCAGTCAGGTAAGTAGTATATACATAGGTATAACATGCTGTCAATTGGAGCAGGCCAGTCTCCACAAACAACACCTGTTCACGAGCATCACGCCAGGGCCAGCCATAATGCACTTGCATGTATTTTTTTAATAAAGCTATTTGGTGGTTATAAGGTTTTCATAGGTTTGAATTTCGAACTGCTCTAATAAATTAAATTAAATAAAAAAAACCGGCCAAGTGCGAGCCGGACTCGCGGACCGAGGGTTCCATACCCCACGTAATTGGGCGATGTTTATTATTTGATGTCCGTTTACTTACTTAAAGTAGTAGGGAGACCGCTAAGTCAATAAAATAGAAAAACTCAGAGCTGCGCGGGAATTTACTTAGCGGTACGCCGACTCCTTTAAGTAATTAAATGGAAATTATTTTTGACTTTTTATAAAATGTTAAACTATATAACCATACAATATTTCACACTCCAATAACTTAACACTGTTTTTGGCACGATATTGGCCCTCGAAAAGTTAATATCGCACCGTGAAGGGTTCTCAAAGCCATCACCCATCTCGTCTATAATTCTCAAACATCTTACACATCCCCAAGAAAGACCGCACACATCCAAGACTGACCCTTGCCAACCATCCATTTAATATTATGTACGTCTTAAGACGAGACCGAAGTTAACTTTCACCATACAAAATCGTCTTTCGGCATTTATGTTTTTTACCCTCCTAATCCTTATCAGTTGAATCTATGTTCCTGTTTTTTTATTTTTTGAATATCTAAAGTGATAACTCAATAAAGCTTAACACGTTCCCTGTCCCATACAATAAAGCAAAATGGCCCGGCAACATACTTTTTGCAAAATATTGTATTTTTTTTTATATTTGTTCGTACGTCCCAGCGTTTTTCTATACCTTATGATCTTCCCAGCACGTCCCATGGAAAAACAGTGCAGTCCCAAGCATTCTCAGTGAAAATTATTCCCTATAGAATTTGTATGTGTCTCCTGAGCCGTAAATGGCTCATGAACGTAACAGTGCTGTCCAAGCGCACGTTTCCTGAGCCATATGTGGTTCAGTGTACAGGGAAAGTGGTAATGAACTTCATGACACAAAATAATGTAACAATCAATTTTTTTCGGTAGAAATACAAATTTTTTGTCTGGTGTTGTAGGTATATTTCATCTAAACAAAAAAAAAAAAATTACAGGAACGTAGATTGGAGAATTTTTTTTTGTAAAAATGGAATAAGGTGGGGCTAGAAAACAGAAATGCCAAAAGATGATTTTGTATGGAGAAAGTAAACTTCCGTCACGTCTTAACTGCTTCATCGCGTATTCTCCTTACAATATGACATGAGTGTCAAACCTCCACGAAGGGTCTGCTACATTATGAACGAAACATAACGTCGAAGGAGCTTCATGCTTAATATTTCACTTGCAAACAATATGACAGCTAAATAGTGTATGTACGAGTATGTATCAGGTGTGGCGACACTGCGGTAAATGATTAAATAAAAATGTATTAAAATATCAACACACAAAATACAATTTAATAACAGAAAAACTTACAAATTATGAAATTCCTATGCTACGTAATATATTTTTTTTTTTTTACATTTATTTGTTAGTATTTGTACAATTGTTTGCAGTAAATAATTACATAAAATAAACCTAAAAAAATACGTATAAAATGTATTTCATCCCCCCCCCCCCCCCTTGAATTTTCAGGCTTATGCGGCGTATGAAGAAAGCCCTGAAATTAAATAAACAAAATCTAAAAAGTATTATCAAATTTTTTTTATCGTTTTCAAATAAAATCGTGTATCATTTGACAGCAGGAGATAAAATTAAGGTGAAACACGCTTTTATTTGAAAATTGTAAAAATGGTGAAAATGGCTTGTTTCCAATCGGAGTAAATTTATTTTTAATTGTTTAGTTCATTTTTATCAAAATAAAAACTTGTTTAGAATTTTCTTCTACGTTTATTTATTTTCGACGACAATTTTATTCGGAGAAAATAAGCTGTGACAGACGGACAGACAAACAGTTGACACAAGAGGGTTCCGACTTTTCGTCTTTTGAGGTGCGGAATCTTAAAAATTCCAAATGACACGGGATTTGCACTCTTAGCCAACGAGGAATTTGTTTCACATAATTATATGTGAAACATAATAATTCCTCGTTGCTCTTAGCTAAATAAACGTGTCATGTAAAACCGACACTAAAAGGGTTATTCCCACCACTCCTCTATAACTTATGCTATCTCAAGGGCAATTTCTGAATGCGTAATAAGTTGAACAGCCGTAATGAAATGAATATTCCCCAACACAGCCAACGGTCAGCCTCTTCAATTATGTAGAACTTAGAATGGCTGCTGTGGGCTCCAGTTAACCCTTCAACATGTTCGGGAGCTCTTTGGATGTAACATCAAACATTATTGGGTGTTTATTAATGTATGAAGGCTAGGCCTGTATGTCAAGATTATCAAAATCTTGATAGCCGAAACGCAAGTGCGTGTCTTGGGTTCGATTTAATGTGACTGAAATAACTTAGTTTTGACGTGAATACGTCTTTAAATTTGCCTCCATAGTGGGAGCCAATCCACAAAAGTGATGTTAACAAAATCGGGGGATACAGTTTGGTGTTGCAGCTTCATATCTATCATCTACATCCAAAATTTAATTACACCACTCGATAGCTAAGGACCAAATAATTCGTTATGTAATACGCAAAACATCCGTGATGTCAGCCCATAGCACCGGGTGAACTAGGTGCCATGTCAGTGCTTCCCTTCATTTCATGTCGGCTACACTGAACTGGACAGAAAACGCGAATTATTTACATAGTCGTTTCGACCGAGACGTCTCATTCAGTGCGGTGGTACCAATCCTGGCGGGTTAAACCCTACCACCTAGCAAGATAAGAAGGGAAGGTACGTACAGTTTTACGCACGGTTAGGCTCCAACGGTCGAGCGGTCACCCATCCAAGTACTGACCGCGCCCAGGTGTGCTTAAGAACAGTCGACCTAGCGCACCACTGAGCTACCGAGACTTTTTGATTTTCTTATTATTTGTTGGCATATCAGCCATAACACAGTCATATTCTATGAAAATTTCAACCGAATAGCTATTAGCGTTCATAAAATACAGCTCTCGAGTGGACAGACAGACAGGCGTAGGCTTAGTAATAGCACATATCACTTAATAATTACTTCGTAACAGATAAATCACTCCATAGAAAAAGTTCCATACCTTCGGCTTTAATAGCCTACTGTTTTACGTCGCCAATCGCTGCGTGCGAAAATGTACCTAAACGATCGAGTGTAAAGTGATTATTGCTTTGCACGATATTTGCGCGCAGTTGCGTAAGCGAGCGTGTAGGTATGCTTCGCGCGGCTAACGAATTTCCACTGAATTAGACCGCCCCCGGCGGCCCACCAGGCGGTAGGTAGTTAGCGCGCGCAAATACATAGAGTGCGTGTGCCCTGGTAATAGGCTTCCGTGTGAATACGGAGCCCTAAAAACCTGCAAGAATATCATGACCTTGAAAGTTTACCAAAGTGTTCGAGTGAATCGAACGCCTTACTAAAGGTAAAGTTACGTATGGATTGGCGGCTTTTCCGAAGGTCGTACCGTGTGTATGATCAAACGGAAAGTTACGACTGTCTTAGGGTTTATCGGCAACGAGATATTAAATTCAACCCTAAACTTTGGTCATCGAAGTTCGAATTGGTTTCTTGTTCTACCCATTGTCTTGTAAATATCCCTAGAGAATCATTTAAATCTACTCATAATATATTTCTTATTGTTGAATATTGATGGATGGTATTTTCAGTTTTATCCGTTAAATTAACATACAAAAAAACTGTTTTAAAAAACATTGAACCGACTTCAAACTCTAAAAAGTATTAAATATATTTTGATCTTGAGTAGAAGGCGGTACAAAAGCACAAAAGGTCCATCTATAAATTGTCAGGTAAAGGTCATTGGGCACTTCAGTTTTATTCAATTCCATCAACTCTAGTACGCTAGTACATAATACCTCTTTGTACGCATGGTGTTTTTAATACAATTCCTTCATTTAAATTCTATGAATTTGTTCTTTCCAATAAATATCTTCAACTTTTAAATCACTTGTTATATTTTATTCCCATGTTTTTTTTTTTATAATTTTTACTTAAAATGAAAAGCGGGATATACCTTATTAATTTAAAAGTAATTTTGTTTATGTAGGCAAACCTGCACAAATTGGGTCGGATTGTGCCCAATGACCCTTAAAATATTGATAAGATGTCTTTAGGAAACTTTTATTAATTTTGGAAGTATTGTTTAACACTTAATTTAAACACATTATCTAATTCTAAATCTCTTATTTCTTTTGGTAGTTTATTAAAATTTGTTTAGAATTTATATTTACATACATAGACAGAGTATATTTTTTATACAAATCTGTGAATTTTTTTACATTGCAAGTATTTAGGTTAAATATTATTTACTATGGAATTAAATTAAAGTAGAAACTAAAAGTACCTAACAAATTAAAATTACCTAAACTAAAACAAAACAAACAAACTTTAAAAATAATTAGCCACACGAGAGACTACTAAAAAGTTGTGTGCCATCGAAAATCATGTTTGTTTTACCGCTATTAGTTGGGACTGTTGGAATGCGTATCTTTCTGCTGTTTCGTGTGAAATATGTGTGCACCTCGCTGTTTGTTATTAATGTAGTTTCAGAGTGATTATAACGGTAAAGGTTCTCCAACTTCTTGGATGCTGTTTTTTTAGCTTTGGATGCTGCCATAGACACAGTTGATAACCAAAAACCAACGTCTTTTGAAATGTTATTGCCCAGGTACTGAGAGATTGGCACGACGCTGTGTTTTTTTTTTTTTTATGGAACCTGACACGATTGGCTACATCACCTACAACATCCGTGATGTCAGCCCATAACACAGGGTGAACTAGGTGCCATGTCAGTGCTTCCCTTCATTTCATGTCGGCTACACTAAACTGGACGGAAAACACGAACTATTTACATAGCCGTTTCGACCGACGTTTCGTTCAGTGCGGTGGTACCAACCCGGCCGGCATAAACCCTACCACCTAGTAAGGTAAGAAGGGAAGGGACCTACAGTTTAACGTGGAATCCGAACCACGGTCAGCCTCCAACGGTCGAGCGGTCACCCATCCAATCACTGACCGCGCTCAGCGTTGCTTAAAAACAGTTGACTAACCAACCGCGCCACTGAGCTACCGAGGCTGACGAATTTTCTTATCCCTTAGTCGACTTTTACGACATGCGACGGGGAGAGATGCAGTGGGGCTATTCTTTTTAAGTACCGACCCCACACGGTACGGTCTTGAAAACAAGCTTGGAAAGAAAAGGAGGAGCATCGTGGTTTTCGCAAGCAGCCAATGGCACACACGAGTACGTCAGTATAGGTTGGTTGAATTGCACTAATATATTCGGTACATGTAACCGTTCTGATTAGAAGGGGGTGAAAGGATTGTGTAATAAAGTTACTTCGAGCTTGTTCGCAACCCGCAGAGGGAGCGGAATGTACGAGGAATTCGATATTAGTGCTTGTTTGTTCATTATTGCTTCGTTTAACCACACTGGCGCTCTTGTTTCGCATTCCACATGTAGCCATTTAGGTTTGCGTATTGTCACGAGATGAAATTAGACAATACGAAAAAAAACCCCGGCCAAGTGCCAGTCGAGCTCGCGCACCGAGGTTTCCGCACCACAAAAAAAAAGTTGAGAAAAAAAAACTAATTTCTTAGGTATCCTTTTCTGACCCCCCTTAATTTGTTACTTTTTCTATTTTTTATTATTCGTTGTTATGTTCGCCATAATAACATAATATTCTATGAACATAGTGTGCGACCGGTACTGTACCGTGTGGGGCCGGTACTTTAAAAGAATAGCCCCAATGCATCTCTCCCCGTGTATGTCGTAAAAGGCGACTAAGGGATATGACTGCCTTCTTATATTACTAGGGGGCGGGGTTAACCCGCACTGGTGGATACCACCGCACCAAATGAAAGGTCGGTCTAAACGCTATCTAAATAGTTTGTGTTTTCCGTCCAGTTCAGTGCAGCCGACATGAAATGAAGGGAAGGACTGACATGGCACCTAGTTCACCCAGTGTTATGGGCTGACATCACGGATGTTGTAGGTGATGTAGGCAACCGTTAAGGGTTGCTTAACAACAGTCGACCGATCGCACCAGTGAGCTACCGAGGCTGGCCGTTTGGACATTTAGCCATTCTCGTCGTTTGTGTCTTCTGTTTTATGCTCTAAAATGTTTTTGGAGCAATAAAGTGGATATTTCTGTCTACATATCTAGCCCTAATCCCTTGGATACAAGCCGCTCATATTATACGCCATTGAGTCCATCATTATCCACCCCTAGTGGCTAGGGTCGCCACAACTAAAGCTGGCCTTGAAGGACAAGCAAACTAAAAAAAAACGCCCAAGTGCAAGTCCGACTCGCGCACCGAGGTTTCCGCGTTTCTTGTATGGGGACCACCTTTATTTTTGGCGTTTTCAATTTTTTATTATTTTTGTTGTAACCGCCATATTCTGTGAAAACTGAAACCAGCTAGCTATTACGGTTACAAAGATACAGCCATCGGAAGGACGGACGGAAGGACGCTCAGACAGACAGACAGACGTTGTAGACTTAGTAATAGACTTCCGTACGGGGTACGGAAACCTAAAATGACACAATTTTGGGGAAAACATCAGACTCGAAAATTCGAAATAATAGATTTAAAAATATATAAATTTTAGAAAGAATATAATTTTATATTTAATGATGAAAACGAAAACCTCAAGCTTGTCTTCCGAAATCAAGATGGTCCTCTCCGGACCTCCCCGCACACTAGAAAGTCCCAGCGTAAGTAGGTACTGGGGTCCAAGATCCATCACACTCAGCTAAAAATTCGATTTTAACCAATCAATAATGCAGCAAGCAGCAGCAGTCAAGCAGTTGATAGACAGATAGAAAATGCTTTATTGCTCCAATAAACATTAAACAGTAACAAGTAGGTACATTAGAAAAATTAAATAAGGTGCAATGACTAGACCGAAGTGGGACACCGTGAGAAGATAGGTTCTGCAAACGGGAAGATAGATACTGGGGAGCAGAAACGACACGGTTAAATCGACTAGTTTTTGGGTGAGTTTGCATGTCGAGTTGGTTCCCCATAGACCCGTCGACCCTGTCCGGAAAAGCCCGGACGAATGGTGACCCTGTGTCGTATTCGCAGTGTTGAGCGCACAAGGCTCCCCCTCACTGACAGCGGTGTATATTTGATGAGTAGATCTGTATCAAAGACTCTTCATATTGGACTGTATGACTTTAGTATTTATTTAACTGGGGTCTGGTGGAGCTGAGCACGTGGGGGCTGCAGCGTAGAGTCCTAGCTTAAAAAAATGTTTAAAAATATATTTTTTTTCTTCAATGACTACAAACATTTTAAGCGGTCGATCTTGAGCTCAAAATAATGACTTTTTCATTGAAAATTAGATAATTTTGTTAGCGTCATAATTTAAATTACTTTACAGAAATGTAAGGTACTTTACAGTAACATAATCTCGATATTTCCTAACTATTTATATTTCGAAGTGGCGGGTGGCCGGAGCGGTCTCGACTTGAGCTCTGGATCTCAGGGTCTGGGGTTTGAAACCGGCCGACGAGCACCAATAAGGTTATTCCGCTGCTCCACCGTTCGGAATCGGTGTAAAACTATAAAACTACCTTTGCCCCTTACTAGGTGGTAGGCTCAAATTGTAACCGACTGGGTTGGTACCACCGTACTTTACATAAGATGGCCGCATAGCAGCCTCGGCTGCGTTCTGTGTTCAGACTTAGATCAGCCAATATCACCACCGAGAATGCAGGTGCAATACCGGAGACTTCCTTTGTATTTTTGGCTATACTGAACTAGAGAAGAACACGGCCGATGCTGCATGCTGTGCGGCCATCTTACGCCCAGTGAGATCAAAACTCGTTGGTAATTGTCGGCCGGTTTCGAACGTCGGATTCTGAGTAGATAAAATTCAAGTCCAACCGCCTCGACCCCGCGTTGCTCGCAGGTGGTGAAAATGGCCACTGGTAACACAAATTTGGGACTTTTTAACGTTGCATCATAAACCTGCACACTAGCTTTGTACCTATTTATTATCAAAACAAGCGAACTTACGAACAAGTTTACCCTACACTTCACATTGAACGGGGTTTGTTTGCAGCTACGAGGGCGCGTGTCGTCCCCTGAGACCACTGTGTAATGAGAGTTTTTGCGCAGACCCCTTTCGAATGGTACCACTGTGAAATTGGAATTCGTAGAAGAGGTCGACATTTAGTTTGGTCGATGTTTTTTTATTTATTTTAAATTTTTGTATGTAGGTTTCCGATTAAGAGATGCAAACATTTTATGACTTGGTTCTATACAGAGAGCCTTTCAGTTGGTTAGATGGGAAAAGGTAGCGTGTTCGCTAAGGACCGTTTGGCTTACTTCATAGTAGGCTCGAGATCGCATGACTCAGTGCCGACGTCCAGCCGCAGTAGAAACTTGTCTGAGTAGACTAGTTTTTTTATCGTAGTACGGACTAAAATATCTTGAGTAAAATGACCACCGTAGTTTTAGTAAGAGTTCAATAGTACGGCAGGTCCGTGACCCTTACTCTTTATTCGTTGGTTCAAGTTAGTTTTTAGGGTTCCGTATTCGTCGTACGTGGCCCTAATACTAAGCCTACGCCGTCTGTCTGCCTGTCTGTTCGTCTGTCAGAGAGCAGTATCTCTTGAACCGTAATAGGTAGCCCGTTAAAATTTTAACAGAATGTGTTATTTATTATAGCCGATATAACAACAAATAATAAAAATAACAACAAGTAAAAAAATTCACGGGGGTCCCCATACAAGAAACTAAAAAGTGTATGCGCGCCATCTACCGAAAACATTATGAAGCAGCGCTGACCATGACATAGCCATACGGAACCCTCGGTGCGCGAGTTCGACTCGCACTTGGCCGGTTTTTTTTAATCAGAGTTTATTTATTCTCTACTTTCCTGCATATGTTGAAGTTCATTCTATGTATAAAATGTTTTGGTTTTCAACTTATGCTCGCTGTGCTCGACAGATGTCGCTACATACAATCGTTAGTGCTAGAACGATAAAAAAGGTATGGACGCCGGACGCTGTCAAATGCTTGTATGAGAACTAGCGTCGCCGAGTTGCGAGAAGCGGAGTGTACTTACCGATGATATGATATTCCACTATTGTGCACACTAAACTTGGCTGTAGTGGTTTTACACGTAAACACAGAGCATGCGGGCATTTTAAACAGGTTCTTGCGAACGCAGCCGATGACAGACTGACGGGCCAGCGCGCGACCGTCCAATGAAACAAGTATGCTTTTACTTATATCGTGTTACGCTGGCGAGGATAGGGTTCGGGGTCCATACCTTTTTTTTTGTTCTAGCGTTAGTGTATCCCGCTCTCGACATTTCGCACGTATCCCCAAGAGTGACGTTGTTGATGTCGCGCCATTTGTCCTCCGGGCCGCTGTATGTCGAAGATCTATGCGTTATTTGGCCGATAGGGAGCGCCCCGGTGTGAGCAAAGATAAAACGAGTGAGGGGATTAAGGGTTCTTGGCTTTTGCTCCGCTGCCTTCCAATACATTTGTTTTTAAATCAATGAAATGCGGTCAGCTCCGCCGTGTTACTATCGGACTCGTATTTTCCTTAGTGAGAATATTTCTTGGAAGAAAAATGCTTTTCGTATTTTTTCCGTATTTACTTCAGCGTATTGTCTCACCTTTACTCCCGTACTACACCTGTATGGAGTGCACAGTTGGGAAGAGTTATTTAAAATGGATATACTTAGGTCATACTGACAGTTTCTGGATTCTGATTAATGAGACCACAGTCAGTCAGTCAGCGTATAGACGTCAACTGCTGGATATACGCCTCTCCAATTCTTCACCGGTACGGAACCTCTGCTTTTCGCCGACGTACTTGATGTCGTCGTCCTACATGGCGGGTGGTTCACATATAAGACCACATACATGCTTATGATATATTTATTATTTTTCAAAGTATTTTCCCTCAATATTTACACACTATTGCATACTTTGGAAGCAATGTAAAAAGCAGTTGGCCCAGTATTCCGTAGGGAAGTCTTCGCTGGCCTCTTGGAACGCATTCACCGCCGCGGCGGTGAATGCGTTCCAAGAGGCGATCCGATCCGAAGCGGCGATGCGTTCCGAAGCGGCGGCGCGCCGCGCCGCCCCGCTTCGGAGCTTGTAAATTGTATACCTAGTAATAATTGTATAACTAGCAATTGTATAGTTTATCTTTAATTTTCGGAAATAAAAAAATCACAAGATGCAAGGTCCCGACCGTATGACAGATCGACGTGGGTTCCTCTGCTGGCGAAGCAAGGCTCTGGTGGTACAGTTGCTTTCACGAGTCATGAGCGCACTTTTCATTTGCCGGTTTGACGGGACGTGACGCCGGACGGCGCGGCGCCGACGCTTCACACGATTGGTTCGTCAGTCAGCGTCTGTCGACGCGTGTCGTTCGACTACTATACACTTGCGCGTGCAATGTTAGTCTACTGTCCATCTGTGATCATGACACGTGAAAGCAACTGTAGCCAGAATCAAGCTCTGTAGCCCTATGTCTACAGTGAGTGAACTACGTGTGCACCGACTTTTTCCAGCAAGAAATGTCGAACCTACCCGCATAGGCCGCAGTACCTAATAATATGACATAATAATCTCAGATCCCCTTAGTGTAGCTAATGAATTTAATACCTTTTTCAGTACAGTTGCGCATAAACTAACGGCAACAATAACACCTATGCCAAATGCAGCATCTAACATCGTAAAATCTTGCATCCCTCGAAACGAGTACTCCATAAAATATGACAAAATTGACATACAGGAACTTCTTAAAGTAACTAAGGACCTTAAAACTAAATCTTCAGTTGACTTGTGGGGTATGTCTACAGAACTGCTTAAAGAACTAGTAGCAAACTTTCCTGACCATTTATGTATAATTTTAAATAGCTGCATTGAAGAAGGCATATTTCCTGACCTTCTGAAAGCCGCTAAGGTGTGCCCTATTTTCAAAAAAGGATCAAAGCTTGATGTAAATAATTATAGGCCAGTGTCAATTCTCCCGTGTATTAGCAAAATTTTTGAAAAACTTATTTATTCCAGATTAGTTCAGTTTCTTACATCACATAACATCCTTAATCCTCGCCAATACGGATTTCAGAAGAAAAAGTCAACAAACGATGCAATAGCTTATATGCTTAAAGTGATATTGCACAATTTGGATGATGGTCTTGATAGTATAGGGGTATATTGCGACTTATCAAAGGCATTTGACTGCGTAAACCATACCATCTTATTGACAAAGCTGGAACATTATGGAATCAGAGGTATAGAACTAAATTTAATATAATCATATCTATCGAATCGTGTGCAATATACACAAATTGATGAAGCCAAATCCGGCGCAATAAATGTCACATGTGGTGTTCCTCAGGGATCCATACTAGGACCCCTGTTATTCCTTGTGTATATTAATGATTTACCAGCTTATATATCACACATGACCGAAGTAATCTTGTTTGCAGATGACACATCAATACTTTTCAAAGTAGAAAAGAATGAACACTCTCCACTTAAAATTAATGAGGTGCTGTCGAAAGCACATAAGTGGTTCCAAAGTAATCAACTACTACTCAACATAGATAAAACACAGTACATGCGATTTTCCCTGAAACACAGCACCAAGCCGTACGACATTCAGGTCGGAAACCATAAGTTAACGAGAGTCTCAAAAATCAAATTTTTGGGAATTACTCTAGACGAAAAATTAAAATGGGAAAAACACACAGACAGCATAGCTAAAAAACTTAATGCCTCAATATATGCTATTAGAAAAATTCGGGAACTATGTGAGAGTAAAACCGCGAAAATGGTATATTTTGCTTACTTCCACAGTATTATGTCGTACGGGTTGATGTTCTGGGGGTACTGTGCTACGTGGGAAAGAATATTTAGGCTTCAAAAACGCGCTATTCGTGCTGTCATGGGTATGGGTCCAAGAGAATCTTGTAGACTTGTGTTTAAAAAACTTGGAATCGGGACACTGCCCGGTGAATATATTAGACAAAATATTTTATACGCTCGTCAAAATATTCAAGACATTCCTGTTAACGGCGACTTCCATAGTTATAACACAAGGCAGAGACAGAAACTCAGACCCGTGACATCACGGCTAGCAAAAATGTCCAAAAGCTTCATCTCCCAAAGTATAAAGCTGTATAATAGGTTACCAACGAATTATGTAAAACTGGGAGATGGAGGATTTAAGAGAGAAATAAAAAAATACCTCCTAAAAAAATCGTACTACTCTATACAGGAATTTTATAATGAATAAATTTTGTGTTAGAAATAAGCAAAGGTAAGAAATTGTTATATTTTTTTGAAAGGTTATGTATTTTTTTATATTTTAAATTTTTATATATATATTTTTTTAAGTTTTATTAGTTTGACTAATTTGACAATTCTTTTGATGCTAGATGTTTGTTTTAATTTTGTGTTTTTTATTTGATTTAATTCAACAATTTAAATGTAACTATTTCTTAAATTTGACAATTCTATTGATGCTAGCTTTTTTACTTTTATTTTTATATTGACTTATTTGTATTTTTAACCTTTGACATGTCTATTGATGCGATGTATTTTAATGTTTTATTTTAATTTTGCTCTAGTTAATGGCCTTTTAATGCACAAAACTGTTTTTTTTTCTGTATTTTTATATTTATTTAAGTGTGTTACAAATTAAATTAAATGAAATGTAAAAAATAATAATATATTATATGAAATGTAATGTGTGACATGTCTGAGCGGCAGTTTTGTCCAAAGATGTAATAAATGAACTATGAACTATGAACTACCCTCGCATCGCTACAATCTACGTCAGCGGCGACCGGCAGTTGACATCTGACTGGGCGATATGTCAGGTGTCCTCCAGGTCGTCGCAGTCCCGCTAGTCCTGACGATGTCTCCGGAGAGGAGGACGAACGGGAGACAACGGATGTCCAACCACCTTCGTCAGCCTCGGTAGCTCAGTGGTGCGGTCGGTAGACTGTTTTTAAGCAACGCTGAGCGCGGTCAGTACTTGGTTGGGTGACCGCTCAACCATTGGAGGCTGACCGCGGTTCGCATTCCACGTTAAACTGTAGGTCCCTTCCCTTCTTACCTTACTAGGTGGTAGGGTTTATCCCGGCCGAGTTGATACCACCGCACTGAGCGAAACGGCTATGGAAATAGTTCGTGTTTTCCGTCCAGTTCAGTGTAGCCGACATGAAATGAAGGGAAGCACTGACATGGCACTTAGTTCACCCGGTGTTATGGGCTGACATCACGGATGTTGTAGGTGGTGTAGCGAACCGTGTCAGTTTCCATAAAAAAAACTGGTCCTGAGTTGCAGACACACTTTTGACACACTTTTCAAACTAATCGAAAACGTTGAAGTTATTTTAGATTACATGAACACTTGTCCTCCACAGATATAATTTTTTTGTTTCATCACTGAGTACATACATAATATCTTGGCGATGTCCCAACATATGTATGCATGTATAATATTCACCTATAATTCACACTTGATTATTACGGTCGATGACATGGGATAAGCAGTTAGAACGGCTGACCACATCGGTATGAGCCGGTGATTGCCAATTGACCACGTAATTAGACTGATCCTATGCGATTACTAACTGTATTACTTGCAATTATGTATACAGGATGTATCAGGATAGGTTTTCGAAACTTCAGGGTACGAAAGGGGTCCATATTTGAAGACGAAAAGCTCTGAATCTTTTCCTCAGATTCGATCATTTTACAGTACTTTTTGGTGAAAATCTATTCTTCAAGATTTGGAGGATGGTTAACGTCCGCCTTTATTAAATAAAAAATAAATTCTAAGTCATGAATAAAAATGGGTAGGTTGCATACCTATCTAGTACAATTGAGCTGCGTGTAGGTAAATTACAAACATTGAAAGTTCAATGACCTCAAAAGAAAAAGAGGACTGAATTAGTTCACTGCACTCTCCAGTCTCACTGTCCATCGAGTTTTTATTACAATTTCCAACTTTTGTATGACAAAAAAAAAACAACGGAATTTCGATTTGAGTGATAAGGATTTTTTCTTCTAATAATGAGTACTTTCTATTCCTGCAATTTCTCAAACCTATCCTGATACACCCTGTATGTGCACGTATTGGCAGACATTATTATTGATGAGATTACGACATTTTTCAAAGATTATTTGAGTTTAGCAGCGTCGGCAGGTGGCCTAGTGGTCTGGGCGTCGGCTTCTCTTGCGAGAGGTCCGAGGTTCGAATCCAACCGGCGGCGCGGCGTGTACCAATGAGTTTTTTCTGATTAATTATCTCATATTTTATTTATCTTACTACGTATAACAAGATCGGTGTGATTCCAATTCTTTGTTCGCATAATATCAGATTCTAAAAATAACAGATTCGCAAAATATTAGTTTCGCTCAATATCATATTCTCAAGATAGCCAAAGTACAGTCAACTAACCAAAACAAAATGAAACAAAAACATTGTTTAGTTTTTTTAAATTTTACAATATTTACACAAAATACATTTATAATGTTGGGAATACAGTTAATTTGTATGCAATAAAACGACAACAGAAGTTCTATAATTTGTTCTACGAGCCGAAACAAAGGTCCTCAAAGTCAATGGTTGTCTACAACAAAAGTCACTAGCACATTAGTCCATAAGTCATTTCACGAATGAAAGGTTATTCAACAAAAAAATACGTGCAAAATACACAGAGGGGACCTTTGACAAAGTGCCCCGCATTGAAAACCAAAGATAATTTAAAATATATTGGCGAGGGTAAGAAATCGTATGTACATATGTATATAACCTGCGGTGTCTACAAACCTCCCTTTCTTGTACCAAGGGTCCTCACCTCATTCGTAGCTTTGATCGAAAATATAAAAGCGATGTTATTGTGCATTTAAACAATTTCGTGTGTGTTTCGCACTTTTTTAGGGTTCCGTATCCGTTGTACGGGACCAGCCTACGCCGTCTGTCAGTCTGTCCGTCTGTCTGTCAGAGGGCTGTATCTCTTGAACCGTAATAGGTAGCCCGCTGAAATTTTCATATAATTATGTGTTATTATGGCCGATATAACAACAAATAATATAAATAAGAAAAAGCAAAAATTCACGGGGTCCCCACACAAGAAACTAAAAAGTGTATGCGCGCTATCTACCGAAAACAGTATGAAGCAGCGCTGACCATGACAATGCGATACGGAATCCTCGGTGCGTGAGTTCGACTCGCACTTGGCCGGTTTTATTATTTATAGATAGCCGGCGCGGGTGTCTGTGCCCAATACTTCAACGGAAGATCAGACACAGCGAATAACACCACTCGTCGCGAAACCACGCTCAGAGAGGCGCCATGCCGGCTATGAGGCGGACAAAAAGGTCGTCGTCTAATTTATTGACACGCCTTTTGAAGATCCCCAGGTTATACTTAAGTGGTTCCCTACCACATATAACCCGAAGACCACACACACTCACCGGAAGACCGTTCCATATTTTCGCCGTACGACACATAATCTATTCGGTAGATGGCGCGCGTGCATACACGTTTTGGTTCCTTCTACGGGAACTCCCGTGAATTTTTTACTTTTTATTATTTTTCATATTTGTTGTTATATCGGCCATAAAATAACACATATTCTGCGAAAATTTCAACGGGCTACCTATTACGGTTCAAGAGATACAGTCCTCGGACAGACAGACGGACGGACGGACGGACAGGCAGACGGACGGACAGACAGACAGACAGACAGCGTAGGCTTTAGGCTTCCGTACGGGATATGGAAACCTAAAAACGATGTTTTCTTCGTTGGTGTCGACGACATATTGGATGTTCCGAGCGAGCCCGGCTGGTGTGGCGGAGACGGATGGATTGGCGGCCTGTTCCACTAGTCCCTACCAACGTATCCCCCCTGGTGGGTAAGAATGGAATTTTTTACCACCGAGTGATGCAGCAAGTGGGCTTTCGTTCGTGCTTTTACTCGCTGCTTGATAGTTATCTTATCCGAATACTTTGCGAAACGTGGTCATCGGTGCTGTACTTTACCTGAGGCCTTGCAGCATAACACCGATTACTCTGGATAACGCAGTTGTCGGGATTCAGCGTGTACATATTTTATGTAATAATATATTGGGAACAATTTTTATCAGGGTAGTTATAAGCTGTTGTTTTCACCGAGAGGTTCTTGTTCGTTCAGTTCCGATTTTTTTGTGTGGTTGGAAATTAAATTTTCGAGCCCCAAGTGTGGTGTCGTGAGGGGCGGGGCGGGGGAGAGCAATCTCCTCGAATGTGCCGCCACAATAGAAGGTAAATGGAGCGAGAAAAACGTGTGGGTACAGTCAAAGGCGACAAGTTAAAATACTAAAAATTAATTCTTAATAAATAATCGTTGAAACTTCATCCACCAAAATGCATTGCGCCGTTTTGGAGTTACGAGGGAATCAAAAAAATTAACCACTCACATACATACCTATGTAGATAGTATTTAGTTATGTAACTAAAAACGTTAAAATTAAACTGTGATTCCCTCGTTTTTGAGTTCGCAGTCGGTTAAAAACCACTTAAAACATAAAATTCATTAGGGTTCTAATATAAATGGCTAACACACGATTTGTTTTCTCGTTCTCGAATATAATTACATACTTATACTAGCTGTGCCCGCGGCTCCACCCGCTCTCATATTTGACTTCTCTGCTAACCTCATAAGCCATTTAGCGTGATAGTAAGTAGCCTATAGTTGATGGGAATAATCAAGCTATCCGTATAATTTTATTTTATTAAAATCGGGTCAGTGGTTCTCGAGTTATAAGCGGGCAGACAGACATACATACATACATACATACAGAAAGCAGACGTTAGATTTTATTAAAGGTAAGGATAATATACATATTATAAATAATGACTTCAAAATTGCTTCGAATCACAGGTTCCACTCTCGCGTGCGATCTGGTTTTTGTAATTTTATTTTATGTACTTTTTTAAATGGTAATTTAATAGATAAAACAGTAAGAAAATATCAATACAACACAACTGACTGAATAAAATTTTACTATAAATATAACGAATTAAAAAGTAAATACTTAAAAACTATATTAAACTAAAAATCGTGAAAAATATTGCTATATTTTCACATTAAACGTGCATACGTGCAATAAAGAAAAAAATACGTATTAAGCTGCAAGCTGCTAGTGTCCCTACTAGTTTCCAATTTAATTCTTACAGTGTTAATTTCTTGTGAGCGGTAGTATGAGTTATTTATTTGTGAGTTACTATATAATATAATTACATAATATAAGATACTAACAAAACATTGTGACTTTCGAAGTTTATTTATCAGTTTCTTCTTCGCATTGAATTTGGACTTTCGACAGGTCCAAGCGTAGGTTACCTAGGTTACCAACAATAAAAAAAAACAATATTTTCAAACAAAATATATCTTTATTGACTGTACTTAAGAAACTCAGCTTTGCCGTCAGCTCGGCCCAGGTATGCGCAAGTTCAAATTTGTTTCAAAAATAAATGAAAACAGTTGCGGCTATTTCACTCTTAAACTACACAGTCTTAGGCCCACTTGCACCAACACAAATTTAATATATAAACCAGTTTAACTCGTTAAACTAGCACCCGTTGTATGTGTGAACCGCGTTTAAATCCATAACTCGCTACTTAACTTTAAACTCGTGTTGGTGCAAGACGCGCTTACCCTAGATTCTTGCAAAGTGCAGTTTTGTGAGTACATTCTTTATATTGTATCTTTAAAATATTATCACGCTGCAGAGCAACTTTTCATAACAAAAGTTTTTTATGCTGAAAACTTTTCAAAGAAGATGGTTTTGAGCTTAAGTTATATCCATACATACCACACGCAGCATCCCGACAATCGGGGTAAGCAGAGTGATCGGTGTTGTGCTGCACGTACTCTCGTAAATTACAGCACAACACGGACCACCACGTTTACCAATGTATTAGGACAAGATATTTTTTTTTATGGAAACTGACACGGTTCTCTACATCACCTACAACATTTGTGATGTCAGCCCACAACACCGGGTGAACTAGGTGCCATGTCAGTGCTTCCCTCCATTTCATGTCGGCAACACTGAATTGGACGGAAAACACGAACTATTTACATAGTCGTTTCGACCGACGTTTCATTCAGTGCGGTGGTCCCAACCCGGGCGGGATAGACCCTACCACCTAGTAAGGTAAAAAGGGAAGGGACCTGCAGTTTTACGTGGAATCCGAACCACGGTCAGCCTCCAACGGTCGAGCGGTCACCCGTCCATGTACTGACCGCGCTCAGGGTTGCTTAACAACCAGTCGACCGACTGCTGGTTTTTTATATATTTTCTTTAATGTCTTTAGTATATTTACCTCTTCTTGAAGAGGCTTGGGCCTCTGCTGGTGGATGCAACTGGCGTCCCGCAATCAAGGGCCTACTTCATTCAAAGAGTAAGCCTTGCCATCCAGCGGGGTAATGCAGCAAGTGTTCTAATAACATTTTGAAATCGCCCCTTTTGATAGTTATTTTAATGTTTGTTGGGTAGGTTTTAATTATTTAGTTATTAGTATAACTTTTTTAATTTTACCTAAAATAAATAATATAAACCACTGAAAGTCTTCACTAGCATAAATAATGTATTTCAGTGCGGAAATTTAAGGCAACGCCATATTTTATAAGTCCCCACGAACACTCCTCCCTTCCCTTATTTATTGCTTTATGCCAGCCCTCGGATTAGATTCGTCGTAATCTTCTCAATACACAAGAAAAATTATATTTAAATCTGCTCAGTTCGCTGGAAATAAATTGGGGTTGGAATTACTGCTGAAGGGGATTTTGATGTTTTTTAGGGTCCCATACCTCAAAAGGTATTAAACGGAATTCTTATAGGAACCGTTTTGCGTTCGTCCGTCCACCTATCTGTCCGTCTGTCAAGAAGACCCTTTTTCTCAAGAACGGGTATCTCAACTTGATACCTCAGTTGAAATTAATATCAAATACTAAGATCTACGATCCCATAGAGGTGTAAAAAATTCAACTTTCTAAGTAAGTCAACTAACACAATCAAAAGATACGGATATTCATGGGCTGACATCACGGATGCAGTAGGTGATGTAGCCAACCGTGTCAGTTTCCATTTAAAAAATTATATTTTGATACTCGCAATCTCTCTCATCAAAAGCTGCTTTCGTTGACCTAGAACAGGGTTTCTCAAACTTATGATGTCACGTACCCCTAGTAGAGTTTCAAAATGACTGCGAACCCCTGCCCAAACGCAAATCCTGCCCCAAGGAAAGGAAAATAAGAAAATCAAACTTTAGCTTATAAGGTTTTTTTAATTTAATAAAAAGGGTTTTTAAACAGTGATACATTGATTGGCGAAAGTAATTAATGTGATGGGTGGGCTTGTTTCTTGTCGCAAATTGAGTCGATTTTAGGTGAAATTTTGGACAATTTTAATCTCAATTGTGACTCCACATCAAGTCGATTTCTATATTTCGTTTTTAGCATTACCAGGTGTGAAAACCTACTCTCACAAAGGTATGTGGTGGCGAGGGGTAAAAGGAAATTCACGGCCTTCCGGGAGAGCTCGGAATATTCTTCCTGTCTAGCTGCCTAAAATCAATTAAATACATCTTTTTGAAATCAGCATGAAGAGTTTCATCTGCGGACATTTCTAGTAATGACTCCTGTTGCTTAATACTCAAACTAGAATTTATGCTCTCGGTTGTGACCGCTAATGGGTTTCGAATCCCGCTGTTAGCATTATCAATATCTGGAAAATACCTTTTCAGTTCGCTGGAGAGCTGAGAAATATGAAGAACAATTTTCAGTCCTCATTTCGGCATCTACGGTTAGGGCGTTCGTTCGTCGTAACAAATTCGCGCAGAAGAAGAAAACACTCAACGATATTTTGATTCTAGCAAGTTGTCCTGCACAGTGAATACACTGCATGTCGAACCTTGCATCGAAGCATTCGTTTCGTTTAGACATGAGATAATGTCAGCTAATTAGGTTATTCTTTTCAGCCAGGTTTCATCTTCGAATTGGAACTTCAGGTTAAAGTCACTGTCCTTCAAAAATAAATAGATTTCGTGACGAAGTTCAACAAACAGAGCTAATATCCTGCCTCTTGACAACCAGCGTACCGTGCGTGCGTGGTGGTGCATGTGTTTGCCAGCCGTCCAGCCGCCATTACGTAAATGTAGTCGCGAACCCCCTACCATCAAATGGCGAACCCCTGGGGGTTCGCGTACCACACTTTGAGTAACCCTGACCTAGAATAATTAAATTGGCAAGAAGCAAGGTCTCGCAACACAAGAAAAGTTATAATAAAATAAAAATAAAAAATTATATTTTTTATAACATCAAAATGTATTTGAAGTTTGAAAGATATTAAAGAAAATATGCAAATCGAGCACCTCCCCTATCACGCTTCACGAAACTACTTAGTCTAAAATTTTGAAAAATATAGCAAATGTAGGGCCTTCAAAACCTAAACTAAAATCCTAAGTCCTAAAGGTCTCACGTAACCCTAAAGGTACGGAACCCTGTCCACGCGAGTTCGACTCGCACTTGGCCACTTTTTTCAAAAGGTATTTTATTTATTATTTTACTTTGTGCTTTTCAGTTTTTTTCTTTTTTTACTATTTTGAATATACTAAGATTGTGTTTTCAACAGCACCAAAAGTGTGTGTATAAATTTTAGCTCAATCGATTGGGTTGAACTGGTTTAATATTCAGTTGCAAATTTTACCACACACTAACGACCGCATACTATCAGGTTAAATTAAATACAAGCTTGTAATTAAAACAAAATCAACTAAGCCCTAATTACCAATGCATAAGCGACTGTCATTAAATTCAAAGGTCCAGTCGATTTAAACAAGTTGAATAAAGTCAAACAGTCTCTCGTCCTTTGATCTCGTTGCTCATTTTCACCTCGTGCAGACTGTCACACATCCATATTGATGAGGTAAAGACACATAGAGGCAACGATTTCACCTAAAATGAATAGATGCGCCACCCGTCAAGTCACCCGAGGATCTGCAGAGCCGTGATTTGATTTTTCACAATTTATTTCATACATTCGGATATTCCTCCTCGCTTTCTACGCTGTTGCACTTGCAAAAGTCGATTTCACACTCTCAGCGAAAATGGAAAACATTTGAGGGACCACCTACGAACCTACGACCACGCACGAACCATCATCGATAGACGAATGTTTTGTATGTCCCAATAGAGACCCGTATGCGTCATATTAGTCTGCTGACGCGGTGGATCAGGTGCGTAGAGTGGGCGCAGATTGCGTCCGCGGCATGGGCGTCGGCAGCGGCGCGGGCGTCGGCAGCGGCGCGGGCGTCCTCGGCGGCGGCGCGGGTTGCGTCTCCTGAATGTGCAGGAAGGCAGTTGTAGACAGCTCGGGCGCGGCCTCAGCATACTTATGGACGCTAGTAATATATATTCGGTGCTTATGGCGCGCGACCTCACGATGAAGGTCGCGATTGTAGCGCCGGAACACCACACCGGAGGGCCAAAACTCACTGCGAAGGAATGTCTTCACCTTCTCGGCAGGAATGCACAGCTTGAAAGCGCAAAAGTTCGTGTCAGCCCAGTGAGAAGGAAGAGCTTCGACAGTCTCAACTCGCTCACCCTTATCCTGGACGTGGCGGATGAGGTCCTCGATCTTCATTTCGCAGGCGAGACACGTAGATGAGAGCCGTGCGGGGAGCTGCCTTCAAACCGCTCTCTTCAGGGGGCGCAGATGAGGCTATTAATTCTTTGATTTTTTTCAGAACTGGCACGGGTGGCTGTACTCAATAGTCCATAGGAAAATCGGACATAGCCGAGAACACCATTTCTTACGAACCTAAGCGAGGTCCCATACCAGAGATAAGGTGAATAAATAAAATGGTTGTCGTTTAAACTGACAAGAAGGCCTCTTGCCGCCAGAATACAGGAATTAGGGAACACACACATCTGTAGATGATCTGAGGACACGGCAGTGCCCCCGCCAAGTCGAGCCAACATGGCCGTGAAAAAAAATACCCTGCAAAGTTTCTTGTCGGTTCTTCTTCGTGGGTGTAATCGGACCGATAGAAGAAATTGTGACAAGTTCGAGTGCAGTCTAACTGCCATAAGAATGCCTGCCATAAACAATACAATACGACAATGGTACGATTTCAATAAATAATGCGTTCTAAGAAGTGTTTCCCTTTTATTATTATTTTTGAAAATATTCTTTCTTTTTGTGAAACCTCACACGATTGGCTACATCACCTACTCTACTACATACATACTACTACATAATTCGCCATGCGCAGCCCATAACACTTCAGTGAACTAGGTGTCATGTCAATGCTTTCATTTTGGTCGTGCCGGCTACACTGAATTGGCCGGAAAGTACGAACTCTTTATAAGGGCGCTATTAGTTTATTTCTATGGCCCTTCGACTGACCTCTCATTCAGTGCGGTGGTATCAATCCGGTCGGGTTAAACCGTACCACCTAGTATGACCGTAGAATGGACCTACAGTTTTACTTGGAATCCGATCCAGGGACAGTCTGAACCGTCAAACGGTCACCCATTCAAGCTCTGACCGCGCCTGAGTGTGCTAACTTCATAATCGGATATCCATCAATAGCACCACAGATACCGGCAAAAAACAATTAAAAATGAGGCTGACAAAAAATATGTATCTGAACTTCGAATAAATAAAAATATCTGAATGACAGCTAAAACACTTTGAATAATTTATGTAAACTGAGTTAACACTAAAATAATACAATTTTCCACAAAGTGTATTTCTGTATACGGAGTCAATATACATAAAGTAAATATGTATCTGAACTTCGAATAAATAAAGATATCTGAATGACAGTTAAAACACTTTGAATAATTATGTTAACACAAGTTAAACACTAAAATAGCACACTTTTCCACAAAGAGTATTTCTGTATACGGAGTCAATATACATAAAGTAAATATGTATCTGAACTTCGAATAAATAAAGATATCTGAATGACAGTTAAAACACTTTGAATAATTATGTTAACACAAGTTAAACACTAAAATAGCACACTTTTCCACAAATAGTATTTCTGTATACGGATCCAATATACATAAAGTAAATGTGTATCTGAACTTCGAATAAATAAAAATATCTGAATGACAGCTAAAACACTTTGAATAATTTATGTAAACTGAGTTAACACTAAAATAATACAATTTTCCACAAAGTGTATTTCTGTATACGGAGTCAATATACATAAAGTAAATATGTATCTGAACTTCGAATAAATAAAGATATCTGAATGACAGTTAAAACACTTTGAATAATTATGTTAACACAAGTTAAACACTAAAATAGCACACTTTTCCACAAAGAGTATTTCTGTATACGGAGTCAATATACATAAAGTAAATATGTATCTGAACTTCGAATAAATAAAGATATCTGAATGACAGTTAAAACACTTTGAATAATTATGTTAACACAAGTTAAACACTAAAATAGCACACTTTTCCACAAAGAGTATTTCTGTATACGGAGTCAATATACATAAAGTAAATATGTATCTGAACTTCGAATAAATAAAAATATCTGAATGACTGCTAAAACACTTTGAATAATTTATGTAAACTGAGTTAACACTAAAATAATACAATTTTCCACAAAGTGTATTTCTGTATACGGAGTCAATATACATAAAGTAAATATGTATCTGAACTTCGAATAAATAAAGATATCTGAATGACAGTTAAAACACTTTGAATAATTATGTTAACACAAGTTAAACACTAAAATAGCACACTTTTCCACAAAGAGTATTTCTGTATACGGAGTCAATATACATAAAGTAAATGTGTATCTGAACTTCGAATAAATAAAAATATCTGAATGACAGCTAAAACACTTTGAATAATTTATGATAAACACAAGCTAAACACTAAAATAAAATAATACACTTTTCCACAAAGTGTATTTCTGTATACGGAGAGTCAATAATACATAATGTGCTGCTTTATATTATTCATATGTACCTATTTCTCTTCGAGACCCGCTTCAAAGAACATACTTTATTGACAATGTCTTGAATAATACAAGCTTTGGTACGCGTGACCCAATTTGCGTTGCCACGTACAATGGAATTGTTTTCAGGTGCAAAGTATAAGAATGAAGTGCATACCTCCGTGAATGTGATTTGTGATCCATGACAGAGCAAGACATAATTAAGTGATTATGAGTTTTTCTCAGAGTTTAACTAGAAATGCTGTCAAGTTTTTCTACCACGTTTTTCATGAGTTTTATCGAATATTTCTCAGTTTTTCTGGACTTTATCTCGAGTGCTTTCCAGAATTTGTTTCGCCTTATTTCCCGTATTTCTAAAGTTTTTCTCAGATATTTATTAGCGTATTTATCAGAGCTTTCCTGAAGTTTTACCAGAATTTTTCTAGCGTATTTTAAGTTTTTCTCAGATATTTACTCGCGTATTTATCAGACCTTTTTTGAAGATTTTTCCAGATTTTTTCGTGCGTATTTCTAACGTTTCTCTCAGAGATTTACTCGTGTATTTATCAGACCATTTCTGAAGTTTTTTTCCAGAGTTTTTCTTTCGTATTTCTAATGTTTTTCTCAGAGATTTACTCGTGTCTTTATCAGATCATTTTCTGACGTTTTCTTTTCCAGATTTTTTCTTGTGTATTTTTGAGATATTTACTGGCGCATTTACTAGAGTTGGCTGCAGTTTGTTAAAAGCCACATAGTTGTCTAACTCAAAACTCAGTGTGATATGCGAGTATACAAAATCAACATATAGCAAACTTGTTTCTCATATTGCTGACCCTTAAATCTAAATCAATCGATTCTAAAGTATAAAACTCTTCCCTGCATAATAGGTCAATTTGCACTTTGAAGATTTTCCGCCTTCAAATAAAACATAATTCCATCAGTAATATCTCCGGGAAGCAATAAATATGGAAATTACGCAATTTTATAGTCCATTTGAAGTGTGAAGGTGCGGAGAGGGCTTTGTGCAATGAAATTTGCTCCTCATTTGAGAACCTATCACATGGCGGCCGTGGACAGGAAAACGGAGTGTGGGAAGACCACCCGCCAGGTGGGACGACGACATCAAGTGCGTCGGCGGAAAGCAGTGGTTCCGTACCGCTGAAGGCCGGGAGAATTGGAGGAAAATTGGAGAGGCGTATGTCCAGCAGTGGACGCTTACACGCTGACTGACTGACTGACTGACTGACTGACTTACAAAATGCAAGTTCACGCTCGCGCAATGGACATTCGGGGTATCGAAATCTAGTATCAAATTAAATTTGTTAATACAAACCGCACGCCGTATCCCGACAATCGGGGTAAGCAGAGTAATCGGTGTTGTGATGCAAGTACTCATGTAAACTACAGCACAAAACCGACCACCACGTTAAGCAAAGTATTCGGATAAGATAACTATCAGGCAGCAAGTAAGGCACGAAGACCCACCTGCTGCACGACTCGGTTCAAGGACCGTGTCAAGGTGAGAAGTGGCTACCCTGACGCCCTTTTGCACGGCACCGTGTCCTTGTTCCTTTGTCGCATTTTACGACATGCACGTGGAGAGATGCAGTGCGGCTATTGTTTTTAAGTACCGGCCCCACACGGTATATTACGGTATATTTTCCATCATTCGTCTTGTTTTTTCTCTTCATCATCGGCAATCCTGTCGCCCTTTACCACGGCACCTTGTCCATTCTTCGCCTTTTACGACATGCACGGGGAGAGATGCAGTGCGGCTATGGTTTTTAAGTACCGGCCCCACACGGTATATTATGGTATATTTTGCATCATTCGTCTTGTTTTTCTCTTCATCATCGGCAATCCTGTCGCCCTTTACCACGGCACCTTGTCCTTGTCCATTCGTCGCCTTTTACGACATGCACGGGGAGACATGCAGTGCGGCTATTGTTTTTAAGTACCGGCCCCACACGGTATATTAAGGTATATTTTGCATCATTCGTCTTGTTTTTTCTGTTCATCATCGGCAATCCTGTCGCCCTTTACCACGGCGCCTTGTCCTTGTCCATTCTTCGCCTTTTACGACATGCACGGGGAGAGATGCAGTGCGGCTATTGTTTTTAAGTACCGGCCCCACACAGTATATTAAGGTATATTTTGCATCATTCGTCTTGTTTTTTCTGTTCATCATCGGCAATCCTGTCGCCCTTTACCACGGCGCCTTGTCCTTGTCCATTCTTCGCCTTTTACGACATGCACGGGGAGAGATGCAGTGCGGCTATTGTTTTTAAGTACCGGCCCCACACGGTATATTAAGGTATATTTTGAATCATTCGTCTTGTTTTTCTCTTCATCATCGGCAATCCTGTCGCCCTTTACCACGGCACCTTGTCCTTGTCCATTCTTCGCCTTTTACGACATGCACGGGGAGAGATGCAGTGCGGCTATTGTTTTTAAGTACCGGCCCCACACGGTATATTAAGGTATATTTTGAATCATTCGTTTTGTTTTTCTCTTCATCATCGGCAATCCTGTCGCCCTTTACCACGGCGCCTTGTCCTTGTCCATTCTTCGCCTTTTACGACATGCACGGGGAGAGATGCAGTGCGGCTATTGTTTTTAAGTACCGGCCCCACACGGTATATTAAGGTATATTTTGAATCATTCGTCTTGTTTTTCTCTTCATCATCGGCAATCATGTCGCCCTTTACCACGGCACCTTGTCCTTGTCCATTCGTCGCCTTTTACGACATGCACGGGGAGAGATGCAGTGCGGCTATTGTTTTTAAGTGCCGGCCCCACACGGTATATTAAGGTATATTTTGCATCATTCGTCTTGTTTTTCTCTTCATCATCGGCAAAGACAACGAAGAAGACGGAATTTCGACGAAACGTTTCGCCCGCGGGCCCGCGCGGTCGGCGAGGCAGAAAAACTTTGATTGCCAATCAAACGCGACGCGGTACTACGGTATCGTCATTTATTTTTCTTATTTCACAAATTTCGGCGAGCAAATATTCACACAAATTCTTTTTAACATGTCAATCTTGGGAAAATTATTGAGGAATTGACAATTTTCAAGTCGAGTACTTGTATTTTTTTATTTTTATTTTGTGTTTTACGGAAAGCGCGACATCTGGCGTCGTTTCACTTACGAGTAGGTGACTTACGATGCCCATGGACATTCTGTGATGCACGGGGATTGCGAATTCCATTGCCGGCCTGGCACGAGCCTTTTCACGCCCCTTTTGAAGAACCCCAAGTTGTACTTGGGAGGAAATAGATGAGCGGGGGTGCGTTCCACATTTACCCGGTTCTGTGAATAAAAGACCTACAGAACCGGTTGGTGCGCATCCTCGGTAGGCCGATTGTATAGGAGTGCATCCCCTGCCCAGTACGGCGATTTGTATAGGTATTTGTTTATTTCAAGAAAAAAAAACGTGTTGGATTTTGTGTATGTATGTATGTATATATGGTGTTTCGTTAGTCATGTCATTAACTTCGGGAGGGTTACATACACACTCAAATAAACACGTTACGCAAAAAAATTTTAATATGTTTATAGTATTACTTTTCCAGAAATTTAACAAAACATGTTTGCTACCTAAACACCTGTGTGTAACAGTAGGTAACTTGCATTGTACGGGGTCAATGACCGTACTATGTTCAAACGCAGAACAGCTGTTTGTTGTAAGTAAGTCACAAGGTCACTATGATTGGATTTTACAGCTACTTATTTGATTTTATTTTTTTGTTAGGAGAAAAAATGCTCTTATAAACATATGTTTTTTTCTTACGTAAAGTGTTTATTTGAGTCTGTATGTAACCCTCCCGAAGTTAATGACATGACTAACGAAACACCTTATATATTCTTTATTGAACACTAATTTATACAAATTAGGCACAATAGGCGAGCTTAATGCCGCGATGCATTCTATTCTAACTAACGTTTGGGATGTGGGAGAAGTACACGCAGGTGAACAAGAATAGTTTGTGGCAATGTATTAGACTGTAAGGAAATATGGTATGATAAACTACAAACAAATACTACATAAATAATTTAATATACTTAATACTTGTGCTGTTGTGCTGTGATTTATCAGAGTTCTTGCAACACACCACCGATTACTCTATATTCAAAGAACGTATCTACAAACTGTTCCTGATACCTAATGACAATGAGTAGGTAAAACAATATAAGTACTCATCGATGCCAAACATAATTAATTTGGGAATTGTCCTTTTGGGAAGTTGTCCTTTTGGGAATTTGTCCTTTTGGGAAGTTCTCCTTTTGGAAAGTGGTCCTTATGAGCCGAAAGGGCCCTTACATCTTAAATCCAGTTGATAATATAAGAGTTGACGTGCATGTAAAGGATGTTTCAGGATAGGGTTTCGCAACTTCAAGGTTCGAAAGTGGTCCATATTTGAAGACGAAACGCTCCGAAACCTTTTCCCAGATTTGGTCATTTTATAGTACTTTTTAACCGACTTCCAAAAAAGGAGGAGGTTCTCAATTCGTCTGTATGTTTTTTTTTTTTTTTATTTTTTTTTTTATTTTTTTTATTTTTATTTTTTTGTATGTTTGTAACACGATTTCTCCGTCAATTGAGGGCCGATTTAGAAAATTCTTTTTTTGTTAGTTAGGTCATACTTCCGAGGTGGTCCCATTTCAATTTTATCGAAATTGGTTCAGTGGTTTTCGAAAAATCAGCATAATACTATGGTGTGTGGTTACCTTCAGCAAAACTTGTGATGTGGTCGTTTTCGGCAATTTTCAGTTTGATAAATTAGTATGGTGTGTGGTTACCTTCAGCAAAACATTTGTGATGTGGACTTATTCAGCAATTTGCAGTCTGACACATATGGCGAATAATTCTGTACCACTTCAATCGATTTCGATTATTCGATTTCGATTATTCTTTTTTATGTAATATTACTAAAAAGAATGAAATAAAAACTGTTTTAAAAAATATTAAACCGATTTCCAAAAAACAAAAAAAAAAAAACTAAAAAGTATTAAATACCTAATATTTTGAAATTTTCTCTGTCCTGTTGAAATACATGAATCGATATACTAGTGATACATATTCGGACCCTTGTTTCATGAATATTCTAAATTTGAAATTTTTTTATCTTTTCCGACCGGCGTTTAATTTATTATGGTACCTGGCCAGTACCTACTGTACCGAGTACCATCGAGCTGGTTTGATGATGGAGACAGAAGGTGGCCATAGGAACTCCTAAACTACACATGATAAACCCATCGTGTTTGGGCTCGTTGCATTTGTCTTCACGAGAAATTTACTTTAGACCTAAAAGATTCTCAATTCGACGGTATGTTTTCTTTTTTTGGATGTTTGTTACGCGATTACTCCGTCAATTGTGGGCCGATTTTGAAAATTCTTTTTTTTTTTATTTGAAAGGGGATAACCCTGAGGTTTTTGAAGTGAACACTTCTTTAGCGGCTCTTGGCACTTTTTTAGGTGGGTAAAAATGTATAACTCGCGACATCGCGTCAGCGTCATTTTTAAAATGAAACCTTAAGTCATTGCGTTAAGGGTTAAGTTAGAGTGGCACGGGATCTGCCGGCACTCCCGGAGTGCAACTGTTAAGTAGGGTTCCGTAACACGTTTATGTCTGTCCATTCTACTAAGTTCTGCAAAATGAATGTAGGGTTCCGTAACATATGCATGTCTATCCGTTCTACTAAATTTTACAATTTTCAACCAAGGTCCTCCGACGGTTATTTTATAATAAAAGTAGGCTTCCGTAACACGTTTATGTCTGTCCATTCTACTAAGTTCTGCAACATCACCTACAACGTCCGTGATGTCAGCCCATAACACCAGTGCCATGTCAGTGCTTCCCCCTTTGATCGTGCTGACTACACTGAACTGGTCGGAAAACACAAACTATTTACATAGCCGTTTCGACCGACGTTTAATTCAGTGCGGTGGTACCAACCCGGGAAGGTTAAACCCTACCACCAAGTAAAATTACGAGGGAAGGGACTTACAGTTTTACGAGGAATCCGAACCTTGGTCAGCCTCCAACGGTCAGCGGTCACCCATCTAAGCACTGACCGCACCCAGCGTTGCTTAAAATTCAATAGCGACAGTTGACTGTCTGCACCACTGAGCTATCGAAGCTGACGTGGTCCTATTTTAATTGGGTCAAGATCGGATTGGAAAGCGAGGCGGAATCGCGAGGCCGAAGGCCGAGCGATTCCGCCGAGTACATTAATAGCAAAAAATTACTAAAAAAAACTGTGAAATAAAAAAAAAGTTTTAAAAAACATAAAACCGACTTCCTAAAAAAAGTAAAACTAAAAAACTATTTAAAATAAAAATATAAAAACCGCCTTCAAAAATATATGAAATAAAAACCTAAAAAAAAAAACGAACCCTAGAGTTGAAGGCGGTGCTAAAGCAAGCAAAATGATGCATGAAAGAAAACATGAGCGGATGATAATATCCTTTGTGATTTGTGTAGCCTTTTTAGCACCGCCTTCAACTCTAGGGTTCGTTTTTTTTTTTAGGTTTTTATTTCATATATTTTTGAAGGCGGTTTTTATATTTTTATTTTAAATAGTTTTTTAGTTTTACTTTTTTTAGGAAGTCGGTTTTATGTTTTTTAAAACTTTTTTTTTTGCTGAAAATAGTTTCACTAAGATTTGGTGGACGGTTAAAGTCCGCCTTTATTCAATAAAAATAAAATCACGGATTAGATAAAAATTAATACATACATACCAGACGCTGTATCCCGACAATGGGGGTAAGAGAGTAATCGGTGTTGTGCTGCAAGTACTCTTGTAAATTACAGCACAACACCGATCACCACTTTTAGCAATGTCTTAGGACAAGATAAGTATCAAGCAGTAAGTGAGACACGAAGACCTACCTGCTGAATGACTCTGTGGAAGGACCGTGCCAAAGTGAAAGGACCTGGCGCCCTTTAGCATGGCACTTTGTCCTTATCTATTAATCGCATTTTACGACATGTACGGTGAACGATGCAGTGGGGCTATTCTTATGAAGTAACGGCTACAAAAAAAAAAAAAAAAAGTAATGTTACTTAATATCTAAATCTTTCTGAAAGTTTGAATTAAGTATTATAATTTACTGCTCAGCCCACGGCCTCATATAAAATCCCCTTGCAATACTTTACGGACTTCCCACTTACAACATTGTCGACAGCGAATATTTACGCATCTCCGCGGGGCGGAAGCTTAGTTGCTCCTCCGTCTGGTCGACTTCTGAACTTTAATTTCCTGTTCTGTGCATTTCGCGTAACGCTTACTTACACATTTGATATATTTTGACAAGTCACGCAACAGCCGAAGCCGGACCTGAAACTCCAGATTGGTCCATACATACATACATACATAACACACGCTGTATCCCGACAATCAGGGTAAGCAGAGTAATCGGTGTTGTGCTATAAGGACTCTGGCAAATTACAGCACAACACCGACCACCACGTTTAGCACAGTATACGGACAAGACAACTATCAAGCAGCAAGTAAGGCACGAAGAACCCACCTGCTGCATGACTAGGTGGAAGGACCGCGCCAAGGTGAGAAGTGGCTAGCCTGTCGCCCTTTAGCGCAGTATCTTGTCCTTATCCCTTAGTCGCCTCTTACGACATGCACGGGGAGAGATGCAGTGGGGCTATTCTTTTTAAGTACCGGCCCCACACGGCCCCAGATTGGTCCAGTAAGGTGAAAATGTTTGCTTCATACACATAATAAGAAGGATTAGCTGGTAGGGCCATAGAACAACCGTACTATACATTCATACATAGCGCCACGCCTATTTCCCAGTGGGGTAGGCAGATACAACGGATCTCCACGTGACGCGATCCTGACACACCTCTGCCGCCTCTTCCACTCCCATAATGTTCTTCATGCATGCTCGTCGGTTACGGGTACTACGCACTTGACCCTTTTTGAGCACATGCCCGATCTGGTCCAGGTACAATCACACTAATAATATTATCTACTAATATTATAAAGAGGTAAATGTTGTAAGTTTGTATGTACGAGGTAACCTCCGAAAATACTCAACCGATTTTAAAAATTCTTTGACCAATGTTTAGTATGGACCTTTTATGTAATCCGGTATGGGTTGCTGAGTCGGAGGGGCCAAAGCACGTGCTCCGACCAGCCAATATCACCTCAGAGAAGGTAGGAGACTTCCCTGGATTGCTGGCTATACTGGACTAGAATGTAGGTCTTTGAATAAACAAAAAGGAAACCAACATTGCTCCAAAAATATTTTACAGAAACAAGGACAATATAATATTTACATGTAGTACAAAGGTAGACTAATCCCTTACAGAGATTTATTCCAGCCAACCTTTGGATATTTTATAGTCTATTAATACAGTGAAATTTGAGTGGAAGCAGGTAGCAAAAGACTTGAAATGAAATAAAAATATACTTTTTATTGTACACCATTTTAAAAGGGGTTACAAAAGGCGAGATTAATGACTTGCGGCACTCTTTACGAACTAACCTTGCAATACAGTACTAAAGAGTGGACAGTAGTATGAAATATAAACACATAACTTATATTATAGACAAATTGTACAAAAATACATACAACCAATATCCTTATATTATATAAATAATTACATATGCAATAAGAAGACTTGAGTGTGATAATTTGAAAATGAAATAATATTAATACTTCCTATTGATATTCCTATATATTAATAATACAAGCAAGTGCAAGTTACTAAGAAGTGTATGCTAGTTAAATTAAATTATGTACCTATGTGAAAAAAAAATTCACGAACTTCAAATGCATTGCGGCCTTCCAGCTCTCGCATGTAAAACGTACGTTAACTTCTTACGGCATATCGGAACGGAACATAACGGAATTTCCTTAAGTATCCGTCGAGTAAGATTTCCCTATTCGTGACCGTCTACAGATGCTCCTTAAATGGTTTTCGTCTGCGAAAAATAAAATATTACCCAACTCCTCGGCGCCGCAAGTGGCGGCACCTGATCTTTGAATTTGGAATGCTCTCGAAAAAAACGTGGAATTAGAAATTCGAATATATTTTCGAATAATGATCCGCGGATTTTAAAATCACGAAGTAGACATTGTTGTCACGTGAATTTGGTTTAATTTTGTATATTTTATGCAATATAAATACATTTTTAATCGATATAATAGTAGTTATGATTCGTTAGTGTAAAAGTTACTACTAGTACAGGTTCCGGCAGAACATGATGCGTTGAGCTTTAGAAAGAGACAATCCGGTCGTCTGACTCGCACTTGGCCGGTTTTAAAAATTCAATTTGATTAACTTTGATTGACAAAAAAATCCAGAAAATGTCTCTGAATTTACTTATAAACACGTATTGGCCGTAACCTGGCCGAATGTAGTGAAAAACGTGAAATATATGCCCATAATATGTTTCCTCCAAGTTCTCGGTCCCTTCAAGAAGGGCGTGAATAGGCACCTGTCAGTCCGGCATGGCATTCGCAACCCGCGCATACGACCGAATGTCCATGGGCGTCGTTTGACACCTTATGAGTGGCACTCGCCACTTTGTCACGCTTACTATAAAAAAAAGAATAATATTTTGGAAAAATTATATATTTCATTCATTGATTTATCATACATCTTAATCTTATGTAAATAAGAAAATCTTAAATAAGAAAATCAAAACCGAATTTTCGCTTACGCTACAAATTCCTTGCGATTCATCCTACTCCAACCCGAAAACACGACCTATCTCTATCTTGCTTACACCCGTAGAATTCGCACCGTGCTTGCTTACCTTGTATGGCGCCTTAGATACTAGTAATTCGCACAAAGAGCCTTCTTCGGCGAAGGCCTCAACAGCGAACTCGAGCGAAAACAATCGTCACGCGACGAACAGCGCTTTGCACTACAGCGCCGGAAGTCCGAGCGAGCGACTTTCGCTGCGCCACTACCTACATCCGGTGAGATACTACCTAGCTGATGGGGGCTCGGACATGTTGCCGGTGGATTCAGCATTTTAGAAGATAAATATAAATATAATAAAGTTTATAATATTTTATAATATAGCTACAAAAAAACAGTTTTTCAATATTTCCTAAGTAAAAGTTGTTTTTGTCTTTTAAAAGGCGAAACTTTATTAATGACTTACGAAGTAATTGTTAATTTGTAAAATGTGTTCAGTTTAAAGCTGTTAAGTTTCCAGTTAATACAGTTACAGTCCGACAGATACGGAGCTCTCCGAGATGGGGGTGGTGGTGGTTTACGTGTCTAATACCACCACCCATCGCTCGAAGCTAGTCTCGCGTAGTCTCGATAGCTCAGTGGTGCAGACAGTCAACTGTCGCTATTGAATGTTAAGCAACGCTGAGTGCGGTCAGTACTTGGATGGGTGACCGCTGACCGTTGGAGGCTGACCGAGGTTCGGATTCCTCGTAAAACTGTAGGTCGCTTCCCTCCTAATATTACTTGGTGGTAGGGTTTAACCCGCCCGGGTTGGTACCACCGCACTGAATGAAACGTCGGTTAAAAACGGCTATGTAAATAGTTTGTGTTTTCCGACCAGTTCAGTGTAGCCGGCACGATCAAAGGGGGAAGCACTGACATGGCACCTAGTTCACCCGGTGTTATGGGCTGACATCACGGACGTTGTAGGTGATGTAGCCAACTGTGTCAGTTTCCATAAAAAAAAAAAAAAAAAGTCTGCCCGCACCCGCCACCGGCGCGCTTGGAGGCTTGTCTCCCGCCGCGCCGCCGCCGGCGGTATTGCCATTTTTTTAAACATTACATTCAGTTTGGATAATTATATTGAATTAATATAAATATGTACATAGGATAAAAAAACGTGAAATTTAATAAATAAAATAATAAATAATTATTAGAAGTTTTATTTTATGATAGAATTATGATGAACGAGCTTTACTTCATCACACGGATAACCTAACGGTTAGGTTAGGTCCTAACCTAACCTAAGCTAGTGAAACCCAATCATATCCTTTCTTACATGTCTTATTATAATATCGTAAATATGAAAATGTAATGTGGGACAACCACGCGCCAGGTGAGACGTGCGGTACGTTGCGGTCGTTGGAGATTAAACAGTTGCTCCGTGCCGCTGAAGGCCGGGAGGGTTCGAGAGGTATTCGAGAGTAGTGTCCAACTGAATATTCGGTTCCGGCTTTCGGCTTTCGGCCTTTCGGTCAATATTTGCCACATTCAGCAAACTTACGGTTTCGGCCGAAAGTAGTGGTCACTCGGCCCAACCGAAAGTTGTTAGACAGACAAACCGACCGACCGACCGCACGCGACGCGACGCGAACGCCGCCACGCGATTACGCGATGATAGAAACAGGAAAGGTTTTTTTAAGTTTTTAAAGGTTTTGTTTGATTTTTCATTATTAATAATTGTATTATGTGCATATAGTTTTATGTTTAATACAAAATTTCCATAATTATAAATACCTTTTATTGCATATCCTTCTACCTAAATAATGCATAACAAACAAACTAGGTACTTAAACACCATACATACTTTCGGCTACGGCTTTCGGTTTCAGCTTTCGGCTGCGGCTTTCGGCTTTCTGCCGAAAGTAGAATTTTGCCGAAATTCGGCTACGGCTTTCGGCCGAAAGTGAAAGTACACTTTCGGTCGGACACTATTCGAGAGGTGTATGCCCAGCAGTGTACACTAATACGTTGACTGGTGACTTGTACGCACTTATGTCTTTCTTCCTAAATTATCTAAATTATTTCTAAAAAAATATAGCTAGCTCCTCTTATCTCGGTAGAATAGTACGTTCTGTATAACGTACGTACACACTATTTCTCCAGGGCAGGCACAAATTAAGTTCAATACCGAGACATGTTGAACAACTGAGGTTTTAAGATAACTGCAAATTAATGTTCGTATTGCACTGAAGTAAATTGCCTAAGCCGATAGACCGCCTTATATGCTATGCCAGAAAATATATTCATGATTCCTCTCTTAACTCCGACAATCATAACTATGACACACGCTGTAAGAATAATGTACAATTAATAAGACATAGATTATCCAAAACGTCAAAAAGCTTTATCTGTAATAGTGTTAGATTTTATAATAAACTGTCTTCTAACATAAAACAATTAGATGACAATAATTTTAAACGACGGATTAAACTAATGTTAATTGAAAAGAGTTATTATACTGTTAAGGATGCGTTAACTGACGGTAATTTTATATAAGAGTCTGACTACTGTTTTTCCCACTAACAACTTTGACAATTGGATACACTTTGAATCATTAGATTTTTAATATGACTTATTACATTTCTTTGTAATAAACGTAAACTAATTGTTTTTATTTGACTTGATATATGAAGTATCAAAATTGACGATGGCACTATACACCAGATATAGGTAATGTAAATAGGCAGAGTGGTCAGATTCTTGAGTGTTCATGCTTATGCTGTAAATATTAATGTTCTTGTGAGCGGTAGTATGCGTTAATTATTGTAAATTACTTGAATTATAATACTTATATATAAGGTACTAACAAAACATTGTGACTTGCGAAGTTTGTTTGTCAGTTCTTCTTCGCATTGAATTTAGAACTGGCGGAATTTTCGACATGTCCAAGCGTAGGTTACCTACCTATGGATGAAATTATACAATAAACAATAAACAATAAACCGCCCTTGTCTCCCATTAGCTGGCTTAAATTATCATATAATTATTAAATATATACATTTTTATATTATTATATAAATTAAAATATTATATTATAATTTTTTATTTATGGAAACTGACACGGTTTCCATAAATAAAAAATTACGCGTAGAATGTTACATTCCATGTTACATAGAGTCAATCTGTACGCGGCATTATAAAATGTACAGAAAAATATTTCTGGACAATTTTGTAAATCTAGCAAAGATCAAGAAATTGCTTAATTATGAAATGAAGGGATGCACTGACATGACACCAAGGTAGTTCACCCGGTGTTATGGGCTGACATCGCGGATGTTGATGGAGCCAACCGTGTCAGTTTCCATAAAAAAATAATTTGAAAAAATTACAAGAAAATTACTACTTTTCAGAATCGTTTTGAAAAAAAAGTCTGAAAAGTTTTTACCGCACACCTAAATGCCAGAAATCCTAGTCTAGACGAAGCAATTAAAGACTTATTTCATTGCTCGAATACTGTTTTTTTGAACATTTTTATTATAAGGCCCGGTAGCTTTAAACTTGAATCGAGCAAATTGCTCGTGTACGGCTTGACAGAAACATAGTATGTGGAACAAATTAGGTCTTTAGCTGAAATATTAAATAAAATAATATACTAGTTGTGCCCACGGCACCGCTCGCGGTAAAGTCAGTGAAATGTTTATGTAACTCGGTTGAGTAGTTTTCCAGTAAATCACAAACCGAATTGGTAGATAGAAAATGCTTCATTGCTCCAATAAACATTAAATAGTAAGAAGTACATTAGAAAATTTACATAAGATGCAAAGGCGGACTTATCCCTTACAGATAATTCTTACAGTCAACTTTTGGATGTTTGAGATTCGTTTAAAGTGGAATGTAAGTAGGTAGTAGCAAAAGAGTTGAGCGTAAGAATTGAAGATAGAATAAAAATGCGGTAGGTCGGCGTCATTTTCGCGCATTAAAAAAACCTTGAGGACATAATTATCACAATAATTAAAATAAGAAGAAAAAGAGCTGTCAAACCGACATGTCGGAAATTTTTTCTCTAGAAAATTTCTTTTAAAAGTTTTTGCCTGGGACGAACAAACTGAGCTTCCGCCACGCGCGGTCCCTTCTCCAGCGGCGCAGCGACCCGCACGGTTGGAGGCACCGTGCCGGCACCACCACCGCCGCCGCTCGGCGTCCTCGGTACTTCACCAGCTCGACATGCCTGGCGACAGAAGCGGCTGCAGACCACCCGGGACGCGGCGCGCGTGATGGAGAGCAGGTTCTGCGGCGAAGGTCGGCCGCCGCCGCGCTCGACTTCGACGCCCCCGCCGCCCCCGCTCGCCCGCAGCAGCACTGCCTCCGCCCACCGCGTCGCCCGGCCTCCCCGCGCCCGGGTCGTCCATCACGAGAGCCGCCATTCTTCTCGCACACTACACGCACACCCTACCACCCAGCCCCACGCCGTCGGTGCATTTCATCGACGACGAAGATGGAGTGTTGACGACGGCCGAGCCACAAGAACTACGGTGAGGGCGGCGTCCAGCACCGGCCAGCTTGGGGCCATCGGGACCTCGCGTCCCGTCTAGTGCCTCCGCTACCGGTGGTGTAGTGCACCCATGAGGCGACGCGCGCGTGAAGATGAAGACGTTTACAGACCTGCGCGACGACGTCGCCGTGCAGTCCGGCGGATACGGAGCTCTCCGAGATGGGGGTGGTGGTGGCCTACGTGTCTAGTACCACCACCTATCGCTCGTAGCTTGCCTCGCGTCGTCTCGGAGAGCTCCGTAGCCACGGCCTGCGCCCGTCGGCGTGCTTGGAGGCCTGTCTCCCGCCGCCGGCGATGATGCCGTTTTTGTTTTTATATGTTTGTATTAATTGTGTATATTTTGATATTGATGTATAAATAATTAATATAAATATTATAGAATAAAAATGTGAAAATAAAAAAATAATATTGGATTGGACTCGCTGGACAGAAAGGTCAGGACGCTGATGACGAAATCCCGTATGCATCACCCACGATCATCGGTCATGAGGTTGTATATCCCGCGGAAGTGTGGGGGTCGAGGTATGTTAAATGCCAAGAACCTGCACAACCGCGAGGTATACAATCTCCGTCAGTACTTTTTGGAAAAGACTGATGTGTGTGAAATGCATCGCGATGTTGTCACCAGCGATAAAGGTCTTACCCCGCTGAGCATGGGAAAAGAGAACTGGCGGAAGCCGGTTGTACAGAGCACTGAGGACTGCATGGAAGTATGGAAAGGCAAGGAGCTGCACGGTAGGTACTTCCGGTCTCTCACGGGACCGGATGTAGACCAACTTGCTTCCGTGCACTGGCTACGCTTCGGGGACCTCTTCGGGGAAACCGTGGGTTTTGTCTTTGCAATACAAGATGAGGTTGTCAAGACGAACAACTATAGGAAACACATAATGAAGGATGGCACCATTGACATCTGCCGCGCCTGCCACCAACCTGGCGAGTCCCTCAGACATGTGATTTCCGGTTGTTCGCAGCTTGCCAACACCGAGTATCTGCATAGACACAACCTAGTAGCCAGGATTATCCACCAGCAACTTGCCCTAAAGTTCAACCTTGTGGGTACCGAGGTACCTTACTATAAGTACAATCCACCTCAAGTTCTCGAGAATGGTCATGTCACACTCTATTGGGACCGGTCCATTATCACAGACAGGACTATTCTCGCGAATAGGCCTGATATTGTGATAGTAGACCGGGACGCAAGGCGCGCAACGCTCGTCGATATCGCCGTGCCGCACGATGGTAACCTCGTCAGTAAGGAAGCAGAGAAGATGTTAAATTACATGGATCTACAGCACGAGGTAACCAAAATGTGGCCCGTCGATTCGACGATCGTTGTGCCCATAGTCGTATCACCGCATGGGCTGATAGCGAAGAGCCTCGACGACCACCTTAAGAGGCTCTCGCTGAGTGGTTGGGTCAAGGGCCAGATCCAGAAGGCAGCCCTGCTCGACACTGCACGCATCGTCCGGAGGTTTCTCTCTTTGGGGCCCGACCATCGGTAGTCTGGGTTCGCCCCGCCGCCGGTGGTGGAAATTCCATTTTTTAAGGTTAATTTTGTATATGTTTTTAATGTTAGGTTTTTAAATATGTACAAAATTAGTTTTAAGACAATGTGTTAATAAAGAGATAAAAAAATAATATTATGTCCATCCCATGAGTGCCTACTGCCTACACGATGGTGCCTACACACCGCAGTATTTGCCATTCGGACTCGAAAATGCGGCCATCCCAACTCACGGCTCATGCATGAAATGAAGCGACGCGACGTGACTGTTCAAAGTAGTAACAGGGTGTAGTTTCCGTCGAGTTGCTTTTAAGGCGGTATTAATTTTGTACAATTTAATAACGCCGAGAAGCGATGAGTCGACTCGAGGGCCTGGTAATCGAGTTTCAGACACTTTGCCTCGACTACGACGTCTAATTCGATTGCAGGTATTAAATGGAAAATCCTTTTTACTTTCGCTGCGCTCGCGTCGAGGAAGGACTTTAATGCGGGCGAAGCCAAGATGTTGTTTATTCGACAAACATTATTGTAGTCAAAGAGATTTTATGTATAGAGTGAGCACTACGAAGAAAGAATACAGAGAAATGACGGCCAATAACTGAGGTATGAGGTAAGGTAGCGGGGTGGCGGAACGCTGAGCCGCGCGGGGCGGGAAGCGAGCGGGAGAGGGGCTAGCTAGCGAGCGACTAGCGGCTAGCGGCCCGGCCGGCCCGGCCGGTCAGTCACACGTGCATTGGAATACGTAGGGTTGTCACTTAGTCTACCAAAAATATATTTTTCGATTTATTATTTTACGAGTAGGTATTATGGTTAATTGTGCCCGTAGTCTAGTGGTAACGCTTCTCAATGCAGAAGTTGCGGGATCAAATCCCGGGCACTAACTAATGTACTTATTTATTTCCTTGATAAGGATTGATATACGTGCATTTCATAACGAATAGGTACGATCGCTCCGGTGAAGAAAAATAAAGTTAGGTAACTAGTGCACACTGGTCTATGAAAGGTATTTTTGTGTAAACTGCTTCTGATTTCCACTGGTCACCATGTACGAGTAATCGAACCGGATATAAAAAATTGTGACAAGTTCGAGTGCAATATGACTGCCATAAGAATACTCAATAAACAATAAAACAACAACAATAAAAACAATACCTCCTATGTCAGTGGGCAGAGTCCGTGCCTAGCAGTGGGACGTTTTAAAGGATTATAGAAGAAAACAGATAGTGAATTTAATCGAAAAAAACGTTTTTATGTATTTATTAAACTTAAAATACAGAACTATAATAACTTGAAATACATACCTAAACTTATATGGGTTTTTAAATTACCGTGGTTATTTGACATTTTAAGAAGTAACAACGGCTTTACTAACTATCGAAATACGAGCTGTGTGGCTCGACAGTTCGGCCAGAGTGCTCATGATGATGGGCCATACGTTTGGCCCGAAACGTCGAGCCACACAGCTCGTATTTCGACCGCGAGTAAAGCCGTTTTGTATTCTTATAATACCTACACTTAATAACTAGAATAATATCTAAAAAACTAAACTTAATAATAAAGAATTCATAACTGCGGTCTTGGCCTTGGACTAAACTTAAAATCTCCAAACCAAACATACATAAAATAAAGAGTGCAGCATTTATAAAAAAAAAAATATATATATATATATATAACTAAAAAAACCATTAGGTATACTTTGGACTACACACACAAACACAACTAAAATAACTCTTCCTCCGTACTTAAACAAAATAATTTAAATTTCACTTTACACAAATTTAAATTTTCACTTTCCTTTAAACAATGTATCATCTTGGACTATTTTTATCCATCTTTCTCGTATTGATCCCTTAGAAGGATGTGGAAACCTTGTAAAAAAATTTTTTTCTTGAAAATTTCTCAATTACTTACTAATTTAAAAAAAATAAAAGAATAGCGACAACCCTAATTAGCGGTCAATTCACTCTCATATTTTAACGTGGTTTAATACATATTTATTTACTTTCATACATCATATCCCAGAACTCTATTTCTAATCATTCATATGTGGCAGCCCTAATGAGCGCGTTTAATTTATTTGTTTAATTAAATAATGCTTATGTTATTGCAATGCTAGGTCAATACATAAAATGTACAAAATTTTCTAATTGAAGTAGCGTTGTGACAGCCCTAATTGGCCAGTTGAACCCACGGTTGAACCAAATATTTCTAAGCACATGGAAAACAAGATATTATATATAAGGTCTTTCAAAATTAGTTAATAGTACGCTAAGGGGGGGTTCTGTATCGTAAATAAATCACTTTTGAGGAACAAAGATTTTTTTTTACAAAAAAAAAAAATTATAATAATGTAAAATGTAAAAAAAAATTCTTTTCTTAATCGTTTCAGTTTCATGCCAGGAACAAAAAAGTCTTCCAACACATAGATCTCTTTCTTTCAGAAATTGTGAAAACCACAATTTTAGTTTTATTAGTATGGAATAGAAAGAATTTGATTTTTTTTACCAACTTACACGTGTTACATCAAAATGGTAATGAAGACTTTTGTTACTGTTATGAAAATGAATCGATTAGGCTATAAAAATCAACCACATATTTTTTTATTTAAATACATACAAAACATTTTACATAAAAAAAGCCCAAGGTCCAAAAAAATTTATATAGGTTTTACTCCCTATAGGATGCAGAACCCACCCTTAGCGTACTATTAACTAATTTTGAAAGACCTTATATATTAAGATCACAATGAAGTGATACTTACCTATGAAATGAGATGCCATCAGTTTTCCCAATATTTTTGGTATGATTTTTGCAATATCGCAATTCGCAACACACAACCGGGCATAATGAATGACTGGCGCGATGCGAGCCGCAGACGGACGGCAGCGAGCGCGCGGACGGCGCGTCCGCCGCGTTCGGTCGCTCGCGAGCTACTAGTCTCAAGAGGGTCCTTCCGCGTAATGGTTACTCCACCGCGGTGGAGCGAAGGCTGTTGCCCGGGTAAGAGGTCTAGTAGAATACATGATACGTCATTGATTGTAGTAAGATTACTTCACTGTAGATTTATCAGCTCACTCTATTTAGTTAGTAGACTTATATCAGGTGGATTTTTTCGCATTATTTTAGGTTCATCCTTATCCTTCCTTCCTTACCTATAATAAAATCCAACGTCTGCTTTCTGTCTGAGTGTCTGTCTGTCCGCTTATAACTCGAGAACCACTGAACCGATTTTATTAAAAAAAATCTACGGATAGCTTGATTCTTCCCATCAACTATAGGCTACTTACTATCACGCTAAATGGCTTATCAGGTTAGCAGTGAAGTGAAATATGAGAGCGGGCGGAGCCGCGGGTACAGCTTGTACTTATATATACTACATAATGCCATGCCAGCTTCCAGTGGGGTAGGCACATACAACGGATCTCAACGTGTCACGGTCTTGACGGACCTCTGGTGACTAATCCACACATTTGTCTCGGGTCCTTCAAGAGGGGCGTGAATGGGCACCTGTCAGGCCGGCATGGCATTCGCAACCCCCGCATACGACCGAATGTCCATGGGCGCCGTTAGACACCTCGTGGTATGGGTGCCTCGGCGCCATAGGTCGAGCTTACAATAATAAAAAAAAAAAAAGATAAAAGTATAGATAAACTACCGTGTCGGGCCGGTACTTAAAACCCCACTGCATCTCTCCCCGTACATGTCGTTAAAGGCGACGATAAAATTCAGGTCCGGTTACCGAATTGTTCGTTATTTTTAAATACGGATTTCACGCGAGCGAAGCCGCGGGCAAAAGCTAGTATAAATAATATAATCAGAACTGCGTGGTTTTATTAAACCCGATTAACTTTGGGAATGTAATAAAACCTTTGGAAATGTGTGTCTCCTGGGAAATCAGTCAGTTGATAAATATTCCTCCTAGATTGTATCATTCAGTTTCGGCACTGAAGATTCATTGTTATCATATATCTATACATATAATAAAATCGTAAAGGTAAGAAAGTCTGTACATTGAATGTATTCGGAAAAAAACTAACCAGGGTGGCTTAAAATTAGATACTGAACATGTTAGAACAGTTTTTAAAATTTTTGTTTGTTTGTTTGTCTGTACGCGCATCACGCAAAAACCACTGAAAGGGATTAGACGAAACTTTGTATAGTGGCAGTTTATATCCCGGAATAACATAATAAATAAAAAGATATAATAAAAATTATCTATACATATAATAAAATCGTAAAGGTAAGAAAGTCTGTACATTGAATGTATTCGGAAAAAAACTAACCAGGGTGGCTTAAAATTAGATACTGAACATGTTAGAACAGTTTTTAAAATTTTTGTTTGTTTGTTTGTCTGTACGCGCATCACGCAAAAACCACTGAAAGGAATTAGACGAAACTTTGTATAGTGGCAGTTTATATCCCGGAATAACATAATAAATAAAAAGATATAATAAAAATTAAAATTATTAAAAATATTATTGCGCATTTGAAATCGCGTAGTCCAAAGTAAAGGTTTCTTGATTATTTGATTCATCCACGATTCAACGAATGCATATATGTCAATTTGACAACGGAGAACTGTCATCTCGACGTGAGCTGGCCGGTGACGAATTGATTGAGAAATAAAAAAAAATATTTAAGTTGAAGTTATATCGCTGTCATAGGTGCAATTTATATTTCTGTTGCCCGCGGCTTTGCTCGCGTGAAATTCGTATTTCAAAAAAGAAAGTAAGTAACTAAAGGCGGGGCCGAAGGCGGATCTGCGCTCACGTAAACGATATTCTTTCTCGATGAAAGTAACTAAGGGCGAGGCGGAAAGCGGGGCTGAGTTCAGGAAGAAGAAAATCATTCTTGAAGAAAGTAAGTAACTAAGGGCGAGTCCGAAGGCAAAGCTGTATTCTGGAAGACCGTAAACCTTCTCGAAGAAAGTAAGTAACTATGGGCTGCGTTCAGGAAGAAGATAAACCTTCTTGAAGAAAGTAAGCAGCTAAGGTGAGACCGAAGGCCGAGCTACGTTCTGATAAATAATAAACCATCTCGAAGAAAGCAAGTAACTAAGGGCGAGGCCGAAGGGCGAGGCCGAAGGCCGAGCTGCGTTCAGGAAGAAGCTAAACCATCTTGAAGAAAGTAAGTAACTATGGCGAGGCCGAAGGCCGAGCTACGTTCTGATAAACGATAAACCATATCGAAGAAAGCAAGTAACTAAGGGCGAGGCCGAAGGCCGAGCTGCGTTCAGGAAGAAGCTAAGCCATCTTGAAAAAAGTAAGCAAGTAAGGCGAGGCCGAAGGCCGAGCTATGATCTGATAAACGATAACCATCTCGAAGAAAGCAAGTAACTAAGGGCGAGGCCGAAGGCCGAGCTGCGTTCAGGAAGAAGCTAAACCATCTTGAAGAAAGTAGGTAACTAAGGCGAGGCCGAAGGCCGAGCTACGTTCTGATAAATGATAAACCATCTCGAAGAAAGCAAGTAACTAAGGGCGAGGCCGAAGGCCGAGCTGCGTTCAGGAAGAAGCTAACCCATCTTGAAGAAAGTAGGTAACTAAGGCGAGGCCGAAGGCCGAGCTACGTTCTGATAAATGATAAACCATTTCGAAGAAAGCAAGTAACTAAGGGCGAGGCCGAAGGCCGAGCTGCGTTCAGGAAGAAGCCAAACCATCTTGAAGAAAGTAAGTAACTAAGGCGAGGCCGAAGGCCGAGCTACGTTCTGATAAATGATAAACCATCTCGAAGAAAGCAAGTAACTAAGGGCGAGGCCGAAGGCCGAGCTGCGTTCAGGAAGAAGCAAAACCAAAGAAAGTAAGTAACTAAGGCGAGGCCGAAGGCTGAGCTACGTTCTAATAAATGATAAACCTTCTCGAAGAAAGCAAGTAACTAAGGGCGAGGCCGAAGGCCAAGCTGCGTTCAAGAAGAGGCTAAACCATCTTGAAGAAAGTAAGTAACTAAGGTGAGGCCGATTATATTCTATCGAAGAAAGCAAGTCATTAAGGGCGAGGCCCGAAGGCGGAAGCGGGTTTATGGTTTACCTGAACGCAGCTCGGCCTTCGGCCTCGCACTTTGTTACTTCCTTTCTTCCAGAAGGTTTATCGTCTTCCTGAACGCAGCTCGGCCTACGGCCTCGCACTTAATTACTTCGTTTCTTCCAGAAGGTTTATCGTCTTCCTGAACGCAGCTCGGTCTTCTGCCTCGCCCTTAGTTACTTACATTCTTCTTTGAAACACGAATTTCACGCGAGCGAAGCCGCGGGCAACAGCTATATTTTATATTTTTGAAGTGAAAACTTCTTTAGCGGCGCTTGGCACTTTTTTAGGTGCGTAAAAAGTGTTAAACTCGCGTCAGATCTCGAAAAGCGACAGATTTATTTTTATTATTTAAAATGTAACCTTAGTCATTGCAGGGTTAAGTTACGAGTGGCTCGCGATCAATTCTGTTCGTCTCTCAGTGACAGTAAAGCCGAAAGCGAATCAAAGGAATGCGATATTCGTTTGGTCGTTTATGTGATTTCGTGGCTCAATGGTAAGAGTGTAGGATTTGTATTTTTTGACCATGGGTTCGAATCCCTCAAATTCTTTTTTGTTTTTTTTTTCTTTTGTTTTCTTTTTCAAGCAATGTTACGGTGTTTAAATTTTTTTAGGGTCTTTAGTTTTTTTATAACCACCTAAGAATTATTTCCGGATATACAAAAAGTTTTCACTTCTGCCGGCACTCCCGGGGTGCAACTGGGGCTTTTTTTTAGACCTTAAGTCCGTGTATTTTGGTATTATCAAGACTGGTAACATGTTTTTATTTTTTATTTTTAGATAATATAGAAAACCCATACAATAAAACCGCTCTTTTTTTAATTGGAGACAAAAATATAGGGAACAATATACACTTCATAATTAATATTAACTTCACCAGTTCTTTGGTGTTCGGGCTCCAGACCCCAAACATCTCCAAAGGAACACCCGGGATTCGAATCTCCGACTTCTCACAAGAGAGACCACTAAGCCACGTACCCAATCCACGTAAACAATTTTTTATGGAAAGCGCGACATGTGGCATCATTTCACCTACGAGTAGGTGTCTAAGGATGTCCATGGACGTTTTGTGATGCAGAGTAATGCAAATGCCATACTGGCCTCACAGGAGCTTTTCACGCCTTTTGGAAAACCCCAGGCTGTACTTGGGAGAAAATAGATGGGCAGGAGTGCCTTCCACATTTTCCCGGTTCTGTGAATAAAATACCTAAATAACCGGTTGGTAGGTCGATTGTATAGGGGTGCATCCCCTGGCGAGTACGCGTATTGCGGAGGTGGAATGGGGACGACGGAATCTTGTTAAACAGCTCCTCCGAATACTCCCCGTGAAAAAGATGATAGAACACACTTAGGGGCCCTAAGGCCCTACGCAGTTGCAGTGGTTCTAAGTCGCTGGTCACCGAAGGTTCATCCACAAGTCGGCACGGCACGACGCTGAATTGAGTCTAGCGTGCGAGCTCCAAGCAAGACCTAATCTGTACTGTAAGAAATTTACTGAAAGTTTAGTTCATTCCAGAAATTTCCTTTTCGCAATAACATTAAAACGCCAGCGCAGTTCACCTCATCAGGCACTCCCCGAAATAATTAAAAGCTAATTACATTCCTAGCAGCGGACTGTCGGGATCGGGCTTGACGAGTACAGTTGCAGGTAACATTTAACTTTCTACAATTAGTTCCGTCGGCTTCTACACACGGCTGTGGTGACGGGTTGGACGTCTAGCCAGCGAAGTGTAATACTAGAGGCCGCGCTATATACATAAGCAGAGAAAAATCTAGTTCCTAAAACAAGAAATAAGGAAAAGAAGTTGGCGGCGGGGTTATCCAGCAGAAATCTGCCAGAGATCCACCACTCTAAATCTGTCGCTGAGAACAGGTTGAGCTGACGCTATACTTACACCTGATTACCACCGTCAGAGTTAGAGCGCATGCGCTATACCCCTACAAAGTTAGATACCGGCAGATTTAGCGTATGGCGCAAGTCTAGATTTTCCAAAGGTTGTCCAAAGGTTGAAAGTTGCCCAGCGAGCAATGGAGCGAGCCATGCTGGAAATATCGCTACGTGAATGGTGCGTAACGAGTCGATCCGCCGACGCAGCAAAGTAGTCGATATTGGACCCCGGGTGCACGTTAGCTGAAGAGACGACGACCGTTGGAGTAACTGTGTCCTACATTGGTGGCCGTGGACAGGAAAACGGAGTGTGGGAAGACCGCCCGCCAGGTGGGACAATGGCATCGAGTACGTCGGCGGAAAGCAATGGTTCCGTACCGCTGAAGGCCGGGAGGACTGGAGGAAAAAGGCGAGGCGAGGTGGGGAGGCGTATGGCCAGCAGTGGACGCTTACACACTGACTGACTGAAATGTTCGGGTGAACTCGTGAATAGGCTAGCTTTGGAGATCGCACATGACGCGAGATTTCTCCCAACCGACTGTGTTTCTCGGCGATGGCGCGAGCGCGTTGTGTATTTGCATGGATAAATCAAAATGATCAATCAGCATTCAGCAGCAATTTGAAGGAGAGTTCTGCCTTGATGACCAAGCAGAACTCGGCAGCTGGAATTTCAATTGTGGACTGTATGTGGAACGAAATGACGTGAGTGAAAATGAATAGATGATGCGACCGAACGAAAGAGGGCCACGTACCGGGTTCTCCGCGGCCGGGCGCAGGATGCGTGCGGCACAGCCCTTCACCAGGATTCTGGGCTTCACACTCACGAAGCACGACACGCTCTTGGTCACCCGATGAGCGAAAGCGCAAGGAATGTTTTCGAAAATCGACGAGCCACGAACGAATGCTCAAATGATCATTCAGCATTTGATCCATGTGTATTTGTAACGTTTGAATGAGAGAGACGACATTATATTTACAAGGATGTTGAGCGAGAACGTGTGTCACGGAATCGCGCGGCGGCAATGACCGCAATTTGTTATTGTTTATTTCTTCCGAACTGAGTGGCTGTGCCCGAGGTCGAATTCTCAGGCGCAGCCAATTTCACCCCCGAGGAGGTGCCAGTCAGGCTTGGAGGTGGACTAATGTCGCTGGGGAAAGGCTATTAACCCGCGATTTGAAAATCCGTTGATTGTAGGAGTGGGGAAAGATATTCCCCGGTAGCCCGTTTGCAGTGCGGCACAAGAACTCATATTCAACTACATTCGGTTCAACTCCCGAGGCGAAATGAAGTGGAACACGTAACGATGTCTGGGCGCTCTCTCTAGTCTGTATTAATGCGTCTAGCTAGCTCTTACTGTCAGCAAGACCTGCATATACTAAAACTGTCAGCGACATGTGCACAACAGCATTTTGTGTGGCGGCTCGTGGTAGCTCTTGATGATAGAGGTCGAGGTTCGAATCCGGCCGACGACTCGCACCAGTGAGTTTCTATCTGAATTTACGTGCATAGCACAGAGCAGCGCAATAAAAAATGCAGTCGTCCTACCTTCACTTGCACTACCCCTATTTATATTTATAATGTTAATCCTCATTACACAAAGGCTAGAAGAAATCCCTTGCATTGATACGTTTGCCTTTGTACACTCCTGTATTTTATTTTCGTTTGCTATTCTTCTTTCACTTGTGTGCAATAAAGAGTGTCTACACATTTTATTCTATAACAGCGATCGGTGAGCTGACGGCGGTGGAGTGCCTACATACACCTGCTGCTTCAACTGCGTGAAAAACTGTAGGTCCATTCCCTTATGTAACTAGGTGATGGACTCTAGTTTATTGTAGTAGTCAACTGTGTTGATACCACCGTACCGGATGAAGGATGGCCGTGAAGAGAAGTTTCCATTATGGCGCCTTCTCCGAGGTAATTAACTGGACAGAGCATGTGTTCTGGCCAAGACATATGCCCCTTATCGGATAGCATAGAAATATCCCGTTTCAGACTTTCAACGGAACGAAAAACTCTAAAGACCTTGAATCAACGGTCCTTAGATCTAATCAAAGTACGAGTAAATAACTACATTGTATCGAGCCTAAGTGCAGTTACACACGTGCCGGGTAAATTTACCCGGCGTGGCGTCGGGCCGGAGCTGGGTAGACATCGGGGGACAACACTTCACGCTTAAGGGGCCGCACGTCCCTGGTCAGAACTCAGTTCTGGCTCCCTGATTTGTCCGTGCCAAATGCCACCATTTCGCACTCACTAGCCAATCAAAATAATCTCCTGCCTTAGTTTGAGATTGCCTGCCGACCGCGGCGGTTCGTCCCGCGAACTCGACGCCGCCGCCGCCGTGGCGCGGCGGAGCGCGCGCGTCGCCACGCCGGACGTAGATAGTAAATCCTCGTGGCTTGCACTCGCGAACTTCTTTGCTTGGTGCAATACTGATGTTCTCTCTCAGGGTTACCAGTTATTATTTGGCGATACCTACCACTAACTTGCTTTGCTAACCACGATGGAATCACTATAATTATAAAGAGTTTTAGTAAATTTTGAAGTAAACTCAAGTTTACTAAATATAGAACATATACCACACATGGTGGTTGGTAGTGGAGTGATTTATTAATTTATTGACATATTTAATTACACATAGCTATGTATGTAGGTACAAACCCACACCCATGGTACACACATATAATTGTATTTTGCACAAATACACATAAAAGAAAAGAAAGATGTCTTTGAAAATTAGTTCATAGTACGCTAAGGGGGGGTCTGTATCGGAAATAGATCACTTTTGAAGAACAAAAGTGATCTATTTATTTATTTTTTTATGTAGAATGTAAAAAAAAATTCTTAATCGTTTCAGTTTCATGCCAGGAACAAAAAAGTCTTCCAACACATAGATATTTCCTTCAGAAATTGTGAAAAGCCACAATTTTAGTTTTATTAGTATGGAATAGAAAGAATTTGATTTTTTTTACCAACTTACACGTGTTACATCATAATGGTAATGAAGACTTTTTAGTTACTGTTATGAAACTGAATCGATTGGGCTATAAAAATCAACCACCTATTTTTTTTTTTAAATACATAAAAAAATATTTTACATAAAAAAAAACCCAAGGTCCAAAAAAATTTATATAGGTTTTACTCTCTATATGATACAGAACCCCCCCTTAGCGTACTATGAACAAATTATCAAAATACCAATAAAAATAAAATGTAGTCTGCCTGGGCATAGTTTAAACAGACTAGTTAACCGTCTTCATACAAGTGCGCCGATTTCGCACTCACACAAGCGCGCGCCAGCGCACGCTGTCCGTACACAACCACTACTTACATTCTCACTTCCCCCGCTTGTAGTCCGTGATGGCCGCCCCGCACAATATTTTTTTTGTTTTGTTATTTTTTACCGTGTGGGGCCGGTACTTACAAAGAATAGGCCCCCTGCATCTCGCATGTATGCATGTTGTAAAAGGCGACTAAGAGATAAGAACAAGATGCCGTGCTAAAGGGCGACAGGACCGCCACCTCTCACCTTGGCACGGTACTTTCGTCGAGTCATGCAGCAGGTGGGTCTTTGTGCCTTACTTGCTGCTTGATCGATTAAATCTTGTTCGAATGCTTTGCGAAACGTGGTGGTCGGTGTTGTGCTGTGCTTACCCCGATTGTCGGGTTTCAGCGTGTGTGATATGTATGTATATTATTTTTTTTATGGAAACTGACTCGATTGACTTTTTCTCTCTCTCTCTCCCTCTCTCCCTCTGTCTCTCTCTCTCTCCCTCTCTTTCTATCTCTCTCTGTCTATGTCACTCTTTCTATCTCACTCTTTGTATCTCACTCTTTCTATCTATCTCACTCTTTCTATCTCACTCCTTCTATCTCTCTCTTTTTCTATCTCACTCTCTTTCTATCTCTCTCTCTCTCTCTCTCTTTATACCTCTCTTTTTATATCTCTCTCTTTCTATCTCTCTATCTTTCTATCTCTCTCTTTCTATCTCCCTTCCAGACGTCCAGGGACGTTGGGTTTCGATCGTTCATAGAGTCCAAGGCGAAACTAGCGTCTCGAAAATTAGAGATCCTTTACCGATGTCGGCGATTTTTCACGCCGGCCCAACTGCTTACACTCTACAAAGCACAAGTAAGACCGGTGATGGAATATTGCAGTCATCTTTGGGAGGGTTCCCCTGAGTACCTTCTTTCAGCCTTGGATTCTATTCAGCGACGAGCCATTCGCCTGATTGGTGACTCTGTACTCACAAAGGACCTTCAACCTCTAAAGCACAGACGTATCGTTGGGTCATTGACCCTGTTTTATCGGTACTACTATGGCCGCTGCTCTGACGAACTTGCTTCCCTTATCCCTCCTCCTCCTGTTCCCCTACGCCAAACCCGCCATACTCTCGCGGAACACCCCTTTGTAGTCGACAGAAGAGTTCTTCGAACTGCACGATTCTCTAAATCGTTCTTGTGCTGCACTGCAAAGGTGTGGAACGGGCTCCCAGGGAATATCTTCCCCCACTCCTACAATCCACGGATCTTCAAATCGCGGGTTAATAGCCTTTCCCCAGAAACATTAGTCCCCCTCCAAGCCGGACTGGCACCTCCTCGGGGGTGAAATTGGCTGCGCCTGAGGTTGCGACCTCGGACAGAGCCAACCAGTTCGGTAGCAATAAAAAAAAATTATAATAATAATGGGCTCACTACCTGTTAGTGTTGTGAGTTGTGGTACGGCGTACTACAATGTTAGTGTTGTGAGTTGTGTGTGACATCCCTGGTGGCTTGGAGCAGCGTAGATAATTATTTTAAAAAAATGGGCTCCAGTTGCCCTACTCGTTTACTGTGGCCTGGGTAATGAATGGCGCTTCCTGCATAGTACACCCCTGGCTATGAGAATAATCACACTCGCATGTATATAAGGTGTTTCGCTGACCATGTCATTAACTTCGGGAGGGTTACATACACACTCAAATAAACACTTTACGTAAAAAAACATATGTTTATAGGACCATTTTTTCTCCTAAGATCTCCGAACAAAACATTTTAATCAAATAGCCCTAAAAACGAATCATGCTTAGACCCTTCTTGCCAAACACGAAACGTAGGTACTTACCTAGTGCGTGCGACGTCGGCGGGCGGTGCGGCACAAAGGCTTTCCTTTGACGAAAGCCGCCTCCGAAGCGCTCGCTCGCCACGCCGCCGACGCGCTTGCATTGCATGCGCCCGCCCCGCGCGCATGTGTCGCGCGCGGGCGGCGCGGCGCGCGGTGCGTCGCGTCCGTCTCAGTGTCTTAGCGGCGGTCCGCGAGAGAGCACATTATTTCGCAATTTCAAAATGCCGCCGCGCCGCCGCGCCGTATCGATTCACCGACGCGCGACGCGGATATGGTGATGTTACCGAAACTCCAACTCCAATTGGAACTTAGCTGCTGCTGTGTTGATGTATGAGCAGCTAGACGGTGTGCCATCTTGGGAGCGGAGCAACGGTTCCGAGATTGGGGCGTCTTTATGCCTCGACTTGATAACGGAAGACAACTACTACTGGTGCGCGGTGAGGATATAGCCCAAAGAGCCCAAATGGGTCTTGACACTATATTACTCGAACACGTTTACTTACATTAGTGATGCGCACGGCACTGTCAAATGGCTAGATCACTGTCTGATGACTGTGGCGGCGTGGAATAGCTGTAGGAATGTTTATACTATAAGTGATGTGTTCACCTCTGACCACCTACCGTTAGTAATCGAATGTAAGATAGACCTGATTGTACAGTGTTTAGAATGTAATTTAGATAATAAAATGTATGCAAAAGTTCGCTGGGGCAATAGGGACTCTTTGCAAGCCTCAGAATACTTCAAACAATGTCAATCTAGTTTCACAGAGTTATTAATGCCATCGAATATATTTAGTTGTACAGAAATATATTGTAATAAAATAGAACATAAACGTGCCATAGATTTATTATATTCTAGTATAGTAGATATTATTACCAACGCTGCAATAATGACATATAAAACGACACGAAAATTTAAGACAGTCCCAGGTTGGAATGATAACGCACGTGATGCTCACGTTAATGCTCGTGCTGCATACAAACATTGGATATACTGCAGCAAGCCGCACGAAGGTCCCATATACGACCACATGACAAACACGCGGAAAATCTTCAAAAATAGTGTTAAATGGTGCAACAAAAATAGAAATAAGATAGTTATGGACAATATAGCCACTCATAGATTAAATAATAATTTTGATAAGTTTTGGAAAGCCACTAACAGTCTCAACCACAAAACAAAACTGCCAATTTCTGTAGAAAACCATCAGGAGCCAAAAGATATAGCCAACCTTTTCCAGAAGCATTTTACAGTCAAACCAAATTTAGACAGACCTGACTCGCAGAAAATTTCACCTGTGATGGACGAACAACTAGCGCATCAAATAATAACCGTATTTACAGAGGATGAAGTCCTAGAGGTTATTCGAGAAATGAAACGAGGCAAGTCACCTGGCCATGACGGACTTAGCATCGAACACATCTACAATGCAGGCCCAGAGTTCATTAAAGCTATTACACATTTCTACAACCTATGCAACCGACATGAATATCTCCCTGACGCACTCATCAAAACAATAGTAGTTCCAATACCAAAGAATCGTAACGGTGACCTGACACGACTATCAAACTATAGACCTATATCTCTTGCGACGGTGCTGGCCAAGGCTCTAGAAAGGTTGATATATCCGAGGATAGACAAACAGATAATTATTAATGAAGCACAGTTTGGTTTTCGGCCTTCTGTGGGTACTGATATGGCCATTATGGCTCTCAAACAGGTGGTAAATTTTTACAAAGACCGTAAAACTAATGTGTATGCATGTTTTTTAGACCTAAGTAAGGCATTCGATAGGGTAGATTATAAGATCTTATGGGATAAGCTAGAAAATAGTAATCTCGCGAAAGATGTGCTCGCCCTACTACAATATTGGTACAAGGGACAGAGTAATACCGTGAGATGGGCAGGAGTTGAATCGGACAGGTACAGATTGAGGTGCGGGGTGAGACAAGGTGGTATGTCTTCGCCTTGTTTATTCAATTTGTACATGAATGAACTCATCGAGAGGCTCAGCAGTGCCGGTGTCGGATGCCACATAGGAGGCAAGTGCCTCAATAACATCAGCTATGCAGACGATATGGTGCTTCTGAGCCCCTCAGTGAAGGGGCTGAGGAAACTCTTGCAAATTTGCGAGGAATACGCACTAGCACATGGCCTTGTATACAACGTTGACAAAAGTGAAGTACTTGTGTTTAGAGCTGGCAAGGGGCCAGACTGTGTCCCGCCAATACTTCTAAACAATTTGCCACTTAAAATCGTTAAGTCCTTCAAATACCTCGGACACATTGTGACTGAGGATTTGAAAGACGACCTCGATATAGAACGACAGCGAAGGTCTCTGGCGATCAAAGGCAATATGATCGCTAGAAGGTTTGCGCAATGCTCGAATGCTGCGAAGATTACGCTGTTTCAAGCGTATTGCACGTGCCTGTACACAAGTCAACTCTGGTCTAGCTACACAAAACAATCTTTCCACCAAATTAGAGTTCAATACAATAATATTTTCAGAGCTTTGTTTAAATTACCCCGACATTGTAGTGCATCCGCAATGTTCGCTGAAACCAGAGTTGACGGATTCCTCGCCCTAATTAGAAAACAAATAGCTAGCTTTAAACACAGAATATACCGTTCCGATAATAGTATTGTACAGGCGTGTGCGGCGGTCTGGAACAGCAGTATCTTTAAACGCTGGGAGCAAGAACATGTATAAACATCAACATGTTTAGATAAGCTTGCCCTACAGTTTGTTAGTTTTAAGTAATCTTTGTACCTTTTGTATTTTTGTAATATGGACCTATGTCTGAAATAAAGATTCTTATTATTATTATTATTATTATTATTATTAACTTGGTTACGAAATAATGTTCTCTCAGTAAATAGCACCAAAACTAAATTTTTAACGTTTTCAATAACACATAAGGGTCAGCCCAACAAAGATATTCTTTTGAAAGTTCATAGTCCAAATTGTAAACAGAAAAATTTATGTAATTGTCCTAATCTGGAAAGGGTTGCTTGTATCAAATACCTAGGGATAATGATTGCCAGGCATCTTAATTGGAAAAAACAAATTGAAAGTTTATCGAGTAGGGTTCGAAAACTGTTATATTTTTTCAGCCAAATTCGGGATATAGCCGACCCAGGCCTACTGAAACAAGTGTACCACGCCTATGCGTATCACTTATCAACTATGGGATACTGGCATGGGGTGGTGCAGCCAAAACAAACGTCCTCTTAATAGAAAGAGCACAACGCTCAGTACTAAAAGTGATGTTCTGCAAGCCTTTTAGATACCCGACGGCGAACCTCTACGCTGAGTGTGAGTTGCTTAACGTCCGACAACTTTTCATGCTCCGACTCTGCGCACACGTACACAACAAAAAAGAAGAACACGCACAGGTTTCACACAACATACCAACAAGAGCAAACACCCGACAAGCCTTGACACGTGACAGACACAAGACATCATTCTTCAGACATACAATTAAGTTCCTAGGCCCCAATCTGTTCAACCAAATACCCAAAGAATTAAAAACACTTTTTATTAAAAAAACTTTTACGTTTAAAATTAAAAAATGGCTCCTATCAAACTCCCATGACACATGTGAACATATGCTTTGCCACATAATGCAATAATGCACACACCCCACCTACTCACTTACACACACACACCATCACCCGACCCCCCACACACACACTCACCCTCATTCATACACACTATTATGTTAATCTTACAAAAGTATCATACACACGCACTGAAACAAGTGTTTCAGTAGGAATGATGAATGATGAAGTCATCATTCATTCATTATAGTTACCTACATTTACTTACCCACCTACATACACTCACATACATGCATACTTAAAAAAAAAATTGTATATTTATTTGTACATACATTTATTTTTTGAGAACCGACCGAGAAAACGGGTCGAGACGTCACAGACGAAAGTCCAGTGTCTCGACCTGAGCATCAAAAACTAAACAATCCTGTGAAGGGAACATGTTTTCAATTTATTTTTACGCAAATTGTTCTATGTTGTATATCATGTTTCTTTATTTAATAAATTATTTGAATTTGAATTTGAATTTGAATTTGCGCATAGAAGAAGAACACGTACCCATACATACACACTATCCTCTCACACAACAAACAGCTGTTCTGTGTTTCAACACGGTCATTGACCCCATACAATGCGACTTTCCTACTGTTACACACAGATCTAGTGACCTTGTGAGTTGTGACTTACTTACAACAAACAGCTGTTCTGTGTTTCAAAACGGTCATTGACCCCGTAAAATGCGACTTACCTACTGTTACACACAGATCTAGTGACCTTGTGAGTTGTGACTTACCTACAACAAACAGCTGTTTGAACATAGTACGGTCATTGATCCCGTCCGTACACTGCAAGTTACCTACTGCTAATGGTACACAGGTTGATCTGATAATATTTAGGTAACAAACATGTTTTGTTAAATTTCTCGAAAAGTAATGCTAAAAACATATTTTTTTTGCGTAACCTGTTTATTTGAGTGTCTATGTAACCCTCCCGAAGTTAATGACATGGTCATCGTAACACCCTATATAGCCATATCGAAATTCGGTGACAAGAGACATAGGTACACGAAACATTAATATTTAGGGTCCCGTCGCAAAATTGCGAAAAAGGGACCCTTATGAGATCGCTTTGGTTTCTGTCCGTCTGTCTGTCAGTCCGTCCGTCGCGGGACTTCAACATACATACTTTGTAATACCTGTATATTGTATATTTTTTTTACATTAACGTCGAAAATTGCTCTTTTTCAATACTCATTAGTTTTCGTCAATATTAAAACATTACTTTATTGTAAATTACTACTAAGTAACATATACACATTGTGGTATACGTAAGCAGTGATATTATTTATTGATATGATAATGGTTTTTATTTATGTTATTCTGCATGAGTGATTGAGCCATAGGGGCCAGATCACACGCTCCGACCAGTCAATACCACACGTATAACACTAATTAAACATAATGTACGTACATACACTATCATTTTACATAAATATATTTCTTTATGAGAACTGACACGGTTGGCTACATCATTTACTACATCCGTGATGTCAGCCCATAACACCTTGGGGAACTAGGTGCCATGTCAGTGCTTCCCTTCGATTGCGCCGGCTACACTGAACTGGACTAAAAATACGAACTATTTAAATAGCCGTTTCAACGAATCTTTCATTCAGTGAGGTTGTACCAACCCAGACGGGTTAAACCGTACCACCTAGTAAGGTAAGAAGGGAAGGGATCTACTGTTTTACGTGGAATCCGAACCACGGTTAGCGTCCAAGGGTCGAGCTGTCACCCAGCCATCCACTGACCGCGCCCAGGCTTACTTATGATACGGACGACAGTCAACCGACCGCCCCACTGAGCTACCAAGGCTGACAAAATTATGTAGATTACAACAAATCAGGAGTGGGTATAGTACATATTTTAGAGATTTTAAAGTACTAATTGCAAAGATTTTACAATAAAATACCGGAAGAAATGGGAAAACTAGGATGCGAAATAAAATACATATTATGGAATGCAAAATTATGCCAAATGAAAATTAAAGAAAGTTAATATTTCTTATATCAAAATTTGCTATATCAAGTGTATATTATATATACCAAGTGAAGACTACATGAAGTGAAAATTATATGAAATGATGAAGTTGGAATAATATCATACATTATCCTGTAGAGATAGAGGTTGATAGTGGAGGCTAGAGGAGCTTACAATAGTCCCACTGCATCTCTCCCCGTGCATGTCGTAAAAGGCGACTAAGGGATAAGCGGCCTGCAGACACCCCGGTCGACTTGTGGCTTTCATGGAAGACATAGGCTGGCTGGGGTAGCTGGAGACTGCGGGGTTTTGCACGAAGGTCCCCAACCAAGCGGGATTAGTTTGCAGGCCTAGAGCCAACCCCAAACCAAAACAACAACAACAATATCATACATTTTTAAAACATCGATCGACAAGAATTTTATCGACAATTCCTGAGATAACAATAATCCGGATCTCCGGACAACCAGAGGCTAAACATCCTTCCCGCAATTGGGCCTAAGATTCATTTTTTAGTCGTCATATGTTTTATTTTGTCATGTTCCGCCAACACATCTCCTAAAATCATTCAAAATAGTTAGCTTACTTAAAGATGGATTTAATACGCAACAGGCGAGTGTAAGATGTTTTAAAAAAAATACACTGAATCACGACTTAGATAATACTTACTTTTACAGGGAACCTTGTAAAATGTAACTGCCGATTGGATTTTTTTAATGTTATCGTGATTGGGCAAGCTTCTTCTCGCGATATACATACTCGCGTGCGCCGCGCGAGTTTCTAAAGTCGATTGGCTTAAACCGCGGGAAAATGTCGTCCGTCGAACGTCGTCGCGCACGTCTCAGAGAATTGATGCGTTTAGCTTGCGCGGAATTAGCGCAGCAAACGCTGAAAAAGTTCAATCGCAAGAAGAGAACGAAATGGGTTCGTAAGTGGATTGAACGAAGAGATAAATATGGAGCTTCCAATACTCTAATGAAAGAATTAGCAGCCGAAGAACCAGTAGATTACAAAAATATTCTACGCATAACCAAAGACAAGTTTGAGGAATTACTTGAACTAATAAGTCCAGAAATAAAAAAACAAGACACAGTTATGAGAAACGCCATTACATGCAGAACTAAATTGGAGATATCACTCAACTATATTGGGAGTGGCAGTAGCCTCAAACAAATGCGTGCCGTGCGCACGCACGCACGACACGACGACACGTCACGACGGGAGCGGCACGGTGCTCGAATGGCGACTAGCAGCGAGTGCCTTGTCCCACGACTCGCGCGTAGGTTTCATTAGCGGCGAGTAGCGCACTCGCCGCAAGTATAATTGAACATGTTCAATTCTACTCGCAGCTTTTTTACTCGCAGCGAGTGGATTGTAGTCGCCGCGAGTAGGTTGTCGCACACAGCGATTTCACTCGCTGCGAGCGAACTCGCAGCGAGTACTCGCTGCATGTGACAGGCCCTTATCGAAACACATAACCGTACCGCGCTCGCCAGCCACGAGACCTTTGGGACCTCTAGAGTGCGAATCGAACAGATAATAACTTTCCGCGACCTTAACTATCAACACTTATAGCTGGGTTTGGTTCGTAACGATTCCACACAGCAATGTGTCAAAAAGAAATATTCAGGCCCCGAATGCAAAGAGCTGAAGAATCAAGAAATCTTCAGGCAAATCAGAGGGATTCATCGGATTAATTAAACCGATAACCCAGCCACCTCCCAGGCCCCGGACACCTCCAGCTACTATTGTCACACTCCCATTACCTCTCCGTGACAATGGCATTCTTTCTTCCTTTTATCCACACCTAGTCCGCTACTATCCCGTCCCATTTCCACTTCCCTTACCTGCCCCTTTTACGCCAATCCAAGGTTGCCGTGCCGACGGATGCGTGGCTAGAGGCGAGTCTAGTCTCGAGGGTGCCAAATCAAATCCTGGGGTTTGGCGCCCCCAGGCTCTAATAGCCTTACCCTGGCAAGCGGGGCTCTGCCAGGGTTGACAGTTTACTTCCCTAGCTACTCGTGGGACGAATAATGGAATTTAACATCACAAATCCTATAAATGGCGGCGATGCAGCTCGCCACTCGTCACGTCGCGTTTCACGAGGGGGCGAAAAGTGGGCAACGGAAAGCCGCTTTGCCACATTGAATGTTTGTGGAGGAATGAAAGATAAGGAGGATGAAGTGTATGAGTTGACGAATGCGAGGCAGATTGATGTGCTGGCTGTGAGCGAGACCAAGAGGAAGGGGATGGACAGGTCCACGCACGGTACTTTCACAGCCCTGTGGTCTGGTGTACCACAGAATGAAAGGGCTTGCCAAGGTGTAGGAGTTGTCCTCTCTGACCGAATGGCTCAATGCATGATAGATTACGAATGTGTGAGCCCAAGACTCCTATGGGTCCGAATTAAGGTGAGTTTGGTCCGCTTGTACGTCTTGGTAGTGTATGCCCCGGACATGTCCAAGCCCATCAAGGACCGCGACGAGTTCTGGGAGAGTGTGAGAGAAATACTTAATGCATGTGAGGGGAATGAGAGAGTGTTAATGATGGGAGACTTTAATGGATTGGTTGGCGTGAAAAGGGATGGCTATGAGTCTGTACTTGGAAAGTTTGGTGACGAATGAAAAAACGAGAATGGTGTTAGTTTGCTCGAGGTGTGCCTGGAAAAGAATCTTTTTGTGACAAACACAATGTTTGACCACAAAAAGATTCATATGTATACTTGGCAGAGACAGGAAGAAAGAAGTATGATAGATTTTGTGATAGTTGACGAAAGATTAAGAGGCAATGTTGTAGACACAAGGGTTCATCGTGGAGCCAATGTTGGAACAGACCACTTCCTGGTGGTATGCCGAATCAGGGGTCTGTTCAAGCGTTGGCGACACCGAAATCATTATTTCACGATAAACCAGTAGCGCATTTTAGCACGCTACAGCCTCTTGTACGCCGACGATCAAGTGATACTTGCGTCGTCGGTGGGCGAGTTGCAGGACATGGTAACTGTTATGGTTGAAGCATTTAAAAGGAAGGGAATGAAAGTGAATGTAAACAAGACGAAAGTAATGGTACTGGAAAGGAATGAAATAGTGACCGAATGCGACGTAAGGATTGCGAATGAGAGACTGGAGCAAGTGAACGAATTCGTATATCTGGGGAATATGGATAGATAGATAGATAGATAGAAATACTTTATTGCTCCAAAAAACATTTAACATAAAGAAACAATAAGAAATTTACATGAGGGGCAAAGGCGGACTTATCCCTTACAGGGATTTCTCCCAGTCAACCTTTGGATGTTTGAGAGTCGAATGTTGCGAGATATAAGTAGGTAGTAGCAAAAGACTTGAGTGTGGGAATGTAAAATATAATATAAGGAAAAAAACTATAATATACTATAATATACAGTATACACTACATATAAGTACATACTAGTTAATTAAACGCATAAATTACTATTTACAGATTAAATTAAATACATATGAATTACAATTTATATAATACATAATACCTAAATATATACATACATACTTGTCCCTTCAGAATTAAAGGATTTTTTAGCTTTTGACTTCACACTGACGGAGATAGTACAACTTTAAGTGTTTTTTGAATAACGGAAGCGACTTGCAGTGCCGTATACAGTGAGGTAGTAGATTCCACAGCCGAGCTGCGTGCACAGAAAAGGAGTTTGTGTAATATCCAGTTTTGTGCGTGGAAATGGCTAAGATATTATCATCACTTGACCAAAGCGTTACACCGTGGGAAGATGCGCGAAAACTGAAAACGCGAAGATAGGTACTCGGGAGCAGAAGGGTTGTTGATACAAGAATAAAGAAGGCCAAGTATGTGGGAATTTCTGCGGAGACGGATTGGGAGCCACTTGAGACGTCTGCGGTATTGTGAAACATGGTCGTACTTACGTAAACCGAAAATGAAGCGTATACACATGTTTTGCAGACGCTCAAGTTTGTCCAGGAGTTCCTCAGTAACGTCCAGGCAACACACATCCGCATAATCAAGGATGGGGAGAAGCAGCGATTGTGCTAGAATTGTCTTTGTGGAGGTCGGAAGAAGGTTCTCCAGCCGCCTCAGGGAGTGCACCGCAGCATAGACTTTTCGACTGACCTCATTGACCTGAGCCTGCCAAGATAGCGTATCATCCATAAGAATTCCCAGGTTTTTGACAACCCTAGTATATGGTATGGCAGTACCGTTGTACATAATCTCAGTAGTCGAGGACTTCCGGCAATCATAATTCCGGAATATGTTCACGCGGGATGGAAAATGTGAAGGAGATGTAGAAAAGAGAGTGAAAGCCGGCAACCAAGTGAATGGAGCGTTGCACGCTATTATGAGCAGCCAAAGCATGTCAACTAGGGCACGTTTGGCTGTCCATGGTGGAGTGATGACCCCTACACTTATGTACGGGAGTGAAAGTTGGGCATGGCAGAAGAAGCATGAAAGCAGGATTAATGCTGTGGAAATGCGCGCGTTGAGGAGTATGTGTGGAGTTACAATGACAGATAGATTGAGAAATAGTGTAGTGCGAGAGCGCTGTGGGCTGAAAGAAGATATAGTGACAAGGATTGAGAAAGGGATGCTTCGGTGGTTCGGTCATGTTGGAAGAATGGATGATAGGAGACTAACGGAAGACATTTATGAAGCAATTATGAGTGGAAGAGTCGGGAAACGTCGCCCTAGACGCACTTACCTGGACCAGATCGGGCATGTGCTCAAAAAAGGGCAAGTGCGTAGTACCCGTAACCGACGAGCATGCATGAAGAACATTATGGGAGTGGAAGAGGCGGCAGAGGTGTGTCAGGATCGTGGCACGTGGAGATCCGTTGTCTCTGCCTACCCCACCGGGAAACAGGCGTGACGATATGTATGTACGTATGTATGTATGTACCCAGCCAATAACGAACACCAGATCAAAATCATTTCCGGTTATCGATACAGTGTTCAGTGGGGCACACTGTGTTCAGTGATCGCGCGCGCGCCTGGGAAAAGCGATGCGTGCACGACGAAGAAGTACGAACCCACCCCCACCGCTCCTCACGCCGCGCGCGGTGGCGGGGGCGGCGCCGCGCCGCGCGCGCTCCGCTCAATGACCAGCCAATTAGTACAATAATTGGATCACAGATGGCGCGCAGCGCCCCGTTTGACCTAGCCGGTAACCGGCACGAAGGAGAGAGACAGACAGAGCAAATATACTGACTGACGGACGTCTAGCTCGCTCGCACTTACGCATTCACTATGTGATGATTTATAGCAGATTTATACAAATTGGTAATTAGGATTGAGTACTGACCTATCCTATGTCACTCCAAAGATTTTCTAGAACATTTTGGTATATATTTCATTGAGATCCAACGCTTCGTTTACGCGCTAGAGAGGTTTTTTGCAATTTTTGTACCTAGAATTAGTAAAAATCTTATAATGTGTCGTAAAACAGAAACAAAAATATATTTATAGCAAAATAACCCCATGGATTCTGCAAAAAATATATTAACAGTTCTCATCTCTGTTGGTGGGTAAACCCAGTCGTCATACATTTTTGTCCATGGTCCTTTGTCAATAACTTTTTTTCGTGGGAAGCGCGACATATGGCGCACGTTAGACTAACGCGTAAGTGTAGTCTGATGGCGCCCACGGGCATTCGGATATTTACGGGGCTGCCAATACGATGTCAGCCGCACCTTCACATTATGTTTGAAGGACCCCAGACTGAACATAGGAGCAAAGGATGCAGGTGGGAGTACTTTTCAGAATATTTCCTATAAAGTAGGTATTCCGAAAAAACATTTTTTTGCATAAATTGCTAAATTTTGTATTAATTGTGCACTTTTTCGGTGTATAAATTTTTTTTTGTGTTCTATATCACACATAATATATATTACACCATGTTAAGAAAGCATGGGCGGCGACGACGCGACGGTCGGATTCACCTTGTTTATTTAAATAACAGCGAGTGATTTATGTGCACCGCAACATATACTGCGCGAGCGTGGATAGACGGAGGCACAGCATATATATGGCTAAAGCAGTATGGAAACTAGGCCTATTTGTTAAAATAAGTACCTACGCTCCATTGGAGCGTTAGGGATGTGAATCAATTTTTTTTGTAAAATTGTAAAATTATTATTTATTAAAACATTTATTTAGGTTCTGTAATGTAATGATCAAATAATTAATATAATCAATCATCAATAATAAGTTCAAAACGTGGTTGCTATAAATATGAATTGATATAACTTTTCTCGACTTTTGTCAACTTTTATTAACTTTTGTAAATTGTTTACAACTTTTGTCAGCTGTTGTCAACCATTGTAAATGTTTGTCAACTTTTCTCATCTTTTGCCAATTTCAGTCATCTTTTGTCAACTTTTATCGACTGTTGTCAAGTCTTGTCAATGTGTGTCAACCTTGGTAAACTTTTGTGAGCTTTCGTCAACATTTGTCAACTTTTGTCATCTTTTGTCAACTTTCATCGACTGTTGTCAACTCTTGTCAATGTTTGTCAACCTTGGTCAACTTTTGTCAACTTTCGTCAACATTTGTCATCTTTTGTCAACTTTTATCGACTGTTGTCAACTCTTGTCAATCTTTGTCAACCTTGGTTACTTTTGTCAACTTTCGTCAACATTTGTCGACTTTTGTCATCTTTTGTCAACGTTTGTCAACTTTTGTCTATTTTTCTCGATTTTTGTGAAATTATAGCCATTTTCGTTCTCTTTTATCAACTTTTCTCATCTTTTGCCAACTTCTGTCACCTTTTGTGAACTATTATCGACTGTTGTCAACTCTTGTCAAGTTTTGTAAACTTTTGAGAACTTTTATCAACTCTCGGCAACTTATGTCAACTTATGTCAACTCTTGTCAACTTTTGTCAACATTTGTCAACTTTTGTCAACTTTCGTCAACTTTCGTCAACTTTTGTCAACTTTCGTCAACGTTTGTCTACTTTTATGGCTTTTGTCGACTTTTGTTAACTTATAGCCACTTTCGTCATCTTTTGTCAATTTTTGCCGACTTCTATCAGCTTTTGTAAAATTTTAACGACTGTTGTCAACTTTCGGAAATTTTTGTAAACTTTTGCCAACTTCTGTCACTTTTATGAACTTAGGCCAGCTTCCGTCAACTTTTCTCAACTTTCGTCATCTTTTGTCAACTTTTACTAACTTCTGTCAACTTTTAACCACTATTGTCAACTTTTGCCAAGTTCTGTCACTTTTATGGACTTTTGTCAGCTTTCGTGAACTTTTGTCAACTCTTGTCAACGTTTGTCAACTTTCGTCAACTATTGTTAATTAATGTCAACTAAGTATTGTCAACTTTTTTCATATTTTGTCTACGTTTGTCAACTTATGTCAGCTGTTTGTCAACTTGTTGACAACAGTGGTTAAAATATGATAAAAGCTGACAAAAGCTGAGAGAAGTTGGCAAAAGTTGACAAAAGATGACGAAAGTGGCTATAAGTTCACAAAAGTCGAGAAAAGTATATAAAAGTTGACAAAAGATGACAAAATGTTGACGAAAGTTGACTAAGGTTGACAAACAACCACAAGAGTAGACAACAGTCGATAAAAGTTGACAAAGATGACAAATGTTGACGAAAGTTGACAAAAGTTGACCAAGGTTAGGTTGACATTGACACGAGTTGACAACAGTCGATAAAAGTTGACACAGGTCGATAAAAGTTGACAAAAGATGACAAAAGTAGACAAAAGCCGACGAAGGTTAACAAACATTGACAAGAGTTGACAACAGTCGATAAAAGTTGACAAAAGATGACAAAAGTTGACAAATGTTGACGAAAGTTGACCAAGGTTGACAAACATTGACAAGAGTTGACAACAGTCGATAAAAGTTGACAAAAGATGACAAAAGTTGACAAATATTGACGAAAGTTGACAAAAGTTGACCAAGGTTGACAAACATTGACAAGAGTTGACAACAGTCGATAAAAGATGACAAAAGTTGACAAATATTGACGAAAGTTGACAAAAGTTGACCAAGGTTGACGAACATTGACAAGAGTTGACAACAGTCGATAAAAGTTGACAAAAGGTGACAGAAGTTGGCAAAATATAAGAAAAGTTGACAAAAGTTGACAAGAGTTGACATAAGTTACCGAAAGTTGGCAAAAGTTTTCAAAAGTTTACAAAACTTGACAACAGTCGATAAAAGTTGACAAAAGGTGACAGAAGTTGGCAAAAGATGAGAAAAGTTGACAAAAGTTGACAAGAGTTGACATAAGTTACCGACAGTTGACAAAAGTTCTCAAAAGTGTACAAACTTGACAAGAGTTGACAACAGTCGATAAAAGTTGACAAAAGGTGACAGAAGTTGGCAAAAGATAAGAAAAGTTGACAAAAGTTGACAAGAGTTGACATAAGTTACCGAGGGTTGGCAAAAGTTCTCAAAAGTTTACAAAACTTGACAAGAGTTGACAACAATCGATAAAAGTTGACAGAAGTTGGCAAAAGATGAGAAAAGTTGACAAAAGTTGACAATCGATAAAAGTTGACAAAAGGTGACAGAAGTTGGCAAAAGATGAGAAAAGTTGACAAAAGTTGACAAGAGTTGACATAAGTTACCGAGAGTTGACAAAAGTTCTCAAAAGTTTACAAAACTTGACAAGAGTTGACAACAGTCGATAAAAGTTGACAAAAGGTGACAGAAGTTGGCAAAAGATAAGAAAAGTTTACAAGAGTTGACAACAGTCGATAAAAGTTGATAAATGTGACAGAAGTTGGCAAAAGATGAGAAAAGTTGACAAAAGTTGTCAACATTTGTCAAAAGTTAATATAAAGTGACAACAGTCGAAAAACGTTTGTAAACATTTTTTTGCATTCTAAAAGATCGCGGACTGTCCGTGGCGCATGCAACAAAAACAAACACTACCACTCGGACGCGGCACCCGCGACTGATTGTTTGCGACATTCGCTTCGGGGCCTTGTTGAGGCGTGCGTGTGTGTGAGTGCGTCGTTTCGATCGTTTTGTACGTAGTTTCCATACTGCTTTAGCCATATATATGCTGTGACGGAGGCGACGACGCGGACGCGGACGGAGCGGACGGACGTCGGCATCGCGTCATCCCCGTGCCGTCTTCTTGGTTGCGATTAAACTGAAGGCGAAATTCGAATTAGCAAACGTAAGCTCAATGGCTGAATGGTATATGCTTCGCTTTTCAATCCAGTTACGCGGGTTCGAATCTCACTTTTGCGAATTCTTTTTCTTTTGTTTTTTATTGTTTATTATGTATTATTAGCAAATTAAAAATAGGTTTGGGTTCTTTTTACAGCCACATAAAAACAAAATTTTCGATAGTACTTTTTTGAGTATTGTTAGGGCAAAAAAAAAATTTGATTTACATTTTTTTTTTTATAAACCACACGTAAAGTTTTTTTTTTTGGAGTACTTCCACACAAAAACTTAATTTTCGGGAATAGTTCAGCGTAAGTAACCCCAGCCGACCACGTTCGCATACGGCAATGAAATCAAACATAAAAAGCGCGAAATGTTCCCATAGTAAAGATTCCATATATGCATCGGTGTAAGCAGAGTAATCGGTGTTGTGCTGCAAGTACACTTGTAAATTACAGCACAACACCGACCACCACGTTTAGCAAAGTATTCGGACAAGGTAACTATCAAGCAGCAAGTAAGGCAAGAAGACCTACCCGCTGCATGACTCGGTGGAAAGACCGTTCCAAGGTGAGAAGTGGCTATCCTGTCGCCCTTTAGCACGGCATCTTGTCCTTATCCCTTAGTCGTCTTTTACGACATGCAAGGGGAGAGATGCAGTGGTACCGGCCCCACACGGTTCAAAATTGTCTACAAACTCTTTGATTGCCCTATACAAAAAAAATTACCTAAACAAGCCAGGATGGTTCACTTTCCACTTACGTTTTCTTGTGTACGTCTTCCTTAAAAATAATATAATGATGGAGGGGAAAAAATAAATATTTCTAATTTCTTAATTTGTAAGTCTTCTTTTTATAACAAAACAGCTTTGTTGTTCCGACCTATGTTGCTCGCTTGGCCATACGCTTGGCCCGAAACGTCGAGCAACATAGCTCGGAACAACCGTGAGTAAAGCTGTTTTGTTATAAAAAAATAATGTCTAGCAACCACTGTAATATAAAAACCCATGTAAGTCTTCTTGTTACCCATTATTTTTATTTTCAAATTAGTGTGCGAAACAATGTTATAAGAGCGACTTGTCGTGTGCAATGTGTCAAATTTGCGGATATGTCCGGCCGGAAGACACCCGCTCTGGTCGGCCTCTGCCAACAGACTGACTGAACTACCGTAGCAGCTAGTAATATAAACCGATTTTAGCATGCGGCGATACGGGTCAATATTGCTAAGCACGCTTTCTACTGCACAAATGAGAGCGCTTAAAATTTGATTTTTTCCACAGTTTTCCTTAAATTTATCGGAAAGTAAATGCTTTATCGAAAAACTACAAGATACGATTTCTAGTAGATTAATATATCTTTCCAATGATGTAAAAAAAATTGACAGTTCTCGCTCAAAATTCTGAGATCTCGCAATTAAAAGATTTTTGGGTAAAGCAGTCTTTGCTATTTTTTTTCTGTGTTTCTAGAAGATTTTTGAAAATTCTGTTGGATACGATTTTTGTAATGTACCTTTCTCTATACAGATGATTTTTTTTATGCTTCGCATATGTCCGGTTACTTCAATTCTCGCGATGAAAAATTGGTCGATTTTGATTTCAATAAAAAAAAAGTAGCGGCTTACGGCCGCTTAAGGTGACGCGAGGCTGCGTCTGACTCGAATTTCAAGAAGTTTACCACCAATATTACTCACCTGGCAGATTCAGTTTTAATATATGTAATACTTCATCTATCAGCGCAGATCGATATTTTTGAAAAGACGATTTGATTAACTTCGTTGGATAGAAAAAAAATCATGAACATGCCTCTGAATTTAGTTATAAAAACGTATTTAAGGCAACGTGACCAAATCAAGGCCTTGGAAAAAATATATTTTATTTGTTGAATATATTATATCTAAATCCGTAGCTTTTTACTTTTTTGTTTCGATCCGTAGTTTTGGAATAAAAAAATAAAAACGTAGTTTTCGATTGATTGATTGTGTTGCATCCTACTCTAACCAGCGAAAGCGGCAGCGCCTTGAAAGGGGAGTACGGGTGAATACAGGTTGACAGGGCCTTAACAGGTATCGCTCCGCTTTGTACACGACGCAGCCGTGTCCTGACACTTTCGTCTCTGCTAGCATGTTTTGCAAACGCGCTATAGTCAAAATTCCCGTGTCAATTTCTTCAGCCATTGTGTGCGCTCTCGAAAACGCGAAGACATTACTAGAGATCTACTTACAATCGCTGCTGCCGGCTGATCCTTTCCATACCTCATCATCACACGAAAGTCGCCGGCTAGCCGATACCCAGCGTCGAGCGGTTCAGTGCGCGCGGCGCACTGAAAACCGACAGTGCCCTTCACCGAGCGGTCGGCTCGAGGTGCATTCTGTTGGCACGTCAGAATCAGCCCGTACTAGCCCGTACAACCACTACGTCCACTACCCGGTGTCGGCCCGATGTCGGTCAAATATACCCAGCACGTGTGCAACAGTACCAAAAGTAGCTAACTAATCAAACCCTAAACAAAGTTTATCTTATTCAGCCTTAGCCTGAACGAAAACAGCGGGAGAATACAAATTAGATTTGTAACAAAAAGAAGCTTGTACGAGGAATTGCTTTTTGCCACAATAATTTTATCGGAACTAGATGCCATGCCAGAGTCAGTACCAATGCCGGAGAGCCATGGGAAGCACGCTTTCGTCGTGTCTGACACTGAATTGGACGAAAAACACGGATTATTTTCGTAGCCCTTCGAAGGACCTAGTGCGATGTACAAATTCGGACAGGTTTAATACTACCGCCTAGTAACATGATGAAGGCACCTACAGATTTACATATAATCCAAACCATGAAACGACTTGTGTTCTTGAAAGAAAGAAATGCACTTATAAAACTTGGAATACTTGAACAGGAAAAAAGTAGAACACATTAACGAGAATATACAACAGATTTAGGTAATGTAAATATGGTATTATATTGTATTGTATATATTTATTGCACTCAAATAGACTATGGGCAAAAGTAACACTTAATGCCTCTAGACATTTTCTAACAGGCAAATAGGCAGAGTGGTCAGATTCTTCATTCTTCAGTATTAATGTTTATGATGTAAATATTAATGCTCTTGTGAGCGGTAGATTTGGTTAATTATTTGCAAGTTACTATAATATAATACTTATAAGGTACTAACAAAACATTGTGACTTGCGAAGTTTGTTTGTCAGTTCTTCTTCGCATTGAATTGAGAACGTGCGGAATTTTCGACATATCCAAGCGTAGGTTACCTACATATGGATGAAATTATACAATAAACAATAAGAATCGAACACACGACCTTCCGCTTTGTAAGCAAGGCCTTTAGTATTTGGTTATGAACCGCTCTTATGTGGATTTCGACCATGCCTTGTAACCTTGTAGTAACCGCTCTTATGTGGAATTCGACCATGCCTTGTAACCTTGTAGTAACCGCTCTTATGTGGAATTCGACCATGCCTTGTAACCTTGTAGTAACAACTGGTGAATGCCACTTTTCGTCAGTTGTCAATAAATTTTCTACCGTCACCGAAAACGACGGAAAATTTACTTTAGTGAATGCCGCTCCAGTAAATGCTAAATCCGTGGCACACATCGAAGCAGCAGCAGTGGTCTCCGCCCGGGCATTGGAGCCGGTTGTCCGGTTATCCGGCGCTAATTGCGCTACCCGGGCGCGGTCAAATTTACCGGCACGGCCCGGATTATCCGCCGACAAACATTAGCGCTTTGACAACACACACGACTGTCGACATGGCGTCCCTTTGTGGCAAAGGCTACACTGAACAGCGGAGAATATGGAGAACCAGGGAATACACATAAATATCTCTACAACTATAAAAGGTACAAATGTCTGTCTGTGACGGAGACTAGATTTACTAGGGCGAGTTCGAGTGGAAGGTACGAAAAGGGTGGTCTTAGACGGCGGGTGGTCGAAGCGATCTTTGCGTCGTACCGGTAACCGACGAGCATACATACATACATATCACACGCTATATGCCGACAATCGTGGTAAGCAGAGTAATCGGTGTTGTGCTGCAAGTACTCCTGTAAATTACAGCGCAACACCGACCACCACGTTTAGCAAAGTATTCGGATATGATAACTACATCAAGCAGCAGATATAAGGGATATCCCTTTCGACTGTCTTTCATTCAGTACGGTGGTACTAATCCGGAGGTGCCTAACCCTAGCACCTAAGATAATATCAGGCGGTCTCTTCCATATGTCATCCGTTATGCTTAATTTTGAACATGATTTTGTACCGTGTGGTGCCGGTACTTTAAAAGAATAGCCCCACTGCATCTCTCCCCGTGTATGTCGTAAAAGGCGACTAAGGGATATGACTCCCTTCTTATATTACTAGGTGGTAGGGTTTAGCCCGCCCGGGTGGTACCACCGCACTGAATAAAGGGTCGGTCGAAACGGCTATGTAAATAGTTTGTGTTTTCCGTCCAGTTCAGTGTGGCCGGCACGACAGAAGGGAAGCACTGACGTGGCACCAAGTTCACCCGGTGTTATGGGCTGACATCACGGATGTTGTAGGTGATGTAGCCAACTGTGTCAGTATCCATAAAACAAAGAAATAATAATAATGATAATTACCTGAACATTTTACATAGAGCATTTAGGGAACAGTCTAAAAACATCGCTGAAGTATGTAGCCAGCCCAAGGCGCTCCGCCCAAATAATTTAGGCCTGGTCTTGTGGTCCTCTGATGTGTGAACTCAAATGGCGTATCCGCCATAATGCCCTGACTCCCTAGCACTTCGAGAAGTGATTTTGACAAGCAAATTCTATTACTACTGACTGAATTTAATGGACTTCGTGTTCATCAAAGCATGGAGTTTCTTGTCTGTTCTCCTTATAGGGCATTCAACTAAATAGTTGAAAGTGATTTGATAATACAGGGTGTTGTGACAGAACATTTAGTTTTAATTTAACACATTTTAAATTTCTTTTTGTTTTTTTTTTATAGTAAGTGCGACATGTGGCGCCGAGCCACCCATAAAGTGTCTAGCGACGCCCATGGACATTCTGTCGGATGCGGGGGCTGCGAATGCCATGTCGGCCTGACTGGATGTTTTCAAAATCGTAATGTCTCCACACGTGTGTTATCGTTTGTACATATAATATAATATAATAATAATAATATAACCGTTTATTGGATGAAAAAAAGACAAAAGCAATATAACAAAACACAGAGTAAAAATAAAACTAGATACTAAACTAAAGAAATAATAACAAAAAAATAACAATTTTGAAGAAAAACATAGCTAAGTATATAACTTTTATAGGTGAGTACATACTTTATTTTTCTTATTATAACATATAGCAACTGCATTATGTATGTATATGTTTGTTTATATGTATATTATGTACCTTTGAACCTGTAAGTATATATGTAACGAATGTATTTAATTGTATGTTAAATTCGTATGAATATTATTATTTATTATTTTTTAACTCATTTGATTAAATTTTTCACACTACCCGTCTACCAACTCACAATCCCAGGAAAGGCTTGGTAGTGAATGCCTTTATGCTTTAAGTCCACCTGTTGCCACTTATTTTGTGCGATAAAGTATTATTTAATATTTGTTCAGTACTTATGTTTGATGTAGGTACCTACTAACATAATTTAATTGATATAAACTACGTATCCAAAGTTTGACAAAGGCTCTTTACACCTGATATACTTAACCCGTTGGCTTTGGAGCGGTCAATATAAACCGCAAGAGTCATAAGTCTTTGTAGTCAGAACTCTCAAGTTGTGTTTGCGATATACTGTAGGCTATGTTATTGTGCATATTATGTAGGTAGTATCTAAAATACTTATTATAATATGTATGAAAAAAAAAGTATTGTGAAGTTTCATATCAGTTCTTCTTCGTGGGTGTAATCGAACCGGATAAAACAAATTGTGACAAATTCTAGTGCAGTCTAACTGCCATAATATGAATGATCAAATCTATACATATAATAAAATCGTAGAGGTAAGAAAGTCTGTACATTGAATGTATTCGGAAAAAAACTAACCAGGGTGGCTTAAAATGAGATACTGAACATGTTAGAACAGTTTTTAAAATTTTTGTTTGTTTGTTTGTTTGTCTGTACGCGCATCACGCAAAAACCACTGAACGGAATTAGACGAAACTTTGTATAGTGGCAGTTTATATGCCGGGTTAACATAATACGTAAAAAAAAATAACAAAAAAAAAAAAAAATTAACAATTATAAACATTATTGCGCGTTTAAAATCACGTAGTCCAAAGTGCATAATTATATCTTGAGAACTGTCAGCAAATACAATTTGAATAAAATATTCATTCGAAATTTAAAAATAAGTAGATACAACGAAAATGACAGTTCTTCTTTTTTATAACTTGAACACAATAGTCTATACATATCTATTCTTTCTATACATATCATAAAATCGTAAATGCAAAAATGTCTATTTGTACGCGCATCTCGCAAAAACCACTGAACGGAATTTGACGAAACTTTTTATAGTGACAGTGTATATCCCGGATGAACATAATAATTAAAAAATATAATAAAAATCACGTAATCCAAAGTAAAGGTAAAAAACTATTTTAAATGTCATGGTGACAACGGAGAACTGTCATCTCGACGTGAGCTGGCCGGTGACAAATTGTTTGATAAATAAAAATAATAATTGAAAGTCGAAGTTATGTCGCTGTCATTGGTGCAATAAAATTTATATATCTGTTGCCCGCGGCTTCGCTCGCGTGAAATTCGTATTTAAAAAAAAGAAAGTAAGTAACTAAAGGCGGGCCCGAAGGCGGATCTGCGCTCACGTAAACGATATTCTTTCTCGATGAAAGTAACTAAGGGCGAGGCGGAAGGCGGAGCTGAGTTCAGGAAGAAGAAAAACATTTTTGAAGAAAGTAAGTAACTAAGGGCGAGGCCGAAGGCCGAGCTCTATTCTGGAAGACCATAAACCTTCTCGAAGAAAGTAAGTAACTATGGGCGAGGCCGCAGGCCGAGCTGCGTTCAGGAAGAAGCTAAACCATCTTGAAGAAAGTAAGTAACTAAGGCGAGGCCGAAGGCCGAGCTACGTTCGGATAATTGAAAAACCATCTCGAAGAAAGCAAGTAACTAAGGGCGAGGCCGAAGGCCGAGCTGCGTTCAGGAAGAAGCTAAACCATCTTGAAGAAAGTAAGCAACTAAGGCGAGGCCGAAGGCCGAGCTACGTTCTGACAAATGATAAACCATCTCGAAGAAAGCAAGCAACTAAGGGCGAGGCCGAAGGCCGAGCTGCGTTCAGGAAGAAGCTAAACCATCTCGAATAAAGTTAATTAATATTAAAATTGAGTTAATTTAATTTAAATTTTATTATAAAATCCACGCTTCTAACGGCAAATATACCGTGCATCCTAGAACCTCGCGGTTATTCCCGACTGGATGGAAAGAGGCCCGATGCTATCACCTTAGTGCCATGGACTAAGGGTAGTTCTTTGATGTGGGACGCCACTTTTGTTCTCATTGGCTCCAAGTCACGTTAGGACATCTTCAAGAGCGGCTGGCGCGGCCGAGGCTGGGGCGGAGAGCCTCAAACGCAGCAAATATAGAAATATAATTCAAGATTTCGAATCTGTTGCGTTTGCGGTTGAAACCCTCGGTCCGTGGAGCAGTGAAGCCAAAAGAGGCTTGAGCTGGTTGACGCAACTGGTGTCCCGTCATCAAGGGCTTATGTACTTGATTCAAAGGGTAAGCCTTGCCATCCAGCGGGGTAATGCCGCAAGTGCTCTAAGAACATTTGAAAATGCCCGTTTTGATAGTTATTTTAATGTTTGTTAGGTAGGTTTAATTCTTTAGTTATTAATATTACTTTTGTATTTTTATGAAATAAATAGATTGAGTAAACGATATTATATTCTATCGAAGAAAGGAAGTCTTTAAGGGCGAGGCCCGAAGGCGGAAGAGGGTTTTTGGTTTACCTGAACGGAGCTCGGCCTTCGGCCTCGCACTTAGTTCCTTCCTTTCTTCCAGAAGGTTTAACGTCTTCCTGAACGCAGCTCGGCCTTCGGCCTCGCCCTTACTTACTTCCTTTATTTGAGAAAGATTTATCGTTTACCTGAAAGCAGCTCGGCCTTCGGCCTCGCCCTTAGTTAGTTACTTTCTTTAAGAAGGTTTATCGATTACCTGAACGCAGCTCGGCCTTCGGCCTCACCCTTAGTTACTTACATTCTTCTTTGGAATACGAATTTCACGCGAGCGGAGCCGCGGGCTCAGCTAGTGTACAATAAAACAAAAGTCATCTAATTTAAATTTATATCATTTCATTTAACATTAATAAATGACTAAATATCTAATATCTATATAAATTAAAAATAAATAAACATACATACTTGTCCGAGGTATGAAAAAAATATGGTTTTTTCAAAGAGATTTTATGTATAGAGTGAGCACTACGAAGAAAGAATACAGAGAAATGACGGCCAATAACTGAGGTATGAGGTAAGGTAGCGGGGTGGCGGAACGCTGAGCCGCGCGGGGCGGGAAGCGAGCGGGAGAGGGGCTAGCTAGCGAGCGACTAGCGGCTAGCGGCCCGGCCGGCCCGGCCGGTCAGTCACACGTGCATTGGAATACGTAGGGTTGTCACTTAGTCTACCAAAAATATATTTTTCGATTTATTATTTTACGAGTAGGTATTATGGTTAATTGTGCCCGTAGTCTAGTGGTAACGCTTCTCAATGCAGAAGTTGCGGGATCAAATCCCGGGCACTAACTAATGTACTTATTTATTTCCTTGATAAGGATTGATATACGTGCATTTCATAACGAATAGGTACGATCGCTCCGGTGAAGAAAAATAAAGTTAGGTAACTAGTGCACACTGGTCTATGAAAGGTATTTTTGTGTAAACTGCTTCTGATTTCCACTGGTCACCATGTACGAGTAATCGAACCGGATATAAAAAATTGTGACAAGTTCGAGTGCAATATGACTGCCATAAGAATACTCAATAAACAATAAAACAACAACAATAAAAACAATACCTCCTATGTCAGTGGGCAGAGTCCGTGCCTAGCAGTGGGACGTTTTAAAGGATTATAGAAGAAAACAGATAGTGAATTTAATCGAAAAAAACGTTTTTATGTATTTATTAAACTTAAAATACAGAACTATAATAACTTGAAATACATACCTAAACTTATATGGGTTTTTAAATTACCGTGGTTATTTGACATTTTAAGAAGTAACAACGGCTTTACTAACTATCGAAATACGAGCTGTGTGGCTCGACAGTTCGGCCAGAGTGCTCATGATGATGGGCCATACGTTTGGCCCGAAACGTCGAGCCACACAGCTCGTATTTCGACCGCGAGTAAAGCCGTTTTGTATTCTTATAATACCTACACTTAATAACTAGAATAATATCTAAAAAACTAAACTTAATAATAAAGAATTCATAACTGCGGTCTTGGCCTTGGACTAAACTTAAAATCTCCAAACCAAACATACATAAAATAAAGAGTGCAGCATTTATAAAAAAAAAAATATATATATATATATATAACTAAAAAAACCATTAGGTATACTTTGGACTACACACACAAACACAACTAAAATAACTCTTCCTCCGTACTTAAACAAAATAATTTAAATTTCACTTTACACAAATTTAAATTTTCACTTTCCTTTAAACAATGTATCATCTTGGACTATTTTTATCCATCTTTCTCGTATTGATCCCTTAGAAGGATGTGGAAACCTTGTAAAAAAATTTTTTTCTTGAAAATTTCTCAATTACTTACTAATTTAAAAAAAATAAAAGAATAGCGACAACCCTAATTAGCGGTCAATTCACTCTCATATTTTAACGTGGTTTAATACATATTTATTTACTTTCATACATCATATCCCAGAACTCTATTTCTAATCATTCATATGTGGCAGCCCTAATGAGCGCGTTTAATTTATTTGTTTAATTAAATAATGCTTATGTTATTGCAATGCTAGGTCAATACATAAAATGTACAAAATTTTCTAATTGAAGTAGCGTTGTGACAGCCCTAATTGGCCAGTTGAACCCACGGTTGAACCAAATATTTCTAAGCACATGGAAAACAAGATATTATATATAAGGTCTTTCAAAATTAGTTAATAGTACGCTAAGGGGGGGTTCTGTATCGTAAATAAATCACTTTTGAGGAACAAAGATTTTTTTTTACAAAAAAAAAAAATTATAATAATGTAAAATGTAAAAAAAAATTCTTTTCTTAATCGTTTCAGTTTCATGCCAGGAACAAAAAAGTCTTCCAACACATAGATCTCTTTCTTTCAGAAATTGTGAAAACCACAATTTTAGTTTTATTAGTATGGAATAGAAAGAATTTGATTTTTTTTACCAACTTACACGTGTTACATCAAAATGGTAATGAAGACTTTTGTTACTGTTATGAAAATGAATCGATTAGGCTATAAAAATCAACCACATATTTTTTTATTTAAATACATACAAAACATTTTACATAAAAAAAGCCCAAGGTCCAAAAAAATTTATATAGGTTTTACTCCCTATAGGATGCAGAACCCACCCTTAGCGTACTATTAACTAATTTTGAAAGACCTTATATATTAAGATCACAATGAAGTGATACTTACCTATGAAATGAGATGCCATCAGTTTTCCCAATATTTTTGGTATGATTTTTGCAATATCGCAATTCGCAACACACAACCGGGCATAATGAATGACTGGCGCGATGCGAGCCGCAGACGGACGGCAGCGAGCGCGCGGACGGCGCGTCCGCCGCGTTCGGTCGCTCGCGAGCTACTAGTCTCAAGAGGGTCCTTCCGCGTAATGGTTACTCCACCGCGGTGGAGCGAAGGCTGTTGCCCGGGTAAGAGGTCTAGTAGAATACATGATACGTCATTGGGTTTTTTAAGGTTTTTCTTCACACTTTCGGATATAATAAAGTTATACGTTGTATGTAGTATACACGTATGAGGGTTAATTCTAGATATGAAATTAAATTGTTTTACAAGCCCACAGGGTGTGCGTGAGATTAGCTGAGTACAACAATAATTAGTATTCAAGTTTAGTGTATGCGTAAAGTTTTCAGGAGCACTCAGACAAGTAGGTATGCATTATTTAGGTTCACATTCAGGCCTTCAGGGAAATCAGATAAGGATAATCTACTACAACATAATATTATAACTCCACTGGTCCCAGGAGAGACAAGACAACTAAACTATGTCGATATTACGAACAGAGTATCTAGATATAATATATCTCAATACTGATGACATGATATGATAATATATTATATTGAGATATATATTATATACTAGCTTTTTTCCGCGTTTTCGCTCGCGTGAAATTCGTATTTAAAAAGAGGAAAGTAGGTATGCCCACTACCGTAACTTTATTTCGTCGCGCGGAACAATTCGGTTTGCACGAGAGCCATGTATTAGCGGAACTTCATTTAACCTATCCTGTGTCACGGATAGTTAAACTTTCATCGAATTCGGACGATTGGTTTAAGAGTTATGGAGGAACATGGAAGTTAAGAGTTATAAAGGAAAATCGTCAATTTAGTTTTAGTATCATATAGGTATAGAGTCTACAAACGCCATATCTCATAAAACAAAGTACCATACTCCATGACCATCCCTTACATTAGTACCGTGTGGGGCCGGTACTTAAAAAGAATAGCCCCACTGCATCTCTCCCCGTGGATATCGTAAAAGGCGACTAAGGAATAAGGACAAGATGCCATGCATAAGAGCGACAGGATAGCCACCACTCACCTTGGCATGGTCCTTCCACCGAGTCATGCAGCAGGTCAGGCCTTCGTGCCTTACTTGCTGCCTGATAGTTACCTTGTTTTAATACTTTGCTAAACGTGGTGGTCGGTGTTGTGCTGTAATTTACAAGAGTACTTGCAGCACAACACCGATTACACTGCTTACCCCGATTGTCGGGATACGACGTATGGTGTGTGTGTGTGTACGTGTGTGTGCGTGTATTGATATTGAGTGTTATAATCTTGACTGAGACAGAAACAACCAATCAGTAGTGAGATAAAAGTAGTCAATACTTCTGCGTGCAGAAGAGATCACAAGGAAAAAGTTCTACGTCATTAACTAAAAGGAACTTCCAAACCGCAGTTATGTGTAGCACGAAACGAAGGTAAATACTAAATCTTTATATCTGTAATTACATACAATGGAGGCAGTGAGAGGAAGTGGCCATTTATAGAGAAGGGGTGCGCCCGTAATTACACAGCTAAGGGGCTGCAGTCGCTAGGGGTATCTATTCTGGAGGGGATGGTAATGGTCACAGGATCGAAGTTGCTAGTTCGTTAAAATCACCTATTTCGGATATATTAAGGGTTGTAGGAATCATTGAAGAGGATATTGCAAGAGAAGCTCAAATTGACAACACTCGAACAAACTATAGAGGTAAATAAAAAGCCGATATCTTCATCGCGAGAGTCATCGTTACTGATACGAAGTCACAATTCACTCCAGCTTCGAAAAATCATCTGGTCCTGGTATAGATGTCTACCTATATATACCAGGAAAATATCTAAACAGAGTCGGAAAAGAACTATTCCATTATAAGAAATAATTTAAGAGGAGAAGATTATAGAGGAGAGATGGACAACTCAAAACACTATGAGTGAGTATGGAAGAGGAGCCAGGCACGTGGAAATCCATAGTATCTGTCTACTCTTTTGGGTAACAGCTGTGAAGCTATATGCAATTCCGGAGCAAAATATATGAAGAAGGACAAGATAACATAAAGCAAAGCAAGGCCAAGTTAAATTATTGGAGCAAATAAAATCTGGGGGCACGGCAGTGCCCCCGCCAAGTCGGAGCAACGCGGCCGTACCATTCTTTTCTCGAAGCAACTCGGGGTACTTTTGGCCTCCCTGTATGTTTGTTGTGGATTAAACTTTCTCCTCCTCACCTATTAAATATGCTTATTAACAATTCTTCTTGCCTCCTCTAAAAGACTCACAATACTTCACTGCCTCTCTTCAAAACATTAATAGGCGGCCGATTTAATCACCTTATGGTAAGGCTCGGTCAACAATTTTTTTTTGGGTAGTGACATTTCTCATGCCAAAGGTACTGAAATCGGCCCAAGGAGGTGTGAAAACTAAAATTAAATTGCACAAGGTCAATGAAGCTTGTAGAATAGTTCTCCAAGTTCCTGGGGATCGCTTCCGGGCTATAGCTTACCGTTATCGACTGTTAATGAAACAGTTTTATTGGCAGTGCCGCTCTCACCGAAAGTGTGGTCTTAATGGAAAGCCATTATCGGAGCCGCATCCTGCTTAGTCTCTCTGAAAGGGGCAGTCTGTGTTTGTGAACTTTTGTCTTTAAGATAATAAGGCTAGACAGTTTCAGTAGACACACATAGTAAGCATGTCTCTGCAATTAATATTTAGTTCTTCTGACTTATCTCCTAAAGTGTAACTATCTGTCTGTCTCTATATCAGTGCAATATGTCCCACAATTTTCGCAATCCCTATCGGGCATCATTATCCCCAGATATATTATTTATATTGGCTGATCGGAGCATGTGCTCTAAACCTTCCTGACACAGCTACTCATATCGGATCTGATAAACAATTCCAAAGGACAAATATACGAGTAATAATGCATTATGATCCTCAAAGCAGAACTCAACAAAAATAATCAACTATGAAAAGTACCCAAATTTATAATACAAATCGTCATCGAATAACTTCTACCGTCTTCTCGACACTTGGAGAACTATTAGCCGCGTATTGACAGGAAGAAACCGCGTCAGAAAGAGAATTCTCAGAAGCTGTTCAATGAACCATTGTGCCGGAGCTGGGGTTCCGCAGGGATCTAAGATGTCGCTTCAAAGAAATACTTTCGCTTCGTCACACAAGCTAAGATGTTTTAGTAGGTACAACTATATTGGTACGTTGACTGTTGGCTAGTTTCTTGCCCGTTGTTTCTCGCCGAGCTTTAAAAATGGGCGGATATAAAATTACATACATACATACATATCTCACACACGCTGAATCCCGACAATCGGGGTAAGCAGAGCAATCGGTAAAATTACTTACCCAAGAAAATGCAAAAACCGGGTATACAGCAGAATTAAATATCATTCAGACAACCTTGCATTGTAACAAAGTTACTAGGTTTTATGGTTGTGTTTTTCTTTTTACAGCCTTAAAACCTCTTCTATCTTCAAACTATGCTTCATTAAAATGTTTATATTCTTGTTTTAAAATTAGAATGTTTAATCATTTATTCTACATACATACATAGCGTCACGCCTGTTTCCCGGTGAGGTAGGCAGAGACAACGGATCTCCACGTGCCACGATCCTGACACACCTCTGCCGCCTCTTTCACTCCCATAATGTTCTTCATGCATGCTCGTCGGTTAAGGGGACTATGCACTTGGCCCTTTTGGAGCACACGCCCGATCTGGTACAGGTATGTGCGTCTAGGGCGACCCTTCCCGACTCTTCCACTCACATTTGCTTCATAAATTTCTTTCGTTAGTCTCCTATCCAACCTCCTGTTACAACCTTGGTTCACAGAGACAATAAAAGAAATGATAAAATTAAGAGACCGTGCTGGAGTTCGAGCTAGGCGTACCAATCAGGATTCTCATCGCAGGTATTACCAAGATTTAAGAAATGAAGTTACTAGTGCTATCAGACGGGAAAAGGGTGCGTTTTTTGACTTTTTTGTCAACCAGAACAACAATAATTCCAAAAAGTTATGGCAAGGACTACGGAGATGTACGACGATAGGAGAGACAGCGAAACCAATTCCAAAATATCTATCAGAACCTCAAGCTATCAATCTACACTTTCAACAGTTGCCAGTTACAACAGAAATCAGCAAGGAGACCTTGGATCGCTACTCAAATAGTCGGTTCAAAACCGGAATACAGGAATTTAAATTTGATCCTATTAATGCAACAGACGTGGGAGTCCTAATTGAGAAAATAAGGTCTAACGCAATAGGCATTGATGACGTAACAATCCAAATGATACGGATGACTGTACCTTTCACCTTGGACGTTATGACATACATACTAAACAAGTCAATTGCATCTGGTCAATTCCCAGAGGTATGGAAGACTGCACTGGTCACGCCCATACCCAAAAAGAAAGATGCCACTGAAATGAAGGACCTCAGGCCAATTAGTATTTTACCCGCTTTTTCAAAATTACTCGAAAAAACCATGACTAAACAGCTTACGACATACCTACAGACTAATAACGTAATTCCTGATTGTCAACATGGTTTTCGCACAGGTCATAGTACCAGTACAGCCCTCCTACAAGTAACAGATGAAGTCTTGAGCGCAGCGGATGAAGGAAAAGTTACAATCTTAATACTACTAGATTTCTCAAGAGCTTTCGACTGTCTGGACACTAACCTTCTGCTGTCAAAACTATCATATTATGGCCTTTCAGTAAATGCGCTCAGTCTTCTGAGAACTTACCTCACGAACAGAACACAGGTGGTGAAGTGCTACGGTGATGATGGAACTGCCATATTTTCGGACAAGGTCAGTATGTCTCGAGGTAGTCCACAGGGTTCCTCTCTCTCGCCGCTTTTGTACACGACGTATACAGCAGACTATCCTTCCTGCCTTCAGTACACAGAGTGCGAGCTCTTTGCAGACGACACACAACTGAGATACGCTTTCCACGCAAGTGACATAAACGATGCAGTAATGAAAGTCAATACAGATTTGGAAAATACATGGACTTGGTCGACTGCAAATAGGCTCGCTCTAAATCCTCAGAAATCCATAGCTATGGTGCTAGGGGGTAGGAAGTCCGTTGAAAAGGTTCTGACACTAAACCCCCAAATCAAATTAAACGGGGTCATTATACCAATTGTGAAATGCGCGCGTAACCTAGGGCTGAAAATGGACGCTAACCTCCGATTTGAAGATCACGTGATGGAAAAGTTTAGAGCAGCGATGGGAAAACTTAAAACTTTCTACAAGATTAGAAATCATCTATCAATACAAGTTAGGCATACGGTGGCTGAGGCATTAATACTATCTCCACTTAACTACTGTGACGCAGTATATGGTCCCTGTATCCTACAGAAGACTAAGAAACGTATACAGAGGGTGCAGAATGCCTGCATACGTTTTTGCGAGCCCAACATAAAAAAGAGGCACCATATTACACCCTACATAAACAAACTGGGATTGCTCAAGATGGACGGTCGTAGGCGACTTCATCAAGCCGTGCTATTATTCAAAATTATCAAGTCGCAAAAGCCGACAAAATTATTTAAAAAACTTAGATGGTATGGAGAGGGTCATTGTTTTGGAACCAGATCGGTGGGTAAGCTGTTGGCTGTACCAAAGCACCGTGGGGCAGCATTTGAAGGAAGCTTCAAATATGCTGCCTCACGGTGCTGGAACAACATCCCGCCACCGATACGAGTGTCAAACAATACAAACACCTTCAAATTGAAACTGAAAAGATTTATTTTGAGCCAGCAACAGAATGGTGGTTAAAAACGATGTTCAAATATCGTAATTAACAACAATCTTTATGAGACTAATGCCTACATACATGCGCTGAAACTGTAGAAGCATATCTTTCACAAACACACGCACACACGCACATAACACTTATCACTCATTCTATTCTATGTGTGGACACATAACACCACCAGTCCATCACCTAACATTATATATATATGGGTATATATTTTTATCCGGTTCTCAATTGTTTAGTTTCTTCATTGTTATATCTGTTGTTATATCTACATCTTATTCTATTATTCCTGGTTAATATTGTTAGTATTTTTGTTCTTTTTCACCTGCCTTTGTTTTTGTTTTGTGTATGTTACTGAAGTACCTAATAAATTGTATAAATAGTTAATAATCATTGTATATTGTGTAATTTTAAGCGCTAACATTTCGCATATAAGAGTTACTTACCAACTACTGGAAAAGGATAGGCTTAAAACCAGCAAGGTGTGCACAATGGGCTCACCTGCAAGCTGCGCCTAGACCCGTTTCACTTTTATCTATTGTATTATTTTAATTTAGTATGTAAGTGTACCAAAAAGTGAAATAAATGATAATTCTATTCTATTCTATTCTATTCTATCATCCATCCTTCCAACATGACCGAACCACCGAAGCATTCCTTTCTCAATCCTTGTCACTATAATCTTCTTTCAGCCCTTTTATTGTACTAATTCATATTCCAAATTCGAATCCTAAATCCTCAGAAGTTTACAGTGTATGAGAATGTGCATCTGCTTACTTTTTTTATGGAAACTGACACGGTTGGCTACATCACCTAACTAATGCCTAACTACATCCAAGATGTCCGCCCATAACACCTTGGATAACTCGATGCCATGTCAATGATTTCCTTCGGTCGTGCCGGCTACACTGATCTGGACGGAAAACACGAACTATTTACACAGCCGTTTCAACCGACCTTTCATTCAATGCGGTGGTATCAACCTGGGCGGATTAAACCCTACCACCTACCTAGTAAGGTAAGAAGGGAAGGGACCTACAGTTTTACATTGAATCCGAACCACGGTCAGCCTCCACGGTCGAGCGGTCACCCCCGTTCATCCACTGACCGCGCCCTGGTGTGATTATGATCCGATCGACAGTCGACCGATCGCACCCACTGAGCTACCGAGGCTGACATTTTTATTTCATCTAGAATATTTACCAAAAAATTCAAGTTCTTGCGTACTTGCGTTGATTTAATCTCGAAATTTTAATAAAATAAAATAAAGGCTAAAGCGAGTGAGGAGTGATGAGGCGCGGGCAGTGGGGGTAGAAAACAGAGGGTCAGGGGTAAGGTAACTTTAATCGCACAGACAGTGAGATATTTACGATCTTGCTGTAATTAAATTCGAGAATAATTAGTACTAACTCCATCGCTGCAGGGCGCTCTCGGCCAGGTGTAATCAACCTTCGGGAACACTTGAACTAGAAAAAGTCAACATTGAAAAAGTTTTGACATTGGAAATGTCTTTTCGTTCGCTCCAGTGTAGGCTTCGATTTCACGAAAACGTGCGATCCCCATAAGTCTCGGAGAGTTGTAAAGATATAATATTCAAAAGACGCGTATTCACGAGAGCTGTAAGATGCGAAATGAATTATTTGAGAAAGTCAAAAACGAAAAGTTATGGTCGAAATAGTGTAAAAAAAAAATTATATTTTTTACGATTTTTTTATTTTGGCGCTCGATATTTTGGAAACGAAGAATGATATCGAACATTTGATAAAAACTCCTCTGTACAATTTAGTTAGCTACAATTTGAGCCTAAAACAAAGACGATCGGGTTAAGGGTTTGCCCTGTAGCCTGACCTTTTTAAAAAAAGTCTAAAAGTCAGAACGACATTTTTTTTCGAATTCCATAGATTCATTTCCAATGTGCTCGATAGTCGTGTAAGGCACGAAATCTGTGATTTTTTGCTATAAACACGAATTGCTCCGTGGTTCCTTCATTTATCTTGTTGAGGGGTAGTGTTGAACTCGACTGGACTGGTACCACCGCACTGAGTGAAGTAAATTTTAAGTGTTTGCTATAAACACGAATTGCTCCGTGCTTCCTTCACTTATCTTACTGAGGGGCAGGGTGGAACTCGACTGGAGTGATACCAACGCACTGAACGTGAAGGTTTGAAACCAGTAATAACAGTTTCTTTCGACGACTTCAGTATAAGCGTAGAGAAACAATGACATGGTACCTAGTTCCAATATGGGCAAGGTGTAAAGGACTAACATTTAAATTCAAATTATTTTTTTTATTAGCAATTCAAAGATACATATAGGAATCCAGCAACGTGTAGAAACATACAAACTGCGACAGATAGCTCACAACACTGGTACATTTCCACCCAACAACGTTTAGGATCCGTTCTAGGGTTAACAATTATCATTTTGGGAGCAGCAGGAGAGGTAGCCAAACATAATATCAGTCAGTCAGAGTGCTTACGTCAACTGCTGGACATACCTACGTCTAAATACTTTTAGTCTACCATGGATATTAATATTGTTTGTATTTGGCTTAACATGGTTGGAATTCGTGGACAGTATGGCCGACGTTTCGGACTAGCGCGTACAACTTTCTATACTATCATTTGTTCTCTCTTACGTTTTGTTTATAGACGTCCAGAAATACCAGCCTTCCGGCTAAAAAAACCCAGACCTCTATCCCTGCACTCTTGCGAGTACAGTGATCATGTATGCCAGATCGAGGCCCCATAGCTGTACCGTTCTTCCGAAAAAATCCCATAGGAAACACAGACTGAAGCCTTTCCCCAGCCGAGCCGAGCCACCACCCGTCCACCCGAAGGAACCCCCGACCGAAGTCGAGAGCCGGGGGTGAAGCCTTCACTGCCACTGGAGTCCAACAACAGCCTTATATGCCCAGGGCCTCAGCGTTTTGTACTAGCCGACAGTTTTTGTTTTCACCAGCTATGTATATGCGTGGAAGTGCATATGACCACCACCGCATTGCATTTTGTACCGTGTGGGGTCGGTACTTAAAAAGAATAGCCCCACTGCATCTCTCCCCGTCGCATGTCGTAAAAGTCGACTAAGGGATAAGAAAATTCGTCAGCCTCGGTAGCTCAGTGGCGCGGTTGGTTAGTCAACTGTTATTAAGCAACGCTGAGCGCGGTCAGTGATTGGATGGGTGACCGCTCGACCGTTGGAGGCTGACCGTGGTTCGGATTCCACGTTAAACTGTAGGTCCCTTCCCTTCTTACCTTACTAGGTGGCAGGGTTTATCCCGGCCGGGTTGGTACCACCGCACTGAACGAAACGTCGGTCGAAACGGCTATGTAAATAGTTCGTGTTTTCCGTCCAGTTTAGTGTAGCCGACATGAAATGAAGGGAAGCACTGACATGGCACCTAGTTCACCCTGTGTTATGGGCTGACATCACAGATGTTGTAGGTGATGTAGCCAACCGTGTCAGGTTCCATAAAAAAAAAAAAAAACCTAATGTGTACCGGGGATCCACCGGTCAAGAAGAACTTATAGCGTAATACTATAGCGCACTGGGGCGTACAATCCATCTTCAGGGCGATTGCGTGGCTGCGCTGCGGTCGGGCCCGCTGGTATGTCAACCGCGGGCCCAACCGCAGCCAGGCACTCGCCCTTGAGATGGACTGTACCAGAGCCGACTGTCATTGTCTCCCTCTACGGAGACAAGCCATGCTGCATCGTCATAGCCCCACTGCGACGTTGCTATCGCTTACTCGCTCTCGCTTGCCTACCGATGACAGGGGCGAGAGAGAAACATGAAATCGCTCACCCTTCATCGGGCGACCGACGAAATCTTCTTTTTCTCTCTCGCTCCTGTCATCGGTAGGCAAGCGTGAGCGAGTAAGCGATAGCAACGTCGCAGTGGGGCTGTGACGATGCAGCATGGCTTGGTCTCCGTAGAGGGAGACAATGATAGTCGGCTATGACTGTACGCGCCAGTCCGAAACGTCGGCCATACTGACCGCGAACTCCAACCATGGAAAGCCAAATACCAACAATATACGTACGTCTCTCGAATTTTTCTGCAGTCCTCCCGGTCTTCATCGGTACGAAACCATTTCTTTCCGCCGACGTATTTGATGTCGTCGTTCCACCTGGCGGGTGGTCTTCCCGCACTCCGTTTTCCTACGGCCGCCAGCCTTGGGTACGGTTACTACCTACCTACAACGTTAGTTTATTGTTGAATAATTGTATGTACTGTGTATTGTGTGTGACCGGTACTTAAAAGAATAGGTCCACAGCATCTCTCCCCATGTCGTGTCGTCCGCATGTGCATGTCGTAAAAGGCGACCGAGGGATAAGGACAAGATTCCGTGCATAAGGGCGACTGGATAGTCACCTCTCACCTTGGCAAGGTCCTTCCACCGAGTCATGTAGGAGGTGGGTCTTGCCTTGCTTGCTGCTTGATAGTTAGTTTGTTGTCCGAATAATTTGCTAAATGTGGTGGTCGGTGTTGTGCTGTAATTTACAAGAGTACTTGCAGCACAACACCGAATACTCTGCTTACCCCGATTGTCGGAATATAGCGTGTGATATGTATGTGGATGTACAAAGAGTTGTCAAAATTTTTAAAATTTGTTATATATCTTTTTTAGTTAACATGAGTTTAATTTGCAGTTTAACATCATTGTCATTAAAATTGTTTATGTTTAAAGACAGTTTATTATAAAATCCGACACCATTACAAATCAAGCTTTTTTGAAGTTTTCGATAAATACGGTTACTTTCCTCTACAGAACCGGTAAACTCTGGAACGCGCTCCCTACCCATATATCCCCCCCAAGTACAGTCTCGAGTCCTTCAAGAGGAGCGTGAATTGGCACTTATCAGGTCGGCATGGCATTCGCAACCCTCGCATACGACCGAATGTCCATGGACGTCGTTAGATACCTTATCGGTGGCTCGGTGCCATATACAGGATGGCCAAGGTTGGGTCAGGAATATCGAAGGATCGAGATATGTATCGTGTGTATAGTGCAGTGATGAAATATTTGTTTTTAATCTGAATTAATTCCAATGTTACCATTTTCTAACAAAGTAAATGCATACGACAGTGTGAGCTTGCTCGCGCGCGGCCGCGCAGGGCTAGGCTTAACCCACCCCGCCGCCTCCACCGTGCCGCTTCCGCCTTCGTGGTGAGGTGCGGATCGCTTAGAGCGCGCATAGATTTAGTAAAATTGAAACTATGAAAATTCATATCTCAAAAACTAGTGTAGGTAGGACCATTTTTCTTTTTGTAATGTGTTTACTAGATTATATACAATGGCTCATTTCGATATTCCTGACCGAACCTTGGACAACCTGTATATCGCGCTTTCAATAAAAAAAAAAACTTTATCGCGACCAACTGTCTTCAAACGTTGTATTAACAGGGCTAGACAGCGTAGCAATAGTCCACAAATCTGCTGGCATGGCACCCAACTGAGCGTGGTTTCGAGAGGAGAGGCGATTTTGGCTCTGTCGACTGCACCATTGGTCTCTCGTCATTGCTACCCATGTTGGTTTACATAAAAAAAAAACTATAAGCTGCCTCTGATTGGTTGTCGAAAGAGTTGATGTCCCATTAGACAACTGTCGAAAGAAGTTGAATAGTTCTGGCGCGGCGTAGATAAATAAAGCTATAGTAAAGGAGGTATGGATCGGGATGGGCTCGGCCGCCAGCATCGCGGTTCCTACGCCGCCGCGCCGCCCGCCACCGCTCCGCCCCGGTGGCTTACCGGGACACGAGCGAGGAGTGTATGGAGCTGTCTTTTACGTCAGAAGTATTTTAGATTTCGATCAATTTAAATATGAAATGAAATGAAATGAAATTTTATTCAGTACTACAAACGGCACATAACAAACATTGGCTCCGTCACTAGATGTTAATCTGTCTCGAAGGAGCCGTTTCATATACATTGTGACATTATCAATTTTGCGCTCATCTTAGCAGTTTTAGTTCAGGTTCGTTTTTGTTAAGCAGTTAAAAAAAATTAGAAATTCATGAAAATTAGGCTTAGATCTAAGACTTGGTTCTAAGTAAGTGTAATTTATTAAAGACATCAGTTATTTATGTATATAGATATATTATATATGAATGTATAGGTATATATGTATATAAGCGTGTATGTATAGTTGTATATAAATAAAAAAAATCGTAAAAAATATAAATACTCATCGATGCCGTTGCATCTTAAATCCAGTTGAAATATATGTAAAGTATGTACATAAGTATGTATGTATAGTATATAGATTCAGATTCAAATATTTATTTTGCCATATAGAACACACAACAACATTACATTGAGACATATGAATATTCAGTATGGTTCGTCATAGTTTTTGTTTTATCCCGTTCAGCAATGCAATCTATAAGGAAGAATTGGGCAAGAAACCTTATAGAGCTTTCTTTAAAAAATGCTTAAATTTTAATTTTAATTTTTATTTATTTGTATTGGTCATGGAACCACTAGATCCATTTATAAATCTTTTTAGAGCCGTCTCATAGCTAATACAAGAAGTCTTCGTATCGTAACCGTTCGTGCACCGTTATTGTGTCGCACTACAAAGGTGTGGAACGGGCTTTCGGCTTTCCCTACTGCGTCAGAAGTAGGTATATTAGAACTATAAATGGAGACCCTTCTCTCTGCAAACCCAGTTGTAGCGCACTCCTTATTGTTTATACGTAAACCAACATGGGTGGCCGTGCCGAGGGACCAATGGAAAATGGTAGAACCGAGGGATCGACGGAGCTAAAATCACCTCTCGTCGCGAAACGAAACGCGAAAAAGATTGACAAGGTTCCTTTAGGACCGCTTAAGGTATTCACATGTATTCTTGATTATTTGTAGTGAGTGAGATTCCGAATACTATTAGAGGATAACACGAATCTCGGTAAGTTTTTTTAGGCTATTTGAGGAATTTATTATTTCTACATTATTTGTTGACAAACTTCATAACGTAATTCATTTTTCAAAAAGATTAACTCTGACGATAAAAGGACATTCTGTTCGCACCGGTTCAAAACATTCGCCTCTATAAACGCATGGGTGACAACACAGATCCCTGTGGAACACCGGCGTTCACTGATATGACGTCCGACGAGCAACCGTCCACTAGGACCTGAATGTTACGCCCATGTAGGAAGTTAGTGACCCAGTCACAGAGGCCAGAAGTATCCGCGTCACTGTGTGCGAGTCACTGTCAACCTGCCAACACTCTCCGAACATAGTCAACCATGTTATGTAGGTTCCTTAAAAAAATATTTGCAAGAAGGCGACTCTATCCAACTCTGTGCGCGGAGTACAGTAGCGGGCACAAATAATTGGAACACTTTATCTGGTAATTGGAGCCGATGAAACTTTTAATTAGTAGCGCCCTCTAGATATTGCGATAGATACTAAAGCCGCGGGCCGGCCCCGAGTGTTGAACTCAGATTTAATTGCTCGGAATGGACCAAACAACTCGTTTTACGCTTTAGACATACTTTTACGAATAGCTAATGGACTGTTTTAGTTGAATTCCAGCTGCTCCGTGATGGGTTAGATGTCTGATTGTGGGTCTTAAAAATGTAGTAAAAATTTTCGTAATGATACAAAACATGGTTACGATACGATACCTATGTAGATTTGGTAGTGAAATTATTTGTAAAACAGCTGAAATTACCTATTTATTAGGGCTATATAGCTACTAAAAATTTATATTTTAGATTATGTGGCTACGGAATGAATATAGATAATATTCTCATATTAAATTTTGTGAAAATTAACACAGTTTAAAACATATTTTCATTTTGTTTATTGATGTCGTTTACTGGTCATTCGCGTACTAATTTAACTAAGTGCTCTATAGAACTGGTTACAATTTGTTTTACCTGATTCGATTACATGTATCTTATTACAATATTTAGTAACATCTACATTATAATATACTAATATACCGCTGATAGGTTGAATACAAATGTGTTCATTGCTGAAGAAGCCTGCGATGCAGCGGGCGAAACATCGGCTCATTTAAGTCACACATAACTGTTCATCCGTAAAGACAAAAATTTATATAATGAACAACATTTTGAACTTAAAAACAGTCGTCAAATGTATAAAGCGTGAAATAAACCATAAAATTAATAATTAATTAACGTACCAATTGCTTATGCTCTATCATAATTAGCTATATGTAAAAGTAATAAAAAAGTATTATTCTATTATAAAATCATTCGCATCATCATAAGAATTAAACTATTTTAATCATAATTTATTAAATTAACCAACTTTGTACATCAAAATTTACATTTCTGTGAAATGTCTATTCCACGCGATTTAAATGAAGCGGGCTAATGCCGCAAATGTTCTTGGAATTTTCAAAAGCACCCCTTTAGGTTATTTTCGTGTTTGTTGCGTAGTTTTTAGTAATATTTATTGTTCTCCAAGTTGTTAAATCCGTTTAATTCAAGATTATCTCATAATCCTTATTATTCAATGAATATTCCACAATAGACATCGACTCTAATATAACATTTATACTGTCAAATCATTATCCTACTATTAATCATATAGATCGAAACGACAACCGACAACGAAAGTTTCTGGCGCACCACATTATTGCATTTCCGTGTGAAAATTTTACTTTGACACCACGGAGATTTATGGTGCTTTTAATTTTCAAAATACATTAACGACTATCACCCATTAAATTTTGTGTCAACTTTGGGTCACTTAGGGCGCGTTCAGCGGAGTGCAAATTTATGTATGCGGTGGAACATGAAATAAAGCGTGGAGATTAATTTATTTCAACCAAAAATTTCATAAATAGGACATGATGCTAATAGTCATTTGTAATTATTTATTAAAAATAATAATCTGAATACACAAAATCTAAATGAATTTAGATAGATAGATAGCAATACTTTATTGCTCCAAAACATTTAACAGTAACAAACGATAAGTAATTTCCTTGAGGGGCAAAGGCGGACTTATCCCTTACAGGGATTTCTCCCAGTCAACCTTTGGATGTTTGAGAGTCGTATGTTGTGAGGTAGTAGCAAAAGACTTGAGTGTGGGAATGTAAAATATAATATATGGAAATAACTATGATAAACTGTATTAATTTCTGTATTAATTTCTTTGTTTCACGGCACTGTGGTACAACAATTTTTGTAAATGTCTTTAATGTAAACACGAGAAAATCTTTTACTGGTTTAGTAATTTATGTGAAAAACCGCTGGCAACTATATGTATGTACTATAAACTGTTGATTTTCCAAATATAATAAAATAAATAATAAAAATAATAAACTATAATATACCTACACTACATATAAGTACATACTAGTTAATTAAACGTAGAAATCGCAAATTATAAATTAAATTAAATACATAAAACTATAAATTAAATAAATATGAATTACAGTTTATATCCTTCCTTCCTTCCTTACCTATAATAAAATCCAACGTCTGCTTTCTGTCTGAGTGTCTGAGTGTGTGAGTGTCTGAGTGTCTGAGTGTATGTCTGTCTGTCCGCTTATAACTCGAGAACCACTGAACCGATTTTAATAAAACAAAATTCTACGGATAGCTTGATTCTTCCCATCAACTATAGGCTACTTACTATCACGCTAAATGGCTTATGAGGTTAGCAGTGAAGTGAAATATTAGAGCGGGCGGAGCCGCGGGCACAGCTTGTAATACATAATACCTAAACATATACATACATACTTGTTCATTCAGAATTAAAGTATTTTTAGTTATTGACTTCACACTGACTTCAATTTAATGAAAACTCAACTTAAATCAATAAAACTTTTCAAATAAACCCACTTCCATAATATCAGCTGGGGTAGGTACATACATATTTGGGATATAATTATTATTTAAATGTTTACTAGGTATTTACGAAGAAAATAAAATCGCTCACAGGATACTTAGATCGCTGGGTAGTTGATGCTTAGAGGGACGAAAATTACTCAAACCTGACGTGGTAACAAGTTCACCCCGTGTTATGGGCTGACATTACGGATGTTGTAGGTGATGTAGCCAACCGTGTCAGTTTCCATAAAAAATATATACCTAAAGAACTGGTAAATATTGCTTTATTTAATTGTAATTATTTAAATTGTATACTGTCTATACCCTATGGTTGTTACAGCCTGAAATAATTGTTTTTATTATTTATTATTTGTGCTGAAGTTATTTCAAGATATTGGCCTTAAATAAAATGTATGAAAGTTGAGCCACATAATTTATATTATTATCGTAATTAAAATTGATGTAAATTGAGAATAAATATTAATCCGATTATCCACCGAAAACGTATTTAACATAACAAAAAAATCAATCCGCCATGCATTGGCAGCTGTCAATCCAAGATAAAGTCCCAAGCCACCATTGACGAGCCCCAAATTCTTCCATCGCCTTTCCCACCCCATCAGCAGTTTGACATTGACGTCGAAAGCTAATATTCGCCCGCAAACAGTCAGAGCTTTCCCCTTGACAGCTCGCACTAATGGCCGCGGTATCAACTGTCGCGCCGTCATCGATCAGCGTGCGGGTTCAGAAGTTTGATCTGCACTGTACTGCGATGCGATGCGTCAGTGCGTTGGTTACGTATTGGCCTCGTTGATTCGACTGTGGTCCGTTTGGGGTGTAGGCATGCACGCATCGTACGCATTGCGCGCATCTCATCAAACGGATTTTAGTATTAACTATTTGTATAGTTTGCCACAGACAAAAAAAAACAAATAGAAAAAAAATTCAGGGGTCTGCGAGTAGGTGTCTAACGCTGCCCATGGACATTATGTGATGCACGTGGTTTGCGAATGCCATGCCGGCCTGACAGGGGCCTGTTCACTCCCCTTTTGAAAACCCCCAGGCAGTAGCGGGCCCGTCATACAAGCCAAAAAGCCCGGCTTGCCCTAGGTCAATCAAGCAAAGCTCGAAAGCAAATCGAAAACGAAAACAGTCGATAGTACTTCAATTTAATTTTAAATATCGCGCCACGTGCCATTCGCGCGCGCACGAGGTCATTGAGTCGACGACGCGACGACGCGGCGACTCGTTCGTTCGTTCGTATCATACGGAATTGCTCGTGAACTCTCGCCTCGATGCGATGGATGAATCAATCAATATACGAGCGTACATTAGTCATCTCGCTTGTTCCCGCTGTTATTCTAGCATCATTTTATTGCCTTCTCGTTCTCGAGTACCATACAATTTTTAGCCTAGAGACACCCATAGTGGTATAATAATATATGAGTATGTATAGCGATTAGTATGGGGAAATATGCTAAGAATCATTCGTTCCGTAGGCGAAAGCGTACTCAGTATTAGTGCTATCTCAGTTTTTCAATAGAAGAACGACAAAGACGTGTCTACTGACTGATGTCTAATGTAGGCGTAGAAGTTTGAAGTGATGGATCGGTCGGACGTTCGCGAGGATGTTCGTTACTAAAGAAATAATAATCTTTGGTTAGTTATATTTCTATTATCCATGGCGGGTGGCGGCGGGGGCGGCGGCGCGGCGAGCGGAACGTCGCGTCGGCTCTTTTCTATTCTGTGACGTCGGCTCTCTCTTCGTTCTCTCTCTGGCATGCTAAATCGCCAGTGTTGTGACTGTGATAGTTAATTACTCAAATAACAATAGAGACAGTGTTCGGTAACTTAACGCGATAGATGGCTATATTGTAGATAGCCGCTATTTGGATATTTAGGTAAACACTACGAAGCGGGTTGATGGTTGATTAAGCGTTGTGTGTGATTGCGTGTTTTTTTGCAAAGTGTGTGAATGAATGAAGTTATGGCGTTAGTGGTTGCTTCATCGAATGCATCGTCGAATGGCGTACCGTGTAATGAGTTACGTTGCATCGACGAACTCATCAACAAAGGTAAACTGCGTACCTTAACTTTTAGTCAGAAACATGAACTCGTCTCATCGCCGCATCCACCTCCCGATTTGAACATTATTTATGAGAAAGGTAAATCAAATCACAAGAGATACTTCTCGAGTTCTGTTTACAACAACAAACAAAACAAATACATAGCAGGTTGTTCTCACATCAACAAGTTGTTTTGCTGGTGTTGTGTGCTTTTTTCAAACGAAAAAAATGTATGGAATACTACCGGTTATTTCGATTTAAATAATAATAATTTAAATTGGGATACAAGCATGTTTATTTCATTTACTGACTGACAGAACAGTCATATATTATATTTTGTATGAAATATTTGGCTTCGGCTTGCTCTACGATCTGACCCTAGGCCCGCCACTGCCCCCAGGCTGTCCTTGGGAGGAAATAGATGGGCAGGGAGTGCGCTTCACAATTTTTGTACATTTTTCAAAATTGACCTATTTCTTATATTTGAATACGCCCTAAAAGTCATTTTCAATGTACCCGAAGGTCTATAATGCATGAGATCTGTGAATTTTTGCTGTATTGTAAAAAAATGTATACATACAAGCGTCAAACATGGTGTGATTATACTTAATTCAAACTCTAAAGTAAAATAAAAAATAATAATATATTGTGTGGTGGTAATGAGCCGTCAGCGACTGGCAACCACATTACAACATAGACAACTCGACCAAAATTCAAAATCAGGAATTTACTGAGGAAATAAAAAAATATGAAAATAGCTATATTCATAATATATTGCCTATGTCAAATTATTAAAATAAAACGAACAATTCGCCCAGTTTGCCTGGATTTAATAGATTATTTTCCATTTAAATATTTCCTTATTACACATTATTTTAGACTGCGTTTACACAAGCACTGAAGTTGCTAAAACATTAATATATAAAATTATATATTTTATTCTTTACGCAACAAAATAAAACAAAATAAAAAATCGGACGAGGAGCAATACCAGAAAAGACTAGGTCACTATGTATTAGATATTTTTCCGTCTAAAGATATATTAAATTAAATGGTATTGTTTATTGATCATTCATAATGACAGTTCACTATGGGTGGTATGTGTGGCAATTGGACTGCGCTCGAAATTGACACAATTTGTTCTATCCGGTTCGAAAACTTAGTTTATTTCTATGGATTACACCCACGAAGAAAAACCGGCAAGGAACTTCGCAGGGTAGTTTTTTTCATACATATTATTACAAGTATTTTAGTGACTAGCCACATAACAACGTCGCCTAAAGTCTATCGAAAACACAGCTGGAGAGGAGGATTAACAATTTTACTGATAGTTCTGACTACTTGAAAAGTATTCTGAAACTTTTAGTAAATACCTACTTTGGTGTCTATTGTTATTTTACTTTTAATTAATATTAGTAGCGGGAGTGCGCCTTCAGAAAATTCATTCGGTTTTCAAGCTAAATTTTAGTAAAATAAAAATATTTCAAATACCTTTTATATATTTTTTAAAATGTTCATCTACTGTCCAACATTTTATCAATTAAATTAATTTAATTTATTTTATGAAAATACGTACGAAATATTAATTATTATTGAGTATTTTATAGTCCGTATGGCACATAGCGACCGCAAGTCAAATAATTTAATTGTGATTTATTTTAAATTAAAACGGGTAAATATGGCGATGGCTTACCGCCAAAGGGTTGGCTGCGATATACAGCCCCCAAATTATCGTGTTGGAGGGTTTAAAAAGGGATTTGTGCCCCCTTTTCGAGTTATATGCCGCAGATATCTGAATTTAATACGAGGATTACGCTGCAGTACGCAGCTCCTATTAATCATTATTTATGGGTAAGAATTATGTGAAAGTCCTGCTACAACTCAGTGGCGTATTTAGGTGTGCGTCGCCGTTAGGGCTTACAGGTAGGTATATATATATTGTATAATCTGATCATAAAAACCTTAGGAAGTGATTAAGACGGTCGAAATATACGAACACGTACCTTCATAAAATTATCGTCGCAATTTTTTTCAACCTCAGAAATTTCCATTCAAACGTAAATACCATATATATATTGTAAAATATATAAGGACAAGATGCCGTGCATAAGGGCGACAGGCTAGCCACCTATCACCTTGGCACGGTCCTTCCACCGACTCATGTAGCAGGTGGACCTTCGTGCCCTACTTGATGGTTGATAGTTATCTTGTCATAATACTTTGTTAAATGTAGTGGTCGGTGTTGTGCTGTAATTTACAAGAGTACTTGCGGCACAACACCGACTACGCTGCTTTAAACAGTAAAAATACATTCAAAAAATGTTTATCCTTGCTTAATCCCAAAGTGATTTAAATATTGTATTTGCTTAACCACCAGAAATTTTCCGGGTCATTGTGTCTCTATAGGTTTTACGAAATCATCTTTATACACACAACATAATTTACAAGTGACCCTAGGATAAATTGTTAAAATTTACAAAAATCGAAATATAATTTTTTTTTTCAAATTTGCGAAGAAACATTTATTAATTTTTTTGTATGATACCCCGTCATACAAAAAAATTAATAAATAACAAAAGTGTCCAATTAGAGTGTTACCAGTTACATACAAAACTGATGTAAAGAGCATGTAATTGGTAACACTTTCGAGGTAAACATTTTATACTTTAACCCTGCGTCTATTTGATTTTTTCTTATAAGTAAAAAAATAAAAACAATTCGTATAAATAAAAGGAGCGTCGCAATATGTAGAAACTATAAGCCCCCTATAAATACGCCGCTTATACGGTGAAATATGTTGCGGAGCTTGTGGCTAACGTCGAATCGCTTTTACTTCCGGGCGAGACCAAATTCGTTTAAATTTTAACCCAAAAAAGGGTTAAGTATGTAAAAACTGAAAATTTTAAAACCTTTTTAACCTATACAGGCTAATATGAAGATTATTCTGGAACAAAAGCTTAGCAATTTTTTCTTCTCTTCGTTTCAAGTTTAAATATTAAACGAGTATAAATATTTTCTTGGCCTATTTTTTTCACATTAATAATCTTTTCATAAACTGACCAATGTTGAGAACTGCAAGCAATGGTATGGTTCGAAAACAAACGAAAAATAAAGTCTTAGTTATTTTCAAAGTAATGCGTTCATCTCTAACAATTAAAGCAAAAATAACGATTCATTCTTCCGGAGTCCTATTTGCGATGCAAACGTTGTTTCGCAATGATTTATATGGGGATCTGTACCGAAGCCCGAACGTGGAAAAATTAAATCGCGCGTAAACATTTATAAACCCCGACTACGAAAGAGCAGTCAAACAAGTCAAACTAGCGTAGAGAGGGTTCCGTACCATTTCGTTTTCCGTGAGAACTTTAAAAATTGGTATTTTCGTTTAGGGTTCCCTACAAACTATAAGAGAGTTGTGTTCCCAATTATTTTTCGCAATTTTAGACACATTAGTTTCGGAGATGCGCAGGGGTGGGGAAAATGCTCGGTTTTTGTATATTTTCTTTAATATATTATAAACGATGCTGTTAAAAAAAATGTATTCCTTATAACGAGCCCTTTTCGGTGATACTTATAACGAGTCTTTTCAGCGATATGCTCTTGATAAATTTCTAATTTGTCAAACAAAATTTACAAAAATCTTAAGGTTCGCGGAAAACGGAATTGTACGGAACCCTCTTCACGCGACTTCGAGGCGCACTTGGCCGCTTTTTTTTTCAGTGTGGACTATTTATGTACGCAGTATCATGAATCACGGCTAGGCTGTGGTCACACGAGGTATAATTATTGATCAAGTAATTATTTTTTCTGGATTGCACACGGCACGACGCACGTCTAATTACCCCGCGCCCCGGTACAGCAATTACGCCACCGGAACAGACAAAAAACAAATAAATCTGGCGAAATATGAAATACGATCATATAAAATTACACGTAGCCGCACGAATTCCGAAAGCAATTAGCCGTACCGCGCGGCGGCGGCGACGGAGCGGGGTAGCGCGCGAAAAAAGGAGAGATATTATTGGCGAGGAGCAGAAGCGGCCGGAAGCTGCGGGAGCTGATAAACCCCCTGAACTATTTTACGTGCAATATGTCTTAGTTTTCGGGTTGCATGAAGTGGGTTTGACAAAAAACTAATAGATTTAGCGAAATGCGATCATATAAAATTACACGTAGCCGCACGAAATCTGAAAGCAATTAGCCGTACAGAGCGGCGGCGGCAACGGAGCGAGGTAGTGCGCGAAAAAAGGAGACATATTATTGGCGAGGAGCAGACGCGGCCGGAAGCTGCGGGAGCTGATAAACCCCCTGAACTATTTTACGTGCAATATGTCTTAGTTTTCGGCTTGCGTGAAGTGGGACAAGAAACTAATAAATCTAGCGAAATACGATCAGATACAATTACACGTAGTCGCACAAATTCCGAAAGCAATAAATGAGAAAAAAAGGAGACATATTATTGGCGAGGAGCAGAAGCGGCCGGAAGATGCGGGAGCTGATAAACCCACTGAACTATTTTACGTGCAATATGTCTTAGTTTTCGGCTTGCGTGAAGTGGGACAAGAAACTAATAAATCTAGCGAAATGCGAAATACGATCACATACAATTACACGCAGTCGCACAAATTCCGAAAGCAATAATGAGACAAAAAGGAGTGATATTATTGGCGAGGAGCAAACGCGGCCGGAAGCTGCGGGAGCTGATAAACGCCACACACACACACACAAATACCACACGCTGAATCCCAACAATCGGAGTAAGCAGATTAATCGGCGTTGTGCTGCAAGTGCTGTTGTAAATTTCCACCACAACACCGGTATGGGACAAGATAACTATCAAGCAGCGCAAGCAAGGCACGAAGACCCACCTGCTGCATGACTCGGTGGAAGGACCGTGCCAAGGTGAGAGGTGGCTATCCTGTCGCCATTTAGCACGGCACCTTGTCCTTATCCCTTAGTAACTACAGCAAGCAAATATGATGGATGAAAGAAAACATTAGTGGATATAACATCCTTTTGTGCTTTTGTGTAGCCTTCTTTTGCACCGCATTCAACTCAAGGGTTCAATTTTTTTTTATTTCATAAATTTTTGAAGTCGGTTTTCATATTTGTTATAAATAGTTTTTACCGCTGCTCTTACTAGATCCAGGTAGTACCGATCGACGTCTCACCCCCCGCCGGCGGCCGTGTTTCACTTTTCCACCCTCTCCCTCCAGCCCCCCTCATTTCACCCCCTCCGCCCTATCCTCGCTGGCTATGAAATATTTCCAGTTCTAGCTATTGGAAGTTCGTTGTGAAGTTTGTCAGTTAGGTATGTAGTTGCTGCAGGTTAAGTTGCGAGACAGGCAACAGACAAATGGCCCAGTTTAGTTATATGAAGGGCCAATCAGAATTTTTTATTGGAAACTGACACGGTTGGCTACATCACCTACAACATCCGTGATGTCAGCCCATAACACCGGGTGAACTAGGTGCCTTGTCAGTGCTTCCCTTCGGTCGTGCCGGCTACACTGAACTGGACGGAAAACACAAACTATTTACATAGCCGTTTCGGTCGACGTTTCATTCAGTGCGGTGTCAAATATGACCATAAAATCGGACACGTCCTTTTTATTCCAGAAATTTATAGATTTAGTTATTTAAAATGCTAAAGTAAAACTCCCCCGCCTCTGCGACTTTTAGTTTAGGAGAAATAAATTTTTGAAAATTACACTTTTTTAGTTTCGAAAAAACGAAAAATAATTCTACAATTAAAACTAAGCTATTTATTTAAATTTCACTCAGCCTTATCAAAGACCCTTTCGAATATCCACATTTGAAAAGTTATTCGAGGCTGTGAAAGTTTACAGAAATCGAATTATATATATTTTTAATTTTTTTTATTTTATTTTTTTTCTCCTAGATCCCGTAGTAGTAGGCGGAGATATTTATACCAAAAATAGTTCACTATTTCCTCTGTCCGTTAAAAAAAAACCGACGCCTAATTCCATGGGATTAAGAAGTTATGCTCATTTTAGTGCAATTACCAAGTTTCGGGCAATAGGGTTGGCACTTTACAAAATCTTTTATTTTTCCGCAAAATGATGATATGGTCCCAGCAATGGATGTATATGGACTGGTCAGTTAGTCAGTCAGTGTGTATGTGTTCACTGCTGGACATACGCCTCCCCAATTTTAAACATAGTAGCCGACATGAAATGAAGGGAAACACTGACATGGTATGCATACTTAGTTCTCCCGGTGTTATGGGCTGACATCACGGATGCTGTAGTGTAGGTGATTTAGCGAGCCGTGTCAGTTTCCATAAAAAAAAAAAAAAAACAAAAACAAAAACCAAAACTAGCTAATTATTATTAAAAGAAATCACGAAACAATCATTAATCAAATGCCAAAAATAAATAAATAAAAAATGGGAAAATTTTTATTCATTCTAGTAACAACCCTAGCCCATAGCGAATAACTCCTGTAACTTCTTAATCCCATGGAATTAGGCGTCGGTTTTTTTTAACGGACAGAGGAAACAGTGAACTATTTTCGGTATAAATATCTCCGCCTACTACTATGGGATCTAGGAGAAAAAAAATAAAATTAAAAAAATAAAAAATGAATATAATTCGATTTCTGTAAACTTTCACAGCCTCGAATAACTTTTCAAATGTGGATATTCGAAAGGGTCTTTGATAAGGCTGAGTGAAATTTAAATAAGTAGCTCAGTTTTAATTGTAGAATTATTTTTCGTTTTTCCGAAACTAAAAAAGTGTAATTTTCAAAAAATTATTTCTCCTAAACTAAAAGTCGCAGAGGCGGGGGAGTTTTACTCTAGCATTTTAAATAAGTAAATCTATTAATTTCTGGAATAAAAAGAACGTGTCCGATTTTAAGGTCATATTTGACACTGTGCGGTAGTACCAAACCGGGCGGGTTGAGCCCTACCACCTAGTAAGGTAAGAAGGGAAGGGACCTATAGTATTGGAAACTGACACGGTTGGCTACATAATAATAATAGCTACGAGTCTAGTACCACCACATAACGCTTAGTAGCTTGCCTCGCATCGTCTCGGAGAGCTCCGTAGCCACGGCCTGCAGCCGCCACCGGGGCGCGCTTGGAGTCTTGGAGGCCTGTCTTCCGTGCGCCGCCGCTGACGATAACGCCGCCGTTCCGGTTATATTTTACATACAGGTGGTGTTTTTAAATTAATTTTGTGTATTTTAATATAGGTATATAGAATTAATGTTGTAAAGTTTATTATCCTGTCTTGTAAATAAAATGTGAAAATAAATATATAAAATAATAATAATCTCTTTGGGACCCGACCATCATCGGTAGCCTGGGTTCGTCCCGCCCCGCAACCCCGTTTGTTTTGTATAAATTTTTAGGTTTTTTGTAAAAAATTACGATTTATATAAAAATAAATGTATAATAATAATAAACTTGGCCGAAAAAGAGAAGCCGACGCGACACACGCCTTTACATCACCATACCTTGATGAACTAGATGGCATGTCAGTTGCTTCCCTTCGGTCGTGCTGGCTGCACTGAACTGGACGGAAAACACGAACTATTTACACTTTCAACCGACTTTTCCTGCGGGCGGGTTAAACCCTACCACCTAGTAACGTAATAAGCGAAGCGTCCTACAGTTTTGTACCTGTAAAATTTTAAAATTCCCAGTCTATTCCCACCCTTCTCGCAACATAAATGTAGCCGACATGGCTGCAATATAGGTATAACATACTTCGTTTTAATTAACAGCGAGCTTCGAATATTTTAAAGGTTCAGTGCGTCACTGATGGAGTACCTCCCTCCATACCCTAGAGATCGAATAAAAGTTGGAAATTCTGGTCATTCGGGGACATCGATCGATTATAGAATATCGATGTCGTAACCTGAATGTTTCGCGCGAATGACCGGCTTTTTCAACATTATATAACACGTCACTTGCTTACGTACTAAAATATATATATAATATATTTATATTATATATCTTTCAATAGTAGGTAACGCTACGCTAAGGGGTGTGTGTGTATCAGATACTGATCACGTTCCCATACCAATTTTTTTTTTTACGATATAAAAAACCTACTTATTAAGGTGAAATACGCGCACTTCACGTATTAAATTTAAGGAGTGAGTAGGTTTTTTATATCGTAAAGAAAAATTGGTTTGGGAACGTGATCAGTATCTGATACACGTACACCCCTTAGAGTAAAGTTACCTTCCAATGAAAGACCTTATATAAAATAGTATATATATATAAAATGTATTCCCTACTATAGAAAACGGGCCAAGTGCGAGTCGCACTCGCGCACCGAGGGTTCCGTGCCACCACGTAATCGACCGATTTTTATTAAGTACTTATTTGTTGTTGTACGAATATAAGGTGTTTCGCTGACCATGTCATTAACTTCGGGAGGGTTACATACACACTGAAATAAACACTTTACGTAAGAAAAAAACATATGTTTATAGGAGCATTTTTTCTCCTAACAAAAAATTAAATCAAATAAGTAGCTGTAAAAACCAATCATAGTGACCTTGTGACTTACTTACAACAAACAGCTGTTCTGCGTTTGAACATAGTACGGTCATTGACCCCGTACAATGCAAGTTACCTACTGTTACACACAGGTTAATGTTTAGGTAGCTAACATGTTTTGTTAAATTTCTCGAAAAGTAATACTATAAACATATATTTTTTTTTGCGTAACGTGTTTATTTGATTGTCTATGTAACCCTCCCGAAGTTAATGACATGGTCATCGTAACACCCTATATATATGAAAAAAAAAATACCCTGCGAAGTTTCTTGCCGGTTCTTCTTCGTGGGTGTAATCGAACCGGACAGAACAAATTGTGACAAATTTGAGTGCAGTCTAACTGCCATATGATTAATCAATAAACAATACACCAAAAAATAGTTTTAGTACCTACTTTAGAGTTTGAACTATAATCACACCAAGTTTGACGCTTTTATGTAATTATTACTGTTTTATATAAATACAAGCTGTGCCCGCGGCTCCGCCCGCTCTCATATTTCACTTCACTGCTAACCTCATAAGCCATTTAGCGTGATAGTAAGTAGCCTATAGTTGATGGGAAGAATCAAGCTATCCATTCCATCCATTTTTTTTATTAAAATCGGTTCAGTTGCTCTCGAGTTATAAGCGGACAGACAGACACTCAGACAGAAAGCAGACGTTGGATTTTATTATAGGTAAGGATAATAAAACGTTGAAAGAAAAAACACGTTTCTCTTATTTACCTCCTTAATTGTTTACTTTTTTATTTTTTTATTTGTTAGCGTATTCGCCATAATAACAGATATGTGAATATTTCAATAAGCTACCTATTACGGTTGAAATGATACAGCCCTTAAAATGTAGGACAGACGGCGCGTAGGCTTAGTAATCCCGCACGAACACGGAACCCTAAAAACTATTGTTAACAAACATCATAGAATAAAAACTTTTATCTCATCAACATCGACATTCAAAGATTTTCTTACATCAACAGTAAATCTCATCAAAATATACGACCTTATAACCCTCGGTAGGGCACGCCGCAGGATGATGGCCATATCAATTAGTAGGGACACGAGTTTTATAGGGTTTGTCAGAGAGATTAGTACCCAGAAAAAGCAGTGTCATGCGTTGTAGACATTTTATCTTGTTTCCAACGTTTGGTCTTCTTTCACTCCATTTGCAACCGTTGACTTATACAGGGTGTTTTATGACCATAGGTCATAAAGCAAACCAGGTACTACTGGGCTTATTTGGAGCAAAAAAGTTAGATGACATTTTTTTCGACGGTGAACTTTTGTTTCCATACTAAACTAAATAAAGACACTCCATTTACGAAATACTCCCGTGTGAATAGGCCGATGAACATGTGCGGGCGTCGACAATGCAAAGAGCGGAGGGGCAACGTCGCAATGTAGCGAGCGTTGGGTCGGTCGCACTACCGTAGTATTTTACGCGCAAAAACTAATTTAATTAATAACTCGTTAATTAAGGCATATCAGACAAAACTGCACTGGGCCTTTTAGACTTCAAATTAGTCAAGGAATCACTGGTTTGCTTTATGACCTATGGTCATAAAACATCCTGTATATTAAACGTAAGGACTTGCCCAAACGATAGTAATACATGGTATGGAACAGTACATGGCGTGACGTAGCGGTGATGCATTGAACAGGTATCAACGAGTGGTATGTGAATTATTTTTGTGTGCTCTGATAATTTCTAATGTCTTTTTTTCTCTCTCTCCTTTGGTAACTTGACCAATACGTCTTGTGCTTTACTAACATAATAGGTATTGCTTCACAAATATTGTAAATTTTATACTAAATCGTGTCTATCTTTGTAGATATCGCCTATCCTTAAACTTACTATTTGTGAAATACCTCGCTGATTACATATTACCTAATAATATTAAATTATTTTCTCTTTATAACTACTACATATGTAACTGTTTGTGTTTCCTGAATAAATAAATAAAATAAACAAAATACGAATTTAACAATGTGCTGACTAAAGTGGTGGTCAAAAATAATGCTTATAAAATTATTCATTCAAACTAGCCTCACGTTAACTAATTTGCTAAATAAAAATAATCGAAATTATATAACATAAGGTATTATAGTGTTCGATATATCGACCACCACGTTTATCAAAGTATTCGGACAAGATAACTATCAAGCAGCAAGTAAGGCACGAATACCCACCTGCTTCGTGACACGGTGGACGAGTAAACAATAGATTAAAACAGAAATTAATTTTTTTTTTATTTAAAAAAATTTATGTACCGTGTGGGGCTGGTACTTAAGAATAGCCCCACTGCATGTCTCCCCGTGTATGTCCTAAAAGGCGACTAAGGGATATGACTCCTTTCTAATATTACTAGGTGGTAGGGCTCAACCCTCCCGGGTTGATACCACCGCACTGAATGAAAGGTCGGTCGAAACGGCTATATAAATAGTTTGTGTTTTCCGTCCAGTTCAGTGTAGCCGGCACGACCGAAGGGAAGCACTGACGTGGCACCAAGTTCACCCGGTGTTATGGGCTGACATCACGGATGTTGTAGGTGATGTAGCCAAGCGTGTCAGTTTCCATAAAAAAAAATCCAAATGGAAGTCTACGATATGGCACCTTTTCAGGGGTGACATTGGGAGGTCGGAGCACACCCCTTTGACTCAGCATCGATTTACACCCATACGTATTACACAAAAAACACCAAAATAGGAAAATAAAAGACAGACTTATTACTATACGTGATTTCTTCCAGGCAACCTTGTGAAATTGTAAAAGAGATGAAGAGATTAAATGTATTTGTAATATTGGCTTTGTACACTTTTCTGACACCACATCTAATAGTTGATACCTTTCTATTATTTTTAATTCTTTGGCGTTGATAGTTTACGATTACGAGTGCCTTGAAGGATGGCGGTGACACTCACAACCCAGCGATAGCCGCGTTCTCTACTGGGATTATTCGGGGTCGGTGGTCTGTCAGACCGCAAAGAATTATATGTATTAAAATTTGAGATAAGATTCAGATCTGATATTTATTTCACCACAAAGAACTCATGCATATTCAAACTATGACTTTGACTTAGTTTGTTAGATAGATACATAATGAAAATGTAAAATGAATGTAAAATTACTTATATCAACAGAATTATTTCTGCATATTATTGTATAATTCTATTTCATGCAGAAATTCAACGGTTTAGGTACGTAAATACTTTAAAAAATAACACAAATTCTAAGACATATAGCCGAAATAAGAATTCGTAAAATTTGTCTACTATAACATCCCACAAAAACATTTAGAGATTCGTGAAATATTTAAGAAGTGAGTGTGTATGTGTGTGCGTATGCTTTGTCTAACTATTTCTGCCATCCGTAGACTATTTTGCAATCACGCCTCCTAGAAATTGGGATAGAGACTATGTATGACATACGTCTTCGGGTGTAGGTATGGAATTCTGGATTGTCAAAAATAAAAAGCTAGGTTGTGTATTGTTTAAAAATGCTGAAATATATTTTGAAAGAAAAATATATGCTTTGATTTTACACCAAACAAAAGTTTCAAGTAAGTTTAAAAAAAATTCATCTACGGTCTCACAGACCCCTAGTTTAAATTGGTTAGCATTTCATCTTGACAGCTTTAACGATACCGCTAACGACCGATACTGTACCCCACCACTACGACTAGTATTTGTAAATCAGAACACGCATTAAACACGAGAAAGTACGGGTATACAATATTTTAAGGAAGAAATTCTCAGACATTTTGATTATGGGGGCTTTCTTCGGGCATTTACCGCGAGCGCAGGCGCGGGCACAGCTAGTTTAACATATTCTGATGTGAAAAGTGTGAAAAATTCGTCGCAGAAGCGGCGGGGGGGGGGGGGGGGGGCGAGTGGTTTGGGCATCGGCTTCAGCCACTCATACATTTACATCTTTTTATTGAATTGACGGTGTTAAGTGTTTATTGTAATTTTTATTGTATTGTAAAATATTGACTATTCTCTTTCATTGATTTTATAACCCTATGACTATTTTAATTTTAATATTGACTGTTTTATGGCTTTTTATTTTTATTATAAGTTTTTATTTTTTTAAATACACACCTTATTAAATTGGCATGATTTAATTGTACTGCTTTATGAAGACGATATATTTATGTATTTGTATAATGGATGCTTTAATATTTTGTGTGCGCTAAAAGGAAAAAAGGAAAAAAGAAATGTTTACTTCAATTAGAGATTATATATAATGTACATGATTATTTATTAGTTGAGTGGCTATGTAATGCATTTGTAAATTTTAGGAAATTGAATGTTTGTGATTATGTAAATTTATAAAATGTTTGTCATACCAGTGCATGGTTATTATGGACAATAAACGAATATGAATATGAATACCGGATTACATAAAAAAAGGACCAGCGGGTCTACCGGCGACAAATATAACGCCGAGCCGTCCGTCTGGTGGGAGGCCTGAAACTGAACTGACTGGAGTCTCTGAGCCACAGACGATTTTTGTGTCGATGTTGATGATTGTCTGTTTCGGGTACCTCTGTTTGCTCGGTACAGTCACCCATACTGGATATAAAAAAAACCTCGCAGATTTCAACCAATGGCCGCTTCGGATATTGCAGAAGGCTTTCTGATTGATTGGTTTAGAAGAAGGACCAAGGAATGAGTACCAGTAGCCGTGCTAAAAGGCGACAGTAGCCACCTCTCATCTTGACATGGTCCTTCCTTAGTCATGCAGTAAGTAGGTATCTATCTTCGTGTGAAGACACTAAGATAGTTAACTTCTAGTTGCTGGTTGATAATTGTCATGTCCCCTTTAATTCACCAGAGGCACCTGCAGCACAACGCCTGTTACTCTGCTTATTCCGATTGTTATTATAAATCTTGATGGTATGTATGTATGTATGTCAGCCTCGATAGCTCAGTGGTGCAGACAGTCGACTGTCGCTATTGATGGTTAAGCAACGCTGGGCGCGGTCAGTATTTGGATGGGTGACCGCTCGACCGTTGGAGGCCAACCGTGGTTCGGATTCCACATAAAACTGTAGGTCCCTTCCCTTCTTACCTTACTAGGTGGTAGGGTTCAACCCGCCCGGGTTGATACCACCGCACTGAATGAAACGTCGGTCGAAACGGCTATGTAAATAGTTTGTGTTTGCCGTCCAGTTCAGTGTAGCCGGCACGACCGAAGGGAAGCACTGACATGGCAACTAGTTCACCCGGTGTTATGGGCTGACATCACGGATGTTGTAGGTGATGTAGCCAACCGTGTCAGTTTCCATAAAAAAAAATGTACGACAACACAATTTCATTCACACCCAAATACCACACAGTCTTTCACACCACAGCCTTGGTTAGTCGTAAACTGACTTTTCTAATATAATAGGTAAAATATTGTCTTCAACTTGTCCGAATTAAGCAGTTTACGTGTAGCAACACCATAATGTGGTTTTTAACAAGATGATATCATTAAGTCCTTATTGGTGTTAGAAAAAAACTATTTCAATTTGAATAATTTTATCGTTACATACTTTGACACCGCCGAAAAGTACACACGCTATATCGATCTTTCTAGCTTTCTAGATCCTAAGGTGATAAACGGCTAAACGAAGATCTGTGAATATCCAACTAAATTATGTTTAAAAAAATATCGGTCCATTGTAATGTATTCAGTGTACCTACAAAGAAGACCCGATTTAAAATAATGAACGATAATATAGCATGATAATTATTTAGGTGATGATTATTTACAATTATATAGCATGATAATTATTTAGGTGATGATTATTTACAATTATATAGCATGATAATTATTTAGGTGATAATTATTTACAATTATATAGCATGATAATTATTTAGGTGATGATTATTTACAATTATATAGCATGATATTTATTTAGGTGATGATTATTTACAATTATATAGCATGATAATTATTTAGGTGATGATTATTTACAATTATATAGCATGATATTTATTTAGGTGATGATTATTTACAATTATATAGCATGATAATTATTTAGGTGATAATTATTTACAATTATATAGCATGATAATTATTTAGGTGATGATTATTTACAATTATATAGCATGATATTTATTTAGGTGATGATTATTTACAATTATATAGCATGATAATTATTTAGGTGATGATTATTTACAATTATATAGCGTGATTATTATTAGCGTCATGGTATGATGTTAGAGCGGATAAATTGTATACGTATCTAACCTAACCTACCTAAAAATGAGTCAGTTTAATTCAGAATTTTGAGAATAATAATTTTTTTTTTATTATTATGGTCCGGTTTGGGTTGAGAGGGCCATTATAAATGAGGGCACTGACATGGCACCTAGTTCACCCTGTGTTATGGGCTGACATCACGGATGTTGTAGGTGATGTAGCCAACCGTGTCAGGTTCCATAAAAAAAAAAAAAAAAGAGGGAAAAGTATGAAAGTAATTAATTATAAAATTGTTTGATTATATTTAAAAAAAATATTAATATTGCCGGCTTGGTTATTCTATTAAGGGGCGTTTCTACCACGATAAGTCTCGTCCAAAAGTTAAGAGTATTTGGCGGTTAAAGTGAAATTTCTTATACATTTAGCAGAAGTTTGGCAGAAGTTGGTGAAATGGACCGTAAGCACCCGTAAGTCGAAAGACCGTGTCATGGTAGCTTGTCGTTATCCCTTAGTCGCCCTTTACGACATGCACGGGGAATGATGCAGTGGGAGTTGAAGTTGCCCTTAGTACGGCGACTGTTTCGGACGCTTTGGACTACGTGTTCTGTCAAAAGTTCGGAACAGGTGTAAAACTGTTAGGCCCCTTTCTTTGCCCCTTACTAGGTGGTAGGCTCTAATTGTAGCCGCCTGGGTTAGTACCACCGTATTGGATGTAATATGGCCGCATAGCAGCCTCGGTTGTGTTATCCTCTAGTTCAGTATAGCCAGCAATCCAGGGAAGTCTCCGGTATGGCACCAACCTTCTCGGAGGTGATATTGGCTGGTCGGAGCATGTGCTTTGGCTCCTACGACTCAGCCACCCATACCGGATTACATAAAAATAAACCTCAAACTCTAAAATTATTATAATTTTTAAATGTTAATTTTTAATTTTTTTTAAACATGAAAGTCGACCCAACGTGAAACCGGACGCAATCGACTGAACAGAATTATAACACAAAATGTGATTTGAATATAAATGACTCTATGAACATTTACCAATAATTTAATATCTTGTAATAGAGTTTTGTAATTTCGGCGCCGCCGTTATTAATGCTCTGACACCATTAATGTTTTAATTTAAAGAGTTTATCGCCTTAAAGAGATGTTCCTTGAGCGTAGGCGTTGATGAACGAACAATACCTATTTAGTTTTATTATCTTTTTATTATCTGGCACGTTCACAAAATTTCACGTTACACTTCTTCGACTTCGCTTACTTGTGTGAAATTTTGAGATTATTCGCTGAGCGAAAAATGATACGTCACGTCACATGCACCCAAAGACATTAAACCCCCCTTTTAATCTCTTTGCATGCACCCGTTTGCCAATGGATTAAGCAGTGAACGGATCCCCATGTACCACGGTCCGATTAGGTCGCGAAATGATAATCAAATCAAATATATTTATTTCGTCAGACACGAGATCCTTAAAAAAAAAATAACCAATATATTCTAATATATTAAAAACTAAATTTTTCTTCCGTTTACTTACTTAAAGTAACTTACTTACTTAACTTAACTTACTTACGTAAATTCCCGTGAGTAGGACTCCCGCACCGAGGTTTTCGCACCACAAAACAACCTTGAAAAAACACGTTACTTGTATGGGCACCCCCCTTAATTTAAATTTTAAATTTTTGGTTTTATTCGCCAAAATAAGACATATTCTGTGAAAATTTTAACCGGCTATCTATAACGTTCCAAAGATACAGGCATAGGACGGTCGGACGGACTACGGGACAGACAGACGTTTTAGGCTTAGTAATAGACTTCCGTACGGGGTACGGAAACCTAAAAAGGATTGAACAAATTATAAGAACAAAATTACACCAGTGAAGATTCGTAAACAACGTTTAATTCAATAAATTTAAATATAGTTCATACCTTAACCATTTAAAAACTTAAGCAGACAATAGTTCTATTTACGTATACCGAAGTATAACATTTACTTAAGGTTACCAAATAAGAAATCCAAAATAGTTGTTATAATAATATATTGTGATAGTAGACCGGGAGGCAAGGCGCGCAACGCTCGTCGATATCGCCGTGCCGCACGATGGTAACCTCGTCAGTAAGGAAGCAGAGAAGATGTTAAAATATCTGGATCTGCAGCACGAGGTTACCAAAATGTGGCCCGTCGACTCGACGATCGTTGTGCCCATAGTCGTTTCGGCGCATGGGCTGATAGCGAAGAGCCTCGACGACCACCTTGAGAGGCTCTCGCTGAGTGGTTGGGTCAAGGGCCAGATCCAGAAGGCAGCCCTGCTCGACACTGCACGCATCGTCCGGAGGTTCCTCTCTTTGGGACCCGACCATCGGTAGCCTGGGCTCGCCCCGCCGCCGGTGGTGGAAACTCCATTTTTTTTAAGGTTAATTTTGTATATGTTTTTAATGTTAGGTTTTTAATATGTACAAAATTAGTTTTAAGATAATGTGTTAATAAAGAAATAATAATAATAATTAACAGGTGATAGACAAAATCAAAGTTTCTGATTTTAAGAAAATCATAAACGAACCAACTACTTACTGACATAAAAATAAAGAGATGCCTGATACTCACAAAAACATAAATAATCAGACTTCATCACATTATTTGCTTTCACTTCCGTTAATCTACCAAAACCTTAGCAATTAAACACCCATAAATGAAATGAAAAACTAATAAATTAGCTACAATTAAGGGATTTATCGCTACAGTTAAAAAGGACAATAAATTCGAAAACACAACGATCACACTAAAAGTCTTCCAAATAAAATTCCGGGACATGTTTTTAATAATACTAAATTTTATATTGTTGATTTAAAATTTATGGCCACGCTCACCCGTAAAGCGCGGTCTCGGCCACAGAACATAAAACATGAGCAGAAGTAGCGTAAGTCGTGCGTACCGCAAGTAAGCGCAGCTACGCGCACTTGATCTCAGTCCATACCAAGGTTCCTGTCAATACTGTAAATACTAAGAACCATTAATAATTCGTCAGCCTCGGTAGCTCAGTGTTTTTTTTTTATGGAAACTGACACGATTGTCTATATCACCTACAACATCCGTGATGTCAGCCCATAACATCGGGTGAACTTGGTGCCACGTCAGCGCTTCCCTTCGGTCGTGGTCGCTACACTGGACTGGACGGAAAACACAAACTATTTACATAGCCGTTTCGACCGACCTTTCATTCAGTGCGGTGGTACCAACCCGTGCGGGTTAAACTTTGAGGAAATATTATATAGAGTTATCGCTCCGAAGAAATATACAGAGAAGCGGTGTTCCAGCGGCTGAGGTATGGGATAAGGTAGCGGGGAGGCTGAGCGCAGAGTCGAGCGGAAGAGGGGTGTATGGAGAAAGTTAACTTCCGTCTCGTCTTAACCTTCGGCAGGAAGTCACTTCAATTCTAATCGCTGTTATATATTCTGTGGTCTCGGCCGTCTCTGGGCATAAAACGAACCGTACACTTGCGTCGTCCTCCGTGTGGGAGACAAATCATTACCTTACTCCAACATCACACTAAACAAGCTTCTACTTTGATGCAATTAGATGTTTAGAGTTTGTTAGACTAGCCACACTCAAGTATCTGCAGAAGATTTTATATTTCGCTATGTTTACGAAGGTCGTCTCTTCTTTGATGCGCCCTTTGAAGATAGCCAGGTTATAGGTACATACAGTTGCTTTTACGAGTCATGAGCACAGATGGCCATTGGACTAACATTGCACGCAAGTCGAACGACGCGTGTGAGCCCAATAGGCGACGAGCGTCGACTGACGCTGACTAACGAACCAATCGGGTGAAGCGTCGGCGCCGTCTGCGTCACGTCCCGTCAAACCGACCAATGAAAAGTGTGCTCATGACTCGTGAAAGCAACTGTGCGCACTTGTTAGCCAAAAGTTACTCTCAATATGACAATGTGTTTATGATGATAAATTTTATTATTTATTAGTTATTAATTAAGATTATTCATATCAACTTTTATACGGGATATAAACGGGGGACTGAATTAATCTCTTGCTAATGCTGCCCCATCGCACGATGGTGAAGTAGTAGCGGAGTGAAATTCTTTCTCCAATTTCCGACTCACACCTCCTCGCGGTATATCCTGGAAACTTAGGTGCGTAATACCGTAGGTATTACAATCCTAAGGCTGACGAGAGCGGAAGACTCGCCAAGACGTTTGGCCAACGTGGCGATTTATGGCCAAAACCCTCCAACATGAAAAGCAACACAGTACCTCGGCCCCTAGTTCCCAGCGGCCCCGCTATTCCGGATCATCGTGGTGGCGGTCCTGGTTCCGGCGGGGTGAGGGGTGCTAAGAATCCCTGGGTTAGATCTGGCTGCCACACCCAACTACACTTGGCTACTCACAATATACGGACCTTGAGAACGCACAAGAAACTGGTCGAGCTAGAACAGGAGCTGGCTCATATAAAATGGGACATCCTAGGTCTTTGTGAGGTCAGAAGAAAGGGCGAAGAGACTGAAGTGCTACGTTCCGGCAATCTGTTTTACTTCAGAGGAAATCCCCAAAAATCTGAAGGTGGAGTGGGATTTATGGTGAGGCGCAGCCTCGTGAACAGCATCATCGAAATCGACAGTGTGTCGGACAGAGTGGCCTACATCATCATCAAGCTGAACAAGCGGTATCAGCTGAAGGTGGTGCAGGTATACGCTCCCACGAGTTCGCACGCTGACGACGAGGTGGAGCAGTTCTACGAGGATGTATCCAAAGCCTTGGAAACCAACAAATCTCACTTCCAGTACGTGATGGGAGACTTTAATGCCAAACTGGGCAAGCCTCTGAAGGGAGAGAGAGCAGTAGGTCCGTACGGTATCGGTGCCAGAAATCGACGCGGCCAGATGTTGGTCAACTATCTCGAAGCCAACCAGCTTCACGCCATGAATACATTTTTCCTAAAAAAGGAGAAAAGGAAATGGACGTGGGCCAGCCCTGACGGTTGTACGAGAAACGAGATAGACTACATACTGGCGGACAGTAAATCGTCATGTATAGACGTTACTGTCCTTAACCGCTTCGATACTGGCAGCGATCACCGACTAGTGCGAGGTACGCTGAAGTTAAACCTCAAGATGGAACGGCGCAAACTCATTCACAAACCGCTGGCCAAGCTGAACATACCGGACGAGACGCTCGAAAATTTCGAAGCGAAACTCGAGGATGCTTTTAGCTTGGTGCCACGAGATGAGGATGCCGACATCGACAAGGTGTATACGGACTTCGTATCCGCACTAACGGATACTGCAGAGCAGCACTTCAGCAAAAGTCGACAGGCACCCCGCAGCAAGTTATCCGCAGATACGTTGAGGCTCCTGGAAACACGACGGAATATGAAACCGGAGACCCGGAGCAGTGTAGTGCACAGGAACCTCAACAAGACCATAGGCAAGTCCATTCGCCGTGATATTCGCCGAGAGAACACGAAATTGGTTGAGCGCATTATAGAGGAAAATCGAGGCAGCAAAGTGTTTGCCCGTGCTTCTCTACCGGCGCTAACCAAATTTCCAAACTCGAGCGAGCGAATGGGGTTGTCACCGCAAGAAAGCCGGATATACTTAAGGCGGTGGAGGAATTTTATGGTGAATTGTATTCCGCAGCAATTCCTGCCCCGAGTCCAAGCAAACCAGTCGACTCTGATAGGCGTGCGCCGCTCACTAGACACTACACGGAGGATCTGCCCGAGATTAGTGTCTATGAGATAAAGGCTGCCTTGAAAGGACTCAAAAAACACAAGGCTCCAGGTGAAGACGGGATAACGACGGAGCTTCTAAATGCTGGCGGACGACCGATCTTGAAAGAACTGCAGAAACTGTTCAATGCAGTTCTTGAAAGTGGTGTAGTTCCGGCCGCATGGCGAAATAGTGTCGTTGTCTTGTTTCACAAGAAGGGGGATAGGGCGAAGTTGAAAAACTATCGACCTATCTCACTTCTCAGCCACGTGTACAAGGTCTTTTCGAGAGTCATCACGAGTCGGCTGACACAGAGGCTGGATCAGTACCAGCCTCGTGAGCAAGCTGGATTTAGGAAAGGATACGGCACCATGGACCACATATTTACTGTGCGACAAGTGGTGCAAAAGTGCGAGGAATACAACAAGCCGCTCTTCCTAGCCTTCGTCGACTATGAGAAGGCGTTCGACTCAGTTGAAAAATGGGCTGTCGAAAACTCCCTCCTGAGGTGCAGAATCGACCACCGCTACATCGAGGTACTCCGAAATCTGTATCGGTCCGCGACGATGACTGTGAGGCTCCACGAAAATACCCAACCCATCCCCCTTAGTAAGGGCGTAAGGCAGGGGGATGTGATCTCACCCAAGCTCTTCACGAACGCATTAGAAGATGTGTTCAAGACGCTTGAGTGGGACAACATGGGTATCAACGTGAATGGAGATCTTCTCGATGACATTGTCCTTCTGTCAAATTCCCGAGATCAGCTTCAGACCATGCTGGAAGACCTCTATACAGCGTCGATGAAGGTGGGTCTGAAGATGAACCGGGACAAAACCAAGGTCATGGCGACCGAGGTTATGACGGGAGGACAAATCGTTATTGACGGAGAAGTGATCGAACAGGTTGAAGAGTACGTATATCTCGGTCAAATTCTGCGGCTTGGTAGACAAGGTCTGCTAAAGGAGGTCGAGAGACGAATTCAACTGGGTTGGGCTGCCTTCGGAAAGTTAAAATTCGCCCTGAGGTCTGATCTTCCGCAAAATTTAAAAACCCGTATATATGACCAGTGTGTCCTCCCGGTTATGACGTACGGGTGTGAAACGTGGACGCTGACGGTCGGTGTTGTCCAAAGGTTGAAAGTTGCCCAGCGAGCAATGGAGCGAGCCATGCTGGGTATAACGCTACGTAATATGGTGCGTAACGAGGCAATCCGCCGACGCACCAAAGTAGTCTATATTGGATACCGGGTGGCTAAGCTCAAGTGACAATGGGCTGGGCACGTCAGCCGAAGAGACGACGACCGCTGGAGTAACCGTGTCCTACACTGGCGGCCGTGGACAGGAAAACGGAGTGTGGGAAGACCACCCGCCAGGTGGGACGACGACATCAAGTACGTCGACGGAAAGCAGTGGTTCCGTACCGCTGAAGACCGGGAGGACTGGAGGAAAATTGGAGAGGCGTATGTCCAGCAGTGGACGCTTACACGCTGACTGACTGACTGACTGACTGACATATCAACTTTTAGATATTGTTTGAGATGTTATAATGAATTGTGGTTGATGCTGAACGTGACTGAAGGTCGCTCAGATGGGATTGCGAGGGAATGGGGTAAAACAGAGCATAAGGAAAATGGAGATTCATTAGTTCGGCAACGCGTTTGCGGCTCTCGGCTCTCTTGTCTGCCTGGATCACGTGTATACTGGCTCTGTTTTACTCCTGATCACCACGACTAATATAAGTAACGATTTTTAATCTCGCCCTCCGACGGACGGACGGACGGACATACAGACGGACGAGCTCGGAAGGTTCACACAGGAGTTGGTAGTCGACGACCACGTCTGGCTCCTGGATGCTGTGCCTCGCGGCTGCTGTGCCTCGCTGTTGATGATGAGATATTTACGATAGAGTTAATTTTATGAGGCTATCGCTAGCGCTACACCGCCAAGCATCTGTATTCTGCTACGTGGCATGTATGTTATAGGTACGTTAATGTTTAATATATTACGTGTTGCCTTAATTTATAAGTTCTTTAGAATGAGTGTTTCAGCCTCTGCCTCTGCATCTGCCTCTGCCTCTGCCTCAGCCTCTGCCTTTGCATCTGCCTCTGCCTCTGCCTCTGCATCTGCCCCTGCCTCTGCCTCTGCCTCTGCCTCTGCCTCTGCCTCTGCCTCTGCCTCTGCCTCTGCCTCTAATATTTTTTTGTTTTTTGTTTTTTTTTTTATGGAAACTGACACGGTTATCTACATCACCTACAGCATCCGTGATGTCAGGCTATAACACCGGGTGAACTAGGTGCCCTGTCAGTGCTTCCTTTCGTTTCATGTCGGCTACACTGAACTGGACGGAAAACACGGATTATTTACATAGCCGTTTCGACCGAAGTTTCATTCAGTGCGGTGGTATAAACCCGATCGGAATAAACCCTACAACCTAATAAAGCACCCAAGAAAGGGACATACAGTTTTATGTGGAATCCGAACCGTCAGCCTCCAACGGTCGAGCGGTAACCCATCCAAATACTGACCGCGCCCAGATGTGATTAACAACAGTCGACCGACCGCACCACTGAACTACCAAGGCTGACTAATGACAATCAAATACAAATAAAAGTAGACAGAGCTAGCACAGCGCCTTTGGACGGCGAAATGGCCATTAATAAGTCCGAATTGGATGTGATACCAGCGTTATTTTTACGCCAAGCGCGTAAATTAGCGGAATACTAAATCGCAGGGCACTGGAACGCCACTACAGCGCTATTTAGTACTAAAATGTGCATCAGATGAGGGATAAAGGCGCATTATCAGTGTATTAAAATATAGACACGAAAATGGTTTGCGACAAAGAAGTGGGCTTACATGGAAAGTTGTATTGCCTCGTAAATGTGCACTTCGCTGTACTTTGGATGCGGGGTTGTAAAATATTTTAAACAGCGTTTTAACATGGATTTTTGTGATCCTCGGTAGCTCGGTGGCGGCGGTCCAATGGATGGACGTGCGATCGTGAAGATTAACACACCCAGACGCGGCCATAATTTTAACCGTTCGACTGTTCGAGGCTGACCGCGGTTTGGATTTCAAGTAAAACTGTGTAGGTTCCACCCCCTTCTCTTTACCTTACTTAGTGGGTTAAAACCGACCGGATTGGTACCACGGCACTGAATGAAAGGTCAATCGAAGCGGCTATGTACATAGTTCTGGTTTTCTGTTCAGTTCAGTGTAGCCGGCACGACCGAAGGGAAGCACTGATATGGCACCTAGAGTGGAATGGACCTACAGTTTTACGTGGAATCCGAACGACTGTCAGCCTTCAACGGTCGATCGGTCACCCATCCATGTACTGACCGCGCCCAGGTGTGCTTATGATCAGGATCGACAGTCGACCGACCGAACCACTGAGCTGCCGACGACGCTGACATTACAATCATTATGAAGCGACTTTTCGAACGAACAAAAACGAATGGGACAACAAAACACATCGACTTTGCTACGTGATATATCTACACAAATTAAATATATTTTTGTTTCTGAATAAAAATGGCCCCAACCAATTGATTTAATACCAACAATTACACGGAGAATGTGTAATAAATAACAATCTTTTATTATATATCTCGTGTGTGGGGATAATTGGACGCGACTGGACACGGTTTAGTTTGGGTCGAAGATATTCATATTCAGAAACAGTATTGTCATACTATTTACATGGTATACCCCTCAAAAATGGTAATTTTATAAAGCATCTGAAATGGTTGGCTCAATCACACATTGTTTCTTCCCGAAGTAGGTTTTGTCAGCCTCGGTAGATCATGAATGAATGAATGAAACGTGTAAATAACTTGTGTTTTCCGTCCAGTTCAGTGTAGCCGGCACGACCGAAGGGAAGCACTGACATGGCACCTAGTTCACCCGATGTCATGGGCAGACATCACGGATATTGTAGGTGATGTAGCCAACCGTGTCAGTTTCCATAAAAAAAAAAAACTGTGGTGCGCTCGGTCGACTGTTGTTAAGTAACCCTGAGCGCGGTCAGTACTTGGATGGGTGACCGCTCGACCGTTGGACTGACCGTGGTTCGGATTCCACGTTAAACTGTAGGTCCCTTCCTTTCTTGCTTTACTCGGTGGTAGGGTTTATCCCACCCGAGTTGATACCACCGCACGAAATGAAACGTCGGTCGAAACGGCTATGTACTTAAATAGTTCGTGTTTCCGTACAGTTCAGTGTAGCCGACACGAAATGAAGGGAAGCACTGACATGGCACTTAGTTCACCCGGTGTTATGTGTGTGACCACGTAAAAAAATAATAATAATGATTTACCTATAACTTCAAATATGAAAATCTTGTGGTTTGTAACATAAATGAAAGTGGATCTTGTGTCTGAAAATAAACATATAAATAAATACAAAATAAATAAATAAATTATTTATCTGACTACAGTTTTGTCCGTCTCATAGCTGGCATGACGCCCAGCCCCTACATTAAAATATATATTTAAATATTAAACTCTATATAAACTAGGGCAGCCGGGGCTGCCGCGAACAGGGCAGAGGACCTCAAACGCAATAAATACGGTGACCTTGCAGACAGTTTTCACTTTGTTGCTTTTGCGGTAGAGACGCTCGGTCCGTGGAGTTCTGGTGCCAGGAGTTTCCTGAAGAAGCTCGGGAAGCTTCTAGTCGATGTAACTGGTGTCCCGCGCAATCGAAGGCTTACTTCATCCAACGAGTTAGCCTTGCCATCCAGCGGGGAAATGCCGCAAGTGTGCTAGGTACTTTTATCTTAGATTCATTTGATAACTATTTTAATATTGTTTAGTTTAATAAATGTTGTTGTTTCTATTAAATATTAATATTTATCTTAAATTTATAATTATTTCAAATTAATAAAGAATAATCCTTTTTATCAGGCACTTTATTAGGCACAGACCCAGACGAGGAGCACCGAGGAGTCCGATATGGGCACAGTCACCCATGTCAGTTCTCTTTAAAAAGTACTGATTTCTGTTTTGTCTTAAAGATAATTTAATCCACCTACTCGATCAGTTGATGGTCTTTCAAGATATTGACATCTTTTGTTTGCGCGATTTGGGTTGTTTTAATTCTATTGGATGTTTGGTCCTTTGGGAGTGCGATCCGATGCGTTCCCACCGAGAGACGTCACTCTGAACGAAGTTGGTGATCAAAAGCAAGCGTCCATACTTAACGTTCGCTTCTTACGTACGGATCATACGGATCATCGGACGGATCGAATCAAACTGTTTTTTTATTAGGGTTCCGTATCCGGTACGTGACCCTATTACTAAGCCTACGCCGCGCCGTCTGTCTATCTGTCCGTCCGTCCGTCTGTTCGTCTGTCTGTCCGAGGGCTGTATCTCTTGAACCGTAATAGGTAGCCCGTTGAAATGTTCACAGAATATGTGCTATTATGGCCGATATAACAAGAAATAATAAAAATAAGAAAACGTAAAAAATTCACGGGGGTTCCCATAGAAGAAACCAAATAGTGTAAAACTAATATGAAGCATTTCATAACACGCCATAGATGGCGCGAGTGGTGCTAACCATGAGATGGTGATAAGAACCCTGTGCGCGAGTTCGACTCCCACTTCGCCGGTTTTTTAGAAGTACTGCGTCCACTTGGAATAAAATTGCCGACGCGAACTGTATTTGAATTCGGATTTTCCACACTGAAATTATTAATTGTGTCATCCGCACGTCGGCATTTCCGACGACGGTCCGATGCGTGCGGTTCCTCCGGTGCGAATGAGTGAACGCACTTCTATGGCAAAACAAAGAGTAACCCTTGCCATCCAGCCTGGTACGTGACTACTGCATCCCACCACATCACACTACATTACACCACACTACACTACACTACACTACACTACACTATACTGCACTACACTACACTACAATACACTACACAACCACCACAAAACATTACGCTACACCACACTGCATTACACAACACTACACTGCATTGACACTCACTACGTACACACACACACACACGTTGATCCCACTAACTAAACTATAGCCTAATCAGGGAAACAATAAATGGCCAGACGTCAATGTATGTACAATTTATGCTATAGCTGTTTGTCATTAGGCTGTCTGTTTTCTAATAAATAAATAAATAAAAAAAAATTAGTAATGCCGCTAGTGTTTTAGGAACATTTGAAGACGCCCCTTTTGATAGTTATTTTAATGTTTGTTAGATAGGTTTTAAATTATAATTTTTTTTTTATGTAATCCGGTATGGGTGGCTGAGTTGGAGGGGCTAAAGCGCATGCTCCGACCAGCCAATATCACTTCCGAGAAGGTAGGTGCCATACCGGAGACTTCCCTGGATTGCTGGTTATACTGGACTAGAGGAGAACACAACCGAGGCTGCTATGCGGCCATCTTACATCCAGTACGGTGGTACCAACCCATTCGGCTACCATTTGAGCCTACCACCTAGTAAGGGGCAAGGGAAGGGACCTACAGTTTTACACCGGTTCCGAACGGTGAAGCAGCAGGTGTGGGTATGCACGTAAATTTTTTCGTTAGAAAAAACTCATTGGTTCACGCCGACGGGATTTTTAATTCTTTAGTTATTACTTATTAGTATTACTTTTTTATATTTTATGAAAATAAATACTGGCAAAACATACAGTTAATACTTAGCAAATGTAAGGCAAAATTTTAATTTCAGTCCGCACAAAATAATCTAATATGGAACTCGAACCCACGCCCTAGGTAACTGGAAGAATCCCTCTAAGAGATAAGCCGCGAGGAAAAGCTAATTTCATATAAAAAGGTGGTAAGTTTGTCAGCCTCGGTAGCTCAGTGGTGCGGTCGGTCGACTGTTGTTAAGCAACGCTGAGCGCGGTCAGTGATTGGATGGGTGACCGCTCGACCGTTGGAGGCTGACCGAGGTTCGGATTCCACGTAAAACTGTAGGTCCCTTCCCTTCTTACCTTACTGTGGTAGGGTTTATCCCGCCCGGGTTGGTATGACCGCACTGAATGAAACTTCGTCGGTCGAAACGGCTATGTAAATAGTTCGTGTTTTCCGTCCACAGTATAGCAGACATGAAATGAAGGGAAGCACTGACATGGCACCTACTTCACCCGGTGTTATGGGTTGACATCACGGATGTTTTAGGTGTAGATTTGTAGATAGGCGTGTAGATTTCCATAGAAATAAAAAAAAAAAAAAAAAGTCAAAAAACATTTTTCCACAAATTGTTCACACTTGGCATGTCCTCGCATACACCAGAAGCTCGAACTCCGATGCGCCCGCGGCGATCTCTTTCTAATAACAGTAACTACAGAACTGCACCCACGCGGGAATATATCACTCCGCACTCTATTCTCCAACCTACGAATTTAATTATTTACGTCTCACAATACTTGTACGATAACTTAATTATAAGCTACAAACTTGAGGTCTTTATTCATTTGATATTTTTAAAAATGGCTTTCACCGAAATGTAGGTAAGTGCAGTGAGACTTTCGTCCACATATGCATTAATTGTGAAAATTTTAAAAGAAAAAAAAAAACACGGCCAAGTGCGAGTCGAACTCGCGCACCGAGGGTTCCGTATCGCCATGTCATGGTCAACGCCACTCACGCCATCTATGGCGTGTTTATGAAATGTTTCATATTAGTTAAAAAATGCTTCATAGTCCTTTTGGTAGATGGCGCGCACATACTTTTTAGTTTCTTCTATGGGAACCCCCGTTAATTTTTTACATACTGTTTGGTTTTTTTATTATTTGTTGTTATATCGGCAATAATGACACATGCCTACTCTGTGAAAATATGAACAGGCTACCTATTACGGTTCAAGAGATACAGCCCTCAGACAGACAGACAGACGGCGTAGGCTTAGTAATAGGGTCCCGTACCGGATACGGAACTATCCTATAGCCCTTTAGCACGGCATCTCGTCCTTATATTATATATCTATATTATACTTGAAATATCTAAATAGCTAAAATAGAAGAGAAATATATAAATATATATAGATGAAAGTTTGAAGGGGAATGTGTGATTTTTAAATATGAATTATTTTAAGATATTATGTTATGTTATGTCATGTTATATTTTAAAATTTTATAGTATACTAGCCGTGCCCGCGGCTCCGCCCGCTCTCATATTTCACTTCACTGCTAACCTCATAAGCCATTTAGCGTGATAGTAAGTAGCCTATGGTTGATAGGAAGAATCAAGCTATCCGTAGAATTTTTTTTTATTAAAATCGGTTCAGTGGTTCTCGAGTTATAAGCGGACAGACAGACATACACTCAGACACTCAGACACTGAGACAGAAAGCAGACGTTGGATTTATTATAGGTAAGGATAGTTTATTTAATTCATTCATTTAATAACTAAAATAACAACAATTCGTTGAATATTTGATCATGAAAGTTGTTTTAGAAACATTTTGTAAATTTTGACGTAAAACTTGGTCGATTGTAATAAGTGGTTAATTTTGTTATACCACGATTAAGCTGAATTTAACCGGTATTGCCTTTTTAATTACGTTTTTGGAATCCAAAGGTTGACTGGGAAAAATCTCTGTAAGTAATAAGTCCGAATTTGCTCCTCGTGTAAATTACACATAGTGCTTGTTTTTGTAAAAAAAATTTTTGGCGCTATAAAATATTTTTATCTATCTGTAAAATATCTAGGTACGCCAATTTTTTTTTAAAAACATGACAACTTTATAAAAATACAAAAGTAATTAAAATTTTAGTACCTCTCAGTAATTTATGATCTATCACATCTATAATTATTTCTCCGTTCGCTCCATCAAAAAACGAGTTCCGAAATACAGTGGCAGCGACTCAATGTGAGAGGAATGGAAACACAACACCCACTTGTAATTAAACAAACGTACTGGTTCCCCTGATTACACAACTCTAGATGAATATGAATATAAATTCATAGTCTTGCCCACATCCTTACTGCTGTGATAGCATCTCAATTGTGACGGCTGTTCAGATCGAAGAGGTTTATGAAGTTATTTTATAATTTTTATTTATAAAAAAAATATTTTATAATTATTTAACCATAATAAATTACAAGTTAGTTTCTATATTTATTTATTAATATTATAGTTTTGAGAATATATAAAATACGATCAATTCATTGTATATACAAAGAGAAAAACCACTCTGTGCCCACATCGTCACACTTGGAGGAGGTCTATTAAGTATTGTATTTGTTATAGGTTTATATCTTATTTTGTAATTAGCCTAATTTATATATTAGTTTTAAGTTAGTTAGATTGGAATTTTTTCTAGAAGTAATACTAATCTAAATAAATTACAAGGGGAAAACCCTGAGTAAGAAAAATAAAACACTGGCCAAGTGTGAGCCGGATTTGCGCACCGCCGCGCACCACAAAAAAAAAAAAAAATTTGTAAAAAACACGTTTCTTAATTTTTTACTTTTTTCACATTTTTATTATTTTTTGTTGTAATCGCCATAATAATACGGCAAGCTATTACGGTTTCAAAGATACAGTCATCGGACGGACGTACGGGCGGACAGACAGACAGACGTTGTTGCGGCTTATTAATAGGCTTCTGTACGGCGTACGGAAACCTAACAAAGCAAAAACATTGAAAGTTGATCCATCATAACACCGAGTTTAAATGCCATGATAATGAATATATCAAGGGAATAAACCTGGCATTTTGTATGCCATATATTGAATGGTGTGGAATACAAAATTTTATTATATTTTGATTTGATTTGTTCCGACTAATTTTTCAGTGTATGCATATCTGCATTTACTTATAGTATTTAAGTAGTATTCGTTTGTAGTTTATCATATTGCTTTTCTTCTATTAACCTCCTCACTGAATTTGTCCTAAGGACAGTACATAGAAAAAAAAAATCGGGGAAGAAAAGTACCAACATTTATTGAATAAAATACTCATAGTGACACCACTAGGTTACTGTTTATTCCAAAGGAGATGATTTAACCGCTCGATCGAAGGTTAGTAGTGCCAAAATGGCTTCGGGTTCCAGACGTGTCGACGCGCGCTCGAGAAATGGTAAGTTCAATCCCATGGAATCATATGATTATGCAAGAAAACCTATGAAGTGATGTTCTAATTATGTTATCTAAGTATTTCTTTAGTATCGCAAACCATTATTTCCAAGAATTTCGCATGGGTATGATATTTATTAGAAGTAAAAGTTTTATGTTCTGTATGCAGGAATCATGCAGAGTATTGATACAAACCTTATATTTTTATGTTCTACGTGTAGGAACTTTGCAGCAAAATTGTTACATTTTGATTTTTTGCAGTAATATCTGAGGCGGAAATATTGGAGGTTCTTGAGGATTCTGATGTCCAGCTCAGCGACAAGGATGACGACCAAAACCCCACTTATCAGGAACCACCAGAAAACACCACGCGAGGGAATCAAATGATTGATTCGACTGATTCATCAAGTAGTTCAGAGTCAGACAACTCGCCGCCACCTGCTATTCCTGCAATGTCCAACACATTTGTACCTCGACTACTGGCAGAGGATTGCGGCGAGGAAGAGGCTCTCGTGGTTCTCGTAGATCACCACAATCAGGTCGAAGGCCGATTCTACCAGCATCAAGATCTCAACCTGATGTAGTCAATCATGGACTGGATCATTTGAGCCAATTGAAATAAATCTTCATGAATCGACCTACATGCCCATTAACGACTATGGATCGACCTTTGAACAGTTCTTTGAACAATATATCGACGAAAAAACTATCTTGAATATAGTAGAATGCACAAACAGAACAGCTATTCTTTTAAAAGGACGGTCACTTGGACTTACTGTCAAGGAGTTGAAAGATTATATCGGAAGATTGTCGAAGAAAAACAAGGTATATGAAAAAATACAACCGCCTGAAATTATAAAGCAATACAACGAAAATATTAGGGGAGTCTATTTGGTAGACAGAATGCTGGCTGTATGTCCAACACGTAGCAGAACGAAAAAGTGGGCAAGACGAGTCATCTCATATGATAGACCTGACTGTTGTCAACTCCTACCTTCAATTCAAACATAGGGAGCAGGTAAATGGCGTTGACAATAAAATATCATGGGTATTCTGGAATTCAAAATCGAACTTGGTGGGAACTTAATTTCTGGTAATATTGATTCTATGATGATGACACAACAGATGAATTTGAAGAACTTTTGCCGAAACGTAAAACTGCTACTCGTATAATTCCTATACCAACCAAAGCTAAACGCCAAAGAAAGGCTGAGCACTTACCACAGCATAGCTCGAAATAAAATCGATGGAGACATGGAGTTTGCTATAAAAAACAACTTTGTTTTTTTTTTGTTTATTTTGTTTAGCAGATTGTTGTTATTTAGAAGACTATCAATTTTTGAGACTAATTTTATAGTCAATTTAGTCAGAACCATAGCATTTTCGAGACTTCTTACTTATTTACTTACTTACTTCTTACTTATCTTAGTAATGTTTTCTAATTGTTGATTTTGTAATGAAGCTAGATTTGAATAAAAATCTTGAAAACTCTTATAATTATTTTATTATTTCAATACTTTTTCATTCTAATTGGCTGTAAATGTCTTGTATACAGGACATAAAACTGTTCTGAATATATCAATAGTCTCCATTTGTCCTAGTGGTAGGACGTAGAGAAAACCCCTTTTTTCCGGGGCTAGATTTTTTTCAGTATTTTTTTAGTTAGAAAGTTACCCTTAAAGAACCTAAATTATGAATTTCATTTGAATCTAAGAAAAAAAGGGGTCTCAGTAGTGAGGAGGTTAAGAAGATGAAGAATGTATTAACATTGCCACAAACTATTCTTGTTCGCCTGCATATACTTCTCCCACATCCCAAAAATTTGGTTAGAATAGAATGCCTCACGGCATTAAGCTCACCTATTTTGGCTATTTTGTATAAATTGGTGTTCAATAAATAATATATACATACATACATGGTCAAAAGTTTTAAATTTTGGGTATATATATATATATATAGGATATTTTCATATTTCACAAAGATACAAAACTGCATACAAAACATGAATTGTATTGTTAATAGTTTATTAAATTGTATCGTAATGTATACATACAGAACGTGTGATATTAATGGGACTTGCGCCTTGATAAAGCAATTATTATAAAACTATCGCACAATAGTTATCAGCTTGCAGTTGCATCTCCATATAAAATGGGCGTGTTGATCGAATCGTGAACGGCGAAGGCGGCGCGCGGGACGACCCACTGACTTATTCGAAAAGGCCATTCAAACAAATACCTCCCATAGCATACATACATACGTATACTATAGGTTAAGATAAGGTAAAGTTAATTTAATTTTATGCTGCAACCATGAATACATCCCAACAAACAAATTGGCGCTAACGGCAGGTTGTTTTAGATCTTAAAGTGGTATAAAGCGTCACTACTATTTATAGAGGTCTTGTCAAACCCTTATAGCACTTACTAACGCTATTGTAAAGTCACTAAAGAATGGGCCTTAAACAGCTCTTATAACATTATTCATTTTTAAGTTTTTGGATTAACAGTAGGTTTAAAAGACTAACATAAGTCTTTAAACCTACTATTAATCGGAAAACTTAAAAATTAATATAATTAATAACACAGTAAACTTTAAAACATTAGCTCTTATAACGCCTGTCTTAACACCATAATGTTATTTTGGGATTGGGGTTACCATTGAATATTCTGATAAGAACAATATCTAGGACAATTATTTATTATGTAAAATAGTTACCTACATACATGCCACACGCTGTATCCGTTATAGCAGAGTGATCGGTGTTGTGCTGCAAGTACTCTTGCAAATGACAGCACAACACCGACCACCACGTTCAGCAATGAATTACGACAAGATAACTATCGAGCAGGTAAGTAAGGCACGAAGACCCACCGGCTGCACGACTCAGTGGAAGGACCGTGCCAAGGTGAGAGGTGACTATCCTGTCACCTCATTTTAATACATTTCGATGATGATTCTGACATTTAATCGAAAAAGTTCGAAATACTTCTCTCTCTATTCCAATAAGTATATTTAAATATTTATGTTGTAAAATGTATTTATTTGAATATTTATATGTATAATATTCTGTTTTTTACAGGTAATTTCGCACTACCCATGCCTACCTTACCCAAGATCACAGGCATGACTGATAGAGAATGCCTTTAGGCTTTAATTCCGCCTTTTGTATCGTTGTAACGGTAAAAGCGACGTGCCCGTAACTACTCGCTGTGCGCGCGACAAGGAAATGGCCTCGGAATGTCAGTCTCGATAGCTCAGTGGTGCAGACAGTCAACTGTCGCTATTGATTGTTAAGCAACGCTGGACGCGGTCAGTACTTGGATGGGTGACCGCTCGACCGTTGGAGGCTGACCATGGTTCGGATTCCACGTAAAACCGTAGGTCCCTTCCCTTCTTACCTTACTAGGTGGTAGGGTTCAACCCGCCCGGGTTGATACCACCGCACTGAATGAAACGTCGTTCGAAACGGCTATGTGAATAGTTTGTGTTTTCCGTCCAGTTCAGTGCAGTTTAGTGTAGCCGGCACGACCGAAGGGAAGCACTGACATGGCACCTAGTTCACCCGGTGTTATGGGCTGACATCACGGATTTTGTAGGTGATGTAGCCAACCGTGTCAGTTTCCATAAAAAAAAAACCCTCTGCGTGTGATAAGCTTTCGCACTTAGCAGGTTTTTTAATTCTTTACGCCACTTTCAATGTAAGTGTCAAACTCGCAGAGAAAAGTTGAAAGAATTCGCCAGTCAAGTGGTTATCTTGCTACACAAAGGCGGCGAGTGTCCAGACCTCGGGGAATGCGGTTCGATTCTCGGCAGGCGGCTCCGTTCTTCTCCGTTCGCTTCATCGGCTATGGAATGCCGTCATTACACTTTGGCAGTTCGGCATTTCGCCGCCAGAACTATTCTGACGCCACGCGAGCAAGTAAATGAAAGGATTTGCCGCCAAATAAATAAGAAATCGACTTTTTTTTTATGGAAACTGACACGGTTGGCTACATCACCTACAACATCCGTGATGTCAGCCGGGTGAAACTAGGTGCCGTGTCATTGATTCCCTTCATTTCATGTCGGCTACACTGAAATGGACGCCAAACACGAACTATTTACATAGCCGTTTCGACCGACGTTTCGCTCAGTGCGGTGGCACCAACCCGGCCGGGATAAACCCTACCACCTAGTAAGGTAATTAGTCGCGTTTCTCGTCTAATTCAGTGTGGCCGGCACGATCAAATGAAAGCACTGACATGCTGGAACTGATCACAGCAGCAGTGAATGCTTAAGAAACCAACGAGCACGTATGAAGAATTTGTGAGAGTGGAAGAGGCGGCAGAGGTGTCAAAGTGACACGTGGAGATCCGTTGTCACTACGTACCATAGACATTTGAAAACAGTCGCGAATTTATGTAACTTTGTATGCAAATTAGGTAAAATTCCAGTTGATGATAACATTAAATGTTGATTTTTAACCCATACCTGAAACTTGAATAATACTTAAGCCCAAACCTGAACCTTGATTTATACTTAAGCCCAAACCTGAACCTTGCATAATTCTTAAGCTCAAACCTGAACCTTGAATAATACTTTAACCCAAAACTGAACCTTAAATAATACTTAAGCTCAAACCTGAAACTTAAATAATACTTAAACCCAAACCTGAACCTGGAATAATACTTAAGCTCAAACATGAAACGTGAATAACACTTAAGCCCAAACGTGAACCTTCAATAATACTTAAGCTCAAACCTGAAACTTGAATAATACTTAAACCCAAACATGAACCTTGAATAATACTTAAGCACAAACCTGAACCTTGAATAATACTTAAGCCCAAACACCCTCGAGCCAACAGCATCAAGCGATCAAGCAACGGCACCCATAGTTCTCCCGCGACACAAAAACACGATTCGAACAAAACACCTTTTTTCCCCCAATCTTGTCTCTACCCGAGGACTTCTCAACCCACCTCTCTCTTCTCCCTCACCTCCCGCCGCGCTCCGCCAGTGTCCAAACGTTTGATTTGACAAATTGCTTTCATTGACGGGCGTGGAACTATCCTGGACCGAGACGTGGCAGAAATACGGAAGGGCAATTTGAAAATAGCCACGGATCTGTTTTCTTTTCTATTAATTTGAATTTTTCTATTAATTAATTTTGTACCGTGTGGGGCCGGTACTTTAAAAGAATAGCCCCACTGCATCTCTCCCCGTGTATGTCGTAAAAGGCGACTAAGGGATATGACTCCCTTCTTATATTACTAGGTGGTAGGGTTTAACCTGCTCGGGTTGGGACCACCGCACTGAATGAAATGTCGGTCGAATCGGCTATGTAAATAGTTTGTGTTTTCCGTCCAGTTCAGTATAGCCGGCACGACCGAACGGAAGCGCTGAAGTGGCACCAAGTTCATCCGGTGTTATGGGCTGACATCACGGATGTTATAGGTGATGTAGACCACCGTGTCAGTTTCCATAAAAAAAGTTTTTTTTTCATGGACAACCGGCACAGGTGGCTGTACCCAAAAGTTCAAACGAACATTAGACACACCACTCATCGCGAAACCACGCTCAGAGAGATGCCATGCCAGCTACAAGGCGGACAAAGAGGTCGTTGTCTAATTTATTAACACGCCTCTTGAAGATCTCCAGGTTATAGGTGGTGGGGAACACACTCATCGCAAGACTGTTCCATATCTTTGCTGTACGTCATAGGAACGTTTTCGAAAAGCGATGCGTTCTCTCAGTTTTGGTATGGTTGGCTGAGTCAGAGGGACCAGGACACATGCTTCGACCAGCTCATATCTCCTCCAAGAAGGTGCCACACCGGAGACTTTCATTTTGGATTGCTGGCTACAATGGACTAGAAGATAATATATGTGAGGCTGCTGCGCGGTCATATTTCGTTCATTACTGTGATATTGACTCAGTGGGTTTCAACTTGTTCCTACCAATTAGTAAGGGGCAAGGAAGGGACCTACATTTTTATACCATGTGGCGACGAGCTACTCATATGTAAGTTGCCTAATATGATACCCATGGGCATGCAGGCTTATGCGGGGGTTGCGAATGCCAACCCGGCCTGACAGGTGCCTATTCACGCCCCTCTTAAGTTCCGGAGATTGAACTTGGGGGGAAATATATGGGCAGGGAGAGCGTTCCAGAGTTTACCGGTTCTTTAGAGGAAGATCTGCAGAACCGATTGGTACGCGACCGCTGTAAGTTCATCGTATAGAGATGTAATCTGCCTAGTGCGCGTGGTGCGAAGGTGTAAAGGGGACGACGGGATCGCGTTAAATACTACAATTACTCCCCAGGGAATAAGCGATAGAACACACTGACATCCCTACCGAGTTGAAGTGGTTCTAAATCGCGGGACACTTCGGGGTCACCCACTAGTCGCACGGGTCGACGCTGGATCGAGTCCAGAGGCGCAAGCTGGTATTTGGCAGAGCCATCCCGCAGGCGCGAGCAGTACTCCAAGCAGGACCTGAACTGCGATTTATACAAAAGCAGATTTAGTAAGGTCCCATGCCGTCAGATTAGCCGATTGATGCTAGGCTGTCTAGCCTGTTCAGTTCATACGTACGACGTTGGACATCAGTTAAAGGATTCAGAAAAGACACTCAAAATTCGTGAATCAATTCGAACATTCATTAAATGCATGCAATAAAGCGACTTACTAGTACTCCTTACAGGTCGATGTTGGCTTTCTTCAGTTCTCTAATAGTTATTTGCCCGGGGCATTGTTGTGAGAAGAGGGCTTAGCTTTTTTTTTATTCCACAATAAAAAGCCTCTTTACTCCAGTTTTTTCGGGCGGAATTTCGTTTAACTGTTTGATAAAGTATGCTGAAGGGTTCTGTCTGTGAATGAATGAATTTTTTTGAGACTGGAGGGTAATTTTTAAACGTATACTTGTATGTACAATATGCGCAATAAGATAATAGCATAATTGTTCATTTTCACTAGGTTGAATTCATTATACATAGTGCCCTAAAGCCCTGTGGATCGCAAAAAAATAATTTAATCCGTCCGGTCTTTAAATCTTTGATTGAATCAATTCTTAAATTAGTATTAGGCAAAGTAATAATGTAAAATTAATATAAATTATTATAAAAAATGTGAAATAAAGAATACAATAATAGTACACTTTATGCCACTTAATGCGTGGCAAGGGCGGGTTTATTGCCTTAGGTGATTTCTTCCAGTAAACCCGATGGACCTAGGTACATTCTTACATGGAATCCGAACCATGAAGCAGGTATGTAGGTAATTTTTTTCAAATCATAAAAAAGTCATTGGTAGATATACCAGACGGTATATAACTTGGACCTGTTTGCGCAGGTGCTGGCTAACCAATCACGGGGTCTGCAGGCGCTCTCCCCGCCGTCGCATCCCGCGCCCTCCAACAAATATACCCTAAAATCGGCTACTGCACTGGTCCAAGTTATATGCCGTCTGGTATCCAGTGAAGTTTCTTGTCAGTTCTTCTTCGCTGTGATAATCGAACTGGCGGAATGTTACAATGTACATATGACAAATCTGAGCGCAGTGTACTGCCAATAGATGCTAAATAAACAATAAACAATAAACAGTACATGCCGGTTGGATTCGGACCTCGGACCTCCCGCAAGAGAAGCCGACGCCCAGACCACGCCCAGGCAAGCTTTTGAAGCGGCCACTCGCCGCTTCAAAAGCTTACCTCTTCTTATAAAGCATCACAATATTTATGCTAACGTTCTCGTTTTCGCTCCAAATCGTAAATCGAATAGAGCGAGAATTTCTCAACAATTTTGTCTCGTAGTCGACGCGACGCAGGTACAATGTTGAATCACGTAGCGTCAAGAACGTTCGTACAAAGTCACCGCGAGCGGCGCTGCCGTCTCCGCTTCGCGCGTCTACGAATGCCGCTCACGCGAAACGTGTGGCACAAGGATGGGAGCAATCTGGCAGGATATCGATAACTAGAGTTTGCCCGTAGCTTCGCTCGCGTAAATTTAGGGTTTTTTTATCACTTCGGCACTGGGTGGCACTGCCCGAGGTCGAAGCCTCAGGCGCAGCCAATTTCACCGCCGAGGAGGTGCCAATCCGGCTTGGAAGTGGACTAATGTCGCTGGGGAAAGGCTATGCACACGCGATTTGAAGATCCGTGGATTGTATGGAAATGGGAAAAGATATTCGCTGGGGACCCGTTCCACACCTTTGCAGTGCGGCACAAGAAAAATTTAGAGAATCGTGCAATTCGAAGAACTCTTCTGGCGACTACAAAAAGGGTCTTACGCGAGAGTATGGCGGGTTTGGCGAAGGCGAACAGGAGGAGGAGGGATAAGGAAAGAAAGTTTGTCAGAGCAGCGGCCATAGTAGTATCGATAAAACAGGCTGAATGAGCCACCGATGCGTCTGTGCTTTAGAATAATACCTGTGGTTTTAATAATACCTATAATTTATCGCTTAGTTGGTACTTAATTGACGTTATCCACGATGAAAAGTAGTCCAAGAGGTGGCTTAAGAGGTGTTTAAGACAAACGAAAGATGTACCTAAATCTTCTTTTTTTTATTAACCCCCGACACAAAAAGATGGGTGTTATAAGTTTAACGTGTGTGTGTGTATGTATGTATGGGTATGTCTGTCTGTATTGTACCGTAGCTCCCAAACGGAAGAACCGATTTGGATGCGGCTTTTTTTATTAGAAAGCTAGTATAATCGAGATGTTTCTTAGCTATGTTTCAAATCAAGGTCCCCCGGCTCTTTTATGTAAGTAAACGGAAATTATTTTTTTCTACTTTTTAGGGTCAAGGGTTTATAATTTTGTAATTTATAATATTAGGGAACTCTACATAATAGCTTCTCTTCATTTCTAATGCCTTGCGTCATTACCTCGGTCAAATTCAGCGGCTAGGCAGGCAAGGGCTGCTTAAGGAGATCGAGAGGCGAATTCAACTGGGTTTGGCTGCCCTCGGAAAGATAAAGTTCGCCCTGAGGTCTGTCTGACCTGACACAAAAAGACCAGCATTTTTAGCCAGTGGGAACTCTCGGATATGACGTGTGGATGCGAAAACTGGACGGTCGCTGTTGTCTTATGGTTGAAAGTTGCCCAGCGAGCAATAGATTGAGCCATGCTGCGAATATCGCTACTTGATATGGTGCGTAACGAGGCAATCCGACGACCCACCAAAGTAGTCGATATTGGACACCGGGTGGCTAAGCTCGAGTGGCAGTTGGTTTGGCACGTTAGCCGAGTAGACGACACTCAGCATAGCAAAATAAAATAAAACAGTCTTGCTTCTAGCTTACTTACTCTCGAATAACTGAATTAAATATATCGATACTTTCGACGAACATCTTGTTTCGCTCCGCTATCGATAGTACGTAGGACATCTCTAAAAGAAAATCGAGCACATCCAGAAGGCGAAGTAACGTGGCGTAACACATGTGCAGAATAAATTGCGCGTGCCCACTTCTAATTTCGCATATCATAACCCCTTAACCACTTGTCAAACGAAAACTTATCCTAGCACCTATTCATAAGAACTAGTCTGCCCTGTACTGTCACGCTTAAGGCCAGTAATATCTCGTCTAATTTGGACCAAGTTTACGTGTTAATTCCCAACGAAGATATAAAACGTGAAATGTCTTCCACGCGCGTTAAGGTGCGGGCTTTGTATGTGAATTTTATTAATTTAACAAACGAGCAAAATATTTAATAAAATGTGAAAACTTTGGGCACATTTTAGAAAGCAGCTGCTGCGATGGACGAGATTTTTTACATTTCGTTGCTGCCGGCGAGGTGTTCGTGTGGCGTCTTCTGGGGTTTCCCGTAATAGTGTTTTATTAATTAATTCGTTAATTTATTTATTTATTTATTTATAATACCTATTATTATTTTATTTTTAATTTATCGTTTTGTTTTAGATTTTAATTGTACTTTTAGATAATTTTAATTTGATGAGTATGTAGTTTTAGTTTGCATTATATTTTGTATTTAAATTAAATTAAATGGATATATAGTTAGATAAATATGTTTTTTTTTATTTTTACTTACTTTTGGAAAAATTGCAGGGTGAACATCTATTCATTTGTTTATTGTTTATTGTATAATTTCATCCATAGGTATGTAACCTACGCTTGGATATGTCGAAAATTCCGCCAGTTCTAAATTCAATGCGAAGAAGAACTGACAAACAAACTTCGCAAGTTACAATGTTTTGTTAGTACCTTATAAGTATTATATTCTAGTAACTTATAAATAATTAACCCTTACTACTGCTCACAAGAGCATTCATATTTACAGCATAAAGATTCATACTGAAGAATCTGACCACTCTGCCTATTTACATTACCTATATCTGGTGTATAGTGCCATCGTCAATTTGATAATTAAATATATCAAGTCAATTCAACAAATATTAGTAAAAGTTTATTACAAAGAAATGTAATAAGTCATGTTAAAAATCTAAAGATACAAAGTGTATTCAATTGTCAAGTTATTTAGTGGGAAAAACAGTAGTCAGATTCTCAGATAAAATTATGGTCAGCTAAAGCATCCTTAATAGTGTAATAACTTTTTTCAATTAACATTTGTTTAATAATTATTATCTTCTAATTGTTCCATACTCCCGTATTGGAAATACATCTAATAAAAAAACCGGTTAGTGTGAGTTTTACTCACGCGCTGAGGGTTCCTTCCTTAGATAATAATTAATATATATGCTATAACATAACTGTCAAAAATTCTTATCCATCTATCACTTGTCTGTCTGCAATACTAGTTAGTTAGTTAGTACCTGTGGCGCCATCTATTATTTAGTATAATATGTACTAATCGATTCTTAGCACGTTTCTTGTACTTACTGGGACCACCTTTAATTTTATACTTTTTGCTTTTTTATAATTTTTTTGGCATGTGCCCCATAATAATACAGATTATTATTTTGTGAAAATTTCAAGTGGATTACGGTTCAAAACATACAGCTCTCGGACGGACTAACAAACGGACGGACGGACGGACGGCGTGGGCTTAATAATAGTCTTACGTATGGATACGGAACCCTAAAAAATATAAATATAATCTAAAATACATCATTCAATACTCATTAGATCAGGTTTTGTACAATTTCTTCAATTACCAATTTAAATAGCCTAATTACATCATCGTTCGAATTCTATGTTCGAATTAGTGCGTTCATTCGCATTCATCGCAGCTGACCCGTACCTAATTAATGCTTAAAGAAGAAGAAGATTAAGAGTTTAGTGCTTCCAGGATGAAAGTACGGACGCTCTAAGATGATTGGGTACAGTATTAAAAACTTGCTCGGTGCGTGTTCGCACACGTTTACTGCTAATAAGGTAATTTTGATGTAAATCCCGCTTGGAGTCTAAATAACTAGAAGGGGTATTAACTTGCCGAGGAGATGAAAACAGTGTCTTCTTCTTCTTCTTAGGGTATCATTAGGCCTATCATTAGGGCGGTCTCCACATTCGAAAGAAAGGAAAAGTGACTACGTGTTGCGGTTGCGATGGAACTAATAGTGCTGTCGACAGAACCAAATTCACCTGCCCTCGCGAAACCACGCCCGGTCAGGCGCCGCCGCCGCCGTGCCAGCAGATTTGCGGACTGTTGCTGAGCTATCTAGCCAGAGGATACAACGTTTGCAGGTCCCTTGGGAGGAAGGATTCGGGAATTAACCGGAAGATGTGGTCAGCCTCGGTAGCTCAGTGGTGCGGTCGGTCGACTGTTATTAAGCAACCCTGGGCGCGGTCAGTACTTGGATGCGTGACCGCTCGACCGTTAAAGGCTCGGTTCGGGTTCTACGTTAAACTGTAGGTATGAAGGGAAGGGAACTAGGTGGTAGGGTTTATCGCGCCGTGGTTGATACCACCGCACTGAACGAAACGTCGCGCCGGCAAAACGGCTTTGTAAATAAGTATTTCGTATTTTCCGTCCACTTCAGTGTAGCCGACATGAAATGAAGGGAAGCACTGACATGGTACGTAGTTCACCCGGTGTTATTGGCTGACATCACGGACGCTGTAGGTGAAGTAGCCAACCGTGTGTTTCCATAAAAAAAAGACAGATCAAATTAAAATTGTTGAGAAACGACTGTTCTATCAGGTTGCTTGAACCATCGCTCGTGTCAGTGTCCAGAGTGCAAGAATGAAAAGTGTCTAACACTCCATTACAAATATATGACTGTCAGACATGTTTACTCGCGTTGCGTGCAGATCATTCGTTGGTAACACGGATAAACGCTTGCAACGTATGACAATGCCCTTTCCGGGCGTGTATTTCCATGGAGTAGAGTCATTAAAGCATTACAAACTCATTAGCCTTTTTTGCTTTGTGTTTGCGCACCAATGTTATTGATTATCTAGCTAGTGCATAAAAAAGGGATAACTACAAAATTATTTTGCAGAATGCGATTTTTTTAATTCAACCTAAGTATTATTTTATAATCTCTACATCTTATAACGTGATGTGGTGCGTAACGAGGCATTCCGCCAACGCACCAAAGTAGTCGATATTGGACATCGGATGGCTAAGCTCCAAAGACGTAATATAAACTCCTTACTAAGCTCAAGTGGCAGTTGTGGGCATCATCTACAAGCGCTGTGATGTCAGCCCATCGCACCTTGGTGAACTAGGTTCCATGTCAGTGATTATTTGTTCATTGTATCAGTATTTTTGCCTGCACACCCATTTCTACAGTAAGTAAAGCATATCAGCTTGCGTATTGCAATAAAATGTCAATGGTACATGCTACAATGTTACAAAAAGACAAGATAGAATCAAAAACACAAATATGTAACACAATTAAGCCAATAACAATATGGAAATGTGCCAATAAATCAATTGTAATATTGCTCTGATACATATCGAACGCTCATTAGGCTCGCTTACTCTCTGCATAGATTCTAGAACGTCTAGAAGCGGCGGTTGTGCAAATTATAATGTTCTTTAGTGGAACACAATTAATGGTGACCCGGGTGTTATAACAAAACTAGCTTTTGACTAGACAGTATAGTAGACTAGGTTTAGTTACAAATCCGATTTAAAGGCAAATATGATAATGAAGTATCGCTTCTCTCTCTGTCTCAGCGCGACACCATACCAAAAGAACACCCTTTTGGTATGGAGTCGCGCTGAGACAGAGAGAGAAGCGGTACTTTCTTTCATCAGGGATACAATTTTCTCCGAGCAGCGTCCATGACAGTACCTGTAGAACAGATTGAATGACCCGACAAATCGTCTGTGGCTCAGAGACTCCAGACCACCATAAAAGGTTTAAGTATTTATGTAGTATTCGTTTGTAGTTTATCATATTGCTTTACTGCTTAATACATTACCACAAACTATTCTTGTTCGCCTGCATATACTTCTCCCACATCCCAAACGTTAGTAATAATAGAATGCCTCACGGCATAAAGCTCGCTCATTGTGCCTAATTTGTGTTCAATAAAGTATATTACATACAAGTTTCGGGTCTCCAACAAGATCGATCCGCTATATTGAGTGCGAGAACGCCAAAAAACACAGGGGACTGTTTTTTTCAATTGTGACTACAGTATTCCATCGTCGGCCTAATCTAAGATTTGTACAACATAAGTAGTTCTACCGGTGAGAAAAACCACCTACTGCGGTATAGGATTTCAACTTTTTTGTTATGTTTTGGTCTTGGACTTAATTAACTGTCGAAACCCCACGTATTTGGAAAAGTTGCAACCCAATAGGTTTAGATGCTCCGTGACAGGTACAACAATGCCTTAGAAACATGCAAGGAAACGAAAGGAATCGACCTTAGCAGAGAATACACAGCTTTGCGTATTGCGAACGTTGGAGGTAACAGGGTTCCCCTGGAGCCACTTGGCAAGTACCGCCAAAAGAAGCTGTTCAGACTGTCTTCCAAATTGTCCGAGACGGTAGACGCTAGCGACCTGGTGGCACCAGTTCCTCTCGTGATGCTGTGAACTACTGCCGAACCGGTCATTGTTGAGGGATCGTTGGCGGCATCGGAGGCACGTTGGAGTTGCCTCGGGGAACACTTGTAGAATCAAACAATCCATTGAATGGTAGGTATGTATTGTATTGTCTTGTATTTATGGAGCATAATGTAAAATTTCACACACGTAAAAATTATTACATTAGGCACATGTTGGTCATTTACATTACTCGTCAGCAGTTGGTTTGGATATGTGGGTACAATATTTTCAAATAGTCACGTTATTAAATACAACACATTAAATACGTTCTATAAGAAATTACATAATTTTAGAATTATCAAATGTTCGTCAAATCACAATCGGTCACACAGTAAAATAAAATAGCAACAACCAAAATATATCTAATGGTAAGTTGTTACAATCTCTGCTCTTTCAGTCCTTGACGTAACCCTCATACGGAACGTTGTAATCTCTAGAGCTCGATTAGTAACTCGCGACCGAGCTTTGCTCGGCGTCCTACACCTTTTTTTTTTTTTTTTTTTTTTTTTTTTTTTTATGGAACCTGACACGGTTGGCTACATCACCTACAACATCCGTGATGTCAGCCCATAACACAGGGTGAACTAGGTGCCATGTCAGTGCTTCCCTTCATTTCATGTCGGCTACACTAAACTGGACGGAAAACACGAACTATTTACATAGCCGTTTCGACCGACGTTTCGTTCAGTGCGGTGGTACCAACCCGGCCGGGATAAACCCTACCACCTAGTAAGGTAAGAAGGGAAGGGACCTACAGTTTAACGTGGAATCCGAACCACGGTCAGCCTCCAACGGTCAAGCGGTCACCCATCCAAACACTGACCGCGCTCAGCGTTGCTTAATAACAGTTGACTAACCAACCGCGCCACTGAGCTACCGAGGCTGACGAATTTTCTTATCCCTTAGTCGACTTTTACGACATGCGACGGGGAGAGATGCAGTGGGGCTATTCTTTTTAAGTACCGACCCCACACGGTACAAACCTATCTATGTAGTTAAACTTGACAAAAAACATTATCTAAATACAACATTTTAACGAAATCGTTAGAACCAAATATATTATGTACATAATCGTAAGTGGTTACAATCTCTGCTCTTTCAGTCCTTGACGTAACCCTCATGCCTTGTGCTGTCGTGTTCTCAACTCAATGGTCCACACGAGCATCGAGTTACGTACATATGAAGTTGTCGATGGGACGACTGCGTTCATTATGATAATGTATGCTAATTATTTCAGCTACCCACTTCCCTCTTCCTACCCTCTTCGTCCCTCCCTTTCCCTCCCTCACACCCGGCCGGCCACACCGACCGCTCAAACCGAAGGTTGTAAGCTCAAATTACATTTAGTACTTCGGCGTCCGAGCTTCGCTCGGCGTCATACACCTATCTAGAATAGGGTTGCCAAGTCCCGGTACGCCGGTACTTGTGACCGGTTTAGAATCTCACTCCCGATCGTCCCGCCTGACCACCAAATGTTCCTGTCGGGAACCAAAAGACAGTTTTATCCATACTAATATTATAAAAAAAAATCTTTAAAGGGTTTAGTGTTTCTTCTTATTTCCTAACATTCCTTACAGAGCGTTTCAGGCATCATGAGAAGATGTCAATTATGTGTATACTGATTATGTGAGACTGTGAGCTTACAGAGCTGCCTGGATCGTCTGAATCTGATATTTTTCTGGGGCCTATAATTTATTGGCTATGAACATTTAAAACCATTGCCTACCTAATTATCTAATAGAATTTATGCATAATCTATTCTTAAATGTAAAAGATATCTATCATTTATTTTTTTATGGAAACTGACACGGGTTGGCTACATCACCTACAACATCCGTGTTGTCAGCCCATAACCCCGGGTGAACTAGGTGCCATAACAAAAAATCTGAAATTTAATTTAATATTCATAGAACAGGTGCTGCATTTCCCCGCTCAAGAACTTTTCTTAGCTTTTGATATTGTGTCCCCGTCAGTACCTGCACCTTTACGGCAAGCCTAATCTAGATAAACTTGACAAAAAAATATTATCTTAACATTATATCTTATCTTAAAGCAGTACCTGGATCAGATCGGGCATGTGCTCAAAAAGGGTCAAGTGTGTAGTAGGTACCCGTAACCGACGTGCATGTATGAAGAACATTATGAGAGTGGAATAGGCAGCAGAGGTGTGTCAGGATCGTGGCGCATGGAGATCCGTTGTCTCTGCCTACCCCACCGGGAAACAGGCGTGACGCTATGTACATATGCATGTATGTTATATCAGTAATGCGTTCATAATATTATGCTCTTATTTTAATTCCATACACCATATTGCAACGGATCAAGCTTTAAGCACATTGGGAAATTCAGTTTTAGTAACGTTTTTATGAATTATTCATGAAGTGGTGAGCGAGACAGCACTACGGTGGAGCGAGCGAGATGGCGCTATCGCATGAAACCGTTTTAGTTTTTGTGCGATTATCGTTGTGACAAATATTTTGAATAAATTTCAATACAACGATTTATTCATGGCGGATGTTTTAATTAAATTTTGTTTTACGACGCCGCGTTGCGTCGGATGCAAGTGCAAATTGTTTATACATACTACTATACACACCACACGCCGTATCCCGACAACCGGGGTAATCAGAGTAATCGGTGTTGTGCTACAAGTATTCTGGTAAATAACAGCACAACGCCGACCATCACGTTTCGGGCAAGATAACTCAGATGATCAGGCAGCAAGTAAGACACGAAGGCCCACCTGCTGCATGACTCGGTGGAAACACCGTGCCAAGATGAGAGGTGGCTAACCTGTCGCCCTTATGCACGGCATCTTGTCCCTATCCTTAGTCGCCGGCATGTCCCTAGACATGCACGGGGAGAGATGCAATTATTTTTAAATTAAATAAAAATACTATCGCAAAAAAGTGAGCCAGAGTCAGCGTGTGTGCGTGCATGCGTCAACTGCTGGACATACGCCTCTCCAATTTTCCTCCATTCCTCTGGGCCTTCAGCGGTACCGAAACCATCGTCGCTCCACCTGGCAGCTAGTCTTCCCTCACTCAGTTTTTTTTTCATGGCCTTCAGTCCAGTGTTGGACGCGTTCAGTGGTATTGATGATAAATTGATAATATACGTAAAAATGTGGAAAAATTAACCTTGAAAATTTTAATTTAATAATAGGGTTAGTAGATATTAAGCCATATAATTATTACAGGAAAACAGGCAGATTTTTGTGTACGGTTGTACCGTGTGGGGCCGGTACTTTAAAAGAATAGCCCCACTGCATCTCTCCCCGTGTATGTCGTAAAAGGCGACTAAGGGATATGATTCCCTTCTTATATTACTAGGTGTTAGGGTGTAACCCGCCCGGGTTGGTACCACCGCACTGAATGAAAGGTCGGTCGAAACGGCTATGTAAATAGTTTGTGTTTTCCGTCCAGTTCAGTGTAGTCGGCACGGCCGAAGGGAAGCACTGACGTGGCACCAATTTCACCCGGTGTTATGGGCTGACATCACGGACGTTGTAGGTGATGTAGCCAATCGTGTCAGTTTCCATAAAAAATAAAAACATTTCGACAATCTAATATTTGCGGGAATTATTATTTTTTTTTTTTCAATACGGAACCATAAATTGTGAGAGCCTGCTCACCGGTTTTTGTTGGAACAAATGAACAAAATTTACCGAGTGGAAGCAGTTCACTATCCAATAGAACAATTCCTCACAAAGGCAGAAGTAGAACACGTGCGCAGAACGGAAAAGTGGAACAAATAGAACAAACAGGATTCCAGTTCAATAATATACATGGCAGCTTCGAAACAATCTGGCGGAAAAAGTCTGTGCTCCTCGTTCGTAGATTATTTGTAATTTGCACGGAGGTGGTAGTAGAGAGAAGTCTGTTAGGCTCGGTGGCTCGCTGGTGCAATTGATCGATGTGCCATCGTGAACGTTTATTTTAAAAAAACCGAACCAAAAAATTATACACGTACATCCAAAAGTTTCAGTAGGTAGGTAAAATACGATTTATAACTAGTTAGAACAATAATAGTGGTTAGTAGTGTTAGTAACTAATATTATATTTATTACTGTGGGCCGTATTGTTTCCTGGAGCCCTGCTTCTCAAGCTAGGATTCCCTGTGTTATGTATGGGACGCAGGGTCTTTCGTATAGTCTCTCCAAGTATATTTTATGTTATGTACTATGTAGCTATGTCTTTTGTGTATATGTACTGCAACTCAGTATAACAGAACTGCTAATGATAATTGGGGTTTTCTTTAATATATTTTAAACTATGGCTTTTAAAATTGTATGTTGCATTCCTTATAACATGTTTCATTAGTGCATCACATGATGCACTTGAATTTTTTTTTTACTTTCAAATTTGTCCCCCTAAAATCGAAATTCGTTCACTTTCGCTATACGGCCATCAAACTCAATATATGTACCAAATTGAACCTTTTCTCGTAATTCTATCTACTACGTAATACGTCATCGAAGTGGACCTGGTACTGGGAATCAATCACCCAAGGGCACGTTGGGTGGAATGTGAATGGTTGATGAACTGCAAGCAAAATCGTTCTCCCCCCACCGCGCACAGGCGACACACAATATTTTTACTAGAATTTAGGGCTAGCTACAACTCCTCTTCTACTTTCTACTTCGTGGATATGCGCAAAAAAAAGATGGAAAGAAAACGATAGCGAAACGGTCACGGTCCCGTAAACCCTTTCAGATTATTTTTTTCCAGTTTTGCGAAACAACGCACAGATAATCCACGGGCTGCAATCAAATTGTCTAATTCGGTAGAAAATTGCGGGCTCTGTGGCCTTGTGCCTAGTGGAAATAGTTACAGCCACGTAGGTACTATGTCTGTGTGATACAAACAGTTGTATGTGTGCTATACATTAATATCCAATCGATTAACTGTCTCGTCTATGCACTGCGAAGGGGAAAGGAGTGTTATAAGTTTCCCTGTGTGTGTATGTACGTGAGGGTGAGTATATGTGTATATGGGTGTGTCAGGGTGTGGCATCGTAGCTCCCAAGCGGATGGACCGATTTGGATGCAGTTTTTTTTATCAGGAAGCTGATTGAATCGCGATGGTTCTTATCTACGTTTGTAACCAAGTAATTAAGTAATAATAAAGTAATTATCTTAAAAAGTGGGCCGATTTGCATGCAGTTTAAAAAAAGCTTGAAATAATAGATGGCGCTACAGGTATTTATACTTTGCATTAAAGAAAGAAAAATATGGACGAATGTGGTTTTTTGGCAGGTATGATATAGCGGATCTACGGAACCCTCCGTGGAAATTATTTAATTTGTGACTTTTTAAGGGTCGATCAGTGTCGGGGGGTTTTTTTTTTATTTGAAGTTTTTTAAGAGACGCAATTTTTTATTACCTACTTGATTACTTGATTACAAACATAGCTAAGAACCATCCCGGTTAAAACAGCTTTCTAATAAAAATACCGCACCCAAATCGGTCCATCCGTTTGTGAGCTAAGATGCCACAGACAAACAGACAGACAGATACACCGACCGACAGACGGAGGCGTCAAAATTATAATCAGATTGTCTCTGTTTAAAAGTCGACACACATTATTTGCTGCCGGTAACTGTACATTTGCTTCCATATATATATATCACACACGCTGAATCCCGACAATCGGGGTAAGCAGAGTAATCGGTGTTGTGCTGCAAGTACTCTAGTAAATTACAGCACAACACCGACCACCACATTTCGCAAAGTATTCGAACAAGATTAAATCGATCAAGCAGCAAGTAAGGCACGAAGACCCACCTGCTGCATGACTCGGTGGAAGTACCGTGCCAAGGTGAGAGGTGGCGAGCCCGTCGCCCTTTAGCACGATATCTTGTCCTTATCCCTTAGTCGCCTTTTACGACATGCACGGGGGGAGAGATGCATTTGCTTCCCCCGTGCAAAATGTCGTACAGTTATGCGGTCTTTATAACAAGGACCCGATGAATAAATTATCATACAAGCTTCCAATACTCCATCCACGGCTATACGCTCTAAAACAAATCTCACACGTACTGCGGCGGAGACGCTGCTGCGATCGATTCGCTTGTCAAAGCGTAATGGACTTTTGACCGCAACTGTACCTGTAGTTTATGCCCTAGCCAGTTATATTTTCAACTTTAAACTCCCCCTTAGAATATAAAGTAGACACGTGAATGTAGGAACCTTTTTATATACATACGTTCAACCGACTTCTTAAAAAAAGGACGTTATTATTAAAGTTTTACATTCAACATCTGCAACCTGGACGGCCGATTTCACTATCATCGGCTTAATGGAAACAACGTTATCATTTCAATATCATTTAAAAAACCGGCCAAGTGCGAGTCGAATTCACGCACCTAGGGTTCCGTATCGTCATGTCATGGTCAGCGGCACTCACGCCTTCTATCTATTAGTTAAAATGCTTCATACTCTTTTCGGTAGATGGCGCGCAAACACTTTTTAGTTTCTTGTATGGGGACCCCGTGGTTTTTTTACTTTTCCTTATTTTTATTATTTGTTGTTATATCGGCCATTATAACACATATTCTGTAAAAATTTCAACCGGCTACCTATTACGGTTCATGAGATACAGCACTCGGATAGACAGACGGACAGACAGACAGACAGCGTAGGCTTAGTAATATGGTCCCGTACGACGGATATTTTTTTTTAGATTTTAAATTTAGAATTAAAATATTTTTACGTAGATATAAAAATATTTTTAAAATGTTTTTTTATATCAGATGAGAATAAGCATTACCCTACCATACTATTAAAATATAATAAATGAATAAATAAATACAATCTTCCTAATTTCACGTTTGCGCTATTACAGCCATTCGTGGAACTACAGGCGCAAATATCCCAGAGAAGAAGCAATTTAATTTTAGAAATCGACGTCTCACTTAGGGCACCTATAAATCCAAGCGCATAGACAGCTTGCCTGTCTGTCTGTCCTCGTGGAATCTGAATCTGAATTTAACGGAATAAATGGAGTGAATTAAAAAGATTTCGCTACCTCCGGAAGCCTTTTCGTCGCCTTGCCTTTAAACTCTTCGATTTGAATGAAATAGGTGTAAAGGAGAAATAAGATAGATGAACAGAAAATACATTATTGCTCCAAAAAACCTTTTACAGAAATTAGCCAAAATATAACATTCACGTGAGGTGCAAAGGCGGACTTATCCTTTGCAGAGATTTATTCCAGTCAAACTTTGGATGTTTGAGAGTAGATTAATAGCTCAAAAGAACAATACTGATTTTATTAAATCAAACAGCTTTTCTTAGTCATTATGTCAGTCAGTCAGTCAGTCAGCGTGTAAGCGTCCACTGCTGGACATACGCCTCTCCAATTTTCCTCCAGTCCTCCCGGCCTTCAGCGGTACGGAACCCCTGCTTTCCGCCGACGTACTTGATGTCGTCGTCCCACCTGGCGGGTGGTCTTCCCACACTCCGTTTTCCTGTATTCCACAGATATGAACAAATAAGTTTATTATTTGCACAGTGTAAAATTATAAAGAAAATATATAGTATATACCTGGGCGACCTAGCTTCGCTCGGCGTCGTGTCTACAACTATCTAGATAAAATTGAAACAAAAAAATCATTATCTAAATACAAAATTTCATCCAAATCGTTAGACCAGTTTCCGAGAAACCATTTATGTGTATATATATACAAGTTGAGCTCACCTAAAGTAATTAGAGTAATAGGGTATTATTGTTTAAGCACGAAACATGTTTTATAACGTTACACAGGTTACTGAAGACTTGCATAAGTCACAGGGTAAACTTAAAAATCTGCCGTTGATACCCATGATTGATGAATATTTTTGTTTATAGGTTATTGGTTAATTTACTTTATATATAATTTTTTTTGGTTAACTGCTTGGATCGTATTCTATTACATATATTTTCCTGACAAGATGCCGTGCTAAAGGGCGACAGGCTCGCCACCTCTCACCTTGGCACGGTACTTCCACCGAGTCATGCAGCAGGTCATGCTTCGAGCCTTACTTGCTGCTTGATCGATTTAATCTTGTTCGAATACTTTGCGAAACGTGGTGGTCGGTGTTGTGCTGTAATTGACCAGAGTACTTGCAGCACAACACCGATTACTCTGCTTACCCCGATTATCGGGATTCAGCGTGTGTGATATGTATGTATGTATGTATATTTTCCTATTTATTTTATCACTTTACTGTGTCTTGTTAACCGCTCTAGTTACTCCGGATCATAATAAAGCAATCCGCAAATATTGCAATAATAAATCCGGGAAAATGCTTTAAGTAATGGAAATGGCTCCGCTTTTGAAAATACAGAACTGTCATTGTGATATCTACAAATAATAAAAAAAAATACGTGCACACCTACCTACACCTGCTGCTTCACCGTTCGGAACCGGTGTAAAACTGTAGGTCCCTTCCGTTGCCCCTTACTAGGTGGTAGGCTCAAATCGTAGCCGACTGGGTTGGGGCCACCGTACTGGATTTAAGATGGCCGCATAGCAGCCTCGGCTGTGTTCTCCCCAGTATAGCCAGCAACCCAAAGGGATGTCTGCGGTATGGCACCTTTTTTTATGGAAACTGACACGGTTGGCTACATCACCTGCAACATCCGTGATGTCAGCCCATAACACCGGGTGCACTTGGTGCCACGTCAGTGCTTACCTTCGGTCGTGCCGGCTACCCTGAACTGGACGGAAAACACAAACTATTTACATAGCCGCTTCGACCGACCTTTCATTCAGTGCGGTGGTAACTACCCGGGCGGGCTAAACCCTACCACCTAGTAATATAAGAAGGGAGTCTTCTGCCTCCTCGGTGGTGATATTTGCTGCTCGGAGCACGTGCTTTGGCCTCTCTGACTCATCCAACCTAACCGGATTACATTAAAAAAAACCAGTTGCACTCCGGGAGTGCCGGCAGAAGTGAAAACTTTTTGTATTTCCGAAAATAATTCTTAGGTGGTTATAAAAAAAACTAAACACCCTAAAAATAATTGAACACCGTAACATTGCTTAAAAAAGAAAACAAAAGAAAAAAAACAAAAAAAATTTTGAGGGATTCGAACCCATGGTAAAAAAATACAAATCGTACACTCTTACCTCTGAGCCACGAAATCACATAAACGACCAAACGAATATCGGATTCCCTTGATTCGCTTTCGGCTTTACTGCCACTGAGAGATGAACAGAATTGATCCCGAGCCACTCGTAACTTAACCCTTAATGCAATGACTTAAGGTTACATTTTAAATAATAAAAATAAATCTGTCGCTTTTCAAGACTGACGATGACGATCTGACGCGAGTTTAACATTGTTTACCCACCTAAAAAGTGCCAAGCGCCGCTAAAGAAGTTTTCACTTCAAAAATCTAATCTAACGTGCACGTTGATTCAGCTAATAATACTATGATCCTGAAGCAAGTGTTAAAAACCCCTACCACCTAGTTAAGATAAGGGAAGGTACCTACAATGTTTACCACGTTTTGACCCGCAGTACCCTTAACTCCCAGGCGCGGATGACATGGGAGCCCAAAGGAATCCGAACCACGGTCAGCCTCAGCGGTTGGACGTCACCACTCCAAGTTCTGTCTGCGCCCCGGGTGTGTGCTTATTGTTCACGATCGCACGTCTATCCATTGTACCGCCGAGTTACTGAGGCCTATATAACAATTTTAAAGACCCGTATATATGACCAGTGTGTCCTCCCGATTATGACGTACGGGTGTGAAACGTGGACTCTGACGGTCGCTGTTGTCCAAAGGTTGAAAGTTGCCCAGCGAGTAATGGAGCGAGCCATGCTGGGAATATCGCTACGTGATATGGTGCGTAACGAGGCAATCCGCCGACGCACCAAAGTAGTCGATATTGGACACCGGGTTACTAAGCTCAAGTGGCAGTGGGCTGGACACATCAGCCGAAGAGACGACGACCGTTGGAGCAACCGCGTCCTACACTGGCGGCCGTGGACAAAACGGAGTGTGGGAAGACCACCCGCCAGGTGGGACGACGACATCAAGTGCGTCGGCGGAAAGCAGTGGTTCCGTACCGCTGAAGACCGGGAGGAATGGAGGAACATTGGAGAGGCATATGTCCAGCAGTGGACGCACACACGCTGACTGACTGACTGACTCGACTTCAGCCTCGATAGCTCAGTGGTGCAGACAGTCGACTGTTGCTATTGATTGTTAAGCAACGCTGGGCCGGTCAGTACTTGGATGGGTGACCGCTCGACCGATGGAGGCTGACCGTGGTTCGGATTCCACGTAAAACTGTAAGTTCCTTCCCTTCTTACCTTACTAGGTGGTAGGATTCAACCCGCCCGGTTTGGTACCACCGCACTGAATGAAGCGTCGGTCGAAACGGCTATGTAAATAGTTAGTGTTTTCCGTCCAGTTGAGTGTAGCCGGCACAACCGAAGGGAAGCACTGACATGGCAACTAGTTCACCCGGTGTTATGGACTGACAGCACGGATATTGTCAGTGATGTAGCCAACCGTGTCAGTATCCATAAAAAAATAAATATATAAAAATTTCTTATTCCAGCTACATCATCCCTCTTCTATTGTTTGAAATTCTTCTGCTCCACTCGATTACGGTACGGGGGATGAAACGTATTTTGCGAAACGCATTTCAGTTTAGCCTCATCCGAATTCAGGTGCGCGCGGCCAGCTCCTTTAAACGGATATAAATATGGCGGTATTCGTTAGATAAATATTTGACCTAATCTATGACGGTCGAGAGCTGTGTAAGTATGGAGAGATTCGCATAATAATATTTTTATTTTTTGTTTATTTATTTATTTCCGTAAATTCTCAGTGCATCTATAGTGTTACATAAAAAGACAAAATTATTACTAATGACACCATTATGAATTTACGCAAGATCAGTTATAAAATTTTCACTATACTTATACATACATAACTATACAAGAATAAATTTAATACTGTAGTAAGTACATATTTACGAGTATACAATAAATTTGTGGCTATGCCAAAAACTCAATTGGGAGAGAATTATAGCACCAACAGTGAAAATTATAGCAAAAATATATATATTAATTGACATTTCATAAATTTTTATGTTACTATATTGATGTGTGTCGACAAATGTCTACTTATTACTGTCTACAACTGCCTCTGCGAGACAGATTTTTCTAGTGCAGTGCATATGTTTGAAAAAAATGTGTGTTTAAAAATTTATAAATAAATAAAAATAAATAAACCAGAAAAGATGTACAGAAATATTAGTAGTAAAACATGGCCAATTCACCACATCCGCTTATGTGTCCTTTAACGTTTATCTGTTGGCTAGAGTGACTTTTCTCATGTAATTGACAGGACCGGCACTTACTTTTTAGCCTAAGGTAATGAAATTGGCCGGTTAAACCGATTTTAAGTTATTTGGGTTTAATTGCTATATTAGATGAAAGTAAGTCACTTAGCGTGAGAATAATTTGTGTGATGTCATCTATAAATATAATATAGTCTATAATATAAAGGGGTTATAACCGTGCGGCGATTTGTCACATTATAAGACCGCAAGAAAATTGGTTGAGCCGTTCTACAATGGAGCATGTGCTTTGGCCCCTCTGGTCCCAAGGTTCTGGATTACCGGATTTCATGAAAAAAATCCATACATTTTCCATTTAAAGTGTTCATTTTCCTTTCTTTTTCATTTTCATTCAAAATTAAAAGCCATTCCGTATTCGAATCATCGCAGTGACGGGGCGGGGAGTGGGGAGGGGGCGGCCGGGTGCAGTGTGTGTGTATGTGTGTGTGGGCGGAGATGCAGGAGGGATAATTTAAAAAAATCACTTTCAAATTGGCCGGCGAAACATTCTAAAACAAATACCATTCGAAAGCGACGGAAATATTGCGCCCACGAGAAATATGTTATCAGCCTTTAACACATAACAGTGATCGGCGGCCGCCTTTCCCCAATCTCTATTTATTTTCTGTGGCGTTTGACGCACATACATACATGCCACACGGTGTATCCTGACAATCTTTGTAAGCAGATTAATGGGTGTTTTGCTGCAAACAACTTATTCTGAGTTATTACCTCTTGCCAAACGTGCGTTAAAAACGCACGTTAGGGTGTGGAACTGTCTTCCAGCGAGTGTGTTTTCCGAATCCTTTAACCTGGGTGTCTTCAAACGTCGCATCAACGGACTAGACAGCCTAGCAACAGTCCGCGCGCAAATCTGCTGGCATGGCGCCTCACTGAGCGTGGTTTCGCGATGAGATGTGTTTTTGGCTATGTCGACTGTAGCATTGGTCCATCGAAACAGACACCCATGTTGGTTTACATTTAAAAAAAGCTTCGTTTCAAAATGTTTAAGTATAAAAATTATAAAACTGAAGTTGACTCCACACTTAACCAACTTCGCCAACTTTGAAGGGTATTGAAGGCGAGTTAGGAAAATATTATAACCCTTTGGAGGGTACGTGGGCAAAAGAGAAGATTGAGATAGTAGGTATATAATATGTAACACTGGAATACAGCGTATTCTTGCTTTACGATATTGTCTAAATATATCAGATACCCTTATTTGTGTAGCCAATAATCCGGGCAGGTCAAGTGTGCCTAAACTGGGAGTATATACGGACAAAGGGATTTGATAGAAACGGATAGGTAGAAAAATATATGATCGGTTTATAGTTTTATTATTGGCCCCAGCCCTGTGAGCGGGGTTTTATCGGATTTTGGCCAGCGAGATATTATTTTTCCAGAGGATGCGCCGCGAATGAAGTTTCAAAGAAGTCCAGTCGCAATAACTGAGTTATCATTACCAGCCCGTATCGGTTTACTGCTGTACATAGGCCTCTCTCGAGGCACGCCGCCATGCGCCGCGGCTTCTTATCCATTTTTTTATGGAAACTGATACGGCAGGCTACATCACCTACTACATCCGTGATGTCAACTCCTAACACCGGGTGAACTAGTTGCCATGTCAGTGCTTCCCTTCGGTCGTGCCGGCTACACTGAACTGGACGGAAAACACGAAATATTTACATAGCCGTTTCAACTTAACCGACCTTTCATTCAGTGCGGTGGTAGCACCTAGTAAGGTAAGAAGGGAAGGGAACGAACCATATCAGCCTCCAATGGTCGAGCGGTCACACATCCAAGTACTGACCGCGCCCGGTTGCGCCCGCAACCGTGTCAGTTTCCATAAAAAAGGTAAACGTAGTATATGTTCTCGAAAACAGTAGGTAAGTCAATTGATGGCGAGGCTGAAGGCCAAAATGCGTTCAGTTAAATAATATAATATACCTTCTCGAAGATGGTGAGTCACAGGGCGAGGTCGAAGGCCGATCTGCACGACAATGTCTGTCAGATTTTAAAGAAGAAAATTGTGAGGGTAAGAAAATGTAAAATATAATAACTTTAATAGGTTGCCCAGCCATACAATTTTATAGCAATTAAATAATTAAAGTCTGCCCAGCGACAGCTCTATAAACAATTTTGTACTTTCTGTCACCGACATAGAGTGCAGTTCTGATTGCATTTATCCTACAAAAGTCCGAACGTAGCTTTTCTGTCACTTCACATACCGTCCTTGTCTTTCACACTAAGAAAGCTATGTCTGTCTCGCTCGAACGCTGCAGCAGTGCAAAATCACAAGCAAGCGAAATAAGATGCGACAGAATAAGGATAATTATTTCGTATCTAAATCAGGCTGAATTAATTATGTAGCTTCACTTCTTTCTCGTTGTTAGCCGTTTGAATTTAATGTTTTATTTTATTTTTGTTCTTAGGGTTCCGTATCCGTACGTAACCCTATTACTAAGCCTACGCCGTCTGTCTGTCCGTCAGTCTGTCTGTCTGTCAGAGGGGCCAAAGCGCAAACACCAACCAGCCAATATAACCTCCGAAAAGGTAGATGACATAGACTTTCCTTTGGATTGCTGGCTATACTGGACTAGAGAAGAACACATCCGAGGCTCCTATGCGGCCAACTTACATTCAGTATGGTGGTATCAACGCAGTCGGCTACATTTTGAGCCTACCACCTAGTAAGGGAAGGTACCTACAGTTTTACAACGGTTCCGAACGGTGAAGCAGCAGATGTAGCAAATTTTTTCGTCAGAAAAAGCATTGGTACACACCGCCGGCGGGAATGGAACCTCGGACCTCCCGCACGAGAAGCCGACGCCCAGACTAATCGGCCATCTCACGCGTCTTCACAATTTACTGTATATACATAAGTAGTGGTTGTAGTTAATTTAAAAAGTATGCATGAATACCTATGAATTCCCGTAAAGTAAGGACACCGCTTTCTATTAGTACGCAGGTGCTTAATAAATACTTTAAATACCTGGTATAATGTATAATAAGCACAGCTTGCTAGCGCCATAATGGTACATGTCATTTGCAAGCAAGCGCACCGAATGCACCGAATATATATACCAGCACCAGCGTACCGATGGCGCGAAGACATAATCGAACAATGCAGCCCTAACTCAAACCCTGCACGTGTTACGTAGACAGTACAAGTAGCACATAAGTTCTCGCCGAGAATCGAACGTAAACCACAGTAACGACCTTTCCACCACGGTGCCATAGGCGAGATCCTGTCTTGATATCTTAATTAATGCGATCTTTCTCGTTCCTTTTTCGAAATCTTGCGTCCAATCGTTTTAGCGTTTCCAAATTCAAAAATTTTACCCTTTTCGAGGACTAAGAGAAGACGTATGCGTAGAGTCCATGCAATTAAATTATTTCATATCAGAGTTGTGAAGAACCAATCAGATCTTAGAACTGTCTATCGTGCGTTCTTGGAGTAAATATTGCCAAATAAGAAAGAAGCTAGCGGGTGCGCGCGGTTATGGCTCGATTCGTGCGACTAGAGTCACGGAATGGGTGTTTATTTTAATAGCAAAAAAAAAAAAATAGGAGCAGGGAGGCCGAAGTAGCGTCAGGCAGGGCCGACCAATCACAGCCGGAAGGGTATGTTTGATATTGAATTGACCGTGGTTACGATTCCACGTTAAACTGTAGGTTCCTTCCATTCTTACATTACTAGGTGCTAGGGTTTATCCCGCCCGGGTTGGTACCACCGCACTGAGCGAAACGTCGGTCGAAAGGGCTATGTAATGTAAATAGTTCGTGTTTTCCGTCCAGTTTACTGTAGCGGACATGAAATGAAAGGAAGCACTGACATGGCACCTAGTTCACTCCGGTGTTATGGGCTGACATCACGGATGTTGTAGGTGATGTAGCCAACCGTGTCAGTTTCTAAAAAAAAAACTTGCGGGGATGCACGCAGGCCTTAGGAATTCGGAAAGAGTCAATTGCAACACACATCCCAGCACAATTTTGCACGTCCGAGCTGACTTTGCGTTGGAGTAAAGTTTGTGCTTGCGCGTTTATACGTACATGAAAAGAAAATTCCACAAAACATTTTGCGAAAATACGTTGCTACAAGGTTAGGTACCTCATCGTTTTTCGCTTTTATTCGTGCGATTACATACATACCTCATACATAGCGTCACGCCTGTTTCCCGGTGGGGTAGGCAGAGACAACGGACCTCCATGTGCCACGATCCATCTCGCAATTAGTAACAGTGTTATGCAATTTTACGAAGCTTCTGGGTAGCTCTTCGCTTTTGTGTGCTCTTAGCTAGCGACTGCGTTCGAAATTCAAATTGCGCGCTCATTTCAGATTAGGATGTCAGTGCGTGTGGCAGGTAAAGTTTTGTTATTCTTTTATTTCTCATTTGTGTGTTTAACGAACTTCAAGTGAGAAATAAAGCGATGAATATATTTTCTTTGAGATTATGCAGTTTTAAATTTATCAATAATATTGTGTAATTTTTAATGAGAACATTGATGTGTTGTTCTATACAGGTTCGACTGGAATCAACTTCGTTCTGAAATAATTTGTACAAGATATTTTATCTTCCTTTACATAGAAACATCTACCGACTACATAATATTCTCCAAACTACGGATCAGCACCGAGACATCGCTGTGCGGTGTAGAAGGACCGTCGACTGTCCAGAGTCCAGGCGGCGCGACCGTTGCGGCAGATTTATGCCGCACAAGATGCGCGACTAATTTCCCTAAGGCCTTTGCAGTTTGGAGCTAATCGAACCGTATTGCCAGTCTGTGTGGTGGAATAAGTTCAGCTTCCTTGGAGCTCTTGAATCTATAGATAGGCAATAATTTCGATTTGTGAAGAATATACTAAAAGGCATGTTTTATAGAAGGTGGGCAATTTCGAATTTAATTTAGTTTGGAAATTCGAATAGAAAAATAATCAAAAATATTTTGGGACCGAAATCTTCTAGGTAGCGTAATTTTCAGTTTAGTTTTATCTATTTGTTTGTGTTACCGATCCATCTTTTGCATTGTGACACTACCTATTTATATCAGACTTGTTTATTTTATAACAGGTAAGTATTTAATTTTAAAGAATGAAATATTTTAAAAATTAAGTATACAATTTATGCTTAGAAATGTAGTGGCGAGTTTTCCAGCATGAATTGGAAATTTTAATGCCTACAATCTGCGAATTTATTTAAATTACAACTGACAAAGCAAACAACATTTTGAGTTTTATTTGTAAATATTAAGTTAAATTTGTTATTGCAAAAACATGTTGAAGGTAGCTGAAATATAATGCACAACATGTGGCGAGGTACCCATAAGATGCCTAACGACGCTCATGGACACTGGATCGTATGCGGGGATTGCGAATGAAATGCCGGCCTGACAGGTACCTATTTACGACCCTCTTGAAGCATCCTAGACCTGGGGGGAAATATGTGGGCAGGGAGAGCGTCCCAGAGTTTACCAGTTACATATTGTCTCTTCAAAAAATATGTCATTGGGTGGTGGGTAAGAGCAATGAATGCATTCTCTCTGCGCCCTTTATGGACCAATAAATCAATTTTGGGAATGATGAAAACTGAAGCATTCTTAAGCCGCGACACAAAGAATGTTAAATGTTTGTTTTATTATTTCTAGGGCTTTTAACAATGATTTGTTAATATCAGCCCCATAGTACTCATCTTCCCTATCACTTAGGGCCCAGAGTCCCTAAGGGATAGAGATCGCTCAAGGAAATTCAACACAATTACTAAATCCCTCTCACTGGGGATCGCCAACAGTTAGTTTGTGTTTTTTTTTTTATGGAAACTGACACGGTTGGCTACATCACCTACAACGTCCGTGATGTCAGCCCATAACACCGGGTGAACTAGGTGCCATGTCAGCGCTTCCCCCTTTGATCGTGCCGGCTACACTGAACTGGTCGGAAAACACAAACTATTTACATAGCCGTTTCAACCGACGTTTCATTCAGTGCGGTGCTACCAACCCGGGCGGGTTAAACCCTACCACCAAGTAAGATTAGGAGGGAAGGGACCTACAGTTTTACGAGGAATCCGAACCTCGGTCAGCCTCCAACGGTCAGCGGTCACCCATCCAAGTACTGACCGCACCCAGCGTTGCTTAACATTCAATAGCGACAGTTGACTGTCTGCACCACTGAGCTAACGAGGCTGACATTGTGTATACTAAAAAACGTTATCAATAAATCCTAAATATTTAATGTTAAAATATGACGAATCCGAGTGCAGTGTACTGTCTATGGATGATGAATAAAGAATAAAGAATAAATGTACACCTCTAAATCCACAACCACAAAACTTCGCACACAGGTCGTTCCCCAAGAGGAACTCTAGAAAAGGGAGAGAGAGAGAAGCGAGATATTGTCAAGAGCGAAAGAGACGGTACATTGTCCAGGACAGAGCGATACTCAGTCGAGTTGGAGGACGAAACTTTACAAGGCGAAGCCTTGGGGAGGCTCGCAGGCGAAAAGCAAAGTGTAAAAAGTGTTTGTGGATCGACCAATCGAGAATTTTTTTTTATGGAAACTGACACAGTTGGCCACATCACCTACAACATCCGTGATGTCAGCCAATAACACCGGGTGAACTAAGTGCCAAGTCAGTGCTTCCTTTCATTTCATGTCGTCTACACTGAACTGGACGGAAAACACGAACAATTTACATAACCGTTTCGACCGACATTTCTTTCAGTGCAGTGGTACCAACAACCCGGGCGGGATAAACCCCACCACCTAGTAAGGTAAGAAGAGACTGAAGGGACCTACAGTTTTACGTGGAATTCGAAACACGGTCAGCCTCCAACGGTCAAGCGGTCACCCATCCAAGTACTCGCCGGAAGTTCACAGCACCGGAAACATCAAACGGTCCAATTTTTTTTTTTTTTTTTTAATACTAAGCACGACACGTGGCGCCGAGTCACCCATAAGGTGTCTAGCGGCGCCCATGGACATTCGGACGCAGGCGGGGGCTGCGAATGCCATGCCGGCCTGACAGGTGCCCATTCACGCCTCTCTTGAAGGACCCGAGACTATACTTGGGGGGAAATATGTGGGCAGGTAGAGCGTTCCAGAGTTTGCCGGTTCTGTGGAGAAAGGATCTGCAGAACCGATTTGTACGCATCCGCGGTAAGTCCAGCGTATAGGGATGCAATCCCTGCCCAGTGCGCGTTGTACGGAGGTGGAAAGGGGACGCCGGAATCGCGTTAAACAGCTCCTCCGAGCACTCCCCGTGGAATAAGCGATAGAACACGCTTAGGGCGCCGACATCCCTACGAAGTTGCAGCGGTTCTAGATCGCGGGACACGTCGGGGTCATCCACTAGTCGCAGGGCTCGACGCTGGATCGAGTCCAAAGGCGCAAGCTGGTATTTGGCTGAGCCATCCCACAGTTGCGAGCAGTACTCCAAGCAGGACCTAATCTGGTCCAATGACAGGGAGGTTAGAAGTAAGCAGTCGATTTTTAAATATGGGTGGAAATATCTGCCAGTTGTACAGATCGCTGAAGGCGAAAATCCGCAACGTGACAAACTGTATGTTCTATGTGTCAATGTGTGATACATAATGACGATTGAATAAATGACTATTCTATTTATGAATTAAATTAAATTAAACTAAATTCAATTCAATTCCATTCAATTCACCTCAATTCAATTCAATTCAGCACGTGACAAACTGTATGTTCTATGTGTCAATGTGTGATACATAATGACGATTGAATAAATGACTATTCTATTTATGAATTAAATTAAATTAAACTAAATTCAATTCAATTCCATTCAATTCACCTCAATTCAATTCAATTCAGCTCAGCTCAGCTCAGCTCAGCCCACCTCAACTCAGCGCTCAGCTGCTCAGCTCAGCTCATCTCCGCTCCGCCCCGCCCCGCCCCTCCCCACCCAACCTCACTCCACTCCACTCCACTCTGTTATATTCTATTCTATTCTCTATTCTAGTCTCTATTCTATTCTCTATTCTAGTCTCTATTCTATTCTCTATTCTATTCTCTATTCTATTCTCTATTCTATTCTCTATTCTAATCTCTATTCTATTCTCTATTCTATTCTCTATTCTATTCTCTATTCTATTCTCTATTCTATTCTCTATTCTATTCTCTATTCTATTCTCTATTCTATTCTCTATTCTATTCTCTATTCTATTCTCTATTCTATTCTCTACTCTATTCTCTACTCTATTCTCTATTCTATTCTCTATTCTAGTCTCTATTCTATTCTCTATTCTAGTCTCTGTTCTAGTCTCTATTCTATTCTCTATTCTATTCTCTATTCTATTCTCTATTCTAGTCTCTATTCTAGTCTCTATTCTAGTCTCTATTCTAGTCTCTATTCTATTCTCTATTCTATTCTCTATTCTATTCTCTATTCTCTATTCTATTCTCTATTCTATTCTCTATTATATTCTATTCTATTCCATTCCATTCCATTCCATTCTATTCTATATGTGGAGCAATATAGAATTTTCAGTCCATCTAACTCCTTCCGGAACTTAAAAAAAATCGTTCATCTGATTTAGCTAAACACATCTGGACCAACTTGCAAAATAATTCAAAATGAGGTTTCCGTAATCACGGTTTCACAAGACATTTCAAGTAAAGGCTTATAGGTCGTTTATTTTTCAAATGACATCAATGTACAGAATTAAAACAGTACCTCTATATACCCAGGCGGATACAATAAGATTTTTAATTTCCTGAAGGCCGTTCGGACCTCATGAAAATGTCCCCTCCTGCATACAGCTGCTTCAACTGTAGCCACTCACCACATTCTGTGTCGCTTGGTCGCTCTCTATCGCTCAGCTATAGGCTGTTTCATATTTTTCAAAGATTGATTTTATTAAATAAAAAAAAACGCGAAAGAAAAATATATTATAATATGGAACTTACATAGTAGAAGACAGGTCAAGGAAAAAATATCAACTTTAAAATTAGAAAATAAATGCTGAATAACAATTTTTATAAAATAAATCGCGCGTTCTTCTTCATCAATCTATCTAACAATTTGTAACTTTCACACGCTCCTTCAAACGAACAGTTTGTGTTTTAGAAATGATATTCTAAATAGCAAATATTATGGCTAATAGACCTGATATAGTGATAATTGACCGGGAGGCGCGGCGCGCAGCGCTCGTCGACATCACGGTGCCGCTTGACGAGAACCTTGTGAAGGCAGAAAAAGACAAGATGTGAAAATACATCGATCTGTCTCACGAGGTTACCGACATGTGGCCCGTGGACTCGACGATCGTTGTGCCCATAGTCGTGTCTGCGCATGGGCTGATAGCGAAGAGCCTCGACCATCATCTCAAGAGGCTCTCGCTAGAGCTACTTGCTTGGATCAAGGGTCAGATACAGAAGGCGTGTTTGCTCGACACCGCTCGAATTGTCCGGAGGTTTCTCTCTCTCGGGTCCGACCATCGGTAGCCTGGGTTCGCCCCGCCGCCGCCGGTGGTGGAAACTCCATTTTGCTATTTTGTATTAATTTTAGATTTAAGTTTTATATGTAAAATTAATATAAAAAAGGAAATGTGTCAATAAACGAATAAATAAATAAATAAATAAATGCCAAGGGTGAAATTGGATACAGACACTCGCTCGGCCCTCTCAGGCACACAAAAAGTATTCAAACTACGTCCAGAACTTACAAGCTGTTTATCTCTATGTCTATCTAAATAAAAGATGAAATAGAGGCAAAGCCGAAAATGAAGAAAAAAAAATCCCGACCGGGATTTGAACCTGCAACTCAGGCTTGAGCCGCCAGCGCGTTAACAATTCGCCATCGGGTCGATGACGTTTTCCTCTAAATTTTGAACCGTTTCATCTCCTCTAATAGGTATGACGCAATCACCTGCGTTTAATCAATCTACGATACGGCGGACAAATTCATCTGAACTATTTTATAAGGCTCGCATGCTAACCTAACCCTAAAAATCCCCGACCCTTAAAAAATCAAAAATAAATAGGGACCGCTAAGTAAATCCCCGCGCTGCTCTGAGTTTTTATATTTTATTTACTTAGCGGTCATTTACTCAGATTATTTACTGTTTCCTTCTCTCCTTTAAGTAAGTAAATGGAAATTATTTTTTAATTTTAAAGCAAATCGGTCCACTTATTAAGATCATTATTTTTTTGATTACTTAATTACTTGATTGCAAACATAGCTAACAACCAACCCGATTAAACCAGCTTTCAAATAAAAAAAAACGCATCTAAATCGGTCCATTCGTTTGGAAGCTACGATGCCACAGACAGACACACCCTTACATACATACACCCATACACACATACACACACACACGTTAAACTTATAACGCCCCTCTTTTTTCGTCGGGGGTTAAAAATGCACCCCCTATACAGCTCCAGATATTGTCAGCGAGCGGCACAAAAGGTTCGTTCGTGCCTGGCGGCGCTGCCGAACGCCTTTCAAATATTAAAACCTATTATACTTTCTCAGCTCACATTCGAGAAGCAGGTCATTGGAGAGTGGAACCAGACCTTTGTGTCGAACTGAGGTCCGTTTGGTTGGGGGAAGGCGTGCGTTCATAGTTAGGAAAGTTCGAAGGTTTTGAAGAAAACTTGGGGTTAATGGAAGACATTTTATTAGTATGTGAAGTGGCCCAAAGGAGGTCAAGAAATATTCATACAAAGATCATCAGAGAGTGGAACCAGACCTTTGTGTCGAACTGAGGTCCGTTTGGTTGGGGGAAGGCGTGCGTTCATAGTTAGGAAAATTCGAAGGTTTTGAAGAAAACTTGGGGTTAATGGAAGACATTTTATTAGTGTGTGAAGTGGCCCAAAGGAGGTCAGGAAACATTCATACAAAGATCATCAGAGAGTGGAACCAGACCTTTGGTGTCGAACTGAGGTCCGTTTGGTTGGAGGAAGACGTGCGTTCTTAGTTATGAAAGTTCGAAGGTTTTGAAGAAAACTTGGTGTTAGTGGAAGACATTTTATGAGTATGTGAAGTGGCCCAAAGGAGGTCAGGAAATATTCATACAAAGGTCATCCAAGAGTGGAACCAGACCTTTGTTTCGAACTGAGGTCCGTTTGGTTCGGGGAAGGCGTGCGTTCTTAGTTAGGAAAGTTCGAAGGTTTTGAAGAAAACTTGGTGTTAGTTTAACTAAAACGTATTGCTGTCTATTTCGTTGTCGTTTAAGAGTAACAAACATACAAACATCATTTGCGTAGTTATGCTCGATTGTAATTCGGGATTTGTGCATTTAGTATGAATAGTAAATACTAGGCATAATTTATTTGTTTCCATTGAAAAACGGAGCGTGAGAAGACCACCCGCCAGGTGGGACGATGACATCAAGTTCGTCAAACTTATATGAAAACCGAATCTACGAGCGAAGCTGACGGTCAAGAGCTACTAAAATTTATTTTTATTTTTGTGTTCCACATCCTCTCTCGAACGAAGCCTTCCACTTTTGAATGCATCAAAAGTAAGAAACGGAAATGAAACCGCTCGCAGCGCGACCGGAAGTTGCGATATCGATCTAATTGGTCGCCAGTGCATTTCCGGCCAATCTCGCAACTCATTCACTAGATGAAAAGGTTTTGTGAACAGGCGTCATCGCTTTGTTCTATTTCCTTTGAAAAGTTGAAATGGTAGAACCATTGACTTTTACTACGTTAAAATAATATAATATAACGTTTGTCATATACAGGTTGTTTCATGACAGGGTTTCGTAACTTCAGGCTTCGAAAGGGGTCCATATTTGAAGACGAAACGCTCTGAATTTTTTTCCCAGATTCGGTCATTTTATAGTATTTTTTATTGAAAATCGTTTCATCGAGATTTGGTGGACGGTTAACGTCCGTGTTTATTAAATAAAAATAAAATGACTAACTTGCATGATGAACTAACAGAGTTGAACTGCTTTTAGGTAGATCCCGAACACTTAAATTTGAATGACATCAAAAGGAAAAGGGGACTGGACTGGGTCATTGCACTCCCTAGAAGACCTAGACAGCACTGTTGTCAAATCTCACTGTCCATCGAGTTATTATTACAATTTTCAATTTATGTATGAAAAAAATGACAGAATTTCGATTTGAGTGATAAGGATTTTTTTCTTCTAATAATGAGTACTTTCTATTCCTGAAGTTTCTAAAGCCCATCCTGAAACATCCTGTATAAGGAGTCAATGAGTAAATGAATTTCATCAAATCATTCGAAATGTTCAATCTGGGCTGTGAAGTGGCTTCGTTAACTTCGGCTTTTTCGGCTTACTTCCAGCGGTGACTAATTCAGGCACGAGGAATTGACGAATGCAATGTGTTTAGTTCTTTTCAACGTCTTTTGCAGTCAGAATTCTGAGAAAATTGTTAATCTTTTTCTCAAACGATATTTTGAAACCCCGACGCCAAAGGCAGACGTGTAAGTTTATATGTTAGAAAAGAGTATGAAGCATTTTAACTAATTCATAGATGGCGTGAGTGGCGCTGACCATGACACAGCGATACGGAACCCTCGGTGCGCGAGTTCGACTCACACTTGGCCGGTTATTAATTTTATTTTCTTATTGCTAAATTGACAAACTTCAATCCTTATGTATTCAAAATGTCCGTGCATTCAGCAAACTCAAAGACGCTCTTATAAATAAAATACTGACACTGTACTAATCCTGCAAAGTGGGTGGCGAAATCGCAAGAAAACAAGGAAAAAAATATAAGGATCTGTTTGAAAAAGTTTTCAACACTCCCCCCTTTTCTCCGTCTTTACGGAAAGTACAAAGCGAGCCCTTACTTTTACATTTGCAAGTATTTACGAAGAATAAAAATCTTTTTTTCAGATTCTACGAATTTTATGCTTAACGTTTGTGCGAAATTTTACAAAGACATCTCTGATAAACTTTTACCGAGAAGTAACTGGCGAAAATGGCTCAAATAACCTGAACGAAGAGTCGCCTGTGATGGGAATGGTGATCTTTGCAATTATTATCCTGAAGTCGTTTTTAAGTTGTTGAATGAAAAATGTAATGATTTTTTAAGTCTTATAATAACTGGTTTTTATTGAGGGTTTCGAATAAATATTTTATGGTAAGAATTCATTGTTTTTATTTTTTTTTATTGCGTCCGAACTGGGTGGCTCTGCCCGAGGTCGAAGCCTCAGGCGCAGTCGTAAAACGATCACAAATGTGCATCAACACAGAAGGTGGTCATTTCACCGACATCAGAATGCAGAGCAGAGTGTACTGACGGTGTCTTCCTGATGCTTCTGGTGCACACTGCCAGACCTGCCGCTCTTCAGGTGGGCGAGAACGGGGAGCTGAAGATGGACCAAATACCAACAATATTAAATTCAGAATTTTGATAGTTGGTGGTTTGCAAAACTTTATTGTAAAGAAACAAAATTTCAAGTAAAATACATGAAAATATGTCAGCCTCGGTAGCTCAGTGGTGCGGTCGGTCGACTGTTGTTAAGCAACGCTGAGCGCGGGCAGAACTTGAATGGGTGAACGCTCGACCGTTGGAGGCTGACTGTGGTTCGGATTCCACGTTAAACTGTAGGTCCCTTCCCTTCTTACCTAACTAAGTGGTAGGGTCTATCCCGGCCGGGTTGGTACCATCGCACTGAGCGAAACGTCGGTGGAAACGGCTATGTCAATAGTTCGTGTCTTCCGTCCAGTTCAGTGTAGCCGACATGAAATGAAGGGAAGCACTGACACGGCACCTAGTTCACCCGGTGTTATGGGCTGACATCATTGCTGACATCACGGATGTTGTAGGTGATGTAGCCAACCGTGTCAGTTTCCATAAAAAAAAATCTGTCAAGTGCGAGTTTTACTCGCGCGCGTAGGTTTCCTTATCTATCCGCTAACAATAATATCCGCCTATCCGCTCAGGTGGCATGGTCTTCGAATTTGAATTATGAGATGTTTGTTTATTTTATGACAGGTCTCCATGTTTGCCCACTGAAATATATGTAAAGTATGTATGCATATAAGTATGTATGTATAGTATATAAGAGTTGATGTAGGTATATTATAATATGTATATTTCTTATTGTATATATGTAATTATGTATATGTAAGGATTTATATTGATTGTATGTATCTTTGTACAATTTGTATATGTGTGTATTTATATTTCATACAAGTGTTCCCTGTTTAGTACTGCATTGTCCGCCACTACGTGTTTTCCACATCCCAAAGGTTAGTTCGTAAAGAATGCCGCAAGGCATTAAACTCACCTTTTGTAACCTTTTTATACGGTGTACAATAAAGTATATTTTCATTTCATTTCATTTCATTTCAGCTGCTACCATAGTTACATCACTTTATATCTTAAAAGTGATCTGTCAAACATCAAACTTCTGAAAATGGTTTTTTTTTGGAACGACCAAAGAAAGAAGCGGCTATCTACAATGCAATGTATAAAAGCTTGTGGCGCCATCTATTATTCAATAGTGCGACTAATCTATTTTAATGAAACTTTTCTTGTATGGGGGCCCCCTTAATTTTTAACTTTTTCTTATTTTTCTTATTTGTTTTTTCATCCGCCATAGTAAAACATATTCTGTGAAAGTTCCAACCGGCTACCTATTACGGTTCAAGAGATACAGCCCTCGGACAGACGGACGGACGGACGGACGGACGGACAGACGACGGAGGCTTATTATTAGGCTTCCGTACGGGATACGGAAACCTAAAAACATGGAAACTTATCGCGGACTGAGAATTCGCGAATTTAATTCTTGTGTCAAACGTTCATTACTCAATACCTTTTAATTACTTGCTTAAGAACGCTGCGGTACAAAGTGCTCTCCCGATTAAGTGTGACGAGTTGAGGGCCTCAAACAATCGGCCTCATCAAAGAGTAAAAATTAATATTACCCCCTGTTGATTCGCTCGCCAGACCCTCCGTTCTGTTTGCCTTTTCAACCCTTTTCTCAACTTTAATTTATCGAGTTCAGGTGAAGGAAGCTAGCGGGGACATTTAAGAACTCTCCGGCACCGTGGAAATAAGTACCCAGAACCGTCATACGGAGTGATTTTGCGAAATACTTACATACATACAGTCGCGGTCCTTATACATTTTGAGGTCAGAAAATGTTTTATTTAGATTTTTATGGAAACTGACAATATTATTGTGGTGGAACTGGCCACTAATTGTCAAAGTGCTTTGCTTTGTGACAGCGATTTAAAAAATAAACTTCAGTATCAATGGACCCCTCGTTTCATTTCAACATGAATACTGGATACTCACAATAATGTACAGCTAATACATCACATTGGCGACGAGGACTACTATTCTCCGTGAAACAAGATGCCTTATGGTAAGATAGAAGAATTCGACGGTGGCGAGCACCACTGGGATGGGTACGTCCGGCGATTGAAGCAATTCATATTGCTGAATGAAATAAAGCCGGAGCTGCACGTTGCCACTCTGATGACGCACGTCGGAGCCGCCACCTACGACCTCATGTGCGACCTGTGCGCACCGGGCTTGCCGGAGGAGCACACGTTCGACCAACTGGTCAAGCTGGTCGGAGAGCACCTCGAGCCGAGGAGATCAGAGATCGCCGAGAGGCACGTGTTCCGGCAAAGGAAGCAGCTGCCGGGCGAGTCTCTCAGTGTATATTTGCAAGTTTTGAAACACCTGGCCAAAACTTGCAAATTCAACGAGGCTTTGGAGGTAAACTTACGCGATCAGTTTGTGTCGGGGTTGCACAGCGAAACGATGCGGTCGAGGTTATTTGCGGAGAAGGAACTCAACTACAAGAAGGCGGTGGAGCTGGCGCTGGCGCTGGAGGCGGCGGACAGGCACGCAGAGGTTGCAGGGTGGGCAAACGGCTCACAGGCGACAACAGCGGCGGCGGCAGCGGCGGCGTCTGGGCTACATCAAATGAGGGGGTCGAACGATGGAGGGCGCGGGGCGCGGGGCGGAGCGCCAGGCGCCGGGCGTCGGCCGTGCGGTCGGTGCGGAAGGAGTACACACGACGGTGAACAATGCCGATTCAAAAATTATTCATGCGATAATTGTGGCGTAAAAGGTCATCTGAAAGCCGTGTGCAAGCGACAAGTGAGTGGCGGCCGTGAAGCAAGTAAGCAAAGAAATCAGCACTTTTTAGAAGATGGTGAAGATTCGGACAGTAACAAGAGTCAGTCAGATTTGTTCAATTTAGAAATAGTGAGGGCCGGAGATGGTCCGTATCGTATCAAGTTACAAGTGGAAAATGTAAATTTGAATTTTGAGATCGATACTGGCAGCAAAATATCTGTAATTTCAAAGCAATGCTATGATAGATATTTTTATAAAATTCCGATTGAACACACCAAGTTACGATTGCGATCATATACGGGTGACGTCATCGAGCCAGCCGGCTGCATCTCGGTGACGGTTGATTGCGGTCGTGAAAAACGTCAAAATTTAGAACTTTTCGTTGTAAACAACGGCGGACCCCCGTTGCTGGGTCGGGGGTGGATTCGTCAACTGAAATTGAATCTCGCTCATGATGACTGTTATCAAATGGTGGATATGGCTGACTCGATGTCGTCACTGTTGTCGAAGGAATATCCCGAAGTGTTTTCTGATGGTTTGGGTACGTACACGAGTAAGTTGCATTTGTATTTAATAGACAACGCACCAGTGTTTTGTAAAGCTCGTGGCCTGCCTCTCGCGCTCCGCGAGCCGGTGCGGTGCGAGCTCGAGAGGTTGGAACGTGAAGGCATCATTTACAAAGTTGAGAGATCTGATTACGGCACGCCCATAGTACCAATAGTTAAAAAAAATGGTGGTATTCGTATTTGTGGTGATTACAAAATTACAATCAATCCTAAATTAAAAGATTATCACTATCCTTTGCCAAGAATTGAAGAACTGTTCGCCGCGCTTGGCGGAGGACAACAGTTCAGTAAATTAGATTTGTCGAATGCGTATCAGCAGATAATACTAGATGACGAGTCGCAAGCGATGACAGCCATCACCACTCACGTCGGTACATTTGTGTATCGTAGAGTACCATTTGGTTTAAAGCGTATTCCTGAAAATTTTCAGAAAATTATGGAAGAGGTTCTGGACGGGCTAGAATCTGTGGTCGTATTTCTGGACGACATTTGTGTGACTGGTAAAAGTAGGGCCGAGCACGTAAAAAACTTGCGTGCCGTGTTAGATCGGCTAAGGAAATTTGGACTCAAAATAAATTGGTCGAAGTGTGAATTTTTCAAAGATAGTGTGGCTTATGTAGGTTATAAGATTGATAAGTCTGGCTTACACATGGACGAGTCAAAGGTCAAGGCAATTAGGGAGGCACCGCAGCCTTCCAATGTCAGCGAGCTGAAAGGTTTTTTGGGTTTAGTAAATTTTTATGCTAAATTCTGTCCAAACATTAGTGATATATTGAAACCATTATATTCTTTATTGAAGAAAGAAATTAAGTGGCAGTGGAATAGTCAGTGTGAAAAGGCTTTTAATGAAATAAAAAAGGTGTTGTCGAGCGAGCTCGTACTCGCTCACTATCAAGCTGATCTTCCGTTAATATTAGCTGTGGACAGTAGCCCTTATGGAATCGGTGCAGTTTTGTCGCACAGGTATCCCGACGGCGAGGAGCGTCCGATTAGCTGCGCCTCGCGCACGCTGACCGACACCGAGACGCGTTACAGCCAGTTGGACAAGGAGGCGCTCGCTATTGTGTTTGGTGTGAGAAAGCATCATCAATATTTGTACGGTCGAACATTTTTACTATGTAGTGATCATCGTGCTTTGAGTTATATTTTTGCAGAGAATAAAGGTATCCCGCAGACCGCGGCGAGCAGGCTGCAGCGTTACGCCGTGCAGCTCGCCGCGTATGACTTCAAGATTGAGTACGTGTCGTCGGCACAAAATGGCAATGCAGATGGGTTGTCGCGTCTGCCGTTGCCGCGGGCGCGCACTCATACCGAGGGCGAGGATGAAGAATGTAGCTATATGCATTTTGTGGAAGACAACTTCCCGCTGAGTCATCGCGAGATTAAGAAAGAAACGGCGAAGGATCCGGTGCTAAGCAAAATCTATGGTTATGTGATGTTTGGTTGGCCGGAGGGGACTGAAATAGAAAATGAAAAGCCATTCTTTTACAGAAAGGAAAACCTGCACGTGGAACATGGCTGTTTAGTGTGGGGGTATCGCGTAGTGGTGCCCGGCACGTGCAGGGCTGCCGTTTTGCGGGAGATACATACTGGGCACCTAGGCATGGTTAAAATGAAGCAGATTGCACGCAGCTATGTATACTGGCCAAATATCGATGCGGACATTGAGGCGACGGGGCGTGCGTGTGAGGCGTGCCGCGCTGAGCGCAATCTTCCTCCGCACGCCCCGCTGCAGCCGTGGAGCTGGCCCAACCGTCCGTGGACTCGTATACATGCTGATTTTTTGGGACCATATCGTAACAATTATTATTTAGTAGTGGTGGACGCGCACTCCAAATGGATGGAGATCGAGAAGGTCACGTCGACATCTGCAGCGATAACAATTTCGTACTTTCATGTTTTGTTTAGCAGGTGGGGCTTACCACAGCAGATAGTAACCGACAATGGACCACCATTTTCATCGGCTGAGATCGCTAACTTTATGTCAAGAAATGGTATAAAACACATCCTTATCACTCCCTATCATCCGTCAAGTAACGGCGCCGGAGAGAATACCGTAAAATCATTGAAGAAAACATTGAAGAAAGCAACAACTGAAAACGAGAATGTGAATAAGGCTTTGTGTGAGTTTTTGTTCAATTATAGGAACACTGCACACTGCACGACTCAGGTGGAGCCAGCGGTGGCCATGTTGGGGCGCAGGTTGCGGGGGCGGCTTGATTTGCTGCGGCCCAGCACAGAAGAGATCGTGCGTTCGGCGCAGCAGGTGCAGGTGGAGCGCCACGGGGGTGTGCCGCGTCAGCACAGTCCTGGAGAATCTGTTTTGGTGCGCGATTATGGGAAGGATAAGTCGCGGTGGAGGGAAGCAGTCGTCGAGCAGAGGACCGGTCCGGTATCGTATCGGGTACGCACCGAGGACACCGGGGTGTGGAAGCGGCACGCTGATCAAATATTACCATTACGGAAATCTAGATATTCTTTGAATCAGGTAGATCGGGGGTCACCTTCGTCGTCGTCACCTATGAATCTGGACAGGAGCATAGGAACAGAGTTGGTGTCACCACCTGGGGTTCCCTCGTCGAGTGAGGTAGTCAATTCACCGAAACTGTGCCCTCCTGTGGTGGTGTTATCGGGAGAGGAGGAGGTATGCTCGGATGCAAGTGAGAAGATAGATATAGTCTCCCCGAGTAATGTCACCCCGGTAAGGACACGACCAAAGAGAATAACTCGTAGGCAGATTAATTATAAAATTTAGATACAGCCATGGGTAATTATTGTTGTGAAGCAAGATTTAAATAATTAGGAATTATTTCTGTTTGGTTTCTTATTTAAGAAGGAGGCAATGTGGTGGAACTGGCCACTAATTGTCAAAGTGCTTTGCTTTGTGACAGCGATTTAAAAAATAAACTTCAGTATCAATGGACCCCTCGTTTCATTTCAACATGAATACTGGATACTCACAATAATGTACAGCTAATACATCACAATTATAATTTGATTTTTAAAGTTTGACCATTTTGATTTGTTGACATCAGTCAGTCAGCGTGTAGGCGTCCACTGCTGGACATACGCCTCTCCAATTTTCCACCAATCCTCCCGGTCTTCAGCGGTACGGAAACTCCGCTTTCCGCCGACGAAATTGATGTGGTCGTCCCACCTGACGGGTGGTCTTCGCACACTCCGTTTCCCTGTCCACGGCCGCCAATGTAGGACACGGTTACTCCGACGGTCGTCGTCTCTTCGGCCGACGTGCGCCGCCCACTGCCACTTGAACTTTACCAACCGCTGTCCAATATCCACTACTTTGTTTGGTGCATCAGCGGATTGCCTCGTTACGCACCAATATTTGACGTAGATAACTTAATAGTGCACCAAATCGACTGATAAAGAATATATTTTGAATATATTATAAATTGAATTCCAGTCAATCAACGTGAATGAAAGGTCGATCGAAGCGGCTCTGTAAATAAGTAGTTCATGTTTTTCATCCAGTTGAGATGGCATCTAACCACCAAGGTATTACGGGCTGACATCATGGATGTAGCTGTAGACTTATAAACCGGCATAGAAAAGACGGCGGCGAACAGTTACACATTTTCCGCTATATTATAAATCGCAGATCAGGTCCTGCTTGGAGTACTGCTCGCACCAGTGGCATGGCTCCGCCAAATATCAGCTTGCGCATCTGGATTTGTTCCAGCGCCGAGCCGTGCGACTCGGCAGCAGTGGGTGACCCCGAAGTGTCCCGCGATTTAGAACCACTTCAACTCCGGATAGATATCGGCACCCTAAGTGTGTTCTAGTGTTCTATCGCTTATTCCATGGGAGTTCTGGATATGTTTAACGAGATCCCTTCGTCCCCTTTCCACCTCCACACCACGCGCACTGGGCAGGGATTGCGTCCACGCGCACACGCACATTGCGCACACGCTGAACTTACCAACCGGTTCTGCAGATCTCTAGATCCACAGAACCGGTAAACTTTGGATCGCTCTCCCTGCCCATATATTTTCCCCCACCCAAGTACTGTCTGCACTTGTAAGGCCGGCATGGCATTCGAAACCCCATACGTCCGAATGTCCATGGGCGTAGTAAGATACGCTATGAGTGACGTGGAGCCCAATGTCGCGATTTAAAAAAAAATTATACCTACCTAGGTAGAACATATTTTGTAATTTAAATTGTCTTTGCACATTTATCTTTCACCTCAATCGGCACATTATGCCTCGTCTACGTCCTTTATTCTATGCTCGGGGTATTTTATTAATTTTACCCCTCGAAAAGATCAAAGCTAAACCTTTGTCAATATAGAGAGAAATGCTCTAATTAAGTTTTAATTTTTAATTATGTTAGAAACCGCGTCGCAACCCACTTTCCGAGGTAAGACATTTTGCACGACTCTGATTCTCCGGTTACGTTTGTGGGTAACATTTTAAGATTACTTCCACTGTAATGTATGTAAGATTATTTTTTTTATATTTATTTTTATTTTGAATGAAGGGTTTGCTATTGTTGTAAAAATATTTTAAAAACATTGTGACTTGCGAAGTTTGTTTGTCAGTTCTTCTTCGCATTGAATTTAGAACTGGCGGAATTTTTGACATGTCCAAGCGTAGGTTACCTACCTATAAACAAAATTAATCAGTGGTACTGCTGTTCAACACCATCAACTGAATGACAAGAGATTTGAAGTATGGACATACATAGATATTAATCTACATACATACATACATATCACACACGCTGAATCCCGACAATTGGGGTAAGCAGAGTAATCGGTGTTGTGGTGCAAGAACTCTGGTAGATTACAGCACAACACCGACCACCACGTTTCGCAAAGTATTCGAACAAGATTCAATCGATCAAGCAGCAAGTAAGGCACGAAGACCCTCCTGCTGCATGACTCGGTGGAAGTACCGTGCCAAGGTGAGAGGTGGCGAGCCTGTCGCCCTTTAGCACGGCATCTTGTCCTTATCCCTTAGTCGCCTTTTACGACATGCACGGGGAGAGATGCAGTGAGGCTATTCTTTTTAAGTACCGGCCCCACACGGTACTACCGGCCCCACACGGTACTATTTATTATTACGTTATCCATTTATTTACACATTTTTTTTATATTAATTTTACATAATATTTACAAACTTAAAATCTAAAATTAATACAAAAACAAATGGAGTACTACTATTATTACTTTATTACTACTATTAATCTAGCTTTCAGTATTAAGATCCAACCCGTTCACGTATTCGCGCATGCGGCCGGATAAATTCGCATTGAATCGTGCAGTAATCAGGCACCTCTGTCGACTAAAACAGATCCTTCGGTCTAGCCTGCTGAGGCCTAACGAACCGTACGCCCGCATTCTAGTGGCTCCGTGCAAATATATACACAGGAAGCCGTTCCTCCATTATCAAATATTTTGTCACCAATATTCTGTCGAAATGCACACCATTTACGGCAGAAAGCTGCTAAAACTCAGCCTCGGTAGCTCAGTGCGGTAGGTCGAATGTTATTAAGCAACCCTGGGCGCGGTAAGTACTTGGATTGGTGACCGCTCGACCGTTGGAGGCTGACCGGGGTTCAGAATCCACGTTAAACTGTAGGTCCCTTCCCTTCTTACCTTACTAGGTGGTACAGTTTATCCCGGCCGGGTTGGTACCACCGCACTGAGCGAAACGTCGCTGGAAACGGCTATGTCAATAGTTCGTGTTTAATGAAGGGAAGCATTGACATAACACCTAATTCACCTGGTGTTATGGGCCTACATCACGGATGTTGTAGGTGATATAGCCAACCGGGTCAGTTTCCATAAAAAAACTGCTAACTGTGCCTGTCTACTACTAACTGTATACTTTCTCGATGAAATTAAGTCACTATAAGGGCGAGCGAAACCGAAAACCGAGCTGCGTAAAGGAAGGAAGGAAGAAGGAATGTAAAGGACAATTTTCTAGAAAAAAAAAAAAACAAAAACAAACTAAGACACTAAGGACAAGACCGAAGGCTGAATTGAGTTCAAATAAACGATATACCTACTCTCTTGATGGAAGTAAGTCACTAAGGGCGAGCCCGAAGCTGGGCAAGGGAAAGAAGTGAAATCAGATGGAGATAATCCCAGCTATTTATAGAGTCCGTCAATCAAATGGTAAAAGAACAAGATGGCTGCTGGGATTGAGCCTACAAAATTTACGCAAAATCACAGGTATTGTTACTGGGCATAACTGTCTCAAAAGGCATCTCTACATAATGGGCCTTACATACGACCCACTATGTTCTCAATGTGCGGAGGTAGAAACCAGTGATCACTTCGTCGGTAAAAAACCACAAAGATGAGGAAGACTTCAATAATCGACTGGAATATTGGAGTATGCAGCATAGGCGGGCAGTCTGAACTACCATGGGCAGGGAATCAAAAAAAAGTAAAAAAAGTCAAAAACATTCATTTGTAAATATGATTGTTCACATTCAATTGGTCACATTCAAATTCACATGGTCAGTAAAATTCCCGCAATAATAATTTGTCAATATAATATTATGATTTTCTACAGCTAAATACACAAATTTTAATTTTAATTTAAATATACGACGGCAGGGCACGAATAGACGACGGCAGCAGGTAATTTCCCCACCCCCTTCGGGATAGGCGCAATAGTTTCAACCTGCGGACTTGGTAGCCAGACTGACCCCGTCAGTCCTCCCACCAAGAATACGTATATAATATACTAGCTGTTGCCCGCGGCTTCGCTCGCGTGAAATTCGTATTCCAAAGAAGAATGTAAGTAACTAAGGGCGAGGCCGAAGGCCAAGCTGCGTTCAGGTAATCGATAAACCTCCTCAAAGAAAGTAACTAACTAAGGGCGAGGCCGAAGGCCGAGCTGCTTTCAGGTAAACGATAAACCTTTCTCAAATAAAAGAAGTAAGTAAGGGCGAGGCCGAAGGCCGAGCTGCGTTCAGGAAGACGATAAACCTTCCGGAAGAAAGGAAGGAACTAAGTGCGACGCCGAAGGCCGAGCTGCGTTCAGGTAAACCAAAAACCCTCTTCCGCCTTCGGCCCTCGCCCTTAAAGACTTCCTTTCTTCTATAGAATATAATAACGTTTACTCAATCTATTTATTTCATAAAAATAAAAAAGTAATATTAATAACTAAAGAATTAAAACCTACCTAACAAACATTAAAATAACTATCAAAACGGGCATTTTCAAATGTTCTTAGAGCACTTGCGGCATTACCCCGCTGGATGGCAAGGCTTACCCTTTGAATGAAGTACATAAGCCCTTGATGGCGGGACACCAGTTGCGTCAACCAGCAGAGGCCCAAGCCTCTTTTGGCTTCACTGCTCCACGGACCGGGGGTTTCAACCGCAAACGCAACAAATTCGAAATATTGAATTATATTTCTATATTTGTTGCGTTTGAGGCTCTCCGCCCTAGCCTCGGCCGCGCCAGCCTCTCTTGAAGATGTCCTAACGTGACTTGGAGCCAATGTGAGAACACAAGTGGCGTCCCACATCAAAGAACTACCCTTAGTCCATGGCACTAAGGTGATAGCATGGGGCCTCTTGCCATCCAGCCGGGAATAACCGCGAGGTTCTAGGATGCACGGTATATTTGCCGTCAGAAGCGTGGACTTTATAATAAAATTTAAATTAAATTAACGCAATCTTAATGTTAATTAACTTTATTCGAGATGGTTTAGCTTCTTCCTGAACGAAGCTCGGCCTTCGGCCTCGCCCTTAGTTACTTGCTTTCTTCGAGATGGTTTATCATTTGTCAGAACGTAGCTCGGCCTTCGGCCTCGCCTTAGTTACTTATTTTCTTCAAAAATGTTTACCTTCTTCCTCAACGCAGCTCGGCCTACGGCCTCGCCCTTAGTTACTTGCTTTCTTCAAGATGTTTTATGGTCTTCCCGAATAGAGCACGGCCTTCGGCCTCGCCCTTAGTTACTTACTTTCTTCAAGATGGCTTAGCTTCTTTCTGAACGCAGCTCGGCCTTCGTTCTCGCCCTTAGTTACTTGCTTTCTTCGAGATGGTTTTTCAATTATCAGAACGTAGCTCGGCCTTCGGCCTCGCCTTAGTTACTAACTTTCTTCAAGATGGTTTAGCTTCTTTCTGAACGCAGCTCGGCCTTCGGCTTCCCCCTTAGTTGCTTGCTTTCTTCGAGATGGTTTTTCAATTATTCGAACTTAGCTCGGCCTTCGGCCTCGCCTTAGTTACTTACATTCTTCAAGATGGTTTAGCTTCTTCCTGAACGCAGCTCGGCCTGCGGCCTCGCCCATAGTTACTTACTTTCTTCGAGAAGGTTTATGGTCTTCCAGAATAGAGCTCGGCCTTCGGCCTCGCCCTTAGTTACTTACTTTCTTCAAGAATGTTTTTCTTCTTCCTGAACTCAGCTCCGCCTTCCGCCTCGCCCTTAGTTACTATCATCGAGAAAGAATATCGTTTACGTGAGCGCAGATCCGCCATCGGGCCCCCCTTTAGTTACTTACTTTCTTTTTTTGAAATACGACTTTCACGCGAGCGAAGCCGCGGGCAACAGATATATAAATTTTTATTGCACCAATGACAGCGACATAACTTCGACTTTCAATAATTTTTTTTATTTATCAAACAATTTGTCACCGGCCAGCTCACGTCGAGATGACAGTTCTCCGTTGTCAACATGACATTTAAAATTGTTTTTTACCATTACTTTGGATTGCGTGATTTTTATTATATTTTTTAATTATTATGTTAATCCGGGATATACACTGTCACTATAAAAAGTTTCGTCAAATTCCGTTCAGTGGTTTTTGCGAGATGCGCGTACAAATAGACATTTTTGCATTTACGATTTTATTATATGTATAGAAAGAATAGATATGTTATAGACTATTGTGTTCAAGTTATAAAAAAGAAGAACTTGTCATTTTCGTTGTATCTGCTTATTTTTAAATTTCGAATGAATATTTTATTCAAATTGTATTTGCTGCCAGTTCTCAAGATATAATTATGTACTTTGGACTACGTGATTTTAAACGCGCAATAATGTTTAAAATTGTTAAATTTTTTTTTTATTTTTGTTAATTTTTTTTACGTATTATGTTAACCCGGCATATAAACTGCCACTATACAAAGTTTCGTCTAATTCTGTTCAGTAGTTTTTGCGTGATGCGCGTACAGACAAACAAACAAACAAACAAAAATTTTAAAAACTGTTCTAAAATGTTCAGTATCTCATTTTAAGCCACCCTGGTTAGTTTTTTTCCGAATACATTCAATGTACAGACTTTCTTACCTTTACGATTTTATTATATGTATAGATTATATACGAGTATAAGGGTGAGACAGATAAGTAAACTGCATGCACTGTCTATGCGTCCACAACTGGCCATACGCCTTTGAAATCCTCCTCTAGTTCTTGGTCAGTGATACGGAAGCATTGATTTTCACCGACGTACTTTATTGATGTCGTCGTCCCACCTGTCCGGTAGTGTTCCCACACTCTGATTTCCTGTCGATGTTCCACGACCATCACTGCAGAACACGGTAACTTCGACGTTTTTGTCTTATCATCGGCTAATGTGTCTAGTCCAGTCCACTATGTCACTTTTTTGCGAATTTACCCACGGCTAATAAATATCGACTAATTTTGGTATTTATTATTTTATTATAAAGCGGATAGCCTGATCAAAAACAGATAAAATATAAGCAATACATACGTACATTGTTCAGTGGGATCAAATATGTGTGTGTGTAGTGAGTGTCAATGCAATGCAATTGTCAGTGTGGAGAAGTGTAGTGTTTTGTGGTGGTTGTGTAGTGTAATGTGGTGTGATGCAGTAGTCGCGTACCAGGCGCGTACTCACAGAATTTTGAGATTTTGAGACGTCGTCGGCGGATTGCCTCGAATCATTCGCGTTTATCTTGTGTACAAGTGTGCATCGAGATTTATCACGAGAGGATGAGCTCCGAAGAAATTTTCAAAGAAAACAAGTCGCAACCAGCGAGTTATATATGACTTATAAGGGATGAAAGTGCGGGAAGGTAGCGCGACGCGGAGAGCCGAAGGGTAGAGGAGGTGCTGGCGCGGGGGCGAGCGGGAGGTGCACGCGGACTGCGGAAATATACATACATTGTTCTACAATATCTTCGGCAAGATGCAACCCCTTCTGTGTATATATTCCCATGTCTGTTCGGGACATCGATAATGCATCTATTCATGCTCATTACTACATTGAAACATTAACAATCAATTATTATTACTACCGTAATAGCAATATGGTATAATTTTCCACGAGCACTGTGTGAGACTTAGGCTGTTTTGAAACGATGACATATGATATGCACTGAATCATTTGCCAACCATATTTTGGGCCTTATTACTTGAGGTTGAAGGTTGTGTTCGCATAAACTAAGAATGACTTTAAGATGTTTTAAGAATAGAGGGAATACGGTATCGTCAAAGCTGTATCTAAACGAGATGATGGTTCCCGAAGCAATGCATAAGATTAAATTGGGGTCTCCGCGTGTCCATTTCAAGGTTCATCTGGCAGTCAGGGTTCCAATCTCTATTGCATTACTCGTTAGCAAACTAACCCTACATTTTACTATAGTTTCTAGTAGGTACTGTACTAGTTTTATATAGGTTTTCACTCATTAGGTACAAGTACAACGAATACACGAATTCTATAACCGTCCAAATTTATCAACTGCAAATCGGCATAGTTTATGCGAGGAAAAATTAAAGTCTTGGCAACCATGTTGATGTAATCCTACCATTGTAAATTTGATCAAAAATTAGACCAAACATGTTAAAATTCTTCGAATATGCTTTAGACGATGGAATCCAACAACGAAGGTGTGCTTTTCCAGCCTTCCCACATCTTTAAGACTATCCACAATATAGCTTGGGTATTTTTAGGGTTCAACAAAATGCCAAATTGAATGGCCCAGTGACATATTTGACACAGGTCAATATTTTCCAAAAAATTGTGTTTGTGTAAATTTGAAGACCATGAGCGTATTTAATATGATACCTGGAATGAAGCATATTGGTGATCAGTTTTATAAATAAACAAAACAGAAGAGGCGAAAGGACACCGCCCTGAGGCACACTCGTAAGCAGCATAGTACAGTCAGATGACCTATCAGAGGTACTTGAAACTTTTGACTTCACGCTTTACTTATAATTTTTAATACTTGATAATATGTAATAATCTTCAGAGATCTTCGCTCATCAGGCTTTTGTAGATATTTTCTATATTTTTCTAACACTTCCAAGAAAAAGTAGGCCAATAGGTTTTTCCCTGTTTTCTGCCTTTTCGTCAAATACTTGTCGCACTTATCAATCTTGCCTCCAGTCGAGGTCAGTATTCGGTGCTGTCATTGCTTGGGCTGAAGCAAAAGATTCATTTCTGCGAAAAGGTCTCTGTACTGAATCTAGCATAGAATAGAAATAAATTCAAAGTGCCTGTGCTTATCGCATTATTTTAGGGTTCCGTATGATACATTGTGTCAGTTCGTCCTCAAACAGTCTGTAACAATGCGAATAGCTGGGGTTTTACTTTTGCGTAAGCACTGCTACTACAGGACTAGAGACCACTTTGAAATATTTAAGTAAATTTATTGGTTAGTTTTTATCCCCCGTCGCAAAAGGAGGGATGTTATAAGTTTAACGCCTCCGTCTGTATGTGTGTCTGTCTGTCTGTCGCATCGTAGCTCCCAAACGGATGGGCCGATTTGGATGCTTATTTTTAGTACAGTTTCTTTTTAAATTGTATTTGTAATGGAATAAACAATGTTGTATTTATTTTTTGTCTAAACACCACGGTGCGCCGGCACGACGTGTCGTCTTTGTGACTCATAAACTCATAAGATGCACGATAGGAATGATAGGATACAATGCCGCGTCGTCGTCGTAGAAAACTATCAAAATAATATAATAAAATTTCGTAATTTGTCTAAAAATTTAGGTACTCGCTCTATCACCCTGAGTAGTAACGGATACGGCGTCCAAATTGAGATGACGATAAGAAGATTGTATTTGGCTAGGACGATGGATCTTGAGGTATCAATTTTGAGGTCATAACACCTCTAAATTACCAAAGGTTTATGGTGTTCGTCTCTTCCCTCTTTGTGCCAGTCGGCGGTCCATGGGGCACTTTGTCTAATGAGTTTACTCAGAATATTCGAGGCTGTGTGGTGTATACTTAGAATAGCTCGTGCTCTATTCAGAGCGCGAGAAATTCTAAGGCTGGAAACAGTAGCAAGTGGAGGTCCGTCGTAGACGGCTGTATACAGGATGCTGTAACGGCCACTACATTAAATTTAGGAAATGATTATTGGCATCAATAGTAACAACAAAGCCAAATAACTTATTTCCTTTTAAGTAAAAAGTTACAGTTTTCATAAAAACAAATTTATTAATTTATTGTAAAAAGGAATGTTCTTGTGAGTACTATTGCTCTTCCAGTCAACCAAGACTGTTTTTATGGTAGAAACTAAATTTTGACGTGATGATGTCACGTCTTATAAATTGATGAACACCGGCTGCACGCACGAAAAAGTGTCACGTTCCATCTAAACCGTGTGTGCAAGCGAGAGCGTGATAGAGAGGCATATACAATAGTAGGAAATACAAAATATTTTTCTCCGTCTTTTGCGAGCCTCAAACCCGCGGTCCCTGCCACCATCACTGACCAGACGTGTTATACACGCGGCCTATCGACCGTCTACTTATCGCTGCAAATTTTCTCAACAGTATGTGACAACAGTATGTGAATTTCATGGAGCGACATCTAGCGTCCACATCTAGCGTCAATATTAAATTAAATACTTCAGCCAGCGGTATACTTGATTTAGCAGTTAGGTAATTGTTGCAACGTTGAACATGTAGATGGCGTTATGTAGGTTTTTTAAATTTAAATAATAGTCGTTATTTTCTCATATTTTTTATTTGTTATTATCACATCTTTATCATGTACTTAAATTAATTTTACATGGTAAATATCCGGCGGAACTGATTTACCTTATGACATCATCACGTAAAACTATCGTCCGTAAACCAACTTTACAGACAACCAATTTTTTAAATCAAATTAAAGGTTCTTATCATTTCGCAATCTCTTTCTCCCTCCATCTCTTTCTCTATTTCACACTCTCATTCTCTCTTCCTTTCTTTTCGTCTCTTCAAACGTTGTAATTAGGTCTACAGAATATGAAACGTAGCCTCCCGCGCCGCCGCAAGTCTCATTTCATTTTCGCCATCGCCTCCGCTGCAAATCTTTACAATTCATCTGTAATTGAATAAAGCTCTGCTGTACCGGCTGTTGTATTCTCGCGGGAGTGCGCTGCTGCGCCGTACCTGTGTCGATTCCAAGTTTGGCACTAGTATATCGTTCAGTTCAATATATTATTTAGATAGGTAGGTAAGTTTTTTTTTAAGTAATTTCTGTTCTTCATTTTTTTAGTTGTTTTGAAATTACCCCACTTAATACTAAATTATGACGAAATCAGAAATTTTAAATAAATTTTAAATTAGTGCAATAAAAAAGTGATTTATTGTTTCAATTAGTAACTCTATTACAGTGTAATAATGTAGAACTTAATACCTACCATAGAATGTGTAATTTTTTCTATTTTAAAGGATGTTTATAATAATTTGTATACAATTGAATTTATTATGTGAGAGAGATATTATACAATTTTAATATTCCTTTAAGCCTTCTACAGTTGTCATAAAATTTCTTAAATTAATAATTATATTTAAAACGTAGTCACAATAAACATAAAATCGATAAAAAATGCAAGACTTAAAAATATAAGTTATAGTCAAGAGTTATAAAATACGTCTTCCAATAAAATCTATTTTACATATTTTCGGTATTGGCGGTGTTGGCAGTGTTGACGGTGGTGGCACGACTGAGGACTCAACGAGTGTTGGAGCATTCTGTCATCGAACCTTTGCATTCTCGAGCTTTCACGCACGCAATCAGTGAGGTCGAGGGCGAGTGTCATCGCTGGATATATTAAGCTTGAATGCATGCATGTACGCTTAGAGCCGAAGTACTTTAATGTAATATGCCTGCATCGTACGAACGAGCGGTAAAAATTAAGAACGAGCATAGTGCATCTACGACTGTTCTACCTCTGCCTATAGGCAAACCGCGCGTCACACTTACCAGAGCAGTATTATTTCTATACATACATGCTTGAATAAATCAATCATAAGCCGATTTCGGTTCACTACTGAACATATAACTGTTCCAAGGCACGCCACCAGACGGTGTTCCGCTCTTTTCAATTATCCACTCCCGGCTAGAACCTACACCTCGTTAGAACCTTCTCCATAGAATTTTCTACCTTTGTCAGGTCGCCCGTCCACCAAGCTGGGTTCGCCGCATTCTGCGATTACTTTTACGTGACCTCGTGGATCGAGTTATGAATGTATGCAGCAGATTAAGTTTAATTAAGATTATACTAACGTTAAGATTTATTTGCAGAAAGCTCAACACATACAATACTTAATATTTTATAATTGCTATTTGTGTTCACTGAGAAAATGGCTACAAACTGCATTTGCTTTTAACCGAATAATTTCATTAAAAGAAATTTAGCCTCGCTAGACGTTGGTGGTAAATTTAAATAAAACAATAAATTCATGCGATGCGATGTTTGCGTTCGTACCGCACTTGGAATCGAGTTACAGGCTTCAGACAATTAGTTGAATGCGGAGTGAGAAGCGAGAGGGGAATGTGAAGTGCAATAGGAATCTTTTATGAACGTTGTGAGACAGGTAAGTGAGGTGAAGTGTACGAGCCGAGATTGGTAGAACTATTGGGTATCTATGTTGAGTCTGGAATTTTATTCGTTTAATCGAATTACTATATTTTTATAATTCTGTTTACTCTGTATATCCAATTGGGAAACCGGCGTGACGTTAATGCACTTACATTTCACTACATGAAACTCTCAAACTTCCAAAGGTTGACTGGAAGAAATATCTTAAGGAATAAATCCGCCTTTGCACCTCATAGAAACTATTATAATGGGCTTGATGGGTAACTGTCGTCGTACCTTCCTGTTAATTGTCTTTCTCTAATATTTTGCTAAACGTGGCGGTCCGTGTTGTGATGTAGGTAATTCACCAGAGCTTTTCGTTTTATTTTTTATTTAATTTATATCAAACACCTACAGTCAATGATATTATAAGGCCAACAGTGTACACTGTACACAGGACATTAAAACATAAAAGATTAATGACACAAATAGTACATTAGTGTCATGAATATAAACTTCAATGTAGCGTATCATATATTTATTCACTTGTCTCGGTTAATCAATTCTACAAACAATCTCAAGTACACTATCGTCTTCTTCCTCGATCCGTTAATGACACAAATAGTCATAGTAGTATGTGCAACCCAATGACAGGTGAGCACAGCAAGCATAATACGGATATAAACTAATACATAAAAGTTAGATACAGAAACAGAGACTTAAATCAAAATAAAACAACAACAACGACTACATCTGCAATACAAAACTAAAAGGAGAAAAAAAAAACAAACACAAATAGAACACAAAAAAATGAGTAAGAAAATAAAATTATTTAATCCAAAAATTGTATATACTATAATAAGTACATAGAAAAAACCTAATACACACTAAAATAAAATCAATATTGAAAAGAAGAAGCTCTTGCAGCATAACTCCGATTACTCTGTATGCAATTCTTGTTTATTTAGTTCGCTGTCTTCTATTTTAGGTCCGAATGTTCTCTGCCAATGATTCAACGCCTGCTCTATCGATGTGGCGATGTTGTTTATGGCAAACAGTGCACTCGGACCCGAGTTGCCAGCGACTGACCACATAGGACGTTAATATTTTATCGCTCGGTTGAGCTAAGAAATAGCAACGCTGCGCTGGCTGTGGAACATCGCTTACAACTTTGCGATCATAGAACTCTATAAGTAGAAGAGGATTAACTTGTTAAGGAATTGAAAAACCGGCCAAGTGCGAGTCGAACTCGCACACCGACGGTTCCGTATCGCCATGTCATGGTCAGCGCTGCTTCATACTGTTTTCGGTAGATGGCGCGCATACAGTTTTTAGTTTCTTGTATGGGGACAACGTGATTTTTTAACTTTTTCTTATTTTCGATTATTTGTTGTTATATCGGCCATAATAAATAACACATATTCTGTGAAAATTTCAACGGGCTAACTATTACGGTTCAAGAGGTACAACCCTCGGACGGACAGACAGACAGACAGACGGCGTAGGCTTAGTAATAGGGTCCCTTACGACGGATACGGAACCGTAAAAACATGTACAGAGGTGAAATTATAAATATGTGTTATATAAGAACAAACCAACGGCGCCTACGTATACTTAGCTATCTGACAATGACACTACACCATAGTGGTTTTTGATAAATTCATAGAGCGAACAAAAAAACTAATCGGCCAAAAATTTACATGGTGATTTTTCCAAATGACTCCTCAATTGATTGCGTTGCGTGCCGACCAAATTTTAGGAAAATTGCAACCTTACCACTACAGGTCTGTTAATCAAAGCTGGCACGTACTAACACTATCGCGTAGTGTCTGCGTGTAAGCGCATGGATGACGTCGCACTGCATCCGCCCGATCTGCCTCACTCGCACTTGCACAATTTCATTGGTGTGAGTACTGTGCACGCGCCAGCTTTGATTAACATACCTGTACGTTGTATGCAATATTTGTAAATGCAGTTTCTGGGTGTTCACTTCTGTCGTAGCGATATGTTGAAAGTGGAGGGAAATTGAATTCTTACGATTGTAGCTGAAGCAAACTTTCTGGGTTAAGCGGCTGATTTTTCAGAAGGAATATTCACTAGAAAAATAGCGGGTTTTGAAGACATACTAATTTGTCGTTAACGTTGTTTTTGGTTAGCCCTCATTATTATTTGATTCTAAAATTATATATATTTTTTATGGAAAAATAAGCCCACCTTTCTGAGAAAAGCATGTACATACAATAAAACAAAAAATTCCAAGTGCCATCGTGCTGGAAAGCGTATTTCCGCGCGCTGCCAACTTGCCAGCACTTAAAACTTCCTCTCCGGAGCATTCTCTTGAGTTTTCATAAATCCAAGTATCTACCAGCGCTGCGGCCAGGGCCCCGACATATGTAACATTATTGCCGCTAAGCTTTTAACACAATATAGCGAACAAAGCAAGGTGGGTACAGCAGGGGGTACACTTAACGGCCCGCTACCGGCGGCTAAAAACTAGCATTTTTTTTTTATGGAATCTGACACGTTTGGCTACATCACCTACAACATCCGTTATGTCAGCCCATAGCACCGGGTGAACTAGGTGCCATGTCAGTGCCTCTCTTCATTTCATATCGGTTACACTGAACTGGACGGAAAACACAAACTATTTACATAGCCGTTTCGACAACCGTTTCATTCAGTGCGGTGGTAGCAGCCCGGGCGGGTTGAACCGTACCACCTAGTAAGGTAAGAAGGGAAGAAAAGGACCTACAGTTTTACGTGGAATCCGAACCACGGTCAGCCTCCAACGGTCGAGCGGTCACCCATCCAAGTACTGCAATCGACTGTCTGCACCACTGAGCTATCGAGGCTGACGTGACGAGCATCTAGTTTCTAGTATGTTACTCGATTTCTCCGACAATTCTCAACCGATTTTAATGATTTTTCTTTTGATGAGTAGGTAGGGTATATCTCAGGGTTGGTCCTTTCATAAATTTTATGAATGAATACCACCCGTAAGGGTAGGAAATTAAGGGTGAACAGTTTCACACTGAAGAATTTTTCAATCACCCACTTCCCGTTAACCGATTGAAATATTATGAGATATTACTAAAAATAGGGAAATAAAAAAACTGTTAAAAAAACATTGAACCGACTTTAACCCCTAAAAAGTATTAAATAATATTTTGATCTTGAGTAGAAGGCGGTACAAAAGCACACCTGAAAACGTTAGATGGACCCTTTTGTGCTTTCGTAACGCCTTCTACTCAAGATCGAAATAATATTATTTAAAACTTTTTAGGGGTTGAAGTCGGTTCAATGTTTTTCTTAAACAGTTTTTTTTTGCTGTGTGTGTCTGTGTCTGCCTACTCCCCGCTGCCGTTATGTAACCCTCATCCAAAGTGAGCTGAGTGCAGTCCATGGCTAAGCTCACCAGAAATTAGATTACCTCTCGGCGTCTGCCGTGGGTAGGGACGAGGGCAGACGCGGGGGAGAGAGCTGGGGGGCAGGGCTGAGGGGGGAACTGGCTCCCTCATGAGGCGGAAGTACTGTGGAGGAATGTGGACGTTATTACTGGAACGGAACTTTATAGAGGCAGACTAAAATGTAGTATAATTGGTGTGGCGTGCCTTGGAAGAGGCCTATGTCCAGCAGTGGACCGATACAGGCTGATGATGATGATGATGATGAAAAAACATTGATGAAATTATACAATCAATACTCAATACTAATAATAAATCTGTAAGGGAGTAAGTTAATTTGTTTTGTGAGATACTGCGTTTGTAGACTCTATGTATGATACTAAAACGAAATTGAGGATTTTTAGAAATCTTTTATGTATGTTTGCATGTTCCTCCGTAGCTCTTAAACCGATCATCCGAATTAGATGAAACTTAGTACATGCACGTTTATCTATATGTGACACAGGATAGACCAAATTCAGTTCCGGTTACGCTAAGATGTGGTTCTCATACAAACCGAATTTTTCCGCGCGCCGAAATTATCGCACGCACGGTAGCGGGCCTACTTACTTTCTTCTTTTTAAATGCGAATTTCAGGCGAGCGAAGCCGTGGACAAAAGCTAGTAGGTAAACAATACACAAAAGTAGTCAATGGGTTAACATCAAGCGTTACTGATTATGCAGTCAAGTAAGGTATGCCATTCAGATAACATGCCGCCAATAATAATATTTTAAATTACAGTTTGCTCCATATTTAAGTGGCTTCAGGTGGCTCTAAAGATCCGTATTGTGACCGACGGAGATGAAATTTAATACGAAGTCCTCTCTAGGACGACACCTTGTGGGAGAAATTTGATTCTATCAGAGTTCTCTATCTACAGAATTTAAACATTTCTCCGCTTGAAGCGATGTGCCGTGCGATTGAACCTATCTGTGGATTTGACTATGTGTGCGTGGGTATTTTTAGGTTTCCGTATCCCGTACGGAAGCCTATTACTAAGCCTACGCCGCCTGTGTACTCCTGTATCTGTCCTACTGCTGTATTTTGGGAACCGTAATAGGTTAGCCGGTTGACATTTTTACAGAATATGTGTTATTATGGTGGATATAAGAAAAAATAATAAAATATCATCATCATCATCAGCCTGTATCGGTCCACTGCTGGACATAGGCCTCTCCCAAGGCACGACACCACACGCGGTCTTCCGCTCTTCTCATCCATCCACTCCCGGCTACCTTTTTTAGGTCATCTGTCCACCTAGCCGGGGGCCGTCCCACGCTACGTTTGCTTGTACGTGGCCTCCATTCGAGTACCCGTCTACCCCATCGGTTGTCGGGTCTGAGACCCAGCCCACTGCTACTTCAGCTTGCTTATTTTCTTAGCAATGTCGACTACCTTAGTTCTTTGACGTATCACATCGTTACGGTTTTATCGGCCAGAGAAATGCCGAGCATTGCTCTTTCCATAGCTCGCTGAGCGCCTTTAAATTTGTGGACCAGGCCCATCGTCAGGTGCGCGAGTCCGACTCGGAGTTGGCCGGTTTTTTTTAATTGAAACCAGACATGGACCGCCTACAAGACCTAACTAATGTCAGCTCTTCACACCTTGGTGAATTAGTCGCAACTGCAGTGCTTGAATTTGGTCATGCCGGCTACACTGAACTAGACGAAAAACACGATGTATTTTTATAACCCTTTCCACGGACCCTGATTCAGTAGTGCCGTAAAGAATGGAACCCGATCCACAGTGATGCTCAATCAAATGGTCGGACAGTCACTCATTCAAAGTCAAAGTTAAAAACACTGCAACCTCAGAGAGCGATCTGATAATATTCCTTAACATTTTTTTTTTATAAATTCGGCTTTCTCATAATATGCCCTTCTAGTAGTAAGATGTATTCGAACCACTCCCCAAAACAATTGGACAAAATTGCACAGTATTATAAATCTGAATACGAAACAGACATTTCACAAAATCATACATATGATGCGTTCAAAATAGAAAGCTATATTTACCTATCTAGTAAGCCTTAAATTTCGTGTTTAAAAAGCACGTGCAGTCGACACAAAAAATTAAAACACGCTAGCACAACTCTGTCATACCTACAAAAGTCGTCTCCAACGTTAGAAAGCTTCGAGCCACAATCGAAAACGCATCTGACACATGGTCCTACCGAACAATGTCCAGTTTTAGAGCAGATATGCTCGATTCACATCTCTAGCAGCCAATACGAACCAAAATCGTGCACGGCTTCCGAATTTCGAGCTGGAATTGCGTTCACGCGTCCCAAATATTCTGGATTTGGACATAGGAATATGAAAACAAAGGAGGATGCCCTCTCTGATATAACTGTTACACGATAGGTCACCGTGATATTATGTAACTATATATTTTATTTATGGATAGCGCGAATGTGGCATCGTTTCACGTACAAGCAGGTGTCTAACGATGCCCATGGACATTCGGTGATGCACGGGGATTGCGAATGCCACGCCGGCCTGGCAGGAGCCTTTTCACGCCCCTTTTCAAGAACCCCAGGCTGTACTTGGGAGGAAATAGATGGGCAGGGAGTGCGTTCCACATTATCCCGATTCTGTGAATAAAAGATCTATAGAACCGGTTGGTACGCATCCGTTGTAGATCGATTGAATAGAGGTGCATCCCTTCCCCAGTACTTGTAGTGCGGAGGTGGAACGGGGACGGCGGAATCGCGTTAAATAGCTCCTCCGAATACTCCCCATGAAATAGACGATAGAACACACTTAGGGAGCCGACGTCCCTACGGAGTTGTAGTGGTTCTAAGTCGCGGGACACCGCAGGGTCACCCACCAGCCGCACGGCACGACGCTGGATTGAGTCTAGCGGCGCAAGCTGGTATTTAGCTGAGCCATCCTACAAGTGCGAGCAGTACTCCAAGCAGGACCTACCGAGCAGGATATACCGTCGGTGGAGACGATGGGGGCATGGTCTGTGGAAGCAAAGCGGCTAGCGAAAGCAGCCGCTTCACACTTTACCACGTTGTACAATGTTTGAGGAACAACGTTCGCTCGAGTTCCTGAGGCAGCGTATCAGTCTGGCTGTCCAGCGAGGCCACGCCTCCGCTGGCGTCCTCGGAACAGTGCCCACATCGTCCCACCTGGAGGAGAGTTATTAGATTTTGTACAGCTTATAGGTTTATATTTTATTTTGGAATTAGTTTTATGTGTTTTTTATATGTACTGTGTTCGAATCGTCACTTAGTCACTAGAAAAGTTCTAAGGAGATTGCCATATTTTTCAATTACAAAATATGACTAATTCGAATATTTTTTTTATGGAAACTGACACGGTTGGCTACATCACCTACAGTATCCATGATGTCAGCCATTAACACCCTGGTGAATTAGGTACCATGACAGTGGTTCCATTCGGTCGTGCTGTCTACACTGAACCGGACGGAAAACACGAATTATTTACATAGCCGTTTCGACAGACTTTTCATTCAGTGTGGCGGTATCAATCTGGACGCCTACTCACCTGGGCGTCTTCAAACGTCATATGACAGGCTTAACAGCCCAGCAACAGTCCGAAAATTCGCTGGTATGGCATCTTACTGAGTGTGTTTTCACAAGAGGTGAATTGGCTATGCTTACTGCACCTTCTCTTCCTTGGCACAGACAAACATGGTGGTTTTCTTAAAAAAAAAAAAAAAAAATTCCTTTCTTGCGGTAAACTTACAGTGTAATGACCTAAATATATACATACAAATACAATTTACAGGACACCAATTACAAGTTTACACATTCATGTATAACTATAGTAGATAAGGCAACACAAAAAAACCAAAACATAACACAAATGATGAAAACAAAATGGATAGTGAGCATTACTTACACAAATTATTAGTTAAAAACTAAAATAACCTAAAACGTTATATTTATTGCATCGAAAGCACGTCTAAATTTATTTCCGCTGTAATTTCGTTCATTCCGAACCAGTGCCAGCCTCAACGGTAGCAAGGTCACCCATCCAAGTTGGTTGGTTGGACTTATTTTCACGACCGTACGTACCATAGCACAATTTGAGCTAAGAATTGATTATGCTATGTACTTATGTACAACTTTTGAGTTTCAATGCCTCTTCCGAACCAAATTCTACATCGACGGGCCTCGGTACCTTCAAGCCGCCACACCGAAGGGGCGAATAAACAAAACAGTGCGGCGGTCGTCGGTGATTTACGCACCGCGGGGATACTGTTGAAATTCACGTCGATAGCGCTTTTGTTCCAACGTCTGCCCCCCTTATCTCGCGGCTAGGGATGCGCCGGTGTTGTGTTGTCGATGTATCTGAAAAACCGGCCAAGTGCGAGTTGAACTCGCGCACCGAGTGTTCCGTATCGCCATGTCATGGTCAGCGCCACTTCCGCCATTTATGGCGTGTTTTATGAAATGCTTGTTATTAGTTAAAATTCATGATTAGTTAAAATGATTCATACTGTTTTCGGTAGATGGCGCGCATACGCTTTTTATTTTCTTACATGGGACCCCCTGAATTGTTTACTTTTTCTCATTTGTATTATTTGGTGTTATATCGGCCATAATAACAAATATTCTGTGAAAATTTCAACGTGCTACCTATTGCTATTCAAGAGATACAGCACTCGGACAGACGGACAGACAGACAGACAGACGGCGTAGGCTTAGTGATAGGGTCCCGTACGACGGATACGGAACCCTAAAAAGCCTGTAAAAAGTGCACACGCTGTACAAACATGGATATAGTTCCGAAGACATTTCCTACTTGTGATCGCCGCTGCCCATCTTCCCCCGCGGCGCGCGAATGTGAGACGCTTCTACGCTCAGAAAAACTTGTCGATTTGCTTTGAACGATGCCAGAACATTGCCTGTGGATTTAGCATTGATACTATGAACCTAGCCGAGTATGGTGACATCTTGCTTGACGATGTTAATTTGAATTATTCCAGCAAATTCATTTTGTTTGATAAACTTTTTTTCGTTGATATCATTTGAGGGTAGAGTTGTGTGGTCGATATTGGACGACGAGGGAATATTATGTTTAAATTTTAGATTACAAAAATTAATAAACAAAAAAATCTAACTGGTCAGTCACTGGTGAGATTTTTATTAAGTAGATTCTTTATTCATAATCCATAGACAAATTTGCAAACTGCACTCGGATTCATCATATGTTAACATTAAATTTAGCATTTAACATATTATTTTCGTAAAAGTACTACACTATTATATTTTTAAAGTCGACTGTGCTCTCTGTCTATTGTGCATTGTGAAACGGCGTGAGCCAGACTGAACCGGAATGAACTGGACTGAGCCGGATCCAGACGACACTAGCCGGCTTCGCCACGATAAGACAGAGGACAGTCGGCGGCAAGCGATAGGTCCCTTTTGTTTGTGAACTTCAGGAGGCTGCGTCTCCTCTGTCTGACCGAGGAGACCGATATAAACTGTTTGAGTAATACTATTAAGGATTTGAACTTAGCTGAATTATTGAAATGAAGGGAAGCACTGACATGAGACCTATTTCACCCGGTGTTATGAGTTGACATTACGGATATTGTAGGTTGTGTAGCCAACTGAGTCATTTTCCATAAAAAAAAATATTAGCGGTGCGAATTTAGCAATTGATTCGAAAAATTACGAAAACAATTTCCAAAATAAATTGGAATATTTACTGCACCAGCCATCTGCCATAGGCCTCACCCTGTATGCTTTACTACAAACAAGTGTATTGTTCAAACAGATACGTATAGCTCGGCTTTCGGCCTCGTACTGAGTAAAATCTTCAAATAACCAGCTCTGCTTATAGCTTCATCGAATTTGTTGAATGTCTTCAAACGTGTACAAATGCTGTTATTTTGGTGTTTTAAATCAACGTTGACAGATTTTATGCACTGATCTATATTACTGTATACTTACAATCAGAACCCATCCATCAAACACAGAATCAAGTTTTTGTTTATATTTTTAGGATATTTCTTTTTTCTTGATTGGTGTCAATAAATGTTTTTTTTACTCTTCTTAACTATAATACCCAGATCACCCTTCGGCCTTACCTTGGTTGATTTACACTTACTGTGTTTGTCGTTTGAGTTTATAGTTAAGTAAGTAGGTATATGCTCTGCTTTAAAAAACTAGAAGTGTTTTTTTAAACTAAATTTCACGTGGGCGATTCTTCCTTTAATTCAGTGGTAATGACATGAGTGGCGGGGATATATTGCCACAATCTGTTTCTCTTGTTAGTCGGTTCATTTGGCCGCACATCGCGTAAACAAAACTACTGATCCTATTCGGAAGGAGTTTTCCGAAATATATATGGCTTTACTTGGAGTAACACGTATCCTACTAGCAGAGTTTGGTCCGAGTCAGAGGTATAAATGTCCCATATTAAAAAAAAACAAAATTGTCTTTGTATTTCACAATTGCCTTCGACTTTAGCCCGAGCGAATGGTGCCATGGGTCCCCAGGGGTCTAAATACTCCATAATAAAAACAAAAAAAATTTATGTGGTATTTTCTTATTAAGTGGTCTATGAATATAATACGCTTTAGAACAGCTTTAGTTAATAGTTCCACTATCGATATGCTTATCGACAAGTTACCTTCGCATCCCTAGCAGTTGCACAGCCTAGCCATCCCTCTACCGTGTCGATCTGCGATAGTCCAGACAAAAATATTAAATGCATGCGATTCTGCAACGCTATGTTTTTTTATTCTACTTTTGCTTTGACATATGCATTGTACAGGCTATTTCACAATGTTCTACGTCTCTAACCGCAGTTGTAGCGCTCTCTGCTTTGTTAGTTTGGCCGTGTTCGGCTTATCTGCGAAATGTCTGTCCATAGGCGAGGCGGGGATTGGAGTGTTTGAAATGTTTCTGTGGTTTGTAAAGTGGACTTGATATAAAGTATTTAGAACCTCGTACACAACAAGAACATTTTCGTGGGCATCGGCTTCTCATGCGAGAGTTCCGAGGTTTCGAATCCGGCCGGGCGTGTACCAAAGAGTTTTTTTCTGACGAATAAATGTACGTGCATACCTACACCTGCTGCTTCACCGTTCGGAACCGGTGGAAAACTGTAGTTCCCTTCCCTTGCCCCTTTACTAGGTGGTAGGCTCAAATTGTAGCCGACTGGGTTGGTAACACCGTACTGGATGTAAGATGGCCGCATAGCAGCCTCGGTTGTGTTCTCCTCTAGTCCAGTATAGCCAGCAATCTAGGGAAGTCTCCGGTATGGCACCTACCTTCTCGGAGATGATATTGACTGGTCGGACCATGTGCTTTGGCCCCTCCGACTCCGCCACCCATACGTATTACATAAAAAAAATCGCGTTGTTGTTAATTTTGTTTTCGTTTCATTTCGCCGTTTCGACCGAACTTTCATTCAGTGCGTTGGTACCAACCCGGGCGGGTTAAACCTAGTAAGGTAAGAAGAGAAGGGACCTACAGATTTTACTTGGAATCCGAGCCACGGTCAGCCTACAACGGTCGAGCTGTCACCCATCCAAATACCGACCGCGCCCAGGTGTGCTTATGATCACGACCGACAGTCGACCGACCGCACTACTGAGTCACCGAGGCCGACAGACTGGCACATTATTCGCATTGACGGTACCGAAAATCCCGATTTACCTAAAGCATAAAAAATTTACCTACTTTTTAAATATTAACATTTTATATATTAAATGCTGTCAGCTTTAGAATAAGTTCTAAAACTGAGCCAAGGAGTATCCGGATAACGGTTACTCTGCGGCTTAAGTGAGACTTAAGTCAGTCTTAATGAGGTCATTGTTTGGACCGTAAACGTCATTACAGGCGCTCGCGCCTAAGAATTTAGGCTCTAAAAAAGAAAATAACATAAAATTCAATATAGTGTAATGAGGCTTCGTTATGGTTTTTCATTTTCAGAGTTCACTAGCGGTAATTTCGGCCTGGGCGTAAAAATTTATAGAGACTGCAAAATCTGAGCTTACTCATTTACCTCCCTACCGTGTATTAGAGTCTGGCCATCGTTATTTGGTGTTAATATGGCAACCCAAATATGCCCAAATATTCAAATGGCATTCTTTAATTTTTTTCTGTTAGTATGTTTCAGCATTCATTGTTTTTATGTAAATAAATCATTCACCATATTAAAAAATATCAATTCTAATAATACATCTGTGAGGGATGATCATGGAGTAAGTCACTTTGTTTTATGAGATACTGCGTTTGTAGACTCTATTGTATACTAAAACTAAATTGACGATGTTTAGAAATCTCTTCTGTATGTCCGATCATCCGAATTATATTAAACTTTGTACAAGTACATATAACTATGTGGGACACAGGATAGGCAAAATAAAATTCAGTTCCGGTTACGCTAAGGTGTGGCTCTCATACAAATCTAAATTGTTCCGCGCGCCAAAATAAAGGACGCTAGCGGTCTCACTTACTTTCTTATTTTTAAATAAGAATTTCACGCGAGCGAAGCCGCGGGCAAAAGCTAGTTAATTTAGTTAAAGAGGCCTTAGATGAAATTTTTGTAAAAGTATAAAACTCGATGCCTTAGCTCAAATGTCTTGAAGAAAAATTATAGAGTATTTTTTTCTACAACTTAATAATTAATTGATCAAATTAAAAGTTAAGCAATATTTTAATTGATGCCGCTTAAATTAAATATAACTATCATCGGTGTTATCAGAATCATATTTTTTTTAAATTTGGGTTGCCATATTCACACCAATTAACGATGGTCAGGCTGTACTCATCTTCATTGTGTGGCTTATTACTAATTGAGCCAGTTTTCAGCACATTTTGCATTTTCTAATTAACTTGCGAAACTTCTTACTGTGGCCACAGAGGCTGTGTCGCTAAAACCAGCTGTCAGCTCAGTTTATTATTATTATTTCATCCATAGGTAGGTAACCTACTTTTTGGATACGTCGAAAATTCCGCCAGTTCTGTTTCAATTCGAAGAAGAACTGACAAACAAATTTCGCAAGTCACAATGTTTTCTTAGGAACTTATAAGTATTATCGTTGTTGTAATTAAACCATTCTAATACAAATTAAAACTAAAATAATAAAACATAAATGTCGTCCAGTTCGACGAGACGACGCCCCAGCAGGTGTCCAGTACGCTAGCCGCGTTGCCCCTCTGAATTTCGAGGCTAATTCGCCGTGCGAGATTTTTACAAGAGCATACATACAAGCGTCAAACTTGGTGTGATTATAGTTCATTATAGTGCAAACCCTAAAGTAAAACAAGTTTTTATTATTTTGTTGTTTTACTTTTATGGATTAAATATTTTTTATTCTTACCAATATTTAGTTTTCATATTTTTATACAGGGTGTTTCAAGATAGGCTTGAGAAAATTCAGGAATAAAAAGTACTCATTATTAGAAAAAATAAAATCTTTATCACTCAAATTGAAAATCCGTATTTCTTTTTCATACAAAAATTTAAAATTGTAATAAAAACTCGATGCACAGTGAGTATGGGGAGATTTGGCAATAGTGCTTTTTAGGTCTAGGGAGTGCAATGACCTACTCCAGTCGCCTTTTTCTTTTGATGTCATTAAAATTTAAGTGTTTGGTATTTACCTACATGCAGTTCAATTTCTACTAGTTAAGCATGCAAGTTAGCCATTTTATGTTTATTTTATTAAATGTATGCCCCTCTTTATTAAGAGGGGCATTAACCGTCCACCAAATCTCGATTAAACTTTTTTCAGCAGTTTTTTTACTATAAAATGACCGAATCTGGGAAAAAGTTTCTAAGCTCTTCGTCTTCAAATATGGACCACTTTCGAACCCTGAAGATACGAAACCCTATCCTGAAACACCCTGTATATACATAAAAAAATACACATGTCACACATCTTCTAAAATAAAATATAAAAACTCAGAGATGCGCAGGTATTTACTTAGCGGTCCCCCCACTCCTTTAAGTAAGTAAACTGAAATAATGTTTGACTTTTAAAGGGTCGGGTTTTTTTTTTTAATGTTAAACATTTTTATATCTATCCGCTTACATAGAAAACGCAAAATCACTTTTTTCTTCACACCCCAGATGAGTCAAGTCCATTACAAAGTTAGCGAAAGACCGACTTAGCATTCAGTTCCGAACACCCCACCCAGTTATCTCGATGTCGAGACAAAGAGCTATTCTCCAGCCAGCGGCGACGACGTAACAATACAGCGCCTGATTTACGCTATCAACTCCTTGAATTAAGCGGTTCGCGAGGGGGTAATTTATTTAATTTTGGAATCGCTTAGTCCGTATTACTGCCTGACTGGGACTTGTATGTGTATTAATTTATTTCATCCTTAGGTGCAATGTACACCTGAATAAATGAGTCACATTATTAAAAGGCAGGAAATTATATATAAATTACATAGGAATTTTCTAAATTGTACCAACATTTCACAATTACACTTTTACAAAAAAAAAAAAAAACAAAACAAATTTACCTTGTGAATTAAAATTTTCATAAGATGCAAAATTTAAAAATACACAATATTAATATAATTTTGAATTTAGTCGAAAATATTACTATTAAACGATAAAAATAAATACAATTTAATCATCAAACGATATAAATAAGTCAAATAAAAACTAAATGAAAATTTAAAAAATATCTGCTTCGCATCAATATAATTAATCTGACAATTCTTCAGATTAATAATAATATGTCAAATGGGCCAAACTGGTGAAAAGTGGTCAAGTGCGAGACGAACTCGCGTGGAGCGGATTTCGTACCATTCTGTTTTCCATGAGAACTTTAATAACAGGCCCTAATTTTTTTTTATTTTAGACTCAGTAGTTTCTGAGATAGGGTTATAAAAATTAGGATTATAAAATTTATTTGTATTTCTGATAACGACCCCTTTGCATTGATACGTCACATAGTGCACTGAACAAAATTTTAACTTTCTAATAATTTTTCCCCTAAAATTTAAATTCGTTCATAAATGTACGATATACATCCGTGACTGGATTATTAAAACTCATCTATCATCATTACTCATGTACAATATTTCAACTTTTTATTTCCCTAAGTAGATTATTATTATAATTTTTTTTATAGAAAGCGCGACATTAATTGACGCCGAGGCCACCCATAAGGTGTCTAGCGACGCCCATGGACATTCGGTCGTATGCGGGGGTTGCGAATGCCATGCCGGCCTGACAAGTGCCCATTCACTCCCCTCTTGAAGGACCAGAGACTGTACTTGAGGGGAAATATATTATGAGCAGAGAGAGCGTTCCAGAGCATACCGGTTCTGTAGAGGAAAGATCTGCAGAACCGATTGGTACGCATCCCTTGGTCACTAAGTAACATCTTTCGCGTGTAAATAAGGAATCAATAAATATTTAAATTGTATTATAAATTTATGTCGTTTTTATTTTATTTTTTTTATAATGTTAGTACCAAGCATTATAATGCTCGCTTTTTATATTTCTACATATAATGCAAATTTTCATATAATGCATAATTTTCATTTAATTTTCAATTAATTTTCATTTTCATTTCATATAATGCAGAGCCGAAAATGAAGAGAAAAAAATTCGTCCCCACCAGGTTCGAATCCTGCAGGTCTATTCTTGTAAATTCTGACAGCAGAATCAGCGCTGATGTGGCGCTGAGAGCCACTTTGATAAGTGACTCCCAGCGCCACAACAGCGCTGATTCCGCTGTCAGAATTTACAAGAATAGACCTGCTGGTCGGGACGTATTTTTTCTCTTCATTTTCGTTTTTGCATATTGTATTTCAATTGTTATATATATATTTTTTTATTGAATCTGACACGGTTGGCTACATCGCCTACAACATCTGTGATGTCAGCCCATAACACCGGGCGATCTTGGTGCCACGTCAGTGCTTCCCTTCGGTCGTGTCGGCTACACTGAACTGGACGGAAAACACAAACTATTTACATAGCCGTTTCGACCGACCTTTCATTCAGTGCGGTGGTACCAACCCGGGCGGATTAAACCCTACCACCTAGTAATATAAGAAGGGAGTCATATTCCCTTAGTGGCCTTTTACGACATACACGGGGAGAGATGCAGTGGGGCTATTCTTTTAAAGTACCGGCCCCCCCCCCATTATAGCCTTTTATGTGATGCACCGTAATATTGTACAACTAAAATAACTTCCAAGTCACGTTCGGTTTTCTCAAGGAATTGAGCACGGACATCAAGATATTCCATGGAACACGTCATCTGAAGTCTTCCGAGTCTTCTATAGAACAAGTGATCTATAGAACAAGATGTCTATGGAACAAGAGTCGCTTATATTGGAGTGATTTATCCGCGAACAGGCAGGACGGCCAGTGATAAATATGATTGTAAAATGCAGCCGACTCGTCGACCCACCCATGGCGACTGCTTTGCGGTGAGGACACGGCGAGAGCGAACACGCGCGAACCTTCGTCGGCGAACGAACAAACGAACGAATTCTAATTTTTAGATGTTTAGTGAGACCTTATGCAACATATGTACGTATTTGTAGCATAATACAAGTTTGGCAATCAATTTGATTTGATATATTTAAGTATCAAAATTGATTTCTTATTATTTTATCTTCAATTCTCACGCTCAACTCTTTTGCTACTACCTACTTACATTCCACTATATTATCGAATCTCAAACATCCAAAGGTTGACTGCAAGATATCTCTGTAAGGGATTTGTCCGCCCTTGCACCTTATGTAAATTTACTAATGTATTTGTTACTGTTTAATGTTTACTGGAGCAATAAAGCATTTTCTATCTATGTATTTCTTGATGATGGCACTATACACCAGATATGGGTAATATAAAAATAGGCAGTGGTGCGGCGCCTATCTCTTCTTAGATATTATTGGCTGAAGGCAGCTCTTGAATAATTGACTCGCGGACTGTATAATATTGTTTTATTTGATATCAAAATGTATAAAAAGCTGGAGCGCGGTGTGACGTGCGCACACCGTCGCAGGCTGTGTCTGGTAGAATGAAGGCTACGGGGGCGGAGGCGGCGGCGGAGAGGGGAGCGGCTGCAGCCGCCCGTCGCCCGCGCATCCTCCGCAGTCCCGTGCTGGCTAGTGGTCGTCGGGTTCAAATGGGTCAATCCTTTTGTACGATGGCAGAGACAGACACACACACACACACACACACATACCCTCACACACACCCTGAAATACATACAAACACCCTCACATGCTTTAAACTTATAACTCTTTTTGCGTTGGGGGTTAAAACAACGTTCGGTGCGCGATGTGGCCGCGCCCTAAGCTGCGTACAAGGATACGCGTTCCCCAGTCCCCGAGGAACGCAATAGTACAGGAAGAGATTCTATATCTCCGGCGGCTGCGCAGCGGACTAGCGGTGTATCATTCCCCTGGCTTTATGTTAGTGAAGAAATTACATTCGCCTTCAGCGATATTTTTACTAGGAAGTTATTGTTGGAGGAAATTATTCGTAGGACATTATTTAGTAAACATTTATTATGGGAACATCGATATAATTTAATTAACAAACAATAATATTAATCTTAAGATAAATTCGAAACTAAATTATTATTATGATAATAAATCTGTAAGGGATGGTCATGGAATAAGTTAATTTGTTTTATGAGATACTGAGTTTGTAGACTCTATGTATGGTACTAAAACATACATACATACATACATATCACACACGCTGAATCCCGACAATCAGGGTAAGCAGAGTAATCGGTGTTGTGCTGCAAGAACTCTGGTAAATTACAGCACAACACCGACCACCACGTTTCGCAAAGTATTCGAACAAGATTCAATCGATCAAGCAGCAGGTAATGCACGAAGACCCACCTGCTGCATGACTCGGTGGAAGTACCGCGCCAAGGTGAGAGGTGGCGAGTCTGTCGCCCTTTAGCACGGCATCTTGTCCTTATCCCTTAGTCGCCTTTTACGACATGCATGGGGAGAGATGCAGTGGGGCTATTCTTTCAAGTACCGGCCCCACACAGATACGTAACGTACATAACGTACATAACGTAAGACTAAAACTAAATTGACAATTTTTGGATATCTTTTCTAAATGTATGTATATATCGCTCATCGAAAACGAGACTGACCTAACTCAAAATTTTCAATTTTTGAACTAATAATGTAGTTTTGATACTGGCAACACTATCTATCCGTAGATGCAACAAACGTGTTCCTATCTCACTCGTACGCAGAGATATGAATATGCGCGTCTCTCTCGCACTGTACGAAATGTGTGTCGTGAGCGAAAGCGAGACTGCCTTGTTTTAGTGTTGCGTTGGCCAAATAGAAAAGAGCCCGTGTTTTTCGTCCTAAAGAGCAATGTGACCATCTCGATCGAGGAGACAAGGTAAATAAACACAATTATTTTGAAATCGTGGGGGACGCATTTCCAAATATGACCGTATCGACTTCAAATGTCGTAAACATTTGGTGTTGTAATTTAAAAAGCAACAGTATAGTTATAAATGTGTCATCTGTTGTATGAATTATTTAGCAAAGTGGCTGTCTCGAACTGACATGGGAGCGTTGCTTGGACTAAAATGTAGACACTTTTGGTTTTTTAATCGTAAAGAATTCAAATTCTATCCAAGTTTTTGCTACAATTAAGAAAGTGTTTGTTCTGATTTGAAATAATAACAAAATTTCTGTTGTACATGGCAATGCGTCGGTCTTTATTTCAAACAAAATCATAAATTATTTAAATACATTTATTTTTTTAACGTGTTTGGGCTACAGTACATAAAATCAGGAACCCTATTAGTCTCGCTTCAATGTTTTTACGTCCATCCAATTGTCTGTCTGTCTTTCTGAGTTATCATGCTTGTAAACCGTAACCGTTACATAGCCGAAACATACATATTGTATCAGTTTGTTTAGGTTTTTACCTCTATTAGATTGTTATAGATATTATTACAACTTTAACAATGTGGTATAATATCAAGTAGTGTTACTTACAATGGCCTGTTTCTTTTTTTCAGGTAATAATGGAAGATAGAATAGAAGATAGATATAAACGAACTTTAAGTATTCTTATTATTATTTTTATCTCCAATTGTCACGATACTCTTTTTCTAATAACTACTTACATTCCACTATATTATCGAATCTCAAACATCCAAAGGTTGACTGTAAGAAATCTCTGTAAGGGATAAGTCCGCCTTTGCACCTTATGTAAATTTTCCAATGTATTTGTTACTGTTTAATGTTTACTGGAGCAATAAAGAATTTTCTATCTATTTTCTATCTATCTAACTTTTGAACAAGGGTGTGATTCCGAGTTTTTATCGTGACTTTTTCAGCAATTAAAAATATATAAGCATTTAATACCACAAAAAATACAACTATACAATAATACACTAAAACTAATCTAAAATTAATATTCAGAAAACCTACAAAAAATAAATTTCTGAAAAGTCCGCCGTAGCCCCGTCTCTGCCGACGCCAAGTGTACCCACGCTCGCCGCGCTACCCCTCTGAATCTCAATACTAATCCGCCGTATAAGGAAGGCTTTGGAACGACGGTCGCCAGTCCTCTCCGCGAGAAGCTTTCCCAGCTTCTCCGTGAAAACCTTGGTTTCAGACGACCATGGTCCCAAAGTCTCCACGGCGAAAGGTTGAAACTCAACGCGGTCACGTAGCGAGCTGTACAATCTCGTCTTGGCGGCGGTAGCCTTGTTTGCCGCGGCCCCGGCAGACATGGAGGCAACGGGAACATGGCTGGGGGCCAGGGTGTCCACGAATGTGCCGTCCCACACTAGAGCCCTCCCCCGGCTCCACGGCAGTAGGGTCATGCAGTCAGGTCAGGTCTCTTATCGTCTTCAGCAATTTGTAATTATGAAAATGGTGGAATAGTTTGTACTTTTTTTTGTTTTATATTTTGTTTTCTTCATAGTGTGGTGTCTAGATATTATTAGCATAACCAAATGTCATTTAGTTGTTCAAATTATCATACCAACCTCCATTACCTAAGACTAATTTAGTTTCATAGTAGTAATTTGATCGGTAAGAGTAAATGTATCACAAAGTCGATAACATGTTCTTAGTTTTATAATTTTATTCTATGTGAAAATACGTCATTTTCGTGCCATTACCTAATGATATTTATGGTTATTAAATAAATATCCTGAAACAATATTTTATTGCGTTTTAATCAAATTATGATAAAAAATTATGATATTAGAATCCTTATGCAATATATTAATAAAATAAAAAGTTAATAATATATTAAGTAGGAACACATAATACAGTTAATTAAATTAAATTATACATACTTTAATAAAAATTATATACAGTTTATGGGTCTTCATACATTTTTAATCAATTTATTTATGACTTAACTTTGAATTTGTGATAGAATATAATTCATTAACGACATGTCTCATAAAAGGACACATGAATTGTTTTGAACATTTTGATTCTATAAGGTTACAAAGCCTATCGTGTCTCAATTGCTTCTATTATATTTATTTCTAGGCCGCCAGACTTAGAGTTAAGAGTGTTTTTTGTCCAGAAAATTGATTTCTTGACAAGCACAATTCTAAAAGTGTCCCAAAAAATGCTGATCAGTTAAGTCTATAGAGACACGTATGCCATTTTTCTCTCTTTAATAAATATAAAATTAAATAATAGATTTTAGTAATATTTTATTAACCTTGATTGTAGCCGATTAGGGGCTCTTTCCAATAACCTTAATGCTTTTGATCTAGCAGCCATACATCTTAAGAAATCTAATTTTAAGGAAAAAAAAAGTTCACTGATATTTCGTTTTTTGCGATTTCCCAAAAATCACGTTTTTTGAGATGCGTCAGTCTCGTTTTGGGTGAGCGATATATATTTTTTTATGGAATTTGACACGATTGGCTACATCACCTACAACATCCGTGATGTCAGCCCATAACACCGGGTGAACTAGGTGCCAATTGCCATATCAGTGCTTCCCTTCATTTCATGTCGGCTACGCTGTATATATGTATGTTCCTCGATAACTCTTAAACCGATCATCCGAATTCTATGAAAATTACAACAAGCGAATTTTACTATACGGGACACAGGATACGCTAAATAAAATTCAGTTCCGGTTACGCTAAGATGTAGCTCTCATATACAAACCGAATTGTTCCGCGCGCCGAAAGAAAGGTACGGTAGCGGGCTTCGCCCTTATATTAGTAACTTACTTTCATCGAGAAATTTTATTGTTTACCAGTACCTGAAAGTAGCTCGGCCTTCTTTCTTACTTACTTTCTTCTTTTTAAATACGAATTTCACGCTAGCCAAGCCGCCAGCGAAAGCTATTATACGGTAAAATCATTCAATTCTATTATATTCAAGTGAAATCAGTTCATAGCATACTTTGAAATAATACACGCTTTGATTCCACAAACCGCCCCAACAGATACTTCCATATATTCGGTTCCCTCTTCGGAGGACAACAGATTAAACTTTTCTGGAATATTCACAAAAGTTTAAGTCTAGACAGACAGAAGTTTAGCTGCAAATTATGATAAATAAAGCGATTCACACTCTCGCATAGAGTTAACAATTTAAAAGAGCTACCAAAGCTGAAGAAATTTTGTTCTTTCATACATACATACATATCACACACGCTGAATCCCGAAAATCGGGGTAAGCACAGTAATTGGTGTTGTGCTGCAAGAACTCTGGTCAATTACAGCACAACACCGACCACCACGTTTCGCTAAGTATTCCAACAAGATTAAATCGATCAAGCAGCAAGTAAGGCACGAAGACCCACCTGCTGCATGACTCGGTGGAAGTACCGTGCTAAGGTGAGAGGGGGCGATCCCGTCGCCCTTTAGCACGGCATCTTGTCCTTTGTGTCTTTTCCGTCCATCTAACCCTTAGTCGCCTTTTACGACATGCATGGGGAGAGATGCAGTGGGGATATTCTTTTTAGTACCGGCCCCACACGGTTCTTTTATTTTGCGCAAAATTTTTTTTTATTTTTTTTTATTTTTTTTATGGAAACTGACACGGTTGGCTACATCAACTACAACGTCCGTGATGTCAGCCCATAACACCGGGTGAACTAGGTGCCATGTCAGTGCTTCCCCCTTTGATCGTGCCGGCTACACTGAACTGGTCGGAAAACACAAACTATTTACATAGCCGTTTAGACCGACGTTTCATTCGACGTTTCATATACCTGCATCTTGATGTGTATTAGTATTTAGGGTTCTGTAGCCGTCCACGCTGGCAGGGACCCTTATAAAGTTGGTCAGGTGTCTGTCCGTCCGTCCATCGCCAGTCCGTCTGTCTGTCACACGCGCTTTCTGAGGTGATTACTCCGTCCGGAACGTAAAAGTTTAAGTTGTATAGAATAGAATAGAATATAATAGAAACTATTTATTGCACACCAATTGAAGGAAGAACAGCACACGACAAGAAACAAGAAATACAGGAGTGCGCAAAGGCGGCCTTATCACTACAAGTGATTACTTCCAGTCAACCTTTGGGTGATGAGGAATAAAATACAGAGAAAGAAATATGGGTAGTGCAAGCGAAAGGGAGGAGGAATTATTTTATGAACATACATACATATTTATACAATACATAAAATACAAACAGCATATACATACATACACATGTATAGAACGTAGATACCACATACAAATAATACCTACTATACTATACTAATCCACAAGTGAATACAAGTCGAAATCAGAAGCGTGCCAAGGCTTGAATCGTTTAAAAATAAACTCAAATCTCACTACCTCTGCTAATTTCTGAAATTTTTATGTATTATGCAAATGACCAAAATCGACAAATAGTTGTAGGTGGGTAGTTCCCTGTGGGTAGTTTGTTGGTTTTTTTTTTTTTTTGTTATGTTAGTCTTGCTGTTTCAAATTCAAAATTCAAATTTCAAATATTTTATTCATATTTATATTTTATTGTTTAATAATTGTAAATTTTGTATTGTTAATTTCTGCCACTAAATGAAGTCTGACCGCAAAAGAGATGTCAAATAAGCAGATTATATCACTTAGGAAGGGGGTAAGAGATTGCTCGTATGCAATACCCCTTGCCTTTTGAGTAAGCACCGTTACACCAGTCAGCAACAACATAAATCATGTAAATAAAATGTATTAAGTTAGACTAAATATTACTCCTCTTTATGCAAATGCTTATCACACTCAATAAATGGTTTTTTTATTTTATTTTATTTTTAATACAAAATAGGCAAAATTAATGAAGGTAGAATTTCATCACCACGGGCTACGCCGGCGTTACTAGGCGCCATCGAATTTCAAGAAGTTTACCACTAATGTTACTTATTTGACAGATTCAGTTTTAATATATGTAATACTTCATCTATCAGCGCAGATCGATTGCTTTTTGAAAACACGATTTGATTAACTTCGCCCTATAGAAAAAAATCATGAACTTGCCTCTGAATTTAGTTATAAAAACGCATTTAAGGCAACTGGCAACGTGACCAAATGAAGGCTTTGGAAAAAAAATTATTTTATTTGTTGAATGTATAGGTATCTAAATTCGTAGCTTTTTACTTTTTTGTTTCGATCCGTAGTTTTGGAATAAAAAAATTAAAACCTAATTTTTATTTATTCATTATGTTGCATCCTACTCCATCCAGCAAAAGCGGCGCCTTGAAAGGGGAGTACGGGTGAATACGGGTTGACAGGGGCTTAATTCGGACGAAACTACGTACATCATTTGTGTGGTTATAATTTAACTAAGAAATGTGGTGATTTTCTTATCAATTCAAGAAACATTGTGTTCTTACTCGTATTGGAACACAGATAATAGAAGGTGCATTCGTTCGGGCGGTACATTAATCTTTCGTACTATCAGAAGAATTGATATGATCTTTCGTACTATCAGAAGAATAGAAATTATAACTTGGTGCTGACTATCCCTTCCCATTCTACTACATCATATTCGGACTCATTCACGATACATGCAGCTCGTCTGTGGAATAATCAGCTCCCTGCCAATCTCCGTCTCTCTTCTTCCATTCACATATTCAAAATTCTTTTAAAGAAGCACTTTTTGTCAACTTAATTTTTCTGATCCAAAACTATGTCTCTCATGTTCAGAGTTAGTAAATATATATGTCAGTCAGTCAGTCAGTCAGTCAGCGTGTAAGCGTCCACTGCTGGACATACGCCTCTCCAATTTTCCTCCAGTCCTCCCGGCCTTCAGCGGTACGGAACCACTGCTTTCCGCCGACGTACTTGATGTCGTCGTCCCACCTGGCGGGTGGTCTTCCCACACTCCGTTTTCCTGTCCACGGCCGCCAGTGTAGGACACGGTTACTCCAGCGGTCGTCGTCTCTTCGGCTGACGTGCCCAGCCCATTGCCACTTGAGCTTAGCCACCCGGTATCCAATATCGACTACTTTGGTGCGTCGGCGGATATATATATAATATGTAAAAACTAAGTATATTTAGTCTATCTTATGTATATATCTGGTATATAGGTATAGTATTTAATTATTCATATTTAAGTTTATCTATCTTTCGTATTCCCGTACATCTGTCATACCATTAAATTTTAATTTTCTCTTTCCGCCACTCACCTAGCAGTTATCATACCCCAAAGGTATTATGTTAGAAAATGCCTAGAGGCATTAAGTGTTACCTTTTGCCAATATTCTATTTGAGTGCAATAAATATATACAATACAATATACAATACAAGAATTATTTCTTCATCTCCCATAACGGGTCTAGAAGTTTCTATAGGACCTAGGCCTCCCAGAAGACAGGAGGGTGCGATAAGTGCGAAACTTAAATCAGAATCCAGCTGTCGCCACGAAACTATATTTAGCTTCTGGATTCTCGAACCGATTGTCAACTCTTCATAGACTCTATTACTACAGTTTGTAAGATCTATTTCAGTTTGACTGTAGAGTTTTTCGTTCAAACGTATATTGCTCGAATTTCATTATTAAATTTAAAATCTATATTTGTATCATCTTCTATAATTTAAAACGAATTTGTTATTTCTATTATATTCATTATATAATTAAGTTTCTAAAAAATACCTTGAAAACTAAATAAAAACCCAGACTGTGAAAGACAAAGGAAACAAAGACAGTAGAAAAAACTTATTTGGCTTGCTCGTAGTCAGATGAATATTAAAATTCGCCAACAAATTTACAAAGAAATTTAGAATTATAAAAAGAAAAAAAAAATCGCATAAAATTCTGAAATTTTTAAAGGACAGTTTTTTTATGCTGAGGAAATTTACTAATAGTTTCACTTTGCAATTAAAATGATGACGTTGAAACAATTTGAACTTAAATTAGTTTTCTCCATTTACATAGTTTGACAGGACTTCCCATCTATTCTTGTCTTTCCTTCCCCTAAACCAAATTAATAAACGAAAGTTTACTTCTAACAATAGAAGAATTAGAAGCACAAAGGGGCACAAAACGGTCGATTAATAGTGGGACACTAAATTAGCTAAGGGCGTGGTCACACTGAGTTATGAAACCGATTCGTCACCGTCTCGCAGTGCCGTTGAAATATTCCTATTGTTTCACCACACTGCCGGTGTGTGTACGGCTTATTAGCCAAAGTCAATGGGGAGAAATTCATAGAAAGATAGTTTGACTAATAGTTTGAAATTAATGTGTAAAAGTTTTTATTTTTAAATAAATGCAATGGCAAACAATACAATTTTAAAAGTACTTTATATGTTTTGTTAAAATGAATCTACGTAAATTTATTGATTACAGTATAAATGTTGATGTTCTAAATGCAATTTGTTAACCGAAAACAATAACGATGATTTATTTATAAGTAAACTTTCGTGCCTTCAGACAATAAAATTAGCTGAAATGTTTAAATTTTTTTCTCTGTCGTTAAGGTTTTTATTCAGAATTTTAACATTAATGTAATTTTTATAGTTCCATTATTACTATTAACTCAAGTGTTTTGTGATATTACTATTTATTTCCTGCGAGTACCTGTGCATAAGTTTACGCCGATTTATTTTATCTTTTGACTGCATTGTTCGTCCCATGCGCTTCTCCATATCATAAAGATTACTTTGTAAATAATTATGTACAGAATTAAACTCACCTTTTGTTTTTCATGTTTTTGTGGTGTACTATATAGAGTATAATATTTTGGTTTTGAATTCGAAATTATAATTTTTTTTAAATATCGATTTTATTCCGCACACAAGACATTTTATTGATACCTAGTTAATTAGATGCCGTTTTGCTCCTTATAGTACAACCTACGGGCTAATTTAAGTGGCAAAATGCCTAAAAATTTAAATAAAATTACTTTTAAAAATTACATTATAATAGATTACCAAGTTATTATTGTTTGACTGTATGTAATTTTTTTGTGTTTTAAGAATAAAATATTTTTACCTTTCCTTTTACCTTTAGATATTAAACTCGCCTCTATGAATAGAAGCAACACACGCGCCACACTACGTTCAGGCGTACAATTTATTACCGGCTCTACCCCCGTAGTTGGGATGCGAAACACTCATTTGTCTCTGACGTTAATTTCGTCAATTAATATTTATTTCATATTCGGCGCGGACCCGGCGCGTGTGCGCGCACCCTTATTGTAAAATAGACGATTAGATTGGGTTTTGGTCTTTCATTTAATTATTTAGTTTAGATAAATAGAGTAAGTGGTCAGTGAGGACTAATATCTTGTTGAGAAATGAACGGCCAGAAAATACAAAAACAGAATATTTTAACTAAAAAAAAAATAAACTGTGCAACTACATCATAGTTTTAGGTCATATAGTATGTCAGTTTATTTATGACGTCTTCAAACATTACGAATTACGCATAAAACAAAGAGATTAAAAGGGGTTATAGAGAGGACATTGGCAATATTTCCATATAAATATTTTGAGCTCAAGGTTATAATACGCCATCTAGCTTTGAATAGCAAAAACAACTCATCTATCGGTCGATAGGTGACGCCAATAGAGGTGCATCTAGGGTTACCAGATGGTATCCCAAACGAGGACATGTCTCCTCCTTTTCGGATCAATTAGAAACGTCCTCCTTCCGTCCTCAATTTGTCGTCTTTATTTGAATTAAGCCAATTATTCAAAGTTCCCGCCCGCGTTGCATTCACCCGCTCAGTTTTATTTTTGTATTTCATCGCAAAATGCAAACACTGAACGAGAGTTTTCCATTATTAGCGCGCAATGGACAAAGAAGTTATAATCTTTAGTTATAGTTTTTTTTTCATTGTTATTGTGATTTTCTAATAAGTGAATTTGTACATTGTAATAAACTTCAACTAATATTAAGAAAACAGAAAAAAAAAAATCTTTCCTCAGTACAAATGTTACATTTTCTAACTTTTATACGTATTTTCTAAAAAAGTGACCAGTTATCGTCAAAAATATGTAGTTCTGAAAATATAATGCAAAGTTAAAATAAGTTTTATTTTATTAATAACATTTCTCTAATTCGAACCTTTCCAGAGTAAATGAAGCGGAGAGCGGAGAGTTCCATAAGGGCCCAATATGTTTTTTTTTACGAAAATGCTTTTTTTTTTCTTTTTCGTATTCTTTAAAGGTAGAACGAATCGCCTTGATGTATGAAAAGAGATCAAAATAAATTATGAGTGAAACAAGGGCCCAATACCTATTACATAATTGGGCCCTTTTACCGCAAATTTGATTTAGGCGATTGTAACTGTTAGATGATAATGTTGAAGTGTGGCATCAGTTGAATGTCAAAGTCCGTTATTGTGGTTCTGTGCGAGGTTAGGTCTCTTGCTGATTGTTTTGTTATACTTTTGTGAAAGTTTTTGTTAATACAAAGTGTGAAAAATTTTGTTGGGTTCGACAAGGGCCCATTCAATGATTTTTTTTAAATTTGTCCATAAAATCACTTTAATTTTTTTATGTATATTTTTGCAGTAATACATCCTTAATATAGTTTAGTTATAATAAAAAAAAAATACAGAAATTTTTATTGTTTCATTTCAAAGTTATGAAGTTTTTACTCTCTCCTGTAAAATTTTTATTTTCTGTTCTTGGCCATATTGGGCCCTTATAGAATTCACCGCTTCAAATGTCCTCCTTTTTCAATTTTGCATCTGGTAACCCTAGGTGCTTCTCATCACATCTCTATCTAATAGGACGAGAGCCAACGACCAAAATGATAGTTGATTTCATATTAATTGATTTCATATTACAAGCGATAAAATCGTTAAATTTTATTTACTATTCCGTTTTGATCAATTGACCCCAATTCACTTGTAAAAATGATTTAGAGACTGTTTGAGCTACAATATTAGGTGCTTACCTATGAAATTGCCGTTTCTACAAACTGACCACTTTGAAAGTGGCAATTTTTTTTTTGCGTAGGAATTCCAGATTCAAATATTTTCTGTTATAAAGGAAAATTATTCTTTCTTCAAAATCTGTTGTTCGTTTGTTTTCCCACCGTTCGGTTTTTTTTACATCGCTGGTTCTGTGACCCTGGAAAACTCGAAATGAATCTCGAACTCGAATATGAATCCCATCACGGCACCAACGCAGCACAGACGGCATGCAATATCATCGGCGTGTATGGACCAGGTGCCGCAAGGGAACGCACTGTGGGTTTTTGGTTTGATCGCTTCCGTTCTGAAAAAATTCATCTCAATGATGAGCCCTTTTTTTTCTATATGAAACGGCAATTTCATACGTTAGGTTAGGTTAGGTATAATAATATTTTTTTTTGCCTCATTTCCTATTTTTGTAATGGTCTGGTACGCGCACCGCTACTGACGTCTGAAAAACATGCTCTGGTTATCTTAGATCGGTAATTCAACAACATTCCGAAAATCAGACGGAATACTATGACACGGTTCGCTCAAATTGGTTGCCATTTTTAAAAAATACTGTCAGGAGACGCTACACGAAAAACATTTAGTGTCGGGTTGAGAACAATCGAAGTTATGGATTTTGCGGTTTTGAACGTAATACTATGAGACAAAAATATTGGTTGTGGGATCTCGTACTATAATAGTAGTAAAGCTACTGTATAACAGAGGGCGCTTTTTATTGTTTCAATATGGCCTAGTTGATCGTTGTTCTAGAATCATCTATGGAAATTATGTATTATATTCAAATATTGAATAAATATACACAATACTTATGAAAATAAACTGATTACATGTTCAGTCGTACTTTTATATCGAGATTTGCAATACCGCAATGCGCAACTCGGCATATTTTCTTAGATTTTCTTCTTTCTCTAGCACACGAATACGACCTCACATGCGGACTGGTGGCGCTAGACTGAACGACTTTGTACCACTAGGATCTAAGTAGTAGATTACGTTTTTGTTCTTGTTGTCCGGTCTATATGGAAGAGGGTGGGTTTAATGTCTTTGGCATAAAACAATGTAAGTTCTGTCTGTCCCGAAGAAAAGTAGATATTTAAGTATAAAATTCTGCAACTTTAAACCTATTTTAAACAGCACTTGTTATACCACTTTCATATTTAATAAAAAAATTATCAAACAAAGCCAAAGACAAAGCATTTATTGTTGTGATTTTTTTTTAATCTTGCCCATTAGGCGTACCTACTATTACTAGAGCAGTCTTACACACTTACAATATTATTATCACCCTATTATTATTAAGACAATCAAATAGAAAGCAAATAAAAAGAGTAATCACTATAAAATTATAAATTTCCACTTCATTCATTTCGAAAACAAACTGGATTTTATTCACAATTTTACGCTCCAATATTAAAGTCAGAGGAAATTTTTAAAATATTTTTTTATAATTTCGAACGCCTGAATAAAAAAAGTGCATATTATCACTTTAATATTGCCCATAAATTATGTCTTTGTCTTTCCATATTCAGATTTTCATAAACGCCGGACAAAGGGACCAATTTCACTGATTAACAATACATTACTTTAATAAAAGAGCCGTCCATAAAAACTACTCAACATGACAGTTTAAGGCGACATTTTAGTGTCGCCACTCCTGACAATATTGCATAATTTTAAGGCTGTCAGTGTTGGTGCGGTTTGTCATCAATAATGTTTCAACTGAAATGCATACATACCACACGCTGTAAACCTTACAATCGGGGTAAGCAGAGTAATCGATTACTCTGCTTACCGATTATTATGGGTGTTGTGATGCAAGAATGCCAGAGTAAATTATTAAACACCGACAACCACGTTTCGCAAAGTATTCGGTCAAGATAACTATCAAGCGTCAAGTAAGGCAAGAAGACCTATGGTGCAACTTATGGACGTTAATAGTGTGACAGTTGTCAACTTTTACGACATGCCAACATTTTATACGCTTACAAGTGTTTTTATTCTTACTTGGAAACATAGGTAGTCAAACCGGAAAAAAAAAAACAAAAAATCTGTTGATGCTAAAACTATTTGTTGCAAACATGGTTCACTGAAAGACCTTGCAATCTGCAATCAACCCGCATTTTGTACACAACAACTTTTTTTTTTAATAGAACGATAAATATAAGAAATTTCGAGTAATACATTATTACAAATCAATAAACTTATTTTAGTCTATTTTCTCAAAAATAGTTTTTATTTAAAATAAAAATTTATGATAAGTAAAAATGCTGTCAAAAACGTTGCACCGAATGTCACTTTCCTATATGTCCTAAATTGACTGTCATGATAATATTATGTAAATGTAATATTTTTAATTCACTAGTAACGCGAAGGCGGACCGATGTTGGACAAGGTTGGCCAGTTTTACAGGACACACACGGAAGTGTTGTTCAAGCAGTAAAGCATACTGGTGACATTTAAAAAAAAATTTCCGAATTGTGATCAGACAGAAGCCGCAGGACAAAGATGAATTTAAGCTGTATGTTAAATTTTTACTTATTTAGGGTTTACAATTGTGTCTACAAATTGTTGATAGATAGAAAGAAATAATTTATAGCTTCAAAAACATTTTTCAGAAACAAACGATAAGTATGTAAATTACATGAAGGGTAAAGGCGGACTTATCTCTTACAAAAAAACAATTATCAACCTTTAAATTATTCTATTACGTAAGCAGCGAATTGGCATTGCCATTCAGCGGGGGAATGCACCACCCGTCATGGGGACCATGCCGTTGGTCCCCATGATTGATGAATATTTTTGTATAATTAACTTTATATATTATGTTTTTTTTTGACGAACTAGTTGAACTACTATAAAGTCTTAAATGAATTAAAAAAAAAGTAATTAAATAAACTTGTGCTTTAGAGAGAGATTTTAAGGCCATCTAGTTCTTACTATATGAACTGAATTCGCCTAAAAGGGCTTTACTTGCCAATCAAGTATATTTATTATATATTGTCAGCCTCGGTAGCTCAGTGGTGAGGTTGGTCGACTGTCGGTCGGATCATAAGCACACCTGCGCGCGTTCAGTGAATGGATGGGTGACCGCTCGACCGTTGGATGCTGACCGTGGTTCGGATTCCACGTAAAACTATAGGCCCCTTCCCTTCTTACCTTACTAGGTGGTAGGGTTTAACCCGCCCGGGTTGATACCACCGCAACTTTAGTGTAGCCGGCACGACCGAAGGGAAGCACTGACGTGGCACCCAGTTCACCAAGGTGTTATGGGCTGTCATCACGAATGTTGTAGGTGATGTAAACAACTGTGTCAGTTTCCATAAAAAATACCGAATTTATTGTTGAGCAACAAAGCAGTTGTACTTTACCCTTTGAAGCGCCCTTAGTTAATTTAAGGGCGTGTTAAAACCGGCGTATGATTTGATTAAGGCCTCACTTCTCTTTTTATGACAGCCGGCGTAACTCTAGCGCACCGTAACCTAATGTACTTACGGCTGCTACACACGTCTTTGACATAAAGAGTAATTTTTAAAAGAGCTAAAAATGCGAGTACGTTTTTTGTGAGAAATAGCTATGTGGAATTACAAGACTTTTTAGTTTACCATACCCCGTACGGAATACGTATAAAGCGGTGGGTGGCCGAGTGGTTTGGGCATCCGCTTCTCATGCGAGGGGTGCGAGGTTCGAATCCCGTCGGCGTGTACCAATGAGTTTTTTATGACGAAAAAATTTACGTGCACACCTCACCTGCTGCTTCACCGTTCGGAACCGGTGTAAAACTAGGTCCCTTCCCTTGCCCCTTACTAGGTGGTAGGCTCAAATTGTAGCCGACTGAGTTGGTACCACCGTACTGGATGTAGGATGCCCGCATAGCAGCCTCAGTTGTGTTTTCCTCTAGTCCAGTATAGCCAGCAATCCAGGGAAGTCTCCGGTATGGCACCCACCTTCTCGGAGGTGATATTGGCTGGACGGAGCATGTGCTTTGTCACCTCCGACTCAGCCCCCCATATCGGATTACATAAAAACAACCTATTTCTAAGCCTACAACGTCTGTCTGTCTGTCTGTCTGCCCGTCTGTCCATCCGTATGTCTATCTTTGGAACCGTAATAGCTAGCCGGATGAAATTTTCCCAGATATCTCAAAAACTTTTTTATTTCGGAAAAACATGAGGATTGCGCTGGCGAAATTAATGTACTGACCGATACAACACCCTGTATATTATAAATTATAGACAACCGGCACTGGCCTTTGGCCAAAAATTCAATAGAAGATCCGACACAGCCATCGCATAACCACGCTCAGAGAGGCGCCATATAACACGACACCACCCATATTTAACACTCACCGGAAGACCGTTTCATAGTCTTATGGCATTTATTGGGATTATATTGTAACTTCAGTTAGTTACAATATAATCCCATCTATAATCTATAGTTACAATATAATCAAACGTCGCGTCATGCGGCTTGTGAATTTGTGAATGACCCTGTGGCTGTGGTATCCCGCGATTGTAACTATCAGTTAGTTACAATATAATCCCATCTATAATCTATAGTTACAATATAATCCAACGTCGCGTCATGCGACTTGTGAATTTGTGAATGACCCTGTGGTGTCCCGCGACCGCGACAGAACCGCTGCAACTCAGTAGGGACGTCGGCATAGTCGGCTCCCTAAGTGTGTTCTATCGTCTATTTCACGGGGAGTATTCGGCGTCCCCATTCCGCCTCCGCACGACGCGTACTGGACAGGGGACACGGAGGTGCGCACCAACCGGTTCCGTAGGTATTTTATTCACAGAACGGGAAAATGTGGAACACACTCCCTTTCCATGTATTTCCTCCTAAGTACAGCCTGGGTTTTTCCAAACGGGCTTGAAAAGGCTCCTGTCAGGCCAGCATGCGTTCGCAATTCCCGTGCATCACAGAATGTCCATGTCCATGGGCATAGTTAGACACCTTCTCGTAGGTGAAATGATACCACATGTCGCGCTTACCTTAAAAAAAAAACTACTTGAAAAAATTTAATAATCTTCGAAATATGTTATTGTTCCTTATTGGTGTGCCATAATGAATTTCTACTTATTTCTGTAAAACAACAACTTATTCCTTTTGAATATGCAAACTCCTTGAAAGATTACGAAGATTCAATATATTAATTAAATTAATTATTAAAGAAGAAGATTAGGTATGTACTAATTTGAAAATACTAAAATAAATGTTACTGTTATTAAAATTTTAAGTTGAGTATTTTATTTAAAAAAATACTCAACGTATTTTTACAACATTCATAAGCGTTCGCGCGAGTTTAAGCGCAAAAAAGTACGTGTGACTTCAGTAACCTAAACAAAGCATAAACACAGATAAAGTTTATTTAATAACACGTATTTTTGTGCTATAACCATTATTCGTACATTCAGTGGGGCTGTTAGGAACATGTGTTACACTCTGCCATAGAACTATTAGCTGCGATAACATGCAGAGACTAAATTGAAAGAAAAAAAAGTACCTACATCGTAATAATAATAATTGAATGAAAATGAAATATTCATTACATTATAATAACATATCAATTAATTTTGCAGTCTAAACTCCTCTTAACTAACTTCCTCTCCCCTAAACTAGCTTCATAGCTGAGGCTGTAACATAAGAGAGAGGTATTCAGTAAGCGTAATTTCTTTTTTATTTACTGTATAAATTATAATGTTTTCTTTTAATTAAGAACACAACATATGGCGCCGAGCCTCCCGCAAGGTGTCTAACGAAGCTCAAGGACATTCAGTCTTATGTATGTATCTACAAAAAGAAACATACATACATCTATAACATTCACCACACATCTATCCCCTCTCCCGAGATGAACTTGGGCGGGGACTGATGTAATACCAGTAGTACTGGTCCAGTACAAGATGCTGAAAGTCTAAAACGACCAGACCAAGAATTTTCGGCGCTTTCCTCTCGTCTTGCCGACTATACTTGAAGTCACAGACTGAAGCGAACGAATAATATTTTGATCTTCCTCCCTGCCCATCCATTTCCCCCTAAGTACAGTCTCGGGTCCTTCTAGAGGGGCGTCAATATATATATAATAAAAAGATGAAAGCGTTTACTTACATAAAGGAGTCGGGGGACCGCTAAGTAAATTTATGTGCAGCTCTGAAATTTTTTATTTTATTTACTTAGCGGTTCCCCGACCTCTTTAAGTAAGTAAATGCAAATTATTTTTGACTTTTTAAGGGTTAGGGGTTTTTTTTAAATTTGTAATTTAATTTTTATTTCAAACTTTTCTAAAAAAGCCCGCATGCAAATCGGTCCAATTTTTAAGATAATAAATTTTTTGATTACGATTTCAAACATAGCTAACAACCATCCCGATTAAACCAGCTTTGTAATAAAAAAAACCGCATCCACATCGGTCCATCCGTTTGGGAGCTACGATGCCACAAACAGACACACCCTTACACACATACGCACACACACTAAACTTATAATACCCCTCTTTTTTCGTCGGGGGTTAAAAATATAAGACTGCATTAGTGTAGCGTGTATGTGTGCGGGTGTATGTTTGTGTGTGTGAGCTCGTGTATTGTGTGTGAAGATGTATACACGGTGTTGCAACCCCAACCGTAAAACCCGAAAGGAGGTGATTCTATACGTGAAATAGAACCACTTTTGTTCTACGACTTTTTAATTTGAAGAAAAAAAATTTTTTTTCTTCATACATTATATCATTTTGAATATGTTGTGATATAACTATGGGCATTTTGGTTTTATTTGGGATACTGATCAACAGCAGAGTTATTCGGCTACCAATAAAAAAAAATTTACAATCATAGTGGCATATTTTTAGTCGTAGTACCTAAACATTTTGTACGAGATGTAAATTTTCAACGTTTTTAAAAAAATGCTCATATCATAAAAAACAAATGGCTCCGATTTTTTTTCTTATTTTTCCCTGGGTAGTCATAAACTGGCCTACTCCCTGGTTCCCGCTTGACGTTGAGTTTTGGGACACGTTGTATATGGTGTGTGTAAGTGAGTTTATTTTCTATCTTTATACATTCTATGGTTCCTTGTACGCGCGCAGTATTAATAACGTGTTAACAGGAAGTAACGCGCAAAACAGGAAAAGAAAAATTATGACCAAGGAAACATTTGAAAAATCGCTAAACTTCGCCTTGGGGGTATGTTGCGCATTCTCTCCCGGCTTATTGACTTGTACGAGAAAAGTGCAACTTACATAGGTACATACCGTACATTGTATCGTGGAAGAGAATAGGTGTTCCTATTAAGAGGATTCATATGGCAAAACAACGAAAATTGTTCTATTTTTGGTATATTTTATAAAACTTCAAACAAAAATTTAGTTCTATGAAGTAGGTACATAATATGAAAAAAAAAATTTTAACTAGATAATATGTACTAAACACTGCAGCAGGCTTTTTAAATTTGCATTATTTTTTCATGATGAAAAAAAAATCTGAATGTGACTATTTTAATTTCTAATGTGGAGCTAGCTCCATACTGGATAATTATTTTGAAATAAAGTTTACGCCACTGTATAGGGAATTTAATTTTCCAGACACTAAAGCAGCATTGTTTGAAAAAAAAAACAAATCCTAATAATTTTTAGATGAACAAAATCTACGAAATTCACCATATAAACGCGCGCACTGCGCTCGATTGCTCAGTGCCGCCGACTCGAATTTTTGTTTTGCCATTTTTTTTTTTGGAAAGCACGATGACATAATGGCGCGCGCCAGACTAACCCAGAGGTGTAGTCCGACGGCGCCCACGGGCAATCGAATATTTACGGGGGCTGCGAATACCATTACGGCCGGCTATAGGTGCACCTTCACATTATGTTACATTACTTAGGTTTTTTTTTATGGAAACTGACACGGTGTTGGCTACATCACCTATCACCAACTACATCCGTGATGTCAGCCATGGTGAACTATGTCAGTGCTACCCTTAATTTCATGTCGGCTACACTGAACTGGACGGAAAAAACGAATTATTTACATAGCTGTTTCGACCTACCTTTCATTCAGTGCGGTGGTACCAACCCGGGCGGGTTAAACTCTACTTCCTAGTACTATCTCATCTTATTTAGCTCACATCTTTGTGCCACACAAATTTAATCATGACTTTGCCTGCTGCGATGAATTTTCCATATTTCATAAATCTTTAATGAATCTAAAATTATGACAATGATTGATGTTAGTAAATAAAATAAATAACCGCGCATCCAGTTACGACTGAAACAGTCTAAGCGGTGACAAGAGTCTGAATATAACTGTTGTAAGCCGTCGGTCGGTACACATCTGAAGAACGATAGCTGGCGACGTTCGTGGCGAACACTACCGAACGCTAAACTAACGAGCACTCTAGACGGATGGATGCACGATCTTGGCTACGCGTATTCATTTTTAACCCCAGACGCAAAAAACGGAGGGGTGTTATAAGTTTGATGTGTGTGTGTATGTGTGTGTGTCTGCTGTGGCATCGTAGCTCCCAAACGGATGGACCGGTTTGGATGCGTTTTTTTATTAGGAAGATTGTTTAATCGGGATGTTTCTTAGCAATAGTTGTAATCAAGTAATCAAGTAATTAAATTAAATTAAATTAAAAAAATTATTATCTTAAAATGTGGACCGATTTGCATGCGGTTTTTTTTTAAAGCTGGAAATAAAAGTTAAATTACAAATTTAAAAACCCCTGACCCTTAAAAAGTCAAAAATAATTTCCATTTACTTATTTAAAGGAGTCGGTGGACCGCTAAGTAAATAAAATATAAAAACTCAGAGCTGCGTGGGAATTTACTTAGCGGTTCACCGACTCCTCTTAGTAAGTAAATGGAAATTATTTTTGACTGTTTTAAGGGTCGGGGGTTTTTTAAGTTTGTAATTTAACTTTTATTTCAAGATTTTTGTTCGTTCGTTCGTGTTCAACTTGTTCAATGTACCTATATTTGTATGGTAGCCAAAGCAATCTTTGGCGTAACCTTGCCCGGTCCGCATCACGCGCACCGGGTTGGGTTTGCATCCCTAAACGTTTGACTTACCGCGATTGCGTACTAATCGGCTCTGCAGATCTTTTCTCTATAAAACCGGTAAATTCTGGAACGCTCTCACTGCCCATATATTTCCCCTCAAGTACAGTCTCGGGACCTTCAAGAGGGGCGTGAATAGGCACCTGTCAGGCCGCCATGACATTCGCAACTCTGGCATGCGACCGAATGTCCATGGGCGTCGTTAGACACCTCATGGGTGGTTGGGGTCACATGTCGCACTTTATATAAAAAAATGGAAACGCCATTTTATTCAAAGTGCCGTAACCCACTCGTCCCGGCCCCGGTGTGGTACTCCTGAAATATTTTTTTAAGCTGAAGTGAGTGTCTTTTATATTTAAAAAAACCATGTCAAGCATAAACAATTGCGCAGTTTGAAGCAGTTTGCATTCGCTTGTTCGTGTGTACACATCGTATAATTTACGTGAACTAGCAAAGTTTGTCGACACGAAGAAAAGCGGCCGTCTCGCCTTAAAATATGAATTTATGTTGAACTTGTATCTTTTGTTCCACAACAACATCACTGTTTATATTACACACTTCTAAACTTAAAGAAGGATTTATTGCTACTTAAAACACAACTTTGTAACTCTGAAATTCTACTCCACCGAAATATATGGGCTTTTCTTGTTAAATTAATTAAAATTCAGCGAAACATTTTAACATACCTCAGTGTTAAATTCAAGAACATTTGAATAGACAGACTAAGAAATGTGAGTAGATTTATTATCATTGCTCTTATTGAAAAATGATAAAGCTAAATACACAAAATATAATGCCGATATAAGTTTTTTGTTTTTTCTTTTTATGGAAACTGACACGGTTGGCTCCCTCCCTTACCTAATCTCAACACCTTTGTGAACTAGGTGCCCATTCAGCGGTTCCCTTCGGACGTGCCGGCTACACTCAACTGGACGGAAAACAACGCTCTCCCTGCCCACATATTTCCCCCCCCAAGTATAGTCTCGGGTCCTTCAAGAGAGGCGTGAATAGGTACCTGACAGGCCGGCATGGCATTTTCAACCTCCGCATTTGACCGGGTATCCGTGGACGTCATTAGACACCTTAGGCTGGATACCATATGTCGCGCCTTCAATAAAAAAAAGTTATTGTTTCATAGAACGAAACTCTCTTGTTTTTCCTAATTTTTCAATACTTCCGAGAAAATAATATAAGTTCTTTATGGAACTTGGCAATATGTACCATGTCTAAGTTTAAGCGGCGGGTGGCCGAGTGGTTTGGGCATCGGCTTCTCATGCGTCGAGAGGTCCGCGGTTCGAATCCCGTCGGCGTGTAGCAATGAGTTTTTTCTCACGAAAAAATTTACGTGCATACCTACACCTGCTGCTTCACCGTTCGGAACCGGTGTAAAACTGTAGGTCCCTTCCCTTGCGCCTTACTAGGTGGTAGGCTCAAATTGTAGCCGACTGGGTTGGTACCACCGTACTGGATGTAAGATGGCCGCATAGCAGCCTCGGCTGTGTTCTCCTCTAGTCCAGTATAGCCAGCAATCCAGGGAAGTCTCCGGTATGGCACCTACCTTCTCGGAGGTGATATTGGCTGGTCGGAGCATGCGCTTTGGCCCCTCCGACGCAGCCACCCAGACCGGACTACATAAAAAAAAAAAAAATTAATGTCAGTGCTTCCCTCTGGTCGTGCCGTCTATACTTGTAGTCATAGATTGAAGCGAACCAAAAAGACGCATACCTAATCAATCAATGTGTATTTCGTCCTATAGGTAAAGGACCACAGAGCATGAAATGCGCGCGGCCGCCCCTACTAGAGGCGCCGTGAGCGCGATTTCTCCACAACGCCGTTGAAGCCTGTGGGCGCGGCCTATGACTTACATATGTGTGTTGTGCGTGTGCATTTGTTTTGTGCGTGTGCCTAACTTGCTCCTCTTTGTGTGTAGTGTCGATACTAGTACACACACACACATACGAAGCGCTAGCAGCTCAGCGTACGGTTATTGGGTTTCAAATATCATCGCTTAGGGCGCCTCTAGTAGGGGGCGCGGGCGGTAGGTATTTGATGCTCTGTGTAAAGGACGTATAACTGTCTTATTTTTCCTTGAGTATAACAAAATAGGGAAAAACAAGACATTAATTCTTAAAGAATTCAACTTAAGTACATGAAACTTTTCAAACTCTTTGCAAATAATGATTTGTCTGCAAACTTGGCCATTTTGTCGTCGGTTAAAAGTTGTAAGTATGGACTTTTACTGAAATTTCGTATTTTTGTTAAGTGTACCTCCATATTTTTTTGTGAATATTTTCGTTCATTCTATTTTATTATCAGCGTGTAAAAGGAGTCGAATACAATGCCCGACCATATCATTATCTAAACTCTCCTTGTTATTTCCTTAGTTTTTAGGGTTCCGTAGTCAACAAGGAACCCTTATAGTTTCGCCATGTCCGTCCGTCTGTCCGTCTGTCCGTCCGTCTGTCCGTCCGTCTGTCCGTCCGACTGTCTGTCCGCGGCTTAGCTCAGAGACCCTTAGTACTAGAAAGTTGTAAATTGGTACGGCTAGTAATATTAATAACGACGACAAAGTGGTAAAATAAAAATTTTGAAATAATTTTTTTTTCGTGTAGGGGAGGTCCCCTACACGTAAAGTGGGGATGATTTTTTTTTCACGTCTACCCCATCGTTTGGGGTGTCGTTGGATAGGTCTCTGGAAAATATTGCGGGTTTGTGAAAAGCATTTTTCGGTTTAGGGATCTGTTTGCGAACTATTAAGCTTTTAAGTGCAAATTTTTGCTAGAGTCAAGTGTCCCCCCTCCCCCCCCCCCCTGCCAGCTAAACGGTTGTTATTAGATATGTGAAAAAATTCACAGCAGTAGTACATATATCGAAATTAAAAGGAACACTATCACAGCTAAGTAGGCTGTAGAGGTTCACGAGTAATAGTCGACCAACTTATAAAATGTACGGACGACAGCCATCATTTCACTGTTGAAGAACTTTTTCAAATTAACATTCATTTATTTCCCCTACGAAATTATACAAATAATCAAATAATTTATTTTGATAGGGTTCCACAACTACGGAACCCTACACTGCGCGTGGCCCGACACGCACTTGGCCGCTTTTCTTATTCCGTTTTTATACAATTTGTTCTGTCAAACTTGTTCACTTGTCTGTCATTCAAATGACGCATGCCGAACAAGCGTTGATATCGTCTGAGGTTGATACAGTAAAGGCCGTGATACACATGCCTGTGGCTGGCACGCTAGGAGCTGGTAAGCTGGCATGCCTGCTACTGCTACTGGCATTCTGTGTCGAAATGATACGCATGCCTGTGGCTGGCATGCCAGTTTCTATGCCGCTGACAGCTAGCGTGCGAGTCTCCCCTCCCCACTCCCCCGCGAGGGGAAAAAATCAAACGTCGTGCGATCTACTGGCATGACTTGTACTGGAGTGAGCTACTGGAACAATGGCGATACACATAGCCTCGATAGCTCAGTGGTGCAGACACTCAACTGTTGCTATTGAATGTTAAGCAACGCTGGGTGCGGTCAGTACTTGGATGGGTGACCGCTGACCGTTGGAGGCTGACCGAGGTTCGGATTCCTCGTAAAGCTGTAGGTCCCTTCCCTCCTAATCTTACTTGGTGGTAGGGTTTAACCCGCCCGGGTTGGTACCACCGCACTGAATGAAACGTCGGTCTAAACGGCTATGTAAATAGTTTGTGTTTTCCGACCAGTTCAGTGTAGCCGGCACGATCAAAGGGGGAAGCACTGACATGGCACCTAGTTCACCCGTGTTATGGGCTGACATCACGGATGTTGTAGGTGATGTAGCCAACCGTGTCAGTTTCCATTAAAAAAAAACTTCTAATTGGAGTAGTCCCATACGCATATCTGTTTACCATAGAAATCCTTCAAGGATGCCGTATTGAAACCCAAACAAAAACATCCCTAACGATTTCCAACACCTAATTGGAGTAGTCCCATACGGATATTATAAGTTTACCATAAAAATCCTTCAAGGACGCCATATTAAAACTAAAAAATCCCTAACGAGTTCCATCATCTAATTTGAGTAGTCCCATACGAATATCTGTTCACCATGGAAATCCTTCAAGGACACTATAATTAAAACGCATAAAAACTAAAAAATCCCTAACGAGTTCCATCATCTAATTTGAGTAGTCCCATACGGATATCTGTTTACCATAAAAATCCTTCAAGGACGCCAAATTAAAACCTATTAAAACAGAGAGAAAAAAAATTCCCTAACGACTTCCATCTGTTCCACACTGCGCCCACATCGGCACTTGTCCCCTAACATTGAAAACAAACAAACTTGAGGAGGATGCCCCATCATCGAGACATTAGCGCCAGGGGCGCGGTGGCGGCGCCCGCGCATATAACCGGATAACTATCCAAAAGAACTTAACTCACTTTATGATGTTATAGAAATATCACCTTTAATGCAACACGAATAGATATCACATTGAATTGACGCAAATGAAAGAAATTTCTAATTATAAAACATTGTAAGTGTGTGAAAAAACTTCACTGAAAAATTGTAACTAAATCTTCTTACAATAAAGAAAAAAATCATTCGAATTTCGAATTGTAAATGCAATTACTTTATACTCTATTCTAATAGTTCTCAACCCTTAACGGCGTAGCACCAGTTTTATAACAAACTAAATTCAACCTTATTGTCCCATTTCAAAGATGTGATTCCATCGATCTGTTGAGTTCAGATACGGAGTAGAGCGTGCGTGAGTAATAATAATGACAGCAATAAATCATACGGATCGTTAGGCACGCTCCCGGATCCCCTAGCGGAGTGGCGCTGGTTCGATTCCTGACGAAATGGCATCATCTGTCAATATGGACGTTCATATCTCGCTGACTACATGACTTGCCTAATGCACATGTTGTGTTTTCCCATTGTCTGATATTCATGTGTGCTTGTGTCGTATTTCATGTAAGTTTATATCAGTTTGATCATAGGATTGTGTATGAATATAATATATTGGTGAGAGATTACTTAGTTCATGAAATGTGCATAAGACCGGTGCTTACGAGCTTGTGAAGAGGAAGCATATTTGTACACTTAGGATTCGATTAATAATAAAAATTATACTGTTTACTGTGTGGGGTCGGTATTTTTTTTTTATTAATAAGAATAGTCCTACTGCATGTCTCCTCGTGCATGTCGTAAAAGGCGACTAATAGGGATAAGGACAAGATGCCGTGCATAAGGGCGACAGGATAGCCACCTCTCACCTTGGCGCTGTCTTTCAAACGAGTCATGCAGCAGGTGGGCCTTCGTGCTTTACTTGCTGCCTGATAGTTATCTTGTCCGAATACTTTGCTAAACGTGGTGGTCGGTGTTGTGCTGTAATTTACCAGAGTACTTGCAGCACAACACCGATTACTCTGCTTACCCCGATTTTCGGGATACGGCGTGTGGTGTGTATTCTATTAGTGCAATTTTAGATGTAACGCATGTCGTAAAAAACGACTACGGGACGGGATAAGGACGAGATGCCGTGGTAAGGGGCGAGAGGATATAGCCACCTCGGCACGGTTCTTTAACCGAGTCAGGTCAGTCTTTGTGCCTTTTTTATTTTTTATAGTAAGCGCGGCATGTAGCGCCGAGCCACCCATAAGGTGTCTAGCGACGACCATGGACATTCGGTCGCATGCGGGGCTGCGAATGCCATGCCGGCCTGGCAGGTGCCCATTCACGCCTCTCTTGAAGGACTCGAGCCTATAATTGGGGGGAAATATGTGGCCTTACTTGCTGTTTGAGAATTATCTTGTCCTAATACTTTGCTAAACGCGGTGGTCGGTGTTGGGCTGTGGTGTGGTTATTGCAGTACATCAACGATTACTCTGCTTACCCCGATGGTCGGGATACAGCGTGTGATATGTATGTGTGTACATATATGTCGTTTACGCGAACGCAGCTCGATCTTCAGCCTCGTTCTTAGTTATTTACTTTCTTCAAAAAATCTACGTGTCGTTCGCGCGAACGAAGCTCGGCCTTCGACTTCGCCTAGCTTAATTTCTTCGAGAAAGTATGTGGTTTACGTGAACGCAGCTCGGCCTTATGTACCAAATCGGAAATTAATTAACTGAACACCTTACCGACAGAACTGGTAACCGAAATTAAACAGGGGGTGGTGAAAGTCGGTCTAAAATAAGTATTTTAACCGAATCCCGACATTAACAAAAACAAAAGTACAAACGTACTCATTAACGTCATTATTTAGATAACACTACCAAAAATTATGTCTCAAACAAAAACTCTCCCCCAAAAGGAAGCGAATTACTTCTAGTTAATTATCTAAAACGTAGTGTCAGTTTATCCATAAATACCACGGTTCTGGGAAGGAATTTTCAAAAAAATGTTAATGTGCGTTACACAAATCATTAAGTCAATCGCACACTGTGTAGTTACGGAAATCCCGTAATTCCCGGATTCTTTTTGGTTACATTTAGGTATAAGTTTAGAATAATTTGCCAATTGTCTAGCTGGCGTTATTCAAGAATATTTTTTTCCTGCAGACCGATGCTTATACATACAGTTAGTCCGTAGGCGCAAGGCTGAAGGCCGAGCTGCGTTCGCGTAAACGACATGTAGCTTTCTAGTCTTGTCCTAGTTTGACGCCTCCGTCTGTTTATCCGTCTGTGTGTCTGTCTGTGGCATCGTAGCTACGAAATGGGTGGACCGATTTGGATACGGTTTTTTTTAAATTAGAAAGCTGGTTTAACCGGAATGGTTCTTAGTTGTGTTAGTAATCAATTAATAAAGTAATTATGGAGAAATAAACAAATTACGTATCTCGGATGGGCCGATTTGGATTCGATTTTTTTAAAAGCTTGAAATAAAAGTTTAATTACAATTTATTAATAAAATAAATATTTATTAAAAACAATCTTGACCTTTAAAATGTCAAAAATTATTTCCGATTGATCACTTAAAGGAGTCGGGGGACCGCTGAGTAAATAAAGTATAAAAATTTAGAGCTACGCTGGTATTCACTAAGCAGTCCCCCGACTCCTTTAAGTAAGTAAAAGGAAATATTTTTAATTTTACTTTTTATTCGGTTTTTATTTAAACAAGTGTTCCCTAAATTTATATGATTACTTTGGCCAGATAACCAGCACTGCAATGGTAGCTTATTCATTATCAAACGAACCAAATAAGTAGGTATCCAATTCAGTCACGATCGATTTTGTCTGTCAATTCCATATCACCGTCCGGTTTCTGTCGTGTTTCCGTCCGTACGGACGAATACCGAACAGTGTAAAAGGCACTTATTCCTTTGTAGCAAGGGAACACTTACGTTGACAGCTTGAACGATCTAACACGGCCGGTGTGCCAGACGTCGTAACTTAGCTATGTTTGTCAAAATACCGCGAACGTTTAGCCGACACGCGGTGACTTCTGTGGTGTGCAAGCTTCCTATAGGGCCGATTGCTCCAACGAAGACTTAAGAGCAGACATAGTTGGTCACGTGATAACATGTTAGGTATTTGGCTGTCTCTGTTCGCCATGCGCATTCCCCACCAACGTAACAAGGACAGCGGCACGCTCTCAGCTAATATACCTACAGATTACGTCAAAATTGTCATTCGGGGCTTATGTTTTCCCGACCCCTATACTTTATCCGATTTCTAAAATTCTTTTTTTGTTGTAATAAGGACAGTCCAATCTATGTATTAATTTGTTTTTCATATTTTTTTTATATGCAAAGTAATGATTCAATAAAGCTTAATAAACTTCGTGTCATCAACAAATTAAAAATAAAATTTTTGCGCGTACAAAAAACTTTAAATGTTTACTGTGGCGTCGTATATGTCATCTAAACAAAGGTTTAGGACTGGGAAACATAAGCCCCGAAAGGAGATTTTTTGTGGGGAAAAACAGTCACGTGACTAAACTCTGTCTGCTCTTAACAAGTACATATTATGTAAGTATAACCAGTCTACTTATAATCATATTAAGACGAGACGAAATGGCTATTTTTGGGAAGGGCACATGTCCACAAAACCAAATTATTTTATCGACGAAAAAAACCTTCTGTTGAAAAAAAGTGTATTGCTGGTATACAAAATTGAATGCAGAATTATAGAACTATAATATTTGTATTTCGACCGAAAAAAATAGTTTTTTTTTGTGTCATGAAGTTAATTATTCAGTCAACACTTTAGATATTAAAAAAATAAAACATAACAAATATAGATTGGACTGTTCTCAATTTAAGAAAAATATATATATATAAATCGGATAAGGTTTAGGGGCGTAAAAAACATAAACCCCGAAAGACAATTTTGTATGGAGAAAGTTAACTTCCGCCTCGTCTTAAGGACACGATAAATTAAGTCATTTGCACCAATGGTGAAATACTGTCATTAGAGTCCTAAGCCGTAGCCGTAGTCTAGTCTGGGTCTTCGGCCATTCAACGTTCTGACAGGCACTTAAGAAATGTCAAATTGACATCTGCCATGCAGAGCGAATTAATGGCGTCAGCTGTTTGTCAGTTGTTATTGTTATACAATGTAGTGCCATCTCTGTCTTCTTAAAAGCAAGAAGAGACACTTCGATAGAGAAGACTTACCGAGTTACGGATTTAAGCTGTCGTTAGTTAACGGGCCTTTAGAGATATATAAGTCTGTTTTGGCGCAATCGGGCCTTAGTCGGTGCGATAGTGAAGCTAAAGGGAGCTTGCATCGGGCAAGAAGGGTGGAAGGAAGTTGGCTACTGCAAGCTATTTTTCAAATTTTAGAAACAGCAACAGCAGTTATAACCATAGACTGGTAAAACTAGTATGAAAAAATAGTTTTTATGCACTTCTCCTACACCGCAAAGATTAGTTAGAATAGAAAGCTTGACGGCATTAACCTCGCCTATTGTAGTTAATTTTTATAAATAAAATTGGTTTTAAATAAAGAGTATATAAAGTAAATACAACCATACACTAATACACTAAAACTAATCTAAAATTAATATTCAGAAAACCTACAAAAAAAAAAAGAAACAAATTAAGAGTATTGAATTAAAGATTATACGTACATCACCTACAGCCCATAACATTTTGGTGAACTAGGTGCCATGTCAGTGCCTTTGGTCGTGCCGACAGGACGGGAAACACAACTATTTACATAGCCGTTTTGACCGACCTTTCATTCAGTATGCAACCCGGGCCAGTTAAACTCTAACACCTTACGTAAGGTAAGAAAGGATGGTACCTACAGTGGATTTTTTTAATGCCATAGAATATTAATATTTAGGGAAATATAATTTTATTTATTTTTATTTAATATAATTTATTATTTCATATAAATGATCAACAAATGGCGGACTTATTTCCTAAGGCATTCTTTGCCGTTCAACCACCCTATTACAACATTTACATGGCTATTTAGAGAAAAAACACTTAACTAATAACAACATGTTATAAATTAATGAAAAAAAAACCAACAAATACAACTTGGACGCCTAAATTAATGTAAAATCAATATTTAATGCTAAAACCTAGTAAGGTAAGAAATGAAGGGATGTAGGTCCCTTGATTATTTTTTTTTAATTTCATGGCATATTGAGGAAATTTTATAAAATCAATATTTAATGCTAAAACTCCGTCGACGTTCTAGTCCAAAAGGAAAAGACAAACAACGAATTAGACCGAACTCCAAAGATGCATTCGAACACGCCAGCGGAAGCCATCCACATCCGTGCACGTGTCAAAAACGTCATAGACAAAACCAAAAACAAAAAACAAACAGAATGACGTGCCGGATAATTGATATGAACGTGACAGTCCATTTCGTCGGCTGTCATCTGACAGAACGCAAAAATAAATCGGGAGAGGGTTGAGTTAAACCAGAGATCAGAAAAATAATGCTAGATGCGCCACACAGGGCGCTCTGTATAAAGTAAAAATCGGCGCACCGAGAGGATTCCGCACCACCACATAATATATTTTTGTGTTATGTATTTACCAAAACAATTTTGTGTTTTCTTTTATTCAGTTCGGCATCCTTGGCGCGAGTCGAACTCATATTTGCCCTGTTTTTATTATTTGTTATTTTACTTTATAGTTTGAATTATTACCGTTTTTACGATAGAGCAAAAACAAACAAAAAAAAAACATTGAAAAAAATTTGTTGTCTGTAAAGGCGGTTTACGGACGATAGTTTTACGTAATGACGTGGAATAATCGTAGTACATAGAGCAAAGATCAGTAATAATTCTATTTCCAGTAGAAAGATTAATCATCTTGTGACTGGCCATCAATAAACTTCTGTTGTCTGATCTTGACAGTTTTACTTCTTTACGACGTTTCCATGGTAACTTTGACTATACCGATTGTGCCTCTCTATCGCTTGTTACGCGCTCTCGCTTGCACACACAGGCTCAGATGGAACGTGACACTTTTTTGCGCGTGCAGCCGGTGTTCATCAATTTATAAGACGTGACGTCATCACGTCAAAAAACCACGTTTCTTGTATGCTATCTTGTATCTACTTGTGTGTACCAGAATTTTTTACTCTTTGTTTTGTGTGTGTGTGTTAGGATATACAGCCATAATAACACAATACTCGTATTTTTTTTTATTTCAACTCGCTACCTATTACGGTTCAAAACATACACCCCGTTAAAAGTAGGACAAACAACGTAGGCTTAGTAATACCCTAAAAATAAAAAATAAATAAAAGTATTTTAAACAAAATAGAAATACATTAAATATACACGATGTTGCAACCCCAACCGTAAAACCCGAAAGGGGGTGATTCTGTACGGGAAATAGAACAACTTTTGTTCTACGACTTTTTAATTTGAAGAAAAAAAATTTTTTTTCTCCTTACATTTTGAAAATGGGTACCTACCTATTTAAAATTTGTATGGAAAAATTTTTTTTTTGGTTTGTTAAATTTTTTTTTGTCACAAAAGTTGTCTAGTTTCACATATAGAATAACCCCCTTATGTCAGTTAAAAATATTCCGGGGGCAACTGCAACACTGTGTCTAACAAACATTACCTATATTTCTAATAAAATAAAATAAATAGGTATAAAATCTGAAATACGAGTGTTTTTGTTGCTTGTGTTTTTTTTTGCGTGCACTTTCTTAAAATTTCAATACCTATTTACAAGTGCACTACCCATATCTTGTGGTCATACCTATATTAGCAGCAGTGGTCGCTTGTTAACAACAGCCAATGAGAACGCGGAAATATTGTTTTTTTGTCGCAGCCGAACTGGATGGCTGTGCTTAGGGGTCAGAGTCGCAGGCTCAGCCAATTTTACTCCCGTAGAAGTGCGGTCCGGCTTGGAGGCGGACTAAAGTCGCTGGCGGAAGGCTATTAACCCACGATTCGAAGATCCGTGGATTGAAGGAGTAGGGAAATATATTCCCCGGCACGGCCGGCACACCTTTGCAGTGAGATGCAAGAACGATGTCGAAATCGTCTCCCATAAGGTCCGTTTTGGTCATTAAGGCGACAGGCGCTTCACCATAATATCACGTCTAACCATAATGTGTCTGACCTGTGGTTAAAATGATGCATTATAGAGATTTGGTTTCATAGTTTGTGTCACTTGAGCTCATGTTTGTGTATGGTGAAAATGGTAGGTTTCCAGAGTATAGAAATTGTGAAGATTAAAGAGAATGCTTAGCCATTATGTTATTAGTATTAGCTTATGCCTGTGGCTTCGCTCACGTTTCCACCGTGTCAGTTTCCATTGAAAAAAAATAAAAAAAATTTTAGTCAAGTGAAAAAGTAGTATATCATGAGAAATTTCAGGTCAAGAAATAATCCCAATGTCGCATTTTTTTAGTAAAGCTAGTTTACAGAATGACAGAGAACAGTGAAAACAAACAGTATAATCTATAAAGTGGTTCTTGAGTTATAAGGATATTCATATATTGACAACGTTACATGGCCATAAAAATCTGTTTTATTTATTAGATTATTTTATCTATTTATTATTTATTTACAATAATTTTACATGCACACCTAGTATTAGATTGTATTGTATTGTTTATTGATCATTCTTATGGCAGTAAGACTGCACTCGAAATTGCCACAATGTATTCTATCCGGTTCGATTACATCCACGAAGAAAAACCGGCAAGAAACTTCGCAGGTTATTTTTTTTTCATACATATTATCACAAGTATTTTAGTGACTATCCACATAATAACATCGCCTACAGTCTATCGGAAATACAGTTTGAGAGCAAGATTAACAATGATTTTCCCAAAGAGATTAACGGTGGGTTTAATGTCTTTGAATTTTCCTGACAGTTCTGACTAAAAGGACTTTTTAATTAAGTGTATCAGGTGTAAAGAGCCCTTGACAAACTTTAATACGTAATTTGTATCAACTTAATTATGTTTGTACATAAAATAAAATATAATCAATGAAATAATGATACATTAGATTGATCGTAATGGTTATTTCCCCAAAACATCTTCACCTACGGGCGCCACTCTTTACATAGGTACAAGTTAATTACTTAAATTAATAATGTTGATCGTTGCAACTTGTAGTCTATGCTTGTAGGCAATTTCATTTTGCGACGTCAATCCAACGTCAAGCTTCTTTTTAAGTTTATTTCAGAAACATAATAAAACTGTATCATAAACGAATAAAGATGTTGTTTTTGCGTTTCTCGCGATTACGAGAAGAATTAGGTACAGCAGACGAGAAAAATTTGAATAGACGACGCTGTGTGGTTGATAATAACTTTTGACTATCCGAAAAAGGCACAAATCTAACAAAAAAAAAAAGATCGCTTTGGGGTATTCCTTTCAATAAAATATATATTCTTTCCTTTTGAGTTAAATATTTATTTTAACGTTTTTACTTTAAAGCAAGAGCAAAAATCTGTACACATTCTTTTCTGTCCGACTCATGAGTGGGACAGAAAAGAATGTGTCAATATTTGCAGATAATTTAAAATTAACAAATTAATACTAATTAAAACAAAATTTTCTTGACTATAAAAATTTATCTACCTAAAAATAAAAATAATGATCCATGGTCCCTATGACTGCAGCGGCGTTCCCCTCTTGATTGCCAGGCTGATCTGCTGATTGAAATGCGCCCGGGCACGGCGATCCCCAGACGCGTCAATTAGTAGTTTTCCTATTTTCTTGGAAAAACTAATCCATGCCCCAAGCATGCTTTTCTGTAAACACTCTTGGGGATCCATGCCCCAAGAGTCTCTACAGCAAAGCCCACAAACTCATAGTTGTCCTTGAGTTGAAATATTTTTATATAAAGCAACAAAGCCTACCCAACAAACAAATTGGTGCTAACGACAGCTTGTTTTAAATCTTAAAGTGGTATATAAGATTAATATAACGCGTCACTACTGTAGAGCTCTTGTCCCACCCTTATATCACTTACTAACGCTATTGTAAAGTCACTAAAGAAACTTAACCTGTATAAGAATGGACCTCTATTAAACAGCTCTTATAAAGCCTGTCTTAACACCATAATGTTAGTTGGGTACCTATTTAATAAATAAAACGGCGAAACCGTTAAATTTCCCAAACACTTATGAACACAAGTGACAAGATGTAAAGGGAATTTTAGAGAATTCAGGAACGGCGTCGGTCGACTGCCCGTCGTTCCCACAAATGATAGACACTTCGTTAATGACGCCAAGCGAAACTTCCAAGAAGTGATTACCGAGAAGGCCACGGCTAAGTTTAGCTCTAATGCCGCATTTATTTCCAAACAAATTATAAAACTCATAAACTGGTGACGCCATTGGGAGTGAGAATTTTTATGACAGCACTGAAATAGAAGGGTTGTTCTGAATGAGTTCAAAAAAATAGAACAGGCTTTGAAATGTTCGTGTAAAATGAAGGCACAATATAAAACATTTTTTTTTAAATATCCGACCGTGATGAGTAATTTCATTTTATTTAGTTTATTATGATTTGTATTATGTTTTTACATAGAATTAACCCGAAAGTCAATGTGTTTTTAGAAAATAATGTATTGTGCATAAATTTTTATTTGATTGTTTGTAGAGATAATTTCGTATGCGAAGGCAAAACCCCGTGCCTCTGCCTTCTTACACGATAACATCACTGTGTACCTAATCCTTATTTTAATTTCGAAACTAGTGGCATTAAACCATAAAACTAGTTTCATGGCATTCACGACACTAGTTTCATCAACAGTCTCACGCATAACACCTTAATTTCACAATGTATGCATTAATGCCGTAAAATCAAATCGGTTTCGTGTTATGTGCGATTTATTGGCGAATCTAGTGTCATGCAACTAATTTCATAGTACTAGTGTCGCGAAAGCATTGTGGAACAACATTGTGCGTTGCAAAATAATGTTGTGATACTGATGGAGCCATGGCCACTACGATACTGTAGGTTTCACGCCAAGGTTCAAGTCCGCCTTTATATCTGATGTAAATGTTCTAATGTGGTTGTTACTGTTCTGTTACATGTTACTTGGAGCATTAAAGTATTTTATATTTATATCTAATATAATACGGAACTGTGTTGAAACTAGTTTAGCGAAACTAATTCACCATGCGTGACACTAGTTTCGCAAGTTCATTCGGCTTTAACGTAGTAAATTTGTATTTAAGTATGTTTTAGAAAACCAGTGCCCAGCCTACCATTTTGAATTCTATGCGCTATTCTAAAACAGAGGAAGTGGAAAACGTCCGTGATATTCTCAAAGGATTCAATATTTCACGTTGAAAGTTATTAAACGTAGTATTTGTCGGAAAATATCTATATGATCATATGTCTTCGCGAGGTCTAATTTGTTATGACACTAGCTATAGGAAGAATTTCATTAAACGTGTCCGTCTTTGAAGTGACTATTACGTGGATTGTTTTCTTTGAAACTAACGTGTTTGTAATGTTCATTTTATTATTTACTTTGTGTGATTTTAAAATGTTACTGATCTCTTCCCTTTTACTCTCCCCTCAATCTCCACCAATATTTCTTTTTGTAGCAGGTAATACTTCTTCACGCGCGTTATGAAAAAAATATATTAGTGAATTTTTACGATGCGCGCGTACAAGCATACATACATGAAAATTTACACAATGACGTTGCTCACACATATTGTGTCAGATGACTGTCAACGTTAAAGCTCGCAAAACATGAAATCTACACGATGACGATGCTCGCACGCACGTGTCAGATTGCTGACAACGTCAAATCTCGCAAAATGTTACGCTCCCCAATGTTTTCGGGATAATCCTGTTTTCGGGTAAATTTAAGGACTGAATTCAATTCGATTGTATTCTCCATGTTTGTTTACCCCTTTGGGAGTGTAGGTAATGTGCTACAAGAAGATGTCAAAGTATCCTTCTACTTTCAACATGAGTGGTGACAATTTGAACGACAAAGGAGAGACAAACTCTTCGGAACATGAAGATCTAGTTGAAGTGGATGATCTGGAGTCGGTTCGATCTGTGCTATTCAATAAAATAACACATAGTCTGTGAAAATTTCAACCGGCTACCTATTACGGTTCTAAAGGTACAGCAGTACGACAGACGGACAGCCAGACAGACGGCGTATGCTTAGTAATAGGCTTCCGTACGTACGCACGTAATAGGGATACGGAAACCCAAAAGTGTATCCAATTGTTCGGTTTCGATAGTGGGAAAACAGTAGTCAGAATCTTAGAAAACGTGATGCTCGGTCACTGTAGTGTTTTTTTATGTAAACGCATGTTGGTTTACATAAAAAAACACTGTGGCTGTGCTGAGAGACCAACGGTACAGTCGACAGAGCCAACATCGCCTTTCCTCGCGAAACCACGCTCAGTTAGGTGTCATTGCAGCAGATTTACGGACTGTAGCTAGGGCTGTCTAGTCCGCTAATACGACGTTTGAAGACACCCAGGTTAAAGGATTTGGGAAACACATTCGCCGGAAGACAGATCCACACCCTAGCAAAAAACGATGGGTTCTCTAAAGCCCAATGTCAACAACAAAAGGGTGCTGAGTCTCATGCTGAGATAGGACGGGTGGCATGGAATAAGGGATGCTGGTGCCACAGAGCAGCGTCTGTGGAACTAGCAACGTGGCTGGGTACGGAACCGTAAAAACACTGTCACATGCACACACGTAATATTTTTTTTTTATGGAATCTGACACGTTTGGCTACATCACCTACAACATCCACGATGTCAGCCCATAACACCGGGTGAACTTGGTGTCACGTCAGTGCTTCCCTTCGGTCGTGCCGGCTACACTGAACTGGACGGAAAACACAAACTATTTACCAGGTTTTCCACTCCGACCAACTAAACTGACCAACTGAAACGGATCACATAGCCGTTTCGACCGACCTTTTATTCAGTGCTGTGGTACCAACCCGGGCGGGTTAAACCCTACCACCTAGTAATATAAGAAGGGAGTCATATCCCTTAATTCCCTAAATTCGGCACAAAACACACAAGTCTTTTAAAATAAAGACCAAACGCTCCCCAATCTCCATGAAAATGCGATTACCACGGACCACACTAAACTTATCAGGGCCGGGAGTAGATCTGCGGTTTGAGCAAGCACACGCATGGCCTCTTCAATTGACATTTAATTTTCTGCTCGGTTTGTGAAGAAAACAATGAAAGAAGAGGTAATACAGAAATATTATCATATAAATTGAAATCTTCTAGGAACAATAAAGTTTTGGAGTAGCGGTAACGCGATATCGTTTTAGGGGATAATTTTTAACTGGAGACCGTGTTAAGGAAGTTTTTTTGTAATATTTTTAGTTCTTTATTATTTAAAGAAAATTAAGTTTTGTTAACATCAGCGTCGTGAGGCGTCGTGACAATGGGTAAGACCATAGCCGACTATCATTGTCTCCCTGTAAGACACATCCAATACTACAGTTATTTGTCGGTTATAATTACATTTAACATCTACTTACATTTAACAGAAGTAAACTGTCGACTACCGGATTGAAACCGGCCAGTAATGTGTTCCTTCTAATTTCGGTCAGGGCGTACTCCAACATTTCACTATGCCAGCATCTACTAGATTACTTACTTATATTAATAAATTATCCCGCGTACGACCGAATTTACGTTGTCCATTGGTTGTCTATTGGCTAATCTATTGGATAATTGGAGTTGTATATAAACACAAGCTGTGCCCGCGGCTCCGCCCGCTCTCATATTTCACTTCACTGCTAACCTCATAAGCTATTTAGCGTGATAGTAAGTAGCCTATAGTTGATGGGAAGAATCAAGCTATCCGTTGAATTTTGTTTTATTAAAATCGGTTCAGTGGTTCTCGAGTTATAAGCGGACAGACAGACATACAGACAGACAGACAGACATACTGACACTCAGACACTCAGACACTCAGACAGAAAGCAGCCGTTGGACTTTATTATAGGTAAGGATAAGGATCAGGTGGGTAGGTTCTAGGTACACTCCCTGTCTAGGTTTTCATCTAGTCAGGTGGCAGGTAGCTACTAGGATGTAAAAATTCAAGTTACTTACCTATACCTACATACTCATTAGAATGTTTATAAACATCGGAACAAAGCTGTAACTTATGTAACTTACTAGCTGTGCCCGCGGCTCCGCCCGCTCTCATATTTCACTTCACTGCTAACCTCATAAGCTATTTAGCGTGATAGTAAGTAGCCTATAGTTGATGGGAAGAATCAAGCTATCCGTAGAATTTTGTTTTATTAAAATCGGTTCAGTGGTCCTCGAGTTATAAGCGGACAGACAGACACTCAGACATACAGAAAGCAGACGTTGGATTTTATTATAGGTAAGGAAGGATGTAATACAAGCTGTGCCCGCGGCTCCGCCCACTCTCATATTTCACTTCACTGCTAACCTCATAAGCCATTTAGCGTGATAGTAAGTAGCCTATAGTTGATGGGAAGAATCAAGCTATCCGTAGAATTTTTCTTTATTAAAATCGGTTCAGTGGTTCTCGAGTTATAAGCGGACAGACAGACAGACAGACAGAAAGCAGACGTTGGATTTTATTATAGGTAAAGGATACAGTAGGCAGTTATGTGTAAGCGAACGACCGGATGAGAGACCCTGTTTCCCATAGCTCAGGGAATCCTATTTTGGGAAACAGGGATCATTTGAAAGTATTCTAATATGTAAAAACAATAAAAAAATTCTTTCTTCTTCTTTCTTTCCATTGACGTCGTCGTAAGTAAGAATTAATAAAAAAATAAACAAAAAATTGTCTTCAATATGCAGCTTCACAGGCGACTCCAATGCATCCAAAATCGTAAAGAGGAGATGCATTATGGCTCGTGCGACATGTGATCCCGTCCATGCGTCAAATTGTGAGGGGAGTCGACCGAATTATTTATTATTATTGTTTATTTTTATTATTTTTATTGCCTCAATTCTATTTGCAGCTTCAACGCTCTGTGAAGATGTTTCGAGAACTCTATTTGTCTGCGGTTGGAACATATTATGAAATGGTATTAATGTCGTAGTTTTATTAATTTATTACGGTTTACGAGATTTTTAAGAGCATGCATAAACGCAAACTGGCCTACTGACTGTTCGACAAAATCACTATTTTGTCTTCATTACATTTTTTTTATGGAAACTGTTACGGTTGGCTACATCACCTACAACATCCGTTATGTCAGCCCATAACACCGGGTGAGCTAGGTGCCATGTGAGTGCTTCCCTTCGGTCGTGCCGGCTACACTGAACTGGACGGAAAACACAAACTATTTACATAGCCGTTTCGATCGACGTTTCATTCAGTGCGGTGGTATCAACTCGGGCGGGTTGAACCGTACCACCTATTAAGGTAAGAATGGAAGGGACCTACAGTTTTACTGGAATCCAAACCACGGTCAGCCTCCAACGGTCGAGCGGTCACCCATCCAACTGACCGGCCCAGGGTTGCTTAACAATCAATACCGACAGTCGACTGTCTGCACCACTGAGCTATAGAGGTTGATAGGTAAATGGAAAGCTGAAAATGGAGAGAAAAAAATACGTCCCGACCAGGATTCGAACCTGGAACTCCGGCTTGAGCCGCCAGCGCGTTACCAACTTCGCCATCGGATCGATAACGTATTCTCTCTAAATTGTCGAACCATTGCTTGCATCTTCTCTAGTATGTAGGTATGACGCAAACTCCTGCGCTGGATGGTCATGGAGTAAGTTACTTTGTATGAGATACTGCGTTTGTAGACTTTTTATCAATACTAATAATAAATCTGTAAGGGATGCTCATGGAATAATTGCGTTTGTAGACTCTATTGTATGATACTAAAACTAAATTGATTTTTAGAAATATTTTCTGTATGTCTGTTTGTTCCTCCGTAACTCTTAAACCGATCATCCGAAATCGCTGAAACTTAACATAAGTTCCCGTTACGCTAAGATATGGCTCTCATACAAACCGAATTGTTTCTTTTATGGAAATAAAGGTACAGTAGCGGGCTATTACTTCATCATCATCATAATCATCATCAGCCTGTATCGGTCCACTGCTGGACATAGGCCTCTCCCGAGGCACGCCACCACACGCGGTCTTCCGCTCTTCTCATCTATCCACTCCCGGCTACTTACTTACTGTTTTCTTTTTAAATACGAATTTCACGTGAGCGAAGCCGCGGGCAAGAGCTAGTATGATACTAAAACTAAATTCACGATTTTTAGAAATATTTTCTGTATGTATGTATGTTCCTTCATAACTCTTAAACCGGTCATCCGAATTCGATGAAACTTAGTACAAGCACATTTAACTATACGTGACACAGGATAGGCTAAATAAAATTCAGTTCCGGTTACGCTAAGATTTGTCTCTCATACAAACCAAATAACTGTTTCGCGCGCCGAAATAAAGGTAGCGGGCCTCGCCCTTAGTTACTTCCATCGAGTAGGATTATTATTTACCTGAACGTAGCTCGGCCTTCTTTCCTACTTACTTTTTTCTTTTTAAATACGTATTTCACGCGAGCGAAGCCCCGGGCAGAACCTAGTGTATATATATTTGTGCTAAGACTCAGAATAGAACTCACCACCATAATATATTGTGTGTGCAAACTTCCATTCTGTTATGTATTCCAAACAATTAGCAAGTCTTGTTGCGAACTCAACAGTGAAACATGGAATATTCATATGTGCCAAAGTTATTGGTGCAAAACGCTTGGGATCACATTAAACAGAGAATTATAATGAATAGAATCGAAGTTCACTCTGCTGTCACATAATTGGTTCTGCAGATCTTTCCTCCACACAACTGGTAAACTCTAGAACTCTCTCAGTGCCCACATATCTCCCCCAACTATTATAGGCGCGCGTTGACCGTGGCACTACCGGTAGCACTACTAGTAGTGCCACGGTTAAAATTCACGTACCGTAGCACTACTGATTTAATACAGGTAGTGAAACGGTTAAAACTAATTTACCGTAGCACTACTGATTTAATTTGATAGCGTCGAGGTTTGTATGGCGCCGAGTCACCTATAAGGTGTCTAGCGACGCCCATAGACGTTCGGTCGCATGCGGGGGTTGCGAATGCCATGCCGGCCTGACAGGTGCCCATTCACGCCCCTATTGAAGGGCCCGACACTGTACTTGGGGGGAAATATGTGGGCATGAAATCACTTTTCGAAGTCGGTGCCAAACACAAACATTTTATGAAAGCCGTGTTGGGTATGGCATACTGAGAGCAATCAGGATAACCATCACATCCACATCTTAAGAAACTATTGCTGGCAAAGATTTCAATTGCTGGCAAGTGATGTTTAGATTTATTTGTGTTGGGTTTCGCACCGACTTCGAAAAGTGATTTCATCGGAGTCGGTTTTTGAAGTGAAAACTTCTTTAGCGGCGCTTGGCGCTTTTTTTAGATGGGTAAAAAATGTTAAACTGGCGTCAGATCCGTAGCCTGATCGAAAAAGCGTAAGATTCGTTGAAATTATGGATGAAAGTAGATTTTTCTGGGAAATAAACTTTTGATATAAAATAATTATAATAGTTCTGTAGTGTTAAATTTTTTATGTAATATAAATTGTCATGATTGTCTACGATAGCGCAATAAATGAATATTATATTTTACCACATAAATGATAGTACTTTTATACTGATAAATAAAACAATTCGTGCGAAATTATTCCCTAACCATTCCAAAATATTCAAAAACGCACAACGTTGATGTTTAATTTTCACTTCTGCCGGCACTCCCGGAGTGCAACCCGTCCGTTTTTTTTAACAGTTTTTATTTCTTTCTTTTTAGTAATATCACATAAAAAAGAATAATCGAAATCGGTTGAAGTGGTACAGAATTATTCGAAATCTGTCGTGCACATAACTCAGTAATACACTGCAACAGCTCTGAAATGGACAAATGTATAGAAAAAGTCTGACGATTTGAAAATCTGGCCAAATGAAAACAAACGAGAAATTGCATTCTGTGAAAATTTCAACCGGCTACCAATTACGGTTCAAAATATACAGCAAAAGGTAGGACAGAAGGACAGACTTGCCACTCGCCCCTTACTAGGTGGTAGGTTCAAATTGTTGCCGTCTGGGTTAGTACCACCGTACTGGATGCAAGATACTCGGTTGTGTTCTCCTCTAGTTCAGAATAGCAGCAAATTAGTGGTTATAATACTAACACTGCATGCATGCCATAATATATTTTAATTTATGTCTATTATGTATAATATAAAAGTATTTATTAAAATGTATGTTGTACCCATTGTTTTGGGTACATGCAGATGTATTTTCATTAGGAAAGACTAAATCTGTGAATGTTAAATTGCCAACCCTAGCACAGGCTTAGCCTAGTTCGGTGGTAACGTCGCGCTAATCCAGAAATTAATCAAAATACTGTTCCACATAATATTTACAATAATTTGAATACTGTACCTGCTGTATTAGCATGTAACTATTCATTCTGTGTGCAATAAAATTCATTTCATTTCGTTTCAACCAGGGAAGTCTTCGGTATGGCACCTAACTTCTCGGAGGTGATATTGGCTGGTCGGATCAATGCTTTGGCCCCTCCGGCTCAGCCACCCATTCCGGATTACACAGATTATAAGAACAGAAGGACAGACGGACGGCGTAGGCTTAGTAATAAGTTTCCGTACGGACACGGAAATCTAAAAATTCACACCATCTAACTAGTCATCTGCTTGACACTTTGATCACTCTTCTATCTCATTATATTCATCAGCATTAAAACACTGGATAATGGTAAGGGACACACGCGCAGAGTTGGAGACGAAAGTTAGTCACAGACGAAGAAGCTATCAGCAGTAGACCCAGAAGTTTCGGTGTTAGGAGCGCCGCCGCCGCTGCCGCGCCGAGCCGCCACGAAATTGGTCAAAACACTGCAAGCACATATTTAGACAGATGGCTATAATCCTGAATTTTAAACCAAAATCGTCAAATATTTCATCGCGAAAGTTGAAGGAACAGAAAGTGTGAGAAGCGTTAAAAATCTGTTTATTGAGAAAAGGTACTTTTATTTTATTGATTTATTGTTTACTAGATTTTGCCCGCGACTTCGTCCGCGTGGATAACTGAACATGACAAATTATTCTTTCAGAGCCATTTCAGAGCCACATTAAATTTGGGCCAATTTACACTATGTCTTTATAAATTATAGCCTATATGTTATTCTGATGTATAAGCTATAGTACTGTAAAGTCTCATCAAAATCCGTTCAGTAGTTTTTGCAAGAAAGAGGAACAAAGATCCATACATCCATCCATACATCCATACATCCATCCATCCTCACAAACTTTCGCATTTATAATATTAATAGGATAAGCACACATGCATATGAACATATGATCGTCATTACTGCCCAATTAGGCAAAGCAATTGGTCGGTCCGTCATGCATGTAGGAACGACCAAGCGGCCTGTGGATTTATAAGACCGTCTGTCCACTCGACGTCCGGTGTCCGAGATCCGTCATGACGGACGCCGAGAATTCGGCTTGATCGGATGAACTGCTAAATCGATCCGTCAAAAACTCCGTCGGACTTCGGATCCACGACGACGTCCGATGCGCCGGATCCGTCATTTTGACGGACTTTGTTGCACGTTCGTGCATTTGGGTCATCATGAAACAGAATTTTGGAAAATCTTCTAGGAATACAAAAAAAAAGCAAATTAAAAAAAAAACTTTAGGTAAAAATATTTTACTTCCAGGATCGCCTTTTGAGCCCCTAACCCAACCTCATTGTCAGGGCTTGCTTGTTTCTTCCTTTCAAAATTTACTAAACTATAGTGCTGTCGCACCACCCAGATGCCACCGACAGAGATAAAACTAATTTGTTTGAGTGACAATTTTCATATTATTTGCTTCACTAAAAAGATATTAAATGTATTCAACTATTTGTCTATTACTTTTTCAGCACAGGGGAAAACGAAAGAAACAAGGAGGCGAAAACTTTAACGAAAACTGAAAAAAAAAACAACACATTTAAGCGTTCTCTTTAATCTCGTAGTTTTTATTTCTATATTTTTTTATTGTTAGTGCGACATATGACGCCGAGCCACCCATAAGGTGCCTAACGACACCCATGGACATTTGGTTGTATGCGGTGGTTGCGAATGCCATGCCAGCCTGACAGGTGCCCATTCACGCCTCTCTTGAAGGACACGAGACTGTACTTGGGGGAAAATATCAGTTTTTCTTGGTACGGCAGTTAAGTCATTCTCCTCTTCCTCTCGTAGGTGACTACAGGACCATAAATGGTGGAAGTTGATTCGTAAAAATTTTTGAACATTTGCTTCCCTAGATCTGCACACTTGCTGCATCACCTTTCATAACCATTCACATTTGTGAAAAGGATTTGTATTTTTTGACGTGAATTTGATGAAACGTCTTTATCCTGCTGCCGTCAGTTTTTTACAAAAAGTTGCGTTACGATAATTATGTTTTTTTTTTTTTTTTTTTTTTTATTGAAACTGACACGGTTGGCTACATCACCTACAACATCCGTGATGTCAGCCCATAACACCGGGTTGAACTTGGTGCCACGTCAGCGCTTCCCTTCAGTCGTGCCGGCTACACTGAACTGGACGGAAAACACAAACTATTTACATAGCCGTTTCGACCGACCTTTCATTCAGTGCGGTGGTACCAACCCGGGCGGGTTAAACCCTACCACCTAGTTATATAAGAAGGGAGTCACATCCCTTAGTCGCCTTTTACGACATGCACGGGGAGAGATGCAGTGGGGCTATTCTTTTAAAGTACCGGCCCCACACGGTACAAATGTACTTTTGGCGACTTAGATCTCGAAAACTATAAGAGCTACAAGAAGGTGAGGCATATCATCCTAAATTTAGTTCTTCCGACTTGCTACGACGACATACCTGAGAGTCGTACATCGATCGATGCCTTCTATAAATATGGCCCAGAGAAGAAGTGCTTCGAAAACTTCGAAAATCAATAAATGCTTATAACTCCAGATCGACTTGCAATTTGTTTCTTTTCGTAGAAAAAATTTGCTCTTTTGGAAATCGTTGTTTTGTTTTTTCAAAATCAGTTCAGCCGTTTCAGAATAAAAAAGGAAAGAGTGTTTGAGGGGGCATATCTCGGAAACTACTGATCCACGATCTCGATCACTACTCATCCGCTGGAGAAAATGATAGGCCTCGACAAGAATTGTATTTTTTTTTTCGAAAACTATTGCTCCTAAACTACTCGAACTATAACAAATTCACGAATCTGCGGCAGTTTCTCCGACACAGCCTACTCGCTTTTTAAGTTTCCGTATCCCGTACGGAAGCCTATTACTAAGCCTCCGCTGTCTGTCTGTCCGTCCGTCCGTCCGTCCGTCTGTCTGTCCGAGGGCTGTATGTATCTCTTGAACCGTAATAGGTAGCCCATTGAAATTTTTACAGAATATGTGTTACTATGACGGATATACCAAGAAATAATAATATTTTTTTTTTTAAATTTCCCATACAACAAACGTGCGAAAAATCGATTAGTCACGCTTCTGATTAATAGATGGCGCCGCAAACTATTATACATTGCATTGCTGAAAGACAAAATATAGGCGGATATTATTGATAGCGGATAGATACGGAAATCTCCGTGCGCGAGTAAAACTCGCACTTAACAGATTTTTTTATTTAATACAACGTGACTTGCGGTGTTCTAGTCAAAATCTGGTTAGTACCAACGAGCTTTAACACCGCAACACGGCCCGCTCGCGAACTCACTAAGTTGACACCTGCGAACGTTCACGGCTCATTTCAAGCGCACAGCAGGTTTTTGAAACCTCCTCCTATATACATACATCCATACGATCACGACTGTTTCGAAATGGGGTGGGCAGACACAACCAATAATAGGCCTCACCGCTTTATAGGCCTGCTCTATTTATCTCCCAACATGTTATATGAAGCTCAAGTGGCAATGGGCTGGGCACGTCAGCCGAAGAGACGACGACCGTTGGAGTAGCCGTGTCCTACACTGGCGGCCGTGGACAGGAAAACGGAGTGTGGGAAGACCACCCGCCAGGTGGGACGACGACATCAAATGCGTCGGCGAAAGCAGTGGTTCCGTACCGCTGAAGGCCGGGAGGACTGGAGGAAAATTGGAGAGGCGTATGTCCAGCAGTGGACGCTTACACGCTGACTGACTGACTGTTATATGAATAGTATACGCTTATAGAAAAAAAAAATATTTGTAATACATTTTTAGGCCGGCATGTCGTTCGCAATCCCCGTGCATCACAGAATGTCCATGGGCATCGTTAGACACCTACTTGTAGGTGAAACGATGCCACATGTCGCGCTTTCCATCGAAAACATTGTAATGACTCGTACTACTTTTTTTTATGGATGGCGCGACATGTGGGTCCGTTTAACCTACAAGTAGGTGTATCCTCGGTGCGCGAGTCCGACTCGAACTTGGCCCGTTTTTATTTCTTCTATTTTGTTTTATGGTAAAAAATGGGTGCTTGTACTTGTACGCGTGTAAGAAGTTATACTTCACTCTGCGTTATATTTATAGTTGTCTAGTTGTAGTCATTTATTTAATAAATAACAAAAAAGTAATACTAATAACTAAAGAAATAAACCTACCTAACAAACATTAAAATAACTATCAAAAGGGGCATTTTCAAATGTTCCTAGAACACTTGCTGCATTACCCCGCTGGATGGCAAGGCTTACCCTTTGAATGAAGTAGGCCCTTGATTGCGGGACGCCAGTTGCGTCCACCAGCAGAGGCCCAAGCCTCTTCAAGAAGCTTTTGGCTTTGGTTGTAGTTATATTCAAATTCAAATTCAAATTCAAATTCAAAATTATTTATTTTTCAATTCTCTTAGTCACATATACAATCTTTATACAATATACAGATGTCGTGGTCGTGAAGTGTGGGGCCGGTACTTAGAAAGAATATCCTCACTGCATCTCTCCCCATGCATGTCGTAAAAGGCGACTAAGGGATAAGGACAAGATGCCGTGCTAAAGGGCGACCTCGCCACCTCTCACCTTGGCACGGTACTTCCACCGAGTCATGCAGCAGGTGGGTCTTCGTGCCTTACTTGCTGCTTGATCGATTTAATCTTGTTCGAATACTTTGCTAAACGTGGTGGTCGGTGTTGTGCTGTAATTGACCAGAGTACTTGTAGCACAACACCGATTACTCAGCTTACCCCGATTATCGGGATTCAGCGTGTGTGATATGTATGGATGTATGTATGTGGTCGTTAATTGAAAATAAAAAGGAATAGGCGCAGCATGTGGCACTCAGTTTCAGTGTCGCTGATTTTAAGCCTAACCTTGTGGGTACTTAACTAAAAACCAAAAGTGACAACAATGTAAGTGAAAGGTACCTACTCGTAGAAAAAGAAAGAAAAAATTATTTTTTAAGTCGGTTTTATGTTTTTTAAAAAAGTTTTTATTTCATTCTTTAAAAAAGAATAATCGAAATCGAATAATCGAAATCGGTTGAAGTGTTACAGAATTATTATTCGCCATGTGTCAAAATGCAAAGAATATTGAGCTGTTGCAGTATTATAGTCAAACTATACAGGTTGTAAAAACGGCGAGAACATTAAATTTAGGAAATGATTATTGGGATCAAGAGTAACAAAAAAGTCAAATAACTTTCTTCTGAATTCCCTTTAAATAAAAAGTTACAGTTTTCATACGAACTAATTGATTATTTTAGTGTAAAAATGATCTAATGACAGTAGGGCGGCGCGGAGGGAGGAAGAGCGGGTGAGACGTGAGCGCCTCGGACGGAGGTATTGGCGGGAGGGACGTGGGGTTAGCTTTGTGAGTGGAGGACTGGAGGTCGGCAGGCGGAGGGTGCGGAGCGGCAACAACGCGTTAAATTACACTAGACGAAAACATACATTTCAAAATTCATATCTCGAAAACTAGACACTTTAGAGAAAAACTTTATTTGCTTTTTTGTCTAGGAAAAACATGAGGATTGCGCTGGCGAAATTAATGTACTCGCCGTTTTAACACCCTGTAGTATTATCAAAACCTCGTGTCCGGTTGGGCAATAAAGTTATAATATGGCTTAGGGAAGCGAATCTGCGCGCGGCGTAGTATCTCATCTGTGGTATAGTTTTTTTATTTTTTTTTTTATGGATACTGACACGGTTGGCCACATCACCTACAACATCCCTGATGTCAGCCCATAACACCGGATGAACTTGGTGCCACGTCAGTGATTCCCTTCGGTCGTGCCGGCTACAATGAACTGGACGGAAAACACAAACTATTTACATAGCCGTTTCGACCGACCTTTCATTCAGTGCGGTGGTATCAACCCGGGCGGGTTAAACCCTACCACCTAGTAATATAAGAAAGGAGTCATATCCCTTAGTCGCCTTTTACAACATACACGGGGAGAGATGCAGTGGGGCTATTCTTTTAAAGTACCGGCCCCACACGGTACAAATAGTGCTGAATTATCGACATGCTTAAGTTTTCTTATTGCTGAAAAAGTCCACATCACAAAAGTTTTGCTGAAAGTAACCACACACATAGTTTCTTGTAGATTTTTTAAAAACCGCTAAATCAATTTCGATAAAATTTATATGGGACTACCTCTGAAGTATGACTTACCAACGAAACAAAGAATTTTTAAAATCGGCCCACAATTGACGGAGTAATCGCGTAACAAACATACAAAAAAAAAACATACATACAGTCGAATTGAGAACCTCCTCCTTTTGGGAAGTCGGTTGAAAAACATAGGAGATGTGTTAAATAAGATGAATGAATAGTGTTGAATAATGCTGTGTTGTGTGAAAGTTATACTTAAAGTTACCACACAATTTTGTACCGTGTGGGGCCGGTACTTTAAAAGAATAGCCCCACCGAATCTCTCCCTGTGTATGTCGTAAAAGGCGACTAAGGAATATGACTACCTTCTTATATTACTAGTTGGTAGGGTTTAACCCGCCCGGATCGGTACCACCGCACTGATTGAAAGGTCGGTCGAAACGGCTATGCAAATAGTTCGTGTTTTCCGTCCAGTTCAGTGTAGCCGGAGCGACCGAAGGGAAGCACTGACGTGGCACCAAGTTCACCTGGTGTTATGGGCTGACATCACGGATGACGTAGGTGATGTAGCCAACCGTGTCAGTTTCCATAAAAAAAACAATGATTACATATACTTACAAATATTTTTTTTTGCGGGCTGACTGTTTTTAGGGTTCCGTATCCGGTACGGGACCCTATTACTAGGCATACGCCGTCTGTCTGTCTGTCTGTCTGTCTGTCTGTCTGTCCGTCTGTCCGTCCGTCCGTCCGTCCGTCCGTCCGTCCGTCCGTCCGTCTGTCTGTCCGAGGGCTGTATCTCTTGAACCGTAATAGGTAGCCCGTTGAAATTTTCACAGAATATGTGTTATTATGGCCGATAAAACAACAAATCATAAAAATAAGAAAAAGTAACCAAAAAGTGTAAGCGCGCGCGCCATCTACCGAATAGAGCATGAAGCATTCTTACTTATCATGAATTTGAACTAATATGAAGCAAGAATTCATAAACACGCCATAGATACCGTCAGTGGCACTGACCATGACATGGCGATACGGAAGCCTCGGTGCGCGAGTTCGGCTCGAACTTTGCCGGTTTTTTTTTAATCTACTTACAATGTGTTGACTTGTAGGCATATTTTTAGACATTGTAAAAATATTTGGAAATTCGCTTGGATCTTACAACTTGATACTGGCACATTGTATCTCGACTAAAAAGTCAAGAGCATAAACCCCCGTATATTATTTCTCTATGGTCAAGCAAGAGGCCACTTGCCATTGAAGATTAAAAAAAATATACGTATCTCTGTCAAAATTTACAAAATGTATTGTCAAAATCACGCAAAATTCGATATATTTTGTTTCATGTTTACACACAAAATCAATGTAACATTTTATTCAAAACACATTCGAATCTACTAGAATGTTCCTCAAATTCTTATTAATGATAATACTTATGCCGATATGTTTTGCCTATGCAGCGAAACGGTACGACAACTATGCACTGTTTAGAGTAGTGCCTGTGACGAAGAGGCAGTTATACTTCTTGCACAGTCTGCAGGATGAGAGTTCCATGGGTGTTGACTATTGGACTCGACCTGGGTCTGTCAACCATTCTGTTAGTCTGATAGTTCCACCTGAGAACAAGGCACGGTTTCTAGAGCAAGCTGAAACGCTCGGAATTGAAGTGACCACAATGCTGGAGGATGTTCAAAGGTGCGTCTTATGAAACATATCTTCCATAATACACCGGTCAGTTAGCTTGTAGTACAAAGCTGTTTAGTTTTTCATGGATCTTTCAGGAATCTTGTCAGCCTCGGTAGCTCAGCTGTGCGGTCGGTCGACTGTTGTTATGCAACACTGAGCGCGGTCAGTACTTGGATGGGTGACCGCTCGACCGTTGGAGGCTGACCGCTGTTCGGATTCCACGTTAAACTGTAGGTCCCTTCCTTTCTTACCTTAGTAGGTGGTAGGGTTTATCCCGGCCGGGTTGGTACCATCGCACTGAGCGAAACGTCGGTCGAAACGGCTATGTAAATAGTTCGTGTTTTTCGCCCAGTTCAGTGTAGCCGACATGAAATGAAGGGAAGCATTGACATGGCACCTAGTTCAACCGGTGTTATGGGCTGACATCACGGATGTAGTAGGCGATTTAGCCACCCTTGTCAGTCCCCATAAAAAAAAGTGGTCAAGTGAACCGTGTTCACGTGCCGAGGGTCCCGTAACCGCACTGCTTCGCTTTCATCTAATTATATTTTCTACCAGGGTGCGGTCAGACATTGTATGGGTAGCCGTACGACCATGGTTTGGCTGGCTGTGGTTCGGATTCCACTTGAAACTGTAGTTTCATCCCTTTATGTACACATTTAGCTGGAAGGGATCAACCCGTTTTGAAGGCCGAGCTGCTTTCAGGAAGACGATAAACCTTCTCGAAGATAGTAAGTAACTGACGGCGAGGCCGAAGACCGAGCTATGTTCAGGAAGACGATAAACTTTCTCGAAGAAATTAAGTAACTGAGGGCGAGGCCGAAGGCCGAGCTGCGTTCAGGAAGACTATAAACCTTCTCGAAGAAAGTAAGTAACAAAGGGCGAGACCGAAGGCCGAGCTGCGTTCTGGAAGGCGATAAACCTTCCCGAAGAAAGTAAGTAACTGAGGGCGAGGCCGAAGGCCGAGCTCCGTTCAGGGAGACGATAAATTTTCTCGAAGAAAGTAAGTAACAACGGGCGAGGCCGAATGCCGAGCTACATTCAGGAAGACTATAAACCTTCTCGAAGAAAGTAAGTAACAAAGGGCGAGGCCGAAGCCGAGCTGCGTTCAGGAAGACGATAAACCTTCTCGAAGAAAGTAAGTAAGAAAGGGCGAGGCCGAAGGCCGAGCTGCGTTCAGGAAGACGATAAACCTTCTCGAGGAAAGTAAGTAACTGAGGCGGAGGCCGAAGGCCGAGCTGCGTTCAGGAAGACTATAAACCAATTCCTGGGGGAGTACTCGGAGGATCTGTTTAACCGCTATCCAGGGAAGTCTCCGGTATGACACCTACCTTCTCGGAGGTGATATTGGCTGGTCGGAGCGTGTGCTTTGGCCCCTCCGACTCAGCCACTCATACCGGTTTTACATAAAAAAAAAACCATTGAGTTACCGAGGCTGACAATAAATAAAGCGAAATTTCTACGGGCGACCCACCTTGTAACGTACTCGTACGTAATATATATGAAATATTCTTATAACTCGAGAACCACTTTATCAATTTACATACGGTTTTCTTTTCTACATTTCGTTAGTTCTCGCGATGATTTTAAGCTATCAATCACAACGCTACGTTATCAGTGGCTTGAGCTGTGACCAAAAAGTCACGCGAAAAATTGAAATTTTGGCTGTTCAGACATTTAACTTTATCTCCAAATGTATGACATTTTGAGGAAATTGAATAGTTTTGTGCACAACTACATAAGAGTACCTATATTTTTTATTTTTTTCAGAATTTTCTAACAACCCTTAATATGTCAAAGTTCGGCGACAAAAGTGCAGTTTTTTGTCAACTTTTAAACGAAATATTTGTTAAAGTAAACTTATTGATTATAGCAAAGTTATATATTTTTAAAATTGCCTTAACAATACCTATAGAATGACATTACATTTGATTTATTTAATAAAACAAAAAATATTTTTGGTTTACATTTTGGGGTACCCTGTACTTTCCACAGGACTATTAGATAAACTTATCTGTAATCTAATATATCTAGCGGCAAAAATTACACGTAATTTGGCGTCATTTTCATCGAAATCGGTTCAGTAGGTCCGGAGATATCTGCGTGTGCCCGACAGACAGACAGACACCAGAGCGATCCCATAAGGGTCCCTTTTTTCGCATTTTGCGACGGGACCCTAAAAAGTCTTTCAGTTGGTCTAACTTTGGCATTACTTTGTATTACTACGACTCAAGTAACACTCATGCTAGTCAGTCAGTCAGTCAGCGTCCACTGCTGGACATTCGCATCCCCAATTTTCCTCCAGTCCTCCCGTACTTCAGCTGTACGGAATCACCGCTTTCCAATGACGCATTCGATGTCGTCCTACTTGACGGGGTGGTCTTCACTAACACCCTTACACAAAGCACTGTGAGGAAATATTGCTTATTGATGACTACAAGATTGAGATATAGAAACGATTTTGGATGAGGATTAGTTAATGGCCGGTTTCATAGCAAATTGCTGGTAGTTATATCCTGTAGTTTAGGATGTTAGAAGAATATTAGTGAAAGAATTAGTCCGAGGAGATCAATAATATTCGAGAAAAAATAATTGCAAATTTTAACCGGTCACTGGTCAGACATGGCTACTTTGCGGAAATACTAAATTCACTGCCCCGACATAACCTGTTAGTATGGCTATTCCCTAGAATGTTTATATAAGCCGGAGGCGCGGAGGAAGTGCAGCCCCCGTCCGCTGTAACAAAGCGCAGGCGCCCGTGTGAGCCGTAAAGGCCGATGCTGCGGAGGCGATCATGGGTGCCTGCGCTTTGTTACGCAAGGACGGAGGGGCTGCACTTCCCGCAGCGCCGGAGAAGAGGCAATAGTAATTAGCTAATGAGTTTTTTTATACATTTGCATTTTTATGGGGGGGGGGGGGGGGGGACAAATAACTAAAAATGTTTCTGCTCCCTTCATTGTTTTATATGTTTCATTTCTCTCATTTTCGCTCCCATTTTGGAGGTACTTTGTATACCCCCCCCCTAAACGGCCCCTCTCCTCGGGGTGGGGGGTTCATAAATCGATACACCAAGCTCTCCCCCTCCCCCCCCCCTCCTCCCTCCGCCACCAGCCAGTAACTAACTAAACCCACCCCACGATTTTCTACAAGTCGACCGACAGCATAGCATAAAAGTGTACATGATACCATAAATAAATCATGTTTCTCATAATTTTTTCCAGCGCCTTCGATGAACAAAAAGCCCAGCCATACGTCAGGAGAAACATGGAATTGTTTGATTGGCATAATTACTACGGACTGGAGAGCATAAATGCCTGGTTACAAGACCTGGCCACAAGATACAGCGACAGAGTCAACCTGGTCAGCCTTGGGAAGTCTTTTGAAGGTCGTGACATCTTAGGGATACACATACCGTCCAAAAGAAAACACGACATTTTCATTGAAGGTGGCATCCATGCCAGGGAATGGATAAGTCCTGCGTTCGTCACGTATCTTATTCATCAGCTAGTGACTGCTAGGGATAAAGCCGATTACCAGTTATTGAAGGCCGCGAAGAAGTATAGTTGGCATTTATTTCCGGTAGTGAATCCAGATGGTTATGCGTTTACTCATTATCAGGTGAGAGGTAAAACTCTTGTATTCGTTTGATCTACTTTTCATTAAGGTGCAAATAAGACTCAAACGACCTTGCAAACGACTCAACTTGAAACGAAATTGTTGAGCTATTGAATGAGAAATATATGTTATGAGAAAATATTATGTTATGTATTGGTGTTTAATTAACAAACATAGCTAAAAAACATATTTTACTATATTGGAAAGGTGTTAAAACATAAATCTCCAGAAAATAACGAAACTTACGAAAATTGTACTTTCAAGTTAAATTCTCTTGCGAAGCATAAATTGTTTCAATACAAGACCCTCATAGAAATATAGATAATATTTTTCCCTACAATCGTAGCTAAAAAAAATTTTTTTTCCATCTTTCCAACACGTGAAATTGAATATAAATATAGTGTGATTTTCGCGCAAACGTTCATCGTCGGTGCGACGTATCAGCCACCACACGAGTAGAATGAATCTCGCACCTATTTACATCTGCATACGATTCGTGTTTAAATCATCAGTGCTCGGGTAGCACGGTTTGAGTCTTGTTTCCGCCTTAAGTTCATATTTTTTTTTTTTTTATGGAAACTTGACACGGTTGGCTACATCACCTACAAAATCCGTGATGTCAGCCCATAACACCGGGTGAACTAGGTGCTATGTCAGTGCTTCCCTTCATTTCATTTACTTGGTAATCATTAACACCTGACGCAAACGGAGGGGTGTTATAAGTTTAACGTGTGTGTTTATGTGTGTATGTATATGTCTATAGCATCGTAGCTCCTAAACGGATGGACCGATTTGGATGCGGGTTTTTTTTATTAGAAAGCTGGTTTAATGGGGATGGTTCGTAGCTATGTTTGTAATCAAGTAATTAAGTAGGTAATAAAGAAATTAAGTATCTTAAAAAGCGGACCGATTTGCATGCGGTTCTTTTATTAGAAAGCTGGTTTCACCGGGGCGGTTCTTAGTAGTAATTATGAAGTAATAAAAAATTACGTCTCACGGATGAACCGACTTGGATGTTGAAATTAATGTTAAATTACAAATTTAAAAAACCCCCGACCCCTTAAAAAGTTAAAAATAATTTCCGTTTTGTTACTTAAAGGGGGCGGGGGACAGCTAAGTAAATACCCGAGCAGCTCTCGAATTTTTATATTTTATTTGTAATTTGTATTAAATACTTGTTTGTTCATAACCCGAATTGGTTGAAGACCATTTTTTTACCATTGAATTGATCCAAAATGCAGGACATTAGTTTCATCGTCACAATGTTTGCCTCTTCTCAATCTTTCAGGATCGTAACTGGAGAAAAAATCGTCGGAATTTCACAAGCGGCGAATTCGGTGTCGATTTGAATAGAAATTTCGATTATAATTTCGACAGTAAGTTCACGAATTGTTTTAAATTTTAGCACTGATAAGCAACAAACCAGCCACTGAAGGGAAAATTCGAAGAACCTCAAGGGAACGTTCGTAGAATGTATGAATAAATTCGTTGCTCTTGTTTTTGAATGAAATCCGGTAGGGTGACAAAGTCAGAGGGCCTAGAGCACATTTTTTTTTATGTAAACTTGCACGGGTGGCTGTGCCGAGAGACCAATGCTGCAGTCGACAGAGCCAAAATCACCTCTCCTCGCGAAACCACGCTCAGGTAGGTGCCATGCCAACAGATTTGCGGACTGTTGCTAGGCTGCCTAGCCCGTTAATACGACGCTTGAAGACACGCAGGTTAAAGGATTCAGGAAATACACTCGCCGGAAGACAGTTCCACACTCTAGCGGTGCGACAAATAAACGATTTAGAGAACCGATGGGTTCTCGAAAGCCCAATGTCAACAACAAAAGGGTGCTGAGTCTCTCTGCGACGAGTCATGCGGACATGCTCCAACCAGCCAATATTACTTCCGAATTGGTGCCATAATAGAGACTTCTCCTTGGATTGCTGGATATACTGAACTATGAACACAGCCGCACACACACTACTGTGCAAACATCTTCCGTTCAGTGCGGTGTTTTCAGACTGTCCAGAGAACAGAAATCTGTTAAAAGTGTATAACGTCGACTGAACGAAATTGAGGAGCGTCTGTTCAAAAGGAACTATTTCCGTTTGGACAAGTTGCGCGTTTTTTTACGGATTCTCAGTCTTTGTATTCAAATACATTCCCCTGTAAAATTTGAATGGTCAAAACGAACTATTTCCTATAGAAAATTACGAAAAGCGCCCTAATCAAAAGGGCGTATTTCCATTTTGTCTAGGTAAAAGGGCCTATTTCCAAATTTAGAACGTCTGTAAAATCTATCACTAAGTACTTGTAAAAATATGTATGAAAAAAATATATCCTGCGAAGTTTCTTGTCGGTTCTTCTTCGTGGGTCTAATCGAACCGGATAGAACAAATTGTGACAAGTTCGAGTGCAGTCTAACTGTCTATGAATGATCAATAAACAATACAATATAAATAAAATCATTAAGTTATGCATGATATTCTGTTTATAATGTATTTTCCTTATCAATATCACTGTATGTATAAATAAATCTACCAGATATCCTAAGTTTAATTAGCTATCAGTTTTTTTTGCTCTACTGAAAATTCTGTTACAACGGAAATAGTTCCTTTTGAACAGAGTTTCCTCAATTGCATTCTGTAAAAAGTATGATTTCTGTACCGCCGAAAAAAAAAAAAACAAACCTTACTATAGTCCGGCCGCTGAGAGAATGCGTTCCTGACGTCTGTCAGTTGGTCATTTCATCACTCATTTTACAAATTTTAATTACCTACTCCTGCAACTGCACTTTCGAACTAAGCTAATTATGACCATTTTTCTATTGTTTATACGGTTTCGTACTATTTTGACAAGCTTGTCGCACTTTTTAGGTAATCCAGACTGACATTACTGTTACCAACTGACAGATATCAGGAACGCATTCTCTCACCGGCCGGACCATAGTTGGTCCAAACTCCTTGTGCACTGAATGCATGCAATACACTGAGTGCATTTCGAAATGGTTATGAAAAAAAATGCTCCTTGTTTTCCGTTGTTCTGTATAGCTGGCACGATCAAGAAGTACTGTCATGACTTCTAATTTCAACAGGAATAAGGTGTAATCGACTGACAACACAGAGAGATGAGAATTAATTTATTCAACAGCAAAAATACCATTACATAATTCACAATTATATAAAAACTATAATATATATAAAAATCTCGTTTAATCTGTCCCCGAAATGACCGCGAAGGGTACCTAAAACACTCGCTGTATTCCCACGCAAGGGCTATCCGTTACCTGAGGAATGTTTCGCAGTTAGGTACTCCTGACATTTGCGATAATTTAGAAACTATTAACCGAAAACATTTTTTTTATTCTTTACTCCTCATCACTAGCCCGCATCGGTGCACTGTTGGACCTGGTTTCTCCCAAAGCCACCATACGCGGTATTTCGCTCTTCTTATCCATCCAATCGCGGCTACCTTTTTTTGGTCGTTTTGAACCTATGCGGGGCGCGGCGTCCCAATGTTTGCTTGTACGCGGCCTCCATTCGGGCGCCCGTTTATCCCGGCGGTTATTGGGTCTGCGGCAAATGTGCCCAAACCACTGCCAGTTCACCCGCACACCAGTGCCACCGCACTGAAGGACGGTCGAAACGGCTATGTAAATAGTTTGTGTTTTCCGTCCAGTTCAGTATAGCCGGCACGAACGAAGGGAAGCACTGACGTGGCACCAAGTTCACCCGGCGCTATGGGCTTACATCACGGATCAGACACAAACGTGTCAGTTTCCATAAAAAAAAAAACCTTGCTAATTTCTTACCAATGTCGACTATTTTTTTTTTTATGGAAACTGACACGATTGGCTACATCACCTACAACATCCGTGATGTCAGCCCATAACACCGGGTGAGCTAGGTGCCATGTCAGGTGCTTCCTTTCGGTGGTGCCGGCTACACTGAACTAGACGGAAAACTATTTACATAGCCGTTTCGACCGACGCTTTAATTCAGTGCGGTGTTACCAACCCGGGCGGGTTGAACCCTACCACCTATAGTAAGGTAAGAAAGAAGGGAAGGGGCTTACAGTTTTACGTGGAATCAGTCAGCCTCCAACGGTCGAGCGGTCACCCACCCAAGTACTGATCGGCCCAGCGTTGCTTAACAATTAATTAGCGACAGTCGACTGTCTGCACCACTGAGCTATGGAGGCTGACAAAAATATATCTTCTATTTCTTACATACATACATATCACGCACGCTGTATCACGACAATCAGGGTAAGCAGAGTAATCGGAGTTGTGCTGCAAATACTCTTATAAATTACAGCACAACACCGACCACCACGTTTAGCAAAGTATTCGGACAAGATAACTATCAAGTAGCAAGTAAGGCACGAAGACCCACCCGCTGCACGACTTTGTGGAAGGACCGTTTTACGGTGAGAGGTGGCTAGCCTGTTGCCCTTTAGCATGGCATCTTATCCTTATCCCTTATTCGCCTTTTACGTCATGCATGGGATGAGAGATTTTTTATTTTTTATTTATTTTTATTTTTTATGGAAACTGACACGCTTCGCTACATCACCTACAACGTCATCTTTCAACAACAGATGCAGTGGGGCTATTCTTTATAAGTACCGACCTCACACGTTACAATATAGTTTATTTCTTCAACAAATAACCAAAATAGTCTATTTCTTCTAATATACTATCTTGGTTATTTCCAGTTGTCTTATTTCCACATTCATACGGATTCTATAGATCAACGAAATGCCGGACTTTGCTCTTTCCATAGCTCGATTTGTAATTTACGGACCAGGTCCGTACTTTATTACTGGCATTTCCACACCTGCAGTGCTGCTTCACCGTTCGGAACCGGTGTAAAACTGTAGGTCCCTTTCATTGCCCCTTACTAGGTGGTAGGCTCAAATTGTAGCCGACTGGTTTGTTACCATCGTACTGGATGTAAGTTGGCCGCATAGCAGGCCTCGGTTGTGTTCTCCTCTAGGCCAGTATAGCCAGCAATCCAGGGAAGTCTCCGGTATGGCACCTACCTTCTCGGAGGTGATATTGGCTGGTTGGAGCATGTGCTTTGGCCTCTCCGACTCAGCCACCAATGCGGGATTATATAAAAAATAATCGTATTCAATTACTGTGGGATGAAGGACAATAAACACAATACAATATAATACGTAATGTTTACAGCTGTTGGAGTCAGTCATAATACTGCAAAGGCGACATATTGCGGTAAAAAAGCATTTTCTGAACCAGAATCGATAGCGATTTCCGAATATGTCGACAAAATTAGCAAAACTTTGATATTTTACATGTCATTTCACTCTTTTGGACAACAATTGATTATACCTTACGGTGATTCAAAGAGACATAAGGGAAACTTCAAACAAATTGTAAGTTAATGCAATGGTTACATTTAATTCATTTTTATTTAGCTTACTGATTCTCTGGGCGATGTCGGCTACTTTCGTTCTATAAGAAATATAATATATAAATATATCCAATCCAAATAGTTCCTCATTGGTTTCCTTAACGGTTTCGTAGAAGTAAAAATAAATCCTCTATCGAAACTAGTTACGTACAAGTAATAAAAAGCGTTTCGTCCCAGAATGACCACTTCCTAAAATGGCCAATTCCCAAAAGGACCACATCCCAGAATGACCATTCCCAGATCGTTCACTTCCCGTAATGACTACTTTCCCACAATGACCATTTCCCATAATGACCACTTCCCATAATGACCACTTCCCATAATGACTACTTGATTTACCACTTTCCATAATGCCTTTGTTTTCATTTGGTCTGATTTTAAAATCGTCAGACTTTCAAATTGTCAGATTTGCAATTCGTCAGTATATCAACGAAGGGACGAAAAGATAAAAAGGCCTCTCTCGAAACCAGGTTTTATAGAAGTTAAAATATTTCCTCCATCGTTAACTAGTTACGTACAAGTAATAAAAAGGCCTCGTACGAAACCGGTTACGAAACTCTGGGTTACGTAGACGGCCGAAGGGATTTTATCTCCCCTCTCTCTCTCTCTCTCTCTCTCTCTCTCTCTCTCTCTCTCTCTCTCTCTCTCTTCTCTCTCTCTCTCTCTCTCTCTCTCTCTCTCTCTCTCTCTCTCTCTCTCTCTCTCTCTCTCTCTCTCTCTCTCTCTCTCTCTCTCTCTCTCTCTCTCTCTCTCTCTCTCTCCTCTCTCGCTCTCTCTCTGATGGTGTTGGACAACTGTAACACTGATTAATGTACATCTTCTTCTTCTCTTCTTCTTTATATATACAATTCTTTTGTACGTGTGTTTGTCACCTAACTCCTCCTAAACGGCTGGACCGATTTGTATGAAATTTTGTGTGTATATTTGAGTGCTTCCCCGGATGGTTTGGAAATAAATTTAAATTATTTATGAAGTGTTCGTTTGTAGTTTATCATATTGCTTTACTGCTTAATACGCTGCCATAAACTATTATTTTTCTTGGTCGTGCTAAAGGGCGACAGGATAGCCACCTTACACCCTTGGCGCGGTCCTTTCACCGAGTCATGTAGCTGGTGGGTCTTCGTGCCTTACTTGCTGCTTGATAGTTATCTCGTGCGAATGCTTTGCTAGACGTGGCGGTCTGTTTCCCGATTAACAGTAGGTTTAAAGACTTACATAAGTCGACGTTTCGCCCGCTACGTCACGGGCGGGCGTCTGCGGGATAGGCGAGCTGTCTACTAACCTCTATTCGTCTTTCTTTTTTCCTTGGATTTTAATATTGCAAGCCTCGTGTTAAATCCATTTTGCTGCAATGCACTCTCTACCTGCTTGAGCTCCATTTGAAGGTGCTCATCATCACATACATTGTGTGCACGGTTTACCAGGTAGGTTACAACCGATTTCAGCTGGGCTGGGTGATGGTGAGAGTTGGCGTTCAGGTACCGGTTGGTGTGTGTCGGTTTCCTATACACCGTATGCGACAATGAACCGTCGGCTCTTCTCTGTACCAAGACGTCCAGGAACGCTATTCGGTTGTCATCCTCAATTTCTCTCGTTAACGATATGTTTGGATGGGCAGCGTTCAGGTTCTTCGAGGAATGGTTGCAGGTGTAGTGGTGCCATTCTGCAATATTGCAAATATATCATCAACATATCTGACTTATGTAAGTCTTTAAACGTACTGTTCTTATCTTATCTTATCCGGAAACTTAAAAATTAATATAATTAATAACAGAGTAAACTTAAAAACATTAGTGGCGGTCGGTGTTGTGCTGTATCTAACAGAGTCCATGCTGCGCAACACCGATTACTCTGTTTACCCAGATTGTTCGGATATAGCGTTAGGTATGTATGTATGTACGTACGATATATATTATGTATGCCCAACCCCGCTCACATTAAATTAAGACTGGCATGTATCATTTAATTATTTTCTAGTAAATATTAATGTATGCACTGAAGAACATCTTTTCAGGAACGTCTGAGCGAAATAGGGGTGGAGAAGTTGAAATCCTTTTACAATACAACATATACTGTAGGATCAGCCTTTGAAACGGTTGGTTAGTAAATCATGAACATTTTCTTACCTACTTATTTTCTCAGATTCTTATGTTAAGATTTTTGCTACTTCTATATTAACTCCCCTTTCTCTCTCTCTCTCTCTCTCTCTCTCTCTCTCTCTCTCTCTCTCTCTCTCTCTCTCTCTCTCTCTCTCTCTCTCTCTCTCTCTCTCTCTATCTCTCTCTCTCTCTCTCTCTCTCTCTCTCTCTTGTCTTTCAGTTGATTGTGTCGCACAGCAGTATCACTGATACATAATATGTATGTTTATTATATATATGCGTATTAAATTATTTATGTAGTATTTGTTTGCTGCTTATCATACATATTTCTTTACAGTCTAACACCTTGCCACAAACTATTCTTGTTCGCCTGCATATACCTATTCTCCCACATCCCAAAGGTTAGTTAGAATAGAATGCCTGGCAGCATTAAGTTCGCCTGTTGTGTCTAATTTTTATGAATTAGTGTTCAATAAAGAATATATACATGCATGCATACATATTTAGATTGAAAACCTAGAACATTCCCTATACTTATCTTTAAAATTTTCATATGTCGGCATCAATCCTGCGGTACACAGGACGCGAGTGGTAGAGGCTTAAAAAACTATTTAAAAAAATATAAAAACCGCCTTCAAAAATGTATGAAATAAAAAAATAAAAATCGAACCCTAGAGTTTAAGGCGGTCGGTTATTTTTGCTTGCTTTAGCACCACCGCCTTCAACTCTAGGGTTCGATTTTTATTTTTTTATTTCATACATTTTTGAAGGCGGTTTTTATATTTTTTTAAATAGTGTTTTATTTCACAGTTTTTTTAGTAATTTTTATTTGCTATTAATGTACTCGGCGGAATCGCTCGGCTTTCGGCCTCGCGATTCCGCCTCGCTTTCCAATGCGATCTTGACCAAAATAATGTACTCGGCGGAATCGCTCGGCCTTCGGCCTCGCGATTCCGCCTCGCTTTCACATCCGATCTTGACCAAAAAAAAAAATGGGGCCACCTTGGAGCTAGACTGAACCGAACACAAAAAGAATCATCGAAATCGGTTCACAATTGGGGAAGATATTGCTGAACATACATAAAAAAAAATACATACAGCCGAACATAGAACCTCCTCCTTTTTTGAAGTCGGTTAAAAAGATAGTCACCCGCTGGCTCCTCTCGCTTCTCCGTACCGCGTCAACCCGCTTCCATTCCTCATAGCTGAGTTGTTGCGATATTATTACGATTTAGGATAGGCTTGAGAAACTTCAGGAATAGAAAGTACTCTTTATTAGAAGAAAAAAATCCTTATCACTCAAATCGAAATTCCGTATTTTTTTTTCATGCAAAAATTTAAAATTGATATAAAAACTAGATAGACAGTGAGTTTGGGGAGATTTGGCAAAAGTGCTCTAGTCTAGGGAGTGCAATGACCAAGCCCAGTCCACTTTTTCTTTTGATGTCATTCAAATTTAAGTGTTTTGAATTTACCTACATGCAGTTCAACTCTACTAGTTAAGTATGTAAGTTAGTCATTTAATTTTTATTTGCACCAAATCTCGATTAAACGATTTTCACCAAAAAGTACTATAAAATGACCGAATCTGGGAAAATGTTTCAGAGCTTTTCGTCTTCATATATGGACCCCTTTCGAACCCTAAAGTTACGAAACCCTATCCTGAAACATCCTGTATTATTGTTTGCTTATTCCATGGAGAGTACTCGGAGGAGCTCTTTAACGCGATCCCGCCGTCCCCTTTCCACCTCCGCACCACGCGCACCGGGCAGGGATTGCATCTTATACGCTGCACTTACCGCCGATCCGTACCAATCGGTACTGCAGATCTTTCCTCTACAGAACCGGTCAACACTGGAACGCTCTCCCTGCCCATATATTTCCCTCTAAGTGCAGTCTCAGGTCCTTCCAGAGGGGCGTGAATAGGCACCTCTCAGGCCGGCATGGTATTCACAGCCCCCAATTCGACCGAACGTCCACGGTCGTCGTTAGACACCTTATGGGTGGCTCGGCGCCACAGACATGTCCAGCTTTCAGTAAATAAAAAACCTTCTTCGTAGCCCATCCTCTAATAGTATAATTATCTCGATGTCATACTCACTTAATCCTCCTTCCTTTTGCCTATAATAAAATCCAACGTCTGCTTTCTGTCTGAGTGTCTGTCTGTCCGCTTATAACTCGAGAACCACTGAACCGATTTTAATAAAACAAAATTCTACGGATAGCTTGATTCTTCCCATCAACTATAGGCTACTTACTATCACGCTAAATAGCTTATGAGGTTAGCAGTGAAGTGAAATATGAGAGCGGGCGGAGCCGCGGGCACAGCTTGTATTATATATTGCTCTATACGCAAGTTATATGATTTAAATTTTTGGCATCAAGAAATATCTTCAAGGACTTTGTATTGTTTTTAGTTTTTTTTTTTTATGGAAACTGACACGGTTGGCTACATCACCTGCAACATCCGTGATGTCAGCCCATAACACCGGATGAACTAGGTGCTATGTCAGTGCTTCCCTGCATTTCGCGCCGGCTACACTGAACTGGACGGAAAACACGAACTATTTACATAGCCGTTTCGACCGACGTTTCGCTCAGTGCGGTGGTACCAACCCGGCCGGGATAAACCCTACCACCCAGTAAGGTAAGAATGGAAGGGACCTACAGTTTAACGTGGAATCCGAACCACGATCAGCCTCCAACGGCCGGGCGGTCACCCATCCAATAACTGACCGCACCACTGGGCTGCCGAGGCTGACGATCCCTTAGTCGACTTTCACGACATGCGACGGGGAGAGATGCAGTGGGGCTATTCTTTTTTAGCTTAAAAAAATCCGAAAATGTACATTGTCGTGCCCCCCCCCCCCCCCCCCCCCCCCCCAACCACAATTTTCTCCGACACTGTAATAGTTGCGGCAAATTTATTATTTTTATTATAAAAACTACAGCAATGGTTTTCATCGTAGTCGTTAAACCGTAGCTGTATTTATTTTTATTTAAGCGTTTTGTTATTTTCGAATATATTGTTCTAATTTTTTTTTTTTTTTTATGGAAACTGACACGGTTGGCTACATCACCTACAACGTCCGTGATGTCAGCCCATAACACCGGGTGAACTAGGTGCCATGTCAGTGCTTCCCCCTTTGATCGTGCCGGCTACACTGAACTGGTCGGAAAACACTGACTAATTATAGCCGTTTGGACCGACGTTTCATTCAGTGCGGTGGTACCAATCCGGGCGGGTTAAACCCTACCACCGAGTAAGATTAGGAGGGAAGAGACCTACAGTTTTACGAGGAATCCGAACCTCGGTCAGCCTCCAACGGTCAGCGGTCACCCATCCAAGTACTGACCGCGCCCAGCGTTGCTTAACGTTCAATAGCGACAGTTGACTGTCTGCACCACTGAGCTATCGAGGCTGACAAAATCAATAAGGAGGTTTTCATTCATACTTTTGTTAAGACTTTGACAGCAATTCGATATATTAAAGAGTTGTTCGGTTAAGCGGAATAACGAAATAACTTACTTTAGTGGACGTACCGTCCACTACTCTGTGGACATCCTCGTGACAGGCACCAAAGTAAGTTATTTCGTTTTTCGGCCTAACAAAAACAAATTATGTGGTGTAATTTATGGCTAACCATGGGCCATCCACGATTATGCGCAGTATCTTTGATTTGCAGTTTGTATCATTATTCAATTTTGATATTAGTGAAGTCAATATTATTCAATTCAAGGAATAAGCCCGATATAATTTTAACAAAACTACATTATACATTACATTATACACCAGATTGGCGTCATATACATATATCGAGCATCGAATACACCGAGCATACATACGGGAGACGCAACGCTACTGCGTTTGTATCGGAGCACGGCTAGCCAAAAATCCCTACTACTACGAAAATCGAAATCGCAATTTAATCTTTTATGACGTGACTTGTCTATCTCCGTTACCCATATCGCGCCCTGCGATATGGAGAGAGACAGAGCGAGCAAGGCCAGCGACAGGTTTGTTATCGCTGGCTTGGCTCGGGTATCTGGTAGTAAGAGCCGACCGTCCGACCAATCGGAAGCCTTGCTTAACGGCAACTTGACGGGATCACTACGAATGCCAGTCTGACGGACGATGATGGTGCGGTATATTTGTGAATTTTGAAATTGTTATTTGTAATATTATTTCAAATAGTTTTTACTGAACGAATATTATTGTTTGAATCCAAAAAAAAATATTGAAAAATTAAACCAGACTGTTGTTCTAATATTTTTGAAAAGTTGTACTAATAATCAGTGATAGGAATAAGTAGGGCTTATTTACCTAAACTTCGAGGAACAGAGTAAAAGATTGGAGTCTTCCTTAAAACAATATTTTTTTCCGGTTTAATAATATTCATGGTGTTTTAATCTCGCGATTTAAAAAAAGTGGCCGCCATTTTGAACTTTTTAGTTACTGGACCGATTGCTTTCAAAATCGATATCTGGGTGTATGTGTGGGCTCTGATTACGAATCTGTAGTAAAAATTTAAAATAAGTGGCCGCCATTTTGAACTTTTTAGTTACTGGACCGATTGCTTTCAAAATCGATATCTGGGTGTATGTGTGGGCTCTGAATACGAATCCGTTGTCAAAATGTAAAAAAAGTGGCCGCCATTTTGAACTTTTTAGTTACTGTACCGATTGCTTTCAAAATCGATATCTGGGTGTATGTGTGGGCTCTGATTACGAATCTGTAGTAAAAATTTAAAATAAGTGGCCGCCATTTTGAACTTTTTAGTTACTGGACCGATTGCTTTCAAAATCGATATCTGGGTGTATGTGTGGGCTCTGATTACGAATCTGTAGTAAAAATTTAAAATAAGTGGCCGCCATTTTGAACTTTTTAGTTACTGGACCGATTGCTTTCAAAATCGATATCTGGGTGTATGTGTGGGCTCTGAATACGAATCCGTTGTCAAAATGTAAAAAAAGTGGCCGCCATTTTGAACTTTTTAGTTACTGTACCGATTGCTTTCAAAATCGATATCTGGGTGTATGTGTGGGCTCTGAATACGAATCTGTAGTCAAAATTTAAAAAAAGTGCCCGCCATTTTGAACTTTTTAGTTACTGGACCGATTGCTTTCAAAATCGATATCTGGGTGTATGTGTGGGCTCTGATTACGAATCTGTAGTAAAAATTTAAAATAAGTGGCCGCCATTTTGAACTTTTTAGTTACTGGACCGATTGCTTTCAAAATCGATATCTGGGTGTATGTGTGGGCTCTGAATACGAATCCGTTGTCAAAATGTAAAAAAAGTGGCCGCCATTTTGAACTTTTTAGTTACTGTACCGATTGCTTTCAAAATCGATATCTGGGTGTATGTGTGGGCTCTGATTACGAATCTGTAGTAAAAATTTAAAATAAGTGGCCGCCATTTTGAACTTTTTAGTTACTGGACCGATTGCTTTCAAAATCGATATCTGGGTGTATGTGTGGGCTCTGATTACGAATCTGTAGTAAAAATTTAAAATAAGTGGCCGCCATTTTGAACTTTTTAGTTACTGGACCGATTGCTTTCAAAATCGATATCTGGGTGTATGTGTGGGCTCTGAATACGAATCCGTTGTCAAAATGTAAAAAAAGTGGCCGCCATTTTGAACTTTTTAGTTACTGTACCGATTGCTTTCAAAATCGATATCTGGGTGTATGTGTGGGCTCTGAATACGAATCTGTAGTAAAAATAAAAAAAAGTGGCCGCCATTTTGAACTTTTTAGTTACTGGACCGATTGCTTTCAAAATCGATATCTGGGTGTATGTGTGGGCTCTGAATACGAATCTGTAGTCAAAATTTAAAAAAAGTGGCCGCCATTTTGAACTTTTTAGTTACTGGACCGATTGCTTTCAAAATCGATATCTGGGTGTATGTGTGGGCTCTGAATACAAATCCGTTGTCAAAATGTAAAAAAAGTGGCCGCCATTTTGAACTTTTTAGTTACTGTACCGATTGCTTTCAAAATCGATATCTGGGTGTATATGTGGGCTCTGAATACGAATCTGTAGTAAAAATAAAAAAAAGTGGCCGCCATTTTGAACTTTTTAGTTACTGGACCGATTGCTTTCAAAATCGATATCTGGGTGTATGTGTGGGCTCTGAATACGAATCTGTAGTCAAAATTTAAAAAAAGTGGCCGCCATTTTGAACTTTTTAGTTACTGGACCGATTGCTTTCAAAATCGATATCTGGGTGTCTGTGTGGGCTCTGAATACGAATCCGTTGTCAAAATGTAAAAAAAGTGGCCGCCATTTTGAACTTTTTAGTTACTGGACCGATTGCTTTCAAAATCGATATCTGGGTGTCTGTGTGGGCTCTGAATACGAATCGCGGCCACTTTTATAAAATTTTGACAACGGATTCGTATTCAGAGCCCACACAGACACCCAGATATCGATTTTGAAAGCAATCGGTCCAGTAACTAAAAATTTCAAAATGGCGGCCAGTTTTTTTAAATTTTGACAACGGATTCGTATTCAGAGCCCACACGGACACCCAGATATCGATTTTTAAAGCAATCGGTCCAGTAACTAAAAAGTTCAAAATGGCGGCCACTTTTATAAAATTTTGACAACGGATTCGTATTCAGAGCCCACACAGACACCCAGATATCGATTTTGAAAGCAATCGGTCCAGGAACTAAAAAGTTCAAAATGGCGGAAACTTTTTTAAATTTTGACAACGGATTCGTGTTCAGAACCTACACAGACACCCAGATATCGATTTTGAAAGCAATCGGTTCAGTAACTAAAAAGTTCAAAATGGCGGTCACTTTTTTTTTTATTTTGACAACGGATTCGTATTCAGAGCCCGCACGGACACCCAGATATCGATTTTGAAAGCAATCGGTCCAGTAACTAAAAAGTTCAAAATGGCGGCCACTTTTATAAAATTTTGACAACGGATTCGTATTCAGAGCCCACACAGACACCCAGATATCGATTTTGAAAGCAATCGGTCCAGTAACTAAAAAGTTCAAAATGGCGGCCACTTTTATAAAATTTTGACAACGGATTCGTATTCAGAGCCCACACAGACACCCAGATATCGATTTTGAAAGCAATCGGTCCAGTAACTAAAAAGTTCAAAATGGCGACCACTTTTTTTAAATTTTGACAACGGATTCGTATTCAGAGCCCACACGGACACCCAGATATCGATTTAGAAAGCAATCGGTCCAGTAACTAAAAAGATCAAAATGGCGGCCACGTTTTTAAATTTTGACAACGGATTCGTATTCAGAGCCCACACGGACACCCAGATATCGATTTTGAAAGCAATCGGTCCAGTAACTAAAAAGTTCAAAATGGCGGCCACTTTTATAAAATTTTGACAACGGATTCGTATTCAGAGCCCACACAGACACCCAGATATCGATTTTGAAAGCAATCGGTCCAGTAACTAAAAAGTTCAAAATGGCGGCCACTTTTTTTAAATTTTGACAACGGATTCGTATTCAGGGCCCACACAGACACTTTTATTATAAAATAACCGTCGGAGGACCTTGGTTGAAAATTGTAAAATTTAGTAGAACGGACAGACATGCATTTGTTACGGAACCCTACATTCATTTTAAAATAAATGTTAAATTTTGTAGAACGGACAGATATGCATTTGTTACGGAACCCTACATTCATTTTGCAGAACTTATTAGTAGAATGGACAGACATAAACGTGTTACGGAACCCTACTTTTATTATAAAATAACCGTCGGAGGACCTTGGTTGAAAATTGTAAAATTTAGTAGAACGGACAGACATGCATTTGTTACGGAACCCTACATTCATTTTGAAATAAATGTTAAATTTTGTAGAACGGACAGACATGCATTTGTTACGGAACCCTACATTCATTTTGCAGAACTTAGTAGAATGGACAGACATAAACCTGTTACCGAACCCTACTTAACAGTTGCACTCCGGGTGTGCCGGCAGATCCCGTGCCATTCTAACTTAACCCTTAATGCAATGACTTAAGGTTTCATTTTAAAAATGACGCTGACGCGATGTCGCGATTTCGAGTTATAAATTTTATACCCACCTAAAAAAGTGCCAAGCACCGCTAAAGAAATTTTCACTTAAAAAAAACAAGCAAACAAATAAACAAACAAATATACTTTCGCATTTATGATAAACAACATGATAGCAAACAAATAAACAAACAAATATACTTCCGCATTTATGATAAACAACATCGCATTTATTTTAAACAACATCCCCGTATACAATAATTGATTTCAAATTTCTTTTCAGTCTGTCAAATTTGCCTATCATGTGTACGCGCCCGGTATGGCGCGCAGTCGTGCTCCTAACTCGCGGAATTATTGTATTTTTCACGTTTTAAGCGTTGTATTATCATTAAAATGACTTACCTATGAAAGGTTACGCCATCTTTTGTTATTCCTGATGATCTTGAGCTCTTTCGACACGTACGAACTGCACAACTCGCCATTTTGCGTAGTGCACATATACGTGTTCTTTGTCCCCAAGTCACATGTGCACTGACGTTCGATCCCGCAGACTATTATATTGTAAGAGCATAATGCACTAAGACGCGGCTAATTTTCCCATATAATAGCGCTCGACGGTTGCCACTCCCGTATGTATGCTTGGTGATCGAATACCGCGCGCGCCTCTCTACTAGAGGCGAAAGTAATAATAATATTTGAAACCCAATAACCGAACGCAGAGCTGCTAGCGCCTCGTATGTGTGTGTGTGTGTTAGTATCGACACTACACACAAAGAGGAGCAAGTTAGGCACTCGCACAAAACAAATGCACACGCACAACACACATATGTTTTTTTTTTACTTTTACTATGTAAGTCATAGGCCACGCCCACAGGCTTCAACGGCATTGTAGGGAAATCGCGCTCAGGGCGTCTCTAGGAGGGGGCGCTCGCGGTATTCGATGCTATGTGACATATATGGGGACCTAATTGGTTAAAAAATGTCAATATATTTTCAGGTTATATGGTTTCCGGAAACAGCGTTGATTGGGCCAAGAAAAAGTATAAAGTAAAGTAAGTTATAGAGTAGAATAGAATAGAACAGAATATAAATCCTTTATTGGACACAAAAACACAAACAGAGATACAGAAGGCAGAAGATAACATACAGAGGAGCAATAGAAATTAACAATACTTCACACAGAAACAAGAGAATACCAGAATTTGTGCATGCAAACTAGTAACTTGAAATGTCTCGTTCCTTTCAAAATTATTTTGTTTTATTATAAGTAATCATAGATTTATACCGTGCAGCGCCGTTACTGGATACTGGCTATTATACTGGATATTATAGATAACGAATTTCCTATGAGTTCGGTTGCCACTATTAAAAAAAAAACGCATGAAATTCGGTTAACTTTTTAAGATAATTTTTTTTTTAATTACTTAATTACTTGATTACAAACATAGCTAGGAGCCATCCCGATTAAACAAGCTTCCTAATAAAAAAAAACGCATCCAAATCGGTACATCCGTTTGGGAGCTACGATGCCACAGACAGACACAAGACACACACACACCCTCTCTCACACACACACACCCTCACGTCAAACTTGTAACACCCCTCCGTTTTTTTCGTCGGGGGTCAAAACAAGAAGAACAAGAGAAGGTAGTGAGCAAAGGCGGACTTGTCACTTAGTTATCTTCATGCCCAAGTACAACATAGTTTCTTTTAAACTGGGCGCGATGGAGGCGTCTATCAATGAAGCCGACTTTGCAATTCCTGTGCACCACTCAAGATCCATAGGCATCTTAGCCATCTAAAAATATACTGCAGTAAAATACTCCAGTCTCACATTTTTTTTTTTTTATGGAAACTGACACGGTTGGCTATATCACCTACAACATCCGTGATGTCAGCCCATAACACCGGGTGAACTAGGTGCCATGTCAGTGCTTCCCCCTTTGATCGTGCCGGCTACACTGAACTGGTCGGAAAACACAAACTATATTACATAGCCGTTTAGACCGACGTTTCATTCAGTGCGGTGGTACCAACCCGGGCGGGTTAAACCCTACCACCAAGTAAGATTAGGAGGGAAGGGACCTACAGTTTTACGAGGAATCCGAACCTCGGTCAGCCTCCAACGGTCAGCGGTCACCCATCCAAGTACTGACCGCACCCAGCGTTGCTTAACATTCAATAGCGACAGTTGACTGTCTGCACCACTGAGCTATCGAGGCTGACATTCCAGTCTCACATATCGCGCTTCCTGTAAACAAATGTTGAGATCATGTCAACATTGAGTTTATTTTTTATTTATGGAAACTGACACGGTTGGCTACATCACCTGCAACATCCGTGATGTCAGCCCATAACACCGGGTGAACTAGGTGCCACATGTCAGTGCTTCCCTTCATTTCATATCGGCTACACTGAACTGGACGGAAAACACGAACTATTTACGTTGCCGATTCGACCGACGATTCATTCAGTGCTGTGTTATCAATCCCGGCGGGATAAACCCTACCTAGTAAGGTAAGAAACGAAGGGACCTACAGTTTTACGTAGAATCCGAATCAGGGTCAGCCTCCAACGGTCGAGCGGTCAACCATCCAAGTACTGACTGCGCCCAAGGTTGCTTAACAACAGCCGACCGACCACACCACTGAGCTAGCGAGGCTGACAAAAAGTGTCTTCAAATTAAAAGGGCGTGCTCGTAGACCTTTTTGTCCGCTTTATAGCTGGCGCCTCGCTGATCGTGCTTGCGAGGATTAGTGTTATTGGCTGTCTGATCTTCCAACAGACTACTGGGCACAGTTTAAGGCTGCGCTTAAAGCGATGAGTGGTCGGCGTGATATTGGCTTGGGCTCTTGATCTCAAGGTTCCCGATGTTCGAATCCGGTCGACACGCACCAATTAATTTTTTTCTGACGAAAAAATTCACGTGCGTACCTACATCTGCTGCTTCACCGTTCGGAACCGGTATAAGACTGTAGGCCCCTTCCCTTACTAGGTGGTAGGATCAAAGTGTATCCGTCTGGGTTGGTACCACCGTACTGGGTATAACATAGTCGCATAGCAGCATCGGCTGTGTTCTCCTCTAGTCCAGTATAGCCAGCAATCCAGGGAAGTCTCCGGTATAGCACCTACCTTTTCGGAGGTTATATTGGCTGGTCGGAGCATGCGCTTTGGCCCCTCCGACACAGCCACGCATACCGGATTAAATTAAAAAAAATAAAATCACGAACAGCCGGTGTTCCTGGTCTATTACAACAGCGTCTGGTGTATTATTGTCACTTTCTTCTAATGCATCTTCAACGTTAATTCATCGGACCGGGTGGTCTTCTCCAGAGTGGCCGTGAGCTTCGAGCTTCGCGATAAAGGCCATTACGGCTTCGCTCTGCCGCCCCGCGATATCCTCCCCACCTGCAAGGAGACCATTGCCTGTATCATCGCGATGGTGAACACAGGACCAACAGCGCCTCTTGCGAAGAATATTCCTGTCAGGAGGAGGTCCTTGAGGATGGGATTGAAGAATTCTTCAGGACAGAAAACATCAGTTGTTGTTGTTGCTGTTATCACTTTAAATATATTTTTGTAGGGTTATGACTTATGAGTTGTTGTTATTCAGTAGAAAATCAAAATGAATTAAAAAAAACTTTATTACTTATAGGTGAGGAAAAATAAAAAAAAATCTAACCCTAGATTGGCGGTGCTAAAGAACGCTACACAAATCACAAAGGATATCATCCACTCATGTTTTCTTTCATGCATCATTTTTGCTTGCTTTAGCACCGCTTTCAACTAAAGGGTTAGATTTTTTTTTATTTAATAAATTTTTGAAGGCGGTTTTTATATTTTTTTAAATAGTTTTTTATTTCACAGTTTCTTTTAGTAATTTTTTGCTATTAATGTACTCGGCGGAAGCGCTCGGCCTTCAGCCTCGCGATTCCGCCTCGCTTTCCAATCCGATCTTGACTTGACTTGAATAAAAAAAGGTCATCAAAATCGGTTCACCCAGTCGAAAGTTCTGACGTAACATCAAAAAAATACAGTCGAATTAAGAACCTCCTCCTTTTTTGAAGTCGGTTAAAAATATTTTGTGTTGTGCAACTATGTTCTTGTGCAACTAACCTAATATGGCTGGCGCCATCAGTAAGTCAGTCAGCGTGAATGTGACTGCTGGAATTACGCTTTCCCAATTTTCGTCCAGTCCTCACATCTGTCAGCAGTACTGAACCACTGCTTCCCGGCGACGACATTACTTGATGCCGATGCCCCACCTGGAGGGTAGTTTTCCACACTGTTTTATTGTCCACGGCCGCCATTGTAGGACACAGCTCCAACGGTCGGCGTCATTTTTTTTTTATTACTTTTTTATGTAATCCGGTACGGATGGCTGAGTCAGAGAGGCCAAAGCACATGCTCCGAACAGCCAATATCACCTCCGAGAACGTAGGTGCTATACCGGATTGTTCTCTGGATTGCTGGCAATACTGGACTAGAACTGGAGGAGAACACAAACGAGGCTGCTATGCGGCCATCTTACATCCAGTACGCTGGTACCAACCCAGTCGGCTACAATTTGAGCCTACCACTTAGTAAGGGGCAAGGGAAGGGACCTACAGTTTTAAACTTCGGCTGACGTTCCCAGCCCACTGCCACTTGAGCTTAGCCACCCGGTGACCAATGTCTCCATGGGTTTTCTTGCCTTATGCCTCAGCCTTTCTAACCAAACATGTGCCAACTGTAGGACCAGGTGTTGGAGATGGACAAAAAGGAACCGACAGCTCACCTGGTGACGCGGCAGCGCAGCACTGTGGTGTGCTCTTGTCTGGAGTGGACTGTAAATAACGATGGCGAGGTTCCTTCCCGAGATCTTTGGTTGGCCCAGCAGAAATATGCTAGCATTGCACACTTGGTTGACTGCTGAAGTCAGCACGTAAAATATATAATTTCAATGTTTTTCTTTAGATGATGGGATAAGATGATGCAGTCACCTCTAAGTCGATCTTGGATCAGTCAGATAGTCAGCGTATACAGGATGTTGTAACGGCCACTACATTAAATTTAGAAAATGATTATTGTGATCTATTGGGATGGTATACATCCACTGCTGGACATACGTCTCTCTAATTTTCCTCCAGTCCCCGCTTTCAGCGGTACGGAACCACTGCTTTCCGCCGACGTAAGTGATGTCGCCGTCCCACCATGTGAGTGGTCTTCCCACACTCCATTTTCCTGTCCACGGCCGCCATTGTTGGATACGGTTACTCAAACGGTCGACGTCTCTTCGGCTGACGTGTCCGGCACTCCACCCAGCACGAACCCGTCACTTGAACTTAGCCACCCGGTGTCCAATATCGACTACTTTTGTGCGTCGGCGGATTGCCTCGTTACGCACCATATCACGTAGCGATTTTGCCAGCACGGCTCGCTCCATTGTTCGATGCAATATCGATGATGTGGCCTGCAGAGCTTCCTCAATGTAAAAACACAGTTTTTAGGGTTCCGTACCTCAAAGGAGGAAAAAACGGAACCCTTATAGGATCACTTTGTTGTCCATCTGTCTGTCTGTCTGTCTGTCTGTCTGTCTGGCTGGGTGTCTGTCTGTCTGTCAAGACCTTTTTTCTCAGGAACGGGTAGAGGTATTAAGTTGAAATTAATATCAAATACTAAGGTCTACGTTTCCTCAGAGGTGAAAAAAATGTTTTTAAATGAAAACTAATAAAAGTTAAATTACAAATGGTAAACGGTTCATCATGTTCCAGCACCATTTTCAGCCAAACTACTTCTAACAAGTTTAAAAACCCCCCCACCCTTAAAAAGTCAAAAATAATTTCCATTTACTTACATATAGGAGTCAGAGAACCGCTAAGTAAATTCCCGCGCAGTTCTGAGTTTTTTTTATATTTTATATATTTAGCGGTCCCCCGACTCCTATAAGTAAATAAACGGAAATTATTTTTGAGTTTATAAGGGTCGGTTTTTTTTTAATTTTTTCATTGAACTTTTATATCAAGCTTTTTTTAAAAAAAACGCATTCATATCGGTCCGTCCGTTTTGGAGCTACGATGCCACAGACAGACACAAGCATACACACACACTTAAAACTTATAACACCCCTCTTTTTTCGTGGGGGGTTAAAAACATACTTAATCCCTGGTTGACACGATGCGAGTTCACGCACGAGAACTGCTTCTCGAACGCATCTACCACAGAGCACGGAACGCCCCCCGCCCGCGTCCCCTACGTAGGCGGCGCGGGCGGGGGGCGTTCCGTGCTCTGTGGCATCTACGCACCGTGTAGACAGTTCTCGCAAGCTCGCATGCGTGCACGAACGCGGCGTCGTTCGCGCGCGAACGAGTTCATGCATGCTTATTAGTTGGCGTTCGAGAGGAGCGTCTCGCACGAAGTTTGTTGGTGCAAAAAAGTTTTCTTAGTGGTTTTTGATTGTTTACGGCACCATGACAAAGTGGACTGTTCTGCAAATGATTAAGTTATCTTTATATACTTATCCACTTCTTATCCACGTAGATCTCAGATGATTCCCTTCTTATATTACTAGATGGTAGGGTTTAACCCGCCCGGGTTGGTACCACCGCACTGAATGAAAGGTCGGTCGAAACGGCCATGTAAATAGTTTGTTTTCCGTACAGTTCATTGTAGCCGGCACGCTCGAAGGGAAACACTGACACGGCACCTAGTTCACCAAGGCGCATGTTATGGGCTGACATCACGGATGTTGTAGGTGATGTAGCCAACCGTGTCAGTTTTTATATAAAAAAAGATCTTTTCTGTTTTTTTCTTCTTTATTTTGTTTCTTATCAAACGTGTGCTATAAACGCTAAAATTGTACCAATCAATACACGCCAGACCTTCGTCTACAGACTCCATTTTTGCAACTGACAAATAGAGAAACACAGACGAGCTCGAACGAGATGTGGAAAAGTGTAAACAGTTCCACGAACGCTTCACGAATGCAAGTTTTCTCGTTCGAGAAGGCGGCACGCTTCTCGTGCCGCGTGCGTGAAACCTCGCATAGTGTCAACGTTTTTTTTTATTGAAAGCGCGACATATGGCGCCGAGCCACCCATAAGGTGTCTTACGACGCCCATGGACATTCGGTCGTGTGCGGGGGTTGCGAATGCCATGCCGGCCTGACAGGTGCCCATTCACGCCCCTCTTGAAGGACCCGAGACTGTACTTGGGGGGAAATATATGATCAGAGAGAGCGTTCCAGAGTTTACCGGTTCTGTGGAGGAAAGATCTGCAGAATCGATTAGTACGCATCCGCGGTAAGTCCAGCGTATAGGGATGCAATCCCTGCCCAGTGCGTGTGGTGCGGAGGTGGAAAGGGGACGGCGGGATTGCGTTAAACAGCTCCTCCGAGCACTCCCCATGGAATAAGCGATAGAACACACTTAGGGAGCCGACATCCCTACGGTGTTGCAGTGGTTCTAGATCGCGGGACACTTCGGGGTCACCCACTAGTCGCACGGCTCGACTGCTGGATCAGATTCAGATTCAGATTCTTTATTTCATCATTGGACACATATTGGCCGCTCAGACATGTCAATACATTTCAAAATAACATATTATGTACAAATATCATAAATCATAAAAATTAAAAACAGAATTAAAAACAAAATTAAAAACAACCAGCACAAGAAATAAAACCAAAATGTAATTATTAAAACAGGCTAATTCATTAATCACATTGTTGTCTCAATCAACTGCTTGTTGGAGATACTCTTCTATTGAATAGTGAGGATTCTTTACTAACATGCTCTTAAGTTTATTCTTAAAATATTTATCCTCGCATATTTTCAGTTCCGGCGGTAGTTTATTGTAAAACGACAACAGCATCGATCGACAGAGATCGAGTCCAAAGGCGCAAGCTGGTATTTGGCAGAGCCATCCCACAGGTGCGAGCAGTACTCCAAGCAGGACCTGATCTGCGATTTGTACAAAAGCAGCTTTTGGTCCGACGACGTGAAGTACTGTCACACCTTATTGAGTACGCCCAGCTTTTTAGAAGCCAGTTTGGCCTTCCCCTCGATATGGCGGCGAAAGTTCAGGTCCTGCGACAGTTCCACTCCGAGGACCCCGAGGTGTTAGCTTAATTTAAGCGACGTGTCTTGGAATGAAGGAGCCGGTGTGAACGCCGCTCTCCTCGCACTGAACGCGCAGACTTGTGTCTTGCTGCTACCGTACCATTATTGTTGTCATAATGTAAAATCATGAATTGATTCACATTTGTCTCATATTCAGGTTGAATGAATAACGAGCAGCCAGTGTTCCTGGTCTATTACAGCAGCGTCTGGTGTATTATTGTCATTTTGTTGTAATGCATCTTCAACGTTAATTCATCGGACCGGGTGGTCTTCTCCAGAGTGGCCGTGAGCTTCGAGCTTCGCGATAAAGGCCATTACGGCTACGCTCTGCCGCCCCGCGATATCCTCCCCACCTGCAAGGAGACCATTGCCTGTGTCATCGAGATGGTGAACACAGGGCCAGCACCGCCTACTAAGAAGATTATTCCTGCCAGGAGGAACGATAGAGTGAAGATAATAATGAAGAATTCTTCAGGAAAGAAAACATCAGTTGTTGTTGTTGCTGTTGTCATTTTAAATATATTTTTGTAGGGATATGAGTAAGTTGTTGTTATTCAATAGAAAATTCTGATGATTTAAAAAAAATCTTTATTAACTTATAGGTGAGGAAAAATATTTTGTAAAATGTTCTTGTGCAACCAACCTAATATGGTTAGCGCCACGTTGGCGCCATCAGTAAGTCAGTCAGTTAGTCAGTCAGCGTGAATGTGACTGCTGGACTTACGCTTTCCCAATTTTCGTCCAGACCTCACATCCGTCAGCGGTACTGAACCACTGCTTTCCGGCGACGAAACTACTTGATTCCGTTGCCCCACCTGGAGGGTAGTTTTCCACACTGTTTTATTGTCCAAGGCCGCCATTGTAGGACACTGCTCAAACGGTCGGCGTCACTTTTTTTATTACTTTCTTATGTAATCCGGTATGGGTGGCTGAGTCAGAGGGGCCAAAGCACATACTCCGACCAGCCAATATCACCTCCAAGAAGGTAGGTGCTATACCGGATTCTTCTCTGGATTGCTGGCAATACTGGACTAGAGGAGAACACAAACGAGGCTGCTATGCGGCCATCTTACATCCAGTACGCTGGTACCAACCCAGTCGGCTACAATTTGAGCCTACCACTTAGTAAGGGGCAAGGGAAGGGACCTACAGTTTTACACTTCGGCTGACGTTCCCAGCCCACTGCCACTTGAGCTTAGCCACCCGGTGACCAATGTCCCGATGGGTTTTCTTGCCTTATGCCTTAGCCTTTCTAACCAAACATGTGCCAACTGTAGGACCAGGTGTTGGGGATGGACAAAAAGAAACCGACAGTTCACCTGGTGACGCTGCAGCGCAGCACTGTGGTGTGCTCTTGTCTGGAGTGGACTGTAAATAAAGATGGCGAGGTTCCTTCCTGAGATCTTTGGTTGACCCAGCAAAAATATGCTAGCATTGCACACTTGGTTGGCTAAACGTTTCGGTAACTAAAACTACTAAAAAACCATGTGGTCCCTCAGTTCACACACACACGCTGAAGTCAGCGCGTAAAATATATAATTTCAATGTTTTTCTTTAGATGATGGGGTAAGATGACGCAATCACCTCTAAGTCGATCTTGGATCAGCCAGTCAGTCAGCGTATACAGAATGTTGTAACAAGCATTTACAATGGGCTACACACGTACGCCGCGCGACCATTTAAGGAGTCATCATTTAATTTTTTTGTTACTCTTTTAAAAGTCTTTTTGTTTAGTTTTTTGTTCTGGGTTGTGGTAAATTGTGATGTTTGTGTTCATAATGACTAAGGATATAATTACTTAAAAAGCATATAGGAAAGGAAGGAGAGGAAAATCTTACTAAGAGGCACTGGGGTGTCAGCCGCCACTCGGGACTAGTCGAGATACGGGCGACCACGCCTTGTTCGACTAGACACGGATTCTAAAAACCCAAAGGGGAGTCAACCCGCTACCTTGAACCACTTGATCTTTCTGTTCTGTATAACCACATGTCACAATAAATACATTTGAATTTGAATTTGAATTTAGGGCGCGCCTACTCTAGAGTTAAGCTGTAAATATAAAATTACAACAGTCCTTGCAGCACAACACCGCATTCTGCTCACGCCATAGCCGATTGTAGGGATCAGCGTGTATTATGTATGTATGTACCTATGTCAGCCTCGGTAGCTCAGTGGTGCGGTCGGTCGACTGTTGTTAAGCAACCCTGAGCGCGGTCACTACTTGGATGGGTGACCGCTCGACCGTTGGAGGCTGACCGTGATTCGGATTCCACGTTAAACTGTAGGTCTCTTCCCTTCTTCCCTTACTGGGTGGTAGGGTTTATCCCGGCCGTGTTGGTACCACCGCACTGAATGAAACGTCGGTCGAAACGGCTATGTAAATAGTTCGTGTTTTCCGTCAAGCCGACATGAAATGAAGGGAAGCACTGGCATGGTACCTAGTTCACCCGGTTGGCTACATCACCTACAACATCCACGATGTCAGCCCATAACACCGAGTAAACTAGGTGCCATGTCAGTGCTTTCCTTCATTTCATGTCTATAATATATTATTATTTTAGTACAATTCATAAAAAAAAATTGGTTGTCTGTAAAGTCGGTTTACGGACGATAGTTTTACGTGATGTGATGACGTGGAATAATCGTAGTACATAGAGGAAAGATTAATCATCTTGTGACTGGCCATCAATAAACTTCTGTTGTCTGATCTTGACAGTTTTACTTCTTAAGACGTTTCCATGGTAACTTTGACTATACCGATTGTGCCTCTCTATCGCTTGTTACGCGCTCTCGCTTGCACACACAGGCTCAGATGGAACGTGACACTTTTTCGTGTGCGCAGCCGATGTTCATCAATATATAAGACGTGACGTCATCACGTAAAAAAAATTGCCTCTGATTATCCTATATTTATTTACATTCTATTTATAAAATTCCCCGGTTCTGAAATATTCCACATATTTATGTTTATGTAGGTCAAAGACATTAAACTCACCCTCATGTAGGTACATATTTTTATGTTGTCAAGACAAGACTCTGTGTTCAGTTAATGACCATGAATCCTTACATTACACTGGCCAAAAACATTTCTTAATAAGAAGGTCACAAAAAAAAAAAAAAAATAAACCTCTTCGGGCACTGTCAAAATTGTATTGTCAGCTGTTGATTTCTCTTTGATCATTGTCTTTGATTGATTCGACGTCTCCGCCTTATATCAGTAATGTTTACAGAAGTTCAATTTAAAACTCTTCAAAAATCCTAAAATGTTGTTCAAATTATTATTCAGTTCAATAGTTCTACCGATATGTTTTGCATATTTCATTAAACGTTACGACAACTACGCCCTGCTTATTGCAGTGCCTGAAACGCAGAAACAACTAGAGTTCTTTCAGAGAGTCGAGCGTGATGGTTCCTACGGAGTTGACTTTTGGGTTTACCCTGGATCTGTCAACCATTCTATTAGTATGATAGTTCCTCCTGAAAACAAATCAATATTCCTGGACAAAACTGAAATACTCGGAATTGAAATGACCACGATGCTGAAGAATATTCAATGGTAAGTCTTAGAAATAATTTGAGTGTCTTCTATAACACACAAGTTTATGTATCAATATCAGATGTGTGCGTTATTCTATGTAAACGGTGTAAATCTTTATTAGACAAAGAAAAATTAAATTAAACAGAAATGTAACAACTTAAATAAAAATATTCCTGCATCCTCGGGACATCATTCATTGTCCCGAGGACAGCCGCCGCGTTCCCGCGCTGGATGGCGAGGCTGATGTTTTGTGTGAGGAACGCTTTGGCACGACGGTCCCCGGACGCTTCAATAAGCAGCTGACCTAGCTGCTTCACGAGGTCTTTAGCGTCCGGACTCCACACCCCAAGAGTCTCCACAGCAAAGGCAACGAACTCGTAGTGCTGCTTAATAGTATTGTATTGTATGTAAACTGTATTCAACGGACTTCAAAAAATGGAGGAGGTTGACTGACACGGTTGGCTACATCAACTACAATATCCGTGATGTGAGCCCATTACACCGGATGAACTTGGTGCCACGTCAGTGCTTCCCTTCGGTCGTGCCGGCTACACTGAACTGGACGGAAACTTGAGTTGAAGGCGGAATAATGGATGAAAGAAAACATGAGTGGATGATATCTTTTTGTGCTTTTGTGTAGCTTCTTTTGCACCGCCTTCAACTCAAGGGTTCGATTTTTTTTATTTCATACATTTTTGAAGTCGGTTTTTATATTTTAAATAAATAACATTTCCAAGTTTGGTAGCCCATATTGGTAGCACCTAGGCTTCATACAAGGTTTTGTTTGAAGTATCGAATAAAGTTAAAACCTTTGTCTGTTCGTTAGAGTTTGTCTCGAATATGCAGCGTTAACAACTAAAGCGCGAGAGGTGTTTGAACTTTGCGTATTTTAGCATTTTTCAAAACATGCCAACCTGAAGGGAAGATTTGGGCCAGAAGGGATGGAATGACAAAATAAAATGTATTACGTATTTGATTGTCAGATGGGTCTTTCATACGACATATTTATAAATAGTTGTAAGTACATAGTCTGGTTGGTGAGTACTAAACGTCGCAAAGTACAAGAAAAAGTCTTCATTTTTTTTAGTTGCATCCCCTTTCCCTAGCCAAAAGACGTTTCATCAAATCACGTCAAAATAATATAAAACTTTGTTTATTTTTTTTGAATTTTCAAACAGCACCTTTCTGTACGTTTATTATTGTTTTATCATCTCAAGGCAGTACACTGTGATTAGGTTTGTTATATTTTACATTCTAGCATTCCTCCAGTTCGAATATCACAGTGAAGAGCTTCTGGCAAAAAAATTCACGTGACATTTTTCAATGTGCCCTAATGCCTGGTTGACACGATGCGAGTTCACGCACGAGAAATGCTTCTCGAACGCATTCACGCACCGTGTAGACAGTTCTCGCAAGCTCGCATGCGTGCACGAACGCAGCGTCGTTCGCGCGCGAACGAGTTCATGCATGCTTATTAGTTGGCGTTCGAGAGGAGCGTCTCGCACGAAGTTTGTTGGTGAAAAAAAGTTTTCTTAGTGGTTTTTGGTTGTTTACGGCATCATGACAAAGTGGACTGATGTGCAAATGATTAAGTTGTCTTTTTATACTTATCCATTTCCTTGTCCACATAGATCTCAAGACTAGGTGGTAGGGTTTAACCCGCCCGGGTTGGTACCACCGCACTGAACGAAAGGTCGGTCGAAACGGCTACCTATGTAAATAGATTATATTTTCCGTCCAGTTCAGTGTAGCCGACACGACCGAAGAGAAGCACTGACATGGCACCTAGTTCACCAATGTGTTATGGGTTGACATCACGGATGTTGTAGGTGATGCAGCCAACCGTGTCAGTTTCTATAAAAAAAAAAAGATGTTTTCTGTTCTTTCTTCTTTATTTTGTTTCTTATCAAACGTCGTGCTATAATAAACGCTAAAATTGTACCAATACACGCCAAACCTTCGTCTACAGACTCCATTTTTGCAACTGACAAAACAGAGAAACACAGACGAGCTCGAACGAGATGTGGAATAGTGTAAACAGTTCCACGAACGCTTCACGAATGCGAGTTTTCTCGTTCGAGAAGGCGGCATGCTGCTCGTGCGTGAAACCTCGCATCGTGTCAACGTACCTTTAGTCTCTTTTACAAAAATGTTTGCCACTACCTAAAAACGCATGTGCTATCACCTAAGTACTATAATATCTAATTACTCCTTTACATATCATCCTAAGACTGCAAGCACACTCCACAATTCATGACAGATGCAGTAATTCATGACTATATTTATAATATAATAAAAATCACTGTGAGGATTGTTGCTTGATGGCTAGAACCAAGAACGTTAGAGGTAGGGACGTGGAACCTTCCCCGCTCCGGCGAAACACGATATTAGTAAAAACGTACCTACCAATAACATTAGTTACCACCCAATCAGAGCGCGATACCAACCGATACCACCCAATCAGAGTGCGCGCCGTCCCCTCCGCTGCCCGTGGAGCTCGGCGACGCTGGTTCTCATTTAAGCATTGGACAGTCCGACGTCATACCTCTTCTAACGTTCTTGGCTGTAACGTTGGCTGTCGTTTTTTTTTTTTATGGAACCTGACACGGTTGGCTACATCACCTACAACATCCGTGATGTTAGCCCATAACACAGGGTGAACTAGGTGCCATGTCAGTGCTTCCCTTCATTTCATGTCGGCTACACTAAACTGGACGGAAAACACGAACTATTTACATAGCCGTTTCGACCGACGTTTCGTTCAGTGCGGTGGTACCAACCCGGCCGGGATAAACCCTAACACCTAGTAAGGTAAGAAGGGAAGGGACCTACAGTTTAACGTGGAATCCGAACCACGGTCAGCCTCCAACGGTCCAGCGGTCACCCATCCAAACACTGACCGCGCTCAGCGTTGCTTAATAACAGTTGACTAACCAACCGCGCCACTGAGCTACCGAGGCTGACGAATTTTCTTATCCCTTAGTCGACTTTTACGACATGCGACGGGGAGAGATGCAGTGGGGCTATTCTTTTAAAGTACCGACCCCACACGGTACGATACATGTTTGAGAGAAACAGTTTTATAAAATATGTCCACCGATTGCAGAATTATACATGATACCATAACAAAATAACGTTTAACGTCATTACCGTCGTACCGTGTGGGGCCGGTACTTAAAAAGAATATCCCCACTGCATCTCTCCCCATGCATGTCGTAAAAGGCGACTAAGGGATAAGGACAAGATGCCGTGCTAAAGGGCGACAGGCTCGCCACCTCTCACCTTGGCACGGTACTTCCACCGAGTCATGCAGCAGGTGGGTCTTCGTGCCTTACTTGCTGCTTGATTGATTTAATCTTGTTCGAATACTTTGCGAAACGTGGTGGTCGGTGTTGTGCTGTAATTGACCAGAGGTCTTGCAGCACAACACCGATTACTCTGCTTACCCCGATTATCGGGATTCAGCGTGTGTGATGTGTGTGTGTTTAACGTCATTTCTCCAGGGCATTCGATGAGCAGAAACCCAGACTCTACATAAGAAGAAGTATGGATACGTTTGATTGGTATAACTATTACGGAATCGAGGGCATATATTCCTGGTTAAGAGACCTGGTCGACCACCACGGCAACACGTCTAAACTGATCAACATTGGGAAGTCTTTTGAAGGTCGTGACATCATAGGTATACACATACCTTCCAAAAGTGCGCAAGCCATTTTCATCGAAGGTGGAATCCATGCCAGGGAATGGATAAGTCCTGCTTTCGTCACGTATCTTATTTATCAGCTAGTGACTGCTGACGAGGACGGTCATGTAGACTTATTGAACGCAGTGAAGAAGTATAGCTGGCATATATTTCCAGTTGTGAATCCAGATGGCTATGCGTTTACGCATTATCGGGTGAGATATACTTTTGGATTTTGATGTTGTTGTTGTTGTTGTTTTTTTTTTTTTTATTTACAGCGCGACATTTGGCGCCGAGCCACCCATAAGGTGTCTAACGACGCCCATGGATATTCGGACGTATGCGGGGGTTGTGAATGCCATGCCGGCCTGACAGGTGCCCATTCACGCCCATCTTGAAGGACCCGAGACTGTAATTGGGGGGAAATATATGTTGTTGTTGTTGTTGATTTGGTTTGGGGTTGGCTCTAGGCCTGCGAACTAATCGCGCTTGGTTGGGGACCTTCGCGCAAAACCCCGCGATCTCCAGCTACGCCAGCCAGCGTAGTAACCAGCAACGTATGTCTTCCATGAAAGCCACAAGTCGACCGGGGTGTCTGCAGTCGATTTTTATATTCTTGTTTTGTTTCGTCAACATTGTCAGCCCGCGTCCACCACTGCACAGTGCGAAATTTGACCTCAAAAAGTGCCATCCATTTATTCCACTATTCGATAGAGTTTAGTATTTCAAATGCAAGAGCGGAACTCCCGCGCGTCAATTATTGTTACTGTCGGAGATATAAATTTCCAAAGATTGGAAATTTTAGGCGCCAAAAAAGAGAAAAAAAAATTATAGTTCGAAGACCATGCACGCACGTTTTCAAATTTCCGCTGTGCGCTCAAGTATAGCTTTTAGAACCACATAATGAAAGTGAATTTTGTACCGTGTGGGGTCGGTACTTAAAAAGAATAGCCCCACTGCATCTCTCCCCGTCGCATGTCGTAAAAGTCGACTAAGGGATCGTCAGCCTCGGCAGCCAGTGGTGCGGTCAGTTATTGGATGGGTGACCGCCCGACCGTTGGAGGCTGACCGTGGTTCGGATTCCACGTTGAACTGTAGGTCCCTTCCCTTCTTACCTTACTGGGTGGTAGGGTTTATCCCGGCCGGGTTGGTACCACCGCGCTGAGCGAAACGTCGGTCGAAACGGCTATGTAAATGGTTCGTGTTTTCCGTCCAGTTCAGTGTAGCCGGCGCGAAATGAAGGGAAGCACTGACATGGCACCTAGTTCACCCGGTGTTATGGGCTGACATCACGGATGTTGTAGGTGATGTAGCCAACCGTGTCAGTTTCCATAAAAAAAAAAAAAAAAAGAATATATTTCCTAAAACTTATTCAGTGCAGAGATATACGAGTAATTATTTTTACTTAGTACCTCTAAATTTATTTATTGCACAATAACAATGAGATACAATTTAAATGAATACCTATTAAATAAAAAACATTTCATCCATCCGCCGACTCCTCCACCGCACCGTACCTAAAACACTAGGCGCGTCGCCCCTTCGAATCTCCAGCCCTATCCTTCCTTCCTTACCTATAATAAAATCCAACGTCTGCTTTCTGTCTGAGTGTCTGAGTGTCTGAGTGTCTGTCTGTCCGCTTATAACTCGAGAACCACTGAACCGATTTTAATAAAACAAAATTCTACGAATAGCTTGATTCTTCCCATCAACTATAGGCTACTTACTATCACGCTAAATGGCTTATGAGGTTAGCAGTGAAGTGAAATATGAGAGCGGGCGGAGCCGCGGGCACAGCTTGTTCGCTGTATAAAAAAAGATTTGGCGCGGTTAGCTACTTTCCGATCTGATCCGTAAAGCTAATTTAATTTTTTTAATTTTATTTTTTTCTTTTTTTTTTCTTCAAATTTCTAACATATTGTACGGATTTTCTTCCTACCCAGAAAGCTCCCTCAGAATGTCTTGTGTCCAGAGATGTGGCCGGCACACTACCACTTCAGTTTGCTAATTTTTATTAGCAATAAAATTTCAACTACTTTGTTTCTTTGCCGTATTTCGGCATAACGGATCTAATGAGTCTTGTTTTGTTTTGCTCAATTTGTTTGTTCATAAATTAAGTTTGCTTCGTAAACGTGACTTTGTAGATTTTAACTTTTGACTTAAAAACTTGTGATGTCAGCCCATAACACCGGGTGAGCTAGGTGCCATGTCAGCGCTTCCCTTTCGGTCGTGCCGGCTAAACTGAACTGGACGGAAAACACAAACAATTTACATAGCCGTTTCGACCGACGTTTCATTCAGTGCGGTAGTATCAACCCGGGCGGGTTGAACCCTACCACCTAGTAAGGTAAGAAGGGAAGGGACCTACAGTTTTACATGGAATCCGAACCGCGGTCAGCCTCCAAAGGCCGAGCGGTCACCCATCCAAGTACTGACCGCGCCCAGCGTTGCTTAACAATCAATAGCGACAGTCGACTGTCTGCATCACTGAGCTATCGAGGCTGACATAGCTGCACATGCTCCGATCAATTGGTATCACCTCCGTGAAGGTGCCACACCGGAGACTTACTTCCCTTTGGGACGCCGGCTATAATGGATAAGAACGTAACACAGCCGAAAATTTGTTTTTCTGAAATACAAAACTTACATACATACATACATAGCGTTTCCCGGTGGGGTAGGCAGAGACAACGGATCTCCACGCGCCACGATCCTGACACCCCTCTGCCGCCTCTTCCACCCTCATAATGTTCTTCATGCATGCTCGTCGGTTACCCTCGGTCGGTTACTTGACCCTTTTTGAGCACATGCCCGATCTGGTTCAGGCACGTTCGTCTAGGGCGACCCTTCCCGACTCTTCCACTCACATTTGCTTCATAAATTTCTTTCGTTAGTCTCCATCTATTCTTCCAACATGACTGAACCACCGAAGCATCCCTTTCTCAATCCTTGTCATTATATCTTCTTTCAGCCCACAGCGCTCTCGCACTACACTATTTTTTCAATCCATCTTTCATTGTAACTCCACACCCACTCCTCAACGCACGCATTTCCACAGCATTAATTCTTCTTTCATGCTTAGTCTGCCATGCCCAAGTTTCACTCCCGTACATAAGTGTAGGGGCCACCACTCTATGCCATGGACAGCCAAACGTGCCCTAGTTGGCATGCTTTCGCTGCTCATAATAGCGTGCGACGCTCCATTCACTTGGTTGGTGGCTTTCACTCTCTTTTCTACATCTCCTTCTCATTTTCCATCTCGCGTGAACATATTCCTCAGATATACAAATTCGTTCACTTGCTCCAGTCTCACATCCCCAATCCTTACATCGCATTCGGACTTTATCATGTAATTTCGTAGGCACAGCCAAACATTTGTTATGCGGATGCAAAATACTACTTGAGCGAGGCCAGTATTCCTACCGTCATGATAAAGTCCTCCAAATCATCAGAGAGGCCATCAACCTGTCAATTGCACGGACCAGGAAAGGGCAAACCAGTAGCGGCTTCCAGAAAGTCAACTTTGTGAAACCTGGAGCCATTAAGCTGCCCAAAGATAGGACTAAACCTTCTTAAATTTTGGGAGCAGTAAAGGATTGGGAATTGTTGATGGACACACATGAGAAGCATTACCAAATGCCTTCGGAAATCTGTACCACAGCATTAAGACCGGATATACTCATATTCTCAAAAGCGACAAAGCATGTAGTACTTGTTGAACTTACGGTTCCATGGGAAAGTAACATACCGAAGGACCACAACATCAAACTTAACAAGTACTGCAACTTAGTAGACCGGATTTTGAGAAATGGATTCAAGACTGATCTCTTCGCTGTGGAAGTCGGAGCAAGAGGACTACCAGCGAAGTCGCTCTACAGTATCTTCAAGAATCTAGGGCTGCCAAGATCGACGCTAAGCTCATATATGGAGAGAGCTTCGAAAACGTCACTGGAAGCATCCTACAGAATATGGGTAGGTAGAGAGAGGGAGGTCGAGAGCGGGACTGGTGGTTTCCCCGCGTCCTAGTCAACGCACACTAACTGACGAGGGCTTGATGCGAGCCGAAACGTGAAGCATGCGCGGGAAATTTAGAGTGGCCACTCGCTAGTCCCGGCCTCGATTAACACCCTCCTCTACTGCCGATGGGCCCGGATATGTTCAGTGAAGCCATTGCAAGCTTAGTTCCACACCTTCCTTAAATTTTTTTAGTATCTCTTCTTCTCAATCTTTCAGGATCGTAATTGGAGAAAAAATCGCCGAAAGTTTGCACATGGCCAATTCGGCGTCGACTTGAATAGAAATTTCGATTACAGTTTCAACTGTGAGTTCAGTATTATAATTTTTTTTATATTAAATAATATTCTTCATTCCAATATTCACCCGCAAATGGGGGAGGCAGAGGAGAGGAAGCCAGTGTGGTAACACAAATACCACAATAAATATGTCACAGAAACTTAGCTTTATTTATGAAAAAATTTACAACTTGATACTTCAAGTATCTTATCATTTTAACCGATTTCAGAAAAGCAGGTTATCAATTCGACCTGTATGTATGTAATATCGTTGGAATTGCGCAATATTCGTATAAGCTGACGATAAAACAACAACAATATCGATAGGGCTAGAAACAATTATGTCGGCCTGCACACTGTTTTTCAACGCAACCCAGGTGGACGGGAGCGGGCGAGGGGAGGGAGAGGGAGATGGAGAGAGGGGGAGGGGGAGGAAGAGAGGAAGAGAGAGACAGAAAGAGAACCGATTCTACCGCGAGCGAAGCCGCGGGCAAAAGCTAGCGATCAATACCATAAACAACAATAAACAATATTTTATAATTCGATAAACATTTTACAGCTGTTGGAGTCAGCCAAAATCCTGCAGATGAAACATACTGCGGTGCGCAGCCATTTTCAGAGCCGGAATCGAAAGCAATTTCTGATTATGTCGACACAATCGGTCGAAATTTAGTATTTTACATGTCATTTCACTCTTTTGGACAACATGTGATTATACCTTATGCTGATTCTGCGGAACATACTGAAAACTTCAACCAAGTTGTAAGTAATTTTTTTTATGGATAGCGCGACACGTGGTGCCGAGCCACCCATAAGGTGTCTAACGTCGCCCATGAACATTCGGTCGTATGCGGCGTGTTCGAATGCCATGCCGGCCTGACAGGTGCCTATTCACGCCCCTCTTGAGGGACCCGAGGCACTTGGGGCGAATATATGCGCAGGGAGAGCTTTCCAGAGTTGACCGGTTCTGTGGAGGAAAGATTTCCTATGGTTTTACACCGTTTTTGAACGACTATAATCCTTACCTATAATAAAATCCAACGTCTGCTTTCTGTCTGTCTGAGTGTCTGTCTGTCCGCTTATAACTCGAGAACCACTGAACCGATTTTAATAAAACAAAATTCTACGGATAGCTTGATTCTTCCCATCAACTATAGGCTACTTACTATCACGCTAAATAGCTTATGAGGTTAGCAGTGAAGTGAAATATGAGAGCGGGCGGAGCCGCGGGCACAGCTTGTATAATATATAAGTTAAAATAATGTCTGGGGGTATGGCAGTGCCACCGCTAATTTCGAGTGCCGGTGACCTTATCCTAACTTCTTATGTGAAACGATATTTTTATCTCTATATTCTCTAGCATTCGTAATGGCTCTAGTATAGTGTCGTCACTCTAGTTCAGAGGTTCTCAAACTTATTTCGTCTACTGCCCACTTTTAACTTTACCTTTGAATTGGCTTTTGTAGCCAAAATTCTTGATAGCTATTTTTTAATTTGATTTTTATTTCCTCGTTTGTTGTCAATTCTATAAGTTCTTCTTCAAGCTGGGATGATACTGCTATGTTGACATTTGAAAAAGGATTCAACACTGAGTCCGGTATTTTCAATTTTAAAATGTCCTGGAATCGTTCTTTGAAGTCACTGTGGAGGTTCTCCACATGTTGGCAGTGAACAAACAAGTCGTCGTTGTTGAAGGATACTACTGATAAATTAGGAAAATTGAGAAACTCACGTCTGCCGATATTTTTCTTTTGCAAGAAAATGAAAAATCAGCCATCGCCCCCCTAAACCGCTTCAAAGCCCCCAATTTTTTCTGGGTCCTTTACCGCCTCCCTGTAGGCCTCCAGCGCCCACAAGGGGGCGTTATCGCCCACTTTGAGAAAGCCTGCTCTAGTTCGAGATGACTCTTTCACGATTCGTAAAGCCAAGCTGTGGAATCGGCTACCTCATATTCGTATTTCTCCTACTATCAACATTTTTAAAAATAATATTTAGAATTATTACTTGACCTCCTCAGTGTAACATTTACTGCACATTAGCACTATTCTCTGAATGTCCAATTATGTATGTATGTATTAATTCATATTTACTATTTATTATATTGTAAAAATATATATTTAGGTATTATGTATATATTATATGTAAGCGTAAGTACTATGTATTCGTATATATTATTATATGTTATAATCATGTATGAATGTCTATTTATACCTATTTATTATACCTATATGGAATTTATTACACTATTCTCTCACATTATCCGTGCGCCTAATTAGACACCCTTTATCACATCCAAAAGGTTTGCTTGAATGTAATTCAGATCCGCATTAATTCGACCTTTTGTACCTCATTTTATAGTAAAACTTTGTACAATAAAAAATAAGTGCAAAAATACTATTTTTATATCAAACTCCACTCCCATTACATTGTAGGCCTCCTCTACCATATGATAGATCTGTGAGATTTTAATCAGATAAAAAAACCCCGGACCTTAAAAAGTCAAAAGTAATTTCCGTTTACTTACATAAAGGAGTCGGGAGACCGCTAAGTAAATTCCCGCGCAGCTCTGAGTTTTTATATTTTATCTACATAGAATTCGTGCCCCGAATTCTTTAATAACAGAAATAATTTTTTACTTTTTAAGGGTCGGAGTTTTAAAATTTGTAATTTAATTTTATTTCAAGCTTTTTAAAAAAAAACATGCAAATCGGTTCACTTTTTAAGATAATTATTAATTTTTTGATTACTTAATTACTTGATAACTTTATTACAAACATAGTTATAAGAACCATCCCTATTAAAACGGCTGTCTAATAAAAAAAAACCGCATCCAAATTAGTCCACCCGTTTGGGAGCTACGATTCCACAGACAGACGTACCCGTACACACATACACACTCACGTTAAAAATTAACGGGAACAGAATGTTCTTAAAAACAAACCAACTTCCTCGCGAGCGAAGCCTTAAGCAAAGCAGGTTAAAGGATAAGGTGACGAGTAAGATATGGTAATGATAGAGAGGCCTTTCCACTTCATGTAAATGATACGTTATTCTTGTGTCTGTAAAAAAAAATTGTAACAATGAAATGTTCTATGTATTTTAAAATAATTTATTTTAGAAAGCAATAACGTATGTATGTTTAGTATATAAGAGTTGATGTAGGTATATTATAATATGTATGTTTCTTATTGTGTGTGTGTATGTAATTAATTATGTATATGTAAGAATGTTTACTGGTTGTATGTATCTTTGTATAATTTGTATATGTGTGTATTTATATTTCATACTACTGTTCCCTCTTTAGTATTGCATTGTCTGACCCTATGTGTTTTCCACATCCCAAAGGATAGTTTGTAAAGAATGCCGCAAGGCATTAAACTCGCCTTTTGTGACCCTTTTTTATAATGGTGTGCAATAAAGTATAATATACAGGGTGCGGCGCGGAAACTTGCTGATTTGAAAAGTCAATAAAAAAAAGTAGTAGAGATATCACTGTAATTTATTTTTATTGTAACATACATCATCTAATTTTTTTATTAAATAGTTTTGAAGATGATATCGGTTAAATGACGGCCCTCATTTACGATGCACTGAGTTACCCGATTTCTGAAGTTTCGTTCAACTCTTCTAAGCATATCGACGGGTATGTTGGCGATGGCTTGGCGTACATTGTTTTTCAGTTGAGGTAGGCTCCTTGGACGGTAATTGTAAACAATTGATTTCAGATAACCTCATAAATAAAGTCACAAGGAGACAAATCGGGGGAGCGGGCCGGCCAAACAAGGTCGCCTCTCAAAGAGATGACGCGCTGGAACGGCCAGTAAAAAAGTACGCCTCGACGGCAAACGCGCGCTGCTCGTTGGTCCAATTCATGGCGCGAACTGACTATGCGGATAACAAAACTTCATGATTTCGTATTTCGAACGAGTCGGTTCCCGCCCTTTCCCGACCCCACCTCGCCGCTTGGCGCGAAATACAAATCAGCAAGTTTTCGCGCCGCAGCCTGTACTTGAAATTAAATAAAATGAAAATATTATTTTCATTTTATTTCATTTCCAGTATTCATATAAGTTCACTTTTCAGAAAAACCTGGTCCACGAGAGTTTGAATGCATTGAAATCACTTTACCAAACAGTTTATGATGTAGGAACAGCTTACGATACGATTGGTTAGTAAATAGTAATATTGTGCCTACTTAATATATTTTCCCAAATTGTTAGATTACTTTTTAATTACAAAAAAAGTTCATGGAGACTAATACGGTTCGCTGTATTACGGGAAACCGATACCTATAATGAAATTAAGCGGTCATAATTATGGTATTCATGGAAACTGACACGGTTGGCTACATAAACCTACAACGTCCGTGATGTCACCCCATAACACAGGGTGAATTAGGTGCCATGTCAGTGCTTCCCTTCACTTCATGTCGGCTACACTGAACTGGACGGAAAACACGAACTATTTACATAGCCGTTTCGACCGACGACGTTTCATTCAGCGCTGTGGTACCGACCCGGGCGGGATAAATCCTACCACCTAGTAAGGTAAGAAGGGAAAGGGCCTACAGTTTAACGTGTAATCTGAACCGCGGTCAGCCTCCAACGGTCGAACGGTCACCCATCCAAATACTGACCGCGCTCAGGGTTGCTTAACAACATTACAGTCGACCGACCGCACCACTGAGCTACCGAGGCTGACAAGAGGCTTATTGGTTCTAAAATGTATATGTATTTTCAGGTTACAGGGTTTCCGGAAATAGCGTTGATTGGGCCAAGAAAAAGTACAAAATTCCGTAAGTTTGTATCCCAAGTTTTTTTTTGCCTTGTTGCCCAAGTTTTTTTAAAAAACTAGCATGGCTTAACTGTACCGAGGGACCAATGGTGCAGTCGACAATGTCAAAATCATCTCCCCTCGCAAAACCACGTTCAGTGAGGGTGGAGTCACGTTCAAGCGGCGGGTGGCCGGATGGTTTGGGCATCGGCTTCTCATGCGAGAGGTCCGCGGTTCGAATCCGGTCGGCGTGTACCAATGAGTTTTTTCTGACGAAAAAATTTACGTGCATACCCACACCTGCTGCTTCACCGTTCGGAACCGGTGTAAAACTGTAGCTCCCTTCCCTTGTCCCTTACTAGGTGGTAGGCTCAAATTGTAGCCGACTGGGTTGGTACCACCGTACTGGATGTAATATGGCCGCATAGCAGCGTCGGTTGTGTTCTCCTCTAGTCCAGTATAGCCTGCAATCCAGGGAAGCCACCGGTATGGCACTTACCTTCTCGGAGGTGATATTGGCTGGTCGGAGCATGCGCTTTGACCCCTGCGACTCAGCCACCCATACCGGATTACATAAAAAAAAACACGAGTGCTGCATAGATAGGACGGGTGGTAGGGAATAAGGGATGATAGTTCCTCAGAACAGCGCCCGTGATAGTACCTGTAACAGACTAAGCGAATCTACACTAGCTAGACCATCTGTAAGGTTTCGGATCACCAACAAAACGGATAGCTCGACCCTGTATCGAGTTCAAGGACTTTTATTTTATTTTTTTTATTCAATAGGAACTGATACAGACACAGAACAGAATATAATATGTGTAGTAGGGTACAGAAGATTATAAAATAAACATATCCTGCCTCCTCCACACAGTTCTCCAAAACATAAGTGAGAAATAAACAATGGCTTTAAGAAGATCATAAGCGAAAGCAAAATATAAAATAAATTAAAACGAAAGCAAAAAAAGAAAAGTTAACAGATCCATTTCCACACATACAGAATAGTCTTAACAAAGGCAAAGAGATAAAAAATTTACTTTAAATTTAAGTATGGCTAAATAATATAGTCGTTTTGAAGTAGTTTACGAACACTGATTTTATATGAATGACCTGATTTCCAAAACATGTCGACCGTGCTCAACCTCTTATTATAGGTATCACACAATCGACGAATCGGAACTCGCATGCCAGCATTTGTGGAGGCTACGCTCACGTGAAATAAGGTTCCAGAGCGAGTAATTTTACCAGGCACATGAAAATCAACAAGGCTCAGTAAATCGGGACAGTCGTATGCACTTAAGCGGATATTGGGGACTATTTTCCCAGATGTGTCTCCAATACTCCATCACCGGCTCGTGTTTTAAGGAATAGTTGTGCCGATGAGAAGAACCACCTATTGCGGAAAAATAATCCCCATTTTTTTTGGATTCGGTTTTGGCCTTGAACTCCGTGATTTTTTCGGAAACCTACGTCTTTGGAAATGGTGGTAGCCAGTTGTTTTAGGTGCTCTGAGACAGGTGCAACGCTGGAAACTAGCTTGGAAAGGAAATCAATCGGTCTTAGTAAATAACGCCCAGCACTCTATCTTGCTAAAATCCCTTCGGTATGATAGCTACACTGGAATAGAGGAAAACACAGCCGAGCCTACTATGCGGTCATCTTTCATTCAGTACGGTGGCACTGACCCAGCCGGCCAAAATTCGAGCTTACCACCCAAGTAGGGAGGGCCTGACCTGACCTGGTCTTTTTTTCTTTCTTTTTTTATGGAAACTTACACGGTTGGCTACATCACCTACAACAGCGGTTCTCAATCTATGGTACGCGTACCACCAGTGGTACGCGGAATGCTTCGAGGTGGTACGCCAAAAATGAAACATCATGCTCTACAAAATGTAATAAGCGGCAATAAAAGTGCCATAATCCTAAGTTAGAAAGTTTTGTTAATGAACATAAATATAATTTGAGTTCTGATGTTCTTAGCGATATAAAAACCAAGATTTTTCAGAACTACATTCGATAAGAAATACATTTTTAGATTCGTTTCCGAGATCACTTTACATTCGAGGAAAAATCATTATAATTGAACTTTGGTATGATGCTAACCTGTAAGAGAATTTAAGAATGTAGATATAGAAGATAAATATTATTATTAGCTTCTTGTAGGTAAAGGTGGTACGCCCGATAAATATATTGGTTTTAGTGGTACCTGAAAAAAAAAAGTTTGAGAACCCCTGACCTACAACATCCGCGATGTCATAACACCGGGTGAACTAGGTGCCATGTCAATGCTTCCCTTCATTTCATGTCATCTAAACTGAACTGGACCAAAAACTATTTACATAGCCGTTTCAACCGACCTATCATTCAGTGCGGTCGTACCAACACGAGCGTGATAAACCCTACCACCGAGTAAGGTTAGAAGGGAAGCGACCTACAGTTTTACGTGGAATCAGAACCACGGTCAGCCTCTAACGGTCGAGCGGCCACCCATCCAAGTACTGACTGCGCTCAGGGTTGCTTAACAACAGTCGACCGACCGCACCGCTGAGCTACCGAGGCTGACAAAAGTACTTCTTCTCCAGAGTTGCCGTGGACTTCGAGCTCCGCGACAAAGGTCTTCACGGCTTCGCTCTGCCGCTCAGCGAAATCCTTCCCACGTGCAAGGAGACCATGGCCTGTGTCCTCGAGATGGTGAATTTGGGACCAAATCATATTTCGCCCATGAAGGTGCGTCCATTGAATGCGGCGTCGTCGGAAATTAGGAGCTTTTCCGAGAACAAAGCATGTATTGCTATTGTAGTAACATTAAATATATTTTTGTATGGATAAGGGTTTTCGTTTTTATTGAGTAGAAAAGTGAAGACGGAGTTTCAAAATGTTTATTAGCAGTGTTTCATTTTTTTCCCCGACGACGGCGAAGCTACAAAGTGGGTAATGTGTTTATTAGCCTAAATGTTTGTTTGGATATAATATTTACATATTATATCCATGTAAGAGTGTTCGGGCCACTCTCGCGCCGAAACGACCCGTCGGATTTAGATAATTCTGATGTCATTCGGTTTGTCTCAATTACGCGGGTAACAGTTTTTTTTTTTTAGAAAAGGCGAAATGGCGGCCGCCTATGGCCATATTGTCCAAGTCAAATTTGAGTTAATTTGAGCAACTATGCTCATCGAGCGGTTCACCAAATGTCGTTGAATAATTTGACGTCGGACCTTCCCCGCGCCAGCGTAACACGATATTTGTAAAAACGTACAATAACATTCGTTACCACCCGATACCACCCAATCAGAGCGCGGGCCGTCCCCTCCGCTACCCGCGGAGCTCGTCGACGCTGGTTCTCATATAAGCATTGCACAGCCTGACGTCCTACCTATTCAACGTTCTGGATCATTCTCAGAAGATCCATTGGCCAGATCCATGATGGATCTAGTGAGATATTGGGTTTACCATTGGGCTTAGAGCTTGAAACAGAGATTTATCAAAAATATATACCCGAAAATATCCTTTGTTCGGTGTTGGACAGATTCTGGATTGGACAGATTCGTGATTCGGCAGATTCGCTGCTCGGCAGATTCGTGGATTGGGCAGATTCTTGGATTCAACGGATCAGCTATACGACAGAAATTGTATAGTTGTGCACAAAATATACTTCGTGATTAATTCAAAGGCTTGTACTCGTAGACTTAGACAGGGTGTCCAAGGTTCGGTCATGAATATTGAAATGAGCTATTGTATGTCATCTAATAAACACATTATATCACACTTATTAGTTTAGAACTAAAATGAATTAAATAAAAAATTAAATATACATTTTGTAAAACCCTAGTCGGGTTGAAGGAAATAACGAGGAAAGTTTATCGAAAATGCTTTAAATGAATGCTGTAGTCGGGCGTGTAGATGGATTCGAATAGACAGGTAGCCCGACAACAATATTTTCGCTCAACTTTCCTTGTCAATTTCTTCTTTTTTCGTATACTTAGGCAATGTTTATTTTTGTCAAATTATCACCTGATATATTTGGCGACATAGCTTGCTCGATTTATGATGCAAGGTGCTCCTATATGTAGAAGAGGGATTGCACCTCATGTGTCGAAGCGAAGGTCTCCACCTTGCCATCGGCACGGCATGCAGATAGTTCAATCCACGAAGACCGTATCCTGTGGGGCCGGTACTTTAAAAGAATAGCCCCACTGCATCTCTTCCCGTGTATTTCGTAAAAGGCGACTAAGGGATATAACTCCCTACTTATATTACTAGGTGGTAGGGTTTAACCCTTCTTGGTTGGTGGTGGTTGGTATCACCGCACTGAATGAAAGGTCAGTCGAAACGGCTATGTAAATTAAATAGTTTGTGTGTTTCCAGTTCAGTGTAGCCGGCACGACCGAAGGGAAGCGCTGACGTGGCACCAAGTTCACCCAGTGTTATGGGCTGACATCACGGATGTTGTAGGTGATGTAGCCAACCGTGACAGTTTCCATAAAAAAAAAAAGTGCTGACCTCGCCCACGTGTGCCTAACAACAGTCGACCGACCGCACCACTAAGCTACCGAAGCTGACAACTGTAATGTAATGTAACAGCAGTCTCATCATTTTGAATTTCTTTTGGAGACAAACAGTTGCGAATAGTATGCGAATTTTATGTTTAGTTTCTAGAGAACGAATAATTAAGCAGTCCCCAGGTTAAGTTGTACCTGTAAAACTAGAATTAGAAAACTGTATGCAACTTTGACAACGACCATTAGAGAATCGCTGACATGGCAGTTAGATCTGACAGGAAGAAGGTGTTCTTTCTCATATTTTTGACGTGATAACTTCACGTCTTATAAATTGATGAATACCGGCTGCACGCACGAAAAAGTGTCACGTTCCATCTGAGCCTGTGTGTGCAAGCGACAGCGCGTAATAAGCGATAGAGAGGCACAATCGGCCCAAGCGTCGGCTTGTACACATTTATCTCTCTGGTTGTTATCACGTAAAACTATCGTCCGTAAACTGACTTTACAGACAACCAATTTTATTTTTTTTGACTAAAATTAATTGAATTGAAACATGTGTTAGAACTTATAGAGAAAATTTCAACTAAAACTAGCCTAGAACAAAACTTACCTATCTATCTAACAAAAAATAAAACTAAACATGAACTTAACAATTTGCTAGTTCAGCCAAGTGAGCCATAGCCCCTAGGACGCTTATAGCGTTCCCTGTTTTAATTTCTAGGCTTAATGCGGCGTATGAAGAACAAGCTGTGCCCGCGGCTCCGCCCGCTCTCATATTTCACTTCACTGCTAACCTCATAAGCCATTTAGCGTGATAGTAAGTAGCCTATAGTTGATGGGAAGAATCAAGCTATCCGTAGAATTTTTTTTTATTAAAATCGGTTCAGTGTTTCTCGAGTTATAAGCGGACAGACAGACACTCAGACAGACAGAAAGCAGACGTTGGATTTTATTATAGGTAAAGGAAGCCTTGGCACGCACGTCACCGGACTTAGCCCCACTTACACCAACACGAGTTTAAAGTTAAGTAGCGAGTTATGGATTTAAACGCGGTTCCCACAGTCAAAGGGTGCTAGCTTAAACTGGTTTAGCGAGTTAAACTGGTTTATATATTAAATTTGTGTTGGTGCAAGTGGGCCTTATCCACTAGCAATTTGCCGATGGTTTCGGCAAAAGCCAGTGCGTCCGGTGGATTTCCACCGCAAAACCTAGAAATTAAAAGAGGGTTTTCAGGGACTCATCTTGCTTTGTAATATAATACTTGTAGCACAATACCGATTACTCTGCTTACCCCGATTGTCGGGATACTGCGTGTGGTGTGTATGTTATGCATTTAAAATACTCATATAAACAAATATTGGGTAACAATAAAAAAAATTAATGCATAACGTTATTTATGAAATGTTTGGTCAATAAAATTATTTATGATTTATGCATAAACATTCACAGTAGAAATACAGAATCGCCCCTTAATGTAGCCAAATTGTCCTGCCTAACTGTTATATCGCGTGTTTAGCGATAATATTACGCCATAATTGAGTCATCACAGCACGAATGCATTTTCACCCTAAAGAAATTCAATAGGAAAAGCTATATGAATATGAATTTTATTGTCCACGAACATTGGTTACAAATTTAGCAGTAAGGGTGAGCTGATATCTTTATATTCACATTTTTTTCTTATATTAATTTAACATATTTGTATCTAAAGTTAATATAAAAAATAAACGGAGTTTCCACCACCGGCGGAGGGGCGAACCCAGGCTACCGATGGTCGGGTCCCAAAGAGAGGAACCTCCGGACGATGCGTGCAGTGTCGAGCAGGGCTGCCTTCTGGATCTGGCCCTTGAACCAACCACTCAGCGAGAGCCTCTTAAGGTGGTCATCGAGGCTATTCGCTATCAAAAATATTATTATTAAAATATGTTATTTTTGTGGAACGTCTTAAAATTAATAATAACTAAATTAAATATCTAGATAGATAGAAATGTACTTACTTTAATAAATAATATATTTTATTGTTCCAAAAACATTTTATAGTAACAAGACCGATATGCAATTTACATGAGGGACAAAGACGGATTTATCCCTTACAAGGATTTCTTGCAGTCAACCTTTGAATGTTTTAGAGTCATATTATATTGTGAAATATTAGCAAAATACTTGAATGTGGGTATGTAAGGATATAAGATTTTATTATACTAATAATATACTATACCAACTGCATACTAGTTAATTTATTCATCTGACTTATTAATATTGTAAAATAATATAATAATAATTAACTTAGAACTACGCTACGAGTATAATATATAACGAACTATACATAACTATATATGTATAAACACAAAAAAAGTTGAAAAAAACACGTTTCTGAGGACCCCCCGCCCCCCCTTAATTTTTCACTTTTTCATTTTTTATTATTTGTTTTATCCGCCAAAATAACATATATCCCTATTCTGTGAAAATTCCAAAAATACAGCCATCGCTCGGACGGACGGACAGACAGACAGACGCACAGACTAACGCTGTAGGCTTAGTAATAGGCTTCCGTACTGGGTACGGAAAGCTAAAAATCTTATACTAATTACAAATTATATTACGTATATAATTTCTGACCGTTAATGCAATTTTCCCAAAAAAAAAAAAAAAAAACATACGTAACCCTAACTAAAAGAAACGCTTCCGAAGCGAATGCACCCAACCCTTACAAACGAGCGACTGGCACGTGATGGAGCCATTTGCCCGATGAACTGATTACACGCATCATTTATCATTTCATCACCTGCCACGTCATCATCGTGATATCATCATCGACACACCTCCAGGTGAGTTTTGTGTCTTTCTTTTCTATATTTCATTTCTTTGGACATTTGTTATGTGTGAATTAGTAGATTAGCATGTATAACAAATGAGTCCTATATACATGCACACAGGATGTTTCAGATGTCACTACATTAACTTCGTAACCAGATTCGTGGGATTATTAGTAGGTAACAAAAAAGTGTCCAACATTTTTTTCTTAATTCAGCTATATAAAAAAATCTGTTAAGTGCGAGTCTTACTCGCGCACGGAGGTTTCCGTATCTATCCGCAATTATCCGCCTATCTTTTGTCTTTCAACAATGCAATGTATAAAAAGCCTGTGGCGCCATCTATTATTCAATAGTGTGACTAATCGATTTTTTCGGACGTTTGCTGCATGGGAGCCTTAATCTTATTTTTCGTATTTGTTGTAACAGGCTACCTATTACGGTTCAAGAGATACAGCCCTCGGACAGACGGACGGACGGACTGACGGTGGAGGCTTAGTATTAAGCTTTCATACGGGATACGGAACCCTAAAAATACAGCTTACACACGAACCAATTGACAATTTTAGTGCAGGCAATCATAAATAAAGTTCTACATCCGTGATGTCAGCCCATAACACCTTGGCGAACTAGGTGCCACGTCAGTGCTTCCCTTCGGTCGTGCCGGCTACACTGAACTGGACGGAAAACACAAACTATTTACATAGCCGTTTCGACCGACCTTTCATACAGTGCGGTGGCACCAACCCGGGCGGGTTAAACCCTACCACCTAGTAATATAAGAAGGGAGTCATATTCTTTAGTCGCCTTTTACGACATACACGGGGAGAGATGCAGTTGGGATATCCTTTTAAAGTACCGGTCCCACACGGTACATGCTCTAATATTAGCTACTAGCTGTGCCCGCGACTACGTCCGCGTGAACTTGATCTTTCTCAAGCTGTTATAAAACGCAACGTGACTCGGTCTGTCCGTTCGTTAGTATGATTCAATTGTTCTGGTGTTTGTTATTTGGGCAGGTTATAGACTTGATTCGACCTACATAAGTGAAGCCGCAACCAATGCTAATTTACAATCTACAATAACGCTTCTCAGTAAGTTAACTATATTAGAAGTAGAATTTCCAGGAATGTGTGCATATACATTATTTGAATTACTAATACGGGAAAGAGCCACGTATAGCTGACCGTGCGGAAAGCAACCCAAACTTAGATCTAAGCCTGCTACCGAGCCAATGACAGTGACCAATCAGTAAGTCACAGCCCAGAAGCCTTCACCTTCAGTCTCCGCAGCCCATAGAAGCCTAAGGCACGTCCACTTCCACTTCAGAGTTCAGCAGACCTCGTGGTCCCACATAAGCCGCTGAGATGAAACAAAATTTATTTTATGGAAAATGACACGGTTGGCTACATCACCTACAACATCCGTGATATCGGCCCTTAACACCGGGTGAGCTAGGTGCCATTTCAGTGCTTCCCTTAATTTCATGACAGCTACACTGAACTGGACGGAAAACACGAACTATTTACATAGCCGTTTCGACCGACGTTTCATTCAGTGCGGTGGTGTCAACCTGGGCGGGTTAACCCTACCACCTAGTAAGGTAAGAAGGGGAGGGACCTACAGTTTAACGTGGAATCCGAACCACGGTCAGCCTCCAACGGTCGAGCGGTCACCCATCCAAGTACTGACCGCGCTCAGGGTTGCTTATCAACAGTCGACCGATCGCACCACTGAGCTACAGAGGCTGACAAAAATATAATAATATAAAAAAAAAACAGAATCTAACAGAAAAAACCTACACCTAACAGCTCGCATACAATCTTAGTTTCATACTGTTCATGTTGAAATAAGAAGGTCAAACAACATAATTTTATTAAAAGAATAAGAAAGATGAAATGAAAGGATAAAAGATAACAACGCCATCTATCATTCAATATTAGACTTATTAAATATATAGACAATTTTATCTGAAAACGACAAATTTGTATCATAAAAATATTTGTTTTTTTATTAAATAATATAAAATAAATATAAATAATAAAAACAGATAAAAACTGCACATACGAAATGTTTCACCTCACCAGTCTACAGCCGTGTTTCTTTTCCATGAGACTAAACAATAGTTCCGAGTTCCTCCGCGCGACGCCGCGGACGCGGTGCGGCGGCGGCGGCGCTGCGAGCGACGCGGCGCTGCGGGGCGGTGCTAAAACATATTTTCTAACTAAACTTAAAAAATTCATATCTTTTGATTCTGTGGGTTGATTTTGATGAAATAAACACTAAATGTTACTCGGAAGAATGCTTTATAATTTTTAGTAATTAGATTTTGAATCCAATGAGTGGATTTTGCGTGATGCGCGCACAAACGAACAAACAAACCAACAAACCGACAAACCGACAAACAGACAAAAATTCCAAAAATTGTTTTTTTACGTTCTATTACTTATTCCTTCCATTCCCCAGTAATTACTTTGCAAAAATAGTTAATGTACAGACACCATAAGTCTACGATTTTATTATATGTATAGATTTAAAATAGATATAGATTAATATTTTTCGAGTGACATCACATCATCCACACGGCTATATATAGACAAAATACAAAAGATATAGGTAACTTCGCAACATTACGAGCCCTCGGAGGAGGTTTCGAGGGTCGCTACAACCTCCTCTAGATTTACGAGAGGGTCATAAATTAGCCATAAATTGAGGAACACGGCAGAGCACTTGAAGTGGGCCCTTCGATTGTCGTAGGATTGGGAACCAATCAGGATTATAACACTCGCGTAGGCAGTAGTGGGCACTTACTGCTATTTTATAGTGCAAGCGATTGTCGTGCACGAAAATTGATTGATCAAAATTGTACCGTGTGGGGCCGGTACTTTAAACGAATAGCCCCACTGCATCTCTCCCCGTGTATGTCGTAAAAGGCGACTAAGGGATATGACTCCCTTCTTATATTACTAGGTGGTAGGGTTTAACCCGCCCGTGTTGATACCACCGCACTGAATGAAAGGTCGGTCGAAACGGCTATGTAAATAGTTTGTGTTTTCCGTCCAGTTCAGTGTAGCCGGCACGACCGAAGGGAAGCACTGACGTGGCACCAAGCAAGTTCACCCGGTGTTATGGGCTGACAGCACGGATGTTGTAGGTGATGTAGCCAACCGTGTCAGTATCCATAAAAAAAATATAGTTTCGAGAAAAGCAGAGGTAATACCTTATACCATGATACCACACGCTGCATCCCGACCATCGGGGTAAGCAGAGTAATCGGCCGTTGTGGCCGCTAAACCGTAGAAGGCTGACCGTGGTTCGGATTACACGTAAAACTGTAGGTTACCTTGCTTGTTTTTTTTTTATGGAAACTGACACGGTTGGCTACATCACCTACAACATCCGTGAACTAGGTGGCATGTCAGTGCTTACCTTCATTTCATGTCGGCTACACTGAACTGAACGGAAAACACGAACTATATAGCCGTTTCGACCGGCCGTCCGTGTCGTGGTATCAACCCGGGCGGGATAAACCCTACCACTTAGTAAGGTAAGAAGGGAAGGGACCTACAGTTTAACATGGAATCCGAACCACGGTCAGCATCCAATGTTCGAGCGGTCAACCATCCAACTGAGATACCGAGGCTGACAGAGGTGGTAGGTTTAACCCGTCCGCGTTGGTATCATCCCGTAATAAAAGGTCGGTTGAAACGGCTATGTATATAGTTCGTATTTTCCGTCCAGTTCAGTGTAGCCGGTAAGACCGAATTGAGGCACTGACATGGCACCTAGTCCACCAAGCTCTTTCCGTTAAGTTCAGTGTAATCGGCACAACCAACGGGAAGCACTGGTTATGGGTTGATATGTATCACGGATGTAGTAGGTGATGTAGCCAACCGTGTCAGTTTCCATAAAAAACCTGCTGCATGCATCTGTGGAAGGACCGCGCCGAGGTGAGATGTGGCTAGCCTGTCGCCCTTTAACGTGGCATCTTGTGATGCAACCTTTCCTTTTTATGGAAACTGACAGGTTCGCTACATCACCAACCATTCGTGATACCTATCAAACCATAACTAGTGCTTCCCGTTGGTCGTGCCGGTTACACTGACCTGGACGGAAAGAGCTATTTACATGCGGTTTCGACCGAAATGTTATTCAGTGCGGTGATCTATCTGCGGTATATTCTACTAAACCTAGATATACTTTTGGCGTTACGTCAAAATGTATGCACGTAAATTACGGGTTCGGAAAATACAGAAAGACAATTGTTCTAATCAAGAACGCACTAGTAAAGAATCGCTTCGTAAATGTTAAGACACAGGCCAAAAATTTGACAAAAATAAAAGCATTTTTCCCGCGCCACTGCGTCGTAGATTTCGATAGGCTTGTACTAATAATCACTACAGATTAAGCTCAAATTTAAAAGACACTCGACTTTGGCACAGTTCCCCGCGTGTGCGGCGCTGGCTAAGCCTTTATAGCGCTCTCTGCCTTGATAAGGCTGCTGATACATTTTAAATTATTACAAAAATAAAAAAAATTCTTAGTGCGAATTTTGTTTACATAGAGGGTTTTTTTTTATGGAAACTGACACCGTTGACTACATTACCTACAACATCCGCGATGTCAGCCCATAACAGAGGGTGAACGTGGTGCCACGTCAGTGCTTCCCTTCGGTCGTGCCGGCTACACTGAATGGACGGAAAACACAAACTATTTACATAGCCGTTTCGACCGACCTTTCAGTCAGTGCGGTGGTACCAACCTGGGCAGGTTAAACCCTATCACCTAATAATTTATGAAGGGAGTCATATTCCTTAGTCGCCTTTTACGACATACACGGGGAGAGATGCCGTGGGGCTATTATTTTAACGTACCAGCCCCACACGGTACAAAATGGTTCCGTAGCAATTCCATTTTCACCTACACACATACCTAGCGAGTGGACGTAGCTCTTCAAACGTTCTTGGGCGTATCGCTGCCGCCCGCGCCGACCTCACGCCACCGCATTCAACAAGAATTAACCTAACCTAATCTTTTTTTCGTGGAATGGAGAAAATCCTAATGGATCCAGACTTCAACTGAAAGTGCTGCTCGGTGACATACGGACTAAAACCTCCTTCCCTCTCAGCTCTGTTCCTTCCTGGGATCGCTTTGCAATTCTTCAGGAAGGTGGCTGTCTATTTTGGCGGGCGTGAAACCGTTTGCATCTCTCATTCATCGTCCTATCCCTCTTTCATGATTCGCTTTATGAAGTCGGCATGATGTACCAACTGGACCTCGCTCCTCAGCATACGTTCCATGAGGTTCCCAGTATTTAAACTATCTTCTAGCCCTTGTATTTTCTCCATTTCCTGTTCAAATTGTCCGCACTAGAAAAGAAAGCGTTGTGGGGTGTCATACTAGTCGCAGTAGTAGCACTCGTCGCTTAAGGCCATTTCTGTGGAGTGCAGGTAGATGCGATCATCTCTTCATGCCTGCGTTCCATCCATGGTCTTAGGCTCGGTATGACCTGCTTTGTCCATGCTCCCTTCCCTCGACTCTGCCATTCAGCCTCCCAATTCAGGGTTCTTGCTCTGATTTATCTAGGTGTCAGAAGGTCTGTTTTTGTCCGTCTTGATTTCATCATTGGCGTTTGGGTTCTATCTCACCAGCTTTGCCATGGTTATAGCAACTTTGGAGAACTTTGCCGATAGGTTCAAAACTTCCTCGTAGATTCCTTCATCGCTGCAGCTCTCGTCGCTCCTCGATCGTTTTATTTGTGTCGTTATTCTGGGCACTTGCGTCACGTCTATACTGCTGGTCGAACATCGTCTTTCGATCAGGCGCCCAAATATCGGTCGCTTAGCAGGGGTTGAGATCGATTGGGGACCTTTGCACCGCACCTCGTTTCATAAAAGGATTCGCGTCATCCAAGCTTGTCCCTCCAGAAAAGGTTGATTTCAGCAAAATTTTACCACTACGTTTAGCAAATTATTGGGACAACAAAACTGTCAAGTAATAAAAGAAGACCCACCTGCTGCATGACTCGGTGGAAGGTAAGTCTTGCCTTCTTATGCCTTAGTCGCCCTTACGACATGCATGGGGAAAGATGCAGCAGGGCTATTATTTTACTAAGTACCGACCCCGCACTATTTACGGCGAAGACTCCATTCTCAAACCCGCCTATGCACATCTGTCCTATCTTTCGGAGACTTAGCATTTTGTAGCGCTCTCTAGTAGTATCGGCAAGCTCCAATTACGACAACCCCTCCAGTCAGGCGACTGGACCTGTGCCAGTGCTAGTTCGAATGCGCACGAATTCTTTACGTAAATTATTTGCGAGGATCTGCCGGAGATGCAGCCTGGATTGACCCTAGGCGAAGACTTTGGGCGCCGTCCAAAATATGACCAAGTCGACCCGGAATCGTCCGCGTCGTGCCATTGTGCGAATGAGTAGGTACTGCCAGATTTGAAATAAGAAGGTCACTGGATCAGTAAGGCTGAAACGTAAATTGGACCATGCTATTTGGTTGCAAAGAGGTACAGTACTATAGAGCGTAGGCGTGCCGTTGGGGGGGGGGGGGGGGGGGGTTTGGAGGAGGGTTGTGTTGGGGTTCACTTCCCCCCCTCCCCCCTACCCCCTATGAAACCCAAAAAATTGCTTGGTAAGTGTGATTTTTGCAACTATAATGTTCATTACTAACTATTTCATACACTAGGGATGCAATGGTTCGACCATCTAGTTTTTTAGGAAAAGTATGTTTTTTCGGGTCTTTGCAGCGTTGATTGGTTTTACTCGACATCCATATTACGACAATACATACATTCACAAATGCATATTTCCGTCAGAAAAATGTGTAGCCGGCATGACCGAAGGGAAGCACTGACATGGCACCTAGTTCACCGGTGCTATGGGCTGACATGACCGATGTTGTAGGTGATGTAGCCAACCGTGTCAGTTTCAAAACTTAGGACATTGATATCAAGAGTCCAAGCTAAGACCGCGCCGACAGCCCGCCGCTTTAACTTGCGTTAAAAATTAAAATTGACGATGAAAACGTATCTTACGATTCTGGATGCAGAAACTATCCGATCGTCCAGCGGCAAAAGGACAATGAGATTTGAATCAGTTCGTCACCGCACCGGCGACAGACGCAATGAATCACGCCTCCCGCAGTCTCTGCAATTGATTTATACAGGCAACGTCGCAGGATAATGTCCCCTGCTCTAACGATCCTCGAAGCGGCATCTGAGTCCTTTTGGAGAAAAATCTGGTGAATTGTTTGAATGCTTCATTTGCGCTGTTTTCAGTGTCTTTTTTGGGGTTGCGGTTTGGTGAATCATTTAAAGCGGCAGACTTGTGTGTCGCGTTCTGTATATAATTCCTCTGCCCCTTACTATCTTGAATCTGAAAACTTAACTGAAGAGAAACCTTAAAATAACAATTCATCATAATATTAATTAAGTTGTTGGGCTCACTGTTTGGTCTTGGTCTATTCGAATTCTTCTAAATGCCCATTTTCATTCATCATTTGCTTCGGTTTTCACAGTCGGGTAATAATGTTTATTTAATTTTTTATTAATTTTTATTTAGTTTTAAACCATTAAGTGTGATATGTTTTTTTAATTACCTAGTCATGCTCTTCTAAGTACCCCACTCGGGTGTACGAAGGTTTGCGGGATACGGGGTTTGAAGGAAAAAGCCCTTTAAATCCCTTCAATGGAAAAATGACACACAGACTATCGAGGCGAATCCAAAAAAGCCTCATTATGTTGAAATCGCCCAATTAGTTTAAGTTCTGTGAGGGAACCAACATACATACATACATACGTCGCCAAAATCAGAACTCGCCTCTAGGCTTCGCCGTAGTTAAAATTCGGTTCCGTGAGTGGAGAGGATTCCGTACCATTCCGTTTTACTTTATTTTTTATTTTAAACTTTTAGAGAAACAAACAGTTACAAAATAAGTACATAATACATAAAAAAAAAACTCTAGTCTTACGTGAGAACTTTAGGAATTAGGATTTTCGTTTAGGGTTTCCTGTAAGAGATGAGACCCTATATTCCCTATTTTTTTTTTCGGAATCTTAAAATCAGTAGTTTAGGAGATATATTTTCTTGTAGCGCCGTTTTAGGCCATCCGGCGCGCGTTGGGTTATTGATTCTTATCTTTTAATATAAGCATTTTGAAATTCAATATGTCAAATGAAGCACTTGAAAAAAAAATTTTTACACTAAATTTGTCCCAGAAAATTGACCTCCAAAATTAAAATTTGTTCATTTACTCTAATACGTCCGTGAATCAAACTCTCAGCATATGTTCAAAATTTCAACTTTTTTCGTCCAATAGATTCGGAGAAAATAATCTGTGCCAGACGGACAGACAGACAGTCACAAGAGTGATCCTATAAGGGTTCCGTTCTTTTTTTTTCCTCTTTTGAGGTACGGAACCGTAAAAATACAGTTAAAACTCAAGCAATCGTCTGAAAGCTCTTCAGCAATTTACACAAGATATTCACCTCAAAGCACGCTTTATTTCAGAATGAATGAAAACTCATTTCTATCCAAAGGCTGTACACAATCGGTTAATGACGTCGAGTAGTCAGCATTCGACAACCCGTAAAGACCGAGCTACATTTCAAATGCACAAAGGAAATGTCATAGAATGAATAATAACCTTAGAGAAACATTTCTTATCTAACGCCAGACTTTTGACGTGATAACGTCTTATAAATTGATGAACACCGGCTGCACGCACGAAAAGGTGTCACGTTCCATCTGAGCCTGTGTGTGCAAGCGAGAGCGCGTAACAAGCAATAGAGAGGCACAATCGGCCCAAGCGGCAGTGTTGCCAAACGTACGGTAATTGCCGTATCGTACGGTAATCGAGGCTAGAAATCGACAAATGTACGGCGTACGGCAGCGATAGGGGTGCCGTACGAAAAAATACGGTAATTCTTATAGTTGTGTTTCTTTATGACGTTATCACGTGAAACTATCGTCCGTAAACTGACTTTATTTTTTATGGAAACTGACACGGTTGGCTACATCACCTGCAACATCCGTGATGTTAGCCCATAACACCGGGTGAACTTGGTGCCACGTCAGTGCTTCCCTTCGGTCGTGCCGGCTACACTGAACTGGACGGAAAACACAAAATATTTACATAGCCGTTTCGACCGACCTTTCATTCAGTGCGGTGGTATCAACCCGGCGGGTTAAACCCTACCACCTAGTAATATAAGAAGGGGGAGTCATATCCCTTAGTCGCCTTTTACGACATACACGGGGAGAGATGCAGTGGGGCTATTATTTTAAAGTACCGGCCCCACACGGTACAACCTTTATGGGACTCGTGCCTGAAAATTGAACGTTATTATTATTATGTTATGTATTTTATTTTCACGTTTTTCTTTAGAAATATATTAATATTATCTATACATATAATAAAATCGTAAAGGTAAGAAAGTCTGTACATTGAATGTATTCGGAAAAAAACTAACCAGGGTGGCTTAAAATGAGATACTGAACATTTTAGAACAGTTTTTAAAATTTTTGTTTGTTTGTTTGTTTGTCTGTACGCGCATCACGCAAAAACTACTGAACAGAATTAGACGAAACTTTGTATAGTGGCAGTTTATATGCCGGGTTAACATAATACGTAAAAAAAATTAACAAAAATAAAAAAAAAATTTAACAATTTTAAACATTATTGCGCGTTTAAAATCACGTAGTCCAAAGTACATAATTATATCTTGAGAACTGGCAGCAAATACAATTTGAATAAAATATTCATTCGAAATTTAAAAATAAGCAGATACAACGAAAATGACAAGTTCTTCTTTTTTATAACTTGAACACAATAGTCTATAACATATCTATTCTTTCTATACATATAATAAAATCGTAAATGCAAAAATGTCTATTTGTACGCGCATCTCGCAAAAACCACTGAACGGAATTTGACGAAACTTTTTATAGTGACAGTGTATATCCCGGATTAACATAATAATTAAAAAATATAATAAAAATCACGCAATCCAAAGTAATGGTAAAAAACAATTTTAAATGTCATGTTGACAACGGAGAACTGTCATCTCGACGTGAGCTGGCCGGTGACAAATTGTTTGATAAATAAAAAAAATTATTGAAAGTCGAAGTTATGTCGCTGTCATTGGTGCAATAAAAATTTATATATCTGTTGCCCGCGGCTTCGCTCGCGTGAAAGTCGTATTTCAAAAAAAGAAAGTAAGTAACTAAAGGGGGGCCCGATGGCGGATCTGCGCTCACGTAAACGATATTCTTTCTCGATGATAGTAACTAAGGGCGAGGCGGAAGGCGGAGCTGAGTTCAGGAAGAAGAAAAACATTCTTGAAGAAAGTAAGTAACTAAGGGCGAGGCCGAAGGCCGAGCTCTATTCTGGAAGACCATAAACCTTCTCGAAGAAAGTAAGTAACTATGGGCGAGGCCGCAGGCCGAGCTGCGTTCAGGAAGAAGCTAAACCATCTTGAAGAATGTAAGTAACTAAGGCGAGGCCGAAGGCCGAGCTAAGTTCGAATAATTGAAAAACCATCTCGAAGAAAGCAAGCAACTAAGGGGGAAGCCGAAGGCCGAGCTGCGTTCAGAAAGAAGCTAAACCATCTTGAAGAAAGTTAGTAACTAAGGCGAGGCCGAAGGCCGAGCTACGTTCTGATAATTGAAAAACCATCTCGAAGAAAGCAAGTAACTAAGGGCGAGAACGAAGGCCGAGCTGCGTTCAGAAAGAAGCTAAGCCATCTTGAAGAAAGTAAGTAACTAAGGGCGAGGCCGAAGGCCGTGCTCTATTCGGGAAGACCATAAAACATCTTGAAGAAAGCAAGTAACTAAGGGCGAGGCCGTAGGCCGAGCTGCGTTGAGGAAGAAGGTAAACATTTTTGAAGAAAATAAGTAACTAAGGCGAGGCCGAAGGCCGAGCTACGTTCTGACAAATGATAAACCATCTCGAAGAAAGCAAGTAACTAAGGGCGAGGCCGAAGGCCGAGCTTCGTTCAGGAAGAAGCTAAACCATCTCGAATAAAGTTAATTAACATTAAGATTGCGTTAATTTAATTTAAATTTTATTATAAAGTCCACGCTTCTGACGGCAAATATACCGTGCATCCTAGAACCTCGCGGTTATTCCCGGCTGGATGGCAAGAGGCCCCATGCTATCACCTTAGTGCCATGGACTAAGGGTAGTTCTTTGATGTGGGACGCCACTTGTGTTCTCACATTGGCTCCAAGTCACGTTAGGACATCTTCAAGAGAGGCTGGCGCGGCCGAGGCTAGGGCGGAGAGCCTCAAACGCAACAAATATAGAAATATAATTCAATATTTCGAATTTGTTGCGTTTGCGGTTGAAACCCCCGGTCCGTGGAGCAGTGAAGCCAAAAGAGGCTTGGGCCTCTGCTGGTTGACGCAACTGGTGTCCCGCCATCAAGGGCTTATGTACTTCATTCAAAGGGTAATCCTTGCCATCCAGCGGGGTAATGCCGCAAGTGCTCTAAGAACATTTGAAAATGCCCGTTTTGATAGTTATTTTAATGTTTGTTAGGTAGGTTTTAATTCTTTAGTTATTAATATTACTTTTTTATTTTTATGAAATAAATAGATTGAGTAAACGTTATTATATTCTATAGAAGAAAGGAAGTCTTTAAGGGCGAGGGCCGAAGGCGGAAGAGGGTTTTTGGTTTACCTGAACGCAGCTCGGCCTTCGGCGTCGCACTTAGTTCCTTCCTTTCTTCCGGAAGGTTTATCGTCTTCCTGAACGCAGCTCGGCCTTCGGCCTCGCCCTTACTTACTTCTTTTATTTGAGAAAGGTTTATCGTTTACCTGAAAGCAGCTCGGCCTTCGGCCTCGCCCTTAGTTAGTTACTTTCTTTGAGGAGGTTTATCGATTACCTGAACGCAGCTTGGCCTTCGGCCTCGCCCTTAGTTACTTACATTCTTCTTTGGAATACGAATTTCACGCGAGCGAAGCCGCGGGCAACAGCTAGTTTATAAATATAAGTGCCTACATAAAAGAAATATAAAAAAATTATAAAAACAGAAAAAAAAAACGGTATTATTATTTTTATTTCCTTTAATTCCCATTTTTACAAAAAAAAATCATATTAAAATTACATACATTATTCTAAAAGTAATAAAAATACAAACAGTCTCGTAGTCGCGCAGCTCTTTCAAACGTCTATTATTACTATTATATGGGTGCATGGCGTGACCGTCTGACCGCTGAGGCTGGCCGAGGTTCGAATTCAACTGTAAGTAAGTACCTTCCCTTACCCCATAAGGAGATAGGGCTTAATCCTTACGGATTAGTAACAGAATGCTGGTCGGGCGGAGCGGTTAAGAAAAATCGTTTGTGTTTTCCGTCCTGCAGGTCTATTCTTGTAAATTCTGACAGCGGAATCAGCGCTGATGTGGCGCTGAGAGCCACTTACCAAAGTGGCCCTCAGCGCCACAACAGCGCTGATTCCGCTGTCAGAATTTACAAGAATAGACCTGCAGTTCAGTTCACGAATTATTTGCTGCCGAGCACTGTACTTACATTGTACCATGTTTTTTTTTTTTTTTTATGGAAACTTGACACGGTTGGCTAGATCACCTACAACATTCGTGATGTCAGCCCATAACACCGGGTGAACTAGGTGCCATGTCAGTGCTTCCCTTCATTTCGCGCCGGCTACACTGAACTAGACGGAAAACACGAACTATTCACATAGACGTTTCGACCGACGTTTCGCTCAGTGCGGTGGTACCAACCCGGCCGGGATAAACCCTACCACCTAGTAAGGTAAGAAGGGAAGGGACCTACAGTTTAACGTGGTATCCGAACCACGGTCAGCCTCCAACAGTCGGGCGGTCATCCATCCAATTACTGACCGCACCATTAAGCTGCCGAGGCTGACGATCCCTTAGTCGACTTTTACGACATGCGACGGGGAGAGATGCAGTGGGGCTATTCTTTTTAAGTACCGACCCCACACGGTACAGCCGTACTTTGGGGCCGTGGGGCCAGTACTTTAAAAGAATAGCGCCACTGCTTATCTTCCCGTGTATGTCGTAAAAGGCGACTAAGGGATAAGACTCCCTTCTTATATTACTAGGTGGTAGGGTATAACCCGCCCGGGTTGGTACCACCGCACTGAATGAAAGGTCGGTCGAAACGGCTATGTAAATAGTTTGTGTTTTCCGTCCAGTTCAGTGTAGCCGGCACGACCGAAGGGAGGCACTGACGTGGCACCAAGTTCACCCGGTGTTATGGGCTGACATCACGGATGTTGTAGGTGATGTAGCCAACCATGTCAGGTTCCATAAAAAAAAAGTTAAGAATGAAGATTTTAATAATATAGAATGTGGCTTCTTCAATATTAGCAATTCCGTTGACAGCGGACGACGTTATGCCACAGCGCAGAAGCACATTCGTTCCCGCTCCGTATCAATCGCCTGAGTGTATTTTACTGCTCCGACGCCGTTTGTTTTTGATGTTATTAAAATTTTGCCATATATTACAAACTGAACTTTACTTTTAATAATATGGAATGTGGCTTCTTCAATATTAGCAATTCTGTTGACAGCGGACGGTGTTATGCCACAGCGCAGACGCACATTCGTTCCCGCTCCGTATCAATCGCCTGAGTGTATTTTACTGCTCCGACGCCGTTTGTTTTTGATGTTATTAAAATTTTGCCATATATTACAAACTGAACTTTACTTTTAATAATATAGAATGTGGCTTCTTCAATATTAGCAATTCTGTTGACAGCGGACGGCGTTATGCCACAGCGCAGAAGCACATTCCTTCCCGCTCCGTATCAATCGCCTGAGTGTATTTTACTGCTCCGGCGCCGTTTGTTTTTGATGTTATTAAAATTTTGCCATATATTACAAACTGAACTTTACTTTTAATAATATAGAATGTGGCTTCTTCAATATTAGCAATTCTGTTGACAGCGGACGGCGTTATGCCACAGCGCAGAAGCACATTCGTTCCCGCTCCGTATCAATCGCCTGAGTGTATTTTACTGCTCCGACGCCGTTTGTTTTTGATGTTATTAAAATTTTGCCATATATTAGTTATATTACACACTGAACTTTACTGCCGCAAAGGCGGAGTAGGATCTGCAGAATGAAGGAGTGCACGAGGGAGATATTTGATATTTTCTTATTTCTTCAGAATGCAGATGCGTTTACTCGTATAACCCCGGACGCAAAAAGAGATGTGTTATAAGTTTAACGTGTGTGTATGTGTGTATGGGTGTGTCTGGCTGTGGCATCGTAGCTCCCAAACGGATGGATCGATTTGGATGCGGTATTTTTTATTAGAAAGCTGGTTCAATCGGGATTGTTCTTAGCTATGTTTGTAATCAAGTAATCAAGTAATTAAGTAATAAAAAAATTAATTATCTTAAAAAGTGGACCGATTTGCATGCGGTTTTTTTAAAGCTTGCATAGGTCTCTCTTAGTAATTAAAAACATTTGTTTACAAATTGTCGACATAGAATACGTCTAGATTTCCGCTTGTATGACTGGCTACAAGGATGACAGGCGAATTCAAATAAGCTTGAGTTCCACGGAGTAGTTAGGCGCCCCGTGGCAATATTATAAAAAAAACCGGCCAAGTGCGGGTCGAACTCGCGCACCGAGGGTTCCGTATCGCCATGTCATGGCCAGCGCCACTCACGCCATCTATGGCGTGTTTATGAAATGCTTCATATTAGTTAAAATTCATGATTAGTTAAAATGCTTCATACTATTTTCGGTAGATGGCGCGCGCGCATACACTTTTTAGTTTTTAGTTTTTTCTACGGAAACCCCCGTGAATTTTTTACCTTTTCTTATTTTTATTATTTTGTTGTTATATCGGCCATAATAACACATATTCTGTGAACATTTCAACCGGCTACCTATTACGGTTCAAGAGACACAGCCCTCGGACAGACGGACGGACAGACAGACAGACAGACAGACAGACGGCGTAGGTTTAGTAATAGGGAACCCTAATAATATCTCGCAATTAGGGGCCATGTTGAATATGGCACGACGTACCGTATTCTATACCTAGAATGAGTGTCACGAAATGCGTGCCCTTCATAATATGGAACACCTAGCATCCTACACATCGGCACATGTTACTCAGCAAAGACTTAAGATAACTATAAGTACATTCCATACCATATGTATGTGTGCCCTAATGACCTCGTAATGAATGCGAATGGACCCAAGTGATATGTTTTAGAAACTGAGTTATAAATTATCCTTGTACTGCTATTCTCATCTTGAGTATAAGCGTTCCAGTAGTGAAGACTCATAACATAAGACAATAACTCTCGGAATTTGAAACATTTAGCGGCTAATAAATGCCATTTATTCTATTCCAAATAGGTCTATGGCGTACTGCCAGTTCTCAGAGCAGTCATACATAAGTTTGGTTCTCGTCAAACCGTTTTGTCCTCAAATAGCATCATAAGGTCTTATATTTCTTATAAAGCGTCTTCCCTTAGCAAATTTAAAACTCTGTATTAATTGTTATTATTTTCTTGTTTCTTTCACATCTAATGAAATTTATTATTATTTTTCTTAACGATATTCTTACTCGGAACTCAAATAAATTCCCAAACGGACTGTTCTCTTTTTAATATCTTTAATCATCTTAAACTCGAAGAGCAACCACAAGCCCCGCTAGCAGCATCACAACTGACATAGACAGAGCTGATCCATCTGAGTAATAGTTCATATCTCTCGCAACTCTGTCCATTTCTACTAGAGAATCCATCACTTCTTCATTGTTGGGGATGATCTGGTTAGTCGGTAGTAGGAAGCCGTATTGGCCTGCATCGCGTAGTTCGTACAGGAACACTATTGGTACTTCGGCAACTCCCTTTACCCAATCGAAGCTGCCGCCGGAAATCGCATCTGAAAATTGTTAGTGTGGTTTAAACACATATAGATATTATAACGGTGCCCATAGATATTTGCAGTTTGGAACACTTTGGAGACACTAAAAATACAATAGAAAAGAAACTATATATTTTATTGCAGTGCACACACTTGAAATAAAAGCAGAAGATGCTCAAAAGAAACAAGAAAATAAAGAAGTGCGCAAAGGCGAACTAGTGATTTCTTTCAGTCAAGATTCCATGATGAGGAATTAAATTATAATAAAAGATGGTGCAAATGAAAGGAATCAGGAAAACAAATAAGGTAGGTAGGGGAAAAATAAAAGTTATTGAAGATGATATCGATATAGGTACATGAATTTGTGATGTTTTGGAAAAGGGAGAAGCAATGGTAACTTTTCTGTTATGTATTGCATACTTACAAAGGACTTCAGGCGAAGTTCCGGTGATGTATGGCGTCCCATGTCTGGCCTCAAGCGCGTCCATAGCCCGGATTCCGATCTCGAACTATACATTTAGAATAACATTAATATTTGAATGGTACATAGGCATTGCGAAGTATGCCAAAGAGACATATCTGTTGGTATGCACTTCTTACTTTACCGAGCTTTATAAGTGCAGGCAGCTGCATTTCCGTTATGGACAAGAGTTTATCCATAATTTAGATTCTATGTAAATTTCGTTTCCTTTACGTTACTAGATAGAATAAAAATAAATAAACATATCAAATAACAGAACATAAGCAAATAATAAAATTGCACACCATGTCAGCGTAATTGGGAACCTGTAGAACGTCCTCACCCTGGACGTGGCTGAAGGGAACCAGCAACAACTGGGAGAAGGAGTGGAAGGAGATGTAGTACATCAAGTTTCCTCGCGACTTCAGCATCAGGACATAGTTGGCTATGGCCCTTGATTCAGGCTCGGAGAAGCCTGTCCAGCCGGCGTAAGTTTCTGTGCAGGGGTTCTGAGATGCTCCGGTACCTATAATAATGCGAAAATTAATATACAATCTAAATACTCTTCCTGGAACACATTTTGTACATAAATAAATCAGTCAGTCAGCGTGTATGCGTCCACTGCTGGACATACGCCTATCAAATTTTCCTCCAATCCTCCCGATCTTTAACGGTACGAAACCACTGCTGTCGTCATCCCACCTGGCGGGTGGTACTCCCATACTCGGTTTTCCTGGCCAAGCAGCCAGTATAGGACGCGGTTAATCCAACGTTCGTCATCTCTTCGGCTGACGGGCCCAGTTCACTTCCACTTAAGCTTAACACCCGTTGTGGAAATGGACTGCTTTAGTGCGTCAGCTGATTAGCTCGTTATTCACGTAGCGATATTACCAACATGGCCCGCTCCATTGCTCGCTGGGTAACTTTCCTCTTTGGACGATAGCGACCGTCAGAGGATTGACACCCGTACGCCATAACCGGGACGACGCACTGGTTCCGTATGGTAAATACGTGTCTTTACTTTAGTCTTGTGAAAATTCAGACCTCAACGCGAATTTTAACTCCATTTGAATTCGTCTAACAACCTCCTTAAGCAGATCTTGTCTACCACTTCTCTGCATATATGCATTCACGTATAGCACTTCTTCGTGATCGTCCTCTCGTCATAAATAAGTTCCACCGCCTTGACCTTGCTTTTGTGCCAGTTCATCTTCAGACCTATCGTCACCGACGCTTTATTTCATCTTCTAGCATGGTCTGAAGTTGAACTCGGGAATTTGTCAGAAGAACAATGCTATCGGCGAATACAAAATAAGAGTTTAACCCAATGAAGTATTAAGAGTATTTACAATCTATCCTTGGAATGCTTGAGAAGCACATGGATACGAATAATGCAAGATATAAAAGAAAATAAGATATAGAAAAATTTTAATCGCTATTTTATATATTAAGCAGTAATGCAAGTTTTTATTTTTTGTACTATCAATTATTATTTTCATTTTAAATCAATTGTTTCCACCTCTTAACGGAAACTACAAATAACAGTTTATTCGTATTAAGTAGTGCAATTACAATTGAATTCAGCAATTTTTCATTTTCACCTTAACTAATAACCAAAGGTTCTGGCTACCAATAAACGCGAACAACATATTTACTGGAATTTAAATCAATGTTTTCAAAGGAACAATTACATACTGTGCTATATAGTAAGAGAGCGATAAACGTTCCCTGTTAAATTACTACTTACTCATCCAAAAGAAATCGAAGTTCCTGTTTAGATCAATTCCGTTGCTAATGTCGTCAACGACGTTCCACTGTCCGCACTGAGTGAAGTGGTTAACATTTCGGTTCTTCCTCCACATGCGATTCTGTAAGAATATAACAACTTATAATAAAATCAGAACTTATTTTTAGAGAAAATCAAAGAATTAGAACAAGATTTCGTGCTCAAGGCGACTTTCCTTTCCCTCTTTGACCCATACCCTTTTATCCATCCATGCAGTAGGCATAAGTCTTCGTGCGTTACTTGCTGCTTGTCCATCTTGTCCTAATAATTTGCTAAATGTTATAGTTAGTGATGTACTCTATTTTACCTAATTTTTGCGGCACAACTATGATTACTCTGATTATCGGAATACAATATCTTAAATGAAATTTCCGGACAAACTAAGTCAGGCAATACTCACAACTTCAAACGAATAAGCGTATCCATCGGGATTGACAACAGGGAAGATGTGCCACTCGATATTCTCAGCCATTAGCCTAACTCCAGGGTCATCGCTAGTCAGAAACTCCTTGATGATCCAGGTCGCAGTGGCAGGGGAGATCCATTCTCTCGAATGAATACCTCCTTCGATCATACCGATAATTCTATTATTACCCGTGATTTCAGGGCGGTAATTAATAATAACTCCTTTAATTTCACGGTTTTCGTTGGATGTGCCCATGATAACGGTCTGTACGATCCCGGGAAAAAGCTCAGGAAGTTCATCTAGCCATGCGTTAATTTCATCGAGGTTATGATATCTGTCCCAGTTGAAGGATCCTGCATTGCGGAAACGATCCCCTCTGTGAGAATTATCAGTGGGGATCATCTGTGCGTCTATAATCCTGAAAATAGAAATAATTTTAGAGTAGACGTTATAGTATTTTAAAAATGTTGAAACAATGGTGTTTTTGACTGGAAAGAAAACATTTTAGGTAATATTTACTGGAATACGATATTACATAACGTCACGCCAGTTTCCCAATGGGGTAGGCACAGACGACGGATCTATGTGACACCTCTGACACCTCTTCCACACTCCATGCTCGTCGATTACGGCAACTACGCACTTAACCCTTTTAAACACATGTCTGATTTGGTCTAGGTATATGTGCGTCTAGGGCGCGCCTTTCCCTGCCTTCGATCCACATTTACTTCATAAACACAGTATTTTGACAATTTTAAACTAAATTTTAGGTTATTTCTATGACTAAATGAAATTATTTTGTTGCTCGTCAAAAGCATGTATGCGTCCACTGCTGGACATGCGCCTTTTCCTGCGCATCTGAATTTTCCTCCAGTCCTCCCCTTCAGTGGTACGGAACCACTGCTTTCTGCCGACGTTCTTGATGTCGTCTTCCCACCTGGCCTTCCCACACTCCGTTTTCCTGTCCACTGCCGCCATTATAGGACATGGTTATTTCAACGGTCGTCGTCTCTTTGGCCAACGTGCCCAGCCCACTGCTACTTGAGTTTAGCCACCCGGTGTCTATCCTGTAGCGATATTCCCAGCATGGCTCCATTGCACGCTTTGCAAATTTCAACCTTTGGACAACAGCGATCGTCAGTGTTCACATTTCACACCCGTACGTAGCCGGGACGGCGCACTGGTTATATATAAGGGATTTTTAAATTTTGCGGTTGGTGAATTTCATGAATGGTGAATTGCATGAATCGATCTCGAAGGACATCAAAAACACTTACTTTTGAACATCAGCAATCTTGAGCTCTGCTACAATATGATACTTCTCCATATAGTCTAGGAACTCCTCCAACTGCGAAGGCGACACCATTATTCTGACATCTCGGTTAACTGCGAGAGGCTCCGACCAGAAATCGTAGTCAACCCGTTCGTTCAGCTTCTTCAAAGCCTCCAACTGTTCAGTGGTGTTGGGAACTGTTTTGTAAACTTTATAGTCATGGTATGTTACCTTTTCGGTAACAACAAGTGCCACAAGGGCTAGGAATAATAGTTTCCTTATCATTTTACCGGTGCTAATGAGCACCTGAACGACGCGACGGAACTCAGTAAATAATAATTAAGAATGTAAGTATGTACTTTATCAAATTCCGGACAATCTTATCACCAAAAGTAATGGCAATTTTCTGATACATTATCATATTTTATTAGGTACTAGCTGTTGCCCGCGGCTTCGCTCGCGTGAAATTCGTATTCCAAAGAAGAATGTAAGTAACTAAGGGCGAGGCCGAAGGCCAAGCTGCGTTCAGGTAATCGATAAACCTCCTCAAAGAAAGTAACTAACTAAGGGCGAGGCCGAAGGCCGAGCTGCTTTCAGGTAAACGATAAACCTTTCTCAAATAAAAGAAGTAAGTAAGGGCGAGGCCGAAGGCCGAGCTGCGTTCAGGAAGACGATAAACCTTCCGGAAGAAAGGAAGGAACTAAGTGCGACGCCGAAGGCCGAGCTGCGTTCAGGTAAACCAAAAACCCTCTTCCGCCTTCGGCCCTCGCCCTTAAAGACTTCCTTTCTTCTATAGAATATAATAACGTTTACTCAATCTATTTATTTCATAAAAATAAAAAAGTAATATTAATAACTAAAGAATTAAAACCTACCTAACAAACATTAAAATAACTATCAAAACGGGCATTTTCAAATGTTCTTAGAGCACTTGCGGCATTACCCCGCTGGATGGCAAGAATTACCCTTTGAATGAAGTACATAAGCCCTTGATGGCGGGACACCAGTTGCGTCAACCAGCAGAGGCCCAAGCCTCTTTTGGCTTCACTGCTCCACGGACCGGGGGTTTCAACCGCAAACGCAACAAATTCGAAATATTGAATTATATTTCTATATTTGTTGCGTTTGAGGCTCTCCGCCCTAGCCTCGGCCGCGCCAGCCTCTCTTGAAGATGTCCTAACGTGACTTGGAGCCAATGTGAGAACACAAGTGGCGTCCCACATCAAAGAACTACCCTTAGTCCATGGCACTAAGGTGATAGCATGGGGCCTCTTGCCATCCAGCCGGGAATAACCGCGAGGTTCTAGGATGCACGGTATATTTGCCGTCAGAAGCGTGGACTTTATAATAAAATTTAAATTAAATTAACGCAATCTTAATGTTAATTAACTTTATTCGAGATGGTTTAGCTTCTTCCTGAACGAAGCTCGGCCTTCGGCCTCGCCCTTAGTTACTTGCTTTCTTCGAGATGGTTTATCATTTGTCAGAACGTAGCTCGGCCTTCGGCCTCGCCTTAGTTACTTATTTTCTTCAAAAATGTTTACCTTCTTCCTCAACGCAGCTCGGCCTACGGCCTCGCCCTTAGTTACTTGCTTTCTTCAAGATGTTTTATGGTCTTCCCGAATAGAGCACGGCCTTCGGCCTCGCCCTTAGTTACTTACTTTCTTCAAGATGGCTTAGCTTCTTTCTGAACGCAGCTCGGCCTTCGTTCTCGCCCTTAGTTACTTGCTTTCTTCGAGATGGTTTTTCAATTATCAGAACGTAGCTCGGCCTTCGGCCTCGCCTTAGTTACTAACTTTCTTCAAGATGGTTTAGCTTCTTTCTGAACGCAGCTCGGCCTTCGGCTTCCCCCTTAGTTGCTTGCTTTCTTCGAGATGGTTTTTCAATTATTCGAACTTAGCTCGGCCTTCGGCCTCGCCTTAGTTACTTACATTCTTCAAGATGGTTTAGCTTCTTCCTGAACGCAGCTCGGCCTGCGGCCTCGCCCATAGTTACTTACTTTCTTCGAGAAGGTTTATGGTCTTCCAGAATAGAGCTCGGCCTTCGGCCTCGCCCTTAGTTACTTACTTTCTTCAAGAATGTTTTTCTTCTTCCTGAACTCAGCTCCGCCTTCCGCCTCGCCCTTAGTTACTATCATCGAGAAAGAATATCGTTTACGTGAGCGCAGATCCGCCATCGGGCCCCCCTTTAGTTACTTACTTTCTTTTTTTGAAATACGACTTTCACGCGAGCGAAGCCGCGGGCAACAGATATATAAATTTTTATTGCACCAATGACAGCGACATAACTTCGACTTTCAATAATTTTTTTTATTTATCAAACAATTTGTCACCGGCCAGCTCACGTCGAGATGACAGTTCTCCGTTGTCAACATGACATTTAAAATTGTTTTTTACCATTACTTTGGATTGCGTGATTTTTATTATATTTTTTAATTATTATGTTAATCCGGGATATACACTGTCACTATAAAAAGTTTCGTCAAATTCCGTTCAGTGGTTTTTGCGAGATGCGCGTACAAATAGACATTTTTGCATTTACGATTTTATTATATGTATAGAAAGAATAGATATGTTATAGACTATTGTGTTCAAGTTATAAAAAAGAAGAACTTGTCATTTTCGTTGTATCTGCTTATTTTTAAATTTCGAATGAATATTTTATTCAAATTGTATTTGCTGCCAGTTCTCAAGATATAATTATGTACTTTGGACTACGTGATTTTAAACGCGCAATAATGTTTAAAATTGTTAAATTTTTTTTTTATTTTTGTTAATTTTTTTTACGTATTATGTTAACCCGGCATATAAACTGCCACTATACAAAGTTTCGTCTAATTCTGTTCAGTAGTTTTTGCGTGATGCGCGTACAGACAAACAAACAAACAAACAAAAATTTTAAAAACTGTTCTAAAATGTTCAGTATCTCATTTTAAGCCACCCTGGTTAGTTTTTTTCCGAATACATTCAATGTACAGACTTTCTTACCTTTACGATTTTATTATATGTATAGATATTCAGTATAACAAGTTTTTGTTAGATTACAAATTAATCAATTTAAATCATTACTGTTATGAAATGTATCTCAAGGATTTGCATTTTGTGGCTTAAAATATGGTGTTTGTGTTTGCATATACAAAAACCTAGTCCACTAGTACTTACGCTTTGACGCATTTACTTACTTTTTCTATCGTTGTTTAAGCCTGTTGTATTGTCATGCATCTTAACAAATTTCTGGGCTTTTGATTAGCAACAACTATGACGACATAAAAGAGATGCCTTAAGATCTCTCTTCTGGACCAACTTCCAACTCCTTGAGGACATCTAAGATTGCTTTGACGAGTTTGCTTATTCTGTCTTCTGTCTTCTATCTTCTGTTTTCTTTCTTCTGTTTCCTGTCTTTTGTCTTCTCTTTTTTGTCTTCTATCTTTAACTTTCTGTTTTCTCCCTCCACTATTCTGCTAGAAACTATAAGCTCCTTACAATTGGATGCTTCGCAGAAACACCTGTACAAAGGATGTGGCTCTTATTTAATGGTATGTACCAAAATATTAAAAGAATCACTTCGTTGTTTGTCTGTCATCTGTCTGTCTACATGTCACAGCTGCTTACTCTCTTGCTTACGGCTCGTCCTATAAAATTGAAACTTAGTATGAAAATAGATTATTTTGTGACACATATAGTTCCAAAGTGGAGCTATAACCTGAAAATGAATATGAATTCTCAGTGGCATATCATTGAAAAGGGCTTACTTTGACGATATCAAAAATATATTTTACAATTTTCTTTGATATCTTAATGAATGGCTTTATGCTTACGAAAAGGAATTAAAATTTTTTTTTATAAATTTTATGGTCGTAGTGCTTCATTATGGTCGTGTCGGCTACACTGAACTTGACGAAAAACACGAATTACTTACATAGCATAAACATAGCCGGTTTGATCGGCCTTTCATTCAGTGCAGTGATATCAACCCGGACAGCTCAAACCCTACCAAGTGAGTTAGATGACTACGGAAAAACTAAGGAAATAACAAGGCAAGTTGAGAAAATTCTGTAGTGGGCGTGTAGAAGGATTCAAATAGACAGTCCGACTATACGGTTTCTCAACTCTCCTTGTTATTTCTTCAGTTTTACTTAGTCTCCCGAATTTTGTAATATTTCTATAGTTGCATAATGTTGTCGGCGTTTTGTCAGAATCCACCTTAAGACGAGACGGAAGTTAACTTTCCCCATACAAAATCGTCTTTCGGCTTTTAGGTTTTCTAGCCACCTAAACCTTATGTAATTTTTACAAAAATGTTTTCTTGTCTTAAGAACAGTCCACGTTACTGTAATTTTTTGTTTCAGATTAAATATACCTGCAATACCGGAGGAGCTAAAAATTTGCATTTCATAAAGTTCATGTTAATTTTTGATGTCATAAAGTTCATTAAGCCTTATTGAGTCATCACTTTAGATACTCAAACGTAGGAACGTAGATTCGAATATTCTTATTGCAACAAAAAAAGAATTGTAAAAATCTGATAAGGTTTAGGGGGGTAAAAAACATAAATGCCGAAAGACGATTTTGTATGGAGAAAGTTAACTTTCGTCAAGAACTAAAGCAGAACAAATTATTCGTAAGCTTGTCATTTACGGATTAAAACTTTTTCTGCCAACCACTTAGCAACCGTAATTAGTGCACCTGGAAAAGCTCAAACCTCCTCATCATAAATATTAGGAACTATAAAACCGCTCGGAGTGTCGTCGATGAGAATAAATTCCTAGAATTTCACTCCCTTCGTGACTTCGATCTCATATTCCACTGGTTCAACACTTAAATTTGATTATGAGAAAGAGGTCGCGTTTTAGATCTTTGGCTGAGTTTAAATTTTATAGCTTCAGGCGGCAATGCTGAACGTTCTGGCTCCTGATTTGTGGACTCGATGAGAATAGTAAGCGCTGCAGTAAATGCATATTCTTTAGATTTCTAAGATTTCACTCTAAACTAGGTGACCTAAATAGTTTATTATGGAACCTCATGTGGTTGGATAATCACCTACTAGACCCGTGATGTCAGCCCATCACGCCTTTGTGAACTAAATGCCATGTCAGTGTTCATTATGGTCGTGTCGGCTACACTGAACTTGACGAAAAACACGAATTACTTACATAGCCGGTTTGATCGGCCTTTCATTCAGTGCAGTGATATCAACCCGGAAGGCTCAAACCCTACCAAGTGAGTTAAGAAGTACACTTTACAGTCTCAATGATAGAACGGTCACCCATCTGAGTTCTGAGCTCACCCGAATGTGCTTATTTTCTAGGTCGATCCAACGCACCATCGAGGCTGACAAAATATTTCTTCGTGAATGTTGACCGGTGTTCCGTACAGTTGCATAGTGTTTGTGTGTAGCCGTTCGGAAGAAGTAGGAATCTTTGTGTTGGACCTTATGCCCGCTGGATAAGGTCTATTCTCGCGTTGCCGCCGCAGTGCTGGATACTTGTGGCTCGCTGTGCGTGTGTCAATGGAATGGGTTAGTTTTCCAAAACTACCCGCGACTTTGGCGAGCCGAGCGCCAACAGCCGCGGCGACATTGGTTCTCTGTCGCCCTTTGGGACGAGGCACGCGGTCCTTGTGCTCGGTCGTTTGTGTGCCGTGGTGGCAGTCCTCGCTGCGTTTGTGTGTAATACGACCGGTGGTTGTGAGCGTGCGATCGGTGGCTCGGTGATGTGGAGAAACGAGAACTCTGGCTGGACGCTGCGCTGGTAGGTCGTTGTGGGGCACGGACGGGGGTAAGTCCATAGGTTCGAGTATCTGCGGCGAGAAATTTCTTACAGTACATTTCTAGGGTACAACCTGCTATCCAAAAAAAATTGACGACTAATCTTGGATAATTGACCGCTCGACCATTGGAGGCTGACCTTGGTTCGGATTCCACGTAAAACTGTAGGTCCCTTTCCTTCTTACCTTACTAGGTACCTTACCTTACGTAGGGTTTATTCCGCTCGCTTGGTACCACCGCACTGAATGAAACGTCGGTCGAAAAGGCTATGATAAGGGGCAAGGGAAGGGACCTACAGTCACCGGTTCCGAACGGTGAAGCAGCGTGTGTAGGTGTGTACCACAGTGTGTACGTAAATTGTTCTGTCAGAAAAAAACGCATTGGTACACGTCGACCGGATTCGAACCACCCTTTACGAGGTGGTAGGCTCAATTTGTAACCGACTGGGTTGATACCACCATACTGGATGTAAGATGACCGTATAGCAGCATCGGTTGTGTTCTCCTCTAGTCCGGTATAGCCAGCAATCCAGGGAAGTTTCCGGTATGGCACCTACCTTCTCGGAGGTGATATTTGCTGGTCGGAGCGTGTGCTTTGGCCCCTCCGAGTCGGCCACTGATACCGGATTACATAAAAAAAACGGACCTCTTGCAAAAGAAGCCGACACCCAGACCAATCGTCCACCCGCTGCTTTTCTGACAGAAACCCGTATTTTTGCCTCCAAGTTAGCCTGTTTTATAGGTACTACCATGGACGTTCCTCTGATAAATTTTCTTCCCTCATGCCTCCTGCCCCCATCCGTCTCCGCCACACCCGCCGGACTCGCTCGGTACATCCATATGTTGTTGACACGAAACTTCTAAGAACACATCGTTTTTCGAAATCATTCCTGTGTCGAACGGCGAAAATATGGAACGGTCTTCTGGTGAGTGTGTTCCCCACCACCTATATCCTGGAAATCTTCAAAGGGCGTGTCAATAAATTAGACGACAACCATTTTGTCCGCCTCATAGCCGTCGTGGCGCCTCTCCGAGGGTGGTTTCGCGAGGAATGGTGTTAATGACTGTGTCTGATCTTCCGTTGAAGTATTGCGCAGACACCCGCGCCGGCTGTCTTTTTTTTATGTAATCCGGTGTGGGTGGCTGAGTCGGAGGGGCCAAATCACATGCCAATATCACCTCCGAGAAGGTAGGTGCCATACCGGAGACTTCCCTGAATTGCTGGCTATACTGGACTAGAGGAGAACACAACCGAGGCTGATATGTGGCCATCTTACATCCAGTACGGTGGTACCAACCCAGTCGGCTACAATTTAAGCCTACCACCTAGTAAGGGGCTAGGGAAGGGACCTACAGTTTTACACCGGTTCCGAACGGTGAAGCAACGTGTGTAGATGTGTACTTAAATTGTTGCGTCAGAAAAAAACTCATTGGCACACGTCGACCGGATTCTAACCTTGGACCTCTCGCAAGAGAAGCCGATGCTCAAACCACTCGGCCACCCGTCGCCTTCTATAAAAAAAAAGTTGTGAAAGAGTAACCATCGATTGCTGGATGAAGAGAATCCGCGACGGCGAAGTCTGTCGCAGCTGGATTGACGGCGGCGGAGACAAACGACGTGGCGACGACTGTCCGCGCATTAATCACAATTAGTGTGGCTTCTGATGCGGACACAGCTCGGTGGGCGGCAGACGTCACATTTTACACTCGTTCAGCTTTCGTTCAGATGCTCCTTTGTTTGCGTGCGACATCAGATTCAGATTCAGATATTTATTTCGCCATAAAGAACACACAACATTAACAACATTTCATTGAGACATATGCATATTCAGTGTGGTTCGTCATCATTTTTAGGTTTCCGTGTCCCGTACGGAAGCTTATTACTAAGCCTCCACCGTCCGTCCGTCTGTCCGAGGGCTGTATCTCTCGAACCGTAATAGGTAGCCCGTTTAAATTTTCACAGAATATGTGTTACTATGGCGGATATAACAACTGGAAAATGTTAAAAATTAAGGTGGGCTCCCATACAACAAACGTCCGAAAAATCGATTAGTCACACTATTGAATAATAGATATAGGCTTTTCTACATTGCATCGTTGAAAGACAAAAGATAGGCGGATAGACACGGAAACCTCCGTGCGCGAGTATTTTTTTGTAATGTCATCACCCTTTTCACGCTATTGGTTGGATTAGGTATTCTTTTGCTGGATAGTTCGTCATATTTCTGGAAGATCGTATGTGACCGCAAATAAATTTATAAAGAAAAATTAAAAGGAATATTGAAAAACCTCTCTTGGAGCCTTTGAGCCTAGCTGTGTTTTAAGGTACCCCCTAATATTTTCAAAACGAGTGTCTCAACAAGTGTTTTTTTTTATGGAAACTGGCACGGTTGGCTACATCACCTACAACATCCGTGACGTCAGCCCATAGCACCGGGTGAACTAGGTGCCATGTCAGTGCTTCCCTTCATTTCATGTCGGCTACACTGAACTGGACGGAAAACACCAACTATTTACATAGCCGTTTCGACCGACTTTTCGCTCAGTGCGGTGGTACCAACCCAGCCGGGATAAGCCCTCCCACCTAGTAAGGTAAGAAGGGAAGAGACCTACAGTTTAACGTGGAATCCGAACCACGGGCAGCCTCCAACGGTCGAGCGGTCACCCATCCAAGAACTGACCGCGTCGACTGACCGAAGTAGTTGTAGTGTTAGCGTTGTAGTTTTGTGTTTTCGATAGACAGTAGGCGATGTTATTATGTAGCTAGTCACTGAAATACTTATAATAATATGTACGAAAAAAAATACCCTGCGAAGTTTCTTGCCGATTCTTCTTCTTGCATGTAATCGAACCGGATAGAACAAATTGTCACAAGTTCGAGTGCAGTCTAACTGCCATAATGAATGATTAATAAACATACATACATATCACACACGCTGAATCCCGACAATCGGGGTAAGCAGAGTAATCGGTGTTGTGCTTCAAGAACTCTGGTAAATTACACCACAACACCGACCACCACGTCTCGCAAAGTATTCGAACAAGATTCAATAGATCAAGCAGCAAGTAAGGCACGAAGACCCACCTGCTGTATGACTTGGTGGATTACCGTGCCAAGGTGAGAGGTGGCGAGCCTGTCGCCCTTTAGCGCGGCATCTTGTCCTTATCCCTTAGTCGCCTTTTAAGACATGCATGGGGAGAGATGCAGTGGGGTTATTCTTTTTACGTACTGGCCCCACACGGAAATAAACAATAAAATACAAAGAAATAATAGTCTGAAGAATTACCTCTGGAAGTCGTGGATAGGGAAACGGAATGTGGGAAGACCACCCGCCAGGTGAGACAACGACGTCAAGTAAGTTTTTTTTTTATTTTTTATGGAAACTGACACTTTTGGCTACATCACCTACAACGTCCGTGATGTCAGCCCATAACACCGGGTGAACTAGGTGCCATGTCAGTGCTTCCCCCTTTGATCGTGCCGGCTACACTGAACTGGTCGGAAAACACAAACTATTTACATAGCCGTTTAGACCGACGTTTTATTCAGTGCGGTGGTACCAACCCGGGCGGGTTAAACCCTACCACCAAGCAAGATTAGGAGGGAAGGGACCTACAGTTTTACGAGGAATCCGAACCTCGGTCAGCCTCCAACGGTCAGCGCTCACCCATCCAAGTACTGACCGCACCCAGCGTTGCTTAACATTCAATAGCGACAGTTGACTGTCTGCACCACTGAGCTATCGAGGCTGACAAGTTGACTGAAGAATCAATTTAATTTATTAAACTACAGAAATCCTCTTTTATGAAAAAGATAGATTAACGCTATGGTAATTCATTTTAGTTTAATTGTTAACCATCGAGTATGGTTATTTAAAATAGTATTTTCAAGCTCTTTACCACGAGATGGGTTTTGAAGATATACATTATTGAAAGATTGACAATACGGATGCGCTGGTTAGATTTAGTGGTGTCGTTTTCGTGAGGCGTTGATCATACTTCTTTTGGTCACGAGGTGTTTCGCCAGACTGTCGTCTGGATGCTAGTCGGTTCTCCGTTTTCACGAAAGATGTGTTCCAGTTTGTAATATGTTAGTTATTTTAAAGCAATATCAAAGGAGTTTGTAATGTCAAAAGAATACTAATCCCACTAATACTACTAATCACGAACAAGACTGTCGTCAGCCTCGATAGCTCAGTGGTGCAGACAGTCAACTGTCGCTATTGAATGTTAAGCAACGCTGGGTGCGGTCAGTACTTGGATGGGTGACCGCTGACCGTTGGAGGCTGACCGAGGTTCGGATTCCTCGTAAAACTGTAGGTCCCTTCCCTCCTAATCTTACTTGGTGGTAGGGTTTAACCCGCCCGGGTTGGTACCACCGCACTGAATGAAACGTCGGTCGAAACGGCTATGTAAATAGTTTGTGTTCTCCGACCAGTTCAGTGTAGCCGGCACGATCAAACGGGGAAGCACTGACATAGCACCTACTTCACCCGGTGCTATGGGCTGACATCACGGACGTTGTAGGTGATGTAGCCAACCGTGTCAGTTTCCATAAAAAAAAAAAATAATAAAATAAAAAAAATACTTGGAGAAACATTGAGTTAAATGTTGTACTCGAAGGACTTACAAATACGAGAGAATAGGCTTCCACTCTTCGCCCAAGAAATCATTATAAACGGTAGGCACGACGAAATTACAAATTGTACTGACAACCTCAGTAGCTCGCTGGTGCTGTGGATCGACTTCTGATCGTGAAGTTAAGCACACGCGGGCGCTGTCAGAACTATGATGGGTGACCGTTCGACTGTTGAAGCTGGCCGTGGTTCGTTTTCCATGTAAATCTGCAGGTTTTTCTTACAACAGAATACTTAACCCTTACCTTACTATAATAGGTAGAGGGGAAGTACCCGCAATTTTTACCTTCAGCTTTTACAGTAATTAGTCCAAGTTTTCCGTTACACCTGCCATCGTCAAGCTGTCGAGATTGGAGTTAAAAATGAACTGCAAAACGTTTGGCCCTAACGATCTATACCGGAGCGCTCCGCCACCGAACCTTCGCTAATTGCCGACCGAGCAATCAATCTTGTAATTCGCGGGCAACGGAGAGTGACTGAGAGTATAGACTGGCCTTAGAATACTGTTTATTGTATATTTTATAATTTCATCCATAGGTAGGTACGCTAGGTAACCTACGCTTGGACATGTCGAAAATTCTGCCAGTTCTAAATTCTATGCGAAGAAGAACTGACAAACAAACTTCGCAAGTCACAATGTTTTTACAATAATAAACCCATACTACCGCTCACAAGAACATTAATATTTACAGCATAAATATGAATACTCAAGAATCTGACCACTCTGCCTATTTACATTACCTATATCCATCCAACGTCAATTTTGATACTTCCTAAATCAAGTCAAAGAAAAAAACAATTAGTTTATGTTTATTACATAGAAATGTAATAAATTGTGTTAATAAAGATACAAAGTGTATCCAATTGTCAAAATTTGTTAGTGGGAAAAACATAGTCAGACTCTGAATGAATTTCGGTCAGATAGTCAGACTCTTAGATGACATATCTTCTGCTGGAGGCTTCAGCGTCTATGAAGGTGGGTCTGATGATGAACCGGAACAAAACCAAGGTCATGGTGACCGAGGCTATGACGAAAGAGGCGCCATGCCAGTAGATTTGTGGATTATTGCTAGGCTGTCTATCTAGCCTGTTGATACGACGTTTGGAGATACCCAGTCAGACACATACTCGCTGCAGAAGACAGTTTCACACAAACAGTGCGACAAAGAAACAATTTTGATAACCGATGAGTTCTCAAAGGCCCAAAGTCAACAACGAAAGGGTGCTGAGTCTCTCGGTGACGAGTGCTGCGAAGATAGGTTGGATGGAATAGTATAGAAGTACTAGCTGTGCACGCGGCTCCGCCCGATCTCATATTTGACTTCTCTGCTAACCTCACCAGAGTCTATAATTGATGAGAAGAACCAAGCTATCAGTAGAAGCAAACTGTATTAAAATCTGTTCAGTGGTTCTCGAGTTATAAGCGGACAGACATACAGACAGACAGACAGACAGAAAGCAGACGTTGGATTTTATTAAAGGTAAAGAAGGATAACCGCCAACTTCTTAATGTCTGTATTTTAATATAGTATTACTCGTAATATTGTGTGAATAGTGTCGCTTTATTTTTATTTATTTATTTATTTAAAAAAACCGACCACATTTATCTAAATATAAAACTGACAGACACTGTCAAATATTAATGATAATTAAATCGTTTCCTAATTTAGTAAACATTAATTTTGACACAAACAAACGTAGAATAAACATATTTTTATAAATATTAAAAAAAAAATTAAGAAATAAAGATCTAAAGCGAAGAAAAGAAAATATAAAAATCCTATCGACTCCCGCATTATATTAGTGAGATAGTGCTGTGTGTGTGCCAGAGTGCCATACGCACACATGTATACATTTTGCAAATATATAAATGTAACAACTCCGCACTCCCGCATTCGACCGAATTTCCATGGGCGTCTTTAGACAGGTTATGGTGCCACGTGTCGCGTTTTCTATAAAAAAAAAAATTTTTGAAGATACGTAACTTTTGAATTTAATTATCATTTAGTTAAATTTTTCAAAAATTTCTAATATGCAACAATGACAGTTCTGCATGTTCTCCTGTTGTAGTTCAGTATAGCAGCCACGGCCGAGTTCTTCTCTAGTTTAGTATAGCCAGCAATCCAAATGGAAGTCTCCGATATGGCACCTTCTCCGAGGTGATATTGACTGGTCGGAGCGCATATTTCCAAAGTCTAGCATGCGAGTTGCTCTGATCGGTCGTTCTAATCTTGGCGGGAAATATAAACGAGTCTGGCTCCGGCTCCGGCAATTACTTAACTAAATCCGATATTCGTATGGTCATTTATGTACTTTGATGGCTCAGTGGTAGAGTGTAGGGTATTTATTTTTTCGATCTCGGCCATGGGTTCGTGTCCCGTTTGCCAATATTTGTTTTTTTAAGCAATGTTAGGGTGTTAAAATTAGGTTATGTTTATTTGTTTTATAACCAACTGAGAAAACTTTATTTTCGGAAATACTTTCGAAATTTATATTTCCCGCCAAAGCTATAACGACCAATCAGAGCAACTCGCATACTAGACTTTGGAAATATGCGGTCGGAGCACGCACTCTGACCCACACTAGATTATATAAAAACAAATGTACTAAATCAAAAGGGTTTACCTATTCTTAAACCATAGAAGGTAAGAAGTAATTTGTCGCAGCGCGCGGTTTTGTTCATTACCAACCGAGCGACGAGGGCGAGCCAGACATTTAATTTGGACCATTCATTAGAGGTTATTTTCAGATGAAGACACCTGGGATTTTGCAAGGGGGATAAAGGACCATCGGATGCAATGATCCATCTCTATTGAACCGTAGTTATAGAGAAGTACATTATTTCCTTGCTCCCATTCTTAAAATATGTTCGCTTTGAAGGAAAGCTTTGTTATAATTTGGGATTTTACAGAACAGAATTAAAACAAAGCTATTGTTTAATGTTTTATTTCACCGTATAGTACTTCTTTTGGAAATAAAATAAATAAAAATCTGATTTTCATATCTGAGACAGATCCATTTTAATAACATGGAAGAACTAGCATTCTACACATAGGTACAAGTTACTAAGTAAATACGTAAAATAACGATAAATAAATTCTATACTAGGTGTATGTTGTACTTTGTACCGTTTGGGGCTGGTACTTTAAAACAATAGCCCCACTGCATCTCTCCCCGTGTATGTCGTAAAGGGCGACTAAGAGATTGAATCCCTTCTTATGTTACTAGGTGGTAGCGTTTAACCCGCCCGGGATGATACCACCGCACTGAATGAAAGGTCGGTCGAAACGGCTATGTAAGTAGCCGGCACGACCGAAGTGAAGCACTGACGTGGCACCAAGTTCACCCGGTGTTATGGGCTGACAGCACGGATGCTGTAGGTGACGTAGCCATCCGTGTCAGTTTCCATAAAAAAAATGTATATCCTAATGACCTCGTAATAAAGGTGAATGGAGCCATATGATATGTTTTAGAAACGAAGTTATTATTATCCTTGTACTGCAATACTCATCTTGAAAGAAGCTTTCCAGTAGTGAAGTCTAAAAGCAATTTCTATGGTATCCTCTATCCCAAACTTCAAAAAGCTTTATTGGTAATAGTGTTAGATTGTATAATAAACTGTCTTCAAGTATAAAACCATTAGATGATACTAATTTTAAATGACGAATTAAACTAATGTTAATTGAAAAGAGATAATACACTGTTAGAGATGCTTTAGCAAACCATAAATTTTACCTAAGATTCTGACTACTGCTTTTCCCACTAAAGAACTTTGACAATTGGATACACTTTGTATCTTTAGATTTTTAACATGACTTATTACATTTCTTTGTAATAAACTTTTACTAATATTTGTTGAATTGACTTGATATATTTAAGTATCAAATTGACGATGGCACTATAGACCAGATATAGGTAATGTAAATAGGCATAGTGGGCAGATTCTTCAGTATTCTTGTTTATGTATGCTGTTAATATGAATGTTCTTATGAGCGGTAGTATGGGTTGATTATTTGAAAGTTACTATAATAAAATACTTATAATGTACTATCAAAACATTGTCACTTGCGAAGTTTGTTTGTCAATTCTTCTTCGCATTGAATTTAGAACTAGCGGAATTACATGTCCAAACCTAGGTTACCTAACTATGAATGAAATTATACAATAAACAACAATAAACAATATACCACATAGGTATGTGACTGCCAGTTCTCAAATCATGTATTTGGTTTTCGTCAAACCTTTTTGTCCTCAATTGGCATAACATGGCCCAATGTTTCTTATAAAGCGTATTCCCCCTAGTAATTTAAAACGCTGTATTGTTATCTGGTTGTGTCTTTCTATTACTAAAAGAAAGACATAGATTTATTTATTTCACAAATACAAGTTTTTTCTTGTTCAAGATTATTCTATTTATTTTGAATTTAATAATTATAATTTCATTTTTAGTTTTCAAGTCTTATACTTCGGTAGAAATTAAACCAGGGCCGCCGTCTTCTAGCCCCACCCATCTGTTTATTTTTCTACCTGTGCCCCTGTATTGTCATTGTTGATAGCTCAAATTATTGTGATTATGTACTCGTTTCTTTTCACATCCAGTAAATGTTATTCTTATTCTTCTCGACTCCATTCACAATCCAAACCGACTTCTCTCTTTAATATCTTCAGTACTCTTAAACTCGAAGAGCGAACACAAGCCCCGCTAGCAGCATCACAACTGACATAGTCAGAGCTGATCCATCTGAGTAATACTTCAACTCTCTCGCAACTCTGTCCATTTCTACTAGAGAATCCATCACTTCTTCATTGTTGGGGATGATCTGGTTGGCCGGTAGTAGGAAGCCGTATTGTGCCGTATCGCGGAGTTCGTATAGGAACACTATTGGTACTTCGGCCACTCCCTTTACCCAGTCGAAGCTGCCGCCGGAAGTCGCATCTGAAATTGTTGGTGTGGGTTTAAATACATAGATAGCACAATTACGGTACCCATATTGCGCCGGTAGACCAAGGCCATACCGGCCTGACAGTTGTCTTTGTACGCTCCTCTTGAAGGACCCGAGACTATTGTAGTTGCTTTGGATTGGGGTTGGCTCTAGGCCTGCAAACTAGTCCCTCTTGGTTGGGGACCTCCGTGCAAAACCCCTCGATCTCCGCCTACCCCAGTCAGCCCATGTCCTCCATGCAGGCCACAAGATGACTGGGGCGTCTGCAGACTTAAAGCTTAAAGGCATTCATGCATGTGATCGTGGGTAAGGTACATAGATGGGTAGTTCGAAATGAACTGAAAAAAAAATTACGTATATATATCTATATAACATACAAATAAATGCATTTATTTTATAAATACTTTCAGGTTCATAGATACATAAATATATGTATATATTGGACAGTTTGGTGTACTTTGGAGGCACAAATAGTAGAATAGTAGAGAAACTCTATATTGCACACAATTGAAAGAATAACAGTAGATTCTCAAAAGAAACAAGAAATTACAGGAGTGCGCAAAGGCGAACTTATCACTACAAGTGATTTATTTTAATAAACTTTCGAAGATGAGAAATTTAATTATAATAAAATATAGTGCAAGTTAAAGGAAGCAGGACAACAAACAAGATAAGTAGGAGTAAAATAAACCGAGTTATTGAAGATGATATCGATATCTATGAATGTGAGAAGTTTTGGAAAATGCAGAAACATAGAATGGTAATATTTCCGTTATGTATTGTATACTTACAAAGGATTTCTAATGAAGTTCCGGTGATGTATGGCGTCCCATGTCTGGCCTCGAGCGCGTCCATAGCCCGGATCCCGATCTCGAACTAAACATTTAGATTTATATTAATATTTGAATGATGCATGGGCAAACGATAGAGACATTGCCTAGTATGCAAAAGATAATTGATTTGATCAAAAAATAAGAAAACTTAGAACAGAAGATAAATTTATAGAGTCTGAGAGCAGAAAAAGAAATAAACATTTAAATCACGACACGAAATTTAGACGAGTAAGACTAAAACGGCTCATAGAATATTAATAAATAAATATAGCAGAGCTAAAGATAAAAAAATATTGAAATTGCACACCATGTCTGCGTAATTGGGAGCCTGTAGAACGTCCGCACCCTGGACGTGGCTGAAGGGGACCAGCAACATCTGGGAGTAGGAGTGGAAGGAGAGATAGTACATCAAGTTTCCTCGCGACTTCAGCATGAGGACGTAGTTGGCCATGGCCCTCGCTTCAGGCTCGGAGAATCCTGTAAAGCCGGCGTAAGTTTCTGCGCAGGGGTTCTGAGATGCGCCGGTACCTATAACAATGCGACAATTAACATACAATGTAAATATCTTTCATGAACACATTTTGTACAAAATAAAATCAGTCAGCGTTTATGCATCCACTGCTGGACATTTTATTTTTTCTCCAGTTCTCCCGGCCTTCAACGGTACGGAACCACTACTGTCGCCTTCCAACCTGGCGGGAGGTCTTCCCACCCGCCAGATAGGATGAAACAAACGAAAAAACAAAACAAGATATAGAATAAATTTAATTAGGATTTTTTTTTTGTTAAATTTTTATTTATGTACGATCAAATTATTATTTTCATTATAAATCAACTATTTCCACCCGTAAACGTATGTGCTAACCAATGACCAAAGGTTGTGGCTACCAATAAATGCGAACAATATTATATTTATTTGAGTTTCCATCAATATTTTCAAAAGAACAATTCAATACTGAAACGATATATATGAGAGCGATAAAGAAACATGCCCCGTTCAAACAATACTTACTCATCCAGAGGAAATCGAAGTTCCTGTTGAGATCAATTCCGTTGCTTATGTCGTCAACGACGTTCCACTGACCGCACTGAGTGAAGTGGTTAACATTTCGGTTCTTCCTCCACATGCGATTCTGTAAGAATGTAAGCAAACAACTTAAAAGAAAATCAGAACTTATCTTCAATTAAAATCAAAGAATAAGGCATGATTTCGTGCTCAAAGCGATAGGCTGCCATCTCCCGTTTAGGCAAGTTCCATTCATCTATCCATGCAGTAGGCATAAGCCTTCGTGCGTTACCTAGTGCTTCCATCTTGTTCTAATACTCGTAATTTGCTAAACATTAGTTGGTGTTGTACTCTATTTTGCCAAATTTATTTTTGTCACAACTATGATTATTCTGCTTACTCAGATTATCGGAATACAATATCTTAAATGAAATTTCCGGACAAACTAAGTCAAACAATACTCACAACTTCAAACGAATAAGCGTATCCATCGGGATTGACAACAGGAAAGATGTGCCACTCAATATTCTCAGCCATTAGCCTAACTCCAGGGTCGTCGCTAGTCAGGAACTCATTGATGATCCAGGTCACAGTGGCAGGGGAGATCCATTCTCTTGCATGAATACCTCCTTCGATCATGCCAATAGTTCTATTGTTACCCGTGATTTCAGGGCGGTAGTTAATAATAACTCCTTTAATTTGGCGCTCTTCGTTGGATATGCCCATGCTAACGGTCTGTACGATCCCGGGAAATAGGTCAGGAAGTTCATCTAGCCATGCGTTAATTTCATCGAGGTTATGATATCTGTCCCAGTTGAAGGATCCTGCATTGCGGAATCTCCCTCTGTGAGAATTATTGGTGGGGATCATCTGTGCGTCTATGATCCTGAAAATAGAAATAATTTTAGAGTAGACGTTAGTTTTTATAAATATTGAAGCAATTGTGTTTTTGACTGGCAACAAAAAAATCAAATATTTACTGGAACACGATATTACATACATTACACACACATAACGCCATGCCAGTTTCCCAATGGGGAAGGCACAGACACCAGATCTCCACGCAAACGATCCTGACACGGTACTACTGCGCGATCTGGTCTAGGTATACGTGGATCTAGGACGCGCCTTCCTGAATCTTCCACCCACATTCGCTTCATAAACACAATATTTTGACAATGTTAAACTATATTCAATTATTTTCTTGTATGTCAAAAGCATGTCAGTCAGTCAGTCCACTGCTAGACATGAGCCTCTCCAATTTTCCTCCAGTCCTCCCGACCTTCAGCTGTACAGAAGCACTGCAACACGTTTATTGTATGGGAACCCCGCTTAATTTTTTACGTTTTCTATTTTTTATTATTTGTTCCATAATGACATATTCTGTGAAAATTTCAACGGGCTGGCTACCTATTACGGTTCAAGAGATACAGCCCTCGGACAGACAGACAGACAGACGGCGGCAGATAGGCTTAGTAATAGCTTCCGTACGGGATACGGAAACCTAAAAATGAACAATGGCCTTAACTTAACATAACCACTTACTTTTGAACATCAGCAATCTTGAGCTCTGCTACAATTTGATACTTCTCCATATAGTCAAGGAACTCCTCCAACTGCGAAGGCGACACCATGACTCTGACGTCGCGGTTGACTGCGAGAGGCTCCGACCAGAAATCGTAGTCAAGCCGTTCTTTCAGCTTCTTCAAAGCCTCCAACTGTTCAGTGGTGTTGGGAACTGTTTTATACACTTTATAGTCATGGTATGTTACCTTTTCGGTAACAGCCAATGCCACAAGGGCTAGAAATAATATTTTTCCTATCATTTTGTCGGTGCCAATGGATTCACCTGAACGAAGGAACTCAATAAATAATAAGTGTAAGTACTTCTCACATTCCGGACAATCTTATCATGAAAAGCAATGGTAATTTTCTGATACGTTATCATAATTATTAGGTATATTCAGTACAAGAAATGTTTGATAGATGACAAATTAAATTAATCCATCAATTTAAATCGTTACAGTTATGAAAATTATCTTAAGGATAATATTTGCATTTTGTGGATTAAAATATGCTATTTTGTGTTTGAATATAGGTATCTACACATAAACTATGTAAGTCCATTAGTACTTACGCATTTTATCAGATAATGTATTTTGATTGGGCAAGTATGCACAAATACCTAAAGCTAATGTCGATAACAGCAGGTATATCGATAAGGGACCTCATTACGCTCACAAGTATTTTGATAAGGATGTGGATAAGGTGCTGTTTGAATTATTTGGACATTGCGAAACTGCTATTCTTCGCGTTTTGAAATTCGTCCCATTTGTCAGGAGTTACTGATTATGTTGACAGGTGAGTTTCCAACTTATGTCCTTACCTTAAAATACTCATATGCTCTTTGTCTTCATACACATTGTATCGTATTTCGTCAAATTAGTTAGTAGCTACTGAAAAAAAATGTATTTATGATATATATACGATTTGTAGACATTTTGAACCGCAAGGGAATGATATTGATTTGCATTTTCAGAATGAAGCTCTTCCTACTTGCAGTGTTGGTGCTGGTTCCAATTAGTGCCGAAAGATTTCGCTATGACAACTATACTCTATTCAAACTAAAACCGGAAACACAGGAACAATACCGATTTTTAAAAGATCTATATGAATTCAATGAATATGATTTCTGGACTGTTCCAAATGAAAATAGTGAGTGGGTGAGTGTAGTTTCTTCGCCAGAGTTGAAGTCGAATTTAATCAAGCTGCTAGAACAAAATGGCGTCAGAAGTCAAGTCACCATGGAGAATATACAGGAGTGAGTACTTGTTAATTATAAGCCTGTACCAATGAAGAATACTATTGTCTACTTTTTTTCATCTCGCCGTATATTTCTTGGTATTTTATCTTTCTTTGAATCTATATTTTCTTATGTGCTTATTTTTATTTTTATTATATCTTTACATAGTAATGGGATTTTTCTCGCAGCCGCGTTCGCGGTAAACTCAGTAGTGCATAGTACATAATCTAATACTGGAACACAACGCAACATAACTCCTAACGCCATCTATTACTATCATTCGACACTAAATTCCGTTCATACTATACTTTCTTTGATACTGCTCAGCCCTAAGGTTCTTTAGCGTAATGGTATATAGCCAATAGTGAGCCTCAAGAACTAACTCTTTACATTGTGCAAACCGTCAGTCAAAATCCGTTCAGTGGTTGTGGGGTTTACCTCATACATACATACATACAGGCAGACGTTCCCTTTTATAGGTAATAGAGATAGAGACAGAGAAGATAGAGAGAGAGAGATTTAATTGTTTCCTATATACTAATTTATAAAGCACCTAAGTCCTTTATATAATAACATTTATCATGACAGCACAATATCAACAATCCTAATTTCATTCACTAACTTCATCTCTCGGCTAATAGTTCTAACTTGTGGCTCAATCCATCTCGGTTTCCTATCAATATCTGTACTTATTCCATCATTGTTTCTATGTAAACCTGTATTGTATTGTGATGCATCTTATCAAATTTCAGGGCTTTTGATCAGCAACAACCACGTAGACATAAAAGAGATACCTCAAGATCTCTCTTCTGGTCCAACTTCCAACTCCTAGAGGACATCTACGATTGGTTTGACGAGCTCGCAGATGCCTTCCCCAACTTCGTAACCGTGTTTGTAGCAGGACGATCTCACGAGGGAAGAGAAATTAAAGGAGTCAGAATATCCCGCAATTCTGGGAGAAGGTCATTTTTCCTCGAAGGCGGTATGATTGGAGCGGATTGGCTATCGCCGGTTACTCTGACTTATGTGGTTAATCAGTTGGTTCACAGCGAAGAACAGGAGACGAGGCAGGCCTCCTTGGATTATGATTGGTACATCGTTCCGGTCACCAACCCTGATGGTTATCAGTTCAGTCAGGATGCTGTAAGTTGGACCTATAATTTGGAAAATTCAGGTAGAAGAAGACAGATAAAAAGTTACAATTATTTGTATATTTACTGTAAATTATTTTTATTTATAGGTACGACTGTGGACAAAGAGCCGAAGATCCCTCGGGGGTGGCAACATTGGAGTTGACTTGACGAAGAATTGGAACTCGTTTTGGGGAGGTAAATATAACTTGAAAAAATATTCTCCTTATCCTTCTTTGACGTTTAACTTTATATTATTATTCATAAATTTAAGATACCAACTAAACCTGAAGTAAACTAAGTAATTATGAAAAAAATAAAGATAATATATTTGTTGGGAAATGGCCAAGAGCCAGACATTTTCGAAATATGGAACATTATTATAAATAACTGTATGCCGGTCCGGGCGGGACATATCTTTTAAATAAATTACTAATTCTATAAGAGTTTACTTGTCTAATTTGAAATTCCTATAATGCCCTTTTTTCTCTTCCAGTGAGCGGGGCGAGCTTCAACCCAGCAGCAAGCAATTTTCCAGGTATCGGGCCGTTTTCTGAAATCGAGACTAGAACACTGTCCGCGTACATCGCGACGGTGCCTCGTCTCTATTCGTTCCTCTCCTTCCGTGCTGTTGGACAACGTCTGGTCATCCCATTCGCGCATAGCGACCAGCCTATGTACAATTATAACGATATGGTACGCTTTCTTCATTTTGATTCCTGCCTTGTGCCTTGTGTCTGGTGCCTTGTGCCTTGTGCCTTGTGCCTTGTGCATTGTGCCTTCTGCATTGTGCCTTGTGCCTTGTGCCTTGCGTCTTGCGCCTTGCGCCTTGCGCCTTCCGCCTTGCGCCTTGCGCCTTGCGCCTTGCGCCTTGCGCCTTGCGCCTTGCGCCTTGCGCCTTGCGCCTTGCGCCTTGCGCCTTGCGCCTTGCGCCTTGCGCCTTGCGCCTTGCGCCTTGTGCTTTGTGCCTTCTGTCTTGTACGTTCTGTCTTGTACCTTCCGCTTTCTTCTTCCACTCTTCTGTAGAAAATATAAGCTCAGTTGGATGGTTCGCAGAAATACCTGTCAAATCATGTGGCTTTATTTTTGGGGTTTCCTACCAAAATGGCAAAAAGAATCCATATAGTATCATTTCGTTGTCAGTCTGTCTGTATGTCACAGCAATTTAGTTAAACGAATGGATACATCCCCCGAACCAAGTCAAGTCAGGTTTCAGGCCTAAGAGAATGTGATATGATATGATTGACCGATGCTAAACCCTCGGCGTGCGAGTCCAACTCGCACTTGACCGGTCTGTTCAGCCAACTGTTAACCTGATAAATGTCGACATATTGGGTTAAATGCTTAAAATTGTCAATGATTTCAGATCCGTGTCGGAAGGCGAGCGATGGGTTCTTTGTCAGTGCGCTATGGAACGCAATACCTAGTCGGAACCTCTATTGAAGTCTTTGGTAAGTTATTTCATTTTTTTTTATGGAAACTGACACGTTTGGCTTCATCACCTACAACATCCGTGATGTCAGCCCGTAACATCCGGTGAACTAGGTGCCATGTCAGTGCTTCCCTTCGGTCGTGCCGGCTACACTGAACTGGACGGAAAACACAAACTATTAATTTTTTTTTTTACGTAATCCGGTATGGGGGGCTGATTCGGAGGGGCCAAAGCGCATGCTCCGACCAGCCAATATCACTTCCGAGAAGGTAGGTGTCATACCGGAGACTTCCCTGGATTGCTGGCTATACTGGACTAGAGGAGAACACAACCGAGGCTGCTATGCGGCCATCTTACATCCAGTACGGTGGTGCCAACCCAGTCGGCTACAATTTGAGCCTACCACCTAGTAAGGGGCAAGGGAAGGGACCTACAGTTTCGTTTACATAGCCGTTTCGACCGACGTTTCATTCAGTGCGGTGGTACCAACCCGGGCGGGTTGAACCCTACCACCTAGTAAGTTTTTGCTTCGCGCCGTCGGGTAAAAAATAGCGGTCAGGTCCTGTAATCCTTTGTCATTTCTTTATCTAGTTCTGTTTGTCTTGTTTCGTACCTGTAACTGCAGTGATCAAATTCGTTAGGATTAGGGTTAGCGAATAGGGCGACCTTCAGGATGTAATGAAATGAAATGAAAATATACTTTACAAGCTGTGCCCGCGGCTCCGCCCGCTCTCATATTTCACTTCACTGCTAACCTCATAAGCCATTTAGCGTGATAGTAAGTAGCCTATAGTTGATGGGAAGAATCAAGCTATCCGTAGAATATTGTTTTATTAAATTCGGTCCAGTGGTTCTCAAGTTATAAGCGGACAGACATACATACACTCAGACACTCAGACACTCAGACAGAAAGCAGACGTTGGATTTTGTTATAGGTAAGGAAGGATTGTACATAGGCCTGCCACCCCTCCGGGTTTGACCCGGAGTCTACGGGTTTGAATGGTGTATATCCGTGCTACGGGTTAACATCGTATTTCTCCGGGTCAGACCAGCGGGCGGTGCGTGGAACGCACGCACGTCGTCGTCGTCGCGAGCGTCAATGAAAGCCGGCTTTCGCCCGCCGCTCGAGTCGAACCGAGCGGTGAATTCGGCTTGACTGAATGATCGGAGCGGAGTCGGACATCGCACATCGGACGAATCGGACGCGCCATGCATTAATTAACGAAACCTCTGAAAATTTTAAAGTTTTTTGCGTAGTTTTAGGCCAGTCACATCTGACACTAAAAATCGCTAAAATCGCAAACTAACGGCTAGTTCTGATTTTTTTATATGTTGTTAGGACCACTACCAGTAGTGTATATTCAAGTTTGCAGCTTCGAAAGACCTGTGCTAACTTCGCAGCACTCGAAAAACCGCGAAATTTTCGCACTTTTTTGGTATTTTCAATATAAGTCCTAAACTATGCGTTTTTTATAAAATGTTTTCTATACGTTTTTAAATTTGAGATCAGAACCAACTCTGTAGGTTCAATACTTACCGAGATACAGCTCTCCAGAGATTGAAATTTTTTTCCAAAAAAATTTTTTGGAAAAAATTGTCCTACAAAGCTGGTTCTGATATCAAATTGTAGCAATTTGAATCAATAATAATAGTTTAATACATATTTCTTGTGGATGTACATGGTTTTTCCTTTCAAACCATTGTGAGAACTAAATAGAGCAAATTTGCGAAAAAACCTAGTTTTTCCATTTGCTACAACATCTTTTCTTATAATTTTATCCGTAAATGAGTATTTTCCCCGATATCGGGGTCGAAAATTGACGAAATGTTAAAATTTCACTTTTTTGGAAAAAAATATCAATTTTTGGAGAGCTGGTTCTGATCTCAAATTGTAGCATTTTAGTCTAATTTATAGCGCATGGAAAACATTTTATAAAAAATGCATAGTTTAAGACTTATATTGCAAATACCAAAAAAAGTGCGAAAATTTCGCGGTTTTTCGAGTGCTGCAAAGTTAGCACAGGTCTTTCGAAGCTGCAAACTTAGATATTACTGGTAGTGGTCCTGACAACATTTTAAAAAATCAGAACTAGCCGTTAGTTTGCGATTTTAATGTTAGATATGTATGACTGACCTATTTCGGAGAAAAAAAACATTTTCCCATACAAAATTAATTTTTCATACAAAATATTTTTTTTAAAGCACCAAAACATTGGTTTTGAATATAAATGTATGTAAAAACAAGGGAAGTGGTATGGGTGAATGTTTTGGTGGTTTAAAAAAAAATAACCAGTGTCGTTTTTGCATAAATTCCTATTAAAAATAATTTTTTTGGTGCATTTAAAAAAAAATCGAAAATTTTATTTGCATTAAATATAATTTTTCATTTTTTTTTCTCCGAAACTACGCATTTCCTGCAAACAATTCTTTCACTATAATTCATCTTTTATCTAGGCCGACACAATAAGCATACCAGCAATGTTCGATCTATTTCCCGCTAATCAAAAACTCACCCAAATTTTGAATTTCCTGAATACTCCGGGTCTGCAATTTTTTAAAGGTGGCAGCCCTAATTGTACACCATTGTATAAAAAGGTTACATAAGGCGAGTTTAATTCTTTGCGGCATTCTTTACGAACTAACTTTGGGATATGGAATCAGCCTCGATAGGTCAGTGGTGCAGACAGTCAACTGTCGCTATTGAATGTTAAGCAACGCTGGGTGCGGTCAGTACTTGGACGGGTGGCCGCTGACCGTTGGAGGCTGACCGAGGTTCAGATTCCTCGTAAAACTGTAGGTCCCTTCCCTTCTAATCTTACTTGGTGGTAGGGTTTAGCCCGCCCGGGTTGATACCACAGCGCTGAATGAAACGTCGGTCGAAACGGCTATGTAAATAGTTTGTGTTTTCCAACCAGTTCAGTGTAGCCGGCACGATCAAAGGGGGAAGCACTGACATGGCACCAAGTTCACCCGGTGTTATGGGCTGACATCACGGACGTTGTAGGTGATGTACCCAACCGTGTCAGTTTCCATAAAAAAAAAACACCTAGGGGCGGACAATGTAGCACTAAAGAGGGAACAGTAGCACAGATTACTTAATAGTTACTTCGTAACAGATAAATCACTCCATAGAAAATGTTCCTACCTTCGGGCTTTAATAGCCTACTGTTTCACATCGCCAATCGCTGCGTGCGAAAATGTACCTTAACGATCGAGTGTAAAGTGTTTATTGCTTTGCAGCTGCGCGCAGTTGCGTGGGCGAGCGTCTATGTATACTTCGCGCGGCTGACGAATTTGTACTGAAAAAGACCGCCGGCGGCCCGTCGGGCGATAAGTAGTTAGCGCGCGCAAGTACATAGAGTGCGTGAGGCCTGACAGTAGTATGAAATATAAATACACACATATACAAATTGTAGAAACTTACATACAATCAATATAAATCCTTACATATAAATAATTACATATATACAATAAAAAACATAAATATTATAATATACGACTACCTACATCAACTCTTATATACTACTTACTATACATTACATAGGTACATACTTATATACATACTACTCATACTTCACAGGTCTTCTTTTATAGTTGTCGAAATAGCCGAAACATGTCGTTTTCATTTTCCGAACATACAATCCCGTAGGATATTATGGAAAAGAAAGCAACATTCAAATGAACAATCCAAACTTAAATTCAATTTCGATTTCAGACGGTGCAACAGGATCAGCTGCAGACTGGGTGAAATACCGTTTCAACCCCACAATAACAGCGACCTACCAACTCAGAGACACCGGTACCTTTGGCTATATCCTCCCCGTGAACCAGATTCAACCCAATTGCGAGGAAGTCTTCGACTCAATACTGGCTCTCGTGAGGGAAGGAAGAGAACTGGGCTAATGAAAAAATGCACGTTCATAGTGACAGGATTGATATTAAATTTATTTAAATTATTCTCTGTGGTTTTCATTTACTTTTACTGATGAACGAGACTTATTAATCTGGGATTATATAACGAGACCCCACCGTCCTCTTTCTCTGCTTCTACCTCTGCACCACGCGCACTGATTGCATCCCTAGATCTCTACACGCTGAACTTACAGCGAATGCGTAAGAGCGACACTAATATATTATTAAAAGAAATGTCCTAAATTATTTCTAACTTATGAGGAGCAAACTTTCCAAGGCAAGATGCAAAGTAACAACAGGTACAGGAGTTAAGAACTCTTCAATATTATGAATACTTGATGGATTCGGCTGGCCGCCGTCGTCAGAATTATCCATGGCAGCTATCTTCTAATGGGCGTATCGCAGGTAATGTTAGGTCGCAAGAAATTAAATCACCAACATCGTAATACAGAATGTAATTATTTTTAAAAAAGGGTACTTCACAATGCAAGGTAGGCACAAATCTCAGAGGGTAGGTTTTTAATACGGAACGCGAGTGATTTCTACGTCCGTGCGCTGCGACCGCCACCAATGTCACTGTAGTAGGTAGGACTGTCGCCTCGCCGCTGCGCCGCCGTAGACTCCACCCAGCACCGCTACGTGGCGCTTGCGTTCCAATCCGAGTGATTCTATCGAGCACCACTAGATGGCTCGCATCCCGATCCGACACGGCCATCCTGCCAGCACACGTCCTCGTGTGTAGCTGCTGCATCTAGAACAAACGACTCACGAGAGTACCTTTTCCACTCGGCCATTCCTGACCATCTATCCGCCTCATAATAGGACTTCTAAATAGAGTAGGAGAATTAAGTAGAGCCATGTACCATCGCCGCCACTTGCATCAATGCAAAAATCACACCACTGAAACTTTGGAGCTTCCCGCTCACTACCCGAGTAAGCAGCCCTCTAACGCGCCACGGCTCTCACAGCCGACCAGCAATCGCATTGCTGCCTCGCTTATCCATCTCGTGGATCGCGACTCTTTCACATGCCTATCCATCGCGTGGTTCGCATCTCCCATACGCATATCCATCTCGTGGATCGCCCGTGTGCATCACCACACACTACGGTCTCTACAGACCACGACCTCCGCCAGAGCTAAACGCGCACCGCGCACCCACGGACTACTTGAGTTGCCTCAAGAGACACCGATTTCCACCGGGCTACGACTACGTAATAGCTACTGGTACGGTAGAACAAATACGGCTGGTAGAGTCCTTACTCGAGTTTCCACCAAAACTTTACTCAAATTCCATAATCAAAAATCTATTCACTGACCTCATCAACATCCTCAAACTCGGCCGGTACATGACCTACTGGCATCTTTCTTAACCTATCGTGTGCGCACTTGTAAGTACGTCTAGAATTTAAAGCTTTCAGCATGTAACGGTCACCATCCAAAACTTCAGTCACTTTGCAAACACTTGTCGGGCAAAACATGAAATAAAATTTCAAGAGGGTAGTTATTAATCGTTACACAACATAAAACCTGCTCTGTGCTGAACACCTGAGTTTGACCAATGCCCGTCATCGTAATAGCATCACTATTACGCTTGCCGCTCAATTTGGATGCAACACTTTCTTTAACTAACATTCAGCGCCAGAATCATAAGTAATCAGAATCAAATCACCATTATGTTCCATCTCGCACGACGCAGGCCTCCACGCGCCGCTCGCCTTGCCCAGCGCCGGCGCCGCCGCCGCCGCCACCGCCGCCGCTCATACACCGGATCGCGATGTGTCCCGGCCTCACCCCAAGCACGAAATAGCGCCGAGTTCTTGTTGCAACTTGTCCCTCGAAATAATGTTCGTAGTGAACGCCAACCGTTGTAGTCTCGAATCAAACTGGGATATGTGAGCGAGAATAGAGTTGTAAAAACACGGTATGATTCAATAAGACACGGTTTAATACCGGTATAATACCAATAGATCACCGTGACTTTGGTGACTAACCACATTCGTGAACTAATCAAGTTTGTGCTCCAATATATGGAGTTTGTACTGACTTAGCTGACAAGTATTATGCTAAATATCACTATCTTGACTATGTTAACTTGCAATATATACTCGCAACATGATTCTTCCCATTTGAAGTGTTTAAGACTTGAAAATGTTGCCAGACCTCGCACGCAGTGTGCGGCATTTTGATTTTCGCGGGGATGTGTCGCGCGCGTGGCGTATGTATTGCTTTACGGAATGACAGAATCAGACTGACTGGTGGCAACAAAAAAATCAAAGCACAGCCGCTCAAGCTGCAAGTCCTTCTGTAAAGAGAGAGACCGAATGCACAAAGCGACTGCCTGCCGCCGCTAGCGCCGACAAAGGGGTGCGTATGTACGCGGAGCGCTGCGCAGCGCGGCGCGGAGCGTGCTCTCTTTGGCGGTGCGGGCGGATTCTTTGATTCGGTCGGACGCAGCGCAGGTGTTCGTTAGTTGTATGTATGTATGTACTCACCAGCAAACTAAAAATCAACCTTAAGGCGCAAATAATAGTGAACGCGGCCTTGAATTTCGGCCACGTCGTCGGTGGGGAAAGGGCGAGGATCCCCGCGAAACTAATAGGTAGCTGTGAGTCGAGCTCAGCAACAGATACGAAAATTTTAACGCATTAGTGAAGTTGCATGTAGCGCAGCGCGAAAGGGCTTGCCTACGACCCGATAGGTCATCGTTTCAAATCTTGAAGATTTTTTATATCATGGGCAAATATGTTTAAATCATGGGAAAGTGGTCAAGTTCAAGTCGAGCTCGCGTAAAGAGGGTTCCGTGGCAACCCGTTTTCTGCGAGAACTAGAAGGCTTAGGATTTTTTGACGAAACTTCGTATACCTAGTGGTAGTGTATATCGTGGAGTAACTTTTTTTTTTAAAAGATCATATCTCGAGTACCGCTGGCCTAGACCAGACGTGGCACACGTGTAGGTATGAGCGCCACGCCGGCGCGCCTCCGCCGCCGCGCTTTCCGCCAGGCCGCCGCCGCCGCCTAACGCGGTCGGCGCGCCGAACCGAGCGCGGTCTGTCAGTCTGATCGCAGCGAAAGAGGAAGAATGACAGACCCCAAGCGTTGGAACAGGCAATGACTGAATATAGAACGCTGAGACGAAAGTATAAGAGCCTGATTGAGGAAGCGAGAATGAAAGACCTCCGGAAGCAGGCCACCATTGACGGAAACGAAGCACCCTGGGGAATAGCATACCGCACAGCACAAGGGAGGCGGCCAACGATGGAGAATGTTGTCATTGGTGTGACACACGGAGGCACATCCCCATCTGAGGTGTCATCCGCCATGGACAATCTGTTGCACGCGCTTTGCCCGGACGACAACCCCCTCCGGGACACCCCTCAGCACACGAGGATACGTGGGCTTGCCCTAGTGCCCCCGAGTGGTGAGGGGGCCCCGCCGGCTACAATGGAGGAGCTGGGAGCGATCATAAAAGACCTCCCAGACACAGCCCCGGGAATAGACGGTATTACAGCCACAATCGTAAAGAAAGCCTGGGAGGTCATAAACTGGGAGCTTCTAACGACGTTCAACAAGTGCATGGCGGCCGGCCTCTTCCCCGACTGCTGGAAGGACGGGAGGCTTATCGTTCTCCCCAAGGGGAACGGTAAGCCTGCATCAGACCCCAAGGCCTATAGACCTGTTACCCTCCTCCCGATCCTAGGGAAGATATTGGAGAGGCTTATGGTCCGGCGGCTGGAATGCGTGAGCATGCGGCTGTCGGCCCACCAGCACGGATTCGTCAAGGGGAAATCGACCGTGAGCGCTGTCACCGAGCTGATGAGCAGGGCGAAGACCACGCGGCGGTAATACCTCCAGGTCGTCTTTTTAGACATTTCCGGCGCCTTTGATAACGCCTGGTGGCCGATGATCTTGGTCAAGGCACGGCGGCTGGGATGCCCCCCCAACATCTATCGGATGCTGTTGGGGTATTTCGCGAAACGCCGAGTCGGGCTGTTCTGCGGCCACCGGGTGAGATGGAAGCGCTCAACGATGGGATGCCCGCAGGGATCGGTCCTTGGCCCGCTTCTCTGGAACATACTGCTCGACGACTTGCTGTGCCTTCCCATGCCAGACGGTTGCCACGTCGCGGCCTATGCCGACGACGTGGTCCTATCAGTGGAAGCGGATGCTCGTGCGGGGATCGAGAGCAGGGCTGCAGCAGCTCTCGAGTTAATGGCAGACTGGGGCCGAGTTAACCGACTGGCCTTCGCGCCAAACAAATCAAAAACTATGACGGTGAAGGGGCGGTTCGTCAACCGACCGCCAACGGTCCGCATGGGAGGGACGAGCATCAAGTCGGAACTCACAACAACATTTCTTGGCCTAGAGGTCGACCAGACGTTTAGCTTCGCGCAGCACGCGCGAGTTATCGGGGAGAAGGCGAACAAATCATTCGGCAAAATGTCCCGGGTGTCGAGGGCATCCTGGGGCATCCAATATAAGACGCTGAAAATTATATACACGGGCACCTGGGTCTCCACGGTGACTTACGCTGCTGCGTGCTGGTTCGACCGAGCCGGACAGCATGCCGTGCGTAGTCCGTTGTTACGCGCGCAGAGGCAGGCCTTGGTCCTTCTGACCAAGGCTTACAGGACAAACAGCACAGCGGACCTACCGGTCCTTGCGGGCGTCCTCCCCGGAGACCTGGAGGTGCTCCAGGCTGGGAGGACGTGGTGCGCAAAGGAACGGGCGGGGAGCCGGGAGGAATTCCTGAGTAGCAGGCGAGCCATCAGGCAAGAGGTCTTAGACCTCTGGCAGGAGAGGTGGGACGCGGCCACGACAGGTAGGCACCTCCACAGGTTCTTTCCACACGTCGGGGTGAGGCTGAGAAGTCACTGGGTGCAACCAGACCACCGAACGTCGCAGCTCCTCACAGGACATGGCAACTTCCGGGGTAAGCTGTATGACCTGGGACTGGCTGAGAGTGAGATGTGCGAATGCGGGACCGGAAGAGAGGATGCCGACCACGCCGTATGGCACTGCGTGCTATACGAGAATGAAAGGGACAGTATGGTGGCAGAGGTGACCGCGCGGAACGGGGGGCCGGTGTACTACGCGGACCTCGTCTCGTCGGAGGAGAACTTCTCCGCATTCAAGAGATTCGCAGCCGGGTGGTTCCGGAAACGGGCTGACATAGGGGCCGACAGAACTTTTGCGGACGAACTGACGACGGGGGACGAGCACGCTGGGGACGCAGACGACCACGACAGAACGGGACACGCAGCGCACGACGGACTCGACAGGACGGGACGTGACGGCGACGTGTAGCCCAGGGGGGACAGCTCACCTGTCTCCGCCCTAGCCAAAAAGAATAGTGGCCGAAAAACAGAACAGCAGAAGTCGTCGTAACCGAAAAGAGCAGCGGGAAAAGAGGGGTGGCTGTCAGCGCCCCCACGACGCAGGGCGAGGCATGGTGAGCTCCGCTAGAGTACTAAAATAGGCGCGAGGACCGACTGACGTACGCAGACGCTGGGGCGAATTGGGTCGCGAGGACCGGGTAGACAAGTCGCTGTCTTGTGACGTTGTCTCCCATCAGGGACGCAGACTGACGGACGCATGACGTAGATGGGGGCAATCTTCGGAGTCGGTGCACTCCAAGGGGGGGACTCAGAACGCCTTTATGAGTCCCTCCAAGTGGGAGGCTGGACCGCAATCAATGCGCGTCACCTGAGCCAGACCATCGGCTCAGGCAGCGGGCCTCCCTGCGTGCAGCGGCTCTCAAATGATTGTTCCATGATGAGGTCGCGGCGCTGTGCGGGTGCTATGGCCGCAAGGCTGGTGCACTCGGGTCAGTGGCGGGTTAAGATTGATCGCACCGATAGACTTTTCGAAGAAAAAAATATGTTAACACAAAACGATATTGTCTTGGTGACCGACTCGGGCTCTACCATTAAAATAGCTACAAATTTAATTAATAAGTATACAGAATCATCTTTATCTTGGACGCGCTCGCATATGGGCGCGTTCAGGTAGAAAGCTGGTAGCCGGCGCCGATGTACCAGCGCCGACGGGCGCTGGTCGGCGCCGGTCATGGACGAAATATACTGGACCGATCATACATAGGCGAGCGGGAGTAACCACGCACGGGCGTCAGGCTCACTTACTGCCTGAACTGCATCTCGCTCACTCACGAAGGCACTCGATCGCCTTATCTCTTTCTCCTCTTTAAGTGTGTGTAGGTGAATTCGTAGACGAGGAAAGAAATACTGTGCGACTGCGTGATTGACAGAGATGGAAAAACATCGCATACGCAACGTCCCCGCTCCCTCGCCGTCTTCTTACCCCTTCCGCGGCGACCCCGGTTGGCTTTGTTGACGACGTTAATGATAAGTCCAGTATATTTCGTCCATGGCGCCGGTAGTTGCTACATAAAGAAAGCCGGTAGAAGCTGATAAATCTGTGTGACTGAGTAGGTAGGTAGTGTGAAAATGAAAATCTCGGGCTCATCGGATGAAGACCTTTTTCTATTAGACAATGTGTTTCTCAAACTCAGAAAACATTCCAACATTTATCCACCACGTATCTATTTTGGTGTCTTCTATCTCTTTTATCCCACACTACTACAGGTCTACTAAATACTAACGAAATCAAAATGTCAGTACACATTTTTTTACAATTTTAATAAACATTCACGAACAGTGAGACACGTTCGTTTCTCGCAAACGACAGCGCCGATCCGCGTTTCTCGGAGTTTGTCGGCGCTTATAGGCGCTGGTTCGGCACGAAGTATGGCGACTGTCTGCCTTAACTACCACCGCTGGTCGGCGCTGGTACATCGGCGCCTGCCACCAGCTTTCTACCTGAACGCGCCCTATGGAGACTGTCTGCGTCAACAACCAGCGCTGGTCGGCCCCGGTCGGCGCTGGTACATCGGCGCCGGCTACCAGCTTTCTACCTGAACACGCCCTATGGAGATTGTATGCGTCAACAACCAGCGCTGGTCGGCGCCGGTCGGCGCTAGTACATCGGCGCACGCTAACAGCTTTCTACCGGAACGCGCCCATACAAAGTCGCGCCGCCGACAACGCCGCCGCCGCCGACAATTTTGAGTCGGCGCGCCGCCGCCGATCGGGTAGTTATCGGCGCTCATATCTACACACGTGTCGGAAATGGACACGAAACTGAGCACGAACACGAGTCGTGACAGATCGTGTCGTCATATCGCTAGGCCAACCGGGCTAGCCGGGCTAGCCCGCCAACCGGGCCAGCCCGGCCGTCACGAAATCACGAAATACGTCATAAATGGATGTTGTCATTCGACAGTGTCAAAAATTTTATAATCCTCTTTTCTTCTTCAACAGCCCTTTTAATGTCTCACTGCTGGCCACGGACCTTTCCCAATGAAATGGGAATGAAACTTTCCCAATGATGAAACTTTATACAATACGCACTACGAGTAAAGCTTATGTTAATGCCTACTGTGTCATTCATTTCATTACATTAATCAGTATTATCGTACTTTTATTTATTTAAAAGTAGATTTTTTTTTACAATACCTACCTACTTACTTACTACCTACTACTTTAATAAATATACAAAAATTACGTAATTCCTAATCAATACATAATTATACATATTCATAAATATAATACATTGAAACTGCATGTGCATATTAGATATTAGTACCTATTTCTGGTTGATTCCTCATTGTGAGTAGCGCGCTCTTCAGCTCTATGGCATGGACATAAAGTACAATTTCGAGAATACCGGAAGTATTAAAGCTTTGACATCTACCAAGTAAGCCGCTCGACGCAAAGCGTGCCGCCGCGCTTTGACGCTCGCCGCCGCGCTTTGACGTTCGCCGCCGCGCTTTGACGCTCGCCGCCTGCGGCGGCAGCGCGGCTAGTCTAGCTAGGCTTTCTGTTCTTTGAGAGCGCCACCGCCCCGCTTGAGTGTTATTTATTATTTTGAACCTTAATCTTTACGAAATAAAGTTATATGTACTACTGACAATATAATGTTATGAATGCATAACTTGTAGGTTAAGGCTAATTTACATTGTGGCGTAGCATAAATACAAAACATAAAAATTTCACCCTGTATTGTATAGTATTAATTAAATTGCATATTTTTTTCGTTTGACCACACCATTTAAAAAAAACAATTTAATTCTAACCCAGGTAGGTACTTCTATCTAGAGATGCCGCACCGCGCACGCCACATGTCAATCGAACCGTCCCATTCCCATACACACGTACGGCGTGCGGTGCGTGCTTGGATATGCTTGTATTTTGTTGAATGTTGTCGCTGTTTAGCGTGTGCAACATCGATCAACATTGTTGCATGCTACAGTGTAGCATGCCACAATGTCGGCCGTTGTTGCCTCAGTGTAAATGAGCCGTTAGTCACCAAAGCAACGGTGACTTATCCGTTTTATACCGATCTAGGTGCACGCGCTCTTTGGCGTTACGGGCGGCCTCGCGGGGGCATACTACCTACCTACTAAACCAAGAATCAACCTTATGCGGGAGTACTAAACGTCCTTTTTAATGTTATTTATGCGCTAATGATTTTTTTACGTTAGTCACCAAAGCAACGGTGATCTATCGGTATTATACCGGTTTTATACCAAATTTTTGGTATTATTCGGTGTGCAACTTATTGTATTTAAACCGATCGGCATCTCTAAGCGAGAACGGTTGAGACTGCGAGTTCTTCCTTTGTTGCGTCTTTCCAGCGGTTAGTTAACGAAGACACCAACCGACTCGCGTACGCACCTAGCGATTCTTTTTCACTCGGTTTTTCGCCGCGCAGGTTAATGAGGGTACCTGCTAATGTCTCGGTCAAAATAAATCTCGTCGCGAAAAGTACCTTGAACTCGCTCCACGTCATTCCTTTGTAGGCTATTTGAGACAGCCAAGTCGATGCTTCACCTTTCAGCGCCCCGCTCACCGCCAGTACAAGTTGTCCGTGTGGTGGATTTTCAGCGAAGCACAAATCCGCGGTCGCGCACCAAGATCTTGCGTCCGTATCCGTCTTGTCGGGGTCGAACTCCGGCAAGCATCCATGGTAGCTCCGCTGGGGCACTTGCAGGGCTTCAATCAGCGCGCGCATGTTCGCGTTTTGTTGCTCGAACATGGCCCGCCAATTACCGCTTTTTTTATCTTTGTTTCGATCCAACATTGATCCCACTTCTGATGATGGATTCGGCTGGCCGCCGTCGTCAGAATTATCCATGGCAGCTATCTTCTAATGGGCGTATCGCAGGTAATGTTAGGTCGCAAGAAATTAAATCAGCAACATCGTATTACAGAATGTAATTATTTTTAAAAAAAGGGTGCTTCACAATGCAAGGTAGGCACAAATCTCAGAGGGTAGGTTTTTAATACGGAACGCGAGTGATTTCTACGTCCGTGCGCTGCGACCGCCACCAATGTCACTGTAGTAGGTAGGACTGTCGCCTCGCCGCTGCGCCGCCGTAGACTCCACCCAGCACCGCTACGTGGCGCTTGCGTTCCAATCCGAGTGATTCTATCGAGCACCACTAGATGGCTCGCATCCCGATCCGACATACTTACATTATAGTTAGAAATAAATATATTCTTGGACATTGCCCATCTACAAAAGATTATGCTATTTTCAGCACGTCACTACATAGAACTAGTCACTACAGGGAAGCACATTTAGGTATGAATCAATGGAAGAATGCCCCGGAAAGACATACACAAGTACACAGAGACTCACAAAATTGTCCTATTGTCCTGTACAAAGAGAAACAGATTGTAATTTAAAATAAAAAGGATAAACAAAGTCCTTTTAAAAGGCTATCATAATTCGAAATTGTTTGTGGTCATTGGTATTATCATTCATGTTATCGCTTGTGTCGATATTTTATCAAATTAGTTGATTTAGGATAAGCTGGTTGGTTTCTTCAATCATTTAATCATAATTAGTCGTATTAACGGCATCGTTGTTGGTTTCCCCAACAACTGCGTAAGAACTTTTCTTTTCAAAACGATTCATAACAATGAAGTGGCTCATATTTTTGGCCTTTTTGCAAGTGTCGCTAGGTATATCAAGAGTGCGCTATGATAACTATACCTTATATCAAATAGTGCCTCAAAATGAAGAACAGCTAAATATTTTGAAAGATTTGCTTGAAAACGATGAGAGCCTTGACTTTTGGAACGAACCAGCTGGTGTTGATAAATTTGTTGATATTCTCGTTGCACCGGAGCAAAAATCTAAGCTTCATGCATTTTTGGATGGGAATAGATCTAATGTGAAAGTTCTTACGGATAATATTCAACAGTAAGTGTATATTTTATTTATGTTCTTAGAAATGCCGAGATATCTAGTTTGTAAATACACAATACTCAATACTTAAAACTCCATCGAAACTATTCAGTTCTTTAACATTTACTTACTTCTCTTCGCCCGAAATTTGACTGGAAGGAAACACTACTAGTAAAAAATCCGCCTTTGGGCACTACTGGTTCTCTCTTAGGACTCTTGTATTGCTCTATTATTCTTTTTGAAGAAAAAGAAATGTCATTCTTCTTTTTATATCTGTATCTCTTGTTTTTGTGTTATCTATTTTCTGTGAAATAAAAACATTGTCGCCATTTCCTTACCAAATTGTTTTGGGAGCTAGGCAAGAGGTTTCGCGAGGTGTGAATCGTCTGGGGACAGTCTAGCCGGGTCGTTCCTCCTCCAGCGCGTTAGTCTGGACTTGCAGACGGGGAATGCAGTGAGCGTTGTGGGGGCCTTTCCACCGCCATCGGTGTCCATAGATGAGATTTTCAATCTCGTTTTAATGGGCGCCGACGTCATTGGTGGTTCCCAGCACCGCTGTATGCTTTACCACGTGGACGATAGTTTTAAATGTTAGATGTTGTAATTTTGTTATATTTGGCTTGGTTTGTTTTTCTAAATAAATTCTCATTAAATTGTTTTCTGTCTTACATACCCACTTAATGTTACTGCTCTTAACGCTCAAAACAAAATGAGTAAGAAATTAACGTAGACAGATTATAATGAAACTCAAACAGGGGAAGTAATTTTTTCATTAAAAAATAACAAAAACTTACATTATAAGTAAGTATATACAATATTTCCGAAACATTTTGACTAGGGTTTGCATCGGAGTGTTTCGAGGACACTTGCCGCATTCTCGCGCTGTATCGTAACGCTGACCCTCTGTTTGTGGAATCTGTCTCAACGAGGGCCGCCTGAAATAATTTTGAATTGTCAGCCTAAAATCTGTAGTACACTTTTTGCTTCCTTGCTCCAGAGGCTAACTAACCCATCATAAATACTTTTAGTCCACCATGGATATTAATATTTTGGTTGGTATTTGGCTTACCATGGTTTGAATTCGCGGTCATTCTGGCCGACATTTCGGACTGGCACGTGCAGTCCATCTTTAGGGCGAGTGCCTGGCTGCGGTCGGGCCCGCGGTTAACAGAACACTGCCTGTCCACCGCGAGCGGCTGCGAAGATTGTAGTTGCAGCTGTGGGTAGGCACCAATTCGGCTTGGGCTGCGTTCCGCACCTCCGCCGAGGAGCAGAATGTACTGACGGTGTCCTCCAGCTGCTGCTGGTGCACACTGCCAGACCTGCCGCTCTTCAGGGGGGCGAGCACGGGATTCCATACCGGAGACAGCCTGTAGGAGTCTTCTCTGTTGAAGTTGGCATGCTTCGAGATCTCGATGGATTCACGGATGATGCGTGGAAAGAGTCGTTTTTCAGTGGCCAGAATTTTCACCTGATAGAATCTTATCCAGTGCTGCATTCCGGAGTCCATGCTCAACTATGGCAGACTTGGTTTTGTCCATGTTCTTGACTGCTCTGATGGGTTCGGAATCCGTTCTGTGACGCTGCGCTTAGTTTGGCCGATGTATGATTTCCCACAGCTACACGGTATTTGGTAGACGCCTGGCGACTGTAGAGGATGTAAGGCGTCCTTCGCTGATCGTAGGAGTTGTGCGACCTTCTTCGGGGGTTGGAACACTGTTCTGATGCTATTTTTATTCAGTATCCTCCCTATACGATCCGTGACTCCTTTTATGTAAGGAAGGTACGCCTTCAGTCGCCGAACCTCTTGTGTTGGAGTGGTCTTGGAAGATCTATCCGCCATGGCTCCAATCTTGTATCCGTTCTGGACCAAAACTCTCTTCACGAGTTCTCTCTCCTGGTTCCTGCTGCCCTCATCGCATATTCGCTCCGCTCGTAACTAACCCATCATTTCAGGTTGATCGACAACGAAAAAATCGCCAAATACAGCGAAGAAGAAGGAATGACCTTCGATGCGTACTATACTCTAGAAGACATCTACGAATGGCTCGACGACGTGGTCTCCACTCATTCCAACGTCGTGACTATAATTGTAGCTGGAGAAACGTACGAAGGAAGAGAAATCAAAGGAATCAAAATATCACACGGCTCTGGAAGAAGGGCCGTATTCATTGAAGGCGGAATACATTCTAGAGAATGGATTTCAATGGCCACAGTGAATTACATCACCAACGAACTTCTGAACAGTGAGGATCCGGAAACAAGGAATGCTGCTCGAAATTATGATTGGTACATTTTTCCAGTGACAAATCCCGATGGATACGTCCATAGCCACGTTGGAGTAAGTACTCTTGACATTACTATAGCTAAATAAAGAAAAGTCAATGAAATTGACTATAATATCAATGTCAAAAAAAGACAAAAGAGTGCTCTTGTTTAGAAGTACCAGATATTTAATCGTTTTAAATGTTATAAGCCCCGCGCGGGGGCGAGCCCTGTGCGGGGCTTATAACATTTAAAGATTTGACTTTGAAAAATATCCGCGCGGGGCTTGTAATAATTTAAGGGTTAATTTAATTTGAAATAAATGTATATACGTAAATTGAATATATTATTCATTTTTAGGGTTCCGTATCCGTACGGGACCCTATTACTAACTTTACGCCGCCTGTTTGTCCTACATTGAAAGGTCTGTAACTTTAAAAAAATAAATTAAGGGATTAAAAATAAAAGAAGCGTGCCATTTCAAAATTTTCTTGTTTTTACTCTATCGTACAACGGTAATAATTAAAATGTATTGTTAAAGTGACGATTGTTAAATTTAGTCTGATTTAGTGCAAACTCTAAGTAAAAGAACAAATAATAATAATAAAAACCGGCCAAATGTGAGTTAGGCTTAAATTTATAAATATGAACATTATTAAAAATATTAATATCTGAATCATTCAAAATATATTATTTATAAAATATAAAGGAATTATATATAAAACTAGCTTTTGCCCGCGGTTTCGCTCGCGTGAAATTCGTATCTCAAAGGAAGAAAGTAAGTAACTAAGGCCGATCTGCGTTAAGGTAAACGATAAACCTTTTCAACTAAAGTAAGTAACTAAGGGCGAGGCCGAAGGCCGAGCTGCGTTCAGGAAGACGATAAACCTACTCAAAGAAAGTAAGTAATTGAGGGCGAGGCCGAAGGCCGAGCTGCGTACAGGAAAACTATAAACCTTCTTGAAGAAAGTAAGTAACTGAGGGTGGGGCCGAAGGCCGAGCTGCGTTCAGGAAGACGATGACCTTTTCGAAGAAAGTAAGCAACAGAGGGCGAGGCCGAAGGCCGAGCTGCGTTCAGGAAGACCATTCTCGATGAAAGTAAGTAACTAAGGGTGAGGCCGAAGGCCGAGCTGCGTTCAGGGAGACTATAAACCTTTTCGAAGAAATTAAGTATTTGAGGGCGAGGCCGAAGGCCGAGCTGCGTTCAGGAAGACTATAAACCTTCTTGATGAAAGTACGTAACTGAGGGCGAGGCCGAAGGCCGAGCTACGTTCAGGAAGACGTTGACCTTTTCGGAGAAAGTAAGTAACAGAGGGCGAGGCCGAAGGCCGAGCTGCGTTCAGGAAGACCATAAACCTTCTCGATGAAAGTAAGTAACTAACGGCGAGGCCGAAGGCCGAGCTGCGTTCAGGAAGACTATAAACCTTTTCGAAGAAATTAAGTAATTGAGGGCGAGGCCGAAGGCCGAGCTGCGTTCAGGAAGACTATAAACCTTCTTGATGAAAGTACGTAACTGAGGGCGAGGCCGAAGGCCGAGCTACGTTCAGGAAGACGTTGACCTTTTCGGAGAAAGTAAGTAACAGAGGGCGAGGCCGAAGGCCGAGCTGCGTTCAGGAAGACCATAAACCTTCTCGATGAAAGTAAGTAACTAACGGCGAGGCCGAAGGCCGAGCTGCGTTCAGGAAGACTATAAACCTTTTCGAAGAAATTAAGTAATTGAGGGCGAGGCCGAAGGCCGAGCTGCGTTCAGGAAGACTATAAACCGTCTTGAAGAAAGTAAGTAACTATCGCCCATAGTTACCTACTGATATCGAGAAGGTTTAGCGTCTTCCAGGATACAGCTCGGCCTTCGGCCATGCACTTTACTTTCTTCGAGAAGGACTTCCTGAACGCAGCTCGACATTCGGCCTCGCCTCAGTTACTTACTTTCTTCTTTTGAAATACGAATTTCTTCTCCCTCTCCCTCTCCCTCTCCCTCTCCCTCTCCCTCTCCCTCTCCCTCTCCCTCTCCCTCTCCCTCTCCCTCTCCCTCTCCCTCTCCCTCTCCCTCTCCCTCTCCCTCTCCCTCTCCCTCTCCCTCTAGCTCTCCCTTTTTTTTTATGGAAACTGACACGGTTGGCTACATCACCTACAACATCCGTGATGTCAGCCCATAACACCGGGTGAACTTGGTGCCACGTCAGTGCTTCCCTTCGGTCGTGCCGGCTACACTGAACTGGACGGAAAACACAAACTATTTACATAGCCGTTTCGGCCGACCTTTCATTCAGTGCGGTGGTACCAACCCGGGCGGGTTAAACCCTACCACCTAGTGATATAAGAAGGGAGTCATATCCCTTAGTCGCCTTTTACGACATACACGGGGAGAGATGCAGTGGGGCTATTCTTTTAAAGTACCGGCCCCACACGGTCCCTCTCCCTCCCCCTCTCCCTCTCCCTCTCCCTCTCCCTCTCCCTCTCCCTCTCCCTCTCCCTCTCCCTCTCCCTCTCCCTCTCCCTCTCCCTCTCCCTCTCCCTCTCCCTCTCCCTCTCCCTCTCCCTCTCCCTCTCCCTCTCCCTCTCCCTCTCCCTCTCCCTCTCCCTCTCCCTCTCCCTCTCCCTCTCCCTCTCCCTCTCCCTCTCCCTCTCCCTCTCCCTCTCCCTCTCCCTCTCCCTCTCCCTCTCCCTCTCCCTCTCCCTCTCCCTCTCCCTCTCCCTCTCCCTCTCCCTCTCCCTCTCCCTCTCCCTCTCCCTCTCCCTCTCCCTCTCCCTCTCCCTCTCCCTCTCCCTCTCCCTCTCCCTCTCCCTCTCCCTCTCCCTCTCCCTCTCCCTCTCCCTCTCCCTCTCCCTCTCCCTCTCCCTCTCCCTCTCCCTCTCCCTCTCCCTCTCCCTCTCCTTCCCATCCCCCTTCCCCCCTCCCCTCCCCCGCCCCCTTTACTGTAATATACACTTAATTTACAGGAAAACGTAAACGAAAATCCCAATCCTTCTAATTCTCACAGAAAACGCGATGGTACGGAACCCTCTTTACGCGAGTTCGACTCAAACTTGACCACTTTAAAAAAAAAATTGTTACCATGGGATATAACTTAATTTACAGGAAAACGTAAACGAAAATCCCAATCCTTCTAGTTCTCACAGAAAACGCGATGGTACGGAACCCTCTTTACGCGAGTTCGACTCGAACTTGACCACTTTTAAAAAATAATTGTTACTATGGGATATATACACTTAATTTACAGGAAAACGTAAACGAAAATCCCAATCCTTCTAGTTCTCACAGAAAACGCGATGGTACGGAACCCTCTATACGCGAGCTCGGCTCGAACTTGACCACTTTTTTTAAAAATTATGTTACTCCGGGATATTCACTACCCATATACGAAGTTTCGTCCAAATCCGTCCAGCCGTTCAGGCGTGAAAGAGGAACAAACAAACAAACAAACAAACAAACAAACAAACAAACAAACAAACAAACATACTTTCACATTTATGATATTAGTGAGATTATAAATAATTTTTTTTACCATTAATATTAATTATTAATATAATAAAAAAGATTCAGAACTGAATGAAATAAAACATGATTTTTTTGGCAAATCCATAACACAAATAATTATATTATGTGGTGGTACGGAACCCGCGGTGCGCGAGCCCGACTCGCACTTGGCCGGTTTTTCTATTTAATTTTATCAATCACCGAAAATATTTGACTAATATTATATCCTTGTGTGTAGGCTCGAATGTGGAGAAAGAATCGGAAGCCAGTTTCCAATCAATATGGATCTGCCATCGGTGTCGACTTGAACAGAAATTGGAATGCATTCTGGATGGGTGGGTTATTTTGAGATATTAGTATCGCCACCGATCTAAGCCTCGACTGTCGGCCGTGATCATAAGCACACCTGGGCGCGGTCAGTACTTGGATGGATGACCGCTCGACCGTTGGAGTCTGTCCGTGGTTCGGATTCCACGTAAAACTGTACGTCCCTTCCCTTCTAACCTTTACCACCTAGTATACGTATACTAGGTGGTAGGGTTGAAAGCGCCCGGGGTGGTACATTGCGGCGGGTGGCCGAGTGGTTTCGGCATCGGCTTCTCATGCGAGAGGTCCGCGGTTCGAATCCGGTCGGCGTGTACCAATGAGTTTTTTCTGACGAAAAAATTTACATGCATACCTACACCTGCTGCTTCACCGTTCGGAACCGGTGTAAAACTGTAGGTCCCTTCCCTTGCCCCTTACTAGGTGGTAGGCTCAAATTGTAGCTCTAAAAGGGAAGTCTCCGGTATGGCACCTACCTTCTCGGAGGTGATATTGGCTGGTCGGAGCATGCGCTTTGGCCCCTCCGTCTCAGCCACCCATACCGGATTACATAAAAAAAAACCGCACTGACTTTTTTTTTTCATTTTCTTCTTTTCGTCTTTTCAATTCACAAATAAAAATTCACAGTTGCTGGTACCTCGGATCGTCCGAACAACGACGCCTATGGAGGTCCTGGTCCGTTCAGCGAAATTGAGACCAGGACCCTGTCTAACTACATCAGAAGTATCGCCGACCAGCTGGAAATGTATCTGTCGTTCCATTCGTTTACGCAGCTTCTTTTGTTGCCCTATGGACATACTACTGATCGCTTGGATAACTACGACGATGTGGTAAGCTTCTATCTAACAATATGACTGATGTTATACAGAGTGTTGTAACGGCCACTACATTAAATTTAGGAAATGATTATTGGGATCAATACTAACAAAAAAGTCAAATAACTTTTTTCTGAATTCCCTTTGAATATAAAAAGTTACAGTTTTCATACAAACTAATTGATTTATTAAGTGTAAAATGTAAAAGTGTAAAAGCGGCGGGTGGCCGAGTGGTCTGGGCATCGGCCTCTCATGCGAGAGGTCCCAGGTTCGAATCCGCTCGGCGTGTACCAATGAGTTTTTTCTGGCGAAAAAATTTACGTGCATACCTACACCTGCTGCTTCACCGTTCGGAACCGGTGTAAAACTGTAGGCCCCTTCCCTTACCCCTTACTAGGTGGTAGGCTCAAATTGTAGCCGACTGGGTTGCTTTGGCCCCTCAGACTCAGTCACCCATACCGGATTACATAAAAAAAAACAGCATCTAATGTTCCGCACGAACGTGGGAATGAAAGGCGCGCGGTGAGTGAGGGAGCAAGAACGAGTGCGCGAAGAGGGAAATGCGCGGCGTGAGTTTTTCGATCCCGACCGTCCCCGCGCCAGCACACTACTCCCGCGCGCGTCAAATTACACTAGACGAAAACATAAATTTCAAAAATGTATATCTCCTAAACTAGACACTTTAGAGAAAAAACTTTATTTACTCATTTGTCTCGGAAAAACAACATTGCTCTGGCGAAATTAATGTACTGGCCGTTACAACACCCTGTATAGGCTGTATGACTTTTACTTATTGTGGTTGATTTGGCTTGATATATTTAAGTATCAAAATTGACGATTTATTTATTTATTTATTTATTTATTTATTAGAAAACAGACAGCCTAATGACAAACAGATAAAGCATAAATTGTACATACATTGACGTCTGGGCATTTTTTGTTTCCCTGATTAGGCTATAGTTTAGTTAGTGGGATCAACGTGTGTGTGTGTGTGTACGTAGTGAGTGTCAATGCAGTGTAGTGTTGTGTAATGTAGTGTGGTGTAGCGTAATGTTTTGTGGTGGTTGTGTAGTGTATTGTAGTGTAGTGTAGTGCAGTATAGTGTAGTGTAGTGTAGTGCAGTGCAGTGCAGTGTAGTGTAGTGTAGTGTAGTGTAGTGTAGTGTAGTGTGGTGTAATGTAGTGTGATGTGGTGGGATGCAGTAGTCACGTACCAGGCAGTATCTTTATCTTTATAAATATAAAAGGAAAAAAAATTAATAAATAAATTATAATTGATTTTACCTATGTTTTTGAGATGAGATGACAATACTTATGCATTTGTAGTTTGGGTCATTGTTGTGACGATTTTATTCCTAAAGACACTCTTACTTAATATGAAAATGTCGAGGTCCGTATATGTATGATTGTATGTGCGTGTAATTCGAGGTATAAGGGCATTACGGGCAAAGTTGGTCGTGTGCGGTCACTCGTAAAAAAGTTGTGTATGTCGAGTGCGTCGAGTCGGCGTGCACAGCGATATCTCCGCCAGCAGCTCGGAGCAGTCCAGGCGCCCGTTCACCACGTCATGTAGCAGCAGCATATCTAGCAGCACCCTTCTTTGCTCTAGAGTTAACATTCGATGTCTATTGCAACTTTGCTCATATGTATGTGCATGCTTACTGATTTTGGATACAAAGTTCAGGTACCTTACGAGTTTCACTTGGATTTGTTCTATTTGGTTGATATGTATTTGATAGTGAGGCGACCAGATGGAGCAGGCATATTCAAGATGGCTTCTTATATATGCATAGTATATAGTTTTAATGCATGTGATATCACGAAAACCCTTGGTTGTGCGTTTTATGAATCCTAAGTTCCTGATTGCCTTACTTGTGATGTAATTATAGTGTTCAATAAAGGTGAGTTTTTGATCAAGTAGGACACCAAGATCACGTACTATGTTAGTTTTAGCGATTGGAGTTTCGTTAAAGTAGTAGTTGTATTCAATAGGACGTGTACTGCGCGTAAACTTTATAAATTTACACTTTTGTGCATTCACCGTGATATGATTCTTAATATAGTAGTTGTATAAGCGGTTTAGATCACTCTGGATGTTTTCGCAGTCAATCACGCTGCGCACCTTCACGCACGATGGCATGCGAAACTATAGGTCACTACCCTTATTACCTTACTAGGTGGTAGGTTTTAACCCGCCCGGGTTAGGACCACCGAACTGATTGAAAGGTCGGTCGGAACGGCTATGTACATACTCGTAGATAGTTATTGTTTTCTTTTTGTCCAGTTTAGTGTCGCCGGCACGAGTATTCTTTATTCTTTATTCATCATCCGTAGACAGTACACTGCACTCGGATTCGTCATATTTTAACATTTAAATAAAACATTTAGCATTTTCTCAGTTCGATTATCACAGCGAAGAAGAACTGGCAAGAAACTTCGCTGGATACCCTTTTTTTTACGTCCACTTAGTCTACATTTACAAAAATGCCTACATAGTACGAGCCATCACTATTTCTAATACAAAGGTATCATCATCATCATCATCATCATCATATCAATATCAATCAATCATCAATACTAATAATAAATCTGTAAGGGATGGTCATGGACTAAGTTACTTTGTTTTATGAGATATTGCATTTGTAGATTCTATGTATGATACTAAAACTAAATTGACGATTTTTAGAAATATTTTCTGCATGTATGTATGTTCCCCCATAACTCTTAAACCGATCATCCAAATTCTATGAAACTTAGTACAAGCACATTTGATTATACGGGACACAGGATAGGCTAATTCAGTTCCGGGTACGCTTAGATATGGCTCTCATACAAACCGAATTGTTCCGCGCGCCGAAACAAAGGTACGGTAGCGGGCTTACTTACTTTCTTATTTCACGCGAGCGAAGCCGCGGGCAAAAGCTAGTATACAATATGTATACATGTATATATGTAAAGGGAAGCACTGACGTGGCATCTAGGTCATCACGGTGTTATGCGCTGACATCACGGATGTTGTAGGTGATTTAGCCAACAGTGTCAGTATCCATAAAAAAAATAATTGATTCAACTGACGTGCTTAATTTACAGATAACGATTGCTCGAAGAGCGATGGGCTCCCTGGCGGTGCGGTACAACACTCAGTATGTGACAGGAAACATCGCCGAAGCTGTTTGTAAGTTCTTCGTATGTTTACTGTGATTTTTTTTAAACCCCTACGCAAAAAGAGGGGTGTTATAAGTCTAACTTGTGCGTGTATGTGTGTGTCAGTCTGTGGCATCGTAACTCCCAAACGGAAGGACCGATTTGGATGCGGTTTTTTGTATTAGAAAGCTTGTTTAATCGGGATGGTTCTTAGCTATGTATGTAACCAAGTAATTAAGTAATATTTAAGTAATAAAAAAAATAGTTCTCTTAAAATGTGGGCCGATATGCATGCGGTTTTTTTTAAAGCTTGAAATAAAAGTTAAAATACAAATTTTAAAAACCCCCGACCCTTAAAAAATCTAAAATAATTTCCGTTTACTTAAAGGAGTCGGGGGACCGCTAAGTAAATAAAATATAATAAAAACTCAGAGCTGTGCGGGAATTTACTTAGCGGTTGACCCACTCCTTTAAGTAAGTCAACGGAAATTATTTTTGATTTTTTTAGGGTCGGGGGTTTTTTAACCTCCTACGCAAAAATAGGTTATAAGTTTCAACCCGTTATCAACCCGGACGGGTTAAACCCTACTACCTTGTAATGTAAGAAGGGAAGGGACCTACAGTTTTACGTGGAATCCGAACCACGGTCAGCCTCCAACGGTCGAGCGGTCACCCATCCATCCACTGACCGCGCCCTGCTTATGATCTGACCGACGATAGTCGACAGACCGCACCACTGAGCTACCGAGGCTGACAAGACTGACGTGATGGAGTAAAATTCGCACTTGACCAATTTTTATGAGATTATTTTTCTCCTTCAGATATGGCGTCCGGTGGTAGTATCGACTGGGTGAAGTACCATCTCGGAGTGCCCGTCGTTCTCTGCTACGAGCTGCGCGACCTCGGAGAGTTCGGGTTCATGCTGCCAGCAGAACAGATCCGTCCCACGGGCGAAGAGACTATGGACTCCCTACTCGCTCTCATCAGGGAGGGCAGACGACTGGGATACTTTCCGTAATGTCTTTGGAAACTTAATTACGAGAAAAGAATTGATCATTTTTTATTATGGAGGTTTATCATTTTAACCTTACCCACTTCACGCTCCTTGTTAGTACGAATTGAAACGAAAACCGGCCAAGTGTGAGTTGGGCTCGCCTACAGAGGTTTTCCCACTAAGAAAAAAATCCTAAAAAAAAAAATTTTTTTATTATTTGTTCTTATATCCGCTAAAATAACACATTCTGTTTAATTTCAACCAACCAACATTTCAACCGGCTAGCTATTACGGTTCCAAAGATACAGCCCTCGAATGGAGACGGACAGACAGAAAGATGGACGGATAGACAGACGTTGTAGGCTTAGTATAGGCTTCCGTACAGCGTACGGAAACCTACAAAGCGAAAAACTATCGACATATGTAGTTAAGTAATTAATGAATGTAATATATTTTTTACAAAACCTTACTTTGGTCACGTTACGTTCAATACGTTTTTAAAAGTAAATTCAGAATTATTTTCATGATTAAGTTTTTAAAAGATTTTTTTTTTAAGAACAGGCTATTTTCCCTATAAAACTTTCGAGCGATCTTCGTTCTGTGACGGTGGGAGTTAATCCGTATTTCGGACAACGGCAAGGGAAGGGACCTGCAGTTTTAGAAGAAATCGGAGTAGAAATAAATTTTTACTTGAAAATGTTAATGTAAATGAGCCTTTATTTTTATTTAATATTAATTTTAAACATTCAAAGGGATCCAGTAACAAGAAGAGGCGGAAGTCCAAGTGGGAGCAGTCGTGTACGCGTCGGCGGTGGACGAAGATAACTTGATTAAAAGTAAATAAACAAAAAAAACAGTCATACAAGTAAAATTTTATTACACTTTTTCAGATATTTATAAGTTATGCATTATTCACAAGTATTATTATATACATATTTTATCATAAAGTGCTTGTAAAATATATTTATTTTATTAAAAATAATTAAATACATAATGGTATTTTTTGTTTTCGAAATAAAAATAATTGGAATAAAAATTACTCATACATCTCTCGTGTACAATGATTAACATGAAAGGAAAAAAAAGCTAAATATTATAGCAAGATGGTCTTTCATGGTACTTCTACATTTATCAAAATTATATATATTTCATTGAAAAAATACTTTGATGTAATAATTTTCAAAATTAACTCTTCTTGTACTTACATAATTTTTCATTATATATTAAAATAAAATGAAATTATTTATTTACTTACAAAACAACATTTAACATTATTCTACAATATACATAATAATATGTATAATAAACGAATCAGCTTGGCGGTGCAGCGATGTAACGCCGCTAGTGTCATGGGAACTTTCCCCTCGTCGGCCTCTTTGGATGAAATTTTTTATCTAGCAAACTGAGGCCGTCGAGGGAATTGCTCTATGACTCTGGCGGTAGGTCAACCCGGATCGTGGTAGTCTCTCGTGTGGCTAATTATTTTTAAAGTTTGTTTATTTTGTTTTAGTTTAGGTAATTTTAATTTGATAGGTAGTTTTAGTTTCTATTTTAATTTAATTACACTTTTAGGCCTTCATTTAAAGTAACATCATATTGAACTGGCTTATGAAAATAAATGATATGTATAATTATTTACAATGAAAGATTGAAATAATAAACAATAGAAACTTAATATTATTTATTATTTATTAATTAGTTATTAACTAATACACTAAAAGTAAAACTAATCTAAAATTCATATTATGAAAACCTACAAGTAAATATCTGAAAAGTCCGCCGAAGCCCCGTCTCTGCAAACGCCAAGTGTACCCAGCCCAGCACGCTCGCCGCGTTACCCCTCGTTTTATTTATTTACAATGAAAGGAATTTATCCATGGAGAAACCACTGCCCCCTAAACTAGCGCAAGCCTTATTATAAGGGGCAGGTAAATGTATATATTTACCTTATTATCTTTATTTACTTTAAATACCCGTATATATGACCAGTGTGTCCTCCCGGTTATGACGTACGGGTGTGAAACGTGGACTCTGACGGTCGCTGTTGTCCAAAGGTTGAAAGTTGCCCAGCGAGCAATGGAGCGAGCCATGCTGGGAATATCGCTACGTGATATGGTGCGTAACGAGGCAATCCGCCGACGCACCAAAGTAGTCGATATTGGACACCGGGTGGCTAAGCTCAAGTGGCAGTGGGCTGGGCACGTTAGCCGAAGAGACGATGACCGTTGGAGTAACCGTGTCCTACACTGGCGGCCGTGGACAGGAAAACGGAGTGTGGGAAGACCACCCGCCAGGTGGGACGACGACATCAAGTACGCCGGCGGAAATCAGTGGTTCCGTATCGCTGAAGGCCGGGAGGACTGGAGGAAAATTGGAGAGGCGTATGTCCAGCAGTGGACGCTTACACGCTGACTGACTGACTTTATTTACTTTAAAATAATAATAATAATGTTATTAAATTATATTTGTTATTATTTACAATTTACATATTCACACCACACCTTCCTTTACATAAAGATTTTTGCCAACAACGCGCTTATTAGCAGCTGAATCGATACGCTGAATGTGGAAGCTCTGGAATAGCCGAGTCTGTCCGCTTCTCGAACTATCGCAAGAAGACTGTCCATCACCTGCAAAAGAAAATTAATTATTTGTTAACCCCCCGACACAAAAAGTGGGGTGTTATAAGTTTAACGTGGGTGTGTATCTGTCTGTGGCATCGTAGCTCGCAAACAGATGGACCGATTTGGATGCAGTTTTTTTTATTAGAAAGCTGGTTTAATCGGGATGGTTTGTAGCTATTTTTTTAAATCAAGGAATAAAGTAATTATGTAGTAATAAAAGAATTACGTCTCACAGATGGACTGATTTGGATGAGGTGTTTTAAAAAAGCTTGTAATATAAGTTAAATTACAAATTTAAAAAACCCTCGACCCTTAAAAAGTCTAAAATAATTTCCGATTACTTAAAGGAGTCGGGGGACCGCTAAGTAAATAAAATATAATAAAAACTCAAAGCTGCGTAGGAATTTACTTAGCGGTCCTCCGACTACTTTATGTAAGTAATCGGAAATTATTTTTGACTTTTTAATTTATTTCATGCATATTACAAAAAATAGATACGAGTATCTACATGCCCCTTTCCACCTCCGCACAACGCGCACTGGGTAGGGACTGCATCTCTATACGCTGGACTTACAGCGGATGCGTACCAATCGGTTCTGCAGACCTTTCCTCTACAGAACTGGTAAACTCTGAAATGCTCTTCCTGCCCACATATTTCCCCCCAAGTAATAGTCATATGGGTGGCTCGGCACCACATATCAGGCGTCAGCCTCGGTAACTCAGTGGTTCGGTCGGTCGACTGTTGTTAAGCAACCCTGAGCGCGGTCAGTACTTGAATGGGTGACAGTGGTTCGGATTCCACGTAAAACTGTTGGTCCCTTCCCTTCTTACCTTACTAGGTGGTAGGGTTTATCCCACCCGGGTTGGTACACCGCACTGAATGAAAGGTCGTAGGTCGAAACGGCTATGTAAGTAGGTTGTTCGTGTTTTCCGTCCAGCTGGTCTATTCGCGGAATTCCTCATTGAGGATTCCTGACACGGGGAAAACGGATTCCTGAGACCTTCCTTAGTCCGTACATACGTCGTGTGTTATTCTTGGGTCATTGGGGAAAAGGATATGTAATTTCTCGTTACTCCACATGAAATGAAGGGAAGCACTGACATGGCACCTAGTTCACCCGGTGTTGTGGGCTGACATCGCGGATGTTGCAGGTGATGTAGCCAAACGTGTCAGTTTCCATAAAAATAAAAATAAATTGAAAAAGTGTACCTCTTCGCAGTTAGGAATGATTTCATCCTCCGGAAGTATGAAGCCGTTGAGTCCCCGGTCCCGCAGTTCGTACATCACGACCACGGGCACACCTAGAGCGTCCTTCACCCAGTCTGTACTCGTTCCCGAAGCTGGATCTGATCAGAAATACCATTTTTATTATTTTACAAGCTGTGCCCGCGGCTCCGCCCGCTCTCATATTTCACTTCACTGCTAACCTCATAAGCTATTTAGCGTGATAGTAAGTAGCCTATAGTTGATGGGAAGAATCAAGCTATCCGTAGAATTTTATTTTATTAAAATCGGTTCAGTGGTTCTCGAGTTATAAGCGGACAGACAGACACTCAGACAGACAGAAAGCAGACGTTGGATTTTATTATAGGTAAGGATATGAAACTAGCTATTGCCTCGTTTGATTATCCTTACTTGCTGCTTGATAGTTATCTAGTTGTATAGTTATATTGTGTATTTTGTCAGCCTCGATAGCTCAGTGGTGCAGACAGTCAACTGTCGCTAGTGAATGTTAAGCAACGCTGGGTGCGGTCAGTCCTTGGATGGGTGACCGCTGACCGTTGGAGGCTGACCGAGGTTCGGATTCCTCGTAAAAACTGTAGGTCCCTTCCCTCCTAATCTTACTCGGTGGTAGGGTTCAACCCGCCCGGGTTGGTACCACCGCACTGAATGAAACATCGGTCTAAACGGCTATGTAAATAGTTTGTGTTTTCCGACCAGTTCAGTGTAGCCGGCACGATCAAAGGGGGAAGCACTGACATGGCACCTAGTTCACCCGGTGTTATGGGCTGACATCACGGACGTTGTAGGTGATGTAGCCAACCGTGTCAGTATCCATAAAAAAAAAAAAAAAACTTTGCTAGACGTGGCGGTCGATGTTGTGTTGAAATTTTCCAGAGCTCTTGCAACACAACACCGATTACTGTGCTTACCCTGATTGTCGGTATACAGCTTGTGTGGCATGTATTCAATTTAAACGCAAATATGATAATAAACGCTCGCTTATCTTATATTATCTCTCTATCTCTATCTCCCATCCATACTATACTTTATTTGATGCTGCTCAGCCCTAAGACTATTTACCGTGATGGTATATAGCCTATAGTGAGCCTTAAGAACTACTATTTACATCGGTGCAAACCGCATCAAAATATGTTCGGTGGGTCCGGAGTATACCTCAAACATACATACATACAGACAGACGTTCCATTTTATAAGAAGTAGAGATAGAGATAGGTATACAAGGTTGCGATATATTTGCTCGTCACTCGTTACACACCTTATGGATGGTTCGACGCCACATGTAACGCTTTCAATTAAAACAAAGGATTATTTAAGAGCAGTATTAGATAAAAAATTCCATGGATCTCCATGGAAGCTAGTGACCTCCATCGTAGATATGGTACTGGTGTCCTTAACGGAGCCTTAGATAGCAGTGGCATAAATGATTTAAAAACATGTGGTGTCGAGCTCAACCCCAGAACTGGTCTTAAATGAAAAGGTAAGTACTGTACTGATGAATACTGGCACAGCACAGTAAATCGTTAAAAAAGAAGTTGAGATTTGAAAAACCTTCTAACACGGAAAACTATTGAATTTTCACGCGCGAGTGATGGACCAGGCGTCTTTCGCGTGAGTCTCGGCCGAGTGACCAGGGATTGAATCTCAAATTATTTTTGAGCTTTGACAGTAAAAAGCTTCAAACCTCTTTTATCCTTTGATTTCCTGGTGGTGTTCCTCCTGGAACACCCTAAGAGTTCAGGCACATGCCGTAGAGCTAGGAACAAATAGTGAAAGGTAGAAGAACAATTTTACTGGTGCCCTAAGAACCAATAATGTAAATGTAAATGGACTTACAGAGAGCATCTGCGAAAGTTCCAGTTATGTACTGCGTGTTGTATCGCACAGCCAACGAACCCATCGCTCGCCTTCCGATGGTCAACTGAAAGCAAAGTTCCAAATGAGTCTTTAACGTTTCCATAGAAATAAACTTATCATTTGAAAGAAGTCAAGTGTTAGTACCCTTTGCTGAGAACTCAGATGTAAAATATATTTTTTAATGTTATCCGGTATGAGTGACTGATTCAGAGGGACCACAGCACATGCTACAAACGGCCAATCACAGCTCCGAGAAGGTGTCATACCGGAGACTTTTATATAGGATTGCTGGCTATACTGGACTAGAGGAGAACACAGCAGAAGCTGCTATACGGCCACCTTACGCCCAGTGCGCATGTACCAGATCAGTTGGCTGCAATCTGAGTCTACCACTTTTTTTTATTTAATTTATTTTTCGTCTTTTAACAATATTAGCCTCGACCATCATCTCAAGAGGCTCTCGCTAGAGCCACTTGCTTGGATCAAGGGTCAGATGCAGAAGGCGGTCTTGCGCGACACTGCTCGAATTGTCTGGAGGTTTCTCTCTCTCGGGTCCGACCATCATCGGTAGCCTGGGTTCGCCCCGCCGCCGCCGCCGATGGTGGAAACTCAATTTTGTTATTTTGTATTAATTTTAGATTTAAGTTTTATATATAAAATTAATATAAAAAAGAAAATGTGTAAATAAACGAATAAATAATAATTTGTTAATATCAGCCCCATAGTACGAATCTTCTCTCTACCGCCTTTTAAGGGGCAAGGGGCACCTACAGTTTTACACCAGTTCAGTACGGTTAATTCACAGACCAAGGTTGAGCACAGAGTGTATGGGACGTTCGGAGAAATTGTTGACCGAATCACCTGGGTGCCTATATGAGTAACCTTTTTTCAAACAAAGGGTGCTCATAACATGACATGAACACCGATAACTTGAGCTGGTAGCTAAAGGTCGGGAAGGTTGAAGAAAGATTGATGAGGAAAGCATATATTTTTGTATATTCCCGCTACCGTACCTTGATTTCGGCGCTCGTAATAATTCGGTTTGTATGAGAACCACATCTTAGCGTAACCGGAACTGAAGTTTATTTTCATCAAATTCTGATGATCGGTTTAAGAGTTATGAATAAAGAGTTATGAATAATTTGTACCATGTAGGGCCGGTACTTTTAAAGAATAACCCCACTGCATCTCTCCCCGTGTATGTCGTAAAAGGCGACTAAGGGACATGACTCCCTTCTTATATTACTAGGTGGTAGGGTTTATCCCGCCCGGGTAGATACCACCGCACTGAATGAAAGGTTTGTCGAAACGGCAATGTAAATAGTTTGTGTTTTCCGTCCAGTTCAGTGTAGCCGTCACGACCGAAGGGAAGCACTGACGTGGCACCAAGTTCAACCGGTGTTATGGGCTGACATCACGGATGTTGTAGGTGATGTAGCCAACCGTGTCAGTTTCCATAAAAAAAAAGATAACTCACAATATCCTGGTAATCATCGCCATACTCTCCCGGCGCGCCGTACGGCAGCAGAAGGAGCTGAGAGAAGGAGTGGAAGGAGATGTACATCTGCAGATCCGGCGCGATGGACCAAATGTATACGGACAGCGTACGCGTCTCTTCCTCAGAGAAAGGACCGATGCCGCCGTACGTCTGAGTTGTGGGGTTGAAATTTGTGCCATACTCTGAAACAGTTCATGCGTTACCTATTGAATGTACTAACATAATTACGTTTTTTTTTATGTAATCCGGTACGGGTGTCTGTCTGAGTCGGAGGGGCCAAAGCACATGCTCCGACCAGCCAATATCACCACCTAAAAGGTAGGTGCCCTAACGGAAGCTTCCCTGGATTTCTGGTTATACTGGACTAGATAACACAACCGAGACTGCTATGCGGCCATCTTACATCCATCCATCAAGTTGATACAAATTACGTATCAAAGTTTGACAAAGACTCTTTACACCTGATACACTTAATTAATAAGTCTTTGTAGTCAGAACTGTCAGTAAAATTTGTTAATCTTGCTCTCAAGCTGTGTTTTCCATAGACTTGTAGGCGATGTTATTATGTGGCTGGTCACCAAAATACTAAAAAAATACCCTGCGAAGTTTCTTGTCGGCTCTTCCTCGTGGGTTTTATCGAACAAGATAGAAGAAATTGTGACAAGTTCGAGTGCAGTTTTACTGCCATGTGAATGATCAATAACCAATAAACAACAAATAGGTGCAACATAAGTTGTATCACGGACGCTGCTCTGTGGAATTAGCATCCCTTATGCACTGCCACCAGTCCTATCTCCGCATGACTCGTCGCAGAGAGACTCGGCACCATTTTGTTGTTGACATTGTGCTTTTGAGGACCCATCGGTTCCCGTAATCGTTTCTTTGTCGCAGAGCTAGGGGTGGCTAGGGTATGGAACTGTCTTCCGGCGAGTGTGTTTCTCGAATGCTTTAACCTGGGTGTCTTCAAGCATCGTATCAACCGGCTAGACAGCCTAGAAACAGTCCGGAAATCTGCTGGCATGATACTGAGCGTGGTTTCGCGAGGAGAGGTGATTTTGGTTCGGTCGACTGCACCATTGGTCTCTCGGCACAGCCACCAATGTTGGTTTACGTAAAAAAATCCATGGTAGTACCACTTTTATCATAACAAACATTTTTGTGGTCCGGTTTTCGATTGCGGCCATATTTGTCTAGTATGGTATACCAAACCGTTCGGCTATAATTTGCAACCTACCACCTAGCGAAGGGAAAGGGATGAAGAAAAGGAATGAAAATAAACAAGTGCTTAAAGAAGAAAAAAGCGTTAGAAGTTTTACTTACTCGACCTTCGACTCCTCAACCCTACCCCCCTCCCCCACCCCCCCCCCCCCCCCCAAAGACACAACACCTACATACAAATAATTTATGCGGTGACGACGAGCGTGACGATGACGTGACGTTTTTTCTTAGTTCTTTTTTATGAGGCCTGTTATGAAAATGGGGAGTCATTTTCATAACGCGCCCTTATCATCATCATCATTATCAGCCCGTATCGGTTCAATGCTGGATATAGGCTTCTCCCAAGGCACGCCACCATACGCGGTCTTTCGCTCTGCTCACCCATCCACTCCCGGCTACCTTTTTTAGGTCTGTCCACCTAGCCGGGGCGTCCCACGGTACGTTTACTTGTACATGACCTCCATTCGAGCACCCGTCTATCCCAGTGTTTGTCGGATCTGCGACAGATGTGCCCAGGCCACTGCCATAACGCGGCTAAAGGAGTTAACTTTATTGTATAACGTGCGTGAACAAGTAACTTCAAAATCTTACCTGCCCAACGATAATTCCAGTTTCTATTTAAATCAATCCCATACACATCTCCAGTTACATGTTTGCGATTTTTCCTCCACAGACGCTCCTGAAACGTAATTCGAAATTTTCGAAAGCCTTTCCAAGGGATACATAGATACATGGCAAGGATAGAACAAATTGTGACAAGTTCGAGTGCAGTCTAACTGCCATATGAATGATCAATAAACAACAACAACGACGACAACAACAACATCACCTTTTGTCAGCCTCGGTAGTTCAGTGGTGTGGCCGGTCGACTGTAGTTAAGCACACCTGGGTGCGGTCGTCAGTACTTGGATGGGTGACCACTCGACCGTTGGAGGCTGACCGTGGTTTGGATTTCACGTAAAACTGTAGTTCCCTTATCCCTTCTTACCTTACTAGGTGGTAGGGTTTATCCCGCCCGGGTTGGTGCCACCGCACTGAGCGAAACGTCGGCGGAAACGGCTATAACGTGAAAACGGCGTCAAGAGAGGCGTGAATAGACACCTGTCAGGCCGGCATGACATTCGAAGCCCCCGCGTACGGTTGAATGTTTGTGAGCGTCGTTAGACACCTTATGGGTGGCTCGGCGCCAAATGTCGCGCTTTCTATATAAAAAACGCTGGTACCGATCCTGTCATGGCACCTGGTTTACCAAGAATGTAAGCCAACCGTGTCAGCTTCCAAAAAAAAAAACCGGCCAATTGCGAGTCGAACTCGGAACCCTCGGTGCGCGAGTATCGCCATGTCATGATCAGCGCCACTCACGCCATCTATGGATTAGTTAAAATGCTTCATACTCTTTTCAGTAGATGGTGCGCATACAATTTTTAGTTTCTTGTATGGGGACCCCCGTGAATTTATTACTTTTTCTTATTTTTATTATTATTTGTTGTTATATCGGCCATAATAACACATATTCTGTGAACATTTCAACATGCTACCTGTTACCGTTTAAGAGATACAGCCCTCGGAGACAGACAGAAAGACAGGCGTAGGCTTGGTAATGGGGTCCCGTACGACGGATACGGAATCAAATAATAGCTGCGAGGCTGATAGAAGCAGTAATAGCTAAAGCCTTCGCTAAAGCCTTATATGTATTAGGGGAGAAAATACTTTTATAAACTTACCACTTCGTGCGAATGGATATAGCCATCAGGATTTGTAACAGGGAAGATGTACCAGTCAAATCGCTCTGCCATATTCCGGGTTTCTTCATCATCACTGTGCAGGATCTCATTGATGATATAGGTAACAGTGGCGGCAGATATCCATTCCCTGGCGTGGATCGTGCCTTCGATGAAAATGCCTCTTCGATTTGATCCATAAGATATTTTTATCCCCTTGATTTGACGACCTTCGTGCGTTGCGCCACCAATGACTTCGGTTATGCGGTTGGGATATGCTTCTATGAGCTGGTCGATCCATAGGTTTATGTCGGCCATGGTGTGGTAGCTTTCCCAATCGAAATCGCCAATATTTCTTGAATTGTACGATGTTACTTTTTCTTTGTTCACTATTCTGAAATTCATGACAAGTTTATGCATAACTTCCTTCCAAAAATATTAAATCCTGTACATTACATTAGAAAATAAGAGAATAGAATGGAATAGAATGAAAATTTTTTTTTCCAAAATTTTGACTCTGTGGTTTCGTTGTTAAGAAGGTAAGAGATGCAAAATTTTTGAATATTTTCTTTAATATATTGAACTATGCTTTTTAAAAATATAAAACAATATATTTGTATTCCTTATAGCGAGCTCTTTTCATCGATATTTCACATGATGCAGTTGAAAAAAAAAAAACATTTTTTTTTAACTTTCTAATTTGTCCCCCAAAATTGACCCCCAAAGTGATGAGGTACGGAACCCTAAAAATCATCAGTAAACAGAAAACCTACACATAAATAAAACTAACAAAGAAATTAAATCAATTTCTATCTACTAGAAACTTGCATTGCTTATAATTTCAGAATAGGTAATCTTCACTAGAATACGAATTCCAACAGTTCTATTTCAATGTGAAGGAGAACTGACAAACAAATTTCGTAAGTCACTATTTTTGTTGGTACCCATCATCATCATCATCATCATCATCAGCCTGTATCGGTCCACTGCTGGACATAGGCCACTCCCAAGGCACACCACCACACGCGGTCTTCCGCTCTTCTCATCCATCCACTCCCGGCTACCACATACATAAAATTTTGCGTGCTCATTTACTCGTTATATCATTATGCACGCTACATGTACTCACGTCTGTACATCTTCAATCATTATTTTAGCCTCAAGATTCTGCTTGTTCAACCCCTCCAAGAACTGTGCTCTCATATTCGGAGGCACCATGACGCTGGCCGCATCGTCCACCCTGGACGAACTCTTCCAAAAGTCCAGAGGACTGCTCAGTGACAGATCGTGTAGGTACATCAGCTGGGCTTCATTTGAGGGGACCACGGTGTACACTGTGTAGTTTGTGTAGTCAAATTTTGTTGCCGCTGTTGATAGAATCAGGACTGCGCCTGTTAGAAAGTGAAGATACCCTGGAACCAGACAAGTGATTATGATAGTACTTTTGAGAGAAAACAATATCCCCACTGCATCTCTCCCCATGTATTTCCTAAGAGGCGACTAAGATAATAGGACAAGATGTCGTGCTATAGGGTGACAGGTTAGCCACCTCTAACTTTGGCGCGATCCTTCCACTGGAGTCATGCAGCAGGTGGGTCTTCGTGCCTTACTTGGTGCTTGATAGTTATCTTGTCCTAATGCTTTGCTAAACGTGGTGGACGGCGTTGTGCTGTAATTTACCAGAGTTCTTGCAGCACAACATCGATTACCCTGCTTACCCCGATAGTCGTGATACAGCGTGTGGTATGTGTTGTGAGTATGTTTAAAAATACGTTGTGGATATTTTTTTAGAATACACTATAGATTTTTCTATTATTTACTCGGGGTGGGTGGTTCAGTCTGAGGGGCCAATGCACATGCTCCGACCAGCTGATATCACCTCCGACAAACTAGGTGCCATACCGGAGACTTCCCTTTGGATTGCTGGCTATACCGGACTAGAGGATAACACAGCCGAGGTTTGCTATGCGGCCATATCACCGTACATATTATACTATGGTGGTACCAACCCAGTCAGCTCAAATTCACCTAGTAAGAGGCAAGGGTAGGGACCAACAGTTTTACACCGGTTCCGAACGAAGCAGCAGATGTAGGTATGCACGTAAATGTTTTCGTCAGAAAAAGCTCACTTCATGGGTTCGAACCTCGGACCTCCCGCAAGAGAAGCTGACAAGGGAAGGGGTCCCTTGCCCGGTCCAATGGTCACCCATCCAAGTTCTGATCGCGCCTGCAGTCGACCAATCGCATCACTGAGCTACCGAGGCCGATAGGAAGAATTGAAATAGGTACTTTTCTGGAATAATAAATGAAAAATTAATAAATCTCTCACCCATGCTGTAGGTAGCGTCACTTCGCACTGAATGTCAATACATGAATATCAGATTTGAGACACTTTTAGGTAGGCACATTTCGTATACGTCGGTAAGTACATATGTACGAAAACCCGGTTCGCTCTGATAAAATTCACTTCATCATGGTCATTATATGATCAATCTTGTTTTATAATTTTGCTCGATAAGATATCAGTAATTTCGAAAAGATCAAATAAGCGAACATTTTCCGATAAACAAAGTAGGCATGATCTTAAATAATAATAATAATTCACATATCAATACATATCGAATAGTTTCTAAGAATAATCTGCATTTTTCAGATAATTGTTCCATACATACTACGTCAAAAATACTTCAAGGCAAGTTTCTTTTTTGTATAATCCGGTATGGGTCAGAGGCTGCGTCAGAGGGGCCATGGCACATACATCACCTCCGAGAAGGCGGTGTCATACCGGAGATTTTGGTGCGCCCCGTGCGCCCAAGGTCATTGACTATCCTTTAGCGCACGGGGTGCCGCGCGCGGCCATGACAGTCAATGACCTAAAATAATCAGCTGTTTAGGTACCTAGTGACACGCTTTCATCGTTGACATGGAAGCTCGTACCGCTTACCGCATTTTTCTTCGTATAGTCTTCACCTGGTACCAGGACGCTCCTCTTCTCTCGAACTTGGATTCTTGAAGGACCACGCAACACTCCTGCAGTGGTTGCGACACTCAAAAATAGTGACGGAAAAATTATTAATAAAAGGGTGGTGCTCTCCCGTGAGTTTTTTTCGGCCGTGCGACAAGTCAGTGCGGGTAGGTAGGAGGCGAAAAAAAGGTGGGAAAAAATGGCAAGGAAAATTAATATACTTACGAAATTAATTTGTGTTACTACCTACAATTCTGCGGGCCTGCCATAACATTATGGATGCATTCCATAGGTACTGAACAATCACATTAGAATATCATGTAGATTTCTTTGTTTATCTGTTTAATTTAATTTTTCTTCGGTTTTATTTAGCTAACTAACAAATGTATAACAATGATAAAATTAACCTAATAAATAAAGATAGCTTGTGCATACAATTCTTGAATTTGTATGGAAGACGTATTTTTGTATTGCAGCTGAATTAATATTCATTTTATATCACTTCACTTTTCTGACACTTTGGCTCCTACACTAGTAAACACTGTATTGCAGGAGCCATTCAGTTCCCTATTCTGTATGTTTCTGTGAAATAGTATGTACCTATTATAATATTATTTCTTGTAGCATTACTACTATATTTATCATATTTACATATTTTGGTAGATGTTAGCCGACAGATAGGTACACTTTAGCCAAAGGTGGTGAAGTGGGTCGTAACGTGTTTCAGACCTCCTGCGTAAAGTTAAAAAAAAAATGCTATGCTCATGCGTTATTGTGTGTTTTGAAAATCGTTGGCTATCTTATCTTCTTACTAATTTCGGCTATTATTAGCTCCTTATAATTTAAGAGGGAAAACTTGATTTTGTTAAAAGGTTACTTTAAAACACAGTGGTAAGTACCGAATAGGTAGTACCTAATAGCAATTTAGTAATCTGTGCTAATAGTATAATTCTCCATGTTTAAATTAAGTAGTACCTGGGCGACCGAGCTTCGCTCGGCTTCTTTCTAGTTTGCCAATGACAGCAGGTACTGCTACCTACTGCCTACTGGTACCTCAATAATTCTAAGCGTTAGGTGTTAAATGTTTTTGTGTGAAAACGGATTTTTCGGATAAACTTGGAAAATAAAACATTATCTTATAACGCTACCAAAACTTGTAGACCAATGGCATTAGTGTTAGTGATAATATGTACAAGTGTACGCGCTGAGTGCATCTATTAGTGTGCCGAGCACCGCAGTGGCGTTCACGCACACTAACTCACTAACTAACACTAATGCCATTGGTCTAAAAGTTTTGGTAGGGTAGTAATTCAATTGATGAAAAAAATATTTTGTCCAAGTCCATCAGATTTACAGATTTTCTTATCTTCCTCCAAATATCGAAAAAAGAGTGCTCAAGAACGATAATAAAAAGAAAATATAATAAAAAAAATCTAAGATAATGACGAAAAACAACAAATTTTTACTAGATTTAGACGTATCAGCCTAGGCTGCCTGTCTAAAATAAATAAATAAATAAATAAGGAATGGTGAAGCATTTGCGTTATATTTTTGGTCACAGAAATAATCATTTCCTTAGCCTTAAATCCGCCAAGAACTCAACAGGACGACACAGGCAGGGTTGTGTCCCGCCCCGCCCGGAGCTAACCACAGTACAGTCAAAGGACCTACACTATCAAGATAATACTGCACATGCTTTAGTGAAGAAATGAACTGCTGTATGCAGCGAGTGTGTAGTTTATGATTTACTAGCTTTTGCCTGCGGCTTCGCTCGCGTGAAATTCGTATTTAAAATTAAGAAAGTAACGGAGTAAGAGCAATACAGAGGAAAATCTATTGCCTATCTTCGATCGCATGGTGACAAAACATATAAGTATACAACTTTCATATTACTATCTAGCTAGACTAATAATTTTGTCTCTGTTACTATGTTTCTTTTATGTTTTCTGAGAAATAAATATTTGGATTTGGATTTGGAAGTAAGCCCGCTACTGTACCTAAATTTCGGCGCGCGGAACAATTCGGTTTGTATGACAGCCACATCTTAGCGGAACCGAAACACAATTTTATTTAGCCTATCCTGTGTACCGTATAGTTAAATATGTTTGTACTAAGTTTCATCGAATTTGGATGATCGGTTTAAGAGTTATGGAGGAACATCATACATTCGTACATACAGAAAAGATTTCTAAAAATCGTCAATTTGGTTTTAGTATCATACATAGATTCTACAAACGCAATCCTTACCTTTAATACAATCCAACGTCTGTTTTCTGTCTGTATGTATGTCTGTCTGTCCGCTCATAACTCGAGAACCACTGAACTTTAATACAGTTTGCTTCTACGGATAGCTTGGTTCTTCCCATCAATAATTATAGGCTACATTGAGGTGAGCAGTGAAGTCAAATATGAGAGCGGGCGGAGCCGCGGGCACAGCTAGTCCTTACCTTCGTCGTAGTAACTAACGTCTGCTTTCTGTCTGTATGTATGTATGTATGTATGTCTGTCTGTCCGCTTATAACTCGAGAACCACTGAAGCGATTTTAATAAAAAAAAATTCTACGGATAGCTTGATTCTTCCCAACAACTATAGGCTACTTACTATCACGCTAAATGGTATCTCATAAAACAAAGTAGGTAACTTACTCCATGATTATCCCTTACAGATTTATTATTAGTATTGATATTGATATTGCTTTTAAGGGTTCAGTAGCTAGAGATGCTGGCAGGGAAAATAAAAAAATGTGGCAGATGTCTGTCCGTCCGTCCATCAGTCTGTTCACACGCGCTGACCGAGTGAAAAATACCTTAAAAACCCGTAAAAAGTAAAAAATAATTTCAGCTTGGTTTATTAAAGGCGTCGAGGGAACGCTAAGTAAAAAAAATCTATTCGGTCCCCCGACGAGACGCCTTTAATTATGCCACTAAGCGGAAATATTTTTTTTTACTTTTTGATGGCTTTTGATGTGTCGGGTTTTTTTAAATTTGTAATTTCGCTTTATTCAGTGTTGCTCTTCAAATCGGGACCCTACCACCTAGTAAAAATTGGAGAGGCGTATATCCAGCAGTTAACGCATACACAGTGACTATGAGCAGTAACAAATTTTATGAACATTGGTTACATTTTGCATACATCATCCATGCTAGTCAGCAGGACTGACCGACTCACATAAGTAAATGACCTGAGGCGAAATCTCGTACCGTTTTCTACCAAGCTCTCTCAAATTGAATGTTTTCTAAAGAATTGCAGTAGTCTACTATTTACTCTCGGCTCAGTGCGTCCGTACCCTTATCTTCTGTGTTGTGCGGTGTAAGCGAGGTTTTAGGATGCAAGGAGGAAAATCGTCTAAGGCCCAATGTGGTTTTAGTGTAAACAAGATATATGTAGGTCTTTCCATTCGCTATATATAAGGTGTTTCGTTAGTCATGTCATTAACTTCGGGAGGGTTACATACACACTCAAATAAACGCGTTACGCAAAAAAAAATATATGTTTATAGCATTACTTTTCGAGAAATTTAACAAAACATGTTTGCTACCTAAACATTAACCTGTGTGTAACAGTAGGTAACTTGCATTGTACGGGGTCAATGACCGTACGATGTTCAAACGCAGAACAGCTGTTTGTTGTAAGTGAGTCACAAGGTCACTATGATTGGTTTTTACAGCTACTTATTTGATTTGATTGTTTTGTTAGGAGAAAAAAAAATGGTGCTATAAACATATGTTTTTTTTTTGCGTAAAGTGTTTGTTTGAGTGCTTATGTAACCCTCCCGAAGTTATTGACATGACTAACGAAACACCTTATATATATATACTGGGTTCTATTACTAAGCCTACGCCGTCTGTCTGTCTGTCTGTCTGTCCGTCCGTCCGTCTGTCCGAGGGCTGTATCTCTTGAACCGTAATAGGTAGCCCGTTGAAATTTTCACAGAATATGTGTTCTTTATTATGGCCGATATAACAACAAATAGTAAAAATACGAAAAAGTAAAAAATTCACGGGGGTTCCCATAGAAGAAACCAAAAAAGTGTATGCGCGCGCCCCATCTACCGAATAGAGCGTGAAGCATTTTAACTAATTAATCATGACATTTAACTAATATAAAGCATTTCATAACACGCTATAGATGGCGTGAGTGGCGCTAACCATGACATGGCGATACGGAACCCTCGGTGCGCGAGTTCGACTTGCACTTGGCCGGTTTTTTTTCACCTTGACACCACCGCTTCAAAGTAATGCCTATTTCTAAGCTTTATATAAATGGTCTGGTTGAAATGATACCATTCCTTGGAGCATTTATTGTTTAAACGTTTGAAATTTTGTATTTTTTTTTTGAGACAATGAGTTAGCATCATAACATGTGTCAGGTGTGCAACATTTAAATTTGATCAATGGTTCCGTAGAGCATTTCGTATGGATAGTTTGGGTTGAAGAGTAAGGAATGACCCCCCTTAATTTAAGGCGGAAATAAGACTCAAACCGTGCTACCCGAGCACTGATGATTGAAACACGAACCATATGCCGATGTAAATAGGTGCGAGATTCGTTCTACTCGTGCGGTGGCTGATACGTCGCGCCGACGATGAACGTTTGCGCGAAAATCACACTATATATTGAATTTGACGTGTTGGAAAGATGGAAAAATAATTTTATTTCGCTACGATTGTAGAGAAAAATATTATCTATATTACTATGAGGGTTTTGTATTGAAACAATTTATGCTTCTCAAGATAATTTAACTTCAAAGTACAATTTTCGTACTTTTCGTTATTTTTTGGAGATTTATTTAACACTTTTTCAAAATAGTAAAATATAATATTTTTCGCTATGTTTTATTTCCGCCTTAAAATGAAAACATCAAAAGTGTCTATACAGTTGTAGCCTGGCCAGCCAGTCAGCGTGTGAGAATCCACTGCTGGACGTACGCCTCTCCAATTTTCCTCCAGTCATTCAGCTATACGGAACCACTGTCACCGCTGCCTGGTGGTTTAGTCGTATTTTGAGGTGATAATTCGGTCTATGGTTATAATATTGTCAACATGTATAAACTAGCAGATATATCGCTCGCAACATGTCTGTACCGCAGAGATATAGCGGGCAATATCTCTGTACCAGCAGAGATATCGCCCGCAACATGTCTTTACCAGCAGAGATATCGCCCGCAACATGTCTGTACCAGCAGATGTTTTATCGCCCGTAACACGTTTGTACCAGTAGAGATATCGCCCGCAACATGTCTGTACCAGCAGAAATATCGCCCGTAACACGTCTATACCAGCAGATATTATATCGCCCGTATCACTTCTGCACTAGCGGAGATATAGTCCGTAATATGTCTACACCAGCAGAGATATCGTCCGCAATATATCTAATGATTTAGATGGTTGGTGAATTTTTTAGCGCTATGCTACTGAACCCTACAAATGGACCTCGTCTGGTATCAATATATGTGGAGTAGGCACAGTAGAGTGGAGGACGCATTAAAACGCCGACGCACGTATCGCCTTGTCGATCAATTACATCTGAAATGAGAGCACATTATCAATGCTGGATCAATCACTGTAGTGATGCTCGTTGGAATTGGCTGTTTATAGTGTCGATTAGAATTTATAATAAGTATATAATTATCGACAGTTATCGACTTTTTTTTCTTTGATACTTGTAGGTATGCTTAGTAAAATTTCAAAAGTCTAAATTTAAATTCATTTTTACGTACCTAGTGTTCTCTAAAAATGTACTGTATTTAATTAGTTAAAATTGAAATCAAAAGTTACCTATACTATATTGTATGCTTAGCTAAAATTTACATTTACCTTATTTATTTGTTTAAATCTCTCTTTAAAGGAATCTTCGCTGGTTTAATTCGTAGACTCATAATGTGTTAGTTTTAAGTTCATGTACTGTTTGATTCCTAAATAAATAAATAAATAAAAAAGAATAATAATTTGTTTATGTTTAGCCTACTCACGCCTCGAGCGCCCACGTGCATCCCACTCTCTCATAGTAATCGCGCATATGTTCAGACTACGCACGCGTCGAGAGCCGGCGTGCATCCTACTCTCTCACAGTAATCGCGCATATGTTCAGCCTAATCACGCATCGAGCGCCCGCGTGCGTCCTACTCTCTCACAGTAATCGCGCATATGTTCAGCCTACTCACGCGTCGAGCGCCTTCGTGCATCCTACTCTCTCACATTAATCGCGCATATGTTCAGCCTACTCACGCGTCGAGCGAGCGCCCGCGTGCATCCTACTCTCTCACTGTAATCGCGCATATGTTCAACCTACTCACGCATCGAGTGCCCCTGTGCATCCTACTCTCTCACCGTAATAGCGCATTTGTTCAGCATAATCACGCTTCGACGGCCCCTGTGCGTGCATCGTTCTCTTTCATGGTAATTGCGCATAAGTTCAGCTTACTCTACTAAGCGGTTAGAAGGGTTTCTTCATGAATCAGGTAACAAGGCATCTCTAGTATGGGGGAGACAGCTAAACTTCAAAGCTTTGTGGGTACTCATATAAAATAAAATCCCGTACTTTTTACTCTCAAATCCGATCGCGACATGAAAGGGTACGTTCGGTCATAGTTTAAACAGACTAGTTAACCATCTTCATACAAGCGCGCCGATTTCGCACTCACACAAGCGCGCGCCAGTGCACGCACATTGTCCGTACACAACCACTACCTACATTCTCTCTCTCTCTCTCTCTCTTTCTCTCTCTCTTTCTCTCTGGGATTGCATTTTCACCATGATGGGCTCACCGAAGGGCTCACTGCCTATCAATTGTGTTAGTGTTGTGAGTTGTGACAGCCCTGGTGGCTCGGCGCAGCGTAGGTAGTTATTAAAAAAACGGGCTCCAGTTAACCTACTCGTCTCCTTTTACTATGGTTCGGTTCTCCATTTATGAGTCCACGTAAAAACCTAAGTACCTTCCCTTCTTACATTCCTCGGTGGTAGAGTTTAACCCCCGCAAAGAGCTTCTACCACATTGAATGAAAAGTCGGTCGAAGCCAGCCAATTCACAACGTACTCACTCACCGTCGTCAGCATGACGGGAACACATAAAAGCATTCACACAACACAATTAATCGTTTTGACTATGAGCTGCTGTGAACCGAATACTATAATCTCAACTGTGAGGTTACTGGGTTCGAATCCCGGAAAACGAATGCACCGTTTGATTTTCTAATACCAAACACATAACATAAAAAAATATAAAAACCGCCTTCAAAAATGTATGACAATTGCATGTGACAGAAGATAATTTATGGCGACCGGTAACGTATTAGCGAGCTTCGCATCTTCTAGTAGGTATTTAGTTCGATGCATTCCAGTACATGGATCGTGTTTTTAGGTTTCCGTATCCCCTAAAGAAGCCTATTACTAAGCCTACGCCGTCTGTCTGTCCGTCCGTCCGTCCGTCTGTCCGAGGGCTGTATCAGAATCTCTTGAACCGTAATAGGTAGCCCGTTGAAATTTTCACAGAATATGTATTACTCGTATTATGGCGGTTATAACAAATAATAAAAAATAGAAAAAGTAAAATATTTAGGGGGGTTCCCATACAAGAAACGTGTTTTTTTTTTCAATGTTTTTTTTGTGGTGCGGAAACCTCGGTGCGCGAGTCCGACTCGCACTTGTCCGGTTTTCTTTTATATTAAGCGCGACATGTAGCCCCGAGCTACCGATAAGGTTTCTAGCGACGCACATGGACATCCGGTCGCATACGGGGGCTGCGAATGCCATGCCGGCCTGACAGGTGCCCATTCACGCCTCTCGTGAAGGACCCGAGACTTGGGGGGAAATATGTGGGCAGGGAGAGCGTTCAAGAGTTTACCTGTTCTGTGGAGGAAGGATCTGCAGAACCGATTGATACGCATCCGCGGTAAGTCCGGCGTATAGGGATGCAATCCCTGCCCAGTGCGCGTTGTACAGAGGTGGAAAGGGAACGGCAGAATCTCGTTAAACAGCTCCTCCGAGCACTCCCCGTGGAATAACCAATAGAATACACTTAAGGCGCCGACATCCCGACGAATTTGCAGTGGTTCTAGATCGCGGGACACGTCGGGGTCATCCACTAGTCGCACGGCTCGACGCTGGATTGAGTCTAGCGGCGCAAGCTGTGCGTGCGTGGTGGCAGAAGCTTCTCATAAGTAAGTAGTGTACCGGCTACCAGGCGGTGGCGGTCACGCGAGGTTGCGCGCGTAGGCTCTCACGGACTGACGCCCGATTAGCTGTTGACCATTTTGTGAATAATACAGGGCGATTCTTTATGTTTGATCATTGGTTATTGTACTTTTTTTTGCCGCCGCCGCCGACGCAATCTGCGCCCACTTCACGCGCACCTGACCCACCGCGTCGGCAGACCAATATGACGCATACGCATCTCTATTGGCACCCGTACCACAGATTACCGTAAATAGTTACTTTGTAACAGATAAATCACTCAATAGAAAAAGTTCAATACCTATAACGGCTTTAATAGCCTAATGCTTCACGTCGCCAATCGCTGCGTGCGAAAATGTACCTAAGCGATCGAGTGTAAAGTGATTATTGCTTTGCAGCTGCGCGCAGTTGCATGGGCGAGCGTGTAGGTATGCTTCGCGCGGTTCACGAATTTCCACGGAATTAGACCGCCGGCGATCGACCGGGCGGTAGGTAGTTAGCGCGCGCAAGTACATAAGAGTGCGTGAGGCCTGCCCGTACCGACACAAGACGTGTAGAAAAAGTAGTTTTAGGTCTTAGGTTTAGACATTTAATATGTATTGTCAATATGGCCCTAGTTGGCTGAAATAAAGCGATAAATAGAAAAATAATAATATAAAAATAAAAATAGTGAAAGTTTATTATTTTTAATTCTTAACGCATAGCTGTAGATCCAGTCTTGAGCGCAAGAACATAATGCAAAGAACAAACTGTCAGTTAGCGTGTAAGCGTCAACTGCAGGACATACGCCTCTCCTATTTTCCTCCAGTCCTCCCGGCCTTCAGCGATACGGAACCGCTACTTTCCGTCGACGTACTTGATGTCGTCGTCACTAGTAATGTTCTGTACCTAGTTAAAATACCCACAGAACCGTTCATCCGGTGGATCAATTATGTGAGGATGCAATATGAGGAGGAAAAAACTTAACCCGAATGATCGTAGTGCGCCGGTGAAAAGGGCAGGGTGGGATAGGGCGGAGTTCCCACCACACGTTTGAGGGATCACGTCAAACAGCTCCTCCGAGCCTCCCCACCCCATGGAATAAGCAGCAGAACATCAAATTTCAACAAACAATTTTGTTCCTATACTAACTAAGTCGTATTGGTTTTAGAAAGTATATTTTTATCTTTTAATTTGATAACGCGAAATGTGTCGCCCATGAGTTGTCTAACGAAGCCCATGGAGATTTGGTCGTATGCGACAGTTGCGAATGCCATGCCGGCCTGACAGGTGCCTATTCGCGCCTTCTTGAATAACCCGAGACACTCTTGGTGGGAAATATAAGAGGATGTAGAGCATTCCAGAGTTTACCGGTTCTGTAGAGAAAAGATCTGCAGAACCGGTTGGTATGCATACGCATAATAATAAAATAAATGTAGATATATTAAAAAGTATCTTCTTCCAGTCAATCCTATCGCAAAATTTGAAACAACATTAATTCTAAGAATTTCTACACATTTCTTGGTGTTATTTCTACAAACAATTTGTGAACACACTGTATGTGCTCCGTGATTAACAAGGCGAGTAGGCAATCCTAATAAAATGGCGTTTGATATTATACTCTCGTTAGTACGCTGCTCTAGAGGACGCCACAACTTTTATTCTTTCGTGGGAGAAAATATTATTTTACGTTTGTTCGAGCAGTGGGTTTGCAGCTTAGATGTATTTTATTTTATTGAGGAAACACACAGTTATACAACATACATAATAAATGGGTACAGATATGAACATTACCCAATAAAGTTTCCACATAAATTACACAACTTATAATAACTATAACTTACAAAATATATATAATATATATCTTAAAAAATAACAAGACTCAAAAAAGAATAGAATATAATAAAATATAATAAAATAGAATAGAATAGAATAGAATGGAATAGAATGGAATAGAATGGAATAGAATGGAATAGAATGGAATAGAATAGAATAGAAATGCTTTATTGCACATAAAAACACAGAGATACACAAGATAGAAGAGTAGAAGTTTAAAAGTTAGAGAAAAAATATATTTTCTTTTAAATATATTTATGTTTGTTTTTATAAAATTAGAATAAATATTCTTCTACCGAAACCAATTAAGTACCAACGAAGAATAAATATTCCTCTACCGCAACCAGTTACGAAACTCAGTTACGTACGCGGCCGGAAGGAAAATAATGTGCACTTTTAAGCAGTTTTTACAACTTTTATTTTTTATCTTTGTACATTTATATTAAAAATATCGAACTGCTGGCAAATCTTATCAAATGAAGTGCAACCTCTGCTTATAAATGAATGAATATTCTAACTTGAATTTGGACTTCTGAACCTCTCAGCGAGGAGTTCTCTCATAACGCAACGGTGGAGGACAGAAGACACAGGGAGGTGCGTAAATTTTCCAGGATATCAAGAAGACACGCCAAGAAGAAACTAGTCTAATGAACACAAAACAGACCTACATAGCATGTGCAAAGTTCTGACTACAATTTTACATATCTACAACATCCGTGATGTCAGCCCATAACACCGGGTGAAGGGCACGTCAGTGCCTCCCTTAGGCCGTGCCGGCTACACTGAACTGGACTGAAAAAAACAAACTATTTACATAGCCGTTTCGACCGACCTTTCATTCAGTGCGGTGGCACCATCCCGGGCGGGTTAAACCCTACGACCTAGTAATATAAGAAGGGATTCATATCCCTTAGTCGCCTTTTACGACATACACGGGGAGCGATTCAGTGGGACTATTCTTTTAAAGTACCGGCCCCACACGGTACAAAGCTTATTAATTAAGTGTATCGGGTGTACATAGCCTTTGTCAAACTTTGATACGTAATTTGTATCAACATAAAATGTAGTATAAATTGTCAAAAAAAAAATATGTCAATATTAAACCGCACTTTAAAGCGATCGGAACCGCCGGCAAATCTAACATAGTATTCACTTATTTCGAGTTGAATGTCCTACCTAGATCTTCCTTTAATTTATAGGCAACATAGTATTCACGTATCTTCTAAGGAACCGAACGGCGGCGTTCTGCCGCTGGCAAAAAGAGAATTAATTTATCTACGATGATTAATATGCAAATCTTTAATTGAGATATTTACACATAAGGCCTTTGGCCATATTATTATGGCCGGCAATCAATTTTAGAAATCGGAATTGCATAGCAAGTGCGATTAGAAAAATTGCTATTGAGATGTTTTATTTTATTGTTATGGCAACATTTGTATGCAAGTTATGGCAACTAATAATTGTGCAATTGCAACATTAGTTAAAAAAGAAAACCCGACTGCAATCAAATTTAAGGAAATAAGGAAAGAGCAGTAGAAAATGCTGTAGTCGGGCTTCTTGTGTATTCGAATCGACGTGGGGCCGGTACTTTAAAATAATAGCTCCACTGTATCTCTCCCCGTGTGTGTCGTAAAAGGCGACTGGAGAACAAAAAAAATTTTTTTCTTCTTCAAATTAAACAGTCGTAGAAAAAAAGTTGTTCTATTTTACGTACAGAATCACCCCCTTTCGGGTTTCACGGTTGGGGTTGCAACACCGTGTACATAGGGATTTAATGCAAAAAAAAATGTTTACCCAACTTTACCATCCTCGATTTTTACTCGAATTCGAATTCCAGCTAATACAAAATGTTTGTCATATTTCCCACTGCTCCTGCAAATGACTAAACTTCTCATAGATAAGTACAGCTGTGCTGTCGTGTACTGACTGCGCTCGGTTCTCTTGTGAGATGATAGCTGTTTGTTTATTAGGTTTATTTATGGTCATTACGTGTATAACTCTCTTGTCAAGAGATAAAAACACCAAATTGTTTGCGAAAGTTCGGTTACTTGTGTCACTGCAAGCAATGCTACTGTGAGGCATTTTTAGAAATAGTGATGACTCGCATTATCTAGGCAGTGGCAAACACTTTTGTAAATGTAGACTGTAAGTGGACGTAAAATAAAATCGGCCAAGTGCGAGTCGAATTCGCGCACCGAGGGTTCCGTATCGCCATGTCATGGTCGGCGCCACTCACGCCATCTATGGCGTGTTTATGAAATTCTTCGTAATAGTTAAAATGCTTCATGCTCTTTTCGGTAGATGGCGCGCATACACTTTTTAGTTTCTTCTGTAGAAACCCCTGTAATTTTTTACTTTTTATTATTTGTTGTTATATCGGCCATAATAACACATATTCTGTGAAAATTTCAACGGGCTACCTATTACGGTTCAAGAGATATAGCCCTCGGACATACGGACGGACAGACGGACAGACAGACGGCATAGACTTAGCAATCTTCCCGCGCCCGAGCGTCTCATGATTCCATTCTTCCGCCACTCAGTTCTTCGCTCTCTCCCATTCTTTCACCTTTCCTACATTCACCTCAGGGCGCGCCAAAATCAATCCGGCCGTCATTCCGGCAGAAATAGAAATCACAGATCCCAGTGTGGAGCCTTCTTCCGCCTTCCTCCGTCCCTCCGCCGTCCCGCCGCCCTCCGGCCGCGCTCACCTGCACTTCCCCGGAAGTGGCGCGTGACTGGCATGTCGCGGGTAGCCGGAAGGCGGCGGCGCCTCTGTGCGGGATTCGCGCGTTAAGTCGACGATGATGAAAATTTTGGCAGCGTTGTTATATATGTACTACCTATATGCATATAGTAAAGCTTTTGAGGAGTTGTTTAACGCGATTCTGCCGTCCCCTTTCCACCTCCGCACCAATGGTGCAGTCGACAGATCCAAAATCACCTCTCCTCGCGAAACCACACTCAGTTAAGTGCCATGCCAGCAGATTTGCGAACTGTTACTAGGCTGCCTGTTAATACGTTTGAAAGCAAGCACCCAGGTTAAAGGATTCTGGAAATACACTCACCGGAAGACAGTTCCACATCCTAGCGGTGCGACAAAGAAACAATTTAGAGAACCGATGGGTCTTCAAAAGCCCAATGTCAACAAGAAAAGGGTGCCGAGTCTCTCTGCGACGAGTGCTGCGGAGATAGGACAGGTGGCAGGGAATAGGGAGCAAGCCTGTTGGTAAATAAGTGTACGAGCCTTCACACGCAAATTGTCATCACGAACGAATACATTCAAAGGATCACATTAAAAGTCATCTCATGCATGAAGTGTCCGGGGAGGCCCGAGCTGGGGCCTCCCCGGACACTTCATGCATAATCGCATTAGTCTGGCCATACTGAGGGCTAATGCGCTGAGTGTCTTGGGAACTTTCCCTATATCGGTCGGTATGGATGAGATTTTCTATTTATCAACCTGATTTACAGATCTCATTCATATCACTGGTCCGGGGTTGTTCTTTTTTCTTTTATGTAGGTACCCTCAAACTATATGTTTCTTTAATAAATAAAAATCTCATGCAATGAATGCGCTCATGCTTTCCACTCGCATATAATTTGCGGACATAACGATAAGTTGACCCATACAACACAAGCATCAGTCATTGTGAACTCTGCTTGTAAGCTGATTTGGTTAGTGACATGTTTTTTCGAGAGTGGTGTATGAGAAAGGCTCCTCATACTATAGATCAGTGCCTGTATGGACATGTATGTATTTTTTTTATTTGGAGTATATATTTTACTAGCTGTGCCCGCTACTTCGCTCGCAGTAAAGTCGGCTTAATGGAGAAACGATCGCTAATGTAATAAATTTTGCCCGCTGCCGCCGGATTGTTGAATATTTCTTGGAGCAACAACGCATTCCTATTCAATCCTATTCTATTCTTTGTTTTAAATAAAAGCATCTTTACTCACGGTTCCACTCCGAGCTATGTGGCTCGACGTTTCGGGCCAAGCGTATGGCACATCTTCATGAGCACTCTGCCTAGTGCGACGGTTGTCAGAGAACTGTCAAATCGTCGTCTGTCGTTGATATATCATTTATTTTTAAGTTAGTTCATTAGATATTACTTGTATGGTACGTCCTTAGGCTATTTCCTTGTAAGAGGGAAAAGGGCGTCCAAAAAAAACCCTCCTCTGCCGTCCTTTCAAATCAATTTTACAATATTTCTTAACCTTAATTAATGTTATATAACAATCATTACTTTCGCAATTTATTTTCGTTTCAAGATTAAGTGAATTTCCTAAGATAACAGAACAATTATAGTTGACCGAGAATTACACACGCAATTATGTAATACAATATGCAATCATCAATTGCCAAGTTAACTCTAGATTATAAAATAGAATATAAGAGATTATTATTTTACCATTAAATTGTAATTTATATACCAAATTCTATATCTGCTTAAATTCAATGGATAATTGAATCCACAATACCTCGGCAATTTGACGAAGATGCAACGCAAGAAGAATGCACCTGAACCCTCATGAAGATGGGCCATACGCTTGGCTCGAAACGTCGAGCCACATAGCTCGGAGTGGAACCGTGAGTAAAGCTGCTTTAATTTAAAACAATGTCTAACAACCACGGTAATTTAAAAACCCCAATTCTATTCTGTTCTGCTCTGCTCCGCTCTGAACATTCGTTATTAATCAGACTTTAAAAGTCAACCTAAAGTGTAGGCCCCCGAGGTGTAGGCTAGCCCGTCAGAGACTATTTCCGGCGTAGGGCGGGCGCGGCGCCGCTTTTTTGTGAAGCCACTGTCATTCATATGGTAATACAGTCTAAATGGCGTAAGGTGCAGTTCGTTTCAGGCAGAACCAGCAGAAGGTTTACCTGCTTTTAGTAGGATAATATGGTATTTTAATGTCGGCTTTGTTTGCTTGCGTTTAGTCATGTGTGATTTGTGAGTGTGCAAATAATAAATGAATGAAATGAAAATATACTTTATTGTACACCATTTATATAAAGGGGTTACAAAAGGCGAGTTTAATGCCTTACGGAATTCTTTACGAACTAACGTTTGGGATGTGGAAAACACGTCCATGGACAATGCAGTACTAAAGAGTGGACAGTAGCATGAAATATAAAATATTGTCAGCCTCGATAGCTCAGTGGTGCAGACAGTCAACTGTCGCTATTGAATGTTAAGCAACGCTGGGTGCGGTCAGTACTTGGATGGGTGACCGCTGACCGTTGGAGGCTGACCGAGGTTCGGATTCCTCGTAAAACTGTGGGTCCCTTCCCTCCTAATCTTACTTGGTGGTAGGGTTTAACCCGCCCGGGTTGGTACCACCGCACTGAATGAAACGTCGGTCAAAACGGCTATGTAAATAGTTTGTGTTTTCCGACCAGTTCAGTGTAGCCGGCACGGTCAAAGGGGGAAGCACTGACATGGCACCTAGATCACCCGGTGTTATGGGCTGACATCACGGACGTTGTAGGTGATGTAGCCAACCATGTCAGTTTCTATAAAAAAAAAATACCTAACTTACATAAACATATTGTACAAAGATACATACAACCAATATACATCCTTACATAGTTTGTGTGCCGCGCGCATAGTTTGTGTTTTCCGTCCAGTTCAGTGTAGCCGGCACGACCGAAGGGAAGCACTGACATGGCACCTCGTTCAACCGGTGTTATGGGCTGATATCACGGATGTTGTAGGTGACGTAGCCAACAGTGTCAGTTTACATAAAAAAAAAGGTAGCCTATTGAAAATTTATTTTATTATGGCGGATATCTTAACATATAATAAAAATAAACAAAACTTAAAATCTAAGGGGTCCCCATCAATGACGTATCATGTATTCTACTAGACCTCTTACCCGGGCAACAGCCTTCGCTCCACCGCGGTGGAGTAACCATTACGCGGAGGGACCCTCTTGAGACTAGTAGCTCGCGAGCGACCGAACGCGGCGGACGCGCCGTCCGCGCGCTCGCTGCCGTCCGTCTGCGGCTCGCATCGCGCCAGTCATTATGCCCGGTTGTGTGTTGCGATATTGCAAAAATCATACCAAAAATATTGGGAAAAGTGATGGCATTTCATTTCATAGGTAAGTATCACTTCATTTCGATCTTAATATATAAGGTCTTTCAAAATTAGTTAATAGTACGCTAAGGGGGGGTTCTGCATCATATAGGGAGTAAAACCTATATAAATTTTTTTGGACCTTGGGCTTTTTTTATGAAAAATGTTTTTTATGTATGAAAATGTATGTACATAAAAAAATATGTGGTTGATTTTTATAGCCTAATCGATTCATTTTCATAACAGTAACAAAAAAGTCTTCAATACCATTTTGATGTAACACGTGTAAGTTGGTAAAAAAAATCAAATTCTTTCTATTCCATACTAATAAAACTAAAATTGTGGTTTTCAAAATTTCTGAAAGAAAGAGATCTATGTGTTGGAAGACTTTTTTGTTCCTGGCATGAAACTGAAACGATTAAGAAAAGAATTTTTTTTTACATTTTACATTATTATAATTTTTTTTTTTGTAAACAAAAATCTTTGTTCCTCAAAAGTGATTTATTTACGATACAGAACCCCCCCTTAGCGTACTATTAACTAATTTTGAAAGAACTTATATATAATATCTTGTTTTCCATGTGCTTAGAAATATTTGGTTCAACTGGCCAATTAGGGCTGTCACAACGCTACTTCAATTTGAAAATTTTGTACATTTTATGTATTGACCTCGCATTGCAATAACATAAGCATTATTTAATTAAACAAATAAATTGAACGCGCTCATTAGGGCTGCCACATATGAATGATTAGAAATAGAGTTCTGGGATATCATGTATGAAAGTAAATAAATATGTATTAAACCACGTTAAAATATGAGAGTGAATTGACCGCTAATTAGGGTTGTCGCTATTCTTTTAATTTTTTTTAATTAGTAAGTAATTGAGAAATTTTCAAGAAAAAAATTTTTTTTACAAGGTTTCCACATCCTACTAAGGGATCAATACGAGAAAGATGGATAAAAATAGTCCAAGATGATACATTGTTTAAGGGAAAGTGAAAATTTTAATTTGTGTAAAGTGAAATTTAAATTATTTTGTTTAAGTACGGAGGAAGAGTTATTTTAGTTGTGTTTGTGTGTGTAGTCCAAAGTATACCTAATGGTTTTTTTAGTTATATATATATATTTTTTTTAAATAAATGCTGCACTCTTTATTTTATGTATGTTTGGTTTGGAGATTTTAAGTTTAGTCCAAGGCCAAGACCGCAGTTATGAATTCTTTATTATTAAGTTTAGTTTTTTAGATATTATTCTAGTTATTAAGTGTAGGTATTACAAGAATACAAAACGGCTTTACTCGCGGTCGAAATACGAGCTGTGTGGCTCGACGTTTCGGGCCAAACGTATGGCCCATCATCATGAGCACTCTGGCCGAAATGTCGAGCCACACAGCTCGTATTTCGATAGCGAGTAAATCCGTTGTTACTTCTTAAAATGTCAAATAACCACGGTAATTTAAAAACCCATATAAGTTTAGGTATGTATTTCAAGTTATTATAGTTCTGTATTTTAAGTTTAAATACATAAAAACGTTTTTTTCGATGAAATTCACTATCTGTTTTCTTCTATAATCCTTTAAAACGTCCCACTGCTAGGCACGGACTCTGCCCACTGACATAGGAGGTATTGTTTTTATTGTTGTTGTTTTATTGTTTATTGAGTATTCTTACGGCAGTCATATTGCACTCGAACTTGTCACAATTTGTTATATATATATTTTTAATTTTTTTTTATGTAACCTGACACGGTTGGCTACATCACCTACAACATCCGTGATGTCAGCCCATAACACAGGGTGAACTAGGTGCCATGTCAGTGCTTCCCTTCATTTCATGTCGGCTACACTAAACTGGACGGAAAACACGAACTATTTACATAGCCGTTTCGACCGACGTTTCGTTCAGTGCGGTGGTACCAACCCGGCCGGGATAAACCCTACCACCTAGTAAGGTAAGAAGGGAAGGGACCTACAGTTTAACGTGGAATCCGAACCACGGTCAGCCTCCAACGGTCGAGCGGTCACCCATCCAATCACTGACCGCGCTCAGCGTTGCTTAATAACAGTTGACTAACCAACCGCGCCACTGAGCTACCGAGGCTGACGAATTTTCTTATCCCTTAGTCGACTTTTACGACATGCGACGGGGAGAGATGCAGTGGGGCTATTCTTTTTAAGTACCGACCCCACACGGTACAAATCCGGTTCGATTACTCGTACATGGTGGAAATCAGTGGAAATCAGAATCAGTTTACACAAAAATACCTTTCATAGACCAGTGTGCACTAGTTACCTAACTTTATTTTTCTTCATCGGAGCGATCGTACCTATTCGTTATGAAATGCACGTATATCAATCCTTATCAAGGAAATAAATAAGTACATTAGTTGGTGCCCGGGATTTGAACCCGCAACTTCTGCATTGAGAAGCGTTACCACTAGACTACGGGCACAATTAACCATAATACCTACTCGTAAAATAATAAATCGAAAAATATATTTTTGGTAGACTAAGTGACAACCCTACGTATTCCAATGCACGTGTTGACTGACCGGCCGGGCCGGCCGGGCCGCTAGCCGCTAGTCGCTCGCTAGCTAGCCCCTCTCCCGCTCGCTTCCCGCCCCGCGCGGCTCAGCGTTCCGCCACCCCGCTACCTTACCTCATACCTCAGCTATTGGCCGTCATTTCTCTGTATTCTTTCTTCGTAGTGCTCACTCTATACATAAAATCTCTTTGGTCCCCATACAAGAATGTACGTAAGTGGATAACCACCTCGAAAAGCACGTGCTACAGACAGACACGGACGAACGGACGGACACTCAAATCTGGCCGATTTCATAAGGCGTCGCTGACTACGAAACCCTAAAACCTCGCTGAAAGGTCTAACAGAGCGCACTGTGGCCACACATAATAGCGCTGTCGGAGCGTAAAAATTAAACACCGGAAGTGCCCCTCCCCGCACCCTCACCCCACCGCCACTTCCGGCGGAGCCTCACAACGTGAAAGCGCGATGGCCACATCCAGTGTTGCCACCGTGAGAATAGTAACGTAGACGGGACTAGGACAGATAAGATAGATTTTTTTTTTATTTATCCACAAAAATAGTCATCTCACAAAAATACTTCATCTCTTCCCATTCATGTCGTAAAAGGCGACTAAGGGATAAGGACAATATGCCGTGCTAAAGGGCGATAGGCTAGCCACCTTTCACCTTGGCACGGTACTTCCACCGAGTCATGCAGCAGGTGCGTCTTCGTGCCTTACTTGCTGCATGATCGATTGAATCTTGTTCGAATACTTTGCGAAACGTGGTGTTCTGTGTTGTGGTCTAATTTACCAGAGTTCTTGCAGCACAACACCGATTATTCTGCTTACCCCGATTGTCGGGATTCGACGTGTGTGATATGTAAATAGTTCACAAAGAAAACACATTACATAGTTACAGTCATAAGAGGTGCAAAGGTGGGTGGTGCAATGCCATCCCGTACAATACCGTGCCATACCGTGTCGTACCGTACTGAACTCAATGACGTATCATGTAACTGAACTGCAAGCTTTCGCCTGCAGCTCTTTATACGGAGACTCTCTTCAATTAAACGACTTTTCCGCAGCCCAATACTTTATTCTTCTCAACTCTTACATGTAAAAAAATTACACAAAGCGAATATCGTCCTATAATTTTGGTGTCCTAGCTTGGTCCTAGCTTGGTCCTAGCCCAGATATCACAATCCTCTTCTTTTTAAACAAACTCCGTCGCTATCGAAAGCCAACTTCCAGTCAAAGCTTCCAGTTGGAAAAATATTTGAATGAGCATGAACACGCGTGCTATGTTTCGAATGCCACATTTTCTTTTTATTCTTTTAAAATGTAAGCATAAGCGGCCTGTCTGCCTCTGTGAGGACGACAGTATAGTACCGTGGCATACCGTGGCATAACTGTTGCTTGGGTTGACCAGATTCTCGAAAAAGTCTCCTCTTGTGGGAAGAAGAACTTGGTCAACTTCAAAGTAGCCAAGACGCAAGCTTGTGCCTTCTCTACTAAGGCTGATCCGTTTCCTCTCCAAGCCGCTTTCCAGGGCAGCCAAGTCCCCAACGATGGTAGTCTGGGCGTCCTGGGTATGGGGGTGTCCAGGTATGTTGGATTTCGATCGTTCATAGAGCGAAGCACAAGGCGAAACTAGAGTCTCGAAAATTAGGGATCCTTTCTCGATGTGGGTGATTTTTCACGCCCGGTCCAACTGCTTACACTCTATATAAAGCACAAGTAAGACCGGTGATGGAGTATTGCAGTCATCTTTGGGATGGTTCCCCTGAGTACCTTCTTTCAGCCTTGGATTCTATTTAGCAACGAGCCATTCGCCTCATTGGTGACTCTGTACTCAAAAAGGACCTTCAACCTCTAAAGCACAGATGTATCGTTTGGTCATTGATCCTGTTTTATCGGTATTACTATTTGCCGCTGCTCTGACTAACTTGCTTCCCTTATCCCTCCTCCTCCTGTTCGCCTTCGCCAACCCCGCCATACTCTCGCGGAACACCCCTTTGTAGTCAACAGAAGAGTTCTTCGAATTGCACGATCCTCTAAATCGTTCTTGTGCCGCACTGCAAAGTTGTGGAACGGCCTCTCAGGGAATATCTTTCCCCGCTCCTACAATGCACGGATCTTCAAATCGCGGGTTAATAGCCTTTCCCCAGCGACATTAGTCCACCTCCAAGCCTGACTGGCACCTCCTCGGGGGTGAAATTGGCTGCGCCTGAGGATTCGACCTCGGGCAGAGCCACCCAGTTCGGGAGCAATAAAAAAACGTACCAATCCCTACTGTTTGTCAGTTCTTCTTCGCATTGAATTTAGAACTGGCGGAATTTTCGACATGTCCAAGCGTAGTTTACCTACCTATGGATGAAATTATACAATAAATAATAAGCAATACCATACCGCACCGCACCGTACCGTACCGTACCGTGCCATGTCATGTCATGTCATGTCATGCCATGCCATGCCATGCAATCCCGTTTTTACATTGTGGCCACAGAGGTAGGCTTTAGATTAGTTCTCATTATTTCTTGTTTCTTATTTGTGTTATCTTATTTGTATTAAAGCTGTTGTGTTGTCCTTGAAATTAAAAAAAAAATGTCTATGATGCGCACCCTCCAGCATCTCGACCATACCAAAATATCTCCAACATTCTCACTTTATTTACGCGATCGAAGTATTAACTCAGTGCATGCTGTTTGATTACTTATAGATATCAGACTAGTATCAGCGACTGAAACTAAGCTGAATCCGCTATGTGGATTTACTCGAATAGAAAAGACCAACTATTTATGTTCATAGCCGCTTCAGTGGCACTACTTAGTCAGTTCAGACTGACAGCTGGCCGACTGCTTCACTTTTATGGCAACAACCTGGACTGATTGAATCCTACCACCTAGGAAGGTAAAAAACCGGCCAAGTGCGAGTCGGACTCGCGCACCGAGGTTTCCGAACCACAAAAAAAAACATTGAAAAAAAAACATGTTTCTTGTATGGGAACCCCCTTAATTTTTTATTTTTCTGTTTTTTATTATTTGTTGTTATATCCGCCATAATAACACATATTCTGTGAAAATTTCAACGGGCTATTTATTACGGTTCAAGAGATACAGCCCTCGGACAGACAGATGGACGGACGGATGGACAGACGGACGGACGGACAGACAGACAAACAGACGGCGTTGGCTTAGTAAAAGGCTTCCGTACGGGATACGGAAACCTAAAAAGGATAGATAGATAGATAGAAAATACTTCATAGCTCCAATAAACATGCAACAGTTATAAGTAGGTACATTAGAACATTTACATAAATGTGCAAATGCGATCTTATACCTTACTCAGATTTCTTACAGTCAACCTATGGATGTTTGAGATTCGATTAATACAGTGGATTGTAAGTAGTTAGTAGCAAAAGAGTTAAGTCTGAGAATTGAATACAAAATAATAATAAGAATACCTACTTTTAAGAATATTACATGTTAGGAACAGGGACCTACAGCTTTTCGTGGAATCCGAACCACGGTCTTCCTCAACGGTCGAACGGTCACCCATTAAAGTTGGTTTGGGTGGTATGGTGTGTTAGTTGCAGTAGGTAATATATTTTTTTTAAGTTTTTTTCTCTCACAAAGCTAGAGAAGAGAGATAGAGAGCCACACAGTTTAAGGTAGAATGTGAACCACGGCCAGCCACGACGGTAGGACTTTCACCCATCCAAAGAGGTAACGAGATTGTTAGCACAGAAAGAAGCGTTGCCATAGTTAAAGTAGAGCTTCCTATCTTTACCCACAAAACCCCCGACAATCGGACAATGCTGAAGGCAAAATTCGTCGAAACAACAGAACAGAACTTACATCTCAGTTAGCCAACACTTGACTCTTAAAGCCCAAGTTACGAGGCCCCACGTCCACACCTCGTTGTCCTCTCACGAGGACAATAAAACTAAATTCCGAGGAGCGGAGTGCCCCGGGGCGGGGACTGAAACCGTTAACGTCTTCTCGCGTCGTCGCTCTCGCTGCCGGCACCGCGGTCTTAAGGGGAGGGTAGAGGACAGTATCTGATATTTTTTTTAATAATTATAAAATTTAATTTGTATTTATTTTTTGAAGTGAAAACTTCTTTAGCGGCGCTTGGCACCTTTTTAGGTGGGTAAAAAATGTTAAACTCGCGTCAGATCTCGAAAAGCGTCAGATTTATTTTTATTATTTAAAATGTAACCTTAAGTCATTGCATTAAGGGTTAAGTTACGAGTGGCTCGGGATCAATTCTGTTCGTCTCTCAGTGACAGTAAAGCCGAAAGCGAATCAAGGGAATCCGATATTCGTTTGGTCGTTTAATTCGTCGGCTCAATGGTAAGAGTGTAGGATTTGTATTTTTTGACCATGGGTTCGAATCCCTCAAATTTTTTTTTTTTTCTTTTGTTTTATTTTTTAAGCAATGTTATGGTGTTTAAATTGTTTTAGGGTGTTTAGTTTTTTTTATAACCACCTAAGAATTATTTTCGGAAATACAAAAAATTTTCACTTCTGCCGGCACTCCCGGAGTGCAACTGGGGCTTTTTTTTATTGAAAACGCGACATGTGGCGCCCAGCCACATATAAGGTGTCTAACGACGCCAACGGACATTCGGTCGTATGCGGGGGTTGCGAATACTATGCCTATTATAATGCCAATTATATCGTGTTGAAAATTTAATGTTGGTTGGACATTTTTAAAGTTTGAATACTTATGCTCAAAAATTCCTTTACACTCGATATGCAATAGCCGCTCCAACTTATTAAAAAAAGGGGTGGGAAAAATATGAAGACGCCACATAACTCGGTCGACGTGTACCAATGAGTTTTTTCTGACGGAAAAATTTACGTGCAAACCTACACCTGCTGCTTCACTGTTCGGAACCGGTGGAAAACTGTAGGTCCCTTCCCTTTTCCCCTACTAGTTGGTAGGCTTAATTGTAGCCGACTGGATTGATACCACCGTACTGAATGTAAGATGGCCACAAAGCAGCCACGGCTGTGCTTTTCTCTAGTCCAGTAGAGCCTAAGCAGTAGAGGTGAAATCGACTGGTCGATGCATGTGCTTTGGCTCCTGTGGCTCAGACACTCGTACCGGATTACATAAAAAAAATCTATGCTTGCAAATCTCTTACAGATGTGTCCACGAAGGAATGTAGCATTTTGTTGTATCTCTATGACATCAATTTATCTACCATTAAACATTTATCATTCTTCAGAAACCTTAGCTCAACATTAACAAAGGCGTGGCAGTTTTGCGCGCGAAAGCTTGCCTAAAATATAATAATATCTTTTCACTTTAAGTGAGCTAAACTTAACTTAACTGAAGTCTAAAATTTTAATAAAAAAACTCATTTATTTTTCAAACTGAACATATTGTGCATTACAAAACAAAAAAACCTATAACCTATACAAAACCTAATAAACAACCGCCAGGTGGGACGATGTGGGCACTGTTCTGTCACTTAACTTATAACTTGGGTTCTCGCAAAACGGCTCTAACGATTTGGATGAAATGTTGTATTTAGATAGGTAATGTTATTTTTTTTATTTTATCTATATAGGTAGTTGTAGTCGTAGAGCGAAGCTCTGTCGCCCAAGTACTACACTAAAACCATTGAAGTTACACTAGTCGCCTTAAGTATCATCATACTTTACTGCGTTTCTCGAAATTTGGATACTTTATGCTGTCTCGGAAGCGCTTACAGATTATTTGGGTTACTCTTTTAGGAGAATTTAGTACATTATTTTGAGAATTTACTTGTGCTCAATCTGTGTGGACATAAATTTTCGTTTATATTCACAAAATTACTGTGTTTACTGTATGACAATTTATGTTTGTAAAATAACTTAATGTTATGTTATCTGTGTTGTCTATCAATCGCGGCAGGTGCACAATAGTCTGTCAGAAATGAGACAGCCATAGAACTTCCCGCGACCCGCCGTTAAGCGTCTTCCTTACCTGTAGACTCAACCAATAACACTAACACTCAGTTAGGTGCCAAACCAGCAGCTGTAACGTGGACAGAAGGGTTGTTCTCTAATTTCGGCGCGTCTTTTGGAGACCTCCAAGCAATGACGTTGCCTCCAAGTAAATCTTCACTTGTCGTTCAGTCTGTCTGTAGCGAACATAGATGAACAACAATCACTAGAGTTAGTACAGCGGCGTAAAATACTGGTCCACGTAAAATGATACGGCTAGTCTCATAATTACTCAGCTAAATTAGCCTTTTTTTTTAATTAAAAGCGCAACGTAGGGCGCCGAGCCACCCGTAAGGTGTCTAACGACGCCCATACACATTCGATCGTATGCGGTGGTTGGTTACGAATACCATGACGGTCTGTCAGGTGCCCATTCACGCCCCTCTTGAAGGACCAGAGAGTACTTGGGGGGAGAGCGTTCCAGAGTTTAACCGGTTTTGCAGATCTTTCCTCTACAGAACCGGTTGGTACGCATCCGCGGTAATTCCAGCGTGTAGGGATGCAAAGTCTCGAGTCGGATGCAATAGTCGAGGATATATTGAACCATTGACCGGTTGCTTCTGCACAATTCTTGCTAGAACTTTGACCTATCTGTGCCCTCTGGCTTATCTAACAGAAATGAGGAGAGTTCTGAGAACTAAATAAAACCATTTTGGACGATGCCAAGGTAATAAAATGTATTCATAGACAGAAGTAAATGTACAACATGCAATCAATTTAGAAGGTGAAGCCAAACTCAAAAACCATTTACTGACAATTTGACAGGTCCATCGACGGTCGCTTTCGAAACACTCGACGATTACTTTTCAAATAATGAAATACCATAGATAGATTCTATGATAAAAAGTATAAAATCTTGCAATGGTCATCTACCAGTGCTTAGCCATATCCATATCATATCCAGTGCATATTCAGACCATATCCATAAAAAATGATATTAAAATTCAAATGGGTCACATATCTAGTGTTGTAGTTGATCGGCGGTAGCGAGCCGTTAATGACCCCGTATTTCGTCGCAATAGTTAGCGGCAAGTACTCTCGTCGCAAGCTTTAAATAACTGCCTTCCCTGAATACTCATTCGGGACCAACGTTGTTAACGTGGCTTTAGTAATTGCTGTAAAATTAAATGTAAGAATATCACATATTACGGTAAATAAAGATTTTAGTACATCTAGTGTTCTTGTGAGTTTCTAAGAAAGTAAATAAAGTTTGCTTACTTCGATAGTCTTATTATGTTCTACGGACTATTATTTTGGGAAAACTCAGCTGAATCTACCAGAATATTTGTTCTTAAAAAAAGAGCATTGCGTTGTGTACTCAGTATGAAAGCCAGGGAATCATGACATTACCCTGTGTTTATATTTATCGAAATATCTGCTGTGCCAGGAAGTATATGGAGAACGGTACTCTTCATTTCGATATTCACCAGCTTGATACAAGGAGTAAAAATAATATTCAAATTACGAAGCACAGATCATATTAAGTTAATTAAATTAATATTTGTTTTAAGCTATTTATAGAAAGATAGAACTTTAATCTCCCAAAAATATTTTACAGAAACAAGCACAATATAATATTTAGATGAGCTGCAAAGGTGGACTTATCCCTTATAGAGATCTCTTCCAGTCCACCGTTGGCCGTTTCACACTGATTCACTGTTATTATAACTACATGTTAAAATCTAATTGAATGCTAAAATGAAATCTGATGTCGTTTTGCAACAGCAAAATAATATATAATTCAAGTGCAATCTGCATTAATCGGACCATTTTGTACCTTATTTTATAGCAAAATGGCGTACAATAAACAATAAATACAAATTCAAGCACCAATAGCTTATTTTTATAAATAAACTAGCTTTTACCCGCGGCTTCGCTCGCGTGAAATTCGTATTTAAAAATGAAGAAAGTATAAGTGGTGTTATTGGCTGTGTCTGATCTTCCGTTGAAGTATTGGGCACAGACACCAGCGCCGGCTGACTATAAAAAAAAAAAAAAAAAAGTAAGCCCGCTACCGTACGTTCATTTCGGCGCGCGGAACAATTCGGTTTGTATGAGAGCCACATCTTAGCGTAACCGGAACTGAATTTTATTTAGCCTAATCCTGTGTCACGTATTATTGTTAAATGTGCTTGAAATAAGTTTCATCGAATTCGGATCATCGGTTTACGAATTAAAGAGGAACATACACACATACAGAAAATATTTCTAAAAATCGTCTATTTAGTTTTAGTACCATACATCTACAAACGCAGTATCTCAACAAAGTAACATACTCCATGACCATCTCTTACAGATTTATTATTAGTATTGATAATGTAAAATAAACCGCAATCAGCGGGCAATGCGAGCAGCAAACACTTCATTTATTCGCCCCCTCCCGCCCACCCCCCCCCCCCCCCCCCCCATCGAAGTATCACGCAAATTATAGAAATTCATTTTAGAAGGGACTTTAACAATTTATTCCTTATTATTTTAAAAAAACTCCGAAAAAATAAACTTGTACCATAGGTAATTTAAATAATTTTTCTCACGAAATTCTATCTAAATTACAATTTTGTTTTTCTTTTCTTTCTATTACTATATTTCAACATCGTGTAGACATTCATATTTGTCTATGCATATCTCTCAGTTTTGTTGATGTTATTATTAATTATAGAATTAAAATTTAAATTAAATATTCCTTACCGGTTTAGGTAAATATACTATATTATACTTATTAAAAACTGTTTGTTTCTCTAAAAGTTTAAAATAAAAAAAAATAATAAATGCATAAAATCACTACTTCATTTTTATAATCGTTAGGGGAGGGGGGGATCGTTGTATTGTATTGTATTGTTTTGTATTGTTTATTGATCATTCATATGGCAGTTAGACTGCTCTCGAACTTGTCACAATTTGTTCTATTATTGGTAGTTTATATGCATATTTTCGATCAAATTCTGCAGTTGCGTCGACTGCTGCAAACCCACTCCAAAGTCCACCCATTGTTGCTAGCAAGGAATGTATGCAGTGTATGTATGACAATAATTTATTTTTATTAATTTTAACCACACAGTCATTCTGTACATACTAAAATAAGTACAAATCTTAAAATATATGTCTGTACTTAAGGCTAAACACAAGATGACAAAATTAAAATACTAATTAATATAAAATTAAAACTAAAACTAATAAAAGAACAAACAATAAAATTTTAGACAACACACGTCCAATTACAGTATGTTACCTACATACATACCATCACGCTTTATCTCGACAATTATTTGTACCGTGTGGGGCCGGTATTGTACCGTGTGGGGCCGGTACTTTAAAAGAATAGCGCCACTGCATCTCTCCCCGTGTATGTGGTAAAAGGCGACTAAGGGATATGACTCCCTTCTTATATTACTAGGTGGTAGGGTTTAACCCGCCTGGGTTGGTACCACCGCACTGAATAAAAGGTCGGTCGAAACGGCTATGTAAATATATTTAGATACTATACGGAAAACACAAACTATAGTTTGTGTTTTCCGTCCAGTTCAGTGTAGCCGGCACGACCGAAGGGAAGCACTGACGTGGCACCAAGTTCACCCGGTGTTATGGGCTGACATCACGGATGTTGTAGGTGATGTAGCCAACCGTGTCAGTTTCAATAAAAAAAAATAAAAAAAAATTGCGGTAAGCATTAAGTAACCGGTGTTGTGCTGCAAGATCACTTGAAGGACCGCGCCAAAGTGAGAGGTGGCTAGACTGTCTCCCTTCAGCGCTGCAACTTATCCTTAACGCCATTTCTGGCGGTTTATCTCTATGAGCGCAATTAAATAATCTGCGCAGGCGCAGGCTTGCATTCGCTATCAGCTGATACAAGGCTAACCTGTAATTATACACCCTACGTCTTACTCGGTCGGAACCAAAGGTAGACTCCTTCCATTGTCTGTTGACACGACCCTGTAGTACTAATCTAATACTCAGTTTATTGCTCTATACAAATGTGTGAATAAGCGCGTCATATTAAAGTTGTGGCGGTCTAGTTCTATCTATTATGTGTATCCCGAATGAGAATAAAAAATTTTGTTTTTCTACAAACACAATTAACCAGAAAGAAACAAAAGCATGGCAACTAGTTTCGACGGGACTAGGTTGGTGGACCTGCTTTTAATGGTGTAGCAAGTGTTTTTTCAAGAAAGTTTTTATTATTACTTTTTATTAGGATTTCGGAAGCATATTACTAAGCCTACACCAGCCACTGTCTGTCCGTCTGTCCGTCCAAGGCCTGTATCTTTTGAAACGTAATAGTTAGCCGGTTAAAATGTTCTCAGAATATTTTATTATGGCGGATGTGCCAACAAATAAAAAAAACCGGCCAAGTGCGAGTCGAACTCGCGCACCGAGAGTTCCGTATCGCCATGTCTGTCAGTCCGTAGCGCCACTCACGCTATCTATGGCGTGTTCTTAAATGCTTAATATTAGTTTAAATATCATGATTAGTTAAAATGCTTCACACTCTTTTGGTTCGGTAGATGGCGCGCGCGCATACACTTTCTTCTATGGGAACCCCCGTGAATTTTTTACTTTTTATTATTATTTTTTTTTTGTTATATCGGCCATAATAAATAACATATATTCTGTGAAAATTTCAACGGGCTACCTATTACGGTTCAAGAGATAGCCCAGCCCTCGGACAGACGGACGGACGGACGGACGGACGGACGGACGGACGGACGGACGGACGGACGGACAGACAGACAGACAGGCAGGCAGACAGGCAGACAGACAGACAGACGGTGTAGGCTTAGTAATAGGGTCCCGTACCGGATACTGAACCCTAAAAAGGAACCGACAGCTCACCGAGGCTCCTTCCCGAAATCGTTGGTTGATCCAGGCAGGACTATTCTAGTATTGCTAATGGCTTAGCTGCTGCAGTCAGATCGTAAAATATATCCGTTCAATGTTGTTCTTCGGTGATGGGGTGAAAAACGATGCAGTGACCTCTAGTTCGATCTTGGAAGTGAAGTATTGAGAGCTACCCTCATAGTTGCGAAAAATCTAAAGTGAGGCTTGCTGCCGATTTGAGGGTAGGCAAAAATAATAGACAACATTTGGTGACAGAGAAACAAGGAATGGAACAGGTCATGATAGGTGGACAGTGTACGAATGGGCACGAATCAGGACCCATTAGCGTATATTTTAAACTAACTAAATTAAAAAAAGTAGAAAAGAACTATAACAAAAACAAAAACTATATCAAAACAAAAACTAACGGTGAAGATACATACGCTTCTGAAATCATAACCCTTCTTTTGGTTTCGCCAAAGTCGGGTAGTAGCTCTTATTGGTATTATTTTAATGGGCATTAAAATGCAAAATTAATTTCTTATCTCTTTTTCATAAATTGTGTTCTGTTCTATATTAACCGACTTTTTATCTAATTACCTTAACATTTACGCCAGCACAAAAAAGAAGAATAAGATTAAGAAAAATAAAAACAGATAATAAAATTAATACCTAAAATTAAAAGCGATTGCATTAAAAGTACATTATCCATTGGAGATCTTTAAATAAACAGCTTTATATGAATAGACCATAGATAATATGGTCTATAGGTAATAGACCACACTCTTTATAGAAGCGAGAGCAAAGCGCAATCGGGAGCTCAAATCGCTCGCAAAAATATTCAAGATAAACAAACTAAAGTGACGCTAAAACGCCTCAAGTGCCTTAAGTGGGATACGGGCGATAGATCGAGTGAGATCAGAGTCGATGGGTTAGTATAAAGCCGGAACAATTTATAATAACGTAAAGGATTGACAGTAAGAAGTAACTTCTAGTCATAAGTCAGCCTTTGCGTGCTACTGTTCTTTAGCCCTTCATCATTCATCTACCAAATTAGGTCACCATATGAACCGCCAAATGCAAAAATGTGAAACTTTTCAACTGCTACCAAATTTGGTAGGTATATTTTACAAATTTACAAGTAAGATTTATCACCCTTTAATTCATGGGAAAGTATTTAATATATATTCAATTTGACACAACCTGTCTACGATTCATTGGAGGATAATTCTTCCGAGATTACCAGACTTTCGCAATCCGGTAAAATAGAAATTTTAGAAAATAATAAAAAAATTACATTTCAATTGCAGGCTCTTTACCTCTTCAGGTTCTGGAAAGTGATTCATGAGGATTAAACAGAATAAAAAAAGTGGTGTTATCGATTAGCTTTTTGAGATATGGCCTTCCAAAGGAAAACCTTTTTTTTTAATATTTTTGATCGTCCAAGTACCAATTACTATAAAGGTACTCTATATCAATAGAAAGTCGTGTAGCGGACATGAAATAAAGGGAAGCACCTAGTTCACCCGGTGTTGTGGGCTGACATTACGGATGTTGCAGGTGGTGTAGCCAATTGTGTCAGTATCCATAAAAAAATATAATATATTATATATTTCATAGGCATTTCAGACTTGGAAACATATATGGGTTGCCATATCCATATACCATACCATTACGACCTACCATGCTCAATCCAACCCAACAAGTGAAGATGGGAGGCTCTACAAACACCGGCCCGATAACTCGAAGACGATTGGACCTATTTGCATAAGATCTTAAAACAGCAATCTCCTGATCGCTACATTTTACCCTGGAGTCAACATTCACTTACTTCGTAGAGAAATATTTGTTCAAGCTGAAGTAGACGCGAAAGTTTGAGAAGCGAAGGCAGACTTAGCTCGGAGGAGTTTGTTTGGTTTTGAGAAGTAAATTTTGTAGACACATTTTGAGACTAGCTTGTTTGTACGCTCAAGTGGCAGTGGGCTGGGCACGTTACCGTTGGAGTAACCGTGTCCTACACTGGCGGCCGTGGACAGGAAAACGGAGTATGGGAAGGAAGAGCACCCGCCAGGTGCGACCACGACATCATCCAGGTATAGACATTATCCATTCGCTTATGACTATTCTACATAATATAATAAACTCTTTGCCTACACCTGCTGCTTCACCGTTCGGAACCGGTGTAAAACTGTAGGTCCCTTCCCTTGCCCCTTACTAGGTGGTAGGCTCAAATTGTAACGGACTGGGTTGGTACCACCGTACGTACGTAAGTCTCCGGTATGGCACCTACCTTCTCGGAGGTGATATTGGCTGGTCGGAGCATGCGCTTTGTCTCCTCCGACTCAGCCACCCATGCCGAATAAAAAAAATCCAATTTAAACGCAAATATTATAACAAACGATCGTCTCTCTCTCTCTCTCTCTCTCTCTCTCTCTCTCTCTCTCTCTCTCTCTCTCTCTCTCTCTCTCTCTCTCTCTCTCTCTCTCTCTCTCTCTCTCTCTCTCTCTCTCTCTCTCTCTCTCTCTCTCTCTCTCGCACGTAGATAAATAATACGTTTCGATTGTCACCTATCATAATGTTTTTTTTTTCATTATCTAATTTCGCAATTTTCGTTTGCTTTCATTCACAAACAAATAGAGTTGTACCTTACTGTTATTTCAATCACAATTATTGTATTGTATTGTATTGTATTGTTTATTGATCATTCATATGGCAGTTAGACTGCTCTCGAACTTGTCACAATTTGTTCTATCCGGTTCGATTACACCCACGAAGAAGAACCGACAAGAAACTTCGCAGGATATTTTTTAAACATATTTTTACAAGAATTTAGTGACTAGCCACATAATAACACCGCCCATAGTCTATCTAAAACACAGCTTGAGAGCAAGAAATCATGATCCTGCTCTCGAACTTGTCACAATTTGTTCTATCCGGTTCGATTACACCCACGAAGAAGAACCGACAAGAAACTTCGCAGGATATTTTTTAAACATATTTTTACAAGAATTTAGTGACTAGCCACATAATAACACCGCCCATAGTCTATCTAAAACACAGCTTGAGAGCAAGAAATCATGATCAGAAATCAGAAATCATGAATCAGGTGTAAAGAGCCTTTGTCAAACTTTGATACGTAATTTGTATCAACATAACTATGTTAGTATATTAAACTACAATGTAGTATAATTGTATTGTCAAAAATAAAAAAATAAAAATATGTAGTATCAAGTTGTCAATGGGTTAATAAAGTTGAGGTACTAATGGTACCTAGTCAAGAGTTAATATTGTTTGTAAAAAATACAATTGTCAAAAACCAAAAAAATATTAATATATATATATGTTTATATATAATAAAATGTTATCATACTATTACTTACCGTCTTACCACCCAAAAGCCTTACAAGCCATATTACCTATTACGGGGTATTTCAGTGTTTTGTCCGGTCCAATCAGGCTAATCCTCTCGTTTGACACGAGATGCACGCTAGTTGGCGTGTGTGTAGCTTGCGTGACACGGCTGCCGTGCTACGCCGTCTTGCGGCCCAGTGTAGTTTCTTTACGTCATTGTAACAAGTTTATTAGTTGTCGTTAATACAACATGCATATTTTACGTAAAATTATTGGATAAATTTTTTTTCTTTTATGGAAACTGACATGGTTGACTGCATCACCCAAAACATCGGTGATGTCAGCCCTTAACGCCGGGTGAACTAGGTGCCATGTCAGTGCTTCCCTTCATTTCATGTCGGCTACACTGAACTGGACGGAAAACACGAACTACTTACATAGCCCTTTCGACCGACGTTTCGCTCAGTGCGGTGGTATCAACCCGGGCGGGATAAACCCTACCACCTAGTAAGGTAAGAAGGGAACTACAGTCAGCCTCCAACAATCGAGCGGTCAACCGGTCACAGTTCAGTGTAGCCGGCACGACCGAAGGTAAGCACTAACATGGCACCTAGTTCACCAATGTATTATGGGCAGATATCACAAATATTGTAAGTGATTTAGCCAACCTTGTGCGTTTCCATAAAAACATGTATAAGTTTTTGTATGCTATATTTTTGATTAATATCTAATTTAGAAATATTACATGAACGAATTTCTTCTCTGAAACCATTTTTTTATTTTTTCATTCCTTCCCAGCCTTGCTTGAGCCTAGCAAAATTGCAAGAGCCTAATAAAATTTTTTCTCCATAAATAAAACAAGGAACTGAATTCAGTCGGCCTTTACAACGTTGTTGATTATTTCACACTGTACGTAATGACTTCATACATACATAATTACACCAACGCGCGCTAGACAAATTGGGCAGATCCTCCAATGTTTGAACAGTTACTTTGTTGTGAAAGTCAGTGAGCGAGCGATAAGTATGAGTGTCGTTTCAGTCGACACTGCCAAATCTGCGAAATCATGATCTTTGACTTTTGAGATGCCATGCCAGGACACTAGCCAGGACATTTAAATAGAAAAATATAATATAATTATTTATTCAACAGAAATAATCACATATCCCTTCCCATTATAAGCGGCGGGTGGCCGAGTGGTTTGGGCATCGGCTTCTCATGCGAGAAGTCCGACGTTCGAATCCGGTCGGCGTTTACCAATGAGTTTTTTCTGACGAAAAAATTTAGATACTTAGCTAAACGTGGTGGTCGGTGTTGTGCTGTAATTTACCAGAGTACTTGCAGCCCAACACCGATTACTCTGCTTACCGAGATTTTCGGGATATAGCGTGTGGTATGTTGGTTTCTTATTTTGTTGTTTTTTTTTGTGAGTCTTAACACAGGGCAGTCAAGTCACGACATTTGAAGAGCCTTAGATTAAAAGTTTCGGGGAACACTCTAATGCGGCCAGGTTTTACAAAACATGAATTAAGATGACCTTTCGTGCGAATCCCGATAACATTTTTATGTTTATCTTTATGGCAGATGTCAAATCCACTCTTCAAGTGGATATGAGCGAACTTTTAAAATTGTTTTATTGAAGAGAAACTTACAAATTCATGAATTTTCTCGTACCGTCGTCGTCGTCGTGAAGAACGACGACGTATACTTTGAAATAAAAAACAAATTTGTTTTGATTATATCGTTTGTCTTATTTGAACACATTTATTGTGTAAACTTAATATTAAATGTGTAAACTTTGCCGCCACTCAGTAGGTACCTATCGGAGAAACGATTTTACAAAAATTTTTATACAAAAACTCACATTCTAGAAAAAATTTAAATACTTGAAAACTCGCTTATATTTAGATCATTACTTTGAAATTACATTTGAAAAATTGTACGATCATTCTAAAACGTCTGCCGGCCTCAAAACGTAGCTCAGTGGTGCGGTCGGTCGACTTTAGGATCATAAGCACACCTGGGCGCGGTCAGTGGATGGATGGATGACCGCTCGACCGTTGGAGGCTGACCGTGGTTCGGATTCCACGTAAAACTCTAGGTCCCTTCCCTTCTTACCTTACTAGATGGTAGGGTTTAACCCGCCCGTGTTGCTACCACCGCACCGAATGAAAGCTCGGTTGAGACGGCTATTTAAATAGTTCGTATTTTCCGTCCAGTTCAGTGTAGCCGGCACGACCGAAGAGAAGCGCTGACATGGCACCTAGTTCATCAACGTGTTATGGGATGATATCACGGATGTAGTAGGTGATGTAGCCGTCATCCGTGTCGGTTTCCATAAAATCTATTTAAAAAAATCCTAATGTCCTAAAAGAAGAAAGTCATCTTCAATGAACATGTCACCCCGGGGCACGTAACAGTTGGAGAGGCGACCCTCGAAGTTGTGCAGAATTATGTCTATCTTGGACAAACCATTCAGCTAGGGAAGCACAACTTTGACAAGGAGGCCAACAGAAGGATTCAGCTAGGCTGGGCGGCATTTGGGAAAGTCCGCCACATCTTTTCATCCTCCATCCCACAGTCATTAAAGACGAAGGTTTTTAATCAGTGCATTCTGCCAGTAATGACGTACGGAGCGGAAACGTGGACCCTGACGATGGGACTGGTCCACAAATTTAAAGTCGCTCAGCGAGCTATGGAAAGAGCAATGCTCGGCATTTTTTTGACCGATAAAATCCGTAACGACGTGATACGTCAAAGAACTAAGGTAGTCGATATTGCAAGAAAATAAGCAAGCTGAAGTGGCAGTGTGCTGGGCACATCTGTCGCAGGCCCGACAACCGATGGGGTAGACGGGTGCTCGAATGGAGGCCACGTACAAGCAAACGTAGCGTGGGACGCCCCCCGGCTAGGTGTACAGATGACCTAAAAAATTTTGCCGGGAGTGGATGGATGAGAAGAGCGGAAGACCGCGTGTGGGGGCGTGCTATGGGAGAGGCCTATGTCCAGCAGTGGACCGATACAGGCTGATGATGATGATGAATTTAAAAAAAACACCATGTATGTTGTATGGTCTGAAAATCTGCAATATCCTACATGTGCTAAGTGTTAAGTTATGCAGCGTAAGTCTTTACAGCAATTGTATCGGCTCCAGCCGCGCCGCCGCCCCGCCTGCATAGTAGCTTTGGCAGATCCATTCTGTACAGAATTCCGACACCATAATCAGACATCCGATTTTAAACGAAGAATTAAACAAATTTTAATTGAAAAGAGTTAAGATAGATTTTAATTTAAAAGAACACTGTTAAGGAGGTTTTAGCTGACCAAAATTTTATCTAAGAATCTGACTACTGTTTTTCCCACTAAATAACTTGACAATTGGATACACTTTGTACCTTTACATTTTTAATATGACTTATTACATTTCTTTGTAATAAACTTTTACTAATTTATTGTTGAATTGACTTGATATATATATCAAAATTGACGATCAATATCAAATTGACGATGGCACTATACACCAGATATAGGTAATGTAAATAGCCAGAGTGGTCAGATTATTCAGTATTCATGTTTATGCTGTAAGTATGAATGCTCTTGTGAGCGATAGTATGGGTTAATTATTGTAAATTACTATAATAAATTTAGAACTGGCGGAATTTTCGACATGTCCAAGCGTAGGTTACCTACCTACGGATGAAATTATACAATAAACAATAAAATCGAGGTTGAGAATAGGCCAAAAGAAAGTCATTCACATGAGACGATCGTGCGGCCCGGGTGCGTAACACCTGGCCTAAGCTGGCTTACCATTTCTTTTAGGTAATTTGTTAAAACCTAAATTATTTTTGAGGTTATAATTATTTATATTTCCTCCCAAGTACGGCCTGAGGTTTTTCAAAAGGGACATGAAAAGGCTCCTTTCAGGCTAGCATGACATTCGCAATCCCCGTGCATCACAGAATGTCAATGGGTACGACACTTACACGTAGGTGAAAGGATACCACATGTCGCATTCTCCATAAAAAAACCAGCTTTCTAATAAAAAAATACTGCATCCAAATCGGTCCATCCGTTTGGGAGCTACGATGCCACAGACAGACACACCCATACACCCATACACACACACCCACACGCACGTTAAACTTATAACACCCCTCTTTTTTCGTCGGGGGTTAAATAAAAAATAATAATAATCTCTCCAGCAAACATCAGGTTTATTTATTTTCGAAGTATTCTATCTTTCTTTCCACATACATGAGCTTTTACCACAATTAATTAACGGGTTTCTCAGAATATCCCTCCAGGCCGCATTGCTAGCGTGTCGGAGAAGCTCGGAAGCTGGAGCGATGTGGTGCGGGGGCGGGTATCTGGATTGAGATAAGGATAACATAACAATGTTACTTCCTCGTTACTTCATTAGTCCCTTCTGCTGCTACCATACCTGAGTAATTGGATGACCCGGTACGTAAGAGGCAAACCCTGTTCTTGAAAGTTTTTCAGCGATGTATTCTGTTACTAAATTCATCGCAAAATTATTCACTGAACGCATAGCAGTTAGAAGTTGCGATATATTATGCTGCTATAGTTTAGAATAAGTTACGGTCTGTAATATTCATTCATTTAGTAACTAGCCGTGTCACTTAATTTATCTAACTTAGTAACTTTTGTCAGCCTCGATAGCTCAGTGGTGTAGACAGTCGACTGTTGCTATTGATTGTTAAGCAACGCTGGGCCAGTCAGTACTTGGATGGGTGTACCGTTACCGGTATACCGTTGGGAGGCTGACCGTGGTTCGGATTCCACGTAAAACTGTAGGTCCCTTCCCTTCCTACCTTACTCGGTGGTAGGGTTCAACCCGCCCGGGTTGGTACCACCGCACTGAATGAAACGTCGGTCGAAACGGCTATGTAAATAGTTTGTGTTTTCCATCCAGTTCAGTGTAGCCGGCACGACCGAAGGGAAACACTGACATGGGACCAAGTTCATCCGGTGTTATTGGCTGACATCATGGATGTTGTAGGTGATGTAGCCAACCATGTCAGTTTCCATAAAAAAAAAAAGGTTTTGGCACAGAGCAAGAATAGCTGTCGACTGGGAGAAGACGTCCGCCGATCGCTGCTCTGTGGGCTTTGACTGCACATTGCTTTTCGAAACTGTTCCTGTGTCGTACGACGAAAATATGGAACGGTCTTCCGATGGGTGTGTTTCCTACCCCCTATAACCTGGGGCTCTTAAATTAGACGACGACCTGTTTGTTCGCCTTGTAGCTGGCATGGCGCCTCTCTGAGTGTGATTTCTTTCGAGGAATGGTGTTATTGGCTTTGCTTTATCTTCTTTCGAGGACAGACGCCCGCTCTGACTGTCTGTAATAAAATATTGTCAACAATTTGGTCTAGAATTCTTGTCCATAAGGAAGGAACCCTTACAGAGGTTAGACCACGTTTTTGTCGTCAACTTAAGTGCGTAGAGGTCAGATCACATTAAAATTCTAGAATTCTTCTCCATAAGGAAGGAACCCATAAAGAGGTTAGACCACGTTTTTGTCGTCAACTTAAGTGCGTAGAGGTCAGATCACACTAAAATGGTCTCCAATTTAGTCTAGAATTCTTCTCCATAAGGAAAGGAAGGAACCCTGACAGAGGTTAGACCACGTTTTTGTCGTCAACTTAAGTGCGTAGAGGTCAGATCACACTAAAATTGTCTCCAATTTAGTCTATAATTCTTCTCCATAAGGAAGGAACCCTGACAGAGGTTAGACCACGTTTTTGTCGTCAAATCAAGCGCGTAGAGGTCAGATCACACAGGCAGATGTCAGGTCCTTTGTGGTGCGAGCCGATTCCAACTTAGGAGCGATATAGCTAAGGAATGGTAGCATTAAAAATAAGCATTTTTTTTCTTTATGATTTTTCAGCCTCGGTAGCTCAGTGCGGTGCAGTCGGTCGACTGTCGGTCGTGATCGTAAGCACACCTGAGCGCGGTCAGTACTTGGATGGGTTACCGCTCGACTGTAGGTTTCTTCCATTCTTACCTTACTAGATGGTAGGGTTTAAGCCGCCCGGGTCGGTACTAGCGCATTGAATGATAGGTCGGTGGAAACGGCTATGAGAATAGTTCGTGTTTTCCGTCCAGTTCACTGTAGCCGGCACGACCGATAGGAAGCACTGATATGGCACCTAGTTCACCAAGGTGTTATGGGTTGACATCACGGATGTATTAGGTGATGTAGTCAAGTCAAGCGTGTCATTTTCCATAAAAAAAACTTGTATTAAGGATTAGGTACATAAAGACAAAAATAAAATGTTAAACAATACTGAATATCATTGACATTATAACCAAATATCAATGCGGAATATGCATATGTGTAAATTAAATGATGATGTTCTCATCGGAACTAGACGCAGTAGTTCGTGCACTACTTGGAATGGAGCCCGTGCGCAGACGCAGGCGCACAAAGCCGCCGCGCGAACACGTGTTATTGATAGCACCAACAAAACAATCGCGAATTCAGAATCACCCTCGAGGAGCGAGCACTGCGACTGCGCAGTACGCGAGGCTGGCGCACTGAAACTACACCAATTAACATTATGCGCCTCGTTTATAAAAGGCAACATTAAAATGTGTATGTCTGTAACGGATAAGCTCTAACCGCTGTACCCAAATATAACCCCGTTTTTGTAATTGTGCACTTCGAGCTGTCAAAGTCGTTAGGCTGGCAGGACTGAATTCACCTCCCGCTTATTAACCCGAGCGGAATGAGCCCTACGACCTAGTAAGGTAAGAGGGGATGTTGGTATAACCCCATTTTAGTAACTGTGCACTTCGAGCTGTCAAAGTCGTTAGGTTGGCAGGACTGAATTCACCTCCCGCTTATATACTTCCTCACCTCTCTGACCTCTCTGCCGACGCTTATCAGTACACACACACACACACACAGAGAAAGGGCGTGTACTGACAGATAGGCGTCGGCGGAGAGGTGAGGAAGTATGTAAGCGGGAGGTGAATTCAGTCCTGCCAACCTAACGACTTTGACAGCTCGAAGTGCACAGTTACAAAAATGGGGTTATACCAACATCCCTTCTTACCTTACTAGGTCGTAGGGCTCATTCCGTTCGGGTTGGTACCACCGAACTGAATGAAACGTCGGTAGAAACAGCTATGTAAATACCTAGTTCGTGTTTTCCGTCCAATTCAGTATAGCCCACATGAAATGAAGGAAGCACTGACATGGCACCTAGTTCACCCTGTGTTTATGGGCTGACATCCCGGATGTTGTAGGTGATGTAGCCAACCGTGTCAGTTTCCATAAAAAATAAAAACAAAAATAAAAATTTCGTTTAAGCCCGATAATACTGCGAGCGAAGCTATGGCCAAGTAGTACACGCTAAGTACCTCACTGGAACAAAAGTCGATCGCTATGTCAGCGAGACTGGTCTGAATATTAGCCTCAATCTTTCAGCTCCACTCTTGAATAGCTGCCAAATTGCCATGATGCCTCCTCGTAATGGAGTAGTTTTTTCCCGTTCCACTAAATGGATAGCTACTTTTCATTGTACGAGTAATGTGGATTGGTTTTCTGATTTAATGTTGTTTCGCGTTTTGTTGTTGTTAAATTAAAATGAATTACTAAAAATACGTACAGCGGATTTTTGGAACGAAGTTCCTTATAGCACGTTTCGCTATTATTTGGCTACACACACATAGACGATTCATTTACTTAGGTTGAGAGGCAGTAAGAAGAGGGGGAGACCGGAGCGTCGAAGACTCAGATGTGGAGTCATGTTCGAGCGAGGTAATTGAAGGTAAGTGTGGTGGTTTTTAGGTACAATATAAGTACTAGGTACGACTTTGTACTGAATGAGTTATTTCGATCGATTTTTTTTTCAGAGGCTGTATCGGACCCGTAATTTCTTAGTAACATTGTAAGAGTTTTATTTTTTTGCAGAAACAGCCATTTTTGTTTAATGTTTTTTATTAAAAAAAAAACATTTTGTTTTATTTTTTACCAAAACATAAGTTATTCTACAATATACAAAAAAAAAAACTAAATGCATAACCATTTTAGTTCTTTTTATATAGAATTTACAAAAATGCCGAAAATGGCCGGCGTACAGGTGAATGCGCCGAACAAAATGCTCGGCTGTCAAAGTGTTAAGCCATAGATTACAGGAAAATTGCAGGCTTTTTCGACTATGTAATATTTTCGAGGAATAAACATTTATTTTTGTTTTAGTACGGTATCAAAATTTTTGCGAGCCTGACTCGCTCTTGACCGTTTTTTTTTATTATAATGGCTTATTAGCATACATCGGAATCCGCGGGGCACGAATGATTCAAGGTTGTTTAGTGATGGGACAATGTATCCACAAATATCGAAAATCGATCGTTATTTTAGAATAATATGAAATAATGTCGATTATTAAAACTAAGAATACTTCTATAGAAAATAAGATATAATAAACAAATGTTGTATTTACTTTGAAGGTACAATACAAATCTGTTCAAACCACAATATTAGTTTTATTAGTATGGAATAGAAAGAATTTGATTTTTTTTTACCAACTTACACGTGTTACATCATAATCATATTGAAGACTTTTTTGTTACTGTTATGAAACTGAATCGATTAGGCTATAAAAATCAACCACCTATTTTTTTATTTAAACACATAAAAAAATATTTTACATAAAAAAAAGGCCAAGGTCCAAAAAAATAGGTCTTACAAAAGTAGTTCATAGTAAGCTAAGGGGGGGTTCTGTATCGGAAATAGATCACTTTTGAAGAACAAAGAATTTTTTTTTTCACAAAATTTTTTAATATGTATTTAAATATGTATTATATTTACTTAATCGTTAACATAAAGTATACATGTTTATTTAAGTACTGTAGGTATATAAGTATTCAGGTCTGAAATATGACATGAATAAAATACAATAAACAAATAAATATGAGTATCGATAACAGTGTCGATTGTTTATTGATCGCCGTAGTCAATCCCTAACAAGGTCGTATTCGTGCCCCGCGGATTCCGATGTCTGCTTATTAGGTACTTCCGTCCTGCACATTTTACTATAATGGCTTGCTTCCGTCTTGTACAAGTATAAACGTGCGTCCACATAATATGTTCTTTTGCCCGTACCGTACCTTCGTTTTGTACGAAGGTACGGTACGGGCAAAAGAACATAATATGTGAACGCTGTGTATGTGTAATGTTTTGTACCGTTTGGGGTCGGTACTTAAAAAGAATAGCTCAGTGGCGCGGTTGGTTAGTCACCTGTTATTTATTAAGCAACGCTGAGCGCGGTCAGTGATTGGATGGGTGACCGCTCGACCGTTGGAGGCTGACCGTGGTTCGGATTCCACATTAAACTGTAGGTCCCTTCCCTTCTTACCTTACTAGGTGGTAGGGTTTATCCCGGCCGGGTTGGTACCACCGCACTAAACGAAACGTCGGTCCTAACGGCTATGTAAATAGTTCGTGTTTTCCGTCCAGTTTAGTGTAGCCGACATGAAATGAAGGGAAGCACTGACATGGCACCTAGTTCACCCTGTGTTATGGGCTGACATCACGGATGTTGTAGGTGATGTAGCCAACCGTGTCAGGTTCCATAGAAAAAAAAACGCACCTTTAGGTGACTTTCAAAATGACATACCCAAAAGCAGCACGATCTCCCGTCCGAATCATAATCCGCGCGCGGAGCGTATCCGATTACTCGCGCACATACGTTTTTAAAAAGTTTATACCCTGTTGTAAATCGACGCCGTTAACACATCCCATATACAGGGCGAGCAACAAGATTGTGCAGCAACACCGAGCAACCCAGCAAATAAAATATAATGCACGCGCGCTATCCGATCACAACAACACTATAGGAATTTCAACTAGGGAATAATCTAATAGGGCTGCAGAGAACCTCACCATTTGGAGAAGTAAGGAAGGAATTTGTGTGGAAAATAATTTTGAGCGAAGTGGCGGAAACATAATTTTTTTTTTTTTTTTTTTATGGAAACTGACACGGTTGGCTACATCACCTATAACGTCCGTGATGTCAGCCCATAACACCGGGTGAACTAGGTGCCATGTCAGTGCTTCCCCCTTTGATCGTGCCGGCTACACTGAACTGGTCGGAAAACACAAACTATTTACATAGCCGTTTTGACCGACGTTTCATTCAGTGTAGTGGTACCAACCCGGGCGGGTTAAACCCTACCACCAAGTAAGATTAAGAGGGAAGGGACCTACAGTTTTACGAGGAATCCGAACCTCGGTCAGCCTCCAACGGTCAGCGGTCACCCATCCAAGTACTGACCGCACCCAGCGTTGCTTAACATTCAATAGCGACAGTTGACTGTCTGCACCACTGAGCTATCGAGGCTAACTGGCTAAAAAATAGTTAGAAGGTGTAGAATAGTGTTATCCGTCATTTTTACATCTTATAAAAGGGGAACGTCTGTCTGTTTATTATATGTGTGTTTGAGGTAAACTTCGGAACCGCTCAACAGATTTTGATGCGGTTCGCACCGATGAAAAGGGTTTGTGCTTTCCGTCCAGTTCATCTTAGCCTGCTGCCCGACCAAAGAGAAATACTGCCATGGCACCCAGTTCACGAAAGTGTTATGGGCTGACATCAGAGGTATAGTGGTTGATGCAGAAAACATGTCAGATTACTTAAAAACAAAATCCCACATATTGTGGATTTTGTCAGCATCGATAGCTCAGTGGTGCAGACAGTCAACTGTCGCTATTGAATGTTAAGCAACGCTGGGTGCGGTCAGTACTTGGATGGGTGACCGCTGACCGTTGGAGGCTGACCGAGGTTCGGAATCCTCGTAAAACTGTAGGTCCCTTCCCTAATCTTATTTGGTGGTAGGGTTTAACCCGCCCGGGTTGGTACCACCGCACTGAATGAAATGTCGGTCTAAACGGCTATGTAAATAGTTTGTGTTTTCCGACCAGTTCAGTGTAGCCGGCACGATCAAAGGGGGAAGCGCTGACATGGCACCTAGTTCACCCGGTGTTATGGGCTGACATCACGGACGTTGTAGGTGATGTAGCCAACCGTGTCAGTTTCCATAAAAAAAATAAAAAAAAACAAAATTGTCTATAGCTTTCTGAAAATCTTCTCTATAACAATCGTAAATTACATTAACTTCCCAGCTTTACCCATCCATAATATCAACTAGGCTTAACTTTTTGGCGATTAAATCAATAGCTTGTCAGCCTCGATAGCTCAGTAGTGCAGACAGTCAACTGTCGCTATTGAATGTTAAGCAACGCTGGGTGCGGTCAGTACTTGGATGGGTGACCGCTGACCGTTGGAGGCTGACCGAGGTTCGGATTCCTCGTAAAGCTGTAGGTCCCTTCCCCCCTATCTTACTTGGTGGTAGGGTTTAACCCGCCCGGGTTGGTACCACCGCACTGAATGAAACGTCGCGTCGGTTGAAACGGCTATGTAAATAGTTTGTGTTTTCCGACCAGTTCAGTGTAGCCGGCACGATCAAAGGGGGAAGCACTGACATGGCACCTAGTTCACCCGGTGTTATGGGCTGACATCACGGACGTTGTAGGTGATGTAGCCAACCGTGTCAGTTTCCATAAAAAAAAAATAGCTAGTATTTCTAGGCTTTGTCATTGTTATTAATACCCGACGCAAAAGGAGGAGTATTATAAGTTTGACGCCTCCGTCTGGTTGTCTGTCTGTGTGTCTTGTATGTGGCAACGTAGCTCCCAAACGGATAGACCGATTTGGATGCGGTTTTAAAAAAATGCTTGAAATAAAAGTTAAATTACAAATTTTTAAATCCCCAACCCTCAACAAGTAAAAAATTATTTCCGTTGACTTAGGTACTTAAAGGAATCGGGGGATCGGTAAGTAAATGAAATATAAAACTCAGAGCTGCGCGGGCATTTACTTAGCGGTCCTCCGACTCTTTTAACTAAGTCATCGGAAAAATATATCAGCCTCGGTAGGTAGCTCAGTGGTGCGGTCGGTCGACTGTTGTTAAGCAACACTGAGCGCGGTCAGTACTTGGACGGGTGACCGCTCGACCGTTGGAGGCTAACCGTGGTTCGGATTCCACGTAAAACTGTAGGTCGCTTCCCTTCTTAGCTTACTAGGTGGTAGGGTTTATCCCGGCCGGGTCGATACCACCGCACTGAATGAAACGTCGGTCGAAACGGCTATGTAAATAGTTCGTATTTTCCGTCCAGTTCAGTGTAGCCGACATGAAATGAAGGGAAGCACTGTGTGGCATGTATTCAATTTAAACGCAAATATGATAATAAACGCTCGCTTATCTTGTACCGTGTGGGGCCGGTACTTTAAAAGAATAGCCCCACTGCATCTCTCCCCGTGTATGTCGTAAAAGGCGACTAAGGAATATGACTCCCTTCTTATATTACTAGGTGGTAGGGTTTAACCCGCTCGGGTCGATACCACCGCACTGAATGAAACGTCGGTCGAAACGGCTATGTAAATAGTTCGTATTTTCCGTCCAGTTCAGTGTAGCCGACATGAAATGAAGGGAAGCACTGACATGGCACCCAATTCACCCGGTGTTACGGGCTGACATCACGGATGTTATAGGTGATGTAGCCAACCGTGTCAGGTTCCATAAAAAAAAATATTTTTCGCTTTTAAGCGTCGGAGTTTTTTTTTATATTTTATAATTTAACTTGGATTTAACTAGGATGTGCGTAGATACTTGCGGGCAACCCTGCTCGTCCACTGTATATTTATCAGCAATTCGTACACAAGTTAGTTGACACGCTCGTTACATATGAACATTTGCTATTTTTACCTCCTCGCCGTCACTGCACTGCGTCTCACCTAACCTAACGAACATGATCTTGTAGTCGGTAACATTTTTAATCCTCCCGACGAAAAAAGAGGGGTGTTATAGTTTAACGTGTGTGTGTGTATGTGTGTATAATATTTAAACCGGCTACTTATTAAGGTTCAAAAGATACAGGCATAATATAAGCAGAAACCTTATGGAACCCCAATTCTTCCGATATAATGTTTTGTACCCAGCCATAACTAATGCCTGTAATGTCAGCTATCTTATTGATGGTCAATCTTCGGTCACTAAGTGTCAGATCACATAATTTTATTGACGTTTTCCTTCGTGGTAGACGTCGAACGCCTTCCGCTCCTAGGGTCATCTTGAATGCTCTCCCGACCCCACTTTAACTCAGCTACCCACTTTTTGACACTGGAATACGATGGAGCAGATTCCCCCAATGTGTTCGCCATATCTTGATGGATATATTTTGGTGACATGCCTTTTTTATGGAGGTACTTCATCACTGCTCGGTGTTAAATTTTCTCCATTATTGAAAATCTTGTCAGATAGCGTTAAACAAATAAGCACTAAAAAAATGCCTTGCAGTATCGGAACCAAACTTCTCACATTTATTACTGAAGAATCGCACTAACAAATGAGGGTAGATTAAAAAAAAATCTTGGCTCTTTCTATGTTAGGCCACGAACTTTTGGATCTACCCTCGTAGTATTCCGTATGGATACGGAATCGTAAATATGACTAAAATACTTTGAGGAAATATTATATAGAGCCAGCGCTCCGAAGAAATATAGCTGCTAAATATGTTCGAGCGGCTGAGGTATGGGGTAAGGTAGCGGGGAGGCCGAGCGCAGAGCCGAGCGGAAGAGGGGAGCGCGCGCGGGGCGGGAAGCGTGTGGGAGACGGGCTGGCGGCCGGTATTGTGGGCTCGCGCGGGGCGGAAAGCTTGCGGGAGAGAGGCAAGGGGTAGGGAGAACGATCGCACTCGTGCGTCGTCGGTGTAAGTGTGCATATTGTCTTTTCATTATAACACTTCATCTCCAGATTCGCCATCGCACCTTCGCATCGAAGAAGATGTTTAAATGTATTAGTTTAAAGTAGGCGAGGCGCGATCGCAGCAGGCAGGCGACAACTGCGCGCTGCGGCTTCTCGCGCTCGACTAAGAGACTTGATGATCGTGAACCGCAACTAGGTGGAACATGTGAGCTAGCCGAGTGAATGATCTATTACGTAATATATCTTTGCTAAAATACGACACCAACGAGCATGTATCAAAAGCAGTTTGTGTCACTGGCGTGAGGACTGTGCCACGCAGAGATCTGTTGTATCAGCCTAACCTATTCGAAAACAGGCGTAACCTTTATTATGTAGACAACGAAAGTACAAATAAAAACTAATACTTTGTTGGAAATCCATCCTTAAAGGTTTTGTCGTGTGGGAAGATGTGTGAAGAAGCACGATTCTTTCGGCAGTTCAACCTTCATGAAACTCAGATCGTCTTGCTAAGAACACGAAAAAGTTCTCAAACACTATTTCATCGACAACGCCAAGGGCCAGAGGTTTCTGGAGCCTCATTCGCGCTAAGGACACTCAGGACCCCCAGCAGTTCTCAAAAAGACAAAAGTTATTCCCGAAATAACCCGACAAAAGAAAGAAATCCGATTTCGCCGGGAGCGAGACCGCATTTTATTTTTTGACAAGTGCCATCGATACGAAGGCGAGAGACATCGAAGGCCCCATTGTTCTACTCGACCTTATTATTGACCAGAGGAATATTGGGGACAGACGCAAAAGCCAGAATGTTCGTTTTGTCATTTTTAGGGTTCCGTATCCGTCTTACGGCACCCTATTACTAAGCCTACGTCTGTCTGTCTGTCTCTCTGTCTGTCCGTCTGTCTGTCCGAGGGCTGTATCTCTTGAACCGTAATTATGGCCGATATAACAACAAATAAGAAAAAGTAAAAAAAATCACGGGGTTCAAATACAAGAAACTAAAAAGTGTATGCGCGCCATCTACCGAAAACAGTATGAAGCAGCGCTGACCATGGCATGGCGATACGGAACCCTCGGTGAGCGAGTTCGACTCGCACTTGGCCGGTTGTTTATACAAGTTGCCGACTGATTTTGTACCACCGTACTGGAAGAAAGATGGCTGCATAGCCAGCAGTCCCGGCTGTGTTGTCCTAGAATACAATGTAAACAAAAATCCAAAGCGAAGTTTCCCGTACGTATGGCACTTTTCTCGGAGGTGATATTGGCTGGTCGGAACATGTGCTCTGGTCCCTCAGACGCTGACCATGGCATGGCGATACGGAACCCTCGGTGAGCGAGTTCGACTCGCACTTGGCCGGTTGTTTATACAAGTTGCCGACTGATTTTGTACCACCGTACTGGAAGAAAGATGGCTGCATAGCCAGCAGTCCCGGCTGTGTTGTCCTAGAATACAATGTAAACAAAAATCCAAAGCGAAGTTTCCCGTACGTATGGCACTTTTCTCGGAGGTGATATTGGCTGGTCGGAACATGTGCTCTGGTCCCTCAGACTCGGACATAGCTATATATATGATACGGCAAAGGCTTAAAATTGCCCTCCCTTGATGATGACATCAATGAAATGGAAGACCTAGAGAAATACCCTGCTTCCCATAATACAGAGAATCCTAACTTGCCTAAATAATACCTAAATAAAGTAGCAATTAAGTAATGTGCTGTTATGTGTTTTTGGTTCAATAAATACAATTTGAATTTGAATTAGGAACGCATTGATGACTTAGAAGTAATAAACAAATATTTATAACCAAACATTCGATACTGCTAAGTACTCTCTTGTCTACAACGTTTACATTTAAACTGCAATCTTCAATTGTTTAATCTTTAGGATTATTTCGTCGGTCCAACGTATCAGTCCCGAATTTTCAAGAGTGGGGTCTCGGAATATTTTTGACGTGTACGTTTTTCAAAATTTGCCTTCGTTTTATTCTTTTAAGGTGAGGACACAGGGGGACCGGCTCTCGGCGGAACGAATCTTTGTTTTTAATCTTTGGATACACTGAGCTTGGGTGGATAAAATTTTTTTTCCACAAGATTTTGTGGGCATTTCACGCACCTATAATTATCGCATGTAGTTTTAGTGAGATGGTGTTATCTGGGTTGGGATAATTTATGAGGAATGATTGCTCTAATATCACTGTGTGCTTTTCCTTCTAATCTGCTAATTTCAGGATATAAGAAATTATGGTTTACTCATTGTTCTCGCTCATTCCCTAATTTTCTGTAGTAATTAATATTATTAATTCTGTATCGATTTGATTATATTATGTAGGATATTCTAGATTATGCCTCATTGGTGATTTGTGGCCATTTTCACCGCTTCCAATAAAGTCTAGTCCAATTAGTCGGTTACAGTGACATGTCTCTTAGGCTAACGATTTGATTAAGCGGGGGAAGTGGGGGATACGGGGGGAGAGGGGTTCGTTTGGGGTATCCCCCCCCCCTCCGCGGAAGGGGAAGGGAGAAGTGGGGGAGGCAAACACGTAATATGACTCAGTAAGGGGAGAAGGGTGAGGGGGTGCTATGCTAAGGGGGGGGGGGGGGGATAATTCTCTCCTGAATACTCCCCCCCCCCCCTTCATTGGAGATATACTTATGCACTTTTCGGTACTTATCAGTTTACTACACAAAAACGAAAATATAAAAAAAATTAGGATTGCCTCTTCTCCGGCTTTTAAAAACACTCTAGGGAATAGCCATACTAACAGGTTATGTCGGGGTGGTGAATTTTGTACTAAATTTTAAATTTCACTGATATTTGGATATCTTAAAAAAATTATTTCTCCAACAGCATAAGTCTCCGGCAAAAAATTCTTTTTGCTAATAATTCCTTAAATCCTCACCTACCATTCCCAGCTACCAGCAATTACAGCGCACCCAAGTTCGTCTTTCTGCCACTTCATATCAAAGTTGTGCAATAAAGACAACGATATTTTTTCCGTTGATTTCTTGTGGGAACGGTTCATGGGTCTCGGACATCCATACGTCCTTGTGTATTAATGTATGTATAATTTTTAATTGTCTTTTTCCTATCATTGTCCATTTCCTATATCGCGCTTGTTTCTGTAAAATGTTTTCGGAGCAATCAAGTATTTATATCTATTTAAGTAGCCCTGCGGATACTCATGTTGGAAGGCAAAATTAACTAAGTTACTGTTGCCCTCCCAGTCTTATATCCCTGCAATATGTAACCGAGGTCTTAAGTCGCCGACTTTTCGAAAAGTTGACGATATAACGAGGCCCCGACTGCTGTCGATTGTTTTTGAATTTCAAATCCAGCGCTTTGTATTTCTCGATCGCATTCAATGTCGATGAGATGTGATTCAGGAGGTGAATTCGGTACCAGAATCGATAATCGAGATCGTATATCGTCAACCTCGATAGCTCGGCATGCATCACCGTTCGTTCGTTGAAGTTAAACACACTGTGTCGTGTTTGACTTCAAACACGACACAGTGTGTTTCGTCCAGTTCAGTGTAGCCGGCACGACCGAAGGGAAGCACTGACATGACACCTAGTTCACCAAGATGTTAAGGGCTGACATCAGGGATGTAGTAGATGATGTAGCCAACCGTGTCAGTAAGAAAAAACCGGCCAAGTTTTTTTTATGTAATCCGATATGTGTGGCTGAGTCGGAGAGGCCAAAGCGCATGCTCTGACCAGCCAATATCACCTCCGAGAAGGTAGGTGCCATACCGGAGACTTCCCTGGAGTCGAAGTGCGAGTCGAACTCGCGCACCGAGGGTTCCGTATCGCCATGTCATGGTCAGCGCCACTCATGCCATCTATGGCGTGTTTTATGAAATGCTTAATATTAGTTAAAATTCATAATTAGTTAAAATGCTTCATACTCTTTTCGGTAGATGGCACGGATACACTTTTTAGCTTCTTATATGGGACCGCCGTGAATTTTTTACATTTCTTATTTTTATTATTTTTATTATTTGTAGTTATATCGGCCATAATAACACGTATTCTGTGAAAGTTTCAACGGGCTACCTATTACGGTTCAAGACAGCCCTCGGACAGACGAGCAGACAGACAGACAGACAGCGCAGGCTTAGTAATAGTGTCCCGTACGACGGAAACGGAACCCAAAAAACACTGGGCGAGGTCGAACTTTAGATGGGTTACCGTCCGTTGCGGCTGGCGTGGTTCGGATTCCACGTTAAGGCGGAAATAAGACTCAAACCGTGCTACCCGAGCACTGATGATTGAAACACGAACCGTATGCCGATGTAAATAGGTGCGAGATTCATTCTACTCGTGCGGTGGCTGATACGTCGCGCCGACGATGAACGTTTGCGCGAAAATCACACTATTTATTAAATTTCACGTGTTGGAAAGATGGAACAAAATATTTATTTCGCTACGATTGTAAGGAAAAATATTATCTATATTTCTATGAGGGTCTTGTATTGAAACAATTTATGCTTCTCAAGATAATTTAACTTGAATGTACAATTTTAGCACTTTTCGTTATTTTTTGGAGATTTATTTAACACCTGTTCAAAGTAGTAAAATATATATTTTTTTCGCTATGTTTGTTAACTAAAGATCAATACATAACATATATTTTTTACAGATTATTTATCTTTATCAATAGCTCAATAATTTCGTTTCAAGTTGACCTTTTGACCCTTATTCTCGCCTTAAACTGTAGAATGCTCAATTACATTTGACTCGCCTTGTGTATTCCATTTTGTATATTTTGATATTGATTTTGATACATTTTAAATAAATATTTTCCACCCTCTTCTTTTCTATTCTATTCGACATGTAATAATTTCACTCAAAGTTACATACACGACACTCGATTTGGCGAATACTGAATAGATCCTACAGAACTTGTACCACGCGTACTGATTATTTAAATTGCAAAAGTGTAAAAGGAAATACCCGAAGAACGAGTGACTCCAGGGTACGCAATTTATCCTGGAGCCACTCGGGACGAAGCCGTTGTTAATTTTAATCGGTCTCTTATTCAGCTGCTCTGTTCTGCTGTCAATCTCACCACACACAATTTCTCCAAAGATATTCAGTACTGGATTTGCCGGCGGCTTCGCTCGCGTGAATTTTTTAGTTTATTCGTTAAGAGGATTGTACTAGTCAATTGTACTAGAAAGGAAAAAAAAAACAAAACAAAAACATGTTCTACTTCAAATAAGGCTTCTTCAATTCAGTTGATTAATCCTAGTGTAGATCAATATCTTATGAAAAGATAAAAAATATTTAATGAGCCCTCACGGACAATATTTTTAGGTTAAACGACATATTTATTAGGTATATGAAATGCCATAATAAAGAGCGTTAATTTATTTAAAGAATCAGTAGAAAACCTGGTTAAGTGAAACTATTGTTTTTAAGTTTACTCTGTTATTGGTTATAGTCATTTTAAATGTTTACGGATTAACAGTAGGTACTGAAGACATACATAAGTCGACGTTTCGCCCGCTACGTCACGAGCTTTTTCAGGAATTGCGGGAGTTCCTGGAGTCGACGTCTGGTGTCTGTTGTACCAGACGTCAAACTGTTTACCGCTCGTGACGTAGCGGGCGAAACGTCGACTTATGTTAGCCTTCAGTACCTACTGTTAATCCGTAAACATTTAAAATGAATATAAGTGAAACTATATTTTGATTTACCAAGTCTTACGTACGGGTACTACGCACGAATAAAATAAAATAAATACAAATAAGTACAAATCAAAACATATCAAATAAAAATAAAAATTTACCAAAACTATTCAACAAGCATTCCCCGCTCAGTATTCGCAAGAGATGCGTAGAAACAAAACGAATTCGCAATAACCACCCACAACTACAAGAATGCCTTGTATTTGCGTTTTGCGTTTTTTTTATCGAAAGCATATGTTATTGCCTCGCGGTGGGTTCGCGAAGAATTATTGAAAACGCTCTGGTGGGCACCGCGGCGGCGGCAGAGAAGCCTCCTCAGGCTGTGGACCGGTTTCACATTATTTTGCTCGCCGCGACTAACACTGAACCTTCGTTTGTACCGTTGGACAAAACTGTAGTGTACATTATTTTTAATTATTATTATTTTGAAATACATTTTATAGTTTTGTTCGTCGTCAGCCGTTTTGTTCCTTTTTAGGTATCCGTACCCCAATTCAATTTATTATCTTTAGGTAATAAGGTTAAACTTAGGTTCTTCAACATACAATACAATAAGGTACTTAAATCTTTATAGTTCTATGTTATGGTCAAAGCAAGAAATAGGCCATCGTCAATCAACTAAACCAGGTATATTAAGATAACACAACTTCGGTGATCAAGTTTGTTATCACAATTTAAATAACATTTAATAAAAACAAATGAAATTACATAATTTTCAGAATAAAAATTTCAAATTCAACCTCGTACGTAAACCTATTTTTAAGCCTACGCCGTCGTCGGTCTGTATTTATTTCCTACTGCTGTATCTTTGAAACCGTAATAGCTAGCCGTGTTCACAGAATATGTGTTACTACGGCGGATATAACAACAACATATCACACACGCTGAATCCCGACAATCAGGGTGAGCAGAGTAATCGGTGTTGTGCTGCAAGAAATCTGGTAAATTACAGCACAACACCGACCACCACGTTTCGCAAAGTATTCGAACAAGATTCAATCGATCAAGCAGCAAGTAAGGCACGAAGACCCACCCGCTGCATGACTCGGTGGAAGTACCGTGCCAAGGTGAGAGGTGGCGAGCCTGTCGCCCTTTAGCACGGAATCTTGTCCTTATCCCTTAGTCGCCTTTTACGAAATGCATGGGGAGAGATGCAGTGGGGTTATTCTTTTAAGTACTGGCCCCACACGGTACAATAAATAACAAAAAATTTAAATTAAAAACTTAATACAAGAAACATTGTTTAATTTTTTTTTTTTGTTGCGCTGAAACCTCGGTGCGCAAGTTCGACTCACACTTGGCCGGTTTTTAGCGTTGTTCTTATTGAATTTTTGTGTGTGTATTCTTGATATAGGTGGGTAGCTATATAGAAAAATGCTTTATTTCTCCAAGAAATATTTAACATAAATAATAAGCAAATTAGAACATTTACATGAAGTACGGCACGACCGAAGGGAAGCACTGACATGGCACCTAGTTCACCAAGGTGCTATGGGCTGACATCACGGATGTTGTAGGTGATGTAGCCAACCGTGTCAGTTTCGATAAAAAACAAAATCTCCTGCGAACGCATCTGTCAAGTTTTAGGTAAGTAGTCATTTTTTTATGGAAACTGACACGGTTGGCTACATCCTACAACATCCGTGATGTCAGCCCATAACACCGGGTGAACTTGGTGCCACGTCAGTGCTTCCCTTCGGTTGTGCCGAATACACTGAACTGGACGGAAAACACAAACTATTTACATAGCCGTTTAGACCGACCTTTCATTCAGTGCGGTGGTATCAACCCGGGCGGGTTAAACCCTACCACCTAGTAATATAAGGAGGGAGTCATATCCCTTAGTCGCCGCTTTTACGACATACACGGGGAGAGATGCAGTGGGGCTATTCTTTTAAAGAACTCGCCCTACACGGTACAGTAGTTACTAAAATAATTTATTAGCCATGAAAAATAAAATAAATTTTGCAATTTTAATTGTAATGTTACAACTCCGACTACGTGCTTGCATTGCCAACGGTGCTGATATACAGAAATCGAAGAGACGAAACCGTAAAAATAAAATAAAACACCTGAGTGGGGTTCCACGACCTTAACCCACTCGCCAAATACAATAATCGTTATTTAAGGTTATCGATTTTGTAAGTGTTAACATCCACCGGCCGCTATCTCCCCGCTCCTTTATTCTTTTTACCCGACTGCGCAAAGCAAAAAGGAGGGTAACGTTTTCGAGTGTATGTATGTATGTCTATTTCTATGGCACGCGCTTTAAATGAATGAAATGAAACGAAAGGTTTATTTATTTTTCATAAGTAGGCAGGTTTGCAACATACACTTATGAGAACAGTTATAAATATTAACTAATAACATGTAGGTACCTAATAACTATGAAAAATAGGGTCTGGGCGTAGCGTATGATACTGCTTCCCGTTCGGAACCGGTGTAAAACTGTAGGTCATTTCCCTTGCCCCTTACCATCGACATCTATTTTATAGATCGAACGTCGTACGATGCAACCTGTGCTAGACGTCGGTACAAGTGTGCGTGCACACACACGCAGTATTGTGATACGTGACACGATCCCGACGACGATACTATCGCGCGCTCGTCCCCACCCGCCCACAGATGACAAGAACGAGCGAGAAAGACGTCATGCGGCGCGTTTGCCGTCTTTCCGCCCACTCCCATCACCAGCAGGCAAGCGAGAACGAGAACGCGATACCACCGCACCGTCACACTATCCTATCCGTGACAGCATGGCTTCTTAACACGCCGTAACATGCTCAAGCGAAACAAACAACAACGTTTGTCACTGTCACTCTTTATAACAGCAACCGGGCATGCTGCACACACGCGTCACCAACTCGATACAGACATGCGTGCGTTCAACACGCGCCGCACACGCCGTATGAAGCGGCTGTCCGTGAAATCTGCATTATATGCGGTTCTCGTCGAGAACATATTTGTTCGGGAGTGATGTATGGGATGGGCCAATCTATAAAATAGATATCAATGCCCCTTACTAGGTGGTAGGCTCAAATTAGCCGACTGGGTTGCTACAACCGTACTGGATGTAAGATGGCCACATAGCAGCCTCGGCTGCGTTCTCCTCTAGTCCAGTATAGCCAGCAATCCAGGGAAGTCTCCGGTATGGCACCTACCTTCTCAGAAGTGGTATTGGCTGGTCGAAGCATGCGCTTTGGCCCCTCCGACTCAGCCACCCATACCGGATTACATAAAAAAAATTATACTGCGCCGAGACGACCCAGCATTGCTGATTTTAAGCCCAGCGTCCAGAATATTCTATTTCACAGCTGTAATATTAGATTTTCTTTAATAAATAAATAGAATTTTAATAACAAAAAAGGCAAAATAAATATGTATAAATGTAGCCTAAACGGCTTGATGGATTTCAACTTAAGAGGTGTCGTTAGATTCGTTTTAATTGTGGAAGTGCTTATAGGCTATTAAAAATGTGAAAATTCAAAATGGCGGCCTCTAGGCGCCATCTTGTGTAAGGTTGAAAATAGTTTTTCCTCAAACCCCATCGAGTAGGGTATCATTATGAAGAGCTCGAAAAGGCGATTAAAAAAACCCGACGGTTAAAAAACTGAAGGAAAGATCAGCCTCGATAGCTCAGTGGTGCAGACAGTCAACTGTCGCTATTGAATGTTAAGCAACGCTGGGTGCGGTCAGTTATTGGATGGGTGACCGCTGACCGTTGGAGGCTGACCGAGGTTCGGATTCCTCGTAAAACTGTAGGTCCCTTCCCTCCTAGTCTTACTTGGTGGTAGGGTTTAACCCGCCCGGGTTGGTACCACCGCACTGAATGAAACGTCGGTCGAAACGGCTATGTAAATAGTTTGTGTTTTCCGCCCAGTTCAGTGTAGCCGGCACGATCAAAGGGGGAAGCACTGACATGGCACCTAGTTCACCCGGTGTTATGGGCTGACATCACGGACGTTGTAGGTGATGTAGACAACCGTGTCAGTTTCCATAAAAAAAAAAAAAGTAGGAAATGTTACAGTCGGGCGTGTAGTTGGATTCAAATAGACAGATAGCCCGCCTACAGCATTTCCTACTGATCTTTCATTGTTTCCTTCAGTATTTTCGCAGTCGGGTTTTATTAATTTTTTATTTTATTTTTTTCTCTCGCCACCCCACCGACCAACCGCGCCCCGGCCCCGAGGCAACTTTTGGTTTATCAGAATTGTGTAGTCTCTTCTTTCGGGGCTGCGCGGTAAGTTAGGCGAATTTTAAGCACAGCCTCTTTGGAGAGCCAAGTGAACTTTGCAATTGTGCAGATATTTCATCCGCGAGTTTTAAGAACTTTCATTGTTTGTAACGGAAAACTTTTCGGGAATACCGTTCTACTTTAAAAAAACACACACATTTTTAAGGTTCCGTATCCGTCGTACGAGACCCTATTACTAGCCTACGCCGTCTGCCTGTCTGTCGGTCTGTCTGTATGTATGTCCGAGCGCTGTATCTCTTGAACCGTAATAAGGTACCCCGTTGAAATTTTCACAGAATATGTGTTGTTATGGCCGATATAACAACAAATAATAAAAATAAGAAAAAGTTAAAAAATTCACGGGGTCCCCATACAAGAAACTAAAAAGTGTATGCGCGCCATCTACCGAAAATAGTATGAAAGCATTTTAACTAATCCATAGAGGGCGTGAGTGGCGCTAACCATGACATGGCGGTACGGAACCCTCGGTGCGCGAGTTCGACTCGCACATGGCCGGTTTTTTTTTTCACCTTGACACCACCGCTTCAAAGTAATACCTATTTCCAAACTTAATATAAATGGTCTGGTTGAAATGATACCATTCCTTGGAGCATTTATTTAAACAAAAAATAAAAAAAAATTTAAACGTTTGAAAATTTTTTTTTTTTTGAGACAATGAGTTAGCCTCATAGCATGTGTCAGGTGTGCAATCCGTAGAGCATTTCGTATGGATAGTTTGGGTTGAATAGTAAGGAATGACCCCCTTAATTTAAAATGAATACATCAACCGGCACACCCACACACGGCACACACACGGTTTCTACAGCGAGATTTTCGAAATGGCGAAAACAGCAATAAAATTTTTAGAGCAGTTAAAATAAACGACACCTATAAAACTTATGTAAAATAATTTTATTAGATCGTTTATATATGTACAATTCAATATAGCTACAAAGCCCGAAAATGCCACACATAACGCAGACGATAACACCAAACTCGATCGCGAAGATCTCGTAAATAAACGATAAATCGAATAAAACGTCGCTCCATAAAGAGGGAACATCTTCGAAAGAATGTCACGCAAGCTCTGTAATGACAGTCGTAAAGAGTCGCGGAGAAATACTTAATCAGACCAAACCAGAGGACTTAATTAAAAAAAATAAAGGTTGGAGTTACGAATATATTAAACTATTAGCGTCGATAAATTTTTAAATACGTTAAAACTGATCGTTATCGAAGGATTTAAATATCACCTCCCACGCTCTCAATCAAGTGTTGGTGCATCCCGTTCGCTCAGATTTTTCGTGTAGTTCGTTTCGTCGGTTCCTGTTGAATTTGCCCAGATTGAAATTGTAATGTAGATACGTATAGTTTTATTTGAAATATTTTTTTTAGACGAAACATCTCATGGACACATTTTCTGGATTGGCGAAGAAATATCTTATTTATAATGGAGGCTCGTATTGAACGATTTCCACGGTGTTACGCCGACAATATTTCACCTGGGTCACCCATCCAAGTACTGACCGCGCCAAGGTGTTCTTAATGACGGTCGACCGACCGAACCACTGACCTACCGCGGCTGACAAGCTATTGAATGTTAAATTTATTAACATTGCCTTTTATAAAGTAAATTCAACAAATCCGACAAATGTTTCAGATATAATTTTATATTTCCGAAAAATTACAAGTTCTTTAAAATATTTCTCCCAAAATATTGCAAATAGCGGACCAGTATATTCAGAATGTCATTTTTGAAAATCAAAATATTAATAATACAACTTGACAGACTTACGATTAACTACAGCAGCTTGATTATTATCGAAAGCATGTAATACATATTAATGCACACCAAAGCCAGGACCACAACGAGCTAATAAGCCAACAAGACGTTTAAGCTCAGTAATCTCCGATTATCTCCGCCGATCCTCGATATTCTCCAATTATTTTCAATTTAACCTCCGCAGAGATAAATGTTGGCAACAGAAACAATCCTGGCACCACCGACGATGGCGACGGTGGCACGGGGCAAAATCTTTTAAGTCCACGTCCCTCCGATATCTTAATCTTCTTAATAATGTGCACTGTAGACAGAATTATTCCCAGGCCGCCTTCGCTTAAAACTGTTTGCCTTAGTTCCTTGGGAGTTGCTAAAATTGGAGCCTAGGGATATTTTCGTTTGGCAAGATAATGAAACTTTTGGCGTAGAAAAATATTACGTTGGTATTAAATTAATATTTACCGTTTTATTATGTCTATAATCGTACTACGTTGTTTATAGACGTATTTAGAACATAATAAGATTAATTTTCTTGTTATTCTCGTCAGTTTCATTGTGCCATTAACAAAACCATTGTGCCCTCGGAAGTTTGTATGTGTTGAAAATTCAGAAGATAATGAAAAAAATATAAAAAAAAACTTTAAAAAACAAGCTTTTATAAAAAATGCACAAAACTAAAAATAAATACTTTTGGTTTTCGTTTTGTCTTAAAAAGCTTGTGTAAAGAAAATACATACATACGTATCAAACAATTACTGTCCAATTAAATTAATTTATGTATCAATGCAAAAGTGTTTTTTTATTTATGTATTTTTTTATAAAATATTGTTTTTAAAAAGGTTTTTGCTATGTGCTTTTTAGTTTAGAAGTTTTTTAAAATATTGAAGAGGTTCGTGGGGTCAATATGTTGGAGAGATCGAAGGGGGAGGGTGTTTTTTTAATGACCACAAAGAAGTATAACTTCTAATGCGCGTACACTTTTTTTTACAATCACGCACCAATTTTTTTTACTATTTTGAGTATACTAAATTGCATTGTAACCAGAACCAAAAGGGTGTGCAAAATTTCCGCTCAATCAGTTGGGCGCACAGAGCATCAAATACCTACCGCACGCGCCTTTCATGCTCTGTGGTTGGGCGGAACTGGTATAAAATTTAGTTGCAAGATTTCAAGATTTGACCCATACTAACAAGTGAAGTTACATAAAAACTTGTAAAAAGTGTTTTGGCTAAATGACATAAAGTTGAAAATGCAATAACAAAAGACACCATAAACGATCAGTAGTCACAACAATCGAACCTTAAATTATTATTTTTGATATACTTAGCATCTTTTCAGGTTATGCAAAGAAGAATGTACACAGAAGATAGTAAAACCAGTATTCAATATTAATATATTTTTATTTTCAATACAAGAATATTATAAAAATGTAGTAGGTATTCCATAAAAACAAACCAAAATTCATATATTTGAAATTATTACCGAAATTAAAAACAAACTACTAACACATCCATAAAAAAAATAAATAAACGTCATAGGTACAAAATGATATTGTTAGATAAATAATCTAATTATAATATGTAGAAGATTAAATCCAATGTGCCATAATCCTAAAAGATAATCTATACATATAATAAAATCGTAGAGGTAAGAAAGTCTGTACATTGAATGTATTCGGAAAAAAACTAACCAGGGTGGCTTAAAATGAGATACTGAACATGTTAGAACAGTTTTTAAAATTTTTGTTTGTTTGTTTGTTTGTCTGTACGCGCATCACGCAAAAACCACTGAACGGAATTAGACGAAACTTTGTATAGTGGCAGTTTATATGCCGGGTTAACATAATACGTAAAAAAAAATAACAAAAATAAAAAAAAATTACAATTATAAACATTATTGCGCGTTTAAAATCACGTAGTCCAAAGTACATAATTATATCTTGAGAACTGGCAGCAAATACAATTTGAATAAAATATTCATTCGAAATTTAAAAATAAGTAGATACAACGAAAATGACAGTTCTTCTTTTTTATAACTTGAACACAATAGTCTATACATATTTATTCTTTCTATACATATCATAAAATCGTAAATGCAAAAATGTCTATTTGTACGCGCATCTCGCAAAAACCACTGAACGGAATTTGACAAAACTTTTTATAGTGACAGTGTGATGAACATAATAATTAAAAAATATAATAAAAATCACGTAATCCAAAGTAAAGGTAAAAAACAATTTTAAATGTCATGTTGACAACGGAGAATTGTCATCTCGGCGTGAGCTGGCCGGTGACAAATTGTTTGATAAATAAAAATAATAATTGAAAGTCGAAGTTATGTCGCTTTCATTGGTGCAATAAAATTTATATATCTGTTGCCCGCGGCTTCGCTCGCGTGAAATTCGTATTTAAAAAAAAGAAAGTAAATAACTAAAGGCGGGCCCGAAGGCGGATCTGCGCTCACGGAAACGATATTCTTTCTCGATGAAAGTAACTAAGGGCGAGGCGGAAGGCGGAGCTGAGTTCAGGAGGAAGAAAAAAATTCTTGAAGAAAGTAAGTAACTAAGGGCGAGGCCGAAGGCCGAGCTCTATTCTGGAAGACCATAAACCTTCTCGAAGAAAGTAAGTAACTATGGGCGAGGCCGCAGGCCGAGCTGCGTTCAGGAAGAAGCTAAACCATCTTGAAGAAAGTAAGTAACTAAGGCGAGGCCGAAGGCCGAGCTACGTTCGGGTAATTGAAAAACCATCTCGAAGAAAGCAAGTAACTAAGGGCGAGGCCGAAGGCCGAGCTGCGTTCAGGAAGAAGCTAAACCATCTTGAAGAAAGTAAGCAACTAAGGCGAGGCCGAAGGCCGAGCTACGTTCTGACAAATGATAAACAATCTCGAAGAAAGCAAGTAACTAAGGGTGAGGCCGAAGGCCGAGCTGCGTTCAGGAAGAAGCTAAACCATCTCGAATAAAGTTAATTAATATTAAGATTGGGTTAATTTAATTTAAATTTTATTATAAAGTCCACGCTTCTAACGGCAAATATACCGTGCATCCTAGAACCTCGCGGTTATTCCCGGCTGGATGGCAAGAGGCCCGATGCTATCACCTTAGTGCCATGGACTAAGGGTAGTTCTTTGATGTGGGACGCCACTTTTGTTCTCACATTGGCTCCAAGTCACGTTAGGACATCTTCAAGAGCGGCTGGCGCGGCCGAGGCTGGGGCGGAGAGCCTCAAACGCAGCAAATATAGAAATATAAATCAAGATTTCGAATTTGTTGTGTTTGCGGTTGAAACCCTCGGTCCGTGGAGCAGTGAAGCCAAAAGAGGCTTGAGCTGGTTGACGCAACTGGTGTCCCGCCATCAAGGGCTTATGTACTTCATTCAAAGGGTAAGCCTTGCCATCCAGCGGGGTAATGCCGCAAGTGCTCTAAGAACATTTGAAAATGCCCGTTTTGATAGTTATTTTAGTGTTTGTTAGGTAGGTTTAATTCTTTAGTTATTAATATTACTTTTTTATTTTTATGAAATAAATAGATTGAGTAAACGATATTATATTCTATCGAAGAAAGGAAGTCTTTAAGGGCGAGGCCCGAAGGCGGAAGAGGGTTTTTGGTTTACCTGAACGCAGCTCGGCCTTCGGCCTCGCACTTAGTTCCTTCCTTTCTTCCAGAAGGTGTATCGTCTTCCTGAACGCAGCTCGGCCTTCGGCCTCGCCCTTACTTACTTCCTTTATTTGAGAAAGGTTTATCGTTTACCTGAAAGCAGCTCGGCCTTCGGCCTCGCCCTTAGTTAGTTACTTTCTTTAAGAAGGTTTATCGATTACCTGAACGCAGCTCGGCCTTCGGCTTCGCCCTTAGTTACTTACATTCTTCATTGGAATACGAATTTCACGCGAGCGGAGCCGCGGGCTCAGCTAGTAATAAATACAAATTAAACTTTATTACATGCAGAATACCATTAGATAAAGAAAAATTTCACACCATTCCATACGCTTCACAGTTCTTCACCGCTCAATCCAGATAAGCATAAAGTATACAAAGAAAGTCCATTACGCTCTCTTAACGCCGCGGACAATCGGCCAGCCAATATCTCACTCGGCTGCTATCTCGACGTTAAAATGAAGATATTTAGCAGCGGAGAGCTTTGTTAAGGAAGAAAGGTAGTCTAATTAATTAGTGCATTTCCATCGAGATAGTGTCCTCGGCAGAGACCAACATTTATCAGAGCGAGATTCGCTGATAGGGGGCAGCGCACGACGTTAGGTTGAACGGAGGAGAAAATGTGTTCGAGGAGTATATAGAGCCTGGAGGGTAGGCTTTTGAGGTTATCGACGATGATGATTATAATATTTTTTTAGAGATTTTATTTTATTGTTACCGCGACATGTGGCTTTGTTTCACCTATAAGTAGGTGTCTGTTAACGATGCCCATGGACATTCTGTGATGCATGGTGATTGCGAATGCCATGCCGGCCTGACAGGTGCCTATTGACGCCTCACTTGAAGGCGTTCTTCTGTTTGATTTAGTTATTCCAAATATTCGTCTATTCCCAGTAGTCCGGTTCGTAGTTCGGTTGACCGGACTACTGAGAATTTTTTTTCCCGTTAGTCGGATCGTAAAAATTAACCGGACTACTGGGAAAGAAAAGTCTTATTAGTACGGTCTCAAAATATATTCATTGTATTATATCTGTATGTTTATTTTACATAATATTTAACTTAAAAATTATTCTTGACAACAAAAAATACCTTTGTTTTCGTTTGGTCAGATTTTCAAATTCACTCATAAATTTCGTTATGGGTGTGGCTATACTGGGTGAATTTGTTTCCATGCCATATATTTCAGGGGATTATCTGTATAGAAAACTAAGAAGATTAAAAAAAAAGGAGGCAAAATTAAAAAAAAAAAACAATATTGAGTTGTCAATACGTTTTGTGGTTAGGTATTTACACAAATGTATGGATAACTCAATTCTTCTTCGAAATCGACTTAATTTTTTTTTCTGTCTACTTAGTAGTTTAAATATAGATTAACCCCCTAAATTATGCGGCATGGTACCTAATCATCACTCTGTATATTTTTCGGCAGTTTTACTAATAATGCCGGTATGGTGCCCCTAAATATGGCATAAAATATATGTAGATAGATGATTTAATAAATTATGCCTTGGATTTAATTAAAACTTAAGATTTAGAGGGTTAAATGCAAAAAGCAATTATTTTATAATCTGTCTGATTTCCAAACAACTCTTTTGTTTCTCGTTTCTGAGTTAAACCACAAGCTTTCATGTATACATTTAATTAACTAGTGCGTACTTATATGTAGTATAATTATAATTGATTATAGTTATATTCCTTATATTATATTTTATTTCCACACTCAAGTATTTTGCTACTACCTACTTATATCTCACAAAATACGACTCTCAAACATCCAAAGATTGACTGGGAGAAATTCCCGTAAGGGCTAAGTCCCTCATATAAATTACTTATCGTTTGTTTATGTAAAATGTTTTTTGAAGCAATACATGATTTCTATCTATCTATCTAGCTTTTAAACAGAATTGACGTGACGTAGTTTCACCAAAACTATTATTTCGGTATCTCCAATGCTCCCCACCCAACAATATTGTCAAAGGATCTGCCAGACTGTAAGCTTTCTTGTCTATTGAATGCCGACTCGCCTTCCAGCTTGTATTGGAATTTAATCTTGATATTTGACTACAGGAGTAATTGGTACTGCCTGCCTAGAGACCGTTCGATACAGTTATCAACATATTCGAACGAGATTGCAGAGAGAGATTCTTGTAATTAGTTTCACTTGTAATCTATTAGGAGACTAACGAAAGAAATGTATGGAGCGAATGTGAGTGGAAGAGTCGGGAAGGGTCGCCCTAGACGCACGTACCTGGACCAGATCGGGCATGTGCTCAAAAAGGGTCAATTGCAGAACTGGTAAACTCTGGAACGCTCTCCCTGCCCACATATTTCCCACCACGTACAGTCTCGGGTCCTTCAAGAGAGTCGTGAATGGGCACCTGTCAGGCTGGCATGTCATTGGCAGCCCGCGCATGCGACCGAATGTCCACGGGCGTCGCTAGACTCCTTATGGGTGGCTCGGCGCCACATGTCGCGCTTACTAAAAAAACCCATACAGATATTTTATCTCACGAAGTCCGTTTGGCTATGAATGTTGTCAGGCGTGCACATGCACATTGTTTTAGTGTGCTTAACCTCGAGATCGCTCAGTCACGATCGCGACGAGGTTCACGCACACAACACACACAAGCGTGCTTATGTAGACTCACAGGGTTCTGGTTGTATTGTGCCGTGCCGTGCCGTGCCGTGCCGTGCCGTGCCGTGCCGTGCCGTGCCGTGCCGTGCCGTGCCGTGCCGTGCCGTGCCGTGCCGTGCCGTGCCGTGCCGTGCCGTGCCGTGCCGTGCCGTGCCGTGCCGTGCCGTGCCGTGCCGTGCTGTGCTGTGTTTTGTTGTGTTGTGTTGTTTTTTTATTGTTTTTGATCATTCATGTGGCAGTAAGACTGCACTCGAACTTGTCACAATTTTTTCTATCCGGTTCGATTACACCCACGAAGAAGAACCGACAACTTGTCGAAGCTTCTTGAAGAAGCTTCGCAGGGTATATTTTTTACACATGTTGTTACAAGTAGGTACTTTAGTGACTAGCCACATAATAACACCGCCTACAGTCTATCGAAAACACGGCTTGAGAGCAAGATTAACAATTTTGCTGAGAGATCTGACTACAAAGACTTATTAATTATGTTTATCAGGTGTAAAGAGCCTTTGTCAAATTTTGATACTTACGTAATTTGTATCAACATAATTATGTTATTATATTAAAGATACTAAGATGTAGTATAAATTATTATCAAAAATAAGAAATAAAAATATATGAATATAAAGATACTTGAAGTATCAAGTTGTCAATGGGTTAATAAAATTGAGGTACTAATCGTACCTAGTCAAGAGTTAACTAATTATGCAGCCAGGTAAGTAGTATATACATAGGTATACCATTCAGATAATATGCTGCCAATTGGAGCAGGTCAGTCTCCACAAACAGCACCCGTTCACCCGTTCGGTAGTACACGTCACTACTACAACCAAAGCCAAACGGACTTCGTGAGATAGAACATATGTATGAACAAACATAATTATAGCTGTGGAAGTGGCGACAGAGGTGTGTCAGGATCGTGACGCGTAGAGATCCGTTGTCTCTGCCTACCCCGCTGGGTAACAGGCTTTACGTTATGTAAGTACGTATGTACTCGTATTATAAATTATAGTTTGACACACGTCCGTCTGAATTAGCTTTTATTGAACGACGTTTAGAATATAAAATAAAAACGGTTTTTTTGTGACCAATATTTTTTTTTAAACATCTAATAAGTGTATAGAAATACAAATAATGCGTTCTAAAATTATATTAAACATTGCCGAGGTAGCCACTGGAGAGTTTTTTGGTTCTGTTAATATCATTAAGTTTCACTTTAGAGAAATAAGTGTGTATGCTTATAACAAGTAATGTACCTAAAATAGTTTTGTGAAATTGTCTGTCCTTTAAGAAAATAAACCTAAAACCTTTAAAATTAAAACGAAAGCATCAAATTAAAACTACTTTGACTTATTTTTCTCACGAGCCGCGGTGCTGGGCCCATAGCCAGTTGCCTACTTGCCTATAAAGATGGCTTAATCTGCAAATCGGACAACTCCATTTTGGGTAATTTTACAGGAGAGCGAAAAAACTGATTGATGAAAAATGAGACAACTCCCCAGATGAAATTCAAACAAACGCACAGCTCTGTCACCAACAGCGGAGTTGTCACAATTTCGGTGTTGCAACCAATATGGGATGGAGTTGCAATATATTTGTGCGGTCTGTATTTTCTGAAACTTAGGATTTTCGGAGTTGATAGCTTTGCAAGAATATAGATAATATTTAGACCAATAAAACGACATCAAAATGTCCATACCCCCCAAAAATGGAGTTGTCCGATATGCATAATCCGGGACTGGAAAGGAGACAAAATGGCACTGAACGCCGCCGCCGGACTTGCATTAATGAGAGTTTAAGTCCACTCGACCGTTGAAATTAATTCCGTAGAAATTAAAGTTTGAGGAACTCACCACATTCATTTTTTTCTGCTAAACTTAACAAAGATCACGTTTTTGCAGCACGGGCTTTAATATTATATGAAACTAGCTTGTGACTGCGGCTACCGCTCGCGTGGCAGTCGGCTCAGTAAGATATGTTTTTTATGTAAACCAACGTGGTGGCCGTCCCTAGAGACCAATATGGTGCAGTCGATCGACAGAGCCAAAATCACCACTGCTCGCGAAACCACGCTTAGTTAGGTGCAATGCCAACAGATTTGCGGATTGTTGCTAGGCTATCTAGCCTGGGTTAAAGGATTCGTGAAACACATTCGCCGGAAGAAGTTCCACACCCGAGCGGTGCTATAGTTCACCATGGGTGTCGCTGCAATTAATTCACGGAAATTTCGATCAAAGCGGAAACTAGCGATAATGTTAGTGAATACCGCTCCTGGGCTAAGTATTTTGATCACTACTAGAACCTCGAGTAGTGCAATGTCACTGGCTATAGAAAAAAATAACTACTTGGCAATATTTCAAAATAGGTAAATATTTTTCTGGTCTCACCAAAATCACATTATTTTTGCATAATTATTACCTAATACAAAATAATGCCGCGGAGACCGTCGATGCGTGGGCATCAGAATCAAAAGAGTTCGTCGACAAGTCTGGTACCCACGGGTCAAGCTCAAGCCTCATCTCGTGCGGAGAATTAGCCTTCAAATTCAGAGGGACAACGTGGCCAGTGTGTTGCGTTGCGTACCGCGCTGGGGTGACGATGGTCGAATTGGACGAAAATGTCGTCCTTTAATGTTATGTATTTTAGTTTTAATTTACGAGTATATTATGATTAATGTCTCGTATATCGCATAAATGATAGAACCTAACGGAGGAACCACCGAATGGTCATGTAATTTGTTAGTAATGTGCATAAATTGTAAATTATTATTAAATATTGTTATTTAGTCTTATTCATTTATGCTAACCTATTTTTTTAGGCAGGAGTAACTATTTAATCTAATCAAGGCTAGGCTTTATGTATATATATATATATACAAACAAATTGAATCGATTAATTTTCGCAGCAAGGAGAATGTATGTCAAAATGTATTTTTTTTTTTTTTTTTTATGGAACCTGACACGGTTGGCTACATCACCTACAACATCCGTGATGTCAGCCCATAACACCGGGTGAACTAGGTGCCATGTCAGTGCTTCCCTTCATTTCATGTCGGCTACACTAAACTGGACGGAAAACACGAACTATTTATATAGCCGTTTCGACCGACGTTTCGTTCAGTGCGGTGGTACCAACCCGGCCGGGATAAACCCTACCACCTAGTAAGGTAAGAAGGGAAGGGACCTACAGTTTAACGTGGAATCAGAACCACGGTCAGCCTCCAACGGTCGAGCGGTCACCCATCCAATCACTGACCGCGCTCAGCGTTGCTTAATAACAGTTGACTAACCAACCGCGCCACTGAGCTACCGAGGCTGACGAATTTTCTTATCCCTTAGTCGACTTTTACGACATGCGACGGGGAGAGATGCAGTGGGGCTATTCTTTTTAAGTACCGACCCCACACGGTACAGAATGTCTTTTGAGATTTATGTATAACTATTGTTACTCCTCGTTGAATCTCCAGGTTTTTGTCGGCTGCACTTTAGATAATTGCATTCTTTGCGCCCAGTTTTTTACGGTGCTGCAAACTTGTCCTTCTTGAAACAAAGAACTTTATTGATCGTAAAGTACCTAGTGTCTGTTTTTACTTATCAATATTTTTATTAACATTGGACAGGTGTCGCGTGAAATACTGTTTTAATGGGTTTCCAATGGCAATTTTTCTTATGGAAACTGACACGATTGGCTACATCACCTACAACATTCGTGATGTCAGCCCCTCGGTCAGCCCATAACACTTTGGTGAACTAGTGAAATACAGCACTGACATGGCATTTCAGTAATTTATTTCGGTCGTGCCGGCTACACTGAACTGGACGGAAACACGAACTATTTTTATAGCCGTTTCGACCGATTTTTCATTCAGTGCGGTGATAAAAAACCCGGGCCGGTTAAACCCTAACGCCTAATAAAGTAAGAAAGGAAGGGACATACTTACGTTATTTATGTAACTTTGGATAGGTAACTTTTTTATGTAATCCGGTAGGGGCGGCTGAGTCAGAGGGGCCAAAGTGAATGATCCGAGCAGCCAATATCACCTCCGAGAAGGTAGTCCGTAGTAGGTGTACCGTGTGGGGTCGGTACATGTACCGTGTGGGGTCGGTACTTAAAAAGAATAGCCCCACTGCATCTCTCCCCGTCGCATGTCGTAAAAGTCGACTAAGGGATAAGAAAATTCGTCAGCCTCGGTAGCTCAGTGGCGCGGTTGATTAGTCAACTGTTATTAAGCAACGCTGAGCGCGGTCAATGTTTGGATGGGTGACCGCTCGACCGTTGGAGGCTGACCGTGGTTCGGAATCCACGTTAAACTGTAGGTCTCTTCCCTTCTTACCTTACTAGGTGGTAGGGTTTATCCCGGCCGGGTTGGTACCACCGCACTGAACGAAACGTCGGTCGAAACGGCTATGTAAATAGTTCGTGTTATCCGTCCAGTTTAGTGTAGCCGACATGAAATGAAGGGAAGCACTGACATGGCACCTGGTTCACCCGGTGTTATGGGCTGACATCACGGATGTAGTAGGTGATGTAGCCAACCGTGTCAGGTTCCATAAAAAAAAAAAAAAAAATAGTCACCATACCGGAGACTTCCCTTCAGATTGCTGGCTATATTAGAGGGGAACACAGTCGAGGCTGCTATGCGGCCATCTTGCATCCAGTACGGTGGTACCAATCCACTAGCAAGGGACAAGCGAAGAAGGGACGTACAGCTTTACATCGGATCCGAACGGTGAAGCAGCAGGCGTACGTAAATTTTTCCATCACAAAAAAACTCATTGGTACGTACGCCGACCGGATTCGAACATCGGACCTCTCGCAAGAGAACCCGACTAGCAGACCACTCGGCCACCTGCCGCTTAAATCTACCTAGATCTGGCCTGTAGACTGTGATACGGATGGCTAAGGACAGCTGGTGTACTGCTTTGAATTCCATCTCGCGAGCCCACCGAGGGGTATTCAAACTGCTGGCCGGCACAAACACTTCCTGTACTGTATTGTGCTAGCTCGCTGCGGCTTCCAAGCCGTTGCCAGCGTCGAATAAATTTAGCACTGGTTCGATTACCGTTATCAGACTCCATCGCATACTGCTGAATAGAATAGACAATCGTGCTGAGTTGGGAACTCACAGATGCGGCTCGCGGAGACTGAGTTGTTTTCTATCATTTATATAATAATAGCTTCGCTCGAGTGAAATTCGTATTTAAAAGGAATAATTTCGGCGCGCGGGACAATTCGGCTTGTATGCGAGCCACATATTGGCATAACCGGCACTGAATTTTGTTAAGCTTATCCTGTGTCACGTATAGTTAAATGTGGTTGTACTAAGTTTCATCGAATTCGGATGATGGTTTAAGAGATAGATAGATAGATACTTTATTGCTCCAAAAACATTTACAGAAACAAACAATAAGTAATTTACATGAGGGGCAAAAGCGGACTTATCCCTTACAGGGATTTTTCCCAGTCAACCTTTGGATGTTTGAGAGTCGTATTTTGTGAGATATAAGTCTAGCAGCAAAAGACTTGAGTGTGGGAATGTAAAATATAATTAAGGAAAATAACTATAATAAACTATAATATACACTACAATAAGTACGTACTAGTTAATTGAACGTATAAATTAATAAGAGTTATGGAGGGGCATACATACATACAGAAAATATTTCTAAAAATCGTCATTTAGTTTTAGTCATAGATTTTAGAAGTCGCTCTGCGAGCTATGGGAAGAGCAATTTGCTCGACGTTTCTTTGATCAATAAAATACTTAATGACGAAATACGACAAAGAACCAAGGTAGTCGACATTTCTCAGAAAATTAGCAAGCTGAAGAGGCAGTGGGCGGGGAACATCTGTCGCAGACCCAACAACCGCTGGGGTAGACGGGTGCTCGAATGGAGGCCACGTACAAGCAAACGTAGCGTGGGACGCCCTTCAGCTAGGTGGACAGACAACCTAAAAAGGTAGCCGGGAGTGGATGGATGAGAATAGCGGAAGACCGCGTGTGGTGGCCTTGGGAGAGGACTATGTCCAACAGTGGACCGATCCGGGCTGATGATGATGTTGATGATAATCTTCACAAATAACATTATTAGGTCGCCTTTCAACTTTACTGTTTGTGGTACCTACGTAAATAAAAAAACTCTGTGAGTAGGACTTGCGCAACGGAAACCTCGGTGCCCAAAGTTGAAAAGGTTTCTGGTATGTGGACCCCTCTTAATTTTAATATTTTCTATTTTTTATTTGTTGTTATATCAGCCATAATAACACATGTTCTGTGAAATGTTCAACTGGCTAGATATTACAATTTCAAAGATACAGCAGTAGGACAGACAGACAGATGGTGTAGGCCTAGTAATAGGCTTCCGTACTGGGTACCGAAACCTAAAATGGGAATATTTTCAAAATCAAAACATTTTCAACAGACAGACTTCATCATCCTAAGTCATGTACGTCGCCATGTCTCCAAGATTACAATGCCCTGATGTATAAGAATCGGTCGCTAAGGGCGGCAGCGAGCAAGCGAGGAGTTGCAATCGAGATTCTATCTTCAGCCAGAGAGAAACACCTCGGGTCTACTTCGTACGAACCTGTTCTGTTGAGACCTCCGACTAACTAGTGGGGATAAACTAATCATTATGTATGAGGTCTAGGAGAGAACATAAACCATGAATTCGCGCCGTGGTGGGCCAATTTTTGTGTTTTGTCACGTGATTTTGTCTGAATGCCTGAGGGTTTTTAGTAGTCAAGAATCCAAGTCATTCGTTGAGTAGTTATACATATATACTCGTTTACTAACACGTCAAAGTATTTTTCTTTTTTCTTTCTCATTACTCTTTGTATCAATCTTTAAAGTACCTAACACATATACCTAACTAAACCACGCCAAACAGAACGAAGAATAGGCAATACGGACGAAAGTCTAGTGCCTTCTTCGAACATACACATCATTTTAAAAATTCTAGTAAATTACGTAGATAATCGTACCGTGTGGGACCGGTACTTTAAAAGAATAGCCCCACTGCATCTCTCCCCGTGTATGTCGTAAAAGGCGACTAAGGGATATAACTCCCTTCTTATATTACTAGGTGGTAGGGTTTAGCCCGCCCGGGTTGGGACCACCGCACTGAATGAAAGGTCGGTCGAAACGGCTATGTAAATAGTTTGTGTTTTCCGTCCAGTTCAGTGTAGCCGGCACGACCGAAGGGAAGCGCTGACGTGGCACCAAGTTCACCCGGTGTTATGGGCTGACATCACGGATGCTGTAGGTTATGTAGCCAACTGTGTCAGTTTCCATAAAAAAAAAGATAAGATAAACATGTATAATAAACACTTATATTATGTAATTTGTTAAAATTTTCAATAAAATATTTGGAATTTGGAATTTGGAATTTGGTGGGTCACTAGATTCAGACAGTTACTAAGCGAACTTTCTACGCTCAGCTGCCAAAATTTAATTACTAATGAGGAGGAATTCTTCGTGAATCTGTTCCCCTATAAGTAAATATTTTTTACTACTTTCAAGAGTCAATTTTGCGAAATGTAAACGTTGTCTATTGTTTATTGATCATTCATATGGCAGTAAAACTACACTCAAACTGGTCACAATGTGTTCTATCCGGTTCGATTACACCCACGAAGAAGAACCACTAAGAAACTTCGCAGGTCGCATGTCGTCTAAACATCCATTTCATTTTTCTTTTAATATATTCACATGTAAATTTGTTCCATCCTTAGTTGCTTCTAATTCTTCGCAGTTTCTCGAATCATCTCCAGTTTCTCCATGAAGCGCCTCTAGCTCAGATTATTTATCATCAAAATATGAGCGTGGAAGCGCGATTCAGCGGCGATAACGCGATGCGATCTCAGAAGTTTATTCATCGCGCACCGACTGCTGCTCGGGGCCCGCTGTGATTTATATCTTTATTGTGAGCTGATATAAAATGCAAGCGGTCAGCATAGAGGGTGTTAGTGGGTTTGGAAATTCCCCTGGAGTATTTAATGTCTTGCAAAGTTAGGTCCACAGAGAGAAAACCGTCAACAAATTCTAAATCAATACTTATATGTTAGTCGTACTTAAGCCACCATAGCTATTTAATTTTTATGATTTTACCTGCAGACATTTCTACGTTTTGGAAAATATACTTTTTTTGTTTGAAAACCAGTATGGCTGACTGTGTCGAGGGACTAGAGTTACCCAAAACAGCCAGGTTCACCTCACTTTGCGAAACTAAGCATAACGAGACTCCATTCCAGCAGATTTTCGGACTATAGAAGCTCTTTTAAGGTTCTTAATGCGATGTTTGAAGACTCACAGGTGTTCAACTGTGACTGGGAGTCTTCAATCGTCGTATCGAGAATACACGCCGGTAGATGACGATATACAGGAACGATAGGAACTATTTTGAGAAACGGTGGGTCCTAAGAAGCCCAATGTCAACAACAAAAGGGTGTTCAGTTTCTTAGCGACGAGTGCTGCAGAGATAGTTGGATGGCAAGAAATAACCATTAAATAACTGTAGCCGAAATTTTGCAAGACGTGTAACACTGTAAGAAAAATTACGTATAAAATGCAGAGAAAAATTTATCACCCTGATGTATGCGAACTCACAGTCCATTCAACTTGATATTGGCGGCAACCAGGAAGTTATTAGCCGACTATAGACTATCTAAATCAATTCTTTCCAATAGCTCGCTTTACGAAATCTTTCGTGTGTCGTACGGCGAAAATATGGAACGGTCTTCCGGCGAGTGTGTTCCCACTCCCTACTACCCATAACATGGGGATCTTCAAAAGCCGTGTTAGTAAATTAGAGTTTTTCGTCCGCCTTATAGCTGGCATAGGTTATTTTGGCGGATATAACAGCAAATAATATAAAATTGAAAAAGTGAAAAATAAAAGGATGCCCCCATACAAGGAACGTGTTTTTTCAATGTATTTTTGTTGTTGTGCGGAAACCTCGGTGCGCGAGTCCGACTCGAACTTGGCCGGTTTTTTAATCAAAAACCTTTCCACATCATAGGTCAGCGTCTTACCGCCCGTGTAATATTAGTTTATTAATAATTTCCATTTGACTGGATAATCGATACAGCCATACTCGTTTCCTTTGCCAATAGTGATGTAGCATCCCTATGCGTCTCCCCAGTTCTCAGGTCGTGTTTTTCGCATAGCCAGAAGGCGCCCTGGGTGATATTATTCCTAGCCGACTGCTTAAATCGTCACTACACAATGGAGCCCTATATCAGTCATAAAACTCTCATATTTTTACTACTTTTTTTCGCTCAGAGCGCTATCTGCTCGAACGCCTCGACATTGTGTATAGGCCGGAGAATTCTTAAAGTTTTTGTTTTCTTTTTACAGGTAGCGGCGATCGGGTTTATGATTAAGTTGTAGTTCGACTTTTTTTTATTTAATGAAATGATCAGATCTGCGCTATTTCGCATCACCCGACGGCTCCGATCTTGTTAAGCGGGCCGATGGTTTCCTTTGATGAAGTTATTACGGTATTTTCTTGGAGAAGCTAATATTTAATGTTATTATTGGCAATAAATTATAATTTGTTTGCTTTGTTTCCTTGTTTAATTAAGAGGCCTTGAATAATAAAAACGCGGTGTCTCTCATTTTGGCTGGGGTTTACAAGATGCGGCACAATTAGCAATTCGCAAAGAGTTTGTATTACGTAATACAAACTCTTTGGCAATTCGCTGATTCAGACCTGTTGGTAAACCTATAATAAATAAATAAATAAATAGTCTAGTATAATAATTTTGACACTGACTCATTAACGGAACCTTTATAGGATCACTCTTGTGTCTCTCTGTCTGTTTGTCTGTCCGTCTGTCACAGCTCATTTTCTCCGAATCTACTGGATGAATTTTATTTAAATTTAACCAACCTGACCCAATCACGAATAGCGTAAATAAACGAATTTCAATTTTTGGGGGACCGAATTAGATTTTTTTTTTATGTAAGCGCAACATGTGGCACCGTGCCACCCATAAGATATCTAACGAAGACAACAGACGGTTGCATGCGGGGGTCGCGAATTCCACGTCGTCGGCCTGACACCTCTCTTGAAGGACCCGAGCTTGTACTTGGGGAGAAATATGTGGGCAGGCAGAGCGTTCCAGAATTTACCGGTTCTGTGAAGGAAGGATCTGCAGAACCGATTGGTATTATTGATGAGGTTTTTTTTTATGTAATCCGGTGTGGATGGCTGAGTCGGAGGGGCCAAAGCGCATGCTCCGATCAGCCAATATCACCTCCTAGAAGGTAGGTGCCATACTGGAAACTTCGCTAGATTGCTGGCTATACTAGCTGTACTAACTAGACTGGACTAGCAGGTGTAGGTATGCAAGTAATTTTTTTCGTCAGAAAAAACTCATTGGTACACGCCAACCGGATTCGAACCTCGGACCTCTCGCATGAGAAGCCGATGCCCAAACCACTCGGCCACCCGCCTCTTGTTAATATTATACCTAAATATCACACTAAGTCATCCTTACAATGTCATCCCATTCCTTCAAATCAACATCCGATATTACAGACAAACCTTCCGATTCGAGAGCAAAAGCACAAAGATCTCCATACATCGGAAATGCTGCCTCCGCCCGCGGTTTGTGCAAGGCATCCCATTCAGAAGACCGCAGTATTGATATTGAAATGTGTGGCGATAAAGCCGAGAGGGAGGTATTTGGGAGCGACGAGCCGAACGAAAGGGTCGAAGCGACCCTTCCAGCTTAGTCACCGGCCACTCCGCTCTCCATAGAGTTGGGAAGGGCATTTCTGTTATTCGGGTGGAAGTGAGTGGAATTTCAGGAGCTCTTCATTTATCGATATAGAGGTCACTGTGCTTTTAAGGTACCACAGGGTGGTGAATAATTGAACTGGTAACATATATTTTCGAGTTAAGTCGTGTTTCTGACTTGTTATTTTTTCTGTAGTTTAGGCGTAAATAATAAAAACAACTTTTTTTATGGATACATAGCCGTTTCGACCAACTGTTCATTCGGTGTGATGAATGAAAGGAAGGCACCTGAATAAACCTAACCTGTGTACTGTGTGGGGCCGGTACTTAAAAAGAATATCCTCACTGCATCTCTCCCCATGCATGTCGTAAAAGGCGACTAAGGGATAAGGACAAGATGCCGTGCTAAAGGGCGACAGGCTCGCCACCTCTCATCTTGGCACGGTACTTCCACCGAGTCATGCAGCAGGTGGGTCTTCGTGCCTTACTTGCTGCTTGATCGATTTAATCTTGTTCGAATACTTTGCGAAACGTGGTGGTCGGTGTTGTGCTGTAATTGACCAGAGTACTTGCAGCACAACACCGATTACTCTGATTACCCCGATTATCGGGATTCAGCGTGTGTGATATGTATGTATATGTATGTATGGACCTGAATAAAATACCTGAAATCGATTTTAACAATGATGATTTTATCAATGAGAAAAAGCAGCCGGATGGTAATAATTACAATTATTATTATTGTAATTACATTACAATTATTGTTGAGGGAGCTGGGCAAGAGACTGCAAAAATCGTCCGGGGACAGCCAAGCCGGGTCGTTCCCACTTAGTACTTCCTCCTCCAGCGCGTCAGCACAGTTTACTTACTAGTGGCGTCGTCAGTCTGGACGTGCAGAGGGGAACTCTGCGAGCATTATGGGCGCCTATCCACCGCCGTCGTTGTCCAAGGATGAGATTTTCTTCTCTTTTCATGGACGTCGTTGGTGGTTCCCAGCACCGCTGAAATTCCGGCTCAGATGCACCTGGACAAATTATTATTTAGATTGGTTAATTATTTTTATCTCGAAGTTAGTTTTATCCTGATAGTATCAATCAATTAATATCAATAATAGGAGGTACAAAGAATACCTTAAATTAAAAAGAAAATCATTAGTACAATAATACATAACCAAATAGGAAACATTAAAACAGCAAAAAAGTTATAATTTCCACCAATACACTTACTCTATCGTCAATGTTCTAAGTCTGTGGCGTTAGGTAGTATATGATTTTCGGCGAGCTACAACGTTGTCTCTGGGCTGTTTTAAAATAATTTATCACTCCAGCCCTTGTCTACTACTTAAAGGAAGATACGCTTTTGGGGCGCGTGTGCTTTGATTGCTTTGATCCCCTATGCGAGAACATTCACTCGACAGACATTTTTGACTTGTAGATAGATAGAATTATTTTATTGTTCCAAAAACATTTAACAAAAACTAGCACTACATATTATACAATCATTTACAAGAAGTGCCAAGGCAGACGTACCCTCTTACGGAGGTTTCTCCCACCCAACCTTGTATTAGACCTTAATAAGTTTTGATGTTATGATTCAGGAAAAGTTGTTTTTTTTACATTGCAAAACTTTATTTAATCAGGTAATTAAGTAATCAAAACAAGTAATAAAGATCTGAAACTAATAACTAAAACTAACCTAAAACATAACTTACCTATCTAACAAAAGAAAAATTAAGAAGAACCTATAAATAAAAAATGTCTTCTAGTTCAGCCGAGGCAGCCATAGTCCCTAGGACGCTAATAACGTTCCCTCTTTGAATTTCTATGCTTATGCGGCGTATGAAGTAAGCCTTGGCACGCACGTCACCGGACTTATCCACTAGCAATTTCCCGATGGTTTCGGCAAAAGCCAGTGCGTCCGGTGACCACACACCAAGGGTTTCCACCGCAAAACCTAGAAACTCAAAGAGGGTTTTTAGGGACTTATACTTTGTATTTTTTTTTGAGGAGCATGTGCTGCGGCCGCCCCGGCTGAACGCGAGGAAGCGGAGACATGGCAAGGCGCCAGCGTATCGACGCACGTGGCGTTCCACACCAGGGCTCTACGCTTCGTCCACGGAACCAGCGTCATACCGTCCGGTCTTTTGCCATCCGAGCGTGAGATGCCTGGTGGCTCCAGTAGGGAGGGCATACCAGCGGAGGCTAAAGACGTTTTTATAACATTGTTAAGGCGCGCGTGGCGCGTCAGTTTTCCTGCGCTCCGCCGGCAAGCAAGACCGTGGTGTCCTAAACAGTCGACACTGGCTCCGCAGACGCAAGAGTGAGTCTGGCACACCTTGACACCGATTCTAAGAGCAATAGAAATTCTTAATGTTGTTTTATCTAACAAAGTGCCAAGGTGTGGAGAGGGGTATGCCTTGAACCACGCCCCCGATTCCTGTCGTGACGCTGCCAATATCCGAGCCCGGTTAATTTCAGAATTTTGACTGTTTTCTAATAAATTCGCAAAAAAAAGTTGTTCTATTTCTTCTTAGACTTCTTCATCTTATTCTTTCTATTTCTGTTCTTCTTTTTCGCCATGCTTCTCATATACTTACTGTTCCTCTTATTTCGCTTCTTATAGTTCTTCTTTTGATCCAGCAGTACACTGATGTTAGGTCATTGTGGGACATGCTATAGCATCTTCATTTATTATCCGATCTTTCTGGTCTCAGCTGTATATTCAAAAATGCTTTGAGTTATTCTAACAACACGCTTAATTATCGCTGTTTCATTGTCTTTGATATTACTACGATTATTTTCGTCATCATGTTTAAGCCAATTTAACCCATTGAAGCCAACTGCTTGTTATAGATCTTCTCAAGACTCCTCCACTCCAATGTTTTATGTCCTAACGCAAGTTAAAACTATCGGCATTGTTTTATTTAAACTAAAAACCTAAAAATTTTCTCGAATAAGAACTATTATGTTCAACAGACCAGAATTTCACGAAAAAAAAACTGAACCGCAACTTGGTAAATATACGATAATTCAAACATTTTCCCCAAGATAGCGGCGTTGCAAGCGGAGGCTTTCTTCGTCCTGCGAGTGGGAAGGATAATGTAAACGGTTCTTTGTAGATCCTGCGAGTGCTTTTGTTCGCTCCGGACTACTTACAAGTAGAGCATTGTAATGTTAAGATGGGCCTCTATATAAGGATACGCAAGTCCTGTGTTTACGGCCGTTGTGCAAAAGGGTTCTGTGTGATATCGGTTTGAAATGTTTTGTGGAAATTGTTGTTAGTAAGCTATAGTAGTTGTGATATTGGAAATTTTGAACGATATTAATGATTCTATTTTTGACACGACAACAGTCAGATAATAGCAATACCCATGGTGACACAGTTATAAATTTATTTTATTTTATTAATTTAATACAGGTATTGAAACCGTCCGCCGCCAGTGATGGAAACTCCATTTGTCTTTGTTATAATTTTAGATTTTAAGTTTGTAAATATGTAAAATAAATATAAAAAAAATTATGTGTAAATAAATGGATGAAACCGTTAATAATAATGAGCCGCAAGAAGTTTACTTCCGAAAATAATAATTATTGTTTTAAACAATTTTAAGTTTGTAATTGTCTACGTGTTTATCATAGCAAGTAGATAACCCACTGACAAAATAAAACAAACAAACTTAATCTAATATGAATTTATGTTGATTCATATAGGACAAGAAATCAAAGTGGAATTTAAAATGTATGCATCCACCCAACTGGAATTGTTTTCTTATCGACAAAATCCAAATGTATATGATTTTGGCGTGCTAGTTTTTATTATTATTATTATTTATGGAAACTGACACTGTTGGCTACATCACCTACAAAATCCGTGATGTCAGCTCATAACACAGAATGAACTAGGTGTCATATCAGTTCCCTTCATTTCATATCGGCTACACTGAACTGGATGGAAAACGCGAACTATTTACATAGCCGTTTCCACTGACGTTTCATTCAGTGTGGTGGTACCAACCCGGGTGGAACAAATTGCATCTAGTAAGGTAAAAAGAAAAGGGTTAGTTAAACTTACTTTGGGACTTTGCCAATAGTGCAAACCGCAATTAAAAATCAAAACAATTCATAAAATGACAAAGATGATGGGAGAAAGAAATCTTAAAAATTGATCATAACTTTAACCGAATATACTCTGCTATGAAACAAATGCCATTGACGAAGAAAGAATAGATTTATACATACAATGTTGTAAAAATAAAAGAAAACATCGAAAGTGTTGAAACCTTTTAATCTTTATCCACGAAGAATCTGCAGCTATAAAATCGAAAGATAATATCGAACTACCAAAAAACGCTTTTGTTTCTACCATAGAGTTAAAAAGGGTATAACTGCTTCAAGAAAAGTATTAAAAAATATGTAAAGAAAACCACTTCACTCATATTATGAGCGATTTTCTTATGTTTGTATTTGTATCAAAACAATCTACTAGCAAAGAGTTTGTATTGCGACGTAATGCAAACTCTTTGCCTATAGCGCGGTTTTCTCAACCGTTCACTTCGAAAGAATGCGGCGCGCACCCTCCGCTCTCCGCCTCCGCCGTACTGACGGGCAATTGCGGTGGGGGCGGAGAGCGGAGGGTGCGCGCCGCATTCTTTCGAAGTCAACGGTTGAGAAAACCGCGCTAGATGTCACGACTGACAGTGGTGACATTAAACAAAATATTAATTATTGTCAGCAATAAACTTTCTTTAAAGATAATATTTCCTATATTTTGTTAAGATATACAAAATCTGAAATAAAAGCTTTTAATTTTAGTTCTTTTGTTTTCACAGGTGAGTGAACCTTCTGTTAACAGATAATGTAATTGGTTTTTAAATTCATTAAAACGCTTCTACGCTTTGAAATTCTCCTGTCCGTATAGACAGGAGTCGTTAAACAAGAGGAGTAACCCTCAATTATAGTGCATGCAAAATCGAAGAGCTGCAACAAAGTTTAACTGCGCATAAATAAAACGAATTCCGATGTCGACGGGTTGAGTCAGGCCGGCCGCGCCGCTGGTGTCAATGCATTTATGGGTGGTGTAAAAAATGTTAAGGGCGTTGAGCAGTTTTAGTGGCTCACGCGGAGGTCGTAAGCCACTGCAATTTGGGTTTTGATGATGTTGCATGCGTATGAGAAAGTATTTTGAAAATATATTAAGGAACTTATTATAGTTGTTTATTTATTATAATAATAAAATCCAACGTCTGCTTTCTGTCTGTCTGTCTGTCTGTCCGCTTATAACTCGAGAACCACTGAAGCGATTTTAATAAAAAAAACTTGTTTATTATAAAATAAGATAGATATAAATATTTTATTGCAAATAGAGAGGTAGATGGAGGGAGGTGAGCGAGGGGCGAGAGGGGAGGTGGACGTAGAGAGATGGAAGGGAGAGGAAGGGTCGGGAGAGGAGGGGGAGATATGGAGATGAAGGAAGAGAGAAAGGGGAGGGGGAAAAGAGGGACAGAAGGGGGAGAAGTGGAGTGAAAGGAAAGGGGATGGGTAAAGGAGGGGTGGGAGGGGCGGTGAGAGGAGGAGAGAGAAATAGTTGAGGTAGGGAGATGAAGGAATGGGAAGGAGGGTAGGGGAGGAAGAGCGGTGATGGGAGGGGGAGGAGTGGAATAATTTTCCCCCTAATATCCCTAAAACCATTATTTGGACTATTCCGAGCACAATTATTGAATTATACGATTAATTCGAAAACTTGCAAATTAGAAATTGTATATTTTTATAAAGTTATTTTTAGAACTAATTACTTCTTTTAAGATCTTACTTCTATCCTACCTTTCTCTCCATGTTTTTCATTTTTTTTTATAACATAAAGAGCGAATGTTTGTAAGTTTGTAACTTTAAATGTAGGAGGTAATTTCCGAAACTACAAGTCCGATTTAAAAAAATATTTCACCAATATTTAGAATGGACCTTCAGGAAGGACTCACAAAATTAATAAAACATAACTTTAAAATATATTTAATAAAATTAAAATTTGACAGATTAATATTCATTTCAATCTGTCAAGGGTAATTATTTAAGTAGGCAATATAAAATTCTTATCAAAAGGAAAATTTTATGTTGATAAAAATTTTACACAATATTGTTTGGACGGGTAGTTTAGATTTTTGAATCGTGTTTTAAGCAAAATCAAAGCAAGTTCACGTGTCCGAAAATTGTGTTAGCGTTTACAAATACCTATACATTTATTAGACGAATTAGAATTAACAGAGAGCCCAACTGCAGAATATTCTACTGCACTATACTCATCAACTTGCCTTATTTTCTCAGGGTTTCATGGTCGGGTGTTTTCTCGGTATACACGCTGGAATGTCTCTACGGAACTGCAGTGTAATAATGAGGTATACTCGAAATTAAATATACGCGGAACGATTTTACTGGCACCAAAAAAAAAAAGAAGCGGCGGGTGGCCAAGTGCCATCAGCTTCTCATGCGAGAGTTCCGAGGTTCGAATCCGGTCGGCGTGTACCAATGAGTTTTTTTCTGACGAAAAAATTTACGTGCATACCTACACCTGCTGCTTCATCGTTCGGAACCGGTGTAAAACTGTAGGCCCCTTCCTTTCCCTTGCATCGTACTAGGTGGTAGGCTCAAATTGTAGCCGACTGGGTTGCTACCACCATATTGGATGTAGGTAATACGTCCGCATTGCAGTCTCGGTTGTATTCTCCTCTAGTCCAGTATAGCCAGCAATCCAGGGAAGTCTGCGGTATGGCGCCTACCTTCTCGCAGGTGATATTGGCTGGTCGGAGCATGTGCTTTTTGGTCTCTCCGACTCAGCCACCCATACCGGATTACTTAAAAATCGGTTCACCCAGTCGAAAGTTCTGAGGTGACAAACATAAAAAAAATACAGTCGAATTGAGACCCTCTCCTTTTTTTGAAGTCGGTTAAAAATAATAATAGACGTCGCCGTGCAGTTCGGCGGATACGAAGCTCTCCGAGATGGGGGTGGTGGTGGCCTACGTGTCTAGTACCAACACCCTTCGCTCGAAGCTAGTATCGTGTCGTCTCGGAGAGCTCCGTAGCCACGGCCTGCACCCGCCGGCGTGCTTGGAGGCCTGTCTCCCGCCGCCTTCGCCGGCGCTATTACCGTTTTTTTAATATTTGTATTAATTTTGTGTATTTTTAGTACTTCTTATAGTATAATATGTCGTCCCTTCCATGCAAAAACGACGAATGTGCAAAAAGGTCATTCTGAGATATTTGCCTTTTATTGTTATAATAGTGTTAAATTAACCAATGTTACAAATTCGTGACTATGGCATGGCTAAAATTCAAGGGCTTCTAAATTGTCATAGAAATTATTTCACGAATAATAAACATTATAGTCCGGCCGCTGAGAGAATGCGTTCCTGACGTCTGCCAGTTGGTAACAGTCATGCCAGTCTGGATTACCTAACAAGTGCGACAAGCTTCTCAAAATAGTACGAAACCGTATAAACAATAGAAAAATGGTCATAATTAACTTAGTTCGAACGTGCAGTTGCAGGAGTGAGTAATTAAAACTTGTAAAATGAGTGATGAAATGACTAACTGACAGACGTCAGGAACGCATTCTCTCAGCGGCCGGACTTTAGTATGTTTGGCACAGTAACATCGAGAAAAGTCACATTCGTTATTATTTCACAACAAAATATTTCTGAGTACCGATAATTTAGGGATTCGTGACTTTGGCATTGCAAAGATTTGATAAAAATTAATGAAACTACATCAAACGGTCATTTTCGCCAAAATTGGATTCTTGGAAATTAATATAAATTATTATAAAAATGTGAAATAAAGAGAATAAAATAATACGCGGCACGATTTGAATGGCGCCAAATTGACCCCTGGCGGATCCCGACCGCGTGTAGGCAGACGTTTTGTCCTACGTACGAGGAAATTGTCCTGCGCGATTTATCGTCGAGACGATACAGACATTACTGTGTAATACTGAGCACAATGTGAGTGGAGAGCGAAGGATCAGGAACGTGGTATGGAGACAAATGCGACTGTGTGGAGCGGGCACACTTAGAATTAACTGTTCGAGCGGGAAAATATGTATGTATGCATATATTCTTTATTGAACACCAATTAAAAAAATTAGGTACAACAGGCGAGCTTAATGCCGCCAGGCATTCTATTCTAACTAACCTTTGGGATGTGGGAGAAGTACATGCAGGCGAACAAGAACAGTTTGTACAACATAAATACTTTAAATAAGCATATATATGTATATAATAAACTTACATATTATGTACATCGATCGGTGGTACCGTTGTGCAACACAATCAACTGAATGACAGGAGAGTAAGAGAAGGGCAGTAAAGATATGTATGTAATATAAATTGCATTTACTTCGGTAAGGAAAGGAGAAGTTTGTTTAAATTAATCATATATACATTCATAGATGTAATATACATAGAGTGTCAGAAAATCTCGGTGAAAAAAATGGGTGCGGAAAATACGAGTACCTACATACAAGTAATTTGTATGCAGTGACGATGACGTGATGTTTTCTCTGAGTTTGCTCCCCATTTTCATATCATATTTTCATAACATATTTTCATAACATACTTTCATAACATATTTGCATAACAATTTTCATAACATATTTTCATAACATATTTTCACAACATATTTTCATATCACATTTTCATAGCATATTTTCATATCATATTTTGAACATTGGTTTGATTGAACATTGTTTTTACACACGGTAATTTATAAGTAATATTTCTTAAAACTAAAATAAATTAAAGAGTGAATTCGTTAACTTTTACACTTCTAGCAGAGCAAACTTCAATATTCTGTGGTCAGAACACACGTAGCGGACGGGCTACATGTGCGAATTATGTGAGACAGATAAACTGAAGAAAGATTCTTGACTTATGGACGAGAAAACGAAAGAATTGGGCCCCGATTCTCTTTGAGATAATGGAATGTTCGATGGGTCTTATAATTTCTTGATGTCTGTAATCTTTTATTTTCTCCATAAAGCAGTAACTATCTTATATTTAGTCTGTTATAAACATAATATATTATATGCGTGTTAAAGTATTAGTTTGTGGTTTAATAGTGCTTTACTACTTATTACATTGCCACAATTCTTTTTCGCCTGCATATACTTCTCCGACATCCCAAAGGTTAGTTAGAATAGAATGCCTCACGGCGTTAAGCTCGCCTATTGTGCCTAATTTGTATAAATTGGTGTTCAATAAAGATTATATACATACATACATACATACAACTATCCTATCGTAAAAGAAGTATTATCGACAAAGTGGAGAATAAGATAGTTTTGTGAAAAGTCTGAGGTTTCAAACCGGCTGTGCTCGGATTGAGTTTTCTTTTTTTTTTTTTATTGAAACTGACACGGTTGGCTACATCACCTACAACATTTGTGATGTCAGCCCATAACACCGGGTGAACTTGGTGCCACGTCAGTGCTTCCCTTCGGTCGTGCCGGCTACACTGAACTGGATGAAAAACACAAACTATTTACATACCCGTTTCGACCGACATTTCATTCAGTGCGGTGGTACCAACCCGGGCGGGTTAAACCCTACCACCTAGTAATATAAGAAGGGAGTCATATCCCTTAGTCGCCTTCTACGACATACACGGGGAGAGATGCAGTGGGGCTATTCTTTTAAAGTACCGGCCCCACACGGTAATAGGTACATAATTTGCACATTATATACCTACGCGCCCTTAACCGTGTAGGTAGGACCGGTACTTTAAAAGAGTAGCCCCACTGCATCTCTCCCAGTGCATGTCGTAAAAGGCGACTAAGGGATAAGGACAAAATGCCGAGCTAAAGGGCGACAGGGTAGCCACCTCTCATCTTGGCACGGTCCTTCCACCGTGGCATGCTGGTGGATCATCGTATTTACTTGCTGCTTGATAGTTATTTTGTCCTAATACTTTGCTGAACGTGGTGGTCGGTGTTGTGCTGTAATTTACCAAGAGTACGTGCAGCACTATTAGATGCTGTAGGCGAAGTGCTCGTGTGGCGGGGGTTTGCCGTAAAAGTTTTAGGGGTTTTTATTTATGTAATTATTTATTTATTTATTTATATTATTATTAATACATTTTTAACATTTATTGCTAGCCGTTTTTTAGATTTTAATTGTTGTTTTCGGTAATTTTAATTTGATAGAAATTTTTTTTGTTTCTATTTGGTTTTGTGATTAGCTTTACGTATAATTGTGCAATATGTTTAGTTTTAAATTGTATTAATAAATTTAATATTTGAGTTCAGCGATTAAAATAAATCTCACTAAATTAAAATTAAAGACAATAATTATATTACGAACTTCAAGTAAAATATTTCGTCCAAATCAGGCGTAATAATATCACATTAAAACTTAAATTTAAATACTTAATTTCCTATAGATAAAGTTTATAAAATATTTTATCGATTCAGTCCAGAGCCGTTCGATCTACAAACGTCGCTAATAATCGGTTATATACCTGGCAGCCACTCTAGCGCACACCGTTAGATTAGAATAGAATCTATTGTAGCCAATACTGCTTGCAACTGATTTATTTGACGCAGTCTACGTACGAGTCGGCTATATTTTCCGCGAGCCGTTACCGCGGCACCGCTCGAGTTAAACTTGGAATTAACAGCGCATATAAATTCCGCATTTCCTACGATTTCCATTTATTGTATTTGTATTTATTTATAGTTCTTAAATGAATTAAATAGTTTTATTTTGACCAATACTTAGCTTTAGTATTTTTCTAATAATTTGTACATAATAAATAATAAATAAAAAACCACTTCAATCAGGTTATAAAAAAAATTTATTATCTTAAAAAGTGCACCGATTTGCGTGCGGTTTAAAAAAAAGATTGAAATAAAAGTTAAATTACAAATTAAAAAAACACCCGACCCTTAAACCGTTTCCGTTTACTTACATAAAGGATTCGGGGGACCGCTAAGTAAATAAAATATAAAATCTCCGAGCTGCGAGGAAATTGACTTAGCGATCCCCCGACTCCTTTACGTAAGTAAAGGGAAATTATTTCTTATAACGTACATTCTCGAATTATGTGCGAACATATAAACATACAAACAGACGGCAGATACGCCTTTATAAACGTGGGGAAGGGGTCTGGGTCCACCCGCCTACGCACTGTCGATCGGGAATTCAACATTCCATGTTCGAATTTAGCAGCCATCGCGTTCGAACATTGTGTGCTGGTGGGTGTTTTTGTGCAATCCTTTTAACTTTTGTGGTAGGAAGGATCAATGTTTTCAATATAATTGTAATAATAAAATTGTGTAATAATTGTGATAATTGTATTCATGTTTATGCTATAAATATTAGGTCCTTATATGAAATTGGCATTTTGTCGAACTGGCCACTTTGATCACAAATATCTGGCGTTTGGTTAGGAGTTCCAAATTCAAATTTAGGCTTGTGTATTTGAGTTTCGAATTTAGTGATTCATTTGTTTTCGCGCCATTTAACTTTTCTTTGACATCGTTCTGTTTACAATATGGAAAACTTAAAATATCGCGTTATTTACGAATACGAGTTCCACCGTAGCACCAGCGCTGCAGAAACAGCTCGAAGGATTAATGTTGTGTATGGTACGTTTTTGGTTCCAACATTTTCGTTCTGGAAATTATTACCAATAGAACAAACCCCGCGGACGGCCGGAGACCCTAGTTGACAATGAAGAATAAAAAGTGATTGTGGAAGCGGATCCATCGCAAACCACGTCAGAGTTAGCGGCAGGCTTTGGTGTGAGTGATAAAGCAATTTTAATTCATTTGAAACTAATTGGAAAAGTGAAAAAGCCCGAAAATGGGTATCACATGAATTGAGTGAAGCAAACCAACAAACACGCGTCGAGTGCTGCGTTACATTACTCAACCGTCACAATAACGAGGTGATTTTGAATCGTATCGTTACTTGTGATGAAAAATGGATCTTGTACGATAATCGGGAACGCTCATCACAATGGATGAACCCAGGAGAACCGAACAAATCTTGCTCCAAGCGAAAGATGACTCAGAAAAAGGTACTAGTGAGTGTCTGGTGGACCAGTGCTGGTGTCCTCCACTACAACTTCCTAAGATTTGGTCAGACGATTACGGCAGATCTGTATTGTCAACAAATGCAAACCATGATGGAAAAGCTAGCGGTTAAACAACCGAGACTGGTCAATTGCTCTAGCCCACTGCTGCTTCAGGACAACGCTAGACCACACACTGCACAACAGACGGTCGCTAAATTAGAGGAGCTACGATTGGAATGTCTCCGACACCCACCATACTCCCCGGAACTTGCTCCAACAGATTACCACTTTTTCCGGAATTTGGACAATTTCTTCCAAGGAAAATAATTCAATTCAAAAATAGTGTTTTTCATCCAGTTCAGTGTAGCCAGCACAAACAAATAGTAACGCGGGACATGTCACATAGTTTCAACAGGAACCTACTTCCGTATGAACAATATGCAATGAACTGGACTTCACGGGTGTGGAGGTGATATAGCCAAACCAAGTTCACCATGCAAAAGCTACACTTTGGCTACACCCAATACATTGAGGTATCCTGATATAAACAGGGCCAGCTAAGTACACCGGAGTGAACGGGCGTAGGCGGCGACGCGAACTCACATCCTGCGAACGTACCAAAATGTGCAGTTAAGGCATTCTGGGCGCTCGTTATGGCACCTCCACGCATGTAGGATTAGCTCGAAGCCGACAGAACCACGGGCCAACAGGCTGGGAAATAAAATGCTTAGAGCGGGTATTAAATTTGTCAAAGATTTTAATCATCAATATCATCAATCAATAGCGTGTTTTCATTTTACGAAGGCACGCGGGGTACGAGGTAGGAAGTGGTGCGAGAGGCGACCGGGCGGAGCTCAGTAGAGAACGAACTCGGTGCGAGGTCGGTACACACGTTCTACACGTCTCCGTCGAACCGAGTCGTTCCCTACTGAGCTCCGCGCGGTCTCACACCACTTCCTACCTCGTACCCCTCGTCCCTTCGTAAAATGAAAACACTGTACTAATAATAATTAATCTGTAAGGGATGGTCATGGAATAAGTTACTTTGTTTTATGAGATACTGCGTTTGTGGACTCTATGTATGATACTAAAGCTAAATTGACGATTTTTAGAAATCTTGTCGGTATGTATGTATGTTCTTCCATAACTCTTGATGAAACTTAGAACAAGCACATTTTTAACTATACGGGACACAGGATAGGCAAAATAAAATGCAGTTCCGGTTACGTCTCTTATACAAACATAATTGTTGCGCGCGCCGAAATAAAGGTACGGTTGCGGGCTTGCTTATTTACTTTCTTCTTTTTTTAAATACGAATTTTACGCGAGCGAAGCCGCGGGCAAAAGCTAGCATGACATAAATTATTGTGATAGCTCAATAATTATGATTCTCCTCCCCCTACCTTATTCCTTACCACCCTTATTCTCCGCGACGTGTGCTGCGTAGATACCGCAGCACACGTCGCGGAGAAACTGATCACCATTTTCTTGTTGACATTGGACTTTTGACCCCACACATTCTCGAAATCGTTTGTCTGTCTCACTGCTAGGATGTGGTATTGTCTACCGGAGTGTTCTCCCCGATACTTTCAACCAGAGAGTCTTTAAACGTGTATTAACAATCTGAGCGGCGCTTTTACAGCCTGCAAATCTATGGTGTCTCCCTGAACGTGGTTTCGCTAGGTGAGGAATTGACTGTTTCGGGTCCTTGAAGAGAGGCGTGAATAGGCAACTGTCAAGCCGGCATGGCATTCGCAACCCCCGCGTACGACCGAATGTTCATGGACGTGTTAGACACCTTATGGGTGGCTCGGCGCCACATGTCGCGCTTTCTATGAAAAAAAAGACCTTGGTCCCCAGCACAGCCTCCCCCATATTGGTTTTCATTTTAAAGAATTTTGCTATGCAAGTTATAAGTATAAGTTGCTTTATCAGCTCGAGCTCTTGTTAAAAGCTCGCTCTTCTGACCGGGCGCGATCCGGCCTAGCGAGCCAATGGCCTCAAATAATCAGTTGTTTAGGTACCTAGCGGAGTGGCACGGTTTGACTATGTTGAACATAGACATGTTTTTATTTCTTGATTAGATAACTGCAATCCTTGTCGGGACGCATTTTTTCTCTCCATTTTCGGCTTTGCATTTATGTAATGAAGAAATACAAAACAACCGGCCAAGTGCGAGTCGGACTCGCGCACCGAGGTTTCCTCACCACAAAAAAACGTTGAAAAAAAAAACACGTTTCTTGTATGGGAACCCCCCTTAAGTTGTTTTATCCGCCATAATAACACATATTCTGTGAAAATTTCAACAGGCTACCTATTACGGTTCAAGTGATACAGCCCTCGGACAGACAAACAGACGGACGGACAGACAGACAGACGGCGCAGTCTTAGTAATAGGCTTCCGTACGGGATACGGAAACCTAAAAAACGAGTACATGCTTAGTACTAACATATAAAAAATGTTTAGTTAAATTTCTCAAAAACAAAATGCTACAAAAATTTTTTTTTAAGTATTTATTAAATGTAATGGTGTTTATGTAAATCACCCAAAATGTTTGCAGCCAATAAAGAGGCAACCTTCACATGGTAATGCCGCCTCTGGCTATTTACGTGCACGGGCTGCAGGTATACGATGGCCGGGCTTCAGAGGTGGATTTGTGGAGGTGTGAGCGAGCGTGCCGAGTACGGCTGTGTTAGCCACCGCGTGCAAAATTGCAAGTTACCAACCAAGTACCTAGATAGCGTAACAGCGACAAAGACAACATATAATGTTTGAATTTTAAGGTTACGTAGCCAGTGAGACGCTTGCAATGATTCTTATAAAATCTTTCAGGTTTGCAATATGCAGTCTTTTTTTATGTAATCCGGTATGGGTGTCTGAATTGGAGGGGCCAAAGAACATGCCCCGACCAGCCAATATCACCTCCGAGAAGGTAGGTGCCATACCGGAGACTTCCCTGAATTGCTGAATATATTGGCCTAGAGGAGAACACATCCGAGGCTGCTATGCGGGCCATCTTACATCCAGTACGGTGGTATCAACCCAGTCGGCTACAATGGGACCTACAGTTTTACACCGGTTCCGAACGGTGAAGCAGCATGTGTAGGTATGCACGTAAATTTTTTCGTAAGAAAAAACTCATTGGTACACGCCGACCGGATTCGAACCTCGGACCTCTCGAATGAGAAGCCGATACCCAAGCCACTCGGCCACCCGCCGCTCATAATCTTTGGATTGGATGGTGAGTGATAGATGTAACTCGTAGCACATGAGCGTTTAGGTAGTCTCAAACATTCATTTCCAGTGAAGTTTCTTGTCAGTTCTTCTTCGCTGTGATAATCGAACTGGCGGAATTTTACAATGTAAATAATGATGACAAATCTGAGCGCAGTTTACTGCCAAGAGATGATAAATAAACAATAACCAACAATGAAAGGTCAGTTAAACAGCTATATTAATAGTTCGTGTTTTTCGTTCAGTGTAGTGTAGCCGGCACGACCGAAGGGAAGCACTGACATGGCACCTGGTTCACCAAGGTGTTATGGGCTGACATCACCGTGTACATTTTCATTAAAAAAATTGGTGATAACGTCAATATTCTAAATTTTAAATCTTTACCGACCGGCCAGATGCGCTTAATATATTATGGTACGAGTAACCTCCTTTCAATTTGTGCTGCCCTGGTACTTTAGAACCAGAAAGATAAATGTGTACAAACCGACGCTTGGGCCGATTGTGCCTCTCTATCGCTTGTTACGCACTCTCGCTTGCACACACGGGCTCAGATGGAACGTGACACTGTTTCGTGTGTGCAGCCGGTGTTCATCAATTTATAAGACGTTATCACGTCAAAAAAACAATTAAATTCTACAGGTAAAAATGCATCTGCAATAAATTCACCTTTTAATCAATACTTAGTGGAAAACTGTACGGCAATGCAAAACGAAAGGACGTAAATATAAAATTTTAACTGAGGATGGTTACCATTCCGTTTGCACGTTTTTATGGTTTCGTATCCATACGGGAGCCTATTATAAGCCTACACCGTCTGTCTGCCCGTCCTACTGTTGTATCTTTTGAACCGTAATAGGTAGCTGGTTGAAATTTTCACAGAATAATAAATGTGTTATTGTGACGAATATGCCAACAAATAATAAAAACAGCAAAAACTAAACAAAGGACCATACAAGAAACGTGCTAAGAATAGATTAGTACATATTCACGCTACTAATTTTGTGTTCAATCCGGTATGGGCGGCTGAGTCTGAAGTGCCAGTATACAATATGCTACTGGTTTTAGGGAAGGTGGTGTGGTGATAGCGACACCTATCCCACAACTGAATAATAAAGATCGATAATAACCTACATCGCTTCGCGACGAAGAAACAGAAAGATTCACTAGCACACCAACAGGTGGCAAATAACGGCTAATTAAGAATTCCATACGCCACATAACACATTGTTGAAATATCAAATACGCCTCGCATAAATACAGATCGCTTGGCAGAACAACCGGGCACTAGCCCATACAACAACATCAGCTGCAGCTACACGTGGAGCCAGAGGACACGACAAAGCTTCACCTTTACCTCATAGCTCTGCACCCTTACTACGTTTACTTATGTGTAAGCACCTGGATTTACCGCGTGGTGCCGGTACTTAAAAATATTAGCCCCACTGCATCTCTCCCCGTGCATGTCGTAAAAGGCGACTAAGGGATAAGAACAAGATGTCGTGCTAAAGGGCGACGGGATCGCCACCTCTCACCTTGGCACGGTACTTCCGCAGCAGGTGGGTCTTCGTGCCTTACTTGCTGCTTGATCGATTTAATCTTGTTCGAATACTTTGCAAAACGTGGTGGTCGGTGTTGTGCTGTAATTTACTAGAGTACTTGCAGCACAACACCGATTACTCTGCTTACCCCGATTGTCGGGATTCAGCGTGTGTGATATGTATGTATGTATGTAAGAATTTCACACGCCACTTAACACATTGTTGAAATATCAAATACGCCTCGCATAAATACAGATCGCTTGGCAGAACAACCGGGCACTAGCCCATACAACAACATCAGCTGCAGCTACACGTGGAGCCAGAGGACACGACAAAGCTTCACCTTTACCTCATAGCTCTGCACCCTTACTACGTTTACTTATGTGTAAGCACCTGGATTTACCGCGTGGTGCCGGTACTTAAAAATAATAGCCCCACTGCATCTCTCCCCGTGCATGTCGTAAAAGGCGACTAAGGGATAAGAACAAGATGTCGTGCTAAAGGGCGACGGGATCGCCACCTCTCACCTTGGCACGGTACTTCCGCAGCAGGTGGGTCTTCGTGCCTTACTTGCTGCTTGATCGATTTAATCTTGTTCGAATACTTTGCAAAACGTGGTGGTCGGTGTTGTGCTGTAATTTACTAGAGTACTTGCAGCACAACACCGATTACTCTGCTTACCCCGATTGTCGGGATTCAGCGTGTGTGATATGTATGTATGTATGTAAGAATTTCACACGCCACTTAACACATTGTTGAAATATCAAATACGCCTCGCATAAATACAGATCGCTTGGCAGAACAACCGGGCACTAGCCCATACAACAACATCAGCTGCGGCTACACGTGGAGCCAGAGGACACGACAAAGCTTCACCTTTTACCTCACAGCTCTACAGTGGTATACTAGGGACTTCCCTTTTGGATTGTTGGCTATAATGGACTAGAGGAGAAAACACAGTCGAGGCTACTATGCGGCGATCGTTCAGTACGGTGGTACCAGCTCAGTCGGCTGCAATTTGAGCCTACGACAGTAATATAAAGGCTTTATGGCATAGTTGCCAAGATGAATGCATAATTCGGTATCTCTAAATTCACTGAACCGACTGCGCTAGATAAAGCAAGGCCAGTGTGGAGAATTTCCGAAACCAACTTAATTTATATAATCAATACTAATAGTAAATCTGTAAGGAATGGTCGTGGAGTATGTTACTTTGTTTTATGATGAGATATTGCGTTTGTAGGCTTTATGTATACTACTAAAACGAAATTGACGGTTTTTAGAAATATTTTCTGGATGTATGTATGTTAATCCATAATTCTTAAACCGATCATCCCAATTCGATGAAACTTAGGGTTAACAGGATGGGCTAAATAAAATTCAGTTCCGGTTACGCTAAGATGTGGCTCTCATACAAACCGAGTTGTTCCGTGCGCCGAAATAAATTTCACGCGAGCGAAGCCGCGCGCAAAAGCTAGTATATAGATATACAACTTTACGGCCTGTCTTCAACGAATCTATTGCTGCGGAAGAAAAGGTAAATTATTGCCGTAGCTAAGTTTTTGTTAGCATTAGCTCTTGCCTGTACAGTTGCCTTAAATTAAATACAGACAACTGTGTAAATGGCAGAAAGTTTATGGTTAGGCTCCATGCGAGCTTAATACACTAACGGATTTTTTTATTGTTACCAATAGTATATTTTTTTTACCGAACAAACAGTCCAACCATTTATTGAAACAGCCAATTATATTACATCGTTATGGTATTTAATTTTTGGTTAGAAAATATTCTTTTTTTAACATTTTAACATATTATATTTGTTAATTATTATATTATTTTAACTTTTTTGGCAAATAAAATTATTATTGTTACTTTCAAGATTCAATTTTAATTCGAATTTTATTTTATTTGTTTATTTATCGGCACAAATAACAAAAATATGTCATAACATGTTATAAGAAAAATTACACAAAATATAAAATAACGACATAGTTCCTAAACTTTTGTACACTACTAGTTGCTTAGTTATAGCAGTAACAAGAAAAGAAAAGAGAACAATAATTAGAACAAATATATATATATATATATACATAAATTAAATAATAACAATATCTAGAAAGAGGTAGGTAAATCTTAGTAAAATTTAATTAATTATTGCTATTTTTATTTTGTTTTTTTTATTCAAGGAATTTTTTTAGGATTTCATTGTGAGGTTTGACCATTTTGCGTGCTTTCATGAAAATGATTTGCTTATTGATGCATTATTATTGATCATGATGATGATGATTGCATGGTGTGCTTGTTTCTGTAAAATTTGTTTGGTGCAATAAATTATTTTATATGCATAATAAATATATCTATCTAGAATTATAACTCAACCTATTATCATCTATCATCAGATATTTTTCTCTTTATCCTCTCTATATTCCCAAAAATATCACACGATAAAGAAACACCTTCACAAGTCGGCGCCTCTGAAGTTCCATCTAAGCGGCCGCGGCGTTAAATTCCCATATTTATGACGCGACAGCCGCGCCGAGTTACGATGACAGCTCACCGGTAGCCATTACGTTCGCGGACAATGAGACGCATTGCGCGTGCGCCTCCGCTCGACCATTCGACGCAGCGAGGCGGGCACGTAACTGCGGTGTGTGATGCTGATGAAAAAGATGAACGGTATTTATTTCGAACTAGCTTTTGCACGCGGGTTCTCTACGCGTGACTTTTTGCTCACAGCTCAGGCCGCAGATGACATAGCGTTATTATTTATACATAAAATCTTGAAAAGTGACAAAATTTAACAGCGAAAACCGTATGTCAATCGATAAAGTAATACTCGAGTTTTATGGATATTCATACTTTAACGTGTTTACATACTGTATGAGGCCAGTACTTAAAAAGAGTACCCCCAGGGCGTCTCTCCGTTTTCAAACAATAAAAAAAATCCCCAGATATTTAGTCAATCTACAATATAAAAATATAAAACTTTAAAATATATGTTTAGAAATGTTTAAAAACGCCAATTTTAAGCGGTTTTTTGCCATTTTCTCAAAAACTCTCAAATTTTTTTTATTTATTTTTTCACCATCTTGTAACCCTCGTCGATGCGCATCATTTGACACCCTAAACATTTACGTAGCCTTAAAACTCACGACACCACGGCCAGTTCGCACTTTTCCTGAAAATCGGCGACTATACTGAAGCGATCGAAAAGACATTTCCAATGTCAAAAAAACTCCAAATGTGTGCCCCGTACAAGACCTATCCACGCGGACGGAAATCCGTGTGCAGTGCTGCGCTGTCAGCCGGTCCGGCTGACGCGAAATAAATTGTTTGATTATCTTTTTACGTTCGCATAAATTAAACGGACAAACAGACGAACAAACAAACGAACATGCCGGGCGACGGGACGCACATTACTCCGCCATCCGCCGGGCGGTCGGTGCAGCTTGAATTGGCCGTCGAAAATTTGCATCACGAACAAATATTACAAACTAATTTTGATATTGAAAATGTCTTTGCGATCGCTTCAGTATAGTCCCCGAATTCCAGCGATAGTGCGAATTCGCCCTGGTGTCGTTAGTTTTAAGGCATTGGGAGTGAATGTTCAAGATGTCAAATGACGCGTATCGACGAGAGCTATACAAGATGGTGAAAAAAAGACTTAAAAATGTTTGAGTTTTTGAGAAAATCACAAAAAACTGCTTAAAATAGCCGTTTTAAGGGGGTTTCAAAAGGGTACTTTTAAACATAATATTTCTAAACACATATTTTAAACTTTTATATTTTTTTATTTTCGATTGACTCAATAGACGATTTTTTCATTATTAGAAAAAGTGAAAAATTTGGGAGCTATGATTATTTTTTTATTTTCCGTTACCCGAGTTACAAGTCTGCAAGTTATCTTGCAGTGTGAGTAGTAAAATTTGCATCACTAACCAATTTGCATTGTTTTCGTGTATGCATATAGGTACTTGAAAATTAAGAATTTAAATTTTTTAATTTTATTTTTTGAAATTGTTTGTAAATTTGTCAAAATTGACATATTTCTTATATTGGAATACGCCCTTAAAGTAATTTTCAATGTACCCTGAAGGTCATGTAAAGCATGTGATCTGTGAATTTTTATTTTTTTATTTTTTATTTACAGACGCATCGTTGGATGATTAAACTTATTTTATCGGTACTACTATGACCGCTGCCCTGAAGAACTTGCTTCCCTTAGCCCACTCCTACTCAGAATCTGATTCAGATATTTATTTCGCCATAAAGAACACACAACATTAACAATATTTCATTGAGACATAGGTATTATGCATACGCTTTCAGTATGCTTCGTCATAATTTTTGTTAAAATTTTTTATCTAGCGCAAAAAGTCTGTTCAAAATCGCTCTTCTAACTGTACCGATACCCTCGTAACATTGGGGACAGTCAAGGTGTTGGTCAGTTAAGGGAGGTGTGTAACGCTGACTTGACGAAACCATCGACTTCACTTCCGGCGACGGGAAATTGGTCTTACGGCCACTTCCGGGTGTCCAAAGTGCAGGAGCTGTAAAGGGGGTGTCGCCACTGTCTTCAGAAAATCCGAATAGTGTTTCGTTGTACGTTTTTTTTTCTTTTCGTGGTTCCTCATTATATGATCACTCCGGTATCCGTCCGTCTGTCACAGTGGTTTTTTTTATTGTTTTACGTAACAAAATTACATTATTCAGGGAATTAGGTTGCCTAAATATTATAATGTAGGGTAAGTAATATCTACTATGTATTTTAACTTATTTTTTTTATCAGATAGGATTAAAAGCAAGCCGGACTGGCACCTCCTCGGGGGTGATATTGGCTGCGCCTGAGGCTTCGACCTCGGACACAGCCAGCTAGTTCGGAAACAATAAAAAAAAAAAAAAAAAAATACGCCGGGGTTCTTAGCACGGTGCTGAAAAAAGGTTTTATTAAAACTTTTTCGTGTTTTCATTCAGGTCAGTGTAGTCGACACAACGAAGGGAAAGCATGGCACCCAGTTCCTACATGATAGGATAACACCTAGTGAGATGGTGTAGGAAGCCATGTCTGGACGTAAGATGGCCGCATGGCAGCCTCGGTGATGTTCTCCTCCAGTCCAGTATAGCCACCAATCGAAATAGAAGTTTCCGGTATGGCACCTACCTTCACGGAGGTAATATTGGCTGGCCGCAGCACGTGATTTGGCCCCCCTGACACAGCTATCCATACCGGATTACAGAAAAAAGCTCTACATAAAATTGTTTATTTCACACGTGCTCGTAGGCATATTGTGTGTTCAATATACCTGAGTAGGATGTATATCGAATTAAAAAGTCATGGTTGTGTTAGTAAAACAACCACAAAACGAAAATGTCGTCCCGCCTCCGTGCCATCTGTTATGCTATAATAAAATTTAGCTATATTTTATTCCATAGATTTTTTCCTTCAGTATATATTCACTTGTAATTTATTTATTAAAAACATAAATTAAAAATGGAAAAAACAACTGATTAAAATCAAAGTAAAATTAAATTAAAATACATTCCGTATCTCGAATCTCCAATGTGCCACCCTCTCAAGTTTTCTAGAACGAGAATATACTTTACAATGTCAACTCACGACGTCCCGACTACGCGGCCCGTCCGTGAACAAGCTCGCGCAAGACTCGTCGCAACGTTTATAGCATCCTTTATAGAGTATGTTCGCGGTATCGTCGACTTTTACTGCCATCCTGGCTCACGCGACCTCTACTAACGCGTGTGTCGAACTATGTAGCTTTCGCCAGCAGACTCAAACGCGGCCTTGTTTGGATTTTATGAATATTTTGTAAACTATGCTTATTAACGTTTTTTTTTTTTGTAGTGCTACCAAATGGGCCATGAGCAAAAATTCAAATTATTCAAATTATTAATTCAAATTATTTAATAAATTATATAGGACTGGGCTCACGCACCAACAAAGATGAGTTAATATATTTGTTCTACCATAAATATAAAGACATCAATTCATTCTTGTGCAGAATCAATTGGGTTATTTTGTTATTAAATATTTTTTTACCAGCGTCGAGCTAGATTTATTTACATACATACATAACTCACGCTTTTGTATCCCGACAATCAGGGTAAGCAGAGTAATCGGTGTTGTGCTATAAGTTCATACATACATACACATACATAACGTCACGCCTGCCTGCCTCCCAGTGGGGCAGGCAAAGACAACAGACCCAACCCACGCAAACAACCCAACCTCCAAGCGCCACGATCGACGACACACTTTTGCCGCCTCTTCCACTCTCATAATGTTCTTCATACATGCTCGTCGGTTACGGGTCCTACGCACCTGACCCTTTTCGAGCACATGCCCGATCTGGTCCAGGTAGATTTATTTATTGTATCAAAATTTACGATTTTTTTTATGGAAACCGACACAGTTGGCTACATCACCTACAACATCCGTGATGTCAGCCCATAACACCGGGTGAACTTGGTGCCACGTCAGCCTTCCCTTCGGTCGTGCCGGCTACACTGAACTGGACGGAAAACACACTATTTACATAGCCGTTTCGATCGACCCGGGCGGGTTAAACCCTACCACCTACTATAATATAAGAAGGGAGTATACACCAGATATAGGTAATGCAAATAGGCAGAGTGGTCAGATTCTTGATTCATGTTTATACTGTAAATATTAATATTCTTGGGAGCAATAGTATGGGTTAATTGTTGTAAGTTATTATAATATAATACTTTTAAAAGGTACTAACAACACATTGTGATTTTGCGAAGTTTGTTTGTCAGTTCTTCTTCGCATTGAATTTAGAACTGGCGGAATTTTCGACATGTCCAAGCGTAGTTTATTGTTTACTTTCATCCATAGGTAGGTAACCTATGGATGAAAGTAAACAATAAACTGTGTCTATGGTTTCTGGATCTCTCTTTTCAGGAGCTGGACAAAACTGCGGCAAAACAGAACCTCACGCCGATGAAAGCTTCTTGCTGTCTTTGTTTAAAAGTTTGGATGCCTAGCTATCTCGATCGATTCTCGAACCAAACGCTGCACGTGATGCTTTTCCACGGCGATTGTTTTGATTTGGTTGAAGCGAATCCAGTGATGACAGTCCAGAGCATGCTGAGGCTGACAGATGGCAGACTTGTGCACCTCATTATTCTTGATTGCCCGTATGATCCAGATTTGGATTCAGATGTTTATTATGTACAAGCTGTGCCCGCGGCTCCGCCCGCTCTCATATTTCACTTCACTGCTAACCTCAAAAGCCATTTAGCGCGATAGTAAGTAGCCTATAGTTGATGGGAAGAATCAAGCTATCCGTAGATTTTTTTTTTATTAAAATCGGTTCAGTGGTTCTCGAGTTATAAGCGGACAGACAGACATACACTCAGACACTCAGACACTCAGACAGAAAGCAGACGTTGGATTTTATTATAGGTAAGGATGTGTTGAGTTAATCGTGCGTATCTGAACACTGCGCTGGGTTTGAACTTATATAACTTCTTCCACAGCTGCATGGTATTTTGTATACACCGGGCAGCCTGTATTGGGATCTGGTCATTGGCCATCCTCAATATTGATGCAACTTTAGGTAGTTTATTGTTTATTGTTTATTTAACATCGGCTTGGCAGTACACTGCGGTCAGATTTGTCATATTTACATTGTAACATTCCGCCAGTTCGATTGTCACAGCGAAGAAGAACTGACAAGAAACTTCACTGAAAATGTTTTCAATGTGTACTTAGTCTATTTTACAAAAATGTTTGCCACTGCCTAGTTACGCATGTGATTTATGATGACAGATGCAGCAATTATTGACAAAGTGAAAACATTTTTAACATGAATTTGTATGAAGTTGTATGTATAAACAATAAACAACCTAAAGTTGCATCAATATTGAGGATGGCCAAGGACCAGATCCCAATACAGGCTGCCCGGTGTATACAAAATACCTTGCAGCTGTGAAAGAAGTTATATAAGTTCAAACCAAGCGGAGTGTTCAGATACGCACGATTAACTCAACACATACATAATAAACGGCTATGTAAATAGTTCGTGTTTTCCGTCCAGTTTAGTGTAGCCGACATGAAATGAAGGGAAGCACTGACATGGCACCTAGTTGACCCTGTGTTATGGGCTGACATCACGGATGTTGTAGGTGATGTAGCCAACCGTATCAGGTTCCATAAAAAAAAAAATTATGTGTGGGTGTATACCCACCACACTGTCACATGAAGCAGGCCAGTCTCCACAAACAGCACCCGTTCACGAGCACCACACCTGGGCCAGCCATCGCCTCCCTCAACCATATTATAGGGTGGGAAATGACCAGAGTGGTTTGTAAAAAATGCGCACATGGACTGAAATGGTAGGCACCATTCCATTCTACGTCCCCTAGGGACGTGGAATGGAATGGTTCACAGCGTGGTGGACGAAGCATCGACTAAAGTAAATTAATTTCGTTATACCGCCGAACTGAAAAATTCTTTAATAGGTAAACTTAATATTGTCTAAATACAATGTCTTTAATACAATATCTACCAACGGTAGGTACCTGGAAGTGCGAGTAAAGTAGATTCATAATCCGTATACATCTAAATATTATCTCAAATTATAATTCACCACATCTAAATAAGCTAATTCCAAAGCCCCCTAAATCACGATCCGTCTCCCCGTGACGCCACTTCCTGATCCCGCACCCACTTCCTTCCGGATGGAAGGAATTAATGGCCTATTGTTGACAGCCTTGCCTGACGCAGAGATTATATCAGCTTACATTGTTTTGTGATGTCTCTATTAGCTTTTACGTACTTCATTAGATGGAGCGTGATTGATTTAGCCATAGTTTGTAGGAATCCATCAAGTTTGTCGTTGCGAGCGTCGTAAAACATCGTATTAATATCTTCAAATTAATCTTCTTCGTTGAAAATCAATAAAATAGTACCAACAATACGAAGGAAGTCAGGTCCATTCAACTTTCATTCAATATTATAATTACTTGCATATATCTATACAGGCTTTATGAAGACGTAGCGTGGACGTTTTACCAGCATGTTCGCCAGCCTATTTGTAGAACTAAATTAAATTACAATTTTTTAATAAACCCAATATTTATCGAGATATTAATTTGTTTTCCTACAATAAAGTAATCTAAGATCAAAATGCTATATAGATTTTTTTGCTCCAAAAGACCTCAGGTCTGGGCGTACGTATGAAATACGCTGCAAAGGTACACGGTACGTTACATACCTTAATAGTTTAGAAACCTGTGTACCTATATTTATGTTTTAGATTCATTCGAGCAAGTTTAGTTGATTGGAAGAAATCTCTTCAAAAGATATATTAAGTCCGAATAAGGGATTTTCATAATGTAATATGTCTGTGGATAAATTCGGAATCACATTTACATATTAGTGTAGTAAATTATATTCAATATCAACGTATTGAGAATTTACTAGGTTTCGTCAACAGTGACACTAACTGTGAGAAAAATATTCTCAAAACCAGTAATTATTACTGTTGATTATTCGATTAATATTTTCATCATACTCTAAGGTTCACTAACATTTTGTTTTCAGTGACCCCAGAAACTACATCCCTATCCCTATATCCCATTTCTCCATTATCAGATTCATAGATGCCTATCTAATATAGCGAATTTTGAGATATATTAATTACATACATACTTATCGGCACGCCTGTTTCCCAGTGAGTTAGGCAGAGAAATTGATCTCCACGTGTCACAATCCCGATACATCTCTTCCGCCTCTACGGCTCTCATGATGTTCTTTGCGAATATTACGGAACAATTTTTTCAGCAAAATACACTGTAATACTTAGATTATTGTTTCCATAAGTACAGATTCTGACAACTTTTTTCTCCACCACCACAATCGGTGTGACGGGCGCGTATTAGCATAGTTAAAGACCACATCCTTTGTATCTGTGCCCATTTGAGTAATTATGACCAAGATTCGACAGCAAAATATCCAGTTCAGTTCGTCTGGCTGATGCAGTATGCCAGACTATTCAGACAGCAGCATCCGTTCATCTTTACAGCGATATGTCGGATAGTGTAAACACAAGTGTGTCGAACGCCTCGACCGGGTCATCCCAGCGGACTGCGGAGCTGGCGGCGCGTCCTCTCACATCAGTGCATGCTCTCAATCTCCCAACCTGCATTCAGACACCCCACACCGACGTTCGCCACCCTCCACTCCCACCCACCTGGCGGCAGAGCGTCCCGCTCGCTCCCATACATCGGGAGTACCGCAGGGTTCACCGCTCGCTCCCCTCGACGAAACCACTCGGCCGTTTTCGTTCGTGCTCGGATGCAATAACCGGCGTGCCCGGCGGCCAAACTTAATTCACTCCAGTCAGTCTCTCTCCGCTCGCCGGCGGAGGAGTATCGCCCACGCCGAGCCACCCGCCAGGCCATCGCGAGCTCTCGCCGCCGCTACATGCGCCCGCTTCGTTTGCGCAGGGATGTTTGTTTCTAGATAGTGCGCCCTACAAACGGGCCCAGGATTATCGGCCGTGTTGTGAAGACAAAGTGCAGTGGCTACAGTGCGTCCGATAAGCGCAACTTTCATTGCGGACCGTGTGAGACGTCCGAGTAATTTTTTTAAGTGCGCCAGATTGTTTCCGTTGTGAACGGGTTTTTCTAGTTCAGTGGTAAATTTGTTTGCGTCGAAGTTAATTTTGTCCAATAAGACTATAAATTAGAAAACAATCTAGTTCTGCTTTGTTGAGTAGTCGTCTCGTCTCGTACATAACCTGTCAGTTATGATGATGATGCGGAAGGCAATGATAAACGCCGACAGCGGTTACCGTTGAGCCGTCGCGTCGGCGTCCAACGGATGTGTTGCAATCCACTGGACGAGTATCCATGTATTTGATTTGCCAAAGTAAACAGACAGCTGTCGCTGTGTCTACAGGAACATTAGCAAACGGGATCGAGTCACATTGACCGACACATCCCTAACGAAATGATATTTCAAAGAGGATTCAATATTTGGTCAGAAACATCCCCCCACACAGATTATTCGTTCTTTCATTTCCGGGTTCAAATCCATAATCGGATTAATTTCACATAGGAATATTCATATATTATATATGAATAAACAATCCTATTAGAATATATTTCCTATAGGATCTGTATATGGTTTAGGTGTATCTACATTATGTAGCAGATGTTGTCTCAGACAATATTTATGGACATAATGTGCATCTCGGAACACTAAAGAGATTTTACGATATGGAGTTTGTTGCCTACAAATTGATTTGATGTGTTGACGTAATTTTATAATCGGTATATAAATCGAAGGTGATTGTTATTTATAATGACAAGCATCTGCCTGTAAAAGCGCGGCTTATAAAACTTTCTGTAGCTACATAAATGCATGCTAAAAGCTCAAAATTTATGTGCACGTAAACACAAGTTTATTGTGTTTGAAATATGATAGTTTTAGTGTTTTCGCAGATGCGGCTATGAGGAACCTTTATACAACTATAATTTTAGCTTCACTATAATCAAACCATAACATAACAAAGTTAAGTGCACTTAATTTTAATAAAACGATGCACACGTTATCTAATACGACAACATTGTCGTTGTTTACAATTTTAATAAAATGTAAACTGTCTTAATTTACAATCCTCTCAAAATTTTCAAATAGGCCTACTCTCTTGACTGTGCCGCAAAACTGATTATACATTCAAATACTTTTGAAGTACATTTTAGCGTTACCTTCTAAATATCTTTTTCGAGTTTCTTGTTCCTCAATTCCTTTTGAAATTCGTACCTAAGAAATTTGAAAATGTTGATAAAAATTAGTTTTATAAAATGATTCTTCAATTTAATACGTTGACAAAATGGACTTTCAATCAAAGTAATATAAATATGACTATAATATATAGCTCGATGGTCTGACACTAATCGAAATGGACATAGCCCACTTCGAAACACCGAGCGTGGGTGACGGCGAATAAAGACCGAACAGTGAAAAGGCAGTTTTCACAATAAACAAAACAATAATAAATAATGATCTATTGTTTATCGCCGAGTAACACACGCTCGATAGAGTGGGATGTGGATTGAATTAGATTTCCGCTTGATGTAAAAAAAAAACATTCAGAACGAGAATAGCCCACATAGACGGAGATGATCTGCCTATTGTCTATTTAAATATTCATTTATAGACGTTCTGTTGCCTTTTGTGGTGTTATATGCGGTTCTATAAAATATTGTACAATATACGCATTTAGTGCTGCAACGCTTTTGACATCACGAAAGTTACATTGTAAACCACCTACGCATATGCAGACACCGATAGAAATCTCTGGACATACGATTGTCGATATTTTATCAACCTGTCCCACTACACCATTGCTGTAGAGCGACTATCTTAGATTGACATCATATTGAGGTGCACCTCGAAAGTCATTTAGGATTTAAATTTCAGTCGTTATGGTCTCGTCAGTTGAATTACCAAGAATTTGTGATTTTTTTTATTGTGAAATTTGGCATGTTCGCCTAAATCATCCGTTCGTGATGTCAGTTTATCACACCTTGTCAGTCTGTCTGACTGCTAGTCTGTCTTCGATTCTTTCGATTCGATCTGTCGACGAGACATTTTTAAATCTTTAGTTGTCTAGGAAATTTAACAACTCCTGTACAAAAATAATAAACTCCTTAAATTTAGGAGAGAAGTACCTACGGACATTTGAGAATTATTTGTTTTTTGCAACTAGAAACTCGCATTCTTATTTTAATCGTGCTAGGCAGGCTGATAGGCTTCATCATCGCAAAGTTCTAACCGACAAAATTTGTCTTTACGGTCGACGAAGTTTTCTCAAAGCTCACTGATGACGATCAACAAAGCAGCCCCTAGATTAATGCAGACCGTCTACTTAATTATGAGTTTCTTCGAAGGAGACAATTAGAAGATTCGCGGCAGAGTTCGGCGGTTGTTTGGAAAACAGCCGAGTGAAAAGTGGAGAGTTAGAAGTCGGAGAAATTGCTGTGCTCGGAGAAAATCCTGCTTCGCAATACTTCGAGTCTCGACGCAGCACACGAAGTGAGTATTGTTTTAATTCTCGCATTTAGATGTATTATAAAATGTATTTGACGTTTTGGTTTGGAAATATTATTATCTGATATCAATTAAAAAAAAAACCCAAAAGAAACGTTCATAAAATTATTTGCTTAGTGATATTTAGTTATTTTTATGGAAACTGACACGGTTGGCTACATCACCTATAACATCCGCAATGTCAGCCCATAACACCTTGGTGAACTAGGTGCCATGTCAGTGCTTCCCTTTGGTCGTGCCGGATACACTGAACTGGATAGAAAACACAAACTATTTAAATAGCCGTTTCGACCAACCGCTCATTCAGTATAGTAGTTTGTATTTACGATGTTAGGTACGTATTCTTTTCTTTTGTGAATACGTTAAGAAAACCCTTCTCAATTGAGTTTCGAAATATACCACTACTAGGATTAATATAGGATAATAAAATAAAAGTAATTATTAATGTAGGAGCAAGGAGTACATAGATACCTAGATATAAATCGAACGGATATCCGTAGGTACATTCATCTGAAACAATATTTTTATAACAAAAATGATTAGTTACATATTATTTTCCTAATATTTAAAGAAAATATACGTGGAGCTAATAGATCAAAAGCGACTAATCTTATTGATGATACAACTCAAGAAACACAAGAGCTCAAGTCTCAAGAAAAACGAATCGTAGAATATTCAAAAGAGGACGCATCTAATTCTATTAGTTAATAATTCGTATTGTGAGTCTCCCAAGAAGTGAACAAATGAATAGGACCGGCTCCCAAAAACAAATTAACAGCACAATAAAGGGACGTCGATATTAACACATCCTTATTAACACTAGAAATAATGAACTCAACAGTTGAGTTCAGGTCAGTAGCAAGGGTTATGCTCTCTTACAAAGAAACTCCTACCGAAGAAAGGACATTATCATACATTGAACACAATTTGCAGAAAGAATAAAATCTGGTATGGTTTGCTGAGTCAGAGAGGCATGCTCCGACCAGCAAATATCTCCGAGATTTTTTTTATGAAAACTGACACGGTTGGCTACATCACCTACAACATCCGTGATATCAGCCCATAATGCCGAATAAACTAGGCACCATGTCAGTGCTTCCCTTCATTTCATGTAGGCTTAATTGGATGGAAAACACGAACTATAAACTTACATAGCCGTTTCGACCGACGTTTCATTGAGTGCGGTAGTACCAAACCGGGCGGAATAAACCCTGCCACCTAGTACCTACGTTAAGAAGGGAAGGGACCTACAGTTTTATGTGAAATCCGAACCATGGTCAGCATCTAATGGTCGAGCGGTCACCCATCACAGTACTGACCGTGCCGAGGTGACCTTAACCGACCGCACCACTGAGCTACCGAGGCTGACAGACCCAGTCGGCTACAATTTTGAGCCTAACACCTTGTAAAAGGCACTGGAATGGAAGGGACCTACAGTTTTTCTTCTTGTGATAGAGCTAGACAAAATATTTGTAATTTTCAACCATCTTAAGACCAGCCCCCAAACACCCGAGAACATACCATTACAACCTGACGCCCCTTATATAAGTTTTATTTCCTTCGCTCTTGGAGTCTGCATTCTATGCAGCTTCCGACAATAAATTATTTATGGCTCTGAACTTCTTAGTATAGGAATCATTTTGCTTTATTATCGGCCGTAGAAGAATTTATTGTTAGATGTTTTTAAAGAAAGTGTGAAATTATGTTATTATGGATATGCCGTTATTGATTAGTTCGTTTGGAGTTTTAGTGACTAAGGAGGTACTTGTGGGAAGGACAGAAAGAAAGAAATAATGGAAGAATGAAAGTAAAAAAGAAAGGAAGAAAGAAAGAAAGACGGTAAGAAAAAGAAAAAGGAAATAAAAGAAGGAAGGAATGAAAAAGTAAGAAGAAAATAAAGAACAATGAATACGGAAAGAAAGAAAATAAAACGATCAAATGCAAGTCCAACTCACGTGGAGAGTGTTCCGCACCATTTCGTTTTCCGTTAGAAATAAAAAAAATCATTTTGGTTTTCCTCGTAGACAAAACAATATGAGATGCCCTATATATTCCTTTTTTTATTTTAGACTCAGTAGTTTCGAAAAATAGGGAGGGGGGGGGGGGGGGGGTACTCCATTTTTGTATATTTAATTTAATTTCTTGAACTATACATTTTAAAATTATAAAAAAATTACGGTTTACGCCCGTGATTGGTTCATAAAACTCTGTATATGTACCAAATTTCACTTTATTCGTCCAATAGATTCGGAGAAAATAAGTTATGACAGACGGACAGTAAGACACGAGAGTGATCCTATAAGGGTTCCGTTTTTTTTCCTCTTTTGAGATGAGATACGGAAGTCTAAAAAGAAGAAATAAAAACAAAAATTAAGAAAGATAGAAAATCTAATCATCTATTCAATTTATAGAAGATAAATACAAAAAATGTAGCAAGCAAGACCAATGCATCAGAAAAACAAACAATAATTAAGTTTACGTTTCAAATATCTTCCATGAGCACTCCTCATAGAGCAGTACTACCTACTTATTTAAAAGTAGGTTCCAGCAGTCTGAACATTTCACACGGCATTGCTAAGTGCCATGTTTGCATCAGGCTACTCGAAAGAATAAAATAATATAGAAATGTTATTATCATACATTGTATTTTTACTTTGTTCCGAAGATGTTATGTAAATGCACACAACTTGCTAAAGGTTGACTGGAAGAAATCACTTGCGGTGATAAGTCTGCCCTTGCGCACTCCTGTATTTGTTTGTTCTACTCGTGTACTGTTCTTCTTTCCATTGTGTGCAATAAAGAGTTTCTGTTCTATTCTATTCTATTCTATTGCTTGACTTGACTACTTGACTACTATAACGCGCGCCGATGAATTTGATTGGATCGCTGATCAGTTGAATTGCAGTAAATAATACCCAATTAAAGTGGCCAATTAATTTGATACGCGTTTTAATTGGAGTAATCAAATTGATCACTCCAATTAAAAGATTAATTAAACTGATAAGCACTTCTTAACTTACTAGGTGGTAGATTTTAACCCGCCCGGGTTGGTTGGTACCACTGCACTGAATGAAAGATTGAAACGGCTATGTAAATAGTTGGTTTTTTTCGTCCAGTTCAGTGTAGCCGGCACGACCGAAGGGAAGCACTGACATGGAACCTAGTTCACCAAGGTGTTATGGGCTGACATCACGGATGTAGCAGGTGATATAGCCTAACGTGTCAGTTTCCATTAAAAAAAACCGGCCAAGTGCGAGTCGAACTCGCGCGCGCACCGAGGGTTCCGTATCGCGTATCCGGTTCCGTGTCATGGTCAGCGCCACTCACACCATCTATGGCGTGTTTTATGAAATGCTTCATATTAATTAAAATTCACGATTAGTTAAAATGCTTTATAATCTTTTCGGTAGACAGCGCGCATAATTTTTTTTAGTTTCTTATATGGGGACCCCGTTAGTTTTTTACTGTTTCTTATTTTTATTATTTGTTTTTATATCGGCCATAATAACACATATTCTGTGAAAATTTCAACGGGCTACCTATTACGGTTCAAGAGATACAGCCCTCGGACAGACGGACAGACGGACAGACAGACAGACAGACAGACAGACAGAGAGACGGCGTAGGCTTAGTAATAGGGTCCCGTAAGACGGATACGGAACCCTAAAAAACTAATTATGTCAAGCCCCCATTTTTTATATAGAAATAGAAAGCAAATGATGGTTGAAAGCAACTAATATGAAGCATTTCATAACACGCCATAGATGGCGTCAGTGGCGCTAACCATGACATGGCGATACGAAACTCTCGGTGCGCGAGTTCGACTCGCACTTGGCCGGTTTTTTATGGACTCGTAATTTTCAGCTCAGACCCCTCTTGGCTTACTACTGATATTTATTGACATTGTGCTAAATATGATTTTTCACCTGCTCACCATTCGAATGCCTCTTCAGAAGTTTTGAATTCTTCGGGCTACAGTGAGCTAGAAGGTTTTTCTTCGTCGAGTTGCAGAAAAGGCGGGGGAACATTTTCAAAGTTTTACCCAAGTTTAAACGACGTTACTTCTAAATAACTCTGGAATGTTTTAATGAATCAACATCAGTGCTGGATTCCCATTCACAATTCCAACTTTTCACGTTTGTCTAATGAGCAACTTTTAATGACACAAATTATATTTCCCAGAAGCTGCTCTAAAAGTTTTCGATAAAAATTATTAGTGTTTTTGTGTATATTTATTAACTATACTTTTCCATTGATATGTAAGTAATGTATTATCCAAATAAATAAAAGAGTACATAATATAAATAAAAATAAATAAATTAATAAGTACATTACATCCTGTACTCACAAGTACTCATCCACCCATACCGGATTACAAAAAAAAAAAAAAAAATAGAAAATTTACATTAGGTGCAAATGCGGACTTATCCCTCAAAGAGATTTCCTACAGTCAACCTTTGGATGTATAAGATTAGATTAATATAGTAGAATGTAAGTAGGTAAAGAGTTGAGCGTGAGATTTGAAGATAAAATAATAATAAGAATAATTAACTATAAGTACAATCCACCGCCAGTTCTCGAGAACGGTCATGTCACACTCTACTGGGACCGGTCCATTATTACAGATAGGACTATTCTTGCGAATAGACCTGATATTGTGATAGTGGACCGGGAGGCGAGGCGTGCAACGCTCGTCGATATCGCCGTGCCGCACGATGGTAACCTCGTCAGTAAGGAAGCAGAGAAGATGCTGAAGTATCTGGATCTGCAGCACGAGGTTACCAAAATGTGGCCCGTCGACTCGACGATCGTTGTGCCCATAGTCGTATCAGCGCATGGGCTGATAGCGAAGAGCCTCGATGACCACCTTAAGAGGCTCTCGCTGAGTGGTTGGGTCAAGGGCCAGATCCAGAAGGCAGCCCTGCTCGACACTGCACGCATCGTCCGGAGGTTCCTCTCTTTGGGACCCGACCATCGGTAGCCTGGGCTCGCCCCGCCGCCGGTGGTGGAAACTCCGTTTGTTTTTATATTAATTTTGGGTTTTAATTAAAAAAAAATAATTTAAAATTTGTATAAAAAGAAATGTGGAAATAAATGGATAAAAATAGAATAATTAATAATAATTATACGAGTGCATGCTAGTTAAATAAAAGCCATACTTGTGTTCATCATCATTATCATCAGCCTGTATCGATCCACTGCTGGACATAGGCCTCTCCCAAGGCACGCCACAACTTGTGTTAATACATATTAATTACTAAGTATATAGAATATAATATACAAATATAAAAACATACATACATAATTGTCCATCCAGGTATGAAACAAGAGGTTTTTTAGGTGTTCACTTCACATTGACGTAGATAATACATATTTGGATGTTTTTTTAATACAAAGAAACACTTCCTTCTTTATTCTTGTATCAACAACCCTTCTGCTCCCGAGTACCTGTCTTCGCGTTTTCAGTACTTATCTTCCCACGGTGTAACGCTTCGGTCAAGTGATGATAATATCTTAGCCATTTCCACTCATAAAACTGGATATTACACAAACTCCTTTTCTGTGCACGCAGCTCGGCTGTGGAATCTACTACCTCACTGTATACGGCACTGCAAGTCGCTTCCGTTATTCAAAAAACACTTAAAGTTGTACTATCTCCGTCAGTGTGAAGTCAAAAGCTAAAAAATCCTTTAATTCTGAATGGACAAGTATGTATGTATATATTTAGGTATTATGTATTATATAAATTGTAATTCATATGTATTTAATTTAATCTATAAATAGTAATTTATACGTATAATTAACTAGTATGTACTTATATGTAGTGTATATTATAGTATATTATAGTTATTTTCCTTATATTATATTTTACATTCCCACACTCAAGTCTTTTGCTACTACCTACTTATATCTCGCAACATACGACTCTCAAACATCCAAAGGTTGACTGGGAGAAATCCCTGTAAGGGATAAGTCCGCCTTTGCCCCTCATGTAAATTTCTTATTGTGTGTTTATGTTAAATGTTTTTTGGAGCAATAAAGTATTTCTATCTATCTATCACTGTAAGTAAAAATATGATACATATAAACAAAAATATTCATCCAACATGGGGTTCAACGGCATGGTCCTCATAATAATTAGTTTTTTACTTGATGTCGTCGTCGCTCACCTGCCGATTGATCTTACCACACTCCGTTTTCCTGTCCACGGCCGCCAATGTAGACATGGTTACTCCGACAACGGTCGTCGTCTCATCGGCTAACGTGCCCAGTCCACTGCCACTTGAGCTTATGCACACGGTGTCCTATATCGACTACTTACTTTGGTGCATCGGCGGATTGCCTCGTTATGCACCATATCACGTAGCGATATTCCCAGCATGGCTCGCTCCATTGCTCGCTGGGTAACTTTCAACCTTTGGGCAACAGCGACCGACTGAGTTCACGTTTCGCGCCCGTTTTTTTTTAATGTATTGTGTGTAAGAGTCGGAGGGGCCAAAGTACATGCTCCCACCAGCCAATGCCACATCCGAAAAGGTAGGTGCCATGCCGGAGACTTCCCTGGATTGCTGGCTATAATGGACTAGAGGAGAACACAACGGAGGCTGATATGCGGCCATCTTAAATCCAGTACGGTGGTACCAACCTATTAAGCTACAATTTGAACCTCGCACCTTGCGCATGAGAAGCCGATGCCCAAACCACTCGGCCACCCGTCGCTTCAATTTTATAACCGGGTTGAAGGACTGGTCATATATACGGGTCTTTAAATTTTGCGATGTAAGGCATTGCCATCTATGTGTATGTATTTTCGTGACTTCTCTGTATTCGAAGCAGTAACAAAGAGACGGAGTGCGCACTCCGCCGATTTATTTGCGAGAAATGCTCAAATTGTGATCAAAGACAAACGAAGGGCTTTCAGCGACTGAGGGCTCTATTCTCATGGAAAATGCTTAGGCGTACGCGGGCGTTGTACTTCCGGGTAACGCCAAATTGATTCTGTAGGCCTGTTTCAGAAATATACCTTCGATCTGAATAGGTCACTATGTATGAGATGTGCCCTAACTGGTTCGGCTGCGAACGACATTAAACTAAACTAAAAATTACTAAAAAAAACTGTGAAATAAAAAACTATTTAAAAAAATATAAAAACCGCCTTCAAAAATGTATGGAATAAAAAAAAATCGAACCCTAGAGTTGAAGGCGGTGCTAAAGCAAGCAAAAATGATGCATGAAAGAAAACATGAGTGGATGATATCCTTTGTGATTTGTGTAGCCTTCTTTAGCACCGCCTTCAAGTCCGTTCGACTCTATGGTTAAATTTTTTTTTATATCATACCTAAATTTTTTATTTTTATACATACATAGCGTCACGCCTGTTTCCCGGTAGGGTAGGCAGAGACAACGGATCTCCACGTGCCACGATCTTGACACACCTCTGCCGCCTCTTCCACTCCCATAATGTTCTTCATGCATGCTCGTCGGTTACAGGTACTATGCACTTGCCCCTTTTTGAGCACATGCCCGATCTGGTCCAGGTAAGTGCGTCTAGGGCGACCCTTCCGACTCTTCCACTCACATTTGCTTCATAAATTTCTTTCGTTAGTCTCCTATCATCCATTCTTCCAACATGACCGAACCACCGAAGCATTCCTTTCTCAATCCTTGTCACTATATCTTCTTTCAGCCCACATCGCTCTCGCGCTACACTATTTCTCAATCTATCTTTCATTGTAACTCCACACATACTCCTCAACGCGCGCATTTCCACAGCATTAATCCTGCTTTCATGCTTCTTCTGCCATGCCCAAGTTTCACTCCCGTACATAAGTGTAGGGGCCAGCACTCCACCATGGACAGCCAACTAGTTGACATGCTTTGGCTGCCCATAATAGCGTGCAACGCCCCATTCACTTGGATGCCGGTTTATTTTTTTTAAATAGTTTTTTTCTCGAGAAGTGCTCGCCTGCCCCTCTACCAGTGATCGGTATGTCGGTGCAACACACACTTATATGTGGAAGTGGGATGGATTTCTCACGAGCTAATGACGCTGACGTAAGTCTGTCACTCGAGACCGGTGGATCCCCGGTACACATTAGGTGGTGGTCATATGCACTTCCACGCATATACATAGCTGGTGAAAACAAAAGCCTTTAGGCTAGTACAAAACGCTGAGGCCCTGGGCACAGGCTGTCGTCGAAAGACTTCAGTCTGTGTTTCCCATGGGATTTTTTCGGAAGAACGGATGTTCGACAGAATAGCTATGGGGCCTCGATCTGGCATACATGATCACTGTACTCGCAAGAGTGCAGGTTGTAGACGTCTGGATTTTGTAGCCGGAAGGCTGGTATCTCTGGACGTCTATAAACAAAACGTAAATCAATAAATGATCAAATCAAATAATGAAAACTGGAGCGCGCGCTCCACTTGGGATTAGAAGGGTTAAAGGTGCCCCTCTACAGTGTCGAATAGCTCGGTCGGTAGCCGCCACGTAGAGGTGAGTGTGCATCATTATCTCCTCGGTGCGGGTCACTAGGTATTATCTATCCAAATAAGGCTAGAACGCCGTGCAAGCTCTACTGTATCACAGTTTTTGGAGAGGCACACTTCGAGTCTACGTACCGTTCGCAGAGAATAAGAGTATACTGATTAAATTTATTTCATAAACACGCACACGCTGCGAAAATTGGTATTTCCCTCACATACATTACAATATATATTTTTAATTAGAAAAATGCAAATCGAAAATCATTGGAAAAAATACATCCCGACCAGCATGAATTTTTCCAATGATTTTCGATTTGCATTTTTCCAATTAAAAATATTTATAAAGCGAGTACGTGCTTTGTACTGACATAAAACATAAAATATTACATTACAATAGTTATTTTTGTTATTCGCTCGGGTGAAATTCTTATTTAAAAAGAAGAAAGTAAGTAAGTAAGTAAGAAAGAAGGCCGAGCTGCGATCCCGCGTTACCTTTATCTCGGCGTGCGGAACAATTCGGTTTGTATGAGAGCCACATCTTAGCGTAATCGGAACTGAACTTTATTTAGCCTATTCTGTGTCACGTATAGTTAAGTGCGCATGTACTAATTTTCATCTAATTCGGATGGTCGGTTTAAGAGTTATGGAGGAACATACATAACATACATACATACAGAAAATATTTCTAAAATTCGTCAATTTATTATTTTAAATCAATCAGCTTTACTCACGGTTTCACTCCGAGCTATGTGGCTCGACGTTAGCTCCATAGCTCGGAGTGAAACCGTGAGTAAAGCTGATTGATTTAAAATAATGTCTAACAACCACGGTAATTTAAAAACCCATATTCGTCAATTTAGTTTTAGTATCGTACATAAGTCTACAAACTCAGTATCTTATAAATCAAAGTAACTCACTCCATGACCATCCCTTACAGATTATACGAAATACGACGTGCTTTTGTCTAGTTCCCCCCCCCCCCCCCCCCCCCCTAAATATCAGATACAATAACAAACAACAACATATTTTCGAAGGTAGTCCTTAGGTTTAAATAAACATATTGAATGACAAAGAAAAAGGGGGATTGCGCCGGTTTAGCGTGCGGTGCTAGATAAGTAGTAATAATTTATAATTAAAACTTAACGATTATTGAAATATGTTACGAACCTAAATTTTATTGTCTGATGACCTTTTTGTCAGCCTCGTAGCTGACATTGCGCCTCACTGAGTGTGGTTTCGCGTGGAGTGGTGTTATTGGCTGTTTCTGATTGTCTTCATTCTTGTGCTTGTTTAAAGCATTCTATTGCCATCCAGATTCTCCACAAAAATAATAATTCGATTCTCACGTTAAAGTCTCTTGCTACCACTTTTTTTTTCTTTTTCCATAAAAAAATAAACATAAAAATAAAACTTACATTCCACTATATTAATCGAATCTCAAATATCCAAAGGTTGACTGTAAGAAATCTCTGTAAGGTATAAGTCCGCCTTTGCAACTTATGTAAATGTTCTAATATGCTTGTTACTGTTGTAGGTATGTCTCTTGGAGCAATAAATAATTTTATATTTATATTTCTATTTCTAATATATTAGCAAATCATTTCTAACATTTTTTTTTTATTTTATTCGGAAACTTAACAGCTATTCAAGTACATTTACAACTAAAACTGAAAATAACAAACTGCTCAGCCAGTAAAAAAGTTTCACATTTTCCAAAATTTATGACTACTCGTAGATAAAAAATAATTGACAAAAGAAATAGGTGACAAAAGAAACATACCACATAAATGTTAATATTGTCTACTTATTGTTCTGCCGATGATACCATAGAGTCGTGCTAGATTCTCTGAATGGGATAAGTGTAACGACACGTTTTGAATAATATTATTTGGAATTTAAAGAGATCCAGAGCGATTACCCCGGGGCGGTGTGAACTAACTCCGTTTCTACATTTTGTGCTTACCTCTATTTCTAAGCTTGGCGAATTTTCAGTGCATTCACCTTTGCAAGATTATAGTTCACCTTTTGTAAAGAAGATGTGCCGTACAACAAGGTTTGCAATGTCCGTGATGTCAGCCCATAACACCTTGGTGAACTACGTGCCATGTCAGACACGAACTAATTACATTGCCGTTTCAACCGACCTTGCATTCAGTGTAGTTGGTATACACCCGGGCGGGTTAAACCCTACCACCTAGTAAGGTAAGAAGGGAAGGGACCTTCCAGTTTTACGTGGAATCCGTACCACGGTTTGCCTCCTAGCGGTCACCCATCCAAGTACTACAGTCGACGCTAAACAACAGTCGACCGACCCCACCGCTGTGTCTGACATATCCAAATTTTTTTTATATATTAAGCGTTATTAAGAGCATCGTGTACTGTGAACCATTTTCGAATATCCTTCATCGTATTGCTGTCTCTGTGGGCCGCGCGTTGCCTGAATTCTCCAAGGTATAATGGTCATCCTCATCACGGATGTAGTACCTAGGTGATGTAGCCAAAAGTGTCAGTTTCTAAAAAAAAACACAAACAAAAAGATTTTGTAATTAAGTGTAGCAGGTGTAAAGAGGTTTTTATCAAATTTTGATACGTAATTTTATTTCAACTCAAATCATGTTAGTATATTGTGCATACCTACTTCCATATAGTATAAATTGTCAATGGACGCTGACTGGCTGACTGACACGTAAAAAACCGGCCATACCTCGATAAGACTAAAACCTATATTTTTCTAGAAATATTAGATATGCTGTTAAGTATGCAAATACTTTTTTTATAATAAGCTACTATTATAATGGATCAAAGTGTACCCGGTATCCATATAATCAGTAACTGTACTTTCATAGTCATTATCACGGCATAGCTAGCTAGCCCATTCAAGACCTCTTAGTACTGCGTACAAGTCAATCAAATTTACAAGCAATTCTAAGCAAATGCAAAATTATTTTTATGGAAACTGACACGGTTGGCAACATACCTACTACAAGCGTGATGTCAGCCCATAACACCTTGGTGAGCTAGGTGCCATGTCAGTGTGCCTCCCTTCGGTCGTGCCGGCTACACTGAACTAGACGGTGTTACCAACCCGGTCTGGTTGAACCCTACCACCTACAGTTTTACATGGAATCCGAACCACGATCAGCCTCCAACGGTCGAGCGGTCACCAATCCAAGTACTGACTGCGCTCAGGGTTGCTTAACGACATTCGACCGACCGCACCACTGAGGGCTGAGAAACTGCATTCCTAATTGGACTGGCCGCTGTACGCGATACTATCTCGATAATATACATACACTTGTCCAAACTGGAATCATTACGCCGATATTGATAGTGGCCTGCATTTCCAACCGTACATTCTTCGACTACATCAATCTGTAACAAATCCGGGCTCCACATTCGACCGACAATGTAAGAACTAGTTTCATATCGGCGCTATAGAAATTGAACAAAACTCTCGGCCTTCTAAAGAAGCTCTTACTTTTTTGTTTTTTTTTTCTTCATTTTTTGTCCGAGACGCCCTAATGATGTCTAATGAAAAGGCGATACTGACACGATTTTTCTTTATTTGAACAGATGCTTTCTTCGGGTTCAACGGACAAGAACGTGGAGATTTGAAAAAGGAACAGAGGAGAAAAATATTTTCGGAACAATGCTTTGAGTTTTCGATCTCCTTCCGAGTGAGCTAGTTAACTTGGCGACATCAAAATGTATTTCGTCGATAAAATTGTCTTGTTGATTGATGAAAGAACATATTTGATCTGTAACTTTCTCAAATACATTTCTGAGCGTAGGTATTTAAGACAAATTTTAGCGTAACTTTTCCTATCCTTTACATATAAATACGACATTTATTATAATACTGCGTACATATCTTAAATCCCCCTTTTTTATGGAAACTGACACGATTGGCTACATCACCTACTACATCCGTGATGTCAGCCCATAACACCTTGGTGAACTAGGTGCGATGTCAGTGGTTCCCTGATCGTGCCGGCTACACTGAACTGGACGGAAAACACTAACTATTTAGGTACATCGCCGTTTCAACCGACCTTTCATTCAGTGCGTTGGTACTTGGTACCAAGCCGGGCTGATTAAAGCCTACCACCTAGTAAGGTAAGCAGGGAAGGGATCTATAGTTTTCATTCTCTTATTTCTCCGTCATTCTAAGCACACACAGCAACAGGAGTCTCATTAAATCATCATCAGATTATGTCGGTCCACTGATAGACATAGGCCTCTCCCAAGACACGTCTCCACGCGAGGTCTTCCGCTCTTCTCATCCATCCACTCCTGGCTACAGTGTTTAGTCCTTCTGTTCACCTAGCCAGGGGATTGTCTCACGCTACGTTTGCTTATACGTGGCCTCCATTCGAGCACCCTCGTCTATCCCAGTGGTTGTCAGGTCCGCGACAGATGTTCCCAGCCCACTGCCTGATCAGCGTGTGAATTCCGAAATTCCGACTACCTTGGTTCCTTGTCGTATTTCCTCTTTACGGATCGCATCGATCAACATGCTCATAAAGCATCGAACAAGAGTTAATCTCTAGGTATATACTTTAATCGCGATCTTAGCTCGCGGTCTGATAAATCTGCTACCTAATCCCTTAATGCATCGGCTACGTGAGGAGTTAGATGGATTTTATGCAAATCGCTAGCAGTAATTGCTCCATAACTCCAATGCTCGTCCATTGAGGGGGTTGCGCTGAGGAACTGGCAGCGGTTAGGTTCTGTCAAAAGATTTTTTATTTTTTTTATGGAAACTGACACGCTTGGCAACATCACTTACAACATCCGTGATGTCAGCCCATAACACCTTGGTAAACTAGGTGCCATGTTAGTACTTCCCTTGGATCGTGCCGGCTACACTAGACTAGACGGAAGACACGGACTATTTACAAAGCCGTTTCGACCGACGATTTTTCATTCAGTGCGGTGGTACCAACCCGGCCGGGATAAACCCTACCACCTAGTAAAGTAAGAAGGGAAGGGACCTACAGTTGTACGTGGAATCCGAACCACGGTCAGCCTCCACCGGTTTATCCATCTACTGACCGCGCTCAGGTGTGAATAACAGTCGACCGACCGCACCACTGGGCTACCGAGGCTGACAAAACAAAATGTCCAAAGGGGGAATATTGGTTCTGCCAAATCCTTTCTTAATTCAAAAGGATTGAATCCAACTCTTGGCGATTGAGAAGGCATCGGTTGCACAAATTGACAAATTTAATGTTTAAATGGTCGTGACGACGCAGTCCTCTCTCGCTCTTCACTTCCGTGGAAAGAGAGAAAGGACTACGACTTCACATCCATTTTCAAGTTAGTGTGGTAGGGTTGACAAGTGTCCGGTGCCTTCTCATGTGCCATGCGTAATAAGTTTTCAATTAAAAACAAATTTAGCAAGTGTAGGTATTTGATTCCAAAATTTGGATTTTTTTTAATAAAATATGTATTTACTACAACTTAATAACTACCTATAACAAACCGAAGAATAAAATAAAAATAAATTAAATTAACTATAAAACTAAATTAATCTAACTAAAATAATAAAAACCGTCTAAATGAAATATAGTATAACCTATTTTACCCATATAGCGAAGACGAATCTAATGGAAAAATCGGTTCAGGGAGCTACGGGGTAACAAACACTTTTACCAGCCTTTTAGCTTCCCTGTAATAGTGTAAATTTTTTTATTTTTTAAATTTCTATTTTAAGTTTGGGGTATAAATTAAGAATAAATAATATATTTAGTAAAATTTAGAAGGTTCAATAGAGCCGTATGTAATTTTATTTGTTTTCTATATTCGTCCCTTCTAAAATAAAATATTGTTATAATATAAACAAAACAATCACACAGTTGGTTACATCACCCACAACATCCGCGATGTCAGCGCATAAAACCTCGGTGAACTAAGTGCCATGCCAGTAGCTTTGGGTCGTGCAGGCTACACTGAACTGGACGGAAACACCCTACCACCTGGTAACGCTAAGTAAAGGAACCTACAGTTTCAAGTCCGAACCACGGGCAGTCTCAATCGATCGATCTCAATCGATAACCCATGCAAGTTCTGACCGCGCCATGGTGTGCTTAACTTCACGATTGGATGTCGATCCATATCACCAGCGAGCAATCGAGGCTTTTGTATAATTATAGTGTGACACGATACCACACGGAATTGCACAACAAAACAACTTTGACAACTTGTTCTATATTCACCAGTCTTCAGTAGAAGACCCTGAAAGCCGTTCCCCTGTCTGCATCCGATAGAGCCTGCCTTTTCCACAGCTTGCTGTGCTCGCCTTGCCAGACGCTAGATAATCTATAAACGCTGACTTCTTGCATAAGTGCAGAGCTGAGGCCGGTGTTGAAATGGTGGTTAGCTTTGATGAAGCCGTTAGGGAAAAATATGCGGAAATGTGTGCCTTTCAAACACCTAGAGCTTTAAGGTTAAGAGCAAAAAAAAAATTTTTTTTAAGAAATGCTTAATTTTAGGGTTCCGTATCCGTCGTACGAGACCCAATTACTAAGCCTACGCCGTCTATCTGTCTGTCTGTCCGCCTGTCCGAGGGCTGGGTCCTTACCTATAATAAAATCCAACGTCTGCTTTCTGTCTGAGTGTCTGAGTGTCTGAGTGTCTGAGTGTATGCCTGTCTGTCCGCCTATAACTCGAGAACCACTGCACCGATTTTAATAAAACAAAATTCTACGGATAGCTTGATTCTTCCCATCAACTATAGGCTACTTACTATCACGCTAAATGGCCTATGAGGTTAGCAGTGAAGTGAAATATGAGAGCGGGCGGAGCCGCGGGCACAGACAGCTTGTCTCTATATGTATATAATATAGCAGCCTCGGTTGTGTTCTTCTCTAGTCCAGTATAGCCAGCAATTTTAAACCTTCTAGGAGGTGATATTGGCTGGTCGAAGCATGTGCTTTGACCCCTCCGAATCAGATTACACTAATATCGGATTACATTAAAAAATATATGTTAAATTACCACTAAAACAATTGCACACAAATTCTAACATGGCCTATGTTAGAATTCGTGTACCTGAAAGTAAATAAGTGAGCAAGCAACAGTAGGCCAATGATATATCATTTGTCACCCTTGGTAGCTCAGTGGTGCAGTCTGTTGACTGTTATTAAACAACGCTGGGCGCGGTCAGTACTTGGATGGGTGACCGCTCGACCGTTGGAGACTGACCGTGGTTCGGATTACACGTTAAACTGTAGGTCCCTTCCCTTCTTACCTTAATAGGTGGTAGGGTTTATCCCGGCCCGGTTGGTACCACCGCACTGAACGAAACGTCGCTCGAAACGGCTACCTATGTAAATGTTTCGTGTTTACCGTCCAGTTCAGTGTAGCCGACATGAAATGAAGGTAAGCACTGACAGGGCACCTAGTTCACCCGGTATTATAGGATGACATCACGGATGTTGTAGCCAACCGTGTCAGTTTCTATAAAATAAATACATCCTAGGTACTAATATTTTATGTTTATAGTTAGTAGTTTAGTACTAAGCACGTACTCGGTTAGTTCGGGTAAATCCTGGTCGGGATGTATTTTTTCCAATGATTTTCAATTTGCATTTTTCTTATTAAAAATACATCCTACTAATATTATAAACGCGAAAGTTTGTGCGGATGGATGGATGTATGGATGTATGGATGGATGTATGGATCTTTTTTGAAGTGAAAACTTCTTTAGCGGCGCTGGGCACTTTTTGTATGGGGGAAAAATGTATAACTCGCGACACCGTCGCGGTGTCACCTCAGCGTCATTTTTAAAATGAAACCTTAAGTCATTGCATTAAGGGTTAAGTTAGAGTGGCACGGGATCTGCCGGCACTCCCGGAGTGCAACTGTTAAGTAGGGTTCGGTAACACGTTTATGTCTGTCCATTCTACTAAGTTCTGCAAAATGAATGAAGGGTTTCGTGACAAATGCATGCCTGTCCGTTCTACTAAATTTTACAATTTTCAACCAAGGTCCTCCGACGGTTATTTTGTAATAAAAGTAGGGTTCCGTAACACGTTTATGTCTGTCCGTTCTACTAAATTTAACATACATTTTTTTTATTAATTTTTTTTTCATAAATTTTTTTTTTATATTTTTTTTTATTTTTTTTCAATAAATTTTTTTTCTGATTTCAACGGTGTATATAACTCATTTTCGCCCAAGTGGCGTATTAAACATTCTTCCTTTCCACCGTCGATAATATCTATTCGATAAGTACCTACTATCCAACTAAAACTATAGATCAATGGTACCTCGACCTATATAATGTACCTACCGGGAGAACTCTTCTGTAATGTCGAGTAAATCCGGATTCGACTCCAGGCTATATTTGCTTCGGATTTAATGCATCAATTAATAATTCTCCCCCATTTTGAAGATTCGTAACATAGAAGTTGTGTTTCTACTGATGGGTTCCGCGTGATAGGTCGATCATTTACATGAAAATGTTACCTACTTTAGAACACAACAACAACATACCACACGCTGTATCCCGAGAATAGGGGTAAGCAGAGTAATCGGTGTTGTGCTGCAAGTACTATTGTAAATTACAGCACAACACCGACCGCCACGTTTAGCAATGTATTAAGATAACTATCAAGCAGCAAGTAAGGCACGAAGACCCATCTGCCGCATGGCTCGGCCTAAGAACCGTGCCAAGGTGAGAGGTGGCTACCCAGTCGTCCTTTAGCACGGCATCTTGTCTTTATCGCTTAGTCGCCTTTTACTACATGCATCGAGGATAGATGAATTGGGGCTCTATTCTTTTCAAGTACCAGCCCCACATGGTACTAGAACTGGTATTTTGTATTTCACTAATTTTGGACAATGTCACAATCTCTACATGTCTCTCTAGTTGTAGTTCCTGGGGAACTTCTGTGCGTCGTCAGGGCCATATATTATGACACAATTTAATTATACATACTATATTTCATACGTCATTTCTGTTTATCAAATCTCCAGTATGCCACCTTAATTCAAACTGACAATATTTGTTTTTATTATATCAACATTCAAGTTGAGTTGAGGAGCAACTGATCAAACAGTATTTTGTGTCGTGATCCTAGTTTCGAGAAATTAGCAAAAAACATGTGTCTTGAGAACTAAAAATCATAGAAAGATGATTTCTTTTGCTAATATATTTGTTTTAGCGAGTAAATTATGATGATAAAAAACACAATATACCCTTTCATTTCATAAATCAGTGTTTTTTTAATTATAATTTCAAACATAATACTCTTTGATGCGATCTTTGATCCATTCCATAAGAGCAGGATACCCAAACGTAGGTGCTCATGCCGCCATCTTAACCTCAAAACTTAGGAACAAAATACGATTTGACGCGGTCGCCAACATTCAATATTTTTTTAATAATACTAAATATTTTTTGACGTGAATTCTGTAAAAACACACATAAAGGAGCTATTGAGCTCTACCAAAATAAAGTTTTGCCGATTTTTTTTTAATAAATGCACAAAAGACTGTTTGATCTGTTGCTCCTCAGTTGTTTTAACCGACTTTGCTTAGACAATGCATATTTGTATTGTCTAATTGTGTATTGTATTGTTTATTGATCATTCATATGGCAGTTAGATTGCAGTCGAACTTGTCACAATTTGTTCTATCCGGCTCGATTACACCCACGGAGAAGAACCGACAAGGAACATAACAAAAAAATAAAAAAGTGTATCAGGTGTAATCAATACTAATAATAGATAAGTATAAGGGATGGTCATCTGTCCACCCAGCCGGGGGGCGTCCCACGCTACGTTTGCTTGTACGTGGCCTCCATTCGAGCACCCGTCTACCCCATCGGTTGTCGGGTCTACGAAAAGGTAGCCGGGAGCGGATGGATGAGAAGAGCGGAAGACCGCGTGTGGTGGCGTGCCTTGGGAGAGGCCTATGTCCAGCAGTGGACCGATACAGGCTGATGATAAGGGATGGTCACGGAGTAAGTTAGGTTAGGTACTTTGTTTTAGGAGATACTGCGTTTGTAGACTCGATGTACGACACTAAAATTAAATTGACGATTTTTTCTGTATGTATGTATGTATGTTCTTCCATAACTCTTAAACCGATAATCTGAATTCGATTAAACTGAGTACAAACACATTTTACAATACGGGACACAGGATAGGGTGAATAAAATTCAATTACGCTTAAGTAAGGTATGATTTGGCCCACATACAAACCCAATTGTGCGCCGAAATAAAGTTACATACGTTAGCGGGCTTACTTACTTTCTTCTTTTTAAATACGAATTTCACGCGAGCGAAGCCGCAGGTTGCAGGTTGTATTTAATATAAAGGAAATTGTAATATTGATTTAAATGTTGAAATTCTGCAAGTAAATTTCCAAATTGCTAGTCTGAAAATCATCATTTGCTCTGTCAACATATCATACAGATATCCTTATCTATCCGAGTTTATAGGCCTTCCAAGCGCGACGTGTTCCCAAGTTATGCATTTTCAATACCCAGCCAAGTAACGAGAGAGATAAAATTTGGAGTTACTCATATTTGCATTTATATGGAGTTGGCTGAATATGAGTTCCAGAGACCTTCGGCGCTCGCTAAGAAGTTATCAGGGTGGAGTTTGGATAAGTTATTCGAAGGTGAAAGTTTTCGAATCGGTTCGGATCTGGGCGGAAAATAAAAAGGTCGCTGTTGTGACTTCTTTGGTCGTGACGGTCGGTGTTCGAATTTTAAGTTTATGCCGAGTTGGTGGTTGTGAAAATAGTTGTGGAAGTAAATAAAATAAAAAAATCACGGTGGCATTTTAGGAATGATAAAGCTTTTGGACACTCATAATATTATTTTAAAACGTTAATAATGACCCAAAATGTTAACTACTGCTTAAGAAAATAATGATAAAACCTGTAAAAATATACATAATGATAAGTAATGAGAATCATAAATTTAGCTGCCGGTTAAAGAAAATAAATGATATTATAGTGGTATTGGTTTTTTTTAAATTGACGATATCGGCGAAGAAAATAAAATAAAAATCCAAATCTTTGCTAATTTATCAAAATACATGCAAAATAAAATATATGAAATAAACTTTCCAATTATTAAGATCAAACAAATTAATATACTTTATTGTAGACTAAAAAGGTAGAACACAAAAGGCGAGTATAATGCTGAGCAGCTTTATTTATACTTTTAACAATATTTATATTATAAAATAAATAAACAAAAAATACCCTGCGAAGTTTCTTGCCGTTTCTTCTTCGTGGGTGTAGTCGAACAGGATAGAACAAATTAAGACAAGTTCGAGTGCAGTCAAACTGCCGTAAGAATGATCAATAAACAATTTAATAAATAGTAAAATGATTAAATAGTAAATAATAAAAAGATAAAAAAGATAAAAATATAAATTTATAGATACCTACATAGAATACTATACGCTTATTTTAATAGCAAACATGAAATGAAAAAAAAAACACACACTAACCATCAATCGGTCTAAAATAAGCAACTAACAAAAAAAAATTAAAATTGGTTCTAAAGTCTCATATTACTGCTAATATATTTAGGTTTTTTTTTCAAAACGTCCGGCAAAAATTAACAATTGCAATGTAGGTGATAAATTCACCAGCTGGTCCAATTTATATCCTCCAAACTTGTTTCTGCGACACTTTGAATAATATTCATCGAAACGAGCTAAGATGACCGCGGATGATTTTCGCTTGATAAATCTAACGAATTTTGAAATTTATTATATTCTAGAACATTTTATAATACGGATCTATGACAAGCTATTACGTGTCCTTACAAGATATCTGCCACATTATGAGTCAAAGTTGGTTGAATTATTTCCTACTAGCTTCTGCATGCGGCTTCGCTCGCGTGAAATTCGTATTTAAAAAGAGGAAAGTGAGTAAGCTTTATTTCGGTGCGCGTAACATTTTGGTTGTTATAACCGTAACCGGAACTGCATTTTATTTAGCCTATCCTGTGTTTCGTATTGGTAAATGTGCTTGTACGAAGTTTCATCGAATTCGGATAATCGGTTTAAAAGTTATGAAGGAACATACATACATGCAGAAAATATTTCTAAAAATCGTAAATTTAGTTTTAGTATCATACATAGAGTCTACAAACGCAATATCTTATAAAACAAAGTAACTTACTCCATGACCATCCCTTACAGATTTATTATTAGTATTGATTGATTGATTGATTGATTGATTATATTTTACATTCCCACACTCAATTCCTTTGAGGACTCTCAAACATCCAAAGGTTGACTGGGAGAAATCCCTGTAAGGAATAAGTCCGCGTTTTCCCCTCATGTTTTGGAGCATTAAAGTATTTCTATCTATCTATAACCCTTACCACTACGAAGATATTAGCCAATTATCATGATAGTATCATAATAATTATACGTCGGCCGAGCCACAAGAACTACGATGAGGGCGGCGTCCACCACCGGCCAGCTTGGGGCCATCGGGACCTCGCGTCCCGTCTAGTGCCCCCGCTACCGGTGGTGTAGTGCACCCATGAGGCGACGCGCGCGCGAAGATGACGACGTTTAACAGACCTGCGCGACGACGTCGCCGTGCAGTCCGGCGAATACGGAGCTCTCCGAGATGGGGGTGGTGGTGGCCTACGTGTCCAGTACCACCACCTATCGCTCGAAGCTTGGCTCGCGTCGTCCCGGAGAGCTCCCTAGCCACGGCCTGCACCCGCCGCCGGTGCGCTTGGAGGCCTGTCTCCCGCCGCCGGCGGTATTACCGTTTTTGTTTTTTGTGTTTTTATTAATTTTGTATATTTTTAATTTGATTATCTATATATAGAATTAATATAAATATTGTATCATAGAAACGTGAAAATAAAGAAATAATAGTCAAATAGTTGTTATAATATAAGTTAAAATACAAATTTAATAGTCATTATAATACAAATTTGATTAAACAGGCTGACGAATATTGATCCAACCTCATATATCTTCAGGCCATTTGTATCACCTGTCACGGAACAAGGCTATAATGGATTTTGAATAAGACATTAACAAACTAAGCAGCTATTGAAACATCCAAATTTCAATACTAGCTTTTTATCTCCACTCGCGGCATTTTTGGATTTAAGAGTCGGTGTCTAAGCACAATGTGGGGCCGGTACTTAAAAAGAATAGCCCCACTGCATCTCTCCCCATGCATGTCGTAAAAGGCGACTAAGGGATAAGAACAAGATGCCGCGCTAAAGGGCGACAGGATCGCCACCTCTCACCTTGGCACGGTCGGTACTACCACCGAGTCATGCAGCAGGTGGGTCTTCGCGCCTTACTTGCTGCTTGATCGATTGAATCTTGTTCGAGTAACGTTGTGGTCGGTGTTGTGCTGTAATTTACCAGAGTTCTTGAAGCACAACACCGATACCCTGCTTACCCCGATTGTCGGGATACAGCTTGTGGTAGTAAGATAAGAAACATAATACAAATTTCTTTATCTTATAAGCTGAGCAATCACGCGTTGATCATATCAGCGGTACGGAACCACTGCTTTCCACCGACGTACTTGATGTCGTCGTCCCACCTGTATATAAAGCTGCTATGATCTAGACTCCAGGAGGTCCAAAGACCGTGGTACAATCTGTCTGTGGACCACGTAGAGTCGGCGTGACCGCACTGTCGTCTCTCCGATTGCCTCATGCCGGTCTAGGACTATTCCGCACCGCCGATACGTCGCCAGACAAGCCGCCTTCGGCGAGTCACCGCGGAGCCAGATCCCCGCCTTGACGATTCACTTCGAACATATTCGACCCCGGGTACTATTTGTCGCAGGGTCCAAGCCGCCACCGCCGACCCGAAGCGAGCCAACTCGACGCGAAAAGTTCATAAATCAAACAATTGTGTAAATTGTTGGTTATTTCTCGGAGAAGGGCCGAAGTAGGTACCTGGATTGTGTGAGGGTTTTAGAAAAAAATTCGGATGTACCCTATTATGTGGTGTACACATTTAGATAACGTTTGCTGTTGATATTCGTCTTACGAGTTACTTGAGGATGCGAGGGAGGATGCAATGTTCACCGCAGTTTTGTGTTAGAACATTATAATATTATACCTGTAAATATATATTTATGGTCTAAGTACGCGTCATTTGTTGTCATTGTAGATTCTAGTAGGTAGGTATGATATGGTTATTCACAATATGGTTCTTCTTCGGGAGGTAATAATATGATCACAGGGATTGACAACATTTCCAAGTACTTAGTACTTAGATAGGTACTAAACTATTTATTTGGTATGGGTTTTAAGTATATTCTCGTGAGGTGAGAAAGGACCATCCGTTTGGCCTGAAACATCGAGCCACATAGGAAAAGTACCGTGAATAAAGTGGTAGAATTTTGAAACAAATTTATTTAATATTAAGTAACTGGTGAAGTTATTACGAGTATTCGATTATTGTATTATTTTATTGGTATTAACGACACGACGATTTATTGTAGTCCTACACTCGCGGCGCGCTTAGGCTTTTGTATCTTTAGTATTTTTAGTATCTATTAGTAGTATCGAGAGCTTTGGTTTAATACTTAGATATTTATAGTCAACATATTTTTTTTAGTTAGCAAATCCAACATTTTGTGTATGTACTATTCAAAGAATTATTTTAAAGAGTTGACTGCTCTTAAAATGTGGTAGCAAAGTCGTGTGTCCTGTCAACTTCTCCGTTCAAACCAACATCGCAAGTCACACTGTTTTATTAGTCCTTACCTATAATAAAATCCAACGTCTGCTTTCTGTCTGAGTGTCTGAGTGTCTGTCTGTCCGCTTATAACTCGAGAACCACTGAACCGATTTTAATAAAAAAAAATTCTACGGATAGCTTGATTCTTCCCATCAACTATAGGCTACTTACTATCACGCTAAATAGCTTATGAGGTTAGCAGTGAAGTGAAATATGAGAGCGGGCGGAGCCGCGGGCACAGCTTGTACCTTATATAAGTGTTATTATTTATTGTTTATTTATCATCTCTTGATTGCGTACTCTGCGCGTGTCATACATAATGTACATTGTAACATTCCGCCAATTCGATTATCACAGCGAAGAAGGACTGACAAGAAACTTACTGGATTTTTTTTCACTGGAAATTATAGTAACTTACAAATAAAATTACCCATACTACCGCTCACAAGAGAATCATTATTTACAGCATAAACATGAATACTTACCGCTCTGCCTATTTAAATTATCTGCATCTGGTTTATTATTATCTTTAATTTTGATAAGATATCAGTTCAATAACAATTTATTTTCTCTAAATTGTTGTTAAACAATTCGCATCGCAAAAAAGTAATTCGCTACGACGAGGACGGCGGCTCGGCGGCGCGGCGGAGCGGCGGCGCCGACGACGACGACGTCGTCGACGTCAACATTCGTAGTAGGCTAACGGAGGAAGTTAGTAGAGAGAAGTTGCAGCATCCCATCTAATTTCTAGTAAAACAGTCAGTGCCCCCGCTACTCCCCAGTAGCGGGAGGCACAACTTTTTTCCACTAATCGCACCAAAACTATCTGGTTCTCTAGAGAGCACATTTAGTGTGATGCTATAAAAATATATGGTCTTTTGTAAGATCTACTGCGTCCAATGTAAACTTTAAAACGTACATACATACATATCACACACGCTGAATCCCGACAATCGGGGTAAGCAGAGTAATCGGTGTTGTGCTGCAAGAACTCTGTTACAGCAAAACACGGACCACCACGTTTCGCAAAATGTTCGAACAAGATTCAATCGATCAAGCAGCAAGTAAGGCACGAAGACCCACCTGCTGCATGACTCGGTGGAAGTACCGTGCCAAGGTGAGAGGTGGCAAGCCTGTCGCCCTTTAGCACGGCATCTTGTCCTTATCCCTTAGTCGCCTTTTACGACATGCACGGGGAGAGATGCAGTGGGGCTATTCTTTTAAAGTACCGGCCCCACACGGTACGATGGTGAAACCACCCAGTTAGTGAAAAACACGTACCCTGTCTACTTAGACTAACTCCTCTACTATTTTTTTCCGTGGTATAGTCGAACTGCATAGCCATACATGTTAAGCTGGGTCCAGCCAGATGGGCCGGTATTGTTTTTAGAACGTACAATGCAACCATTGCTCAAAAGCGTCAACCCCTAGCCCCTACCCAAAAATACTTTTTTTACTCGTTATTTCTTTATTTCAAAAACTTCATTCTAACAATTCGGTCCGATTTACGTATGGTGGCAGCAGGTGTAGGTTAGGTAAAGTTTTCATTAAAAACTCATTTATGCACGTCGGCCGTATTGGAACTTGCGAAACCGCGCCGACCAGTTACCGCTACATAAATAGTTTAGGAGTCAATTTATAGCAAAACAATTAAGCTAACATCACAGAACAGCGATCGGCGACCGTCATCCCTCAGCCGGTAGCCCGCGTCACCCCTAGACCGGGTGACACGGTTTCTTGCTATATGGCTAAAATGTGCCTCCTGAATATTTTTTATATAATGTGAAAGAGAGCTCTCATGTAAATATGCATATTTTCTTTAAAAAAAAATATTATATGATAAGTCTAAATTAGTAAATCGTGGTCGTTTCTGAAATGTTTTTGAAGCAATATGGTATTTCTATTCACATATTATCTGTTTGTGTTTATATACGTAGGTGCATTTTCATAGTGACTGGAAGTAGTAGATATAAATTTTTTTTTAGTTGGACCATAATACTTCTGACCTGTGGCTACACTCAATAATTGGTGGTGCTACGGATAGACGTCCAGTCGGAAAGTGAAGCACACCCAGGCGCGGTTGTAACTTAGACGGGTTATTTTATAAATTGGAGTGGAAAACTGTGGCTTACCTTATCTTAGTAGGTGGTAGGGTTGGTAATTGGTAGCACCGCTACGTCGATTGCGAAGCGGCTATGAAAATATTTCGTATTTTGTATATATTTTATTAAATATTTCATAACCAAAGGGAAGCACTGACATGACACCTAGTTCACTAAGGTACTATGGGCTACTACATCAAGAGTGTAGTAGGTGATGTAATGTAGCCAACCTTGTCAGATTCCATAAAAACATTTTAATTTGTTCTGTTCTGTTTTGTTCTGTATACATATGTAGGTTATGTATACGTATGTAATCATTTATGTGCTGGCACTTTATGCCGGGCGGATTGAACCAGTTCAGGCAGATCACGGCAGACTTTTGGGAAACTTTTCTTACATATTGTGAAATTCATTTAGCACTATAAGAAATAACCTTTATCAGTTAGGAATTACCAAGTTGAATGTACATATGAAATAACCAATCTAAAACCGTTCAGTTGTTCTCGAGTTAAGATAGATAGTTAGAAATACTCTATTGCTCCAAAAAACATTTTACAGAAACAAACAAGCACCATACTCGTATTGTATAATTTATATGAGGCCTAAATATAGTTTGTGTTTTCCGTCCAGTTCAGTGTAGCCATCACGACCGAACGGAAGCACTGACGTGGCACCAAGTTCACCCGGTGTTATGGGCTGACATCACGGATGTTGTAGGTGATGTAGCCAACCGTGTCAGTATGCATAAAAAAAAATGTAGACTTATCCCTTACGGATATTTCTTCCAGTCAACATACACACATACGACACGTAGCGTTTTATTTTATTACTAGCTGTGCACGCCGCTCCGCTCGCGTGAAATTGGTTTAATAGTAAATCTGATTGAAGCACAAATATGTAGTCATGAAGAGCAAGGTGGAAGGACGAGCTGAGTTCACGTAAATGAAATATGTATACCTACTCTCTCAAAGAAAGTAACCCCAATCACATCATATAGGTATCATTATTGGCTGAAACATGGACGAACGGTCGGACAGACAGATACCTGACCAATTTTCTAATTTTTAGGGTTCCGTACCTCAAATGAGGAAAAAAACGGAACCCTTATAGGATCACTTTGTTGTCCGTCTGCCTGTCTGTCTGTCAAGACCTTTTTTCTCAGGAACGGGTAGAGAGGTATCAAGGTGAAATTAACATCAAATACTAAGGTCTACGTTTCCTCGGAGGTGTAAAAAATTTAAGCTAGTTTAGTCAACGCAATCCCTAGATACGGCCATTGAAGTCACCATATTTTGCTACTGGCAAATCAAATCAAAACATATAGAGTACTTCCCGTTGACTAAGCTAGCTAGCATAATGAAATTTGGCAAAAAGCAAGTTCTCACAGCACAAGTAAAGGATAAATCCTAAAATAGTAAATTTGGAGTTATGTCATATAAAAACAATTTTTTTTGTATATTTCAACTACAAGAGTGTCTAACAGTCAAACCATTGCTGTATATATGTAGTTTTTATTTAGAAAGGCGTTTCGTGATTTTCCAAAACACAATAATTGTTGTATACATACATATTACAAATATATTGTGTGATGGTACGGAACCCTCGGTGCTCGAGTCCAACTCGCACTTGGCGGTTTTTTTATTAACTGGCACACTTTTTCATTTACGAAAATTTCACGGCACACCACATTTATATTCATATAGAAAGCATATAAAATTTAGAAACTAAAGACGAAGAAATTGGCGACTTCGTACTTACGTAATGTAGCGTACTTACTTACGTATTAAAAGTATCTATCAGTGAAAACTCTCATTTTAACTGAGGATGTCAAAATGCCCTTCGAACTCTCATTTAATTTCTTGAGGTGTTCAAACAAATCAGTCAGAAAATGTCATTGTGGATAATCTATCTATAATAGATAGACGAAAAATTATGCTTGCTCTTTTCTTCCGCGGTTTTCATACACAGTTTGAATGAGTTACTTAGAATTCGCGGCACACCTGGATGTCACTCGCGGCACACCAGTATGCCGCGGCACCAGTACACCGGTTGAAACCGCCTGCTTTAGGTACCGAACTAAATTCATTGATAGGTGCATTATGCAACGAAATATCGTTACATTGTTGAAAAAAAATTATCTATATTATACAGCTTAGTTACATATTGATACAAGTATTTTAGTGACTACAAAGACTTATACTTATTATATACGAGTAAGTGTGTGTAAAGAGCCTTTTTAACTTACAAACAACAACAACTTTAAACTTTAATACCTATGTAATTTGTATCAACTTAATATGTTCGTACATTAAACATAATACAATGTACTCGTAGTATAATTAAAAAAAATAAGAAAAAAAAAATATTAAGATACCTACTATAATTTTACATGGAATGCGAACCATGGAGCAACTCATGTTCAAGAAATTCACTTATCAAACTCGGAAAGAAAATAAAGTGGTTCACGCCAATGGGCACTGAACGCGCGACCTTCCGGTTAATAAGCAAGGCCGTTACCACTTATCCACGAGCTACTCATAATAACATTGCAACCCGAACCTCATAAATTTAACTTGGGCTCATGCAAAAAATAAAGGTCCTCTTGTGCGTGCGACTCGCTGCATACAGCTCGCACCCCAGGGGGTGTCGCGGTCAGTAGTACTGGGGTCCAGTTGACTTGCTTTAAGATGTCCTCGCGTCGAGTTGTACTTCGCGGTGAAGAGTCCCCAAAGTAAATTGGGCCAAATTTGAAAGGACCGCATGGCGACTCGGCGGGAGTCAGTCGGCGGGGTCGAGACGGCCGCGGGGAATGGGCCCATTCCGGCCTCATGCATACTAATAACATAATCTTTTGTCTTATTATCTTAGTTCTGCCGTTCCTCATAGCTTTATTAAAGGACACATATTGTTGAGGAGCTCCTCGCCTTGCTGGTTAAGATATTTAGCTTTTTGTGTGAATTTGGGGAGTATTATTTTGTTTTGGCACAAATCTTCATAACCTACATTTTCCAAACTTGAAATGGTTCTTAGTTCTGCCTTTCCTCTTAGCTTTATTAAAGGCCACATTTTGTTTTGGAGCTCCTCGCCTTGCTGGTTGACATATTTAGCTTTTTGTGTGGATTTGGAGAGCATTATTTTATTTTGGCACAAACCCTCATAACTTACATTTTCCTAACTTGAAATGGTTCTTAGTTCTGCCGGTTCCTCATAGCTTTATTAAAGGACACATATTGTTGAGGATCTCCTCGCCTTGCTGGTTGAGATATTTAGCATTTTGTGTGGATTTGGGGAGCACTATTTTATTTTAGCACAAACTTCATAACCTATATTTTCCTAACTTAAAATGTTCTTAGTTCTGCCGTTCCTCAAAACTTCATTAAAGGACACATATTGTTGAGGAGCTCCTCGCCTTGCTGGTTGAGATATTTTGCTTCTTGTGTGGATTTGGGGAGCATTATTTTATTTTGGCACAAACCTCCATAACCTACATTTTCCTAACTTGAACTGGTTCTTAGTTCTGCCGTTCCTCATAGCTTTATTGGACACATATTGTTGAGGAGCTCCTCGCCTTGCTGGTTGAGATATTTTGCTTCTTGTGTGGATTTGGGGAGCATTATTTTATTATGGCACAAACCTCCATAACCTACATTTTCCTAACTTGAACTGGTTCTTAGTTCTGCCGTTCCTCATAGCTTTATTAAAGGACACATATTGATGAAGAGCTCCTCGCCTTGTTGGTTGAGATATTTTGGTTTTGTGTGGACTTGGGGAGAATTCGGTATTTTATTTTGCTCACTTATTTGGATACAAAACCTCATACCCTACGTTTTTCTAAATTTAAATTGTTAAAATCAGTAACCTGGTTTTCCTGCAGTTGTGACATTTCTTGTGTATTTTGATCTAATATAAACTATTTGAAAAATAAAAATTTATAGGGTCTGAAAATGGTGCGTGCCGACGGATATCGAACCTATATTGGGAACATATATGTCCACTTTTGTACCGTGTGGGGCCGGTACTTTAAAAGAATAGCCCCACTGCATCTCTCCCCGTGTATGTCGTAAAAGGCGACTAAGGGATATGACTCCCTTCTTATATTACTAGGTGGTAGGGTTCAACCCGCCCGGGCTGGTACCACCTCACTGAATGAAAGGTCGGTCGAAACGGCTATGTAAATAGTTTGTGTTTTCCGTCCAGTTCAGTGTAGCCGGCACGACCGAAGGGAATCACTGACGTGACACCAAGCTCATCCGTTGTTATGGGCTGACATCACGGATGTTGTAGGTGATGAAGCCAACCGTGTCAGCATCAAAAAAATATATATATATACCTCGTAACAAAGGTAAAGTCTTCACTACTTATAAACAAAGCATAGGTAATAGAAATAGTGATGACTCGTACTATGTAGGCAGTGGCAAACACTTTTCTAAATGTAGAAAAATTAAGTAAGTGGACGTAACAATAGTAAAAAAATAGGACAAATCCGAGTGCAGTGTACTGTCTAGTCTATGGAAGATGAATAAAGAATAAAGAATAAAGAAGAATTACTCCAGTTACTAATGTTGACTAATTTACCACGGTCGCATGATAAAAATTTCCCAGGAATTTATGTTGTCCCAAAATTAATTTTTCTCTATGACGTTTAGCTTTTTCAACCAGCTCGCACTCTAAACACAAGAAAGACAAGACTCATACATGAGAGTAACAAGCCGGACCAGAATTATGTACGCTCTGCTACCAGAATACTAATCAGACGGCGTTTTTTGAAACCTTCACTCTGTATGGGAAAGCGAAACATTGAGGACTGTAAATGGTCTAGTCGCTTAGAATAACTTACTGTTATGGTTGATATGGCTGATAATGGTGTGTGAGTAATTCTTTTAGTTTCTTCGTACAAATGTCAAAATATTAAAAGAAAATAAAGCGAGTAGTATTTTTTTTTTTATGAAAACGGACACGTTTGCCTACATCACCTACAACATCCGTGATGTCAGCCCGTAACATCGGGTGAACTAGGTGCCATGTCAGTGCTTCCTTTCATTTCATGTCGGCTACACTGAACTGGACGGAAAACACAAGCTATTTACATAGCCGTTTCGACCGACCTTTCATTCAATGCGGTGGTATCAACCCGGGTGGGTTAAAACCTACCACCTAGTAATAAAAGAAGGGAGTCATATCCCTTACATGCACGTGGAGATATGCAGTGGGGTTATTCGTTTTACGTATCGTCCCCACACGGTAAAATTTAATTATTGTGTAAATCACTCTTCGAATGCTCGAAGAAATCACGACATGATGTCATGAAATAAATTCTCGCATTGACACAAAAGTAAATGAGCAAAAACCAGTTTTGTGCATTATGATTATGAACAATAAAAAAACTATTTAAAAAAATATAAAAACCGCCTTCAAAAATGTATGAAATAAAAAAATAAAAATCGAACCCTAGAGTTGAAGGCGGTCGGTTATTTTTGCTTGCTTTAGCACCACCGCCTTCAACTCTAGGGTTCGATTTTTATTTTTTTATTTAATACATTTTTGAAGGCGGTTTTTATATTTTTTTAAATAGTTTTTTATTTCACAGTTTTTTTAGTAATTTTTATTTGCTATTAATGTACTCGGCGGAATCGCTCGGCCTTCGGCCTCGCGATTCCGCCTCGCTTTGCAATCCGATCTTGACCAAAAAAAAATGGGACCACCTTGGAGCTAGACTGAACCGAACACAAAAAGAATCATCGAAATCGGTTCACAATTGGGGAAGATATTACTGAACATACATAAAAAAATACATACAGCCGAACATAGAACCTCCTCCTTTATTGAAGTCGGTTAAAAACCAGTTTTCGTGCATTATGAACAATAAAAATAATATTATAGAAAGCAGGCTGCTAGGCTGAATTATTTATAATATATAGCGGCATTCATGTTTTTGTCAAAACAAAATCAAAATGGGCTTTTGTTAGCTCTCCGCGCCGAGAAGGTGTCAGGTTAAGGGGTGGAATTGATACAGGTACGGTCAGCACACACGTAAAATATACTATTTTGCTCTTTGACGTCCGGCTCCACGTCCACACCCCAATAGTATAAATAATACAGACAGGACTATTCTCGCGAACAGACCTGATATTGTGATAGTGGACCGGGAGGCAAGGCGTGCAACGCTCGTCGATATCGCCGTGCCGCAGGATGGTAACCTCGTCAGTAAGGAAGCAGAGAAGATGTTAAAGTATCTGGATCTGCAGCACGAGGTTACCAAAATGTGGCCCGTTGACTCGACGATCGTTGTGCCCATAGTCGTTTCAGCGCATGGGCTGATAGCGAAGAGCCTCGACGACCACCTTAAGAGGCTCTCGCTGATTGGTTGGGTCAAGAGCCAGATCCAGAAGGCAGCCCTGCTCGACACTGCACGCATCGTCCGGAGGTTTCTCTCCCTAGGGCCCGACCACCGGTAGCTTGGGTTCGCCCCGCCGCCGGTGGTGGAAACTCCGTTTGTTTTATAATAATTTTATGTATAATTTTTGTATATTTTAGGTATAGTTATATGTAAAATTATTGTAAATAGAGGTGTAAATAAAGAGATAAATAATAATAGCGAAGAGCCTCGACGACCACCTTAAGTAAGAGGCTCTCGCTGAGTGGTTGGGTCAAGGGTCAGATGCAGAAGGCAGCCCTGCTCAACACTGCCTGCACGCATCGTCCGGAGGTTTATCTCTTTGTATTGGGTATCCATCGTACCAACACAGACCAACATAGACCATCGGTAGCCTGGGTTCGCCCCGCCGCGCCGCCAGGGGTGGAAACACCATTTTGATGGGTAAAAAATTTTATAGGTAGGTACGAAGTAAAGTAATGTGCGGGGAGAGATGCAGTGGGGCTATTCTTTTTAAGTACCGGCCCCACACAGTATTGTATATTAAATCATAATAGATAATGTTTTTTCACTTAAGCATTTTTTTAATATATTTTAATATTTTTTTTTTCACTTAAGCATTTTTTTAATATATTCTAAGTATTTGTACGTGATCCGTGCTTGATTCTTATTCTCTCGCAAATTGTTTGCCAACAATAAGTAAAAATAATAAAGGTAAAATAACTGAAACTCTGTACACTCACTTTTTATTCAGACCGTGCGAACGGCGTGCGAAAAGGGATATCGCACATAAAAAGATAGTGTTCGACGGAGATGATAAACATACAAACGGCGTCCTTTTACCTACATGATTCGTATTACTCACGTAATACTAAACTAAACACACAACATTTTATATACCTTTATACTATAGACATATAAAAAACCCGGTCCAGTGCGAGTCGAACTTGAGCATCGAGGGTTCCGTATTACCACACAATATATTTGTGTTAGGTATTATAAATATTTTTTTTCTTTCATTCTCTTCGGGTTTCTTAGCGCGAACCCGACTCACATTTAACAAATTTTTATTATTTATTATTTTACTTTAGAGCTTGCACTATAATCTTACCAAGTTTGAAGCTTGTATGCATTATCTTTTTAACGATAGAGCAAAAAACAAAAAACAAAAAAAAAAACAAAAAAAAAATACGTTTCTTCCCTTTGGTCGTGCCGGCTAAAGTGAAGTGGACGGAAAAGTCGACCGATCGCAGCACTGAGCTAATTTACAGATTCGAATTTAAATTTAAATTTGAATTTGAATTTTGAATTTGAATTTGAATTTGAATTTGAATTTGAATTTCAATTTTGAATTTGAATTTGATTTTGAGCTACCGACGCTGACAAAATGCTACATATTCTTCATACATACATCCCTATTAGCGAGCGTACATTTATGGTATTTTTTCCGCGCCTCGCAAATTATATTAAGTGTGGAAATCACGTCACTGCTCATTCCCTTAGAGAAATATCGCGATGATAGCTTATATAGAACTATCTCGTTATATGGCACATTCTATCAGTGAAAGCCGCACGCGAATCGGCTCAGCCGTTTTAGAGATTTCCCATTAACAAACTGACAGACAGACTGCGATTTGTAATATGTATGTATAGTCGAGAAGAACGTGCCTCTGGAATATGGATGTGGAATTTGGCTTATTTCCATTTCGAGAATAAAAGTAAGACCTAGAATGTCTGTGTCGAACAATGTCGTAATGTGAAATGCTAACGTTGTCGTCCCTGCTTTTCGAATATGCTGTTTTTTTTATAAGAAACAGATAGATAGATAGATAGTATACTATACTTGGATAGATAGATAGAAATAATGCATTGCTCCAAAAAAACATTTTACATAAACAAACAATAAGTAATTTACATGAGGGGCAAAGGCGGACTTATCCCTTACAGGGATTTCTCCCAGTCAACCTTTGGATGTTTGAGAGTCGTATGTTGCGAGATATAAGTAGGTAGTATCAAAAGACTTGAGTGTGGGAATGTAAAATATAATATAAGGAAAATAACTATGATATACCATAATATACACTACACATAAGTACGTACCAGTTATAAAAGAAACAGGCAGTTGCAAAAATCTTAAATTAATAAATATTGGCTACATTTAGCTAAATTATAAAACATTCTGTCAGCTGCACCAGTGTACTTAAATAAAAATTTGTGAAGTATGTGTTAAATATGCGATATGCCTGTAGTATATAAAAATTATATCGGCAATAATAACACATATTCTGTGAAAATTTCAACGGGCTACCTATTACGGTTCAACAGATACAGCCCTCGGACAGACAGACAGACGGACAGATAAACAGACAGACAGACAGAGGGCGTAGGATTAGTAATGGGGTCCCGTACCGGATACGGAACCCTAAAAACAGGCCAAACGATCAAAGGGGGAAGCACTGACGTGGCACCTAGTTCACCCGGTGTTATGGGCTGACATCACGGACGTTGTAGGTGATGTAGCCAACCGTATCAATTTCCATAAAAAAAAAGGTAATTACTTAAATTTTGAACCGCAAAAACAAATTAATTTGTTTGCAAAAAGTTAAACATTGGTTCCGAAAGCTAGGTACCTAATTCGGTGTTAAAAATGTCTGTAATAAGGAAAATGACATTATAATAATGTACAACTTCAGACTTTGGACCAACAACTTTTAACTGACTTATAAAATAACGTAAAACTATAGGTTCCTACCCTTCTTGTCTTACTAGGTGGTAGGTTCTGGTAACGCCGCACTGAATGAAAGGTCGGTTGAAACGGCTATGTAAATAGTTCGTGTTTTCCATCCAGTTCAGTGTAGGCGGCACGACCGAAGTGAACCACAGGCACGCCATCTAGTTCACCAAGGTGTTATAAGCTGACGTCACGGATGTAGTAGGTGATGTAGCTAGTCGTATAACAGACGGCTTATAACTTGGACCAGTGCAGTAGCCGATTTTAGGGTATCTTTGGTGGAGGGCGCGGGATGCGACGGCGGGGAGAGCGCCTGCAGACCGCGTGATTGGTTGGCCAGTCGCCCGTCGCCCTCCGCACCGCGCGCGCGCGCCGTTCGCTCCCAAATACACTTCCGTGCCTGCGAAAACTGATCCAAGTTATATGCCGTCTGGTATATCAGTTTCCATAAAAAAAAATTATAAACCAACTTTAGGCGAACTTAAAGCTACGCGGCTCACTTTCAAACTGACTTTCGACTCACTATGTTTTGTCAAAACGTATGTAGGTACTTCGCACGAGCAAAACCGTGGACAAAAATTAAAATTATTTATTTTGTTCAGTTCACCCTCCACTACTAACAGACATAAGTATTCCATTTTAAGCGTACATAATAATTGAACGTTGAACCTCGTAGTCCATGTCTGTATATCGTCTAATATCCGTATATCGCAATAAACGCGCCTCTCGGATATATCGTCGTCGTAGATGGAAAAGTGCATAACTGACAAAACCATACTTTCGACCTAATCGACTTTTTGTGTTTTTTTCAACTTTGACAGGACATGGCAAAAAAAGCGAAAGAATTTTATTTACTTTTATTGACTGAGGTAATGAAGTACGCGCTTCCTAGTAGATTTGCCATTTTCATACCATTACAACATTGAATACGACAGGGAAACTGGGAAAAAACGACTTTATTCATTTTTGCCATATTTACCAAGGCAGAGTTTTCCGCACTTATAATCTTTTCAAATGCAATTGTTCATTTCTGCTGTTTCTTGCAACTAACCGTATTTGGCAAACTATAGTAAATTAATAATTGGTAACATCCTATAAGATGACTTTTTTTGATCAAATTTATCTTTTTATTGGTTAACAATGTTAGTTAAACTATGATTTTTTATTCTAAGTGCGATATTTAACTTGCAAATCAAACAAAGAAAGTTATGCTTTCAGGTTAAAGGTAAAACTGGCGGAAATTGTAATTCAAATTGATACAGTAACATTTTCAATGAAATAGGTGATTTCACTCTTTCAGAGTGTATGAAATGAAACGAAACCTTTGGTAAGATTTTTTTTGACGTGATAACGTCACGTCTTATAAATTGATGAACACCGGCTGCACGCACGAAAAAGTGTCACGTTCCATCTGAGCCTGTGTGTGCAAGCGAGAGCGCGTAACAAGCGATAGAGAGGCACAATCGGCCCAAGCCGAAAGTGAACCAAGGGAATCCGATATTCGTTTGGTCGTTTATGTGATTTCGTGGCTCAGTGGTAAGAGTGTAGGATTTGTATTATTTGACCATGGGTTCGAATCCCTCAAATTTTTTTGGTTTTTTTTTTCTTTTTTAAGCAATGTTATGGTGTTTAATTTTTTTTAGGGTGTTTAGTTTTTTTTATAACCACCTAAGAATTATTTTCGGAAATACAAACGTAACAAAAAGGACATGCGCCGCCTCAACATTAGGTTAGGGTTAATATAAAGAAGATGCGACCACTTTATGACGTTATCTCTTTGTAACTAGTTGGTTACACACACAGATAACATTGCACGCAAGAAACAAGAAAAACGGTTTTAAGTCAACAGTAAACAACAAATTTATCAGTCTTATTGGTAATAATTGCTATCCCTACGCTGAGGTACAGCAACTCTTAATTCAAGCTCTTAATTCGCTAGTCGCTCAGGTGGTATAACAATCAAAAATGACAATTTTAATTTAATCTGGCAGTACTAAAATTATTGCCGGATCAATCCACACCACGTTACGTTGTTTAGTAGACGGGTTACACGGGTGTGACAAGAGTGGTGGATGGACCGACACACGAATAAACATGGGAGCGCCTTCAGCCTGTAGCATTAGATTTAATTTTCAATATCGCTTTCGCCGGCATCGGGTTCAGGGAGAGTTTCCACCAATGTGGAGCTGCTTGGAAGGCCCTCATACCAGCTGTGCAATTCGTTAGGTATGATGCCCTTCTTACAAAGGGTCATCAGATCCTTTTTTTTTAGCCTGTGAAATAGGCAGGGGTCCGTTGTAAGCTTTAGGGATTACAAAGTTCTTTAATAGATCGCCTATATTATTTTCTTGATCAGATAAGCAGAATGATTGTGAACCCTGAATTTCCTTTGCCTTACTGCGGGTAGCTCGTGTCAGTCCGACTTTGTTACCGTTCGACTCGTTCGACTTGTTTGTACCTACGCGTTATGTTCAACTCAAAGTATGGGCCGTGATGATCATAGCGATATTTTATAACTCCTGGACTACTTTTTTCAAATTTCATGCATTTTATCTTCAGCCACTGAACTTTATTTCCTTCATCACTACTAATATTTCGATCCCTGACGCCCCATGAAAAAAGATAACGGATCATAGTTATTTATTTCGATACTAAAACTTCGGAAAATTCGGGAAAATTTTTCTGGAAAAAAGTAACAAAGGTTTTTATTTAATTATTTCTTTCCATAAGCTGTAAGGGGTTCAGAATAAATGATATTCGAAAAAATAAATAAAGTCACTTGAACTATTTTATGCGATGTCATGTCGGGAGGTTAGTACTGGTGGGGTAACAGCAGAAATGATTAAGTGTATTTATTTAATTTTGCTGTAACGATGGCTTAATAATTTTAGAATAAACGATGTCTGAAATTAACTAATAAATCAACTTATGCAACTTATGCATAGTCGAATTCCGCCAATATGAGGTAGCTTTAATAATAAGTGACATTATTCAATTTTACCAAGACGCAATACTCAGATTTTCCGACTTATAACTTTTGGCCACTCCTAATTTTCTCGGGAAATATTACGTTATTTTACACCTTGATTAGACCAAAAGATGCGGAATTTTGTGAACTATATCCTAGTATCAATAACTCAATTTCGTTGAATTTGTTAATTATGCACTTTTCCATCTACGACGACGATATAACAATTACCAACCCTACCCTCACAGCACACGCGCTAACTGCGAAACAAAACACTATGCACGAGTTCAACACCTAGGCGGCATTCACACTGCGGAGTTCACAAACACGGCTTCATAGCATTCGAACCAATGAGCTGTCTTATAGAGAATTCGCTACTAAGGCCCAATTGCGCCAACACGAATTTAGAGTTAAGTAGCGAGTTAAGGATTTAAACGCGGTTCCCACAGTCAACGGGTACTAGCTTAACGAGTTAAACTGATTTATATCGTTAAATTCGTGTTGGCGCAATTGGCCCTAAGATTCAAGTTGTTACGATAAAAATTACTGAGGTATGAGAAAAGGTAGTGCGCGGAGCGAGCGGGGAAACGCAGCGTTAGCGGTGTTAGGAAGGCCGAGTTTGGTTATTATAACTCTCGCTCTCACTGTGGCATGCCCGGTATTTAGTATCTCACTTCAGCGCGAAGTTTACTGTGCAAGCACTGAAGCTAAATATATAAGCGCATTGCGCTTTTGCACGCCCGCGCAGTAAAAACAATAAATAGCGAGCGCGTCTATTAACGCTGCAGCAAGAACATTGAGTAGGTAAGGACCGTCGGACCTTCCCCGCGCCAGCGTAACACGATATTTGTAAAAACGTACCAATAACATTCGTTACCAGCCAATCAGAGCGCGATACCACCCGATACCAGCCAATCAGAGCGCGCGCTGTCCCCTCCGCTACCCGCGAAGCTCGGCGACGCTGGTTTTCATATAAGCATTGGACAGTCCGACGTCCAAACCTATTCAACGTTCTTGGCTGCAGCGCTGTATGTGTAATGGCGGCTGGTCTTGGGCCGCGATTATCTGAAAATACAAATTATTTTGTCAAATTGTAGTAAAATTTACTTGTGGAATTTTATTTCGATTTTTATGTGTTCTTGCTATTATTATGGCAGTATCGAAAGACTCACGACAATTTAAATGGAAAGTAGAACGGCTCGGTATTTTATTTTATTTTATTGGAAGTACAAACAGGAGCACAACATTATATAATATTCACATTAAACATACAGTAGATGTATATGCGCCCCCAGCACCGCGCTTCCCAAATATGAACATTATAGTTTTGGCAAGATACAGAAGCAGCATAAAAAGAATAGGTAAATACGATTTGAAGAGAAGAAGAAACGAAGAAACACAAAGATAAACTTATATACAACGAGAACTACCTACACCCTACCTATGTAAGTTAATAAATTTATCAATTAATACACCAAATACCTACTAAGTAAAACAATAACAGAATTAATAGTTGAGAAGTGTGCACTTGTGCTACAAACACATATACACACACATACAGATATACATATAAATATATATGTCAATCCACTTTAAGATTGAAAAATGCAATACAAAGAATACATTTAATCAAACTAAATTATGAATTAAGATTATTGCAGTTTTTTCAATACTTCCTTTTTGAATGTGAATGGACTCACGAAGAAAATGTCAATATCACTACAAGTGTCATTGAACGACTGGCATAACCGTCTGAGGGGAGCACGCACGCCCGCATTGGTACGACAAAGGCCTACGTAAAAGAGTTGCGTAGTCCAGGACCCCTACCGTGCTAATTTTACTCGCACGACGAGTTCGAGCTGCGCTCGACTCGATCGGTCGCACAAGGCAAATTATTTTGGTACCGGCGTGCAGGTGAGTACGTATGCGAGTGTCGACCAAGTGACGAATTCTCGATCGAGTGTCGATCTACCAGTCTTGCCACTATTACAATTTTTTTACTAAATGTATTATGCTACCTAGAATGCAAAGCGCTCATTTTGCTAGGTATCAAACGGTCAATATGGTATGTATACTATTTTTCAGAATCTTTATGTTAATTAAAAGAGAAAAAGAGTATTGACTAAGTTGAAAAACGCGTATAAATTGAACACCCCGATATTTAAGAGTAGCTATTTAGTATTAGTAAAAATTACATCGTGGCAACACACACGATGTTGGTTGTCGGTCGGTCAGCCAGCTGTGTGAGTGATGACGACATTTATTTTGAATCTCTTCCCCTCAACCCTCCGCCCTTCCTCCAGCCATATTACCTAGCCACAAAAATACCCCGATAACGGTACTAACGAGGTGAGACCGCGGTGAAGTGCGGGGGAAGCGCATTTATTCGAGGCGAGGTGCCTAGCCTATAATGCCTATATAGATATTCCGACGGGTAATACATTGCTGTAGATACCTAACTATCTAAAAATAAATAGCTCCTGTATGTACCTAACTATCTAAAAATAAATAACTCCTATATGTACCTACCTATTATTACCATATTTGGTTATACATTATAGCTCCACTACCCGTCACCTATAAATTAGTTACATAGGTAGGTACATACTTAGGTAGGTACTGACAAATTGATATGAGACGTGTACTTAGAACACAAGACTTTATTACGCACTAACTACGGTACCGTGCGTGTGGGCCGGTCGGTATTAATAAGAATAGCCCCACTGCATCTCTCCCCGTGCATGCCATAAAAGGCGGCTAAGGGATAAGGACACGATGCCGTGCTAAAGGGCGACAGGCTAGCCACCTGTCACATTGTCACGGTTCTTCCACCGAGTCATGCAGGAGGTGGGTCTTCATGCCTTACTTGCTGCTTGATGTAGTTAGGTATGTGTAGCACAACACCGATTACTCTGCTTACCCCGATTGTCGGGATGATGGTCGGGATATAGCGTGTGATATGTATGATGTGATGTATGTATGTATGTACCTAGGTACAGACTTTATTCTTATTTTATTTTAGTGATAGGTACATAAGTACCTACTTGTATTTTTTATCTATATTATTTGACTATATACTTAAATAAAATAAAGGAATGAACAACTTATAAATAAAATAATACATATTTAAATACCTTTCCACTAAATTCAATGAAAGGAATCGTTAATTTAACATATAACCAACTTTGAGATTTACTAAACTATCGCAAAAGTTGATCAAGATCAATCGAGTGTTTGGGTGAGCGTATACGTCAAAATGACTCGAAGTTCGAGCTCACATTTCGTACGACGGTACCAATAACTGTCAAAATGTGGTAGATCGACGTTCGAGTTCGAGTAGACCACGTGACCGTTTCGTGCACTCACTCACTTGTACATTTGACAGCTACGACGGTACCAAATAAGCCTACTCGTTCATTTTGCTCGAACTCGTCGATCGAGTAAAATTACCACGGTCGGGCTGCTGGTCGCACGAGATGGTACACGCAGACCGATTTGGCTGAGCAAAGCCGGACAGTCAAAACTAGAGTGCATAAGTTTATATAGTCACATACTATATTACATAGTCACATATTATAATATTCACATACTATAACACACGTCACATTTGACGATTGGATACATTTTGTATTATAATATTCACATACTATAACACACGTCACATTTGACGATTGGATACATTTTGTATCTTTAGATTTTTAAGCAGATCTTAGAGCGACTCTGTGTGAATCCTCCCTAACATAGGTGGATATATATCTCATACATACCTCCTCTGGTTCTGCGGCTTTCGTCTATTTCGTGCTGAGTTTATTCGTCCGCCGGCGGTTTCGACCATTCGAAATTCGATGCGGGTCCGGTCCGGACTTGGCGGGTTCAGTCTATTTTGATACGGTTTGGGGTATAAAATGCGGGGTTGGTATTTGAAGGAATTTCGGGTTGTTTTAATGGTCGTATAATAGTTGGTAGAAACGCGCGATGCAAGGTGAGGGCAGGGACGATGGGGTTGAATATTTTCAATGGACTGTTTACTCTGCGTTGAGTCCGTTATTATAATTTAAATGAAAACTGGCAAAGTGCGTGTCGAACTCGCGCACCGAGGTTTCTGCACCACAAAAAAAACTTGAAAAAACATGTTTCTTGTAACATTTTTTTTTTATTTTTTTTATGGAAACTGACACGGTTGGTTACATCGCCTACAATGTCCGTGATGTCAGCCCATAACACCGGGTGAACTAGGTACCATGTCAGTGCTTCCCCCTTTGATCGTGCCGGCTACACTGAACTGGTCGGAAAACACAAACTATTTACATAGCCGTTTCAACCGACGTTTCATTCAGTGCGGTGGTACCATCCCGGGCGGGTTAAACCCTACCACCAAGTAAGATTAGGAGGGAAGGGACCTACAGTTTTATGAGGAATCCGAACCTCGGTCAGCCTCCAACGGTCAGCGGTCACCCATCCAAGTACTGACCGCACCCAGCGTTGCTTAACATTCAATAGCGACAGTTGACTGTCTGCACATATTTTTTCACTTTTCTATTACCCTAATACCCTTTTCTAGGACCCTTAATTTTCATTTTTAAATTTTTATTATTATTTCACTGAGAAAAAGGTTATGATGGTGATTACTAAACTTTAGTTATAGACAACCAAACCGAAACTTTAGTAATCAGAATCACAGAAAAAAAAAACAGATTTTGGTGAAGAAGAATCGTTACATTGCAAGCATGGCATTCGCAATCCCCGTGCATCACAGAATGGCCATGGGCATCGTTAGACACTTACTTTTAGGTGACATGTCGCGCTATCCATAAAAATACATCACTCGAAAAAATATTTCATCGACCTTGTAAGTAAAGAGGAATTCCTCTTTGCTTGCAATTTGATTTCTTATGTCCGCAAAGACGTAAGTGAGGAGTAGCATTCATAGCATAAGATGGCTTGTTGATCGTTTGAAAGTATTCATGAGCATTCACTTAAGCGGCGGGTGGCCGAGTGGTTTGAGCATCGGCTTCTCATGCGAGATGTCCGAGATTCGAATCCGGTCGGCGTGTACCAATGACTTTTTTCTTACGAAAAATTTACGTGCATACCTACACCTACTGCTTCACCGTTCGGAACCGGTGTAAAACTGTAGGTCCCTTCCCTTGCACCTTACTAGGTGGTAGGCCCAAATTGTAGCCGACTGGGTTGACACCACCGTACTGGATGTAAGATGACCGCATAGCGGCCTCGGTTGTGTTCTCCTCTAGTCCAGTATAGCCAGCAATCCAGTATGTCACCTACCTTCTCCGAGGTGATATTGGATGGTCGGATCCACCCATATTGGATTACATAAAAAAAAGTAACAAGTTTAATCGTGCTTTGTCGCTTCTAGTATTAAGTTCGGCGACGGAACCCTATAAAAGTGCCATAGTCATTCTGAACAATTGCCGCTAATGAATTGTTTAATCTCTCACTATTAACATTCTGTAAGGCTCACTCGATAGACGCTGAGAATAAATCATTGTGAACAGAAATGTATGACTTATTGGCTCGCTTATATTGAGTTAATGTGAATGAAATCTTAATGATGACGTTAGAGATTGTTTAATTGTTTAGTTGTATAATTTCATCCATAGGTAGGTAACCTACGCTTGGATATATCGAAAATTCCGCCAGTTCTAAATTTAATGCGAAGAAGAACTGACAAACAAACTTCGAAGTCACAATGTCTCATTAAAAATATAAAGATACAAAGTGTATGCAATTGTCAAAGTTCGTTAGTGGGAAAAACAGTAGTCAGACTCTTAGACTCTTTAATAAGGAGTCAAGCAACAAATTTCGGTGTAGAAATAGTAACGGCCGCAAAAATTTTGGATGTAAAAATTTTCCATTCCTTCCACACTGCACTTCATAAATTTTTTCAAAAATCTTTATATTGATACACTAGCTTTTGCCCGCGGCTTCGCTCGAGTCAAAATTCGTATTTCAGTAAGAAAGGGAATAATTACGTTTTTAAACTAGTTTATTTATTAGTAAGTGAACATATTAGGGTTAGGCTTAAAATCAGCGTTCTTATGGTTCGCCGTAGGAATAAGAGCTGTACCGCATCCTTTTTGCGAACAATGTGTTGTTTTTCTCTTTAATGTTCTTTTTTTGCTATAAGTATTTAATTATTTGTGTTTTTATTATGTATTTTTTTTTCTTTTATGTTTTTTGTTTCATTTGTTTGCAAATAAAAGTCTTGAATTTGAATTTGAAATTCGGTTTGTATGAGAGCCACATCTTAGCGTAACCGAAACTGAATAAACTATAATAAATAATATATATAACATATAATTTAAATATAAATAACATATAACATCATTGACGCCCAGCGTGAAGATGATTCCGATACTTTTATATTATACTAATTCGTAGGGTGAAAAAAATTTCCACCCGCCAAAAATATGTATTTTAAAAAAATACGATTTTCCAGTTGCAGTGCATCGCATTTAACTTCGTCCAATTCAAATGTTTACAATCGAATTTCGCACTTGGCTGGATAATCTGCGAATTACAGGATGCGACGCACCATCCAAATTTAATTCAGCGTAAAACCAAAGTGAGATTTAAGCCTTTTATCGTCAGTCCACTTCCTGTTAATAAAAATCACTGTAGTTAAAAAATTGTGTGATTTTGCACAAAGGGATTAAAAACTAATAAACTACTCAGCAACTTTTAAGCATTACATTTCAAAAAATCAAAGAACAAAATACTTTGTAATCCTCTTTTAAAGGTTTAAAACTTCGACGCCCCTTCTCCGAATGTCTCCATTACGGAAGAGTGAATAGATTTTTTTTACATTTCTGTGTTATACGATCGTATTTTTTTCAAGATTGGCTGATCTTCCAAGAATATGAATATCTAGAAGAGGCATAATTGTTGAGGAGATCACGAAAAGTGTCAGTCTGTCATATCTGAATCTGAAATCTAAAATCTGGACCTGTCAGTTAGTCACGTCAGTCAGAGTTTATGCGTCGACTGGTGGACACATTAGTTAGTTAGCGTTTATGCGTCCACTGCTAGATATATTATCAGTCAGTCCGTCAGTGTTTTTGCGTTCACTGCTGGACATATTATCAGTCAGTCCGTCAGTGTTTATGCGTCCACTGCTGGATATGGCGTCAACCGTTCCGTCAGTGTTTATGCATCCACTGCTGGACATGTCGTCAGTCAGTCCGTCAGTGTTTATGCATCCACTGCTCGACATGTCAGTCAGCGTTCAAGGGTTCACTGCTGGACAAAGGTCAAATTTTTCTCCAGTCCTCTTTTGTCTAGAAATGGCGTTAAGTTATAGATATCGTACGGGAATATGATCACATAACGGTCGATCTGAGACTTAATAACAAATAATATTTGCTGCGGCTAAAGTAGACAAGGTTTGCACAAGGCGGTCGAGAGATGAATTTAACTGGGCTGGCTGGTTTAGATAAAGCGGAGAGGACCACTGCCTCAAAATTTATGAACGCGCATATACGACCAGTGCGTCCTCCCGGTTATGACGTACGGGTGTGAAAGGTGGACTCTGACGGTCGCTATCGGCTAAGGAAAGTGTGTAAAAACGAAATTACAAATATGTGTAAACTCTTTTACTCGTTTACTCAAAAAATTTCTGCCTACTGCAAATGGAATGCACGCCGACCAAAATTTGGTAACAAAATAAGCATGGTATATAATGACAATGTCGCTTCTGGGTATTAATGTTTATGAATGGGGATATCATCCGTTAAACTTCTCATATTTCTGCCCGATTTACTCCGTACAAAAACATTGAAGATGCCTCGTGTGGGATATATCTCGATATTTGTTAGTTTTTCTATCGAAAAATATAGTATTTTTTTCCTTTTGTGTACAAAAAGTCTCTTGCGCTTGTAGTTACGGGGTTTATCTTTAGTAAAATATTGCACGGGTATCATTATAAACACAACCGAAGTTGTTGTACAATCACACTGCTGTCTGTTTACACACCTAGGTAGTTATATATCTGAATCTAGGTAGTTATAAATCTGATATATCCTTTTTTAATGGAAACTAACACGGTTACACGGCTACATCACCTACAACATCCGTGATATAAGCCCATAAAACCGGGTGAACTAGGTGCCATGTCAGTGCTTCCCTTCATTTCATCTCGGCTACACTGACCTGGACGGAAAACACGAACTATAAGATATTCCCTGGGAGCCCGTTCCACACCTTTGCAGTGCGGCACAAGAACGATTTAGAGAATCGTACAGTTCGAAGAACTCTTCTGTCGACTACAAGGGGGTGTTCCGCGAGAGTATGGCGGGTTAGGCGAAGGCGAACAGGAGGAGGAGGGATAAGGGAAGCAAGTTCGTCAGAGCAGCGGCCATAGTAGTACCGATAAAACAGACTCAATGAACCAACGATACGTCTGTGCTTTATAGGTTGAAGGTCCTTTGTGAGTACAGACAGAGTCACCAAGTTATTGCAGAATTGTTTTTGTTTAGAATACAACAATTATGTTATTTTGCGGCCGGTTATTCCCTTGCTCACTGCACGCACACATATTTGCACACGTATCATGCCGGACGGCGAGTGACGCCGACTGAGTGCGGGTGTGCGACTATCGCACACTTTAAGAGGGTCACGGCGCAGAGCACGTATCTATGCTGTTTTTAGTATCCATGTCCCATAGAACAAGTTAGGTCTTGCAAATCGCGAGCGATTTCAAATCAATTTAGCCAGCGATACCGAGGCGGGGTAATGAAGACATTTTAGTCGTATCTCTGTCTTTATCTATCGGCTGCGCCGGCGCACTATAACTTCTCAAGTACCGTTGGGAATGTTGAGTCCACCTTTATAGACGGGAAATGGATCAGTTTTGGAATGCTAACGGATAGATTTTAATTGGCTCAAATTATTAGTCATTTTTAGGTTTCCGTATCCCGTACGGAACCCTATTACTAAGCCTACGCCGTCTGTCTGTCTGTCCGAGGGCTGTATCTCTTGAACCGTAATAGGTAGCCGGTTGAAACTTTCACAGAATATGTGTTACTATGGCGGATATAACAACAAATAAGAAAAATAAGAAAATTTTAAAAATTAAGAGGGCTCCCATACAACCAACTTCTCAAAAATCGATGGCGCCACAGGCTTTTATACATTGCATTGTGAGGTGCTGTCATTTTCCCACCGTAAATTGCGATCGGTTTCATTGAGGCTTCTCTCCGATTGAGCGGTTATTGATAGCGGATATATACGAAAACCTCCGTGCGCGAGTAAAACTCGCACTTAACAAATTTTTAGGATTACGTATCGAAATGATACAACTGAATCCTTATGAAGAGACTCCGTAGTCTGTCTGTCTGGTTTTTATAAGGATGTTGTAACAAAACACGAGATAGGGTGTGGAAAGTTCTACGCAAGGTCACTGTTGATATTCTGCCGAAACAGTGTAATTTAGAGCAGTGACTTTTTTGACAGGTAAAATCGTGGTATCAGTTTTGAAACAGTACTTATGTAGAAAAGATCATTGGAGGAAGCGGGCGAGAGGAGATGAGAAGGAAGGCGACATGTGGCATCGTTTCACATACAAGTAGGTGTCTAACGATGGACATTCTGTGATGCACGGGGATTGCGAATGCCATGCCGGCCAGGAGCCTTTTCACGCCCCTTTTGAAAAACTCCAGACTGTACTTAGGAGGAAATAGATGGACAGGGAGTGCGTTCAAAATGTTCCCGGTTCTGTGAATAAAATACCTACAGAATCGGTTGGTTATTTGAATCCGTGGTAGGTCGATTGAATAGGGGTGCATCCCCTGCCCAATACGAACACACTTAAATTCAGATATGAAGTTGAGTTAACGCAGTAGACAGACGTGATCTTGGCACTTCTCAGGAATAAAAATCTAGAGAAAGTGAGATATACATTTTATATTTCAGCTTTTTATAACAGCTATTGAAGACTATCACAGGAAAATCGATAATAATTACTTTTTTATTATAATCACAAGCTGTGCCCGCGGCTCCGCCCGCTCTCATATTTCACTTCACTGCTAACCTCATAAGCCCTTTAGCGTGATAGTAAGTAGCCTATAGTTGATGGGAAGAATCAAGCTATCCGTAGAATTGTTTTATTAAAATCGGTTCAGTGGTTCTCGAGTTATAAGCGGACAGACAGACACTCAGACAGAAAGCAGACGTTAGATTTTATTATAGGTAAGGATAGCCTAAAATAAACCAACAGATTGTGTCTACAGTATGTTTGCTACATAAACAGCAGTCTTCGTCTAAAAAAAAAAATCCAGTAATGTTTTCACAAGTCTGAGGATCGTTTTTTTTTATTGAAAGCGCGACATGTGGCGCCGAGCCCCCAACGACGCGCATGGACATTCGGTTATGTGCGGGCGTTGCGAATGCCTTGCCGGCCTGATAGGTGCCTATTCACGACCCTCTTGGAGGACCAGAGACTGTACTTGAGGTTAAAGTTAAAATTTTAAACTTGTAGCCTCGGGAATAGCCTAGTCAGTTGCCAACTTATGTCGAATAGTATTAGTGAAAGTAAAACCACACGCAAATGGATTGAGTCATTCTCGAGTGTAAACGGACAGACAGGCAGACAACGAACGTTGCCTTATAACACCATACTACACAAGAGCGTTAGAAGAGGTAGGGGTGTCGGACTGTCCAATGCTTGTATGAGAACCAGCGTAGCCGAGCTCCGCGGGGAGCGGAGGGCACGGCGCGCGCTCTGATTGGGTGGTATCGGGTGGGGGAAGGTTGACCCTATGTGGCCAGCGGGCGACCGGCGAATTTTATTGGTGCGTTTTGACTAATATCGTGTTAAGCTGGCGCGGAGAAGGTTCGACGTCCCTACCTCTTCTAACGTTCTTGATTCTAAATTATACAGATGTGCCTACTAAAAACAGAGTTGAAACATGAACAAAGTTTTAAGTTGAGACATTTAAATAATTTCGACAAGCAAATCCATCATTTCCCGCCCAGCAAGTACAGTAAGCTTCAAAATTACAATACTAAGCTATAGAGGTGTGGTTGTGTACGTGAAACTAGCTTTTGTTTTAATCACAATTTGAAGGTTAGGGCTAGCTTCCAAATTATGTCAATAAATCGGAGGAAAATCGGTAATTATCTATGTAATACTAGCTTATGCCCGCGACTTCGTCCGCGTGGATTTAAAAAAAATAACAATTCGAAATTGAAGTTTTTATGTGACGTTAATAGGCTTTTGTTTTTCTTGTCTTTTATATTATCTCTCTCCCGTCCATACTATACTTTATTTGATACTGCTGATCCCTAAGACTATTTAGCGTGATGTTATATAGCCTATATGTTATTCTGATGTATAAGCTATAGTACTATAAAGTCTCATCAAAATCCGTTCACTAGTTTTTGCGTGAAAGAGGAACAAAGATCCATACATCCATCCATCCTCACAAACTTCCGCGTTTATAATATTAGTAGGAAGGATCCTTCGAGCATTAAAAATATCGTTAACATTTTTGTAAGTTACCTAGATATCCTGTATCGTATGATTATACTTTATTGTTCCAAAATCATTTTACAGAAAGCATAATAATAATTCGTATGTCTCACAATTTGTATCAGATTTTAACACAAACGGAGCCACTGGGCAATGCTAGCTTAGAATGTAACCGAATGTGGCATTCTTATTAGAATGTCAAACTAGAAATGAATATAGACATTATATTGCGTTTAAATGTAGCCGATAGCTGTCAACTTAACAATAATATCTGTGCAAATAAATATTTAGAGACGGCATCGCGGTACATTGATGAATTTTTACTTGTGACGAAATTTGGCCGGCATGCACTCCATTTTCAGCTAGGGTTGCAACGTTATCTTTTGTTCATTCCTAAAAAAAAAACCGGTCAAGTGCGAGTCGAACTCGCGCACTGAGGATTCCGTATCGCGATGTCATGGTCAGCGCCACTCACGCAATCTATGGCGTGTTTATGAAATGCTTCATATTAGTTAAAATTCATGATTAGTTAAAATTCTTCATAGTATTTTCTGTAGATGGCACGCATACACTTTTTAGTTTCTTCTTTGGCCGTGAATTTTTTACTTTTACTTATTTTTATTATTTGTTGTTATATCGGCAATAATATCACATATTCTGTGAAAATTTCAACAGGCTATTACGATTCAAGAGATACACAGCCCTCGGACAGACGGACGGACGGACAGACAGACAGACAGACAGACTGACGGCGTAGGCTTAGTAATAGGGTCCGGTACCGGATACGTAATCCTAAAAACAGCAACGGTAAACAGTTTTTAATGCCCTAAGCATAAAACCTATATTGCTTATGTTAAAATAAATAAATATAAAAATAGGCTTTTAACGCTGTTGGACATTATAGTAGTGTTTTCGGTTACGCGGTACATAGGAAACTACTTACTTTTGTCAACGTTCCGTTCCCGGTTCCGGAGACATCTTGTGATCTGACTGGGAAACGCGTAGGGTGTCCTCCAGGTCGTGGAAGTTCTGCGAGTCTTGACGATGTCTCCGGAGCGGGGGACGAAACTTGGACAAAAGTAAGTCGTTCTTGTGTACCGCGTAACCAAAACATTTATATTTTCTTCCCTTAACCCTTACTGCTGGACTTAGGTGGCAGGCTCTAATTATAGCCGACTGTGTTGGTAGTTGGTACCACTGTACTATACCACTGGATGTAAAATGGCTGCATACCAGCCTCGGCTGTGTTCTCCTCCAGTACAGTATAGCCATCAATCCAAAGGGCACCTTTCTTCTCGGGGTAAGCAGAGTAATCGGTGTTGTGCTGCAAGAACTCTGGTAAATTACAGCACAACACCGAAAGCCACGTTTCGCAAAATATTCGAACAAGATTCAAACGATCAAGCAGCAAGTAAGGCACGAAGACCCACCTGCTGCATGACTCGGTGGAAGGTGCCAAAGTGAGAGTCTGCCTGTCGCCCTTTAGCACGGCGTTTTGTCCTTATCCTCTAGTCGTCTTTTACGACATGCACGGGGAGAGATGCAGTGGGCTATTCTTTTTAAGTACCGGCCTCACACAGTACAGTACGAAAATTACCCTGTTCAAATTAATGTAATAATTTCAAAAGTCGGTCAAACATATTATGTTTGTATTGCCATCACCTCGCAAACGATGCCCTGTCTACATAGGAATTTCTTTCCATAGTAATATCTATATTGTCTACCCTATTTGCTGCAGCTTGTCTAAGACAACTGTTGACTGCCAAAGCGAATGATTCATTGACTGACTTCATGTTATTTATCGTATTGAACTTCCGCGTGGGTTCAACTTGAAATCGTTGCCAACTTTTTTTGGATGATAAATGAAGACTTGAGTCTGTTGAGTACTTAGAAAGTAAAGTTTAATGAGTACGGAATCATTTATTTCGCAATAATACAACAATTTGTGTACAATACGTCTCGTCGATATACCAATTTACACGTTTTATTGAAACTAATTTAAAAAAAAAAGAAAAACAAATTTTTACCGAATGAAGTTTTCATATGAAGAGATAAATCTCTATGTAACGTACTATTGACAACAATATTCTAAAACCAATACACCTACATACATACATACCACACGCTATATCCCGGCAATCGGGGTAAGCATAGTAATCGGTGTTGGACTGCAAGTACTCTAGCAAATTACAGCACAACACCGACCACCACGTTTAGCAATGTACAAGTATTAGGACAAGATCATCAAGCAGTAAGTAAGTAAGGCACGAAGACCCACCTGCTACATGACTCGGTAGAAGGACCGTGTCAAGGTCGAGAGTTGGCTAGTCTGTCGCCCTTATGCACGGCATTATGTCCGTATCCCTTATAGTCGCCTTTTACGACATGCACAGGGAGAGATGCAGTGGGGCTATTCCTTTTAAGTACCGACCCCGCACGGTACTTCCAGAACCTATATCCCGCTTGTAAGTCCCACCACATCCGCTTTATTCCACAAAGCGAAAGAAAAAAAAAGCAAGTTTAAATCGCCAAAGAAATTGTCTTTCACAAGAATAAAACGACAACAAATAGCAGACATGATTTGGTATCATTGAAAGCATTGACAATGCATAGAAATAATACGGTGACGCCCCGGGCATCTTTTCTTGTGCGACATAGGTTTGATATGTACATAGATCTGAGGCATAGTCGCTAGATAGATAGTGTATGAATAGTCTACGATGCTATTACATTATGCGGAGAGTTACCGCTAAAGGATCAGCACTATCAAAAATGTGTTTCTCCCTAATGATGTTTCTCGTAAACCACTATGAGTTTAATGCTAGAAAAAAAAAATGGCTTTCTAGAAGACAAGCTATAGAAAAAAATTGCAAATTATGCTCCCGAAAATTCGGAAAACCCATTTTTCCGTGCCATTAATCATTTTATACTAATGTAATTTTACATAATAGATAAACAATACCCTTCCCATTAAGGAGAGTATTATTTAATTTATTTTATTACGCATACAATTAAATGTTTATTGGTTGTGCACTTGCGTCCTCCAAACTCACGAGAAACTTTGATCAGGAGAAACCGATTTTTGGTATTGCCGCGCTTTAAGGCCCTGTCAACCAGTATTTACCCGTACTCCTCTTTCAAGGCGCCGCTTTCGCTGGTTGGAGTAGTATGCAACACAATCAATCAATGAATCAAAAATTTGGTTTTTATTTTTTTAATCCAAAACTACAGATCGAAACAAAAAAGTAAAAAGCCACGAATTTAGATATACTCATATATTCGACAAATAAAATATATTTTTTCCAAAGCCTTGATTTGGTCACATTGCCTTAAATACGGTTTTATAACTAAATTCAGAGGCATATTCATGATTTTTTTCTATCGAGCGAATTTAATCAAATCGTCTTTTCAAAAAGCTATCGATCTGCGCTGATAGATAAAGTTTTACATATATTAAAACTGTCAGGTAGGTATTATTGGCGGTACACTTCTTGAAATTTTTGCGCTCTCGTTGGCTGTATTAGTCGTAGATGTATTATTTCTATGTTGCGATCGCTGAGTGCACGCGAAGAACCGCGCATTGCTTTATTGGTAAGAATTTTGGCGACGCCTCGCATTCACATACAGAGCACGGTCGATGTCACACCTAGCCATTTCTCTCTGATCTGTGGGCCTGTCGTTCGTTTTGTCCTGTCAATATCTTGGTTTCCTTTGGCGAATTTCTTTCGGTTCGTCACGGGAGCCGCCTGCTTCTTTTGATTCGTCCTTGTGTTCATCGCTACGAACGAGGGCAGTGGAGTCGAAATAATTTTGTCGTGCGACTTACAGGCAAGAATATTTTAAATTTTCTAAGGAAAATACATGACTTCTTGAGTTGAGTTAGTGACACGCAGCTGTATAAGTAACCAAAGGATTTACCAAGTAATTAAAAGATTGTATACTGGATGTAGTATAAAGATAATTTGATCTGTCACCAGGGTATTGCACAGGTCATTCGTAGTAGAAAATCTATTTCTAGCTAGACAGAGTTACGTTAGAAAATACTTTATTCCTCCAAGAAACCTTTAACAAAATAATAAGCACATTCGAACATTAAAATGAGGTGTAAAGGCGGACTTATCCCTTACAGAGATTTTTTCCAGTCAACCGTTGGATGTTTTAGAGTCGATTTAATGTAAGTAGATTTTTTGTATGCAATCCGGTATGGATCTCTGAGTAAGAATAGCCAAAGCACAGCCAATATCACAACCGAGAAGGTAGGTGCCATACTGGAGACTTCCCTGGCTATACTGGACTAGAGGAGAACACAATCGTGGCTGCTATGCGGCCATCTTACATCCAGTACGGTGGTATCAACTCAGTCGGCTACAATTTGAGCCTACCACCTAGTAAGGGGCAAGGGAAGGGACCTACAGTTTTACACCGGTTCCGAACGGTGAAGCAGCAGGTGTAAATGCAGATGCACGTAAATTTTTTCGTCAGAAAGACTCATTGGTTTACGCCGACCAGATTCGAACCTCGGACCTCTCGCATGAGAAGCCGATGTTCAAATCACTCACTCGGTCACCCGCCGCTCAAGATAGTAGCAAAAAAGTTGAGTATGAAGATAAAAAAAATTAATAATAAGAATATTATACTTGGATATGACTCCCTTCTTATATTACTAGGTGGTAGGGTTTAACCCGCCCGAGTTGGTACCACCGCACTGAATGAAAGGTCGGTCGAAACGGCTATGTAAATAATTTGTGTTTTCCGGCCAGTTCAGTGTAGCCGGCACAACCGAAGGGAAGCACTGACATGGCACCAAGTTCACCCGGTGTATGGGCTCACAACACGGATGTTGTAGGTGATGTAGCCAACCGTGTCATTTTCCTTAAAATATATATATATATATATATATATTATATATATATATATATATATATATAAAATACTCATTTATTAAATTTTTGTATTAATTTTGTATATTTTTATTACTTTATAGTATAGGTGATATAACTACGTAAAATTAATATAAAATTTAAAAAAAGTTAAATAAAGAAGAATACTTCATGCTAGTCAAATAGAAGCTATGAATACACAATATATATTTTTTTGTATTCCGCAATAAACATTATTTTCTGGTGTTTTTCCTTTCCATATATTTTCTGTTTATTAAATTGTATTAAAACTATAGGATCGGCTCTACTCAGTTCCCTGTTCAAATTGGGATTGCTAGGGCGGGCTTATGTGTCACAGTTTTTGTACAGCCCTATAGAAATACAACTCCGTACGACGATGACATATTGATGCATGATCGCTTCTTCATGCCTTGCTTGTCGCGTTTATACCTTTCGTTTGTACATACCTATGTATCGATGTAGTATTTTTATATAGAACTAGCTTTTGCCCGCGGCTTCGCTCGCGTGAAATTCGTACTTAAAAAGAAGAAAGTAAGCAAGCCCGCTACCGTACCATTATTTCGGCGCGCGGTACAATTCGGTTTGTATGAGAGCCACATCTTAGCGTAACCGAAATTGAACTTTATTCGGCCTATCCTGTGTCTCGTATAGGTAAATGTGCTTGTACGAAGTTTCATAGAATTAAGATGATCGGTTTAAAAGTTATGGAGGAACATACAGACATACAGAAAATATTTCTAAAAATCGTCAATTTAGTTTTAGTATCATACATAGAGTCTACAAACGCAATATCTCATAAAACAAAGTAACTTACTCCATAACCATCCCTTACAGATTTATTATTAGTGTTGATTGATGATTTTGTCTCAAATTAAGGTTGCAAGGAAGAAGGGTGTGTTTGTGGTTTATTGTTGTTTATTGTTTATTTAGCATCTATTGGCAGTACACGGCGGCGCCCAGATTTGTCATATTTACATTGTAAAATTCCGCCAGTTCGATTATCACAGCGAAGAAGAACTGACAAGAAACTTCATTGGAAATTTTGAATGAACGACAACTCTATTCTTATCTTAACTGTTCTAAACGGTTCTATATAATTACTCTGGTACAATGGAATTTAAGTTGAAAACCCGTTTCATTATGGTTTAATTACGTGTCCCTGAAATGCTAACAGATGCTTCGATCTCACGGTATTACAGTATGTCACATGACAATCTTCGACGATCAGCTGCCTCACAGCGTCAGAATCAGAATCAGAATTCATTTTATTTTCCGGTTTATTGTTGTACATTTTCAGTCCGCTGCATTTGTGCATGCAGTCGGTTGTGTCAGCTAACTTATTACTACGAACGTATCACCAGTAGATGCGTTAGCATTCTGAGTGGTGCCTCCACGAGAGACAGTGTTAGTCTCGCAGGTGTATTCGTGTGTTAGTCTGATTTTACTGTGCTCTTACGATCTATGTTATATGTAAAACACTATGTTAGTGAGTAAAACTAATGTAATTGTCCAAATAAGCGTCGATGTTTGGATGACCTTCTTCGTTTGTCACTGAGACTGGATTGCCCACGTTGAAATTCTAAATACCAGCGTTCCACAGTTCTAAGGCACGGCTTGCTTTATTTGACTAAAAACAGAAGTTAGATCTTCGAAGCATTGAAGTCGCGTTAAACCTGTTCGAAAGTTTATAGAAAATTATCGCACGTAAATTTTCCTTTAAGATCCCCATTTTCACAATAGACTTATCAACATTGATCAGACGTTGTAATAGAACGGCTCGGTCTATCAAAAGCAGTTCTTTTGTTTTTCGGCTTCCACATTAATAAAGTTTAAAATGCTACATATGGCGTGTACCAATTAGTTTTTTCTGACGAAAAAATGTACGTGCACACCTACACCTGCTGCTTCACCGTTCGGAGCCGGTGTAAAACTGTAGGTCCCTTCACTTGCCCCTTACTAGGTGGTAGGCTCAAACTGTAGCCGACTGGGTTGGTACCACCGTACTGGATGTAATATGGCCGCTAAGCAGCCTCTGTTGTGTTCTCCTCTAGTCCAGGATAGCCAGCAATCCAGGGAAGTCTCCGGTATGGTACCTACCTTCTCGGAGGTGATATTGGCTGGTCGGAGCATGCGCCTTGGCCCCTCCGACTCAGCCACCCATACCGGATTACATAAAAAAAAACGTTAATTTTCCTTTGAGATCTCCATTTTCACAATAGACTTATCAACATTGATCCGACGTTGTAATATAACGGTTCGGTCAATCAAAAACCGTTCTTTTGTTTTTGGCTTCTAAATTCAACAAGTTTAAAATGTTAAAATTTTTTTTTTATAATCGCGGGACGTTTTCATTGTCAGCTTCGGTAGCTCAGTGGTGCGGTCGGTCGGATCATAAGTACACCTGGGTGCGGTCAGTGGATGGATGGGTGACCGCTCGACCGTTGGAGGTTGACCGTGGTTCGGATTCCACGTAAAACTGTAGGTCCCTTGCCTTGTTACCTTACTAGGTGGTAGGGTTTTACCCGCCCGGGTTGATACCACCGCACTGAATGAATGGTAGGTTGAAACGGCTATTTAAATAGTTCGTGTTTTTCGTCCACTTCAGTGTAACCGGCACGACCGACCGAAGCACTAGCATGGCACATAGTTCACCAAAGTGTTATTGGCTGACATCACGGATGTAGTGTAGGTGATGTATAAAAAAAAAGGTTTGCAAACGACATGATTCAAAAGGCTGGCTGTGTATCTATTGTATCTATGTAGGAATATGTAGGTATTATTATATTCTTTGAATCCCAACGACACAGATGGCAGAACGGAAATGTTTGTTGGTTTTAGTTCAATATTTGCAGAATGTTGCATCGAATTCGATACGTCATTTCGGAGAAGCGATTTTTATCGATGTCAATGTACACAAAAATGCGAAAGTGAGCGGAGCGTATATACAGGAATAATATAGGTTTCATGATTCCAATTTTCAGAAGAAATATTAAAAAAAGATAATTAAAATAAAAACTAAGTAAAATACTGTTCGTAGTTTTCAAGTTGGTACCTACCTTTTTTTCATAGTAAACGCGACATGTGGCGCCGAGCCACCCATAAGGTGTCCAGCGACGCCCATGGACGTTCGGATGCATGCGGGGGCTGCGAATGTCATGCCGGCCTGACAGGTGCCTATTCACACCTTTCTTGAAGGACCCGAGACTGTACTTGGGGGGGAACATGTGGGCAGGGAGAGCGTTCCGCGGGAGAGTATCTGCAGAACCGGTATGCATCCGCCGTAAGTCCAGCGTGTAGGGATGCAATCCCTGCCCAGTGCGCGTTGTACGGAGGGGAAAAGGGACGGCGGAATCGCGTCAAACAGCTCCTCAGAGCACTTCCCATGAATTAAGCGGTAGAACACACTTAGAGCGCCGACATCACTACGAAGTTGCAGTGGTTCCAGATCGCGGTAATTAAGGAAAAGACGAAAGAAGAAGACAAAGACCTCTCTGTCTTTCTCGCTCTCTTTTATCTCTTCTTTCTCTCAAAACTGTTACAATTTAATTTAATTATATCGTTAAAACTAACACGAAGTTTATTACTTTATTAGAGCAACTTGTTATTACTTTTATCGCCACGAGCACCGTTGTGAAATTAGCAACACAACTTTCGGAAGCAAATCAAACTTGAAACGAGTTTAATTAACGTTCAAATTAGCACGCGGGAATTATTTTTCGCTTCGCAAGTTATTCTGTCCAGAATATAAAAAAAAACTATTTAAAAAAATATAAAAAGCGACTTCAAAAATGTATGAAATAAAAAAAATCGAACCCTAGAGTTGAAGGCGATCGGTTATTTTTGCTTGCTTTAGCACCGCCGCTGCCGCCTTCAACTCTAGGCTTCGATTTTTTTTTTTATTTCATACATTTTTGAAGGTGGTTTCTATATATTTTTTAATAGTTTTCTATTTCACCGTTTTGGTTAGTAATTTTTTGGTATTAATGTACTCGGCGGAATCGCTCGGCCTTCGGCCTCGCGATTCCGCCTCGCTTTCCGAACTGATCTTGAGCAAATTAAAATGGGACCACACGGGAAACGCCAGCTTTCAATTAAAAAAATAATTTTCAAAATCGGTTCACCAAGTTCTGTGGTAAAGAACATAAAAAATTAATAAAGAAAAATAAAAAAATACAGTCGAATTGAGAACCTCCTCCTTTTTTGAAGTCGGTTAAAAATATATAAATTTAAAATTCAATAATAAAACATTTTCTTTTACCTTACTTCTTACCTTTTAATTTTATTTATAATTTCTTATTTCTTACTTCTGAGTCTGACTTCTTTCTTTCTTTACAAGATATTCTTACGCATTACTTCTTATTTGTTCAGAAAGTAACTTCTTTGTTACTTACTTTCTTCGAAAAGGTTTATCCTCTTCCTGAACACATCTCGGCCTTCGGCCTTGCCCATAGTTACTTACTGTCTTCGAGAATTTATCGTCTTCCTGAACGCAGCTCGGCCTTCGGCCTCGCCCTCTGTTACTTACTTTCTTCGAAAAGGTCATCCTCTTCCTTAATGCAGCTCCGCCTTCGGCCTCGCCCATAGTTACTTACTGTCTTCGAAAAGGTTTATCGTCTTCCTGAACGCAGCTCGGCCTTCGGCCTCGCCCTCTGTTACTTACTTTCTTAGAAAAGGTTATCCTCTTCCTGAACGCAGCTCGGCCTTCGGCCTCGCCCATAGTTTCTTACTGTCTTCGAGAAGGTTCAGTTTTCCTGAACGCAGCTCGGCCTTCGGCCTCGCCCTCTGTTACTTACTTTCTTCGAAAAGTTTACCCTCATCCTGAACGAAGCTCGGCCTTCGGCCTCGCCCATAGTTACTTACTTTCTTCGAAAAGGTTATCCTCTTCCTGAACGCAGCTCGGCCTTCGGCCTCGCCCTTTGTTACTTACTTTCTTAAAGATGGTTTATCCTCTTCCTGAACGCAGCACGGCCTTCGGCCTCGCCCATAGTTACTTACTGTCTTCGAGAAGGTTTATCGTCTTCCTGAACGCAACTCCGCCGTCGGCCTCAAAAAGTTACTCATTTTCTTCGAGACGGTTTATCGTTTACCTGAACCCAGCTCGCCTTTAGTTACTTACTTTCTTCCTTTGAAATACGAATTTCACGTGAGCGAAGCCGCGGGCAAAAGCTAGTCTTTAAGAAAGTAAGTAACAAAGGGCGAGGCCAAAGGCCGAGCTACGTTTAGGAAGAGGATAACCTTTTCGAAGAATGTAAGTAACAGAGGGCGAGTCCAAAGGCCGAGCTGCGTTCAGGAAGACCATAAATCTTCTCGAAGAAAGTAACTTCTTTGTTAGTTACTTTCATCAAAAAGGTTTATCCTCTTCCTGAACACATCTCGGCCTTCGGCCTCGCCCATAGTTACTTGCTGTCTTCGAGAATTTTTCGTCTTCCTGAACGCAGCTCGGCCTTCGGCCTCGCCCTTTGTTACTTGCTTTCTTCGAGGTTTATGGTCTTCCCGAATGCAGCTCGGCCTTCGGCCTCGCCCTTAGTTACTTACTTTCTTTGAGTAGGTCTATCGTCTTCCTGAACGCAACGCATTCACAAACTTTCGTGTTTATAATATTAGTAGTATTTATTTTGGGTAGGTTTGGAGTGAGGCCTGATTTTAGAAATTATTAAGCAAAAGCTAACAATATATAAATTTTTGAAATGTGCTAATTAAGCCCTTTCATTTGATAGCCAACACGGCATCATTAAAAAATATTTTTTTTAGTTCATTACTTTATGTCCTCTAGAGGGCGCCATATCTTATAGCCTATAGACGTTGGATGCGTCTTGACGACCAGCGGACGGTCAATCAAGACGCATCCAACGATACCTCATTTGTCAAATTATTATAAGTAGTTTCGAAGTTATGAGAGAACAGATGAACATACGTACATACATACATACATACATACATACATACATACATAAATACCGGTCAAAAACATAACTCTCCTTTTCACTTCGCCGTAGTCGGGTAAAAATAAGAATCTTTTCGCTAATATTCCACGCATACTACACTACGTACCTACAATATAATAAACAAAACATACGATCAATTAACTTAAATCCAATAGGAACTTCAGTTAAGTAAATATCCGCTAACATCGACTCGCAACAACACTTTTGCACCTAAAATTAATCAAATAGATACCTAACGAAGTTAACCTACATAATATTATGAATCGAATTAAATAAGAAACTCTGCCGAGACCATGCATACACACACCGCGCTCCGACAGACCGCATCCCGCGTCGCACCCCGCGCCTCCTCCGCCGCGCTGCCAGTCTCCGCGAGCGAGACGCGCTACTAACCCCCGCCGCGCCGCCGCGCCGCCGTTTATTTCGGCGCTTGGAACAATTCGATTTGTATGGGAGCCACATCTTAGCGTAGCCGGAAGTGAATTTTAGTAAGCCTATCCTGTGTCCCGTATAATAAAATGGGCTTGTACTAAGTTTCATCAAATTCGGATGATGGCTTTAAGAGTTATGGAGGAACATACATACATACATACATACATACATACAGAAAAGATTTCTAAAAATCGTCAATTTAGCTTTAGTATCATACACAGAGGCTACAAACTCAATATTTCCTAAAACAAAGTAACTTACTCCATGACCATCCCTTACAGATTTATTATTAGTATTGATATATTATTTCTTATTTCCTATTTCTTATTAACTATTCCCTATTTCCTAATTTTTATTTCATATTTCTTATTTCAAATGCAAAGAAAATAAATTATAAAATAACAATAAAAGCGGCCAACTGCGTGTCGGGCCACGCGCAGTTTAGGGTTCCGTAGTTGCGGAACCCTATCAAAATAAATTATTTTAATTATTTGTATAATTTTGTCCCCAATTTACGTGTTACACTTTGTCGGCGTTATGTATACTCATACCAACTTACAACTTTCTAGTACTAAGGGTCTCTGAGCTAAGCCGCGGACAGACAGACGGACAGACAGACGGACAGACAGACAGACGGACGGACATGGCGAAACTATAAGGGTTACTTGTTGACTACGGAACCCTAAAACAAATCATTATACAGACAAATCAACGCGTCTCGTCAAAAAGTTAAATGAAATCCACTACCTGTTAGCCTACACCGTGCTCGTAATTACAGCTAGACGAACAAACGAACAACACGAGGGCTGTGCCACGGCTTAATTAAGAGTTCTGCATATCGATGTTGGAGGTCGTACGAGTGCGCGATTGACTAGGGATGGGACATCGGTTGTATCGATACTTATTATTTTATGGATGGTACTTTATCTTTGACCGATATATTAAATGTACACAAACTCCTTTTCTGTGCACGCAGCTCGGCTGTAGAATCTACTACCTCACTGTATACGGCACTGCAAGTCGCTTCCGTTATTCAAAAAACACTTAAAGTTGTACTATCTCCGTCAGTGTGAAGTCAAAAGCTAAAAAATCCTTTAATTCTGAATGGACAAGTATGTATGTATATATTTAGGTATTATGTATTATATAAATTGTAATTCATATGTATTTAATTTAATCTATAATAGTAATTTATACGTTTAATTAACTAGTATGTACTTATATGTAGTGTATATTATAGTTATTTTCCTTATATTATATTTTACATTCCCACACTTAAGTCTTTTGCTACTACCTACTTATATCTCGCAACATACGACTCTCAAACATCCAAAGGTTGACTGGGAGAAATCCCTGTAAGGGATAAGTCCGCCTTTGCCCCTCATGTAAATTTCTTATTGTTTGTTTATGTTAAATGTTTTTTGGAGCAATAAAGTATTTCTATCTATCTATCTAAATGTGGCTTGTCCAAGTGCTTTATGATATTAGGCGATTTTACCCGCCCGTGTTGGTACCACCGCACTGAATGAAAGGTCGGTCGAAACGGCTATGTAAATAGTTTGTGTTTTCCGTCTAGTTCAGTGTAGCCAGCAAGACCGAACGGAAGCACTGACGTGGCACCAAATTCACCCGGTGTTATGGGCTGACATCACGGATGTTGTAGGTGATGTAGCCAACCGAGTCAGTTTGCATAAAAAAAACTCCATTGATTTCACGGAAGAAATAAATTAATCTTGAATTTAGAAACTTTTATATTTATTTTCGTTTATTTGGCAAATTAACAGCATTTTTATATTACACTGGGTGATTTTATTACCATGCTGGGTATTTCAGGAGGTTAATTTATATAGTAAACTAAGCAGATTAAAAAAAAGAACGGTGACAACATTGGAAAAATAAAAACTTAAGTTCTCCAAACATTTTGAGACAAGGTATTTACGTAAATGTATGAAGAACTCTTTTTTTATGCCAATTTCACAACCCTTTTTTTGGAATCTACATAGTTTTATATATTATACTATCTACAGATTTAGATACAGATTAATCGCTTGAAAAATCCGACATGGTAACAAAATCGTTATTGCAGTGTTGGCTATTCGTTAAAAAAATATAATTATTCATTTCCACTGTTTAGTTTATTTACCTACATAAATTCATTACTATCTTACTAACGTAGGTAGATAACAAATGGGTATGTGTGAAGGTATTTCAAAGAAAACATGTTTGAATAGTTTTTCTAGTTCTGTTTAAAGGTTTGAGACAATGAAAAAAAAAACATTTTTCTTAAATGAACTCAGCCGATGATGCCAAATGACCAATGGCAGCGTATATTCGGTTAGGACTGATATAAACAAGCCTTCGTGGCTAATATCGCTCGAAATAAACGCTTGACACGACGACGATGAGACGGTGACTCAAAAGCAGTGGAATTATTTGAATGGCCCAGTATTCTACATGTGATGAGTACAGAGTAGGTGATAGGTGTGTTGTTGTAGTGAGTAAGACATTTGAAATGCCTAAGAAGCGTCTTTAAACAAAGGTGACAAACGATTTTGAGAGCAAACAATAATAAATAACAGAATGATAAATTAAGGAATTTACTGACTTTTAAACTTAATTACAAAATAAAATGTAAATTAAAATTACCTATCAAATTTAAATTACATAATACTACAATTAAAATCTACAAGAAAAAGTCCTACCAAGAAATATTAAAAATAATATAAATAAATATATAACAAAAACTTTTACGGGAAACCCCCGAAGACTTCACACGAGTATCTCACCGGCAGCAAATAAAATATATTTTTATTACACCCATGTTTGGGTAGTGTATGATTCAAACTTGGACAAAAATTATGCTTTTCGAGTCGTTCAGGCCACTCAGATCCTGTGGCAAACTCATGGGAATGCGTTTTTTTAATCCTCGGAAGCGATTTATTTCTTTATTATTTCAACCTTTTTCTACATGATACTTCTGCGCTTATGCTAAATAAAAAAGAAAATCTAATGATGCATCACTCCAAGGAGTTTAATGAAAATAATATAATTAGCAAAAAAGTTTATTTAATACCTATAAAAACATTATCTTCCATATCTGGAATTTGTGGGTTAAGTTAATGGTTATATTAATGCAATAACATATTTATTTAATAATAAAAAAGTCGTTTATTTCGATTCAATCAATCGATGCAAACTTTCGCATCCCTAGCGCCAGCGTGCGAGTTGATTGTGTAATTGCTCGGAGACCAACGGAACGGGTATTTCCAGATTTGTGTAATTCAATAAGATACGAAGTGGACCCTTAGATGTGTACAGGGAATATACCCGAACACCTTCGGAGAAAGGCGAGCAGTTAAGCCAGCTTACCTTCAATCTTGACAATATTAACGCTGGTTTAATTAATTAATTCAATTTCATTTTCAATTAATTTTTCTTTTATGGAAAGCGCGATATGTGGCATCGTTTCACTTGTTTAAACCATTTGAATTAGATTGCGTTTATGGTGGTTTTACATACGTGTTTTTATTAAAAATATACTAAGTTTTATAAAACGCAACCGAGTATATCTTTCTATCCAGAAGAGGAAAGATTATTTACATTATGTCATTTTAAACAAATAATACATATTTTGTTTAAAAAAAACTGATACAGTATGTTTATACAGTATAGAAATACACATTCAATTTATCCATATAGAAATAGGTGTCGGGTAAGCAAATTCAATATTTCCACTTTACAATAAACCCACTTTACAATGTAAACATTTTCATATTATATTTTAAAAATCGTATACTTTGGATAACACACCACAGATGTATGTATATGTATGTGTTATAGTTTTTGCAAATAAATATTGCAGATTGCATAAAGCATTGCAGAAAGCATAAATACAAAAAAGTTTATTTGAAAAATACAAATACAATCTTCTACAGGTTTGTTTAATTTTTTCTTGTAAAATGTAAATTTTGAAACAAGTATTACTTTGTCTTAATAAATTTACGAGGTAGAAGCCCAAAATAGAGGAAGCGTGACGTACAAATAGACAAAACAGACAACTAGACTAATTGACATCGTAGTTTTCTCTTATATGTATACACTATCAATTTCTCAAACCTTCCACTTGCCAGTTACTTAGTCACCCAGAATTTCTCAAATGCTCACCTCCATACATCAACTGCGTTATCTGGATTTTTTTATTAATTCACTTTATTTATCAGAGGTCCAGACACGAGGGGTCGGCGGTGGCTTGTCACGCGTCTTATCATTTTGTAAATAAGAATGGACGCGCTCCAAATGGGCCTTGAAACATATTTTGATAAGCACTTACGGCTACTTGGATTTTGATTATGAGAAAGCTTGGGGTGTGAGGTGTGAGTGACTGATGTCATAATAATGTTGATAAAATAGGCTGACCAAAATGTTCATGGTATCTTTTTCCAACTACGAATAGGTTTTTTTAAGGAAACTGACACGGTTGTCTACATCACCCACAACATCCGTAATGTCAGTGATTTCGGTGAAATAAGTGCATGTCAGTGCTATCCTTCGGTTGTGCAGGTTACACTGAACTGGACGGAAAACACGAACTATTTACATAGCCGTTTCGACCGACTTTTCATTCAGTGCGGTGGTACCGATCCGGGCGAGATAAACCATACTACACACAGTAAGATAAGAGAAGGGAAGGGACCTACAGTTTTACTTGGAATCCGAACCACGGTCATCCTCCAACGGTCGAGTGGTTACACATTCAAGTACTGACCGCGTCAAGGTGTGCTTATGATCACAACTGACAGTCGACCGACCGCACCACTGAGCTACCGAGGCTGACGAAACGGTCACGCGTCGCACCATAATTATAAAATATTACATTAAAATTTTTATTTTTGATACGAAAAAGGAACTGCTTGGTTCTACAGACACATTGTGCCGGCACGGTATTCGCAATTCCCGTGCATGACATAATGTCCATGGGCATCGTTAGACACCTAATTGTAGGTGTAACGATGCCAAATGTCGCGCTTTCCATAAAATTAAAAAATTACAAAATTTGCTTGCTCGCCTGCTCGGTTTTAAATTTTTTCTCCAGTCCTCTGACCTTCATCAGCAGTACGGAATTGCCTCGGATCCGACATCCCATCATAGAGGTATTTCCAACTTCATCCAAACTTTCCCTGCCCACGGCCGCCAGTTTGAAGCTTAGATTAACCTTGAATTACATTCCCTGACTTGTACTTAAAAAAATGTTATGATTTTAAAGCAAAAGGTTCAAATAAATGCATTTATTTAATCGTAAAAAATTCACATTATAGACCTACAAAATTCATAGATTTAAAATGCAAATTCATTGATTCACCGGATATTCCAGCTTAGTAAACATTTTTCACAGCTCAAAAAATAATTCTTTGTTTTTTTAATCCGAATGCGAGCGGATACAAAATATATTGCCCTGTAGTCAGCCGTCCGTCAAATGTGTTAACACAAATCCGAATGGACCGACAGTCAGAATTATAACTTATAACACACTATACCGCTCTTGAACCATCGATCAACTTCAACGCTAGATAAGTCACAGCTTTCTGAGCATTTTACAAAAGCGGCCCACAGCAACTTCGGTAGCTCAGTGGTGCAATTGGTCGACTGTCGATCGTGATCGTAAGATCACCTAACCACCCAAGGTCAGCAATTGGGTAGGTGACCGCTCGACCGCTGGAGGTTGACCGTGGTTTGGATTTCACGTAAAACTGTAGGTCCGGTGGGTAGGTAGGTAGGTGTACTGTAGGTAGGTCCTTCTCACTTTACTAGGTGGTAGCGTTTAACCCGCCCGGGGTGGTACCGCCGCACTTAAATGTTAAGTCGGTCGAACGAAACGGCTATGTAAATTGTTCGTGTTTTCCGTCCATTTCAGTGTAGCTGGCACGACCGAATGGAAGCACTGACATGGCACCTAGTTCATCAATGTGTTATGAATGATTATGAGCTGACATCGCATATTCTGTAAGATGTAGCCAAACGTGTCACTTTTTATAAAAAATAAAACACTATGCGACGCACCGACGTTTGGAAGAATGAGACACATAGTGTGAGCGGGATAACGGCGGGGAACGTACGTTGACTGAGTGAATACAAGACGCGCCGTCCCATTTTATGTGTACCAATATTTACGCCGCCACACCGAGTCTAGGTGTTGTGGTTGATCGATGTCTTAAGCGACTCAGTGTTGCTTGCTACTTTCCTTTTTAATTTTTTTTTCTAACGACGGATTAACGCAATGAGACGTGAAGTGAGAACATAGGAAAATAACACATAATAATATTATCATGGTGTGATTATTTTGAGAAGGAAGTAGGTAAGTATTAGTATATTATTAAAGGTTTATTAGGGTTCCGTATCCGTCGTACGGCACCCTATTACTAAACCTATGCCGTCTGTCTGTCTGTCTGTCTGTCCGTCTGTCTGTCCGAGGGCTGTATCTCTTGGGTGTCGTTAGACACCTATGCCTATGGGCGTCTATGAATGAATGTCTATGGGCGTTGTTAGACACCTTATGGGTGCTCGGCGCCATGTGTCGCACTTTCAATAAAAAAAAATACTTCCAGAACCTGCCAACTCCGTTAAGGACGATTTTACAGTAAGACGAAAAAACTATACCTTGATAAATAGCCGCCCGATCAAACTACGAGGGAGCTGGAACGAATGTTAATTTTTGTTTGCTATTCACTCTGGATTGAACTGTGTTAGAAACATAATGTCTTAACAGAATAAGTGACAAATTTAATACTTTTTTCGAAACAGTTTTAACTACTTTTTTTAGAGAAATAAAATACAAAGATTTGCCTATTAATAAAAAAAAACTATACCTATTTCTTCATTAGTTTTTTTTCTATAAGCTAACCAATAATGCTGAAAATCTCCCGCGTCCTAGAGAATGCGCGCTTTATAATACGCCGCCGTTAATAATGTGTTAATAATAATAATCAAATCAACAAGAAAACCGCAAACAAATTAAATTTTGCCCTATGCCAGATGGATTTGAAGTTTGAAGTGACCGTCCGATTACGTTGGTATGGAGAATACGATGCGTGTTCCATCCGAGTAGAAATTGACATGAATGTTTCTTCCGTGTAAGTGACCACAAACTCCGTTATATGAAACTCGATATTATTTTTCGAGTCATTCAGTCGGTCGGTTCTCCATTTCTTAACGGTTCCCTTTCTAGTCACTTAACACGTTTCTTAATTTAATTATTACCTAATAAATATCTCCTTCAATGTGAAGTGAAAATCTAAAAAAAACCTTTTGTTTCATACCTGGCTGGACAAGTAGGTATGTATGTTCATTTATTATATATATATATATATATATAATTTATATATAATATTTAGTAATTTATATGTATATTAGTATGGATTTTATTCAACTAGCATATGTACATACATGTATTATTTATTAATAATAAAATAATTCTTATTTTTTTTATTTTTACATTTTTACCTTGTTTTTATATTAATTTTACATCATCATCATCAGCCTGTATCGGTCCACTGCTGGACATAGGCCTCTCCCAAGGCACGCCACCACACGCGGTCTTCCGCTCTTCTCATCCATCCACTCCCGGCTACCTTTTTTAGGTCATCTGTCCACCTAGCCGGGGGGCGTCCCACGCTACGTTTGCTTGTACGTGGCCTCCATTCGAGCACCCGTCTACCCCATCGGTTGTCGGGTCTGCGACAGATGTGCCCAGCCCACTGCCACTTCAGCTTGCTTATTTTCTTAGCAATGTCGACTACCTTAGTTCTTTGACGTATCACGTCGTTACGGATTTTATCGGTCAAAGAAATGCCGAGCATTGCTCTTTCCATAGCTCGATTCTTCTTTCCATTAAATTTACAAATTTTATATTATAGAAAAACTTATAAAAATACACAAAATTAATAAAAATCTAAATAAAAACGGTAAATATTCTTATTATTATTTTACCTTCAATTCTCACGCTCAACTCATTTGCTACTACATTGGAGCAACAAAGTATTTTCTATCCATCTATAGATAAACTTACATACATACATACATAGCGTCACGCCTGTTTCCCGGTGGGGTAGACAGAGACAACGGATCTCCACGTATTAAAACTTATCCTTTAATATCTTCTTTGAAAATAATTCAAGTGCTCACGTGTTATGGTAATGTTTCTCGTCACATCTTATTTATTTTTTAGAGTTTCGTACATCAAAAGCAAATGAAGAAAGAAAATTTAATTTAAAAGAAAAAAACTTTGAAATATCTACCTATAGAAATTACACTAAATAAATTTTTCATCAAATGAGCAATCATTTAATGAAAAAATACGTTCCAGAGTTTCCGGGTTTTTTTTTATTTTTTTATGGAAACTGACACGGTTGGCTACATCACCTACAACGTCCGTGATGTCAGCCCATAGCACCGGGTGAACTAGGTGCCATGTCAGTGCTTCCCCCTTTGATCGTGATTTACATAGCCGTTTCGACCGACGTTTCATTCAGTGCGGTGGTACCAACCCGGGCGGGTTAAACCCTACCACCAAGTAAGATTAGGAGGGAAGGGACCTACAGTTTTACGAGGTTTACGAGAGTTCTATCAGCACAACACCGATTTCTCTGCTTACCCCGATTGTCGGGATACAGCGTGTGGCGTGTGCTTTTTTTATGGAAATTGACACCGCTGTCTACATCACCTACAACATCCGTGATGTCAGCCCATAACACCGTGTGAACTAGGTCCCATGTCAGTGCTTCCCTTGATTTAATGTGTGTGTGTATTCTGGATATTTTGCCGCGGGAACAGTACATAAATAAAATATGCTAAAATATTATCCTTCCTTCCTTACCTATAATAAAATCCAACGTCTGCTTTCTGTCTGAGTGTCTGAGTGTATGTCTGTCTGTCCGCTTATAACTCGAGAACCACTGAACCGATTTTAATAAAACAAAATTCTACGGATAGCTTGATTCTTCCCATCAACTATAGGCTACTTACTATCACGCTAAATGGCTTATGAGGTTAGCAGTGAAGTGACATATGAGAGCGGGCGGAGCCGCGGGCACAGTTTGTTATATGCTAAAATCGTTTCTTTGTCGCACCGCAAGAGTGTGAAACTGTCTTCCGGCGAGTGTATTTCCTGAATCCTTTAACCTTGGTGTCTTCGAGCGTCGTATTAACGGCTAGACAGCCTAGCAACAGTCCGAAAATCTGTTGGCATGGCACCTAACTGCTTGGTTTCGCGAGGAGAGGTGATTTTGGCTCTGTCGACTGCACCATTGGTCTCCCGGCACAGCCACCCATGCTGGTTTACATACAAAAATATATATCCTTAACCGGTACATCTGCATACTTACTTGTATGTTGGCCCCACAGAGCATCAAATACCTACCGCCCGCGCCCCCTACTAGAGGCGCCCTAAGCGATGATATTTGAAACCCAATAACCGTACGCTGAGCTGCTAGCGCTTCGTATGTGTGTGTGTGTGCTAGTATCGACACTACACACAAAGAGGAGCAAGTTAGGCACACGCACAAAACAAATGCACACGCATAACACACATATGTAAGTCATAGGCCACGCCCACAGGATTCAACGGCTTTATAGGGAAATCGCGCTCACGGCGCCTCTAGTAGGGGCGGGCGCGCGCATTTCATGCTCTGTGGTTGGCCCCATAGCCATGCCCTGCCAAATTTTCAAATTTAAATGAAATTAGATTGTCTACACTTCAAAGTAAGGCGAATTGGTTGCACCTACCTGCACAATTTATTGTGTAAGAGTTACAATTTACTATTTAAGTGCTGCCAATTTGCAGTTGCCGAACGGTTTTATTGTCGAGGCTAAGAGCTTCGAACTCTTAGGCCCACTTGCACCAACACGAGTTTAAAGTTAAGTAGCGAGTTATGGATTTAAACGCGGTTCCCACAGTCAACGGGTGCTAGCTTAAACTGGTTTAGCGAGTTAAACAGGTTTATATATTAAATTTGTGAAAGTGGGCCTTAGGCCCACTTGCACCAACACGAGTTTAAAGTTAAGTAGCGAGTTATGGATTTAAACGCGGTTCCCACAGTCAACGGGTGCTAGCTTAAACTGGTTTAGCGAGTTAAACTGGTTTATATATTAAATTTGTGTTGGTGCAAGTGGGCCTTAGGCCCACTTGCACCAACACGAGTTTAAAGTTAAGTAGCGAGTTATGGATTTAAACGCGGTTCCCACAGTCAACGGGTGCTAGCTTAAACTGGTTTAGCGAGTTAAACTGGTTTATATATTAAATTTGTGTTGGTGCAAGTGGGCCTTAGACTTTTAACATTGTAAAAATAGCATTTTAACTAAATTGTAATGAATGAATAGAGACGAAATTTTCAGAAAATGCAACATCATATACGTCATATAGTTGTTTATATAGATCACTGGTGTGTGGAGTTACAATGAAATATATATTGAGAAATAGTGCGAGAGCGCTGTAGTCTGAAAGATATAATGACAAGGATTGAGAAAGGAATGCTTCGGCGTTCATTTTTTTTATGTAATCCGGTATGGTTGGCTAAGTCGGAGGGGCCAAAGCACATGCTCCGACCAGCCAATATCACCTCCGAGAAGGTAGGTGCCATACCGGAGACTTCCCTGGATTGCTGGCTATACTGGACTAGATAGAGGAGAACACAACCGAGGCTGCTATGCGGCCATCTTACATCCAGTACGATGGTACCAACCCAGTCGGCTACAATTTGAGCCTAACACACCATAGTAAGAGGCAAGGGAAGGAAGCTACAGTTTTACACCGGTTCCGAACGTTGGTCATGTTCGAAGAACGGATGATAGGAGACTAACAAAAGAAGAGGAGAAGTCGAGTCGAGAAGGGTCGCCCTAGACGCACGTAAGTCCCTGAATCAGATCGGGCATGTGCTCAAAAAAGGGTCAAGTGCGTAACCGACGAGCATGCATGAAGAATGCCACAGGATCGTGGCACGTAGTGATTCGTTGTCTCTGCCTGTCCCACAGGGAAACAGGCCTGGACGTAATTTGTGCAAACTAGGACGAATTGACCGTTGCATTTGTCGCATTACGAGGTGTCTTGTCCTGTCTTCTTGATGGGCATTTTCCGCATGTAGGTCTCTCTGTTTGGACCCGTTGTGCGTATCACCCCGGCTGCTACTCCATCCAGCCCGGCTCATTCCAGAAGTCCTGCAGGCGTCCGACGTCCTTGCAGGCCTCTTGGAGTGTCCTCGGGTTTTTGAGGATGTTTGCCCGCTCACTTGCCACCCCCTCGTACTGTAGCAGCACGTGGGATGGCGTTTCTTCAGCCCCCATGCAACCCCTGCACAGAGGGCTATTCATTATAGGCCGTTTTACCTGTAATGAATAAGTGCTTATTTGGTGGATAGTGTGCAGTCAGAGTTACGAGGTATCGACAGAACTAGAATCTTAGGCAATCTATCTGCGGGCTAGAGAGAGGGAGAGAAAGAGAGAGAGAGAGAGAGAGACCAAGAAAATAATCCGAAGCACTCGGACGCTCCCACAAGTCGTGAGTCGGGGACCAACCGGCGTGATGCGAAGTGGGGCTCTAGCCTGTGTCGAAACGACACCGCGTAGGCTGGGAAGAATGTTAATTGGTTGTACATTATTAAATGAAATTAAAAAAAATTAAAACCCTGACCCTTAAAAGTCAAAAATAATTTCCGTTTATTTGCTTGTCGGGATGATACTTGTATTTAGGAGTCGGGGGACCGCTAAATAAATTCCCGAGCTGCTCTAAGTTTCTTTTAGGAAGTAAGTAAACGGAACTTCTTTTTGACCTTTTAAGGATCGGGTTTTTTTTTAATTTGTAATTAAACTTTTATTTCAAAGACGCATGCAAATCGATCCACTTTTTAGGATAATATTTTTTTACCGTACCGTGTGGGGCCGGTACTTAAAAAGAATAGCCTCACTGCATCTCTCCCCGTGCATGTCGTAAAAGGCGACTAAGGGATAAGGACAAGATGCCGTGCTAAAGGGCGACAGGATCGCCACCTCTCACCTTGGCACGGTACTTCCACCGAGTCATGCAGCAGGTGGGTCTACGTGCCTTACTTGCTGCTTGAAACGTGGTGGTCGGTGTGGTGCTGTAATTTACCAGAGTTCTTGCAGCACAACACCGATTACTATGCGTACCCCGATTGTCGGGATTCAGCGTGTGTGATATGTATGTATTTTTTTTCATTACTTAATTATTTATTACTTGATTACGAACATATAGCTAATAACCGTCCCGATTAAACCAGCTTTCTAATAAAAATACCGCATCCAATTCGGCCCATCCGTTTGGGAGCTACGATGCCACAGACAGACACACACATACACACACGCACCGTTTTTTGCGTCGGAGGTTAATAAAACAATATCGAATTAAATACTTATAACAAAAAAAATATACATAAAAAAACAACACATTGTTCGCAAAAAGGATACGGCACGCACGGCACGACTCTTATTCCTAAGGCGAACCATTAGGAAAGCAGATGTTAAGCCTAACCCATTTTTTTTTCTCCGTTCATAGATAAGTTTGTAATCAAGTAATCAAGTAATTGAGTGATAAAAAAATTAATTAAGTTAAAAGGTGGACCGATTTGCATGCGGTTTTTTTAAAAAGCTTGAAATAAAAGTAAAATTACAAATATAAAAAACGCCCGACCCTTAAAAAGTTAAATCTAATTTCCGTTGACTTGCTTAAAGGAGTCGGGGGACCGCTAAGTAAATTCCCGCGCTGTTCTGAGTTTTTATATTTTATTTACTTAAATTTATAATTGAATTTTTATTTTATGTATTTAGTTTTTTCTTTTATGTTTTATTTTATTTTTCGGTTATCTATTGTTTATTGTTGTTGTTTATTGTTGTTTATTGTATATTTAGCGTCTATTGGCAGTACACTGCGCTCAGATTTGTCATATTTACATTGTAACATTCCGCCAGTTCGATTATCACAGCGAAGAAGAACTGACAAGAAACTTTACTGGAAATTTTTTCAATGTCCACTTAGTCTATACAAAAATGTTTGCCACTGCCTAGACACGCATGTGCTGATTTGTGACATGCAGCAATTCATGACAACGTGAAAACATTTTTACTATGAAATTGTATGGGCTACTGGTTTCTGTCACCAACCACCACATGTCGTTATCGCTTAACTAATTAATTACATTCATTCTATGTGCTTAGGTATACATATAATACATAATAATACTGCGTACAAATAATGTGTGTTTACAAATAAAAGCCTTGAGGTTTGAGTTTGAGTTTGAACAACAATCAATCAATAATAAATAACGATAAGTTTGAAAACAAAATGACTAGCGTTTCGAATACGCCGCCGTGCGGGCTTGGGCCCAACTGACCTCACCTTGAGTAAAAAAAAAAGAGTAAAAAACTGGTTTCTCGTACGGAGAGAAGATTAAGTTATATTGCCGCTGTTTCACCGATTTCCAGTTAATTTCTTCATTTTGTTGCACTACGGATCTCGGTCTGGGAGTGCTCTCCGTTTTTTTGCTATATCTTATTAGCTCACGTGAACATTTTTTATTTTAACAAGCTGTTATTTCGCGCTTCAAAGAATGTTAATTTGAAGCGTGTGTATTTTAGAGCACGTAGAATATATACGTCTTCGATTTCGGGTTCTAAGGAGTCTCTCTCTGTAGAGTGGCATACTGGAGATTCGGGAATCGGAAATGGCGTATACGTAACTTATGGCGCAACAAATGGCGCTGACGGCCGTGTATGCGGGATGACATTTTCGTTTGTTTAACAGCCTTTCGCTTACAAAGCTTCCGGCCTACGGTGTCCCTACAAAATTGGGCGTTTGGATCTCCACCTTTTTGAGTGGATTACTTACGCAATCTCTTCTTCTTCTTGTAGTACGAGTATGTTTTGTTCTTGTGATATCTTTTGTAATTAAATTAATTCTGGTATTTTTATTGTTTCAGGTGAGTACCTGGGCAGTTTTTAAGCCCTGCAGTATGCCTACACCGAACTACAGGTTATCTCATTATCTGTACTAATGAAATTAATACTCGCATTTGCGAAATTTCGTATATATAGGAACAAAATGTATTTTTTTTTTTTTAGTGTAAGGACTTACATATAAACATACAAATACAATTCACAGGACACCAATTACAAGTATACCCATTTATGTATAGATATAGTATATAATGCAACGAAAAAAATACTTTACATGATTCGTTTTAAAAACAAATAAGAAGAAATTTTATTCTATATTGGCAATTATATGACTGCAATTATATGAATGTAACAGTGAAAACCGTATGTAAATCGGCCATGAAATAATTTAAATACATACTTACATAGTATGTATGTAAATTACACGCTGTATCGTAATCGGGTTAAGCAGAGTAATCGGAGTTGTGCTGCAGGTGCTCTTGTAAATTACAGCACAACACCGACCACCACATTTAAAGGTATCCTGTTAGAAAATGCCTAGAGGCATTAAGTGTTACCTTTTGCCCATATTCTATTTGAGTGCAATAAATATATACTATACATTTAGCAAAGTATTCGGAAAAAAAAAAATAAGTTATAAAAAACTAAAACCCGACTACGTAAAAGCTAATTATGAAAATCGTTTAAATAAAAAAAAAATAGTTATAAAAAACTAAAACCCGTCTACGAAAAAGCAAATTATGAAAATAGTTTAACTATAACTAAAAATAACAAAATAATGTTTTCCATATAATTTATCAGATACAGCATTTCTCTTTTTATATTGATTTTACCTTAGCACTAACTCTATAAATTTTGATAAATTTATTATTTTTAACGTTCTAAATATAGAGCCGTGGTCGGGCGTTCTTCGTTCAACAAGAGAAGTGAGGCCATCGTCGTGCATTATTAGAGCGCGGAACTTAGGACGGCCATCGCCATTGTGTCATACTGGCATCTTTTTGTAAGATCAGTCAGAGCCAATCTAAAATTATTATAAGTAGATACATAGGTACATACCGAACGTCAACGGCTATAATGCACAACGAGACGGTCTCACTTGTCTTGTTGAACAAAGAACGCCCGACCACGGCTCTATATTTAGAACGTTAAAAATAATAAATTTATCAAAATTTATAGAGTTAGTGCTAAGGTAAAATCAATATAAAAAGAGAAATGCTGTATCTGATAAATTATATGGAAAACATTATTTTGTTATTTTTAGTTATAGTTAAACTATTTTCATAATTTGCTTTTTCGTAGACGGGTTTTAGTTTTTTATAACTATTTTTTTTTTATTTAAACGATTTTCATAATTAGCTTTTACGTAGTCGGGTTTTAGTTTTTTATAACTTATTTTTTTTTATTTTAGGCTTTTTTAAAAACTGTTTGCATACTTTAAATGTTGTATGTAACTCGTATATTGATTTTTTTTATGGAATCTGACACATCACCTACAGGCTACAACATCCGTGATGTCAGCCCATAACATAACACCGGGTGAACTTGGTGCCACGTCAGTGCTTCCCTTCGGTCGTACCGGCTACACTAAATACATAGCCGTTTCTACCGACCTTTCATTCAGTGCGGTGCGGTGGTACCAACACGGGCGGGTTAAACCCTACCACCTAGTATTATATGAAGGAAGTCATATCCCTTAGTCTCCTTTTACGACATACACGGGGAGAGATACAGTGTGGCTATTCTTTTATATAAGTACCGGCTTGATACTATCCGTCCGTTTATTTGTCGTGATCTCTATTTGAAACTAAAGTTTTCTGCAAATAGCGCATGAGTGAGTACCTACATATATATACAAATTATGTATAGTTGAACGATGTATAGTCTTGAAGTAAAATGAAAAGTCAGTCAGAGCAAGACCGAAGACTGAGCTGTGTAAGTACACGATTTTCTTTGTCTATGTAAGTAAATATATCTGGCTGGGGTGAAGCGGATTCGGGAAGTAAGTAAACCAATCAGTTCAAGGCCGAAGACCGAGGGAGGTTTCAGGTTGTAGATAGTTGAATAATGTACTCACTCGAAGCAGGTAAGCCACTAAGGCGAGGCCAAAGCTACTGATATTATTTTTATAGTAAGCGCGACATGTGGCGCCGAGCCACCCATAAGGTGTCTAGCGATGCCCATGGACATTCGGTAGCATGCGGAGGCTGCGAATGCCATGCCGGCCTGACAGGTGCCCAGGTTGAAGGACCCGAGACTGTACTTGGGGGAAAATATTTCTCTCTGTTTGTATTTCAACAGGCTCTGATTTAGCTATGTATTCCTACGGAGTTGCAGTGGTTTTAGATCGCGGGACATTTGGGAGTCACCTACTATTCGCACGGCTCGACGCTGGATCGAGTCCAGAGGCGCCAGCTGGTATTTGACTGAGCCATCCCATAGGTGCGAGCAGTACCGAATCTGCGATTTATACGGCCTTGCCCTCGATGTCACGCCGGAAGTTTAGATCGTGCGAAAACTCGACTCGGAGGACCCCGAGGTGGTCGCAAAATTTAAGTGACGTGCCTTGGTAGGAAGGAGCTGGTGTGAACGCCGCTCTCTTCGCACTGAACGCGCAAACTTGTATCTTGGAGGTATTTAACTTGAACAACTTGCTACGGCCCATTCGGAAATAGAGCCGAGTGTTTGCTCAAGTTCAGACACAAGTCTTCGCCTCTTCTTATCCACATCCCGCCTAGTTGAAGGGTAACTGGTGTAGAACCCTTGTTCCGTACTCGTGTATGTATAACAATGATATGTTGCCCCCTGAATGCTACGCCCACGCCTTCAACGTTAGCAAGGCTCAGTGCTGCGCATTATCTGCGAAGGTCGATTTGAAGGTCCTTTTGCTTTCCAAGCCAGTTTCTAAGTCAGCGTCATACCTGTCTGGAAGCACCTGAACCTCCTGGGCACCGCCATTTCCAAAGACGTAGGTTTCCGGCAACTAATCGAGTCTAGCGCTAAAACTGCACCCAGAAAATTGGGAATACTTTTTCGCAATCGGCGGTTCTTCTCTTCCACAATATCCCGCTTAGCTGAAGGGTAACTTGCATCCGAAAATATTGCAGGTATTAGGTATATTTAATGTACCTACCTTTTTTTTTTTATGGAAACTTGACATGGTTGGCTACATCACCTACAACATCCGTGATGTCAGCCCATAACACCGGGTGAACTAGGTGCCATGTCAGTGCTTCCCTTCATTTCGCGCCGGCTACACTGAACTGGACGGAAAACACGAACTATTTACATAGCCGTTTCGACTGACGTTTCGCTCAGTGCGGTGGTACCAACCCGGCCGGGATAAACCCTACCACCTAGTAAGGTCGGCGGTCATCCATCCAATAACTGACCGCACCATTAAGCTGCCGAGGCTGACGATCCCTTAGTGGACTTTTACGACATGCGACGGGGAGAGATGCAGTGGGGTTATTCTTTTTAAGTACCGACCCTACACGGTACACCTACACTACATATTATGCTTACACTAGGTACCTACATGGACATTTAATTTATTTTTTTTTTTTTTTTTTTTTATTGTTAGCTCGACATATGGCGCCGAGGCACCTATAAGGTGTCTAACGGCGCCCATGGACATTCGGTCGTATTCGGGGGTTGCGAATGCCATGCCGGCCTGACAGATGCCCATTCACGCCCCTCTTGAAGGACCCGAGACTGTACTTGGGGGGAAATATATGAGCAGGGAGAGCGTTCCAGAGTTTACCAGTTCTGTACAGGAAAGATCTGCAGAATCGATTGGTACGCATGCGCGGTAAGTCCAGCGTATATGGATGCAATCCCTGCCCAGTGCGCGTGGTGCGGAGGTGGAAAGGGGACGGCGGGATCGCGTTAAACCATTTAATACCAATTTATTTTAGCATAGTACTGTATCTAATAATAATATTATATATCTATATAAAATTTGCGGTAGATCAGTGAGTAAGTATGTAGGTATATTACCAACAATACCATGTCGCTTCTTCGCGTCGTCGTCGCGCGTGGGTGGGGGCGCGCGGCGCGGGGCGCGGGCGACCACGGTTCATCGCGAATAATCGCGATTCATACATACATTCGCTACACATTTTGCTCTATTTCTCTGTACACATAAGTTTAATAGATAGCAAAGTATATATTTTCGGAATCGTAGTTTAATTATCTTTAATTTGATACCCCACTCAATATATTTTGAAAAAATAATTTGACATTTTGACGCCGTGCGTCCGCCATTTTGAATTTTGAAAATTGTTATATAGCCTATGACACTCCCGTGAATAAGACGAATCCAATAGCACAAGAATTATTCAAATCGGTCCAGTACTTTAGGCTGTAGAGTGGAATATAGATAGTCACATACATACATACATACATACATACATACATACATACATACACGCCAAACTCATAACCCTTCCTTTTTTGGCTTCGCCGTAGTCGGGTAAAAAATAACTATCAAGCAGCAAGTAAGGCACGTGCTACATGACTCGGCGGAAGCACCGTGCCAAGTTGAGAGGTGGCTAGCCTGTCGCCTTTATGCACGTCATATTGTCCTTTAGTCGCCTTTTATGACATGCACGGGGAGAGATGCAGTGGCACTATTATTGTTATGTACGACCCCATACGGTAATTAATATAATGATATATTATATAATTCTAAAACTACAATAAAACTGCACTATTTTAAAATGTTTGGATTAATTAGACATTTATTTTTGAGCTTACTTAATTAGATTTTTAAATTTGAATTTTTTTTATATATTTGATTATACTTTAATTATTATACGTGATATTCATTCGTACCTATTATCTACTTCCGTTGATATTGTTTTAACATACATCTAAAAAATAGTCCCAGGAAATTCCCTGATGCAATCGCCTTCACTATTTGTTAGCTTTCACGAAAAAACCGTTAAACTTCCAAAATGGCTAAAGTAAACAATGTCTCAATACAGAAAACTAAAAAAAAAAAAATCCAATAAAAATTCGTCACACTTTTTCGTCCATCAAAAGCTTTTATCAAGTTTTTTCCGGCGTTATGCTCGAAGACTTAATCCGCTCAAATTCCGAATATTCCAAAAGGCGTCAGCTCCGAGCGCAACTCGTCATCGCGGCGTGTATTCTAATACTAAATAAATAAACGTGAGTTTTAACGCCGTTGCTTACGCGAAGACATAGGTACAACGTTTGTACCGTGTGGGGTCGGTACTTAAAAAGAATAGCCCCACTGCATCTCTCCCCGTCGCATGTCGTAAAAGTCGACAAAGGGATCGTCAGCCTCGGCAGCTCAGTGGTGCGGTCAGTTATTGGATGGGTGACCGCCCGACGGTTGGAAGCTGACCGTGGTTCGGATTCCACGTTAAACTGTAGGTCCCTTCCCTTTTTACCTTACTGGGTGGTAGGGTTTATCCCGGCCGGGTTTGTACCACCGCACTGAGCGAAACGTCGGTCGAAACGGCTATGTAAATAGTTCGTGTTTTTCGTCCAGTTCAGTGTAGCTGGCGCGAAATGAAGGGAAGCACTGACATAGCACCTAGTTCACCCGGTGTTATGGGTTGACATCACGGATGTTGTAGGTGATGTAGCCAACCGTGTCAGTTTCCATAAAAAAAAATAAAAAAAAAACAACTTTCGATGTATCAATTTGAAACAAAGCAGAAAATAAATAGACAAATTTGTTTACGATTATGACTCGTATCTGAGACTCTCAGTTTATTCTTCTTTAGTTAGACTTCTCAGGTAGTCATTATTGGCGTACTTTTTAGCCCCCGACGCAAAAAGAGGCGTGTTATAAGTTTGACACATGCGTCTGTCTGTCTGTCTGTGTGTCTGCCTGTGGCATCTTAGCTCCCAAACGGATGGACCGATTTTGATGCGGTTTTTTTAATTAGAAATATAGTTTAACCGGGATGGTTCTTAGCCATGTTAGTAATCAAGTTATAAAGTAATTATGAAGTAATACAAATATTTCGTCTCACGGATGGGCCGATTTGGATGCGGTTTTTTTAAAGCTTGAAATGAAAGTTTAATTACACATTCAAAAAACCATCGACCCTTAAAATGTGAAAATCAGTCATCATCATCATCATGATGAATCAGTAAAACCACAAATAATAAAAGCCGGCCAAGTACGTGGTAGTTTTTTTTTTTTATGGAAACTGACACGGTTGGCTACATCACCTACAACGTCCGTGATGTCAGCCCATAGTACCGGGTGAACTAGGTGCCATGTCAGTGCTTCCCCCTTTGATCGTGCCGGCTACACTGAACTGGTCGGAGAACCCAAACTATTTACATAGCCGTTTCGACCGACGTTTCATTCAGTGCGGTGGTACCAACCCGGGCGGGTTAAGCCCTACCACCAAGTAAGATTAGGAGGGAAGGGACCTACAGTTTTACGAGGAATCCGAACCTCGGTCAGCCTCCAACGGTCAGCGGTCACCCATCCAAGTACTGACCGCACCCAGCGTTGCTTAACATCAATAGCGACAGTTGACTGTCTGCACCACTGAGCTATCGAGGCTGACAAAGTTCGCAGTTTTCTTTTTTAAAAAATGAAAAGTACCGGAATAGCGCTGCTGAACGGTCCAAACGGCGACTAAAGTCGAGCAAGCTTGAGCGATATTAATCACGATCGCTCTGTTATTACCTAATACGAAGCATCGGGCTCATCACGATACCATGATGTGTACCGTCAGCAGCGACACCGGTAGACAAACAAATTGAGCGGCGGGTCGTCGGCGCGGTCTTGGCTCGGACTCTTGAATCTCATATTTTGACAAATGATATTCCAATGAAAAACCAAAAATTGACTGATCTGAATTATATTTTTTATGATCGAAGTTTGAATTTTATATTATTAATAGTCTTCATATTTATATAATTACTAGCTTTTTCCCGCTACGGTGCGTGTGGGGGCAACCCAGTCGGCTACAATTGGAGCGGACACCCCAGTAAGGGCAATACATAGCATGAAAATAATTTTTTGGAAGACAAAACAACCAAATTATTATTATATTGAAAAAAGTTGTATTAATGATCTAAGAGAGAGGGACCTAACAATTTCCTAAATCTAGCTACACAAAAGGAAGAAATAAGGAAAAATATTTAACGGTTGGACGGATGAAAATAATGATATTTTATTTAATGGTTTATTCTGATTTGACATCTTTTCCATATTTCTATACAATTGTAATGTTTTATACTATTTTCAGTTTAAGTACATTGCTCGTGCATTTTTTTATGAGAAGATTGATTACAAAGCAAAAATTTTGTATAATAATTACAGGAAACGACAATGGAAAATTATTCGCAATAAAACGAACTTGTTCAAAATATTTTCCAAATCTTTCCTGAACTGGCCCAGTAACGAAAAAGTTAATGAAAAGTATCAACTACCTTTTCGACAGATAGAAATACTTTATTGTTCCAAAATAATTTTACAGAAACAAGCATGTTGTTAACACGATTTGCAAAGACGGACTTATCCCTTACAGAGATTTCCTCCATTCAACCTTTAATCATCTATACTATATATATACTATACTATATACTACTAATAATAAATCTGTAAGGGATGGTCATGGAGTAAGTTAATTTGTTTTTTGAGATACTGCGTTTGTAGGCCATATGTATATGATACTTAAACTAAATTGATGATTTTTCTAAATCTTTTCTGTATGTATGTATGTATGTTCCTCCATAACTTTAAACCGATCATCCGAATTCAACGAAACTTAGTACAAACACATTTTACTATACGGGACACAGGATAGGCTAAATAAAATTCAGTTCCGGTTACGCTAAGATGTGGCTCTCATACAAATCGAATTGTTCCGCGCGCCGTAATAAAGGTACGGTAGCGGGCTTACTTACTTTCTTCTTTTTAAATACGAATTTCACGCGAGCGAAGCCGCGGGAAAATGCTGGTTTAGAATAAAATTATACTCCTTTAAATAGGTTAACCAATGAAAGGGTTTTATTAAAACAAAATGTTGTTTGCCAAAAATAAAATGATTTTCTAATGTTTAACAGCAAGCTGTAAATATGCTGTCCGTACAAAGTTGAACGATGTTATATCAATCTTCGTAGACTAACTCGGGCTGCGACCTTGTCAAAAAAAGTTCAAATCTTTTCACGTTTAAATATTTTAGTCGCCCGACATCTTACAGCGATGTAACTCCGGTCGTGAGCTCGTTGTTAGTTTGTCAGCCTTTCTAGTCAGGGTTCCGTGGCATCACACAACTTTCAGTCATCAAGACGACATGAAACCTAGACAAGTTCAGCTAAGAATTTTTTTGTGCTTTTTTTTTGTTTATGTAATCCGGTATGGGTGGCTGAATGGGAGGGGCCAAAGCACATGCTCCGACCAGCCAATATCACCTCCGAGAACGTAGGTGCCATAGCGGACACTTCCCTGGATTGCTAGATATACTGGACTAGAGGAGAACAATTCGATACTATCATGTTTGTTCTCTCTGACGTTTTGTTTATATAGACGTCCGGAAATACCAGCATTCCAGCTATAAAATCCAGACGTCTATCCCTGCACTCTTGCGAGTACAGTGATCATGTATGCCAGATCGAGGCCCCATAGCTGTACCGTTCTTCCGAAAAAATCCCATGGGAAACACAGACTGAAGCCTTTTCCCAGCCGATCCAAGCCACCACCCGTCCACCCGAAGGAACCCCCGACCGAAGTCGAGAGCCGGGGTTGAAGCCTTCACTGCCACTGGGGTCCGCACCCTGTCCAACAGCAGCCTGTGCCCAGGGCCTCAGCGTTTTGTTCTACCCGCAGCTTTTGCTTTCACCAGCTATGTATATGCGTGAAAGTGCATATGACCACCACCTAATGTGTTCCGGGGGATCGAACGCTCTCGAATGACTTACAGCGTCTAACTCGTGAGAACTAGAAGCGAACACAACCGAGGCTGCTATGCGGCCATCTTACATCCAGTACAGTGGTATCAATCGAAAAAAACGTAACATACCTACACCTACTGCTGCGCCGTTCGGATCCGATGTAAAACTGTAGCGAAACGTATGGCGATTGTCGCTTCAAGACTCGCAGAGAAGTATCAATTTTAGCGGCGGCCGGCGGGTGGCCGAGTGGTTTGGGCATCGGCTTCTCACGCGAGAGGTCCGAGGTTCAAATCCGGTCGGCGTGTACCATTAAGTTTTTCTGACTGGCCTCGGCTGTATTCTCCTCTAGTTCAGTAATAGCCATCAAACCAAAGTCTCCGGTATGGAACCTACCTTCAAATGGATGAAATTGACTGGTTGAAGCATGTGCTTTGGTCCCTCTGTCTCAGCCACCCATTGCGGACTACATACAAAAAGACCTTCATATAACTCGAACTCTAAAAGTAAATGATATAAATCAACCTGGATATATTCCTACGAAGCCTCAATCCTCGGCCGCTGCAGACAGTGCGTGCTTGACCGGCATTTTGACATTATGTTCACGTCATGTACTCACCGACCGCGCGCCGCCGCCACCTCCGCCGTCGGGTAGACTATTTCCTGCCGCTATACTATTTGTTGCGATCAGTCTATTTTAAGGCTCTCGCGCGGCGGGGGCGCGGCGGCGGCGGCGAGGCTTTGAAGGTGGACGCGTGTAATTTTTTCGACGGACTCGAACGCAACAGGTTGCCAGTGTAATGTAAGTTCAGGATGGTTTTGAAGGCATGATAATTCTGTGAATTGTGTGATAGGAATCTCATGTCTTAAAAAAATGTATGAACAGTTTTAAATTGAGAGCAACTTCTCCGATTATGATTTGGTTTTTAGGATTCCGTATTCATACGTAAGCCTATTACTAAGCCTACGCTGCCGTCTATCTGTCTATCTGTCTGTCTGTCTGTCCGTCTTTCCTAGGGTTGTCTCGTTTGAATCATAATAGGTAGCCGGTTGAAATGTTCGCAGAATATTACAACACAGCCCCGACCAACACGTTCAACACAGTATTAGGACAAGATAACTATCAAGCAGCGATTAAGGTACGAAGACCCACTGAGAGTGTGGAAGAAGCGTGCCAAGTTGAGAGGTCGCTATCCTGTCGTCGTTTAGGAAGGCATCTTGTCCTTTTTATCTTTTTTGTGACGCTAAACTTAGAAACTCTTGTGTTATGCACCCATAGTAGCGTTTGACACCTGAAAGACTTCCTGGCTCCTTCCTGGCTCCTTTGGCTCCTTTCGTGAACACTCGGCTCGAAAGGAAACGTAACAAAAACGACATACACCGCCTCAACATTAGGTTAGGGTTAATATAGAGAATAGCGACGCATCTTCTTTATATTAACCCTGGTTCTTTTTTTTTAAACCACCAAAACATCACTCATACCACACTTTCCTTCGAGCCGAAGTCTGCCGAAAGGAGCTAAAGGAGCCAGGAAGTCTTTCAGGTGGCGCACCGCCCATAGTATGCTAAGACCTAAGAGTATACGCACCGATTTACCATATCGCTAAATACACAGAACTTCATACAAATTACTCAAAATTATCTCCGCCCGTCCTCATTTATCTCCGAACTAACCTTCGTCAAAATTCGAAATGAATATGGAAAATTCGTACGGACTATCCGTTACGTTATGAATCAAACTCCAAACGACCACCGTGGGGTTATGCAAAGAAGTCGATACCGCGGAAACATCATTGTAATAATGTATTTTATCTGTTACTAAAATTTGGTCAGCGTGCACTGAATTTATTTACTTTATTTTATGGAAACTGACACGGTTGGCTACATCACATACAACATCCGTGATGTCAGCCCATAACGCCGGGTGAACTATTTGCCATGTCAGTGCTTCCCTTCATTTCATGTCGGCTAAACTGAACTGAACGGAAAACGCGAACTATTTACATAGCCGCCGTTTTGACCGACGTTTCATTCAGTGCGGTGGTACCAGCCCGGGCGGGATGAACCCTACCACCTAGTAAGGTAAGAAGGGAAGGGACCTGCAGTTTTACGTGGAATCCGAACCACGGTCAGCCTCCAAGGGTCAAGCGGTCACCCATCCAAGTACTGACCGCGCCCAGCGTTGCTTAACAATCAATAGCAACAGTCGACTGTCTGCACCACTGAGCAACCGAGGCTGAGTTATCATAATACAGGGAAGTCTCCGGTATGGCACCCACCTTCTCGGAGGTGATATTGGCTCGTCGGAGCATGTGCGTTGGCCCCTCCGTCTCAACCAGCCATACCGGACTACATAAAAGAAAAATATATCTGTGCTAAAGTTGGTGGTCGGTGTCGCGCGATAGTTCTCCCGAGTTATTGCGCCACAACACCGATTACCCTTTCTATCGCGATCCTCGTGATGCAGCGTGATTGTGTGAATGTACTTTTAGGGATTTCGTCTTTGTCCACTTTTCACGTACTCGACCGGTTCACGCTTCTAAATTTGCTTCTTCTTTGGGGTCATAAGTTAACGAACACTTCAAAGTTTCTGCATTCGTCACGGCTTCGACTCTTAAGCGGTGTAGCTCGTTCGGTGCACATGCCAATTACCTTCAGGCTGTTTAATTTGATAGATTTTTAATACATCTTTGGAATACCCAAGTTAGTTAGCGGGTACTAAAGGTCGTTAAAATATGTTTGAGAGGTCTTTTTTTTATTTTTATTTTTTTATGGTAACTGACACGGTTGGCTACATCACCTATAACATCGAGCGAACTAGGTGCCATGCCAGTGCTTCCCTTCATTTCATGTCGGCTACTCTGAACTTGACGGAAACACGAACTTAGCCGTTTCAATTCATTCAGTGCGGTAGTAACAACCCGGGCGGGATAAACCCTACCACACTACCTAATAGTAATTAAGTGAAGAGACCTACAGTTTTACGTGGAATCAATTTGTATAATGCTATTAAATTGAATCAATTACCTATATGAAGTAATTTGACATATTGTTTTCCATACGTAATTGCTAAGTCTGAATAAAATAATTAGGGGAAAATTTCTGGTATTATTCGTTTGTTATAAAAATAATCTAAATTTAAAATTATATTGCAACTATTAAATCCTTCCTGTAAAACAACATCTATTCAATGCAGTTAATTTAGTTTAATTTATTTATATGAAAATCGTATGAACTATTTATACAACCGCTCAGCGGATTATTATTATTTTGAGAAATGACACAGTCCTCTATTTGCAGCTCAAAATATTTTATAAATTTTCTATTTAAAAATGTACAGTTTACTTCATTTCATCTTCATTTTAACGAGACGAATATTTCCCAGATTTGTCTTCGCAATGTGTGTCATATGAAAATAGGTCAAGTGCGAGTTTTACTCGCGCGCGGAGGGTTCCGTAGATCCGCCATACCTGTCAAAAACCATACGTCTATCTTTTGTATCTGCCATACCAAACTGCCTGTCGCGCCATCTATTATCGAGTAACGTAAACATTTATGGGGACCTCCCTTATTTTTTTACTTTAACTTTTGGTTCCGTATCTGTCGTACAGGACCCTATTACTAAGCCTACGCTGTCTGTATGTCTGTCTGTCTGTCTGTCCGAGGGCTGTACCTCTTGAACCGTAATAGCCCGTTGAAATGTTCACAGAATTATGTGTTGTTATGGCCGATATAACAACAAAATAATAAAAATAAGAAAAAGTAAAAAATTAACGGGGGTCCCCATACAAGAAACTAAAAAGTATATGCGCGCCATCTACCGAAAACGGTATGAAGCATTTTAACTAATCATGAATTTTACCTATTATGAAGTATTTCATAAAACACGCCATAGGTGGCGTGAGTGGCGCTGACCATGACATGGCGATACGGAATCCTCGGTGCGCGAGTTCGACTCGCAATTGGCCAGTTTTTTATTGAAAGCGCGACATATGGCGCCCAGCTTAGGCGAGAGTTTAGGCTTCCATATGAATACGGAGGACGGCGCGGCGGCGGCGTAGGTTTAGCAATAGGGTCCCGTACGACGAATACGGAACCCTAAAAACTATGACACAATATTCCAACTCGGTTCTGCACATTTGTTTCCAATTATTCACGCATGCCAGCCAAGTCCTGTCAACATTCGGTCACACATACATCATTCTACAAATTAACGACAGCCAGTGGATGCTTCTCAGTCAACACGTGTCTCTAGAGGCCGGATTCTTGTGATTTATGAATATAATTGCAGTCATCTGTGTCCAAATTATGTGTTAAATAGTCTGGGATATTAGTGGTAGAAATAAATAGATAGATTGACGGCGTAACTCCGTATTTCCTGTATGGAGTTACTACGTTCATTATGACATTCCATAATTTTGATTAATGTTGTTTTAAATTCTATTCTCAAATCAAAACAAACGTGCAGTTCGCATAATAAAGTTTTATGGCTTAGTGAAAGGAATCTTCCTTCACTAAGCCATAAAATGTTGTGCGAGCTGCACGTTTGTTTTGATTTGAGTATAGTGCAAATTAGATGCATACATTACACCTGATTCGCTAATTTAATAAGTCTTTGCAGTCAGAACTTTCAGCAAAATTGTTCATCTTGATCGATAGACTGTGTTATTATGTGGCTATTCACTAAATTACCTTGTAAAAATATGTATAAGAAAAAACATCCTGCGAAGTTTCTTGCCGGTTCTTCTTCGTGGGTGTAATGGAACCGGATAGAACAAATTGTGACAAGTTCGAGTGCAGTCTAACTGCCATATGAATGATCAATAAACAATACAACAATACAAAGACGATTTTGTATGGAGAAAATTTGTCACGCGACTATCCTGTCGGCGGCATGCGAAGAAGGGAATGGCTATGTGAACAACGTTAAGGCTGCGATACGCAAATTTTAGGTGAAAACGAAACTTTCAAAAATGTATTTCAGAGAAATTAGGCCACACAGAAAAAATATAAAAATTGGTCACGAAAGCCAAGAATAAAGAGAACTTTATAAAAATAAACTGTACTCAAAATGTGGCTTATTTACTTAACAAACCCCCTTAAAACCCCACCTTGTCGTAAACAATTGCTAACATGGTGTTTTTTCAAGCTTTTCCTAGGGTCAACGTATGCAAAAACTAAAAAAACAAGCAGGATAAATAATCGTTCTCATCTCTTTCTTGTATTTCTCCAGAATACTTACTGTATAGATGTCTTGATTTTCTTAACAATTTCTTCGAAAAAAACGTAATTTATGGTCCTCTATCGTATTTTTTTTTTTGGCAAAAGTTACATGTTATAATAAATAAATAGCTAAGCATGTTATAATCATATATTTTTATTGCAAAAGAAAAAAAAAATCGGTTGAAAAATATGAGTATTTGGTTTCGAAAATTATTCTAACAAATGGCACATAATAATATTATATAATATGGCTTATATTATAAGCCAAAACGATCATTGTTCGCAAGTTTTGTATCGGCGGAATAGGGCCTTAACACTGAGCCGAATTGTTTTATTTGGTTTTATTTATTGCACATACTTAGTGTTTAATTAAGGCAATATTAATGTCCCTCCACCGCACTCATGACGAGTTCTGTAATTTCCCCACAGGCGGAACGGGCACCGAAAATAAAATGAATTACCTCACCGCTAAAATTGGGACAAAGTGTGAATCGTATCGAGTCCTTTTTAAAATGTCACGACGAAATTGTCAGAGCGAACCTTAATGACAGGTGTGCGCTTTATTTCCTCTGTCATTTCGAAATTTTAACAAAATATGGACCTTCAGCTCCTTTTGATACACTTTATGACAATAATACCAATAGTTTGTTGACTGTTGTTAAGCAACGCTGAGCGCGGTCAGTGCTGGAATGGGTGACCGTTCGACAGTTGGAGGCTGATCGTGGTTCGGATTACACGTTAAACTGTAGGTCCCTTCCCTTCTTGCCTTACTAGGTGGTAGGGTTTATCCCGGTCGGGTTGGTACCACCGCACTGAATGAAACGTCGGTCGAAATTGGGTCGAAACGGCCCAATTTCGACAAATGTAAATAGTTCGTGATTTCCGTCCAGTTCAGTGTAGCCGACATGAAATTAAGGGAAGCACTGGCATGGCACCTAGTTTACGCGGTGTTATGGGCTGACATCACGGATGTTGTAGGTGATGTATATTAAACACCTTTGTACCTTAATTTTTTTCCTTTTGCTTTATAATTATTAATTATTTATTTGTTGGCACCAAGGAGAATACCTCGGTGGTTGGCACATCCGCCATAATAACATATATTCTGTGAAAATTTCAATTGTGCTAAAGGGCGACAGGATAACGACCTCTCATCTTGGCGCAGTCCTTCCATCGAGTGGTGCAGCGGTGAGTATTCGTTCCTTACTTGCTGCTAGTTATCTTGTCCGAATACTTTGCTAAGCGTGGTGGTCGATGTTGTGCTGTAATTTTTCAGAGTTCTTTCAGCACAACATCGCATGCTCTGCTAACCCTGATTGTCGGGATACAGCGTGTCGTATGTATGTATGTATGGAATTTCAACCGGCTACTTATGGATTCACCGTACCCAACAAATGTTTGGTTCGCGAAAGAATTTTCTCGACTTTTGCTACGCGAGCAAACGCTTGCGCAACAAACGCTCGTTCGCGAAACAAATGCTCGTTCGCGAAGGGAATGCTCGTTCGCGAAACGAATGCTACCGACGACTAGTGTCCGACCGAAAGTTTTCACTTTCGGCCGAAAGCCGTAGCCGAATTTCGGAAAAATTCTACTTTCGACAGAAAGCCGAAAGCCGAAGCCGAAAGCCGAAACCGAAAGCCGTAGCCGAAAGTATGTATGGTATTTAAGTATTAAGGCAGTGTGTGCCTGCGCGGCCGCCAAATCCGCCAATCGCGTAATCGCGTCGCGGCGCTCGCGTCGCGTCGCGTGCGCGCGGTCGGTCGGTTTGTCTGTCTAACAACTTTCGGTTGGGCCGAAGCCGAAAGTGACTACTACTTTCGGCCGAAACCGTAAGTTTGCCGAATGTTGCAAATATTGGCCGAAAGGCCGAAAGCCGAAAGCCGAAACCGAATATTCGGTCGGACACTACCGACGACATGTAGTGTAGATACCGTCGTCCTTTACACATAGTGCGCCCCTCGCCCCGCGACGTCGACGCGGCAGAACGCGCGCTGTCGATTTTTAAAATAAACGATTCAGCCCAACCATAAATCTCGAACGCAAACATCCAATAAAAAGATATTTATCTCATATCACCGCCGAGTGTATCTCAATAAGCAATCTGATTAACATTACAATAGGTTTAATTGCCATGCACACCTCGTTTTGTACCGCTACGTTGTAATGAACCGAAATCGCTTCTTGTAAGTACATGAGAGAAGTGGCAGACATGATACCTTCTACTAATAAAATGCGCCGCCAGTCTGTTTGTCTGTCTGTCGCGGATAATCTTCTCTAATTTAATCTAGCATATATCGAGGTCGTTTTAGAGTGACAAACATTAAGATATTTCTCCAAGGTGTTGAGAAGTGTGCGAAAACCTTGCGGGCTTGGAAAAAATGTGACGATTTGATATGAAATATATTTGTGAAGGAAACTAAGAATTTCTTACAACAAATATATTTTATATTATTATATCTAACGTAAGTCTGTTCATTTTGCGAAGCCGCTTGCGAAAAACGTACATGCTGTCCTTGTCTATATCATTTGAATTTGCCCTTTTCCAATGTCAAGAACAATGTTTCAGAAGCAAAACGCAAAAGACTCGCTTCGCGGAGCGGTGCTTTTAATACTGCGTATAATACGTGCATAGCAGTATTAGTTATGTCGATAACAGACGCACTGTTCATGCTAATGAAACTAACCTATGTCAGCGAGACAACTAGAGAAAACGTGTTTTATTGTTGTTTATTGTTTACAGATCATTCAGTAAGGCTGCACTCGAACTTGTCACAATTTGTTCTATTTTCGCAAGTGACTTCGCAAATTGAACAGACTATAGGTGTTATATTAACCCTGCAGTAGTGCGCGTGGCGAGCAGAGGCAGCAAAAAAGTATTTTAAAAAAATATAAAAACCGCCTTCAAAAATGTATCAAATAAAAAAAACATTGAACCCTAGAGTTGAAGGCGGTCGGTTATTTTTGCTTGCTTTAGCACCGCCTTCAACTCTACGGTTAGATTTTTTTTTGAATAAACACCTGAACTTTTGTTTGGCGATTTTTAAATTTTTTTTTTTTTTGCTTATTTTTACACAAATTTAGAAGTTTGAAAAAAAGTTACAGGTTAAAAATTTATCAGTTTGACATACAGATTCGGTTTCCGGTAAAATGAAAAAAAAAGTATCACTCAAAACGGTTACTTTGAGGTAGTCCGTTCAGAAAACTTCTCCCGAACCCGACACTGCAGCGAGCGAAGTTGCGAGCGAAACCGGCCTTCAACAATAAGCATGCGTTGGTAGCAGCCGTTCAGTTTAATCTTTCAATGGAATTAATGTCGCGAGAATATTTAAAATTTACAATAAATCATAACTGACATACATACAATACGATTTAAGAAAGGCATTAAAATCTATAGAAGAAGTAGCATTGGAAATAACTTTTTTTTTCATAACTCCATAGACCGTTACTTTACACTTGATGCTAAGTACCTACCTGACAGTGACAGGTGAGAAGTGGTCATCCTGTCGCCCTTCAAATTCAAATTCAAATTCAAATTTCGCCTTTTACGACATGCACGGGGCGAGATTTAGTAGGACTATTCTTTTTTAAGTATGGTTCCCTCACGGTATGTGCACAAATATATTCTAAAAGGTCACAGAAGGATCTGTATTCTATATCTCATGCTTTCTCTCTCTCCCCCCTCATTATTACTTTCTTTTATTTTTATAACTCCATCTTCTTTCTTCTCTTTCTGTCAACACTTTTTTTTTTTAATTTATGATTTCGATCGATACCGTTCCCAGCGCATTTTCGCGCATTCTAAGCTAATCCTTCCTACTTTTTTACTAAGTTCTTCCCCATTAAATTTAATATCTTCCTTCTTTTTTGCATCCAGCACTCATTTGTTCCCTCTTCATTTACTTCAATTCACTCTTTCTTTCCTTCTTTATGTCCTAAAGCCCTTCATCTTGGTTCACTTCATTCTTTAATTCCGAACTCCCACTTTCCAACTTAATTCGCGCAATTTTACGATGAATTAAATGCATCGTCTGACTTCACAATTACAAGACGTCCTGCAGTTGCTGCGGATGATTTGCTGAAAGCACGCACGCGATCTCCAGCCGACGATCCGCATACAATGAAGCCCGTGTGCTGGTTACCTACTTGATTTTTTTCGTAATTACGAAGGTTTTGGCCGTGAGACATTTTATATGCGGCATTTTGGGCCGATATCGACCCTCCGTTGGATTAACGAGTTTGCTTCTGTCAGGATTCAGGCTAGTTACTAAATACTTACAGTTAATTTATATCGCGTCAAGTATGTCTTCTCCATTTTATTTATAACTAACTTTTGTCCGCGGCTTCTCTCGCATAGCCTATGTTCACCCTGAAAGTACATTCTAAATATTGGTCAAATAATTATTAAAATCTGATGAGTATTTTAGGAGATTATATATCTCCTACATCCAAACTTACAAACTTACAAACTTTTCCTCTTTATAATATTGAGTGTAGATAGTGTAAAAGTGTAGATTAGTTATTTTAAAGCCGGCCCATGCCTACCAATCGGTGCTTCGGAATCTATGCATATAAAGGTAAGATCTAACTGGGCAGATGACAATAAAAGTGGGGGTAATTTTACGGTTGCTTATTTATTAGGAGAAAAACCAGATGAAGAACTAAATATAACTAGAACAGTGAACGGAGAATATTTGAATTCATGCTTTTAAATCGCAATTTCTTTGACTATTATGGTGCATAATGCGATCAGAACTTGAATATATTAGTTTCCTTTAGTTTTATATTCTTTGATTTAACTATCGTTTGGACCTGCCTGACGGACCAATTATTATTATATTCCAGTAGTTTTACATCCTGTCTACCAGATTATCTGTTGATCTGAGTTCTGCTCTTAAAATATCTATTTCTGTTATACCCAAAGTACCTTCACAATCTAAACTATTGGTCGTCAGCCCAGCAATGAACGAGTTCTCGCGTGAGACCTACAAAAAATTTGATTGAACTTCCGAGCGTTATTTAGTTTTCTTGTTTGCAAGAAGCAGAACGAAATAATTTATATGAGCCGGTGTTCATAATTACAAAGAACTGACGGTTTGATGCGCCGCAAACGCCGTGATTGAGGCTGACAGAGGTTTTAAACTTATTATAAATTGGATCCGATGAAATGTCAGAGCAAAATTAGCGGTGAATATATTTTATTTGATATAGGTTTATGGAATTTTAGAAAATAAATTAAACTATGAAACTGACAAAGTTGACGGACTTGAAGTTGAAGACTGCACATAGGCAACAACAGTTCTGCGACATAGCAATGAAAGTGTATAGTTTAAAAGACATTAAAGAAATATACAATCCTAAGTCTTAAAGTTCTCAAGGAAAACGTAGTGGTACGGAACCCTCCACCAGATTTCAACTCGCACTTGACCCCTTTTTTATATTTGATATTCATATAATAAAAGTTATTTTTATATCTGTGGTAATCCAGGCTTTGAAAAACCATTTCATCGATGCACTACTCAACCCGTTTAAAATATATATTTATTTTTAACTTAGATTTTGCAACCCCTATTAAGTTGAGGACCTCTGACATTGTTTACACATAAAATGTCGTTACCTTCCGGGAATCTACATACATTCCTAATTCAAGAAGCTCAAAACGTTAGGAGCTATGCTGTGTTATGTATGACAGACAGACGGAGGGACAGACACCTGACGATTTTACAAGGCTCCATGCCAGCCTTGCTGTTGACGGAACCTTAAAAACTATATGTATATGCACTCTCTTCAATCAAACAAACTAGGTGCATTAAGGAACATAATTATTATGAATACAACAGTTTTGAGCTTAGAGTTAAGAATGATGTCAAATTAAACCAAAATATAATTTAATGAAACACGTAACAAAATGTGCACCAAAAGGCAAGTTTAATGCCTTACGGCATACTTTACAAACTAAACTGCGCAGGTGCAGCCCTTTCTAAAAGTACACACCTGGTAACACACCTAATATTGAACAATGAAATGAAGTCAGGTGTAGCCCCCTCTAAAAATAAACCGTCATCGTGATCACCTAACTCGGTCATTTACACAAAGGTCATAAACACTATGTATTTTATAGAGAACAAAGGCTCGAACCAAATTTTTAACAGCAACATTATCAAACACTCAATGGAATTGCTGGACAATTTTACTACGCCGGTACGTACAGATCGGGACGAAACACCCAGCAATCATCATAAAAGAGGCGACCTTGTCTCCATGACTTCAAGTTGATGTAGGCCCTTATCTATTTTGTTAATGTTTTATTCGTTCGTTTTCTTTACGATGTGAACCTGCTCTATAAACGAGGTGGCACGTCGTAAAGATACATTTATTGACATTGTTTTTATGACTCTATTGAAATTGCTTATCGATTCGCTTCATTTTGTATTCGGCATCGTCTTTGAGTGTTTTGTTTAACATCACAAAATTCAAGCGTTCTCCAATGAAATTAAATTTAGAAATTGAACCAATATTTAAAATGACGACTCCTTCTGTTCGTAATTTGTATTTGAGTTTATAGGTAATTAAAATTGTAAACCCAGAAATACGATACATTCACGGAGTTAATTTTAAGATCACATCCTACTTCCAAAATGTCAGTATTATCGGCATAAAATATTTGAAATGTTGTCTTTATTATTCTAAGAGTAAATAATTAATGTCATTGATTATATTAATTAGAATTATATTAATTATATACAATTACCTACAGACATGTGTGATTCTGCATACAATTTGTCAACACGATCCCAGCAGCCATGGTGTTCTTTTAACATTAACAGCGTCTATAAACAGCATGAATGGTTGACATACATACATATAATTTAAATCATATCTCATTCTAAAAATAATGAACAAAATCATGCTTGGGATGTACCCGCTATAAAATAACTATAAATTGAAACCCAACAATCTTACTCTCAGGCCATGTGACGGGAGTAACCATCATTATAGAAATGTTTTCAAATCAAACTTGGAGCAAATGGATACGGTTGATGATGGAAGTACTTGGTAGGGAAGCTCTACCATAAAAACTGTTCGTTTCAAATGTTCTGAAGGTCGCTTTAAATGTAAGTAGGAGATAGAGAGATTTCAATCAGTCGTCAGAGTGTATGCGTTCACTGCTGGATATACGCCTCTCCAATTTTCCTCCAGTCCTCCCGGCCTTCAGCGGTAAAAAACCACTGCTTTCCGCCGACTAGTCATTGTCCCACCTGGCGAGTGCTCTTCCCACACTCCGTTTTCAAACACACCCAAACACACACCAAACAGATGTGACAGGAACGTTGTTACTCCAACGGTCGTAGACTCTTTGGGTGACATTAACATTGAAAAGATTTCTAAATATATAAATTTATCTTTACAGTTCATGTCATAGACTTTCGTCTTCTTCTTATTGAAGGTCGCTTTACACGTAGGAAATAAATTCACAAAAGAGTTTTGTGAATTTATCAACATTGACGAGATTTTGACATATTCCAATACATTTAAAGATCATGTTAAAGATTTTCATCACATTTGTTCATGATATTATCTCTTGTATGAATCCCTAATTTGAAACAAACATTAAGAAGCTTCTACCTATTGAGCGACAGTTTTTTAATATCGTAGTAATTTTTTCGACAGTACTCTATTCACATAATCCTTGGTCTAGCTAGGGATTCGTTATTATCCTTGCTGTCAAGTCTACAGGCACGGGTCGTTGAAAAACACGGACTGATCCGTGTTGAAGAGCGTACAAATTGCTAAAGCCTCTTTGCCATTGCATTTGCACCTTGTCATTTTATGTGCTCAGGATTTTACGTTACTCTCGAGTATATCTACCACAATATTGAAATCCTCATATTTTAAATTGTTTTAATGTAATACTCGTTTTATCCACGACACTGTTCGCGATTTTGCCGGGAAAGTTTCTGAAATATGCTTCAAACTCAAATCGACTTAAAAAAACTTCGAAGGTTTATGCTACCATGAATGTGTATTATATTGTGTGCTGGCCTTCTGCCAGTACATTAACTTATTATTTGTTTTAGAATAATAAAAAAAGTATATTTTTAGAGTTGTCTTGGTATTTTCTATATTATTGACATTCTTTTCTGAATATTTGCAATTCGTAAAAGGTAATGCCGTGCCAAAGGGCGACAGGATAGCGACCTCACATCATGGTAAAGTTCTTCCCACGAATTAATCTGTGGTTTTTCCATAGTCATGCCATGCAGTATGTGTATGTATCAGCTGTCTACGTGCCTTCTTGCTGCTAAACGTGATCATCAGTGTTGTGTTGTAATTCACAGGAGTTCTTGCAAGCACAACACCGATTACTCTGCTCACCCCGATTCTCGGGATACAACATGATGGTGTTTGTATTAGATCAAAGGCTTCTGAGAAGATTTTTTTTATTTTTTATTTAATAGAACTTTTGAAGTTTATCCTCCTTTTCATTTGAAACAAAAATATGTCGCCTCTTCTACTCTTACGAGTATATTGTAAGAGTAAAAGAGATGTCATTATAATTTAGGCCGAATGTAACCTTCGCTTCCAAGCGTATCGCACCGCGTGTCATGGTATCGTAGCGGACCCTCTCTCTTACTTAATTAAGACATGTGTTATCAGAAATAGTGTATTGAGAATAACACTCGGGGAACGTTTTATAAAAGCAAGCGCCTTAGTCAAGATTACGGGCGGAGCAGTGAACTAAAACATTCTTGTTGCATTTATCTTACACAGGTTTTAGAGGTTCTTTCGCTTTGGATTCTGGCCCCGGTAGGGATATATTTAATGTGAGGTGTAGGTAAAGTCGTACATAGTTAAAACTAAATTTGGACTCTAAGAAAAATTTGGGCGCCGCCGGTAAAAAAGTGGGATCATTTGTGAGAAATCTTTTGTTATTTTAATAGAAAGCGTGACATGTGGCGCAGGTGACAGGTGCGTATTCACGCCTCTCTTGAAGGACCCGAGACTATACTTGGAGGGAAATTCCCGGGGAGAGCGTTCCCGAGTTTACCAGTTCTGTGGAGGAAAGATCTGCAGAACTGATTGGTACAGGTATATGGTATAGGGATGCAATCCCTGCCCAGTGCGCGTTGTGCGAAGGTGGAAAGGGGACGGCGGGATCGCGTTAAACAGCTCCTCCGAGCATTCCCCATGGAATAAGCGATAGAACACACTTAGGGCACCTAAATCCCTACGGAGTTGCAGTGGTTTTAGATCGCGGGACACATCGGGGGCACGGCTCCACGCTGGATCGAATCTAAAGGCGCAAGCCGGTATTTAGCTGAGCCATCCCACAAGTGCGAGCAGTACTCCAAGCAGGACCTAATCTGTGATTTATACAAAAGCAGCCGTTGTACCGTGTGGGGCCGGTACTTTAAAATAATAGCCCCACTGCATCTCTCCCCGTGTATTTCGTAAAAGGCGACTAAGGGATATGACTCCCTTCCTATATTACTAGGTGGTAGGGTTTAACCCGCCCGGGTTGGTACCACCGCACTGAATGAAAGGTCGGTCGAAATGGCTATGTAAGTATTTTGTGTTTTCCGTCCAGTTCAGTGTAGCCGGCACGACTGAAGGGAAGGCTGACGTGGCACCAAGTTCACCCGGTGTTATGGGCTGACATCACGGATGTTGTAGGTGATGTAGTCAACCGTCTCAGTTTCCATAAAAGAAATAAAAATAAAAATAAAACACTTTTCACAAAAATCACCTCTCAAATTTCAAAGGTCGTCGTCCTCTCCCGAGACCTCCGCAGTACTGTGGGACCGTAACTAGAATTTTTTTCCAAGATTTCGTCCGCCGCCGCCGGTGAAAAAAAAAACGACTTTAATGGATTGAGTAGCGCGTGTGAAGTGAAGAAGTCATTTGTACCTTGTCACTGATGGGTTTTCAAATATTTACCTGCATCCATTATCGCACAGACGTAGACGGACCGACCATCGACAGACTGAGGGGAGGGGACAACAACGCCTCGCCGCCGCGCCGTAAGAGCCGATAGCGACAGTGTGTCGCCGACATTATGGATGCGTTTGAATAAAGTCTGGCGCCTGCTCAGTGTACTGATGGACGATAATTTTTTTTTATTGATATCGCGACATGTGGCATCGTTTCACCTACAAGTAGGTGTCTATCGATGCCCATGGACATTCTGTGATGCACGGGGATTGCGAATGCCATGCCGGCCTGACAGACAGGAGCCTTTAAGGCCCCTTTTGACCAACATTTCCGTGTCCAAATTTTCCCGGTTCTCTGAATAAAAGACCTACAGAACCGGTTGGCGCATCCGTGGTAGGTCGATTGAATAGGGGTGCATCCCCTGCCCAGTACGCGTAGTGCGGAGGTGGAATGGGGACGTCGGAATCGCGTTAAACAGCTCCTCCGAACACTCCCCATGGAATAGACGATAGAACACACTTAGGGAACCGACGTCCCTACGGAGTTGCAGTGGTTCTAAGCAACGAATTAAAAAGTATCGGGAAATGGCATACAACGCACAGACTTGAGGCGCGCTATTTGTGAGCATACAGCGCACCCTCTTTCGCGAGCAGTCAGTCCGCCGTACTGCGCCGCTCAGGCAGGTCACGTTTTTGTATCCGTCCGTCCGTAAAAGAGAGAGATAGAATATCATGCATTCGCATACACAAAATATCAGCGTGAATAGGATAGCTATACGTTACTCGGTTCGAGACAAGAGCATACGAGTGTCAGTCACTGAGAACATGCAGTGGCGACATGCAGGGTTCTAAACCTATCTTGTAACGCATGGCACAAGTCTTTATATGAATATAAAGGGACACGCGCAAGCCGCGACGTACAAAGTTCAAGTATGCGAATTCTAATTTGGAATGAACAATCGTTGTCTCCCTTATACGTATCAAATTGCCACTTAACCGTCTTACTCTATCGACGTTTACAGAGCGGAAACGTAACGTGATGTATGAGGCGCTCGCGCACTTACGCTGTTTTAAATACTGGTAATATATAGAAGAACTCCAATCGCACTATCCCTTTTCCGTTCACGCAGTTTGCATCTGCACGTCTTATTCTAGCCTATGTTACGTGTGTGTGTAACATTTTAGCTTAGTGTGCATCTGTGAGGGAGATTCTCTTTCTACCGGTAAAATGTATAACGAGGGCCTGTCCAGAAAGTAGAATGTCGTTGGTTCTAAGTCGCGGGACACCACAGGGTCACCTACTAGTCGCACGGCACAACGCTGGATTGAGTCTAGCGGCGCGGCGCAAGCTGGTATTTAGCTGAGCAATCCCACAAGTGCGAACAGTACTCCCAACAAGACCTAACCTGTGTTTTTTGACATTGAAAATTGTCTATTCGATCGCTTCATTCATTATAGTCCCCGATTTCCAGCGCGAGTACGAATTCACCCTGGTGTCGGGAATATTTAGGGTGTCGTATGGACTAGGGCTACAAGATGGTGAAAAAGAAAATTAAAAAGATTTAACTTTTTGAGAAAATAGCAAAAAACCGCCTCCTTTTGGCTTCCCTGTAGTCGGATAAAATTAAGACTGTCAGTCAGCCAGTCAGCGTGTATGCGTCCCCTGCTGGGCATACGCCTCCCCAACTATCTTCCAGTCCTACCGGCCTTCTACCGGCCAGTATGTTATATATGGCCGAGTGGTCTGGGCGTCGGCGTCCGAGGTTCGAATCCGGCCGGCGCGGCGTGTACCAATGAGTTTTTTCTGATGGAAAATGCATGCCTGCACCTGCTGTTTCACCGTTCGGAACCGGTATAAACTGTAGGTCCCTTCCCTTGCCCCTTACTAGGTTGTAGGCTCAAATTGTAGCCGACTGGGTTGTTACCAAGGTACTGGATGTAAGATGGCCGCATAGCAGCCTCGGTTGTGTTCTCCTCTAGTCCAGTATAGTTAGCAATCCAAAAGGAAGTCTCCGGTATGGCACCTACCTTCCCGGATGTGATATTGGCTGGTCGGAGCATTTGATCTGGCCCCTTTGACTCAGTCACCCATACCGGATTATATAAAAAAAAAAAACATCAATTCTCTTGAAACATGAAACAATCAAGTTGAACATCGACATCGTAGTCCCTCTGTAGATCAAGCTTAAACTTTACTTAAATTATTAAATTACTAGCTTTTGCCCGCGACTTCGTCCGCGTGGATTTTGAAAAAAAAAAGAACTGAATTCGAAATTGAAATTTTTATGTGACGTTGATAGGCTTTTGTTTTTCTTGTCTTTATATTCTCTCTCTCCCGTCCATACATACTGCTGAGCCCTAAGGCTATTTAGCGTGATGGTATATAGCCTATATGTTATGCTGATGTTCAAGCTATAGTACTGTAAAGTCTCATCAAAATCCGTTCAGTAGTTTTTGCGTGAAAGAGGAATAAAGATCCATACATCCATCCATCCTCACAAACTTTCGCGTTTATAATTTGTTTATAATATTAGTAGGATGTATATAGTCATCCGTATGGTGTTTGTGGTGAGTTGTAATTCTAGTGGCCAGTTAGTCCAAAAACTTCAATTACCAATCGAAAAAAATATGCCTGAGATGAGATTGCTTGCTCCATTAACACGAAAGCTTATGGCATGATTATTTATCGTTAAGTTTAGGAGCTGATAGTATTATGTTTTACGTCATATAATTTGATTATATATTTTTATAACCTTTTATGCAATACTATGAAATAAAATAAACATTTTGTTATATTCGCCATAATAACACATATTCTGTGAAAATTTCAACGGGCTACCTATTACGGTTCAAGAGATACAGCCCTCGGACAGACGGACGGACGGACAGACAGACGGACGCATGGACAGATAGACAGACAGACAGATGGCGTAGGCTTAGTAATAGGCTTCCGTACGGGATACGGAAACCTAAAAACCATATAAAATTCGAACAACCTATCGAAGAGTTAGAAGTAACATAAAACACACGCACAAACACCCTATCGCCATAAACGAATACACCCTCTTTCGTATAGGGGTAAAAATTAAACCACAAGTATCGCCGAAATTACACACATGACCCCTATAAATCCCTTCCCCGCTTTATCGACCTCGCAATTCATAACGGACGTAAATCAAGAGGCTATGGTCCCCTGTCCAATGACGATCGCCGGACCACTAGCCGTGTGGACCCCCGCTGCTCCGTCTTGGAGGTGTTTCAGCTCAACATAGATCAAACACCTCAAGATGTAAATAGGTGGGGTTATACCAATTCCTTTTTCCCTGCCACCCGTATCCTATCTCCGTATCCAGTATCTACCACTCTTCGCATAGATACTCTGCACCTTTTCTTAGTTGATTGTTTTTGGGCTTTTGAGAACGTATCGATTCTCAAAATCGTTTCTTTGTCGCACCGTTGGGTGTGCAACTGTCTTCTGGCGAATGTGTTTCCCGAATTCTTTAAGGTAAACCGTGATGGTCGGTGTTGTTCTGTAATTTATCCGAGCTCTTGCAGCACAACACCGATTACCTGCTTACCCAGATTATCGGGATAGAACTTGATGGTATTTACTGCAGTGGAGGTCACATTCCTTATCTCACTAGTTGGTAGGGCTAAGAGCGTCCAGAAAGCACTTAAAGAGGTCGAAACGTCTAGAAAAAAAATTGTCAATGTTTTGTCATGGAATCCATACATGTCTCACAAAAGCTTTCAAAACTATTATATCCTTTTAGCAATTGACCGACGACGTGCAAACATATTCGGCGATAACGCTTCCTGCTTAGTCAACGTTCGGCTGTCCAGCAAAACAAACGGACCGTTTTGGACGCCCAATTCCATAGGTGGATAATATTTGTGAAAGATCTTTCACGTAACCGTGATGGATGACTCATCGAAGTTGAACTATGATTATATGAAACAATTATACCTTCTTTCAAAAAAACTTAAATAATTCAAGCACTTCACATAAGCCACACAGATACTACCGTATAAAATGGCTATCCAATGCTGCAACAATAATCGAAATAGGGCAAATAACTTCGGCACAGTGAAGTGAGAATGCCATGCCGCGCAAAAAGTGCAAGAATCCCTCGAGAAATCGTGGCATTCTCCTTGGAAATATTGAAACGTGCCCTCGCTCGCTACGGAGGAAAGGAAAAATACAATTCTGTAACGAATTCATGAAATAAATACTTACTAGCCGCTACTAGACTCGTCTTTTCTTTATCAGACGCACATCTCCTGAATTTCATGTAACAGGAACCCCAACGACTTAACCGCTAAGGCCTCTTAAATGTTTTGGTCCCGTTCAGCTCGACACGAGCACGACCAAAAAGAAGAAATAGCGCGACCACTTCTTATTTCCATGCGCACAGGAACAAGCTTTAACAGCTGACATCACGGGTGATGTAGAACTAGAAACCATATCAGGTTTCACACAAAGTTTCCTCAGTAAATCCTTCAATTTAGTATAGAAGAAGGAAGGAATGAGGTGCCTTCGTGAAATGGCGTGGCTATGCCTACAACATTACAGCGATGTCTCTCGTTTATCATACTTTACACAGGCTCCATATTCATAACCATCGTTCTTCCGTTCTCTACATGGTGTTACTTGCTTGATGCTGGGGAAATTGAGACGTCTTCTAGTCTTCTCTGTGCACTTTCTATATAAAAAGCCCATTAAGTGTGTATGGATGTGTACGTATATATTTTGTATTTGTTGAACGGGCAAGTATCCCTGTCCAGCTTTGCCACCAATTTAGTTGATCCGATGATTATAACTTGTGTCTTAGCAAGATTAACGAACAGTCGGAAGCGCACAGCCATATCGAGTACAGACAAGTCTATATTCATGACGGCTACGGCAGTTTCAGTGTCCTCGACATTGAAGTGACGACAGAACTGCAAGTCGTTAGCATGTACATAGATAGTAGAAACACTTAAAAGAGACAAAAATGTTGTTAATGAACATGGAAAAGACGAGAACTGACTGTGAAATGTTTAAGTGTGAACGTTGTTCATATGCAGACAGAGGATTCCGTAGTCATTCCCTTCTTGCGGAGTACGTACGGTTACCGCCGCCTCGCTTGGCCAGTAAAACGCGAGACCTTTGCTCATAGGAATGGTATTTTACCATAAGATACATTTCAAAATAATTGTTTGCTGTAAATACCAAATTTACTACAATATAACTTTAATTTGTTTTTATTTATTGAATTTTACATGCGGGAGTGATCGCCTCGGAAAAGCAACAATTTTTTTTTTAATTTAGTGCTCTTTTTATTGAAAGAAATTTTCTTCCATGTTCTACACGTGATCGATTAAAAAATATATTTTTCTTTTTAAAGTAATTTTGCGGCCCCTTTTAATAAAATGTGAGGGAACCCTGACAATTTTACATACCACGCGCTGTATCAAGCGGGGTAAGCAGAGTAGTTGGAGTTGTGATGCGGGTACTGTTAATTACAGCACAACACCGACCACCACGTTCAGCAAAGTATTCGGACAAGATAACTATCTCGGTGGAAGGACAGTTCCAAGGTGAGAGGTTTCCAATTTTCACTCGTGAGATTTTGTTACTCCCGGGAATCAATAAAAAATCCAAGTTTCAAGATAACTCGAACCCCGATTTATCAGCTTCGGTAGCTCAGTGTTGCGGTCGTTGGACTGTTGTTATGCAAACCTGGGCGCTGTCAATACTTGGATGGGTGACCGCTCGACCGTTGGAGGCTGACCCTGGTTCGGACTCCACGTTAAACTGTAGGTCCCTTCATTTCTTAGTGTTTTCCGTCCAGTTCAGTGTAGCGGACATGAAATGAAGGGAATCACTGACATTGCACCTAGTTCACCCGGTGTTATGGGTTAACATCACGGATGTTGTAGGTGATGTAGCCAACCGAGTATAAGGCCGACGTCTCCGGCCTCGGAATCCTAACAAGTTATAATTTTCTATAAGTTCAGAACACCATATAAAATGCATAAATTTACACGATTTGAATACAGTGAAGGTCCAATACATCTCCCTGTCATTCCTTTATTAGTCTCTCGTCATGATTAATAGACAATAATACTGAAACGCTCATAATCGACACTTTTACATTAATGCCATGTATCCGCTGATCGTCTTTAGTTGAATATTTAACATCTTAATACTATATTGGATTTGACTTTAACTTATTATAATTTATTTACATATGCCTTGAATGATTTATGGTAGGAATAACTTGAAGTAAGTTCATTTTTTCTCAATCTCCAGTACGAGACCGGTTTCGGTTAAGGTGTTTAGACATGTCTGATTCTTCGAGTGTTTCGTGGTTGTATGTCCTTTTTGTGAGTTTGGAGAATTGCCAAAATTGGCAATCCCGATACATACGTTGTTCTAACACTATATTAAAAAGCTGTATTTAGTTCGTAAATAATATCACGTAACTTCAATAACGTATCAGGTGTGGTTATAAAAGACGAAATCACTTTATCAGACTCCTTATTATGCAAAATGACAAATATACACAAAGGTACGAATTATATATCTGTAGAAAAGTCTCAAGGCCATTTTGAACTTCTTTTTGATTCTCATTTTAGAAGAAACATCTAAATTCGTCTATAGATAGAAGTGTTCGCTCCTCAATTCTATATTATCCAAATTAATCTATAAGAAGTATTCGCACATTAAGTTTTATCTAAATTCCTCTATAGTGTTCGCACCAAAATACTTTTTTGAAGCAGAAAAAAAAATCATTAAGAAGCACGGTCAGACCGCCATGGCATTCTCAATCTGTACATCACATCGTTATACACCTACTTGTAGTGTAGGTAAAACGATACCAAATGTCGCGCTAACAATAAAAGAAAAACAAATGAAAAAAAAATGTCCTCAACCCCGAAGAACAAAATCACAAAAGCGTTAGCCTTACCGTCGCGGCACCATACATCACAGTAACTATATGTTTATTTCGCTGAGGACACAGGGACCGCAATACATATTTATGCGCCATCACGCCCATCTTCTTGGGAGATTGCTTATGGGCCGGCATAAACAAAATAGAGCGGCAGATATGACGAAGGGCATTATTCCTGATTTTATTACGTACACCAGTCTTGACATAGTAAATAATGTTTATTCGTTGTAAATATGCACATTTGAATAAGAATATGTTTTCCTTGATTTAGGGGGCGGACAACAATTCTTTGACAAGATTCTTTCCCAGTGGGGGTAGGCAGAGACAACGGATCTCCAAGTGCCACGATTCTGCTGACACAATCTCTGCCGCCTCTTCCACTCTCAGAGCGTTATTCATACATGCTCGTCTGTTTGGGGTACACGCACTGGATCGTTTTTGAGCAAATGCCGAACTGGTCCACGTGAGCTAGACTCAAGGGCGACCCTTCCCGATTCATCCAATCATATTTGCTCCATAAATTTCTTTCGTTAGTCTCCTATCATCCATTTGTATTTTAGTAAGTAATTTTCTCTTTCTCTACTTGTTGACATGCCATAAATAATTTAGGTAGTTTTTCAAACTTTTATTCGAGTTCTTAAAACTCCATTTCCATTCGGGTGCGAAACCGGAGTGTGCAAAGACCACCAAGACAGGTGGGGTGACTATATCAAGTACGTCGACGGAAAACAGTGCTTTTGTACCACCGTAGGCCGGGAGGATTGAAGAAGTATTGGAGAGGCGTACGATCGAGCAGTAAACTGAAAAACGATTCAACGATTAATCCGAACCCCTGTCAGCGTCATTGATCGAACGGTCACCCGTCGTTCTGATCGCGCGGCCGAACCACCGAGGCAGACAAACCTGTATTTAACTATCATCATGGTGCCTATCAATAGGATCTAGGCATCCAGATCAAACGTAATCACCACCGTTCGGAACTGATGTAAAACTGTAGGTCCCTTCCGTTACCCCTTACTAGGTGGTAGGCTTCAGCAACCTCGGTTATGTTCTCCTCTAGTCCAGTATAGCCAGCAATCCAAAGTGACGTCTCCGTTATTGCACCTACCTTCTCGGACGTGATATTGGCTGGTCAGAGCATGTGCTTTTGCTCCTCGAATTCAGCCCCTTATACCGGATTACATATAAAAAAATAAGCAAAATAATAAATAATGTAGTACCAAAATTAACTGTGCCCAAACAAAAATAAACAAGCCGCATAAAATTGTTGTTTCGTATACATCTTCATGAAAATAACGTAAACACAGAGCTTAGCACTTAGTAACATCCGTCCGAAAGACTCGGCCTCATAATCTGTCAGAGCTGTGATAAAAGTGTACAGTAATGACGAAAGTTCGCGGTTCCACCCCATTCAAAACGCGCCACGTCATGGCTTGATGACGCTCGTCGGCAGATGAAAGATGTACATTTTTGGGATGCTCCTTGTTAGAGATTTCGCGGAGATGACGGAGATCCTATCTTGAGTTTTGGGGTGTTTTTATTCATGCAAGGGTTTTGAAAGATTGCGGAAATAGCTGTGGAGTTACGGGGAATTTCTGTTGTTGTGTTTTTACTATACATAAATGAATTTGTATATCCTTATTATTCTTGAATAATCAAAAATGCTGTCGTACTTACTCCCACATTGAACGATCCGAAAGGCCAAAATATTCTGTATAAATGCATAAGCTGAGCCTTGAACGAAATCTTTTAAAAACTGAAAATAATTCTCGCTAGGACGACCCTTCCACTGACATTCGCTCCATAAATCTCTTTCGTTAGTCTCCTATCATCTATTTACTGTTATTATCTAAGTTCTTATTCATGGAATGTATGAAGAAGTAACAGCTAAAGGTTTTGAAAGTCCGATGCCCGGGCGCTAGCGTGCACGCCATCGTTCTATAAGAGATACATAGTAAGTCAAATACTATCATCTCCTTAACTATCCATGCCTTAAGTATCAGATTTCTTCTGCATACTTATCATACATAGTTAGAGCTATGATGGCATCTCATACATACTGAGAGTTTTGAGTGACCTGATACACTTTTTTGGACATAATGGGAGCTGAAATACCAGGCCTTAGGGAGCCGACATCCCTACGTAGTTGGAATTTCCAATGGTTGTTGATCGCGGGACAGTTCGGGGTCACGCACCAGTCGCACGGCTCGACCGTATTTATATGGGATTTTAAATTACCGTGGTTGTTAGACATTATTTTAAATCAATCAGCTTTACTCACGCTTCCACTCCGTATTTATCTGAGTCAACACACAGGTGCGAGCAGTAGCCCAAGCAGTACCTGATCTGCGATACTAAACAAAAGCAGCTTTTGGCCCTGCTTGAAGTACCAAAAATGAAGGTAACAGAAATGTTGAAAATGATATTATTCCCAAGGTCCTACTCGCACACAATGATATGTCTAGTTAGACTATCGTCTGAAGAGTTATGAATTATTCAACCGAAAATAAAGCAACAAATATTATTCGAATACACACACACTCCAATGATGTTTCTTAAATAAGTACAGTATATTAACAGAGCATTCTTCATTTGAGGATTTTTACCGGATTATTTAAGAGATGCATTTATGAGAATATGCTAAAAATATACGACCTATGAAAATAAATAACCAGAAATTGTATTTTATATTGAATTTTGGAAACATTTACGTTCCCAAAATTTGGTCACATTGCACTTCATTTGCAACAGGCAGACTTGAGTAAACAGTGTGATGGATGCATTTGAAATTTTGCCTTCGTTCAATTTCTTTCAATTTCTCGAAAATTTGACTTTTATCACGTCTTCCGTGTTCGCCTACGTGCATCACTCTCCAATCCCAAATGATAGCTAGAATACAATGTCCCATGACATTAGACTCGCCTCGTGTGCCATTGTTTTGTAAAATTTTATTTTGTACAATACGGCCTGTTTAAATGTAATTTAAGTTGATATCCTTTTTAGGTACCTATTGAACTCCACGGTCGGAGCACATCATCGCTCTTCCATAAATCGCTCATTATTACCAATGCTTCCAACAATTTATAGTTTACATCAATTAACCCCTTGTCGGGTGCCTCCATTTACATATTTATACAATTTCCTATCATAAATAACCCAACCGTACATACCGGAGATAAAGCCGAGACCTGATAGAGCAAAGTGTTTAAGTAACTTACTTTAAAAGTGTTATGTCTCAATTTTGTTAAATTAAGTTTCACCGTTACTCAGAATCTCATTCGATTTTTAATTTAATCTATTCCTTTTCCTATGTGTTCGTGAGGTGCTTTTAGATTTGTTCCAGATGAGGTAGAATTTTTATTGTTCATCCAATCAGAAAATGTTTTATCGTTCATTGTGAAAAATGTCTTTGACCGTGTGGAGCAGGTACTTAAAAAGATTAGCCCCACTGCATCTCTCCCCGTGTACGTCGTAAAAGGAGACTAAGGGATAAGCACGAGATGCCATGCTAAAGGGCGATAGGATAGCCACGTCTCACTTTGGCACAGACGTTTCACCGAATCATGCAGCAGGTGAGTTTTCGTGGTTACTTGCTGCTTGATAATTATCTTGTACTTTGCTAAACGTTGTGGTCGGTGCTGTGCTGTAATTCACCAGAGGCCTTGTAGCACAACATCGATTACTCTGCTTACCCCGATTGTCGGGAAACAGAATGTGGTATTTATGTATGTATGTATGAATTATGTCTTATGAAAAGTATCGCCTTTGATACCATCACATTGAACGAACGATAGTCGAAACGACTATGAAAATAGTTCTAGTTTTCCTGTCAGTTCGGTGTAGCCGGAACGACATCACGAGTGTATTAGGTGATGTACCCAACCGCGTCAGGTTTCATAATAAAATCGATTCCACAACTATTTATTGCCTCTCTCTGTTATTTTCCTCATCGTAGGTTTCCAATCTTTCTGTTTTCTTCATAAACTCCAAATTATCTGTCCAATTCATATATTATTAAGTTCTTCGTTCTTAAGGATTTTCTTGACTTCCTTTTCAGATCCACTGGGCGGTGTTATTATAATAACCACTGGAAGGACTCCACCTTATATGGATATTTCCATTAACAAGTCTCTGTCTTCTGTCAAAATAAACATACATTTACGTATAATTAATACATCTTGTTAACAATATCCAGCCTTGGAATAAATACGAGCTTATTTTAAGAATAATTAATGAAATCGAAGTCAGTATTTAATTTTTTTACAAAATTTCCGAATTAATTCACGTTTGACCTTCGCCTTACCCGCTAGGTTCTCGGAACCGCCCACACCGATACATCATGTCCTAGTAATAATATATTAAACAACTTTAACGAACACCTTCTTTATAATCTACGTAGTCAAAATAGTTACCATAAAAATATCCACAATATGACGTTTGTGATCTGATAAGATATGAATGTTAACTACTTTATCAGGAACTATACAAGTTAATATCCCTAGTCAGTAATTATCCAGTTGTTTGAAATCATCGACAATGTTTGAAATTGATCGAAGGGTTTGGAATTCTTGTTCAGAATTGAATTCGTTCTTTTCCGAACAATTCTTCGAAAATTGATTAATCAGGACTAAAAATTCTGCTAAGCTATGAAGTTTCTTAGACCTTGGAGACGTTCGCAACGCAACTCCCGAATTCCACGGGATCCGAGCAAACGAAGCGACTTCTTAGAACTGATCCGGTATTTTTGCAACAATTTGTCGTGTCCGAACCACTTGATAACTAAATTAGTATGGAGACAGGCGACGGCGGCCATTTTGTTTCTTTTTTTCTGCTCCGCTCCTTTTGATGTGTCGGTTTGATGTCTCAATTAACTGACGCTAATTTCAAAGAGGAGTTAACGAGGCCTTCATCTGGATCGGCCGCAATTTTTACCAGAATCCTTTTGACGATAAATTAATTTGTGCGGTTGTTATAATTTTCCGGCAATTCTCTTGATGGGCCGGCGTTTTATGGGAATTGATTCTGCGGTCGTTTTGAAATGAATCACTTGTAAATTAAAACTGGTCGGTCGCCTACCAAATGAACCGATCAAAGCCGTAATTTAATTATGATTTAATATGATGTTCTGTGACAATAACCACAATTGGAACTAATGAGAGAGGTGCTATAAATTACGTCAAATTTTTTTAAATATAAATATTTAAATCTTTCTCGAGACCCTTCTTGAATATTTCGGGATAGTTACTTTCCCTGAATCTGTACCTGCTGAAGCTTTATTCGGTGACATTTTTAAATATCTTCAAATATTATATTTCTTAAATATTTAGAGTTCCAATCTCATTCGGTCGACTGTTGTTAAGCAATGCTGAGCGCGATCAGTAATTGGATGGGTGACCGCTCGACCGTTGGAGGCTGACCGTGGTTCGGATTCCACGGATTCCACGGACAACACGTTCCACGAACTGTAGGTCCCTCCCCTTCTTACCTTATTAGGTGGTAGGGTTTATCCCGGCCGGGTTGGTACCACCGCACTGAGCGAAACTTCGGTCGAAACGGCTATGTAAATATTATTTTTAAAACAAAACAGCTTTACTCACGGTTCTTCACGAGCTATGTGGCTCGACGTTTCTCGTAGCTACATAGCTCGTGAAGAACCGTGAGTAAAGCTGTTTTGTTTTAAAAATAATGTCTAACAACCACGGTGATTTCAAAACCCATATAGCCTATGTAAATAGTTCGTGTTTTCCGTTCCGTTGGCTACATCACCTACAACATCCGTGATATCAGCCCATAACACCGTGTGAACTAGATACCATGTCAGTGCTTCCCTTCATTTCTGGACTGGACGGAAAACACGAACTATTTACATAGCCATTTCGACCGACGTTTCATTCAGGGCCGTGGTATCAATCCGGGCGGGATAAATCCTACCACCTAGTAAGGTATGAAGTGAAGGGGCCGCAGTTTTACGTGGAATCCGAACCACGGTCAGCCTCCAGCGATCGAGCGGTCACCCATCCAAATACTGACCGCGCCCAGCGTTGCTTAACAATCAATAGCAACAGTCGACTGTCTGCACCACTGAGCTAGTATTAGCTTGTAGTTTATTACATTTATTTACAGTTTAATACATTGCCACATATTGACTTTGACTGACATTGCCACAAAATATTATTTTCGCCTGCATGCACTTCTCTGACATCCCAAACGTTAGAATAAAAGGCCTCAGGGCATTAAGTTCACATATTGTAACTAATTTGTATAAATTGGCGTTAAATAAAGAATATACATACGTGGGCTGTTCCGAAAATTGTTAGCCACAGAATAAATACAATTTTTTTTCCGGAAACTATTTTGATTTGACGGCTAATTTAAATAAAAATCTCTCGTCTCGTGAGAAGCTTTTCGTGTTATGATTTTCTATGCTTATAAACTAGGGTTAACCTTCAAGGAATCTCACGAAAATTTACAAGCTGCTTTTGGGAAGTCTGCTCCTGCGTTAGCAACAGTTACTTATTGGTTTCATGAATTTAAACGTGGTCGAGAGAACCTAAACGATGACCCCAGACCCGGCCGACCATCAACTGCAGTCACTCATGAAAACGTCATCAGGGTAGAGTGGCTAATGCGGGAGAATAGACACATTACACATCGGGAGATTCAGGCTGAACTTAAGATTGGTATTGCGAAGTTTGTCTGCCTCAAGCTTTCGGGGAGTTGAATAGCGAGCGCCCAAGGAGCGGCGTCCGTGGCATTCTTTTTCACCAAGATAACGCGCCCGCTCACAAACCGGTAGAAACATGGACTATTTGACAAGTTCGGGGGTACAAAGGTTATCCCATCCTCCGTACAGCCCAGATTTAGCTCCATGCGATTTTTTTTTATTTCCCACAGTAAAAAAAATGCTTCGCGGGCGAAAATTCAACACTTCAGACGAGGCCGTCGAAGAATTTCGGCGGTTATTTTAGACATCCCGCAAGATACGTTTTTTAAATGTTTTGAAACCTGGTTCACCCGAATGCATAAGTGCATAGGGATTGGAGGGGAATATTTTGAAAAGCTGTAAATAATTTTTTTTCATATTCTAACTATTTTTCATTTCACTAACAGTTTTCGGAACAGCCTATGTACCTACATAAAACTGCAAGGAAGAACTTTTTTTCCGTTTTGCTTTTCCGCAGAAATGCAAAGTTCCGGAGAAATTCTTAATTAACGACAGACAAAAAATGCTTTCTACGTCAGAATCGAATGCAAAATAATACAATTTGCTAAGAGAGCGGGCGGACCGAATGTAAAGTGGTGCAGTAAAAAATCGAGTACCGTGGTCCACCTACACTCTACAGTCTACTACCGCCCGCCTCCTCTCCCCGCACGCTTCCTGCTACTCCTGACGTATTTATTTGAGTGCCAAATTTGAATAAGACAATGTTCTGTTAAAATCCTCTCCGCTCTCCTAGAATGCTACAACATTGTCTGGCGATCTGGACTCCGAACCGTTTCACTGTAGTTTTTACTTCACTGTATTTTCAAGTTTAAGACTCTCGGGGAGGCAATTCCTTCCTTTTGTTCTCTTTACGTGTTGGTTCGCGACACGAATTGAACATTGCATTCTCCAATCCGTCTTTTCGACTGCTTGTATCTTTTTTCTTCTGTTAGAAATCTCCCTTTACAGTTAATTCTTCAATGTCAGCGAACTTTGTAGCCTCTTCAAAAGCTAATCAATCTAAACTAACATATTTCTTAAAAACACGAAATTGTGAGAACACCTCAACAAAAAAGTTCAACAATTCATCATAATATGAACTTAATTACTGCAGAGAAGCGTTAATGACTGACGTATTAATCCAGAGAAACGTGTTTTGGGGCTACGAGAGTTATAGCAATTCTGATAATAATCTTGTCTTCATAATTACTCTCTTATTTTTCATTCCCCCATCAGATAATCTGTAGACGAACGTTTAGCCTATTTTTCAAGTCAGGGTCAAGATTTTAATTCGGTCGTTTAACAAGTGTATTTTTCTAGAGAAAGGTGGTTCGGTCGGATTCCATCGTTATTCAGGTCTGTTCTGTCATCAATTTTATATGTTGGGAAATCTCAACCAATTTGCTTTTCCATGTCATATTTTGGTATAAACATTATTACATATTTATCACATTCGTTTGTGTAGAGGTTTCTTAAAAACCTTCTTAGTGCCTTTCATTGATACAGTAATTAAATTTTAAGCTTCAATATCTGTTACAGTAGGACGAGAAAATTGAGAAAACACGCGAATTTGTGCGATTAGTAATCTATGTATTACAACACTCGATTATCTCTGCACCGCGAGTTTGCTCACAAAGGACCTTCAACCTCTAAAGCACAGACGTATCGTTGGGTCATTGAGCCTGTTTTATCGGTACTACTATGACCGCTGCTCTGACGAACTTGCTTCCCTTATACCTCCTCCTCCTGTTTGCTCTAGCCAAACAGGCTATACAAATTTGTAGTCGATAGAAGAGTTCTTCGATTCTCTAAATCGTTCTTGCGCCGGACTGCAAAAGTGTGGAGCCGGCTTCCGGGGAATATTTTATCCCATTTCTACAATACACGGGTCTTCAAATCGCGGGTTAATAGCCTTTCCCCAGCGACATTAGTCCGCCTCCAAGCCGAACTGACATCTCCTCGGGGGTGAAATTGGCTGCGCCTCAGGATTCGACCTCGGGCACAGCCACTCAGTTCAGAAACAATAAAAAAAAGAAACACATCAAACCCAAGAACAAGACGCGAAGAAACCAAACACGGTCGCCGAAGAGAAACCAGCCCTTGGACACAGAATAGATCCTGGAGCCGTATAACACCACTCGCCACGGCCGGCGTTCTTGGATCTGGTGGGTGGGTGGCCTACAAACACACTAGGTGAGAAGACCCTATAGAGTTTAATATTTTTTTTTATTAAAATTATTTATAAAAATGTTATTTAAATTAAATTAATTATTTTATTGGGGGGATGAAATTTTTTTAAAAACTTTTTTAAAATAATAACATAAATTTATGATTTTATTGAATTAATTTTATTAATTAAGAGAATAAATTACCTTTGAAGGAACTTCAGAGAAAGCCGGTGAGTCTCATACCGTTCGCTTCTTACCATCCCTAACATTGGTTGTATCTCCAACAACAGACGACACAAAAGTGTTGAAAGTTTCAAAGCGGATTTACCAGATAATGTTCAATGTTTGTAAAGTAGTATCTGGAATTCTGGATACAATAAACTATGGACCTGATTTCATGCTGTTTTTATGGACCGTGGAAAAAAAGTAATTAATTTAAGTGAATTCTTCCTTGTCAAAATAATAAGTTTGAATTTTATCACATTTTATTATATTTGGTAAATAAAAGTTTTAAATGTTTATCCTTCTTACCTTACTAGGTGGGTAGGGTTAAACACGCCCGGGTTGTTACCACCGCACTGAATAAAACATCGGTCGAAACGGCTAGATGTAAATAGTTCGTGTTTTCCGTACAGTTCAGTGCAGCCGGCACGACCGAAGGGAAGCACTGACATAGCACCTAGTTTCCCAAGGTGTTATGGGCTGACATCGTGGATGTGATGGGGAGGTGATGGAGCCAGCTGTGTCAGTTTCCATAAAAAATATATTTTTCTCATCTATGTCTACTCCCTAGGTTTCCTTGTTCTGTAATTACAACATAATATTAAAGTCATGTCGGACCGGCAACGCAAGGCCCGTTCGAGCGCCGGTATTTCATTTCATATTTATATAAAAAATACACATGAAAATAAACATTAAATTAAGATACAACGGCCAGGATGCGGCGCTGTTAAAATTTAAATGCGCACAATTATATGTCGCACCTATGTCAGATTTGAAACGAGATAATTTTGGATGCGTTCATTCGTTTGAAATAATTGAGACATAAATGAGTTTTTTTTCTTTCATTTTTCTTTTGTTATAGCTTAACTATGCCTTGTTACCGCCACCTTGTGTAGCATTGTGAATAAAATGAAGTTTGTGAAAGTTATAGATCTGTTATATTTTTAGCTTTGAATTTTGTAAGAATATTTTTTTTTTTTTATGTAATCCTGTGTGGGTGGCTGAGTCGGAGGGGCCAAAGCACATGCTCTAACCAGCCAATATCACCTCCGAGAAGGTAGGTGCCATACCGGAGACTTCCCTGGATTGCTGGCTATACTGGACTAGAGGAGAACACAACCGAGGTTGCTTGCGGCCATCTTACATCCAGTACGGTGGTACCAACCCAGTCTGCTACAATTTGAGCCTACCACCTATATATAATCTGAAAACTAATGTTTTAACAGTTGTACCGAATAAATATGTTTTCACAATTTGTGAAACGTCTAGGAGTACATTATATATTGCAATTAAAATAGGATTTCGTAGAGTTTAAGAGTGTTCCGTGCAAAATGACAGGCGACGACGGTGCTGCCACTCAAGTAAATAATATATATGTCTTAAACAAAGCCATAACTGGAAAAAACAACACATGAAACTGTAGTTGATTTTGATTATGATATTCTAAGATACTGGAAACAGTTTTGTAAAATGTGCCCTAAAGTTTTTTTTTTTGCAATTTGTTTGTACATGTACAAGTATTTTTAAATTATCTTACCCTCGCGATCTCCTCTCTGGGTTAGCCAGCCAGCCTATGTCTTCCATGAAAGACTCAAGTCGACTGGGGCGTCTGCAGACCTCCAGAGCAGACCACCGTAATATAATAGCAGTGTATTTTAAATATTATGGAGTAAGATAATATAGAGATATTGTAAGTCTGCTATAATAAGCTTTTATGAATCCCTAAAAATTTTACCCAGGCCTGCACCTTCCGTAATGAAATGATCATAAAATTTAAATTATTATGATAACGCACTTAATGTTAATTGCTAAATCTTACAGTACATTTTGTTAATAATTACTTATGCTCATTGCGCTTCACAAATTTAATTAATAAAATCACCTGCACATAGAAATTAAGTTATCATACAATTATTTTGGCCGAAAAGCAAGGTGCAAACGCGCAAGAGAAACATGTATTAATTATTTTATTGAAAGCGCGACATGTGGCTCCGAGCCACCCATGTGGTGTCTAACGACGCCCATGGACATTCGGCCGTATGTGGGGATTGCGAATACCACGCCGGCCTGACAGGTGCCCATTCAAACCCCTCTTGAAGGACCAAGAGGAAGGGCAGAGAGAGCGTTCCAGAGTTTACCAGTTCTGTAGAGGAAAGATCTGCAGAACTCATTGGTACGCATCCGCGGTAAGTCCAGCGTGTAGGGATGCAATCACTGCTCAGTGCGCGTGGTGTGGAGTTAGAAAGGGGACGGCGGGATCGCGTTAAACATCTCCTCCGAGCACTCCCCATGTGCGGGACAATTAGATCAACCACAGCACTAGATTTAGGCACATACAGACGAAAACGCAAGATGAACTAACACAAAATAGAATTGTGAGAGCGAGATGGCGAGCATCATGGAGTGAAAAAAGAGAGGTCGAGATAGAATTAAAACTTCACGCGATATAGCACATAATATTACTTACCTCTAGGTCGAGTCAATCCCATGAATCCCAATAAATATATATGTATAATTGAAATAATTTTGAATTTGAATAATTGTATTTTATTATCTTGTTTATGGATAAATTTTCGACTCATAATTTTTTCCTTACATCTAATATTAAGTTATATGTAGTTTAGCTTACATACTAAGATTTTTTGTCCCTTAGTTTCTAAAACACTGCATTGTTGAACGGGGCAAGACAAAACAATAAGGCGAGTAATAAAAATGATGACGAATCATACTGAATATGCATGACAAATAATACATAATTTAATACTCGTATTAACATTAACAATCAATGCTGTGTTTCTTAATGGCGAAATAAATATTTCAATCTGAATCTGAATAAAGCCAGCACAAACATAACGTCAGCACTGGCACGACACCTAATTTTAACAGGAACATGTCTAGATAATATCATAAATGTCAAGCTGGCAAAAATGATGACGAATCATACTAAATACGCATGACAAATCATAATTTAATATTAACATTAACAATGAATGTTTTGTTTCTTAATGGCGAAATAAATATTTGAATCTGAATAAATCCAGCACAAACATAACGTCAGCACTGGCACGACACCTAATTTCAACAGGAACATGTCTAGACAATATCATAAATGTCAAACTGGCAAAAATGATGACGAATCATACTAAATACGCATGACAAATCATAATTTAACAATCTTCATCAATCGAAACATTAACAATCTTGTTTTGTTAATGGCGAAATAAATATTTGAATCTGAATCTGAATAAAGCGAGCACAAACGTAACGTCAGCACTGGCACGACACCTAATTTCAACAGGAACATGTCTAGATAACATCATAAATGTCAAACTGGCAGGTGATGCAGGCACGTAAACAAATTACGCATCCAACCATTCATAATAAAAATATGAAGTAATTATCGGGTGCAATGTAGGTGGGACCAGCGAATTATTCCATCACACAGTGCGGCATTCGTCAATATGCACCGCGGAGCGCCCAATAGGGGCGAAGGTTTGCAGCCATTTTGTTTAAAGCTCGTCACAGCTCGACGCACGCCGCTGGCCCTAGTAATTATGATGTTAGCTTTTCTTAGGCCGGGTCTACATGTTGCCGATTGCCGTCACGGTTCCGGCACGCCTCGTTCCTCCTGCTCCCGTCCACAATCGCGATGACCGATATGTCGTAGCCCGTAGGTAGACATTCAACTTTTTATTTTATTGGAAGTACAAACAGAAGCACAATATTATCATCAATACTAATAATAAATATGTAAGGGATGGTCATGGAGTAAGTTACTTTGTTTTATGAGATAACGGCGTTTGTAGACTGTATGTCTGACACTGACAATAAATTGACGATTTTTAGAAATCTGTTCTGTATGTATGTTCCTCCATAACTCTTAAACAGATCATCCGAATTCTATGAAACTTAGTACAAGCTCATTTAACTATACGTGACACAGGATAGGCTAATATTCTATAAAATTTAATTCCGGTTCTAAGACGTGGCTCTCATACAAACCGAATTGTTCCGAGCGCTAAAGGTACGGTAGCGGGCCTCGCCCTTAATTACTTATTGTCATTGAAACGGTTCATTGTTTACCTGAACGTAGCTCGGCCTTTTTTCTTACTAACTATCTTCTCTTTAATACGTATTTCACGCGAGCGAAGCCGGGGGCAGAAGCTATACAAATATAAATTCTTAGAACCCTTAACATTGGTATCTATTAACAAAATATGGAATGCTGGCTATACGGGAACCTAAAGGACCTGAGTCGGAATCAGATGGGAGCGGCCGCATGTAATCCCAGCCTTACAGTGACTGTGAACTGCATTGTTCCGTCTTGTGAGCGTGTATGTGTGCATAGATGGTGATGGTGTGAGTGAAATGATTGCTTCGTGTACTCGAAGTCAGACGTTCGTTTTGGATCGTAAGGGCGATTTTTCTTTGATTTTTTTTACATTACCATGGGTTGTAGTCTCTACAATGTAGAGGTATTGTTTGTAAATGAAGTAAATCAATCAATACTAATAATAAATCTGTAAGGGATGGTCGTGGAGTAAGTTACTTTGTTTTATGCGATATTGCGTTTGTAGACTCTATGTCTGATACTAAAATTAAATTGAAGAATTTTAGAAATCCTTTCTGTATGTATGATTCTCCATAACTCTTAAACCGATCATCCGAATTTGATGAAACTTAGTACATTCACATTTAACTATACGTGACATAGGACAGGTTACATAAAATTCAGTTCCGGTTACGCTAAGATGTGGCTCTCATACAAACCGAATTGTTCCGCGCGCCGAAATAAAGGTACGGTAGCGGGCTTACTTACTTTTTTCTTTTTAAGTACGAATTTCTATTCTGAGTTTTACCGCCAAAACAAGGCAGGTATACATTCTCACCGTTGTTAATCGTCGGTCGCCCTTCTGACTCCGAATGCGTGCGTGGCGTCCATGTTTTTTTTTCTCTTTTTTTTCTCTGCTTTTTTTAGTTGTTTGGTGGCTGTCTAACAATAATTACTATATACCTTACACCCGCGGGCCCGCACTGATGACGCCCAGCCAGGACCGACCCACGAAGCCTTGGAGGTAGGCTTCCGTGAGCTTGAAAAGTTTGTACTACACACGGACTCTTTCACAGTACAAACAGCTCGCCTCTGGAATAATCTGCCCGTGCATTTACGCTCGTCTGCGTCCATGCATTCATTTAAAAAAAATTTAAGAATATGTTCCGATCCATTATTATTATAAATTAAATACATTTAGTGCATCCCACATCCCAAAGGTTAGACACCTAGTTTGAATAAATTGGTGTACAAGAAAAAAAGAAGTGCGAGTCGAACTCGCGCACTGGGGGGTTCTGTATAGCCATGTCATGGCTAGCGCCACTCACGCCATCTATGGCGTGTTATGAAATGCTTCATATTAGTTAAATGTCATGATTCGTTAAAATGCTTCATAATCTATTCGGTAGATGGCACGCGCGCATACATTTTTTGTTTCTTTTATGGGAACCCCCGTGAATTTTTTTACTTTTTCTTATTTTTATTATTTGTTGTTATATCGGCCATAATAACACATTTTCTGTGAAAATTTCAACGGGCTACCTATTACGGTTCAAGAGATACAGCCCTCGGACAGACAGACGGACAGGCAGACAGACGGCGTAGGCTAAGTAATAGGGTCCCGTACCAGATAATAACCCTAAAAATAACATATACCTACATACATCCTGTGGCGTTTGGGATACTCAACTCATCATGATACTCCAATAATGATTTTTTTTTTCAGATATACGAAAGTGGTTTATCCATATACATTATAATAAATATGATAAATGATAAACAATCTAAAATAATAATAAACCAAAAAGAACCAGTTATTCACCTTTTCTTTCAAAATCTTACGCTTGCCTTAATCACCCACACGCAGTGCGCACTGAACCGACTTTTTGCCCCTGTTCTTGCTCAAACGTCTTCATCACACCCAAAGCCCCACAGCCACGCGCCGGGGCTGGCATCGAGCCAAAACAGTTCGTCCACTTGTTGTTTTAATCGTTATAGCGATTGCTATCGATGATGGAGACAAGGCTGCAAATGTTTAGAGTCGGCCAGGCGCACCGATCAACCACAACACTAGATTTGCTAAGCGTAAAAACTTCTAACTACGGACGGCTCGTCTTTTACACAGTCAACGTACGATTATCCAGCTCGCGCATCGGATAGTTTTTTGGGTTCCGTATCCAGTACCGGACCCTATCTCTAAGTCTACGCCATCTATCTGTCTGTCTGTCTGTCTGTCTGTCCGCCCGTCCGTCTGTCCGACGGCTGCATCTCTTTTGATCCGTAATAGGTAGCCCGTTGAAATTTTCACAGAATATGTGTTATTATGGGCGATATAACAACAAATAATAAAAATAAGAAAAAGTAAAAAATTCACGGGGGTTCTTAAAGAAGAAACTAAAAAGTGTATGCGCGCGCGCCATCATCTACCGAAAAGAGTATGAAGCATCTAATCCATAGATGGCGTGAGTGGCGCTGACCATTACATGGCGATACAGAACCCTCGGTGCGCGAGTTCGACTCGCACTTGGCCGGTTTTTTTAACATGCTCAGTGTGGGGGTCACGTATCTGCTAGTTTGGTTAATCGATGGACGAAACTGCAAAATGTTTGACACTGTTAGCCGGCGGCAGCTAGCGGTGTAAAATATTTTGCAGCCCTGTGGATTGGACCGCACTAATGGCCTGTTTTGGGAGGTCCGGAATAAACTGATCGTGCAAAGCTGAATAAATACAGTTCTTTCTATCATTCAGTAGTCAGGTGAAACTTTAAATAATCAAGCTTTAGGCCTTCTCAAGTTAAATTTAATTTGTATTGTATTGTATAAAATCCTCGTCCAAGTTCTTTGGAACCTCAGCCATCGTTGGGTTTTGGCTGGACAATCTTCATCATCCCCGCCCACGATCACCTTGGGAGAGAGGGTAGATGTGGTAGTTGTACGGGGTAGTTCTTCAACTTAGTTTGTGGTTTTTTGTATTTAATTATTCCTAAAGCCTCACCCTTTAATCTATAAATGCTTCTATTGAGCACGATTCACTTGTAAAATTATCTTGTAAAATATTCGAGTACTGTATTACAGGCTAAATACGATTGGGTTCAATATTTATGAGCTGAATCACCATTTTGAATAAGACATCCAGGGAGGGCTGATGGTACCATAGATAGAATGAAATCATCAGAAACGGCATCACATTCATTTTAATTCTTTCCCAAAATTTGGTCGTTATGCATACCCTTGCCGTGCTTGCCCCTTACTAAGTGGTAGGCTCAAATCAGCGTACTGGATGTTAGATGGCCGCATAGGAGCCTCGGCTGTGTTATCCTCTAGTCCAGTATAGTCAGCAATCCAGGGAAGTCTCCGGTATGGCACCCACCTTTTCGGAGGTCATTGGCTGGTCGGAGCATGCGTTTTGGCCAATCCGACTCAACCACCCATACCGGATTACATAAAAAAAATTGCCGAAAGCAGTGGTTCCTTACCGCTGTAGTCCGGTAGGACTGGTGCAAAATTTAAGAGAAGCATTTCAGCAGTGGACTCTTACACGCTGACTGACTGAATCACATGTTATTTGAGAGGATTGAAAGGATTAAAATTCCGTTAAACACCGCTACAATCTTCGTCAATGACGGACGGAGATTTGACAGTTCTCTGCCAAACGTCGCAGAAGGCAGAGTGCTCATGAAGATGGGCCATACGCTTGGCCCGAAACGTCGAGCCACATAGCTCGGAGTGGAACCGTGAGTAAAGCTTTTGATATAAAGTAATGTTCCGATAGTGCTCTAGCGGTCGATATCGACCGCTCCACAGTCAACGGGTTAAATTGTTGTATTAATCCAATATCATATAATAACCGACGAGCATGCATGAAGAACATTATGGGAGTGGAAGAGGCGGCAGAGGTGTGTCAGGATCGTGGCACGTGGAGATCCGTTGTCTCTGCCTACCCCACCGGGAAACAGGCGTGACGCTATGTATGAATGTATGTATGTTGTATCCGAATGCCCGTGGGCGCCGTCGGACTACACCTCTGCGTTAGTCTGGCGCGCGCCAATTGTCGTGCTTCACATTAAAAAAACAAAATTGGTGATACTTGTATACGTCAAACCGATTTTCGACCGATCACGGGAGCGATCAGGCGAAACGAAGCCGCGAACAATTAATGTCCAGCAGTAGACACAATAAAATATCAACTGACTGCTTTGACACCCATTTGCATAACACAGAAGCACAGAATACTTAGTAGGTACTATCGACAGAAGATAACGTGACTGAACAAGGTGTGAAGGAGATAGACGTAAATAATTGTTTCGTCTTAAGCACCTTTCTTACCTCCTCGATAAGTTTTTTTTTTTGTAAACCAACATGGGTGGCTGTGTCGAGGGACCAATGGTATAGTCGACAGAGCCAAAAACACTTCTCCTTGCGAAACCACGCTCAGTGAGGCGCCATACCAGCAGATTTGCGGACTGTTGCTAGCCTGTCTGTCTAGCTAGCCCGTTGATACGACGTTTGAAGACATCCAGGTTAAAGTATTCGGGAAACGCACTCACCGGAAGACAGTTCCACACCCTAGCCCAATGTCAACAACAAAAGGGTGCTTAGTTCTGCTGCGAGTGCTGCAAAGATAGGTTGGATGACAAGGAATAAGGGATTGGGGATTGGAATAAGTGATGGCCCTTCTGGGCATTTCATCCCATGGCTAACTTGGACGATCACGATCTGAGGGCCCGAATCGAGATACATTTCGAAATAACAAGGAAATGGATATAAATTATCGTTACATTTGAAATTCATGACAAGTACAAACCGATTGTTCCATCGTGGAGACAATGCTTCTAACGACTGAATCAGTTCACTGTGGTAATAGGCAGGAACCTTCGATTGGAAGTTAATAATCTATCTATGGCGAATAATTTTGCAATATGTATTTGCAAAGGCGTGTGAGAGATTCAGTACTTCAAAATTAATAGTCCCATTGAATCTCTCCAAATGCATGTCGTAAATCTTCGTTATGCATGTGAAAAGTGTTCTTTCGCCAGTTCTTCAGATCTGTCTAGGTGGAGATGGTCTTATTTCGTTGTTAGGTATTTTAAATTTAATTTATTTAGTACTAGCTTTTGCCCGCGGCTTCGCTCGCGTGAAATTTGTATTTCAAAGGAAGAAAGTAAGTAACTAAGGGCGAGCTGGGTTCAGGTAAACGATAAACCGTCTCGAAGAAAGTGAGTAACTAAGGGCGAGCTGGGTTCAGGTAAACGATAAACCGTCTCGAAGAAAGTGAGTAACTTTTTGAGGCCGAAGGCGGAGTTGCGTTCAGGAAGACGATAAACCTTCTCGAAGACAGTAAGTAACTATGGGCGAGGCCGAAGGCCGAGCTGCGTTCAGGAAGAGGACAAACCATCTATAAGAAAGTAAGTAACAAAGGGCGAGGCCGAAGGCCGAGCTGCGTTCAGGAAGAGGATAACCTTTTCGAAGAAAGTAAGTAACTATGGGCGAGGCCAAAGGCCGAGCTGCGTTCAGGAAGAGGATAAACCATCTTTAAGAACTAAGTTCCAAAAGGCGAGGCCGAAGGCCGAGCTTCGTTCAGGAAGAGGATAACCTTTTCGAAGAATGTAAGTAACCGAGGGCGAGTCCGAAGGCCGAGCTGCGTTCAGGAAGACCATAAATCTTCTCGAAGAAAGTAACTTCTTTGTTACTTACTTTCTTCGAAAAGGTTTATCCTCTTCCTGAACACATCTCGGCCTTCGGCCTTGCCCATAGTTACTTATTGTCTTCGAGAATTTATCGTCTTCCTGAACGCAGCTCGGCCTTCGGCCTCGCCTATAGTTACTTACTGTCTTCGAAAAGGTTTATCGTCTTCCTGAACGAAGCTCGGCCTTCGGCCTCGCCTATAGTTACTTACTGTCTTCGAAAAGGTTTATCGTCTTCCTGAACGAAGCTCGGCCTTCGGCCTCGCCCTCTGTTACTTACTCTCTTCGAACAGGTCATCCTCTTCCTGAGCGCAGCTCGGCCTTCGGCCTCGCCCATAGTTACTTACTGTCTTCGAGAAGTTTTATCGTTTTCCTGAACGCAGCTCGGCCTTCGGCCTCGCCCTCTGTTACTTACTTTTTTCGAAAAGTTTACCTGCATGCTGAATGCAGCTTGGCCTTCGGCCTCGCCCATAGTTACTTACTGTCTTCGAAAAGGTTTATCGTTTTCCTGAACGCAGCTCCGCCATCAGCCTCGCCCTCTGTTACTTACTTTCTTCGAAAAGTTTACCCTCATCCTGAACGCAGCTCGGCCTTCGGCCTCGCCCATAATTACTTACTTTCTTCGAAAAGGTTATCCTCTTCCTGAACGCAGCTCGGCCTTCGGCCTCGCCCTTTGTTACTTACTGTCTTCGAAAAGGTTTATCGTTTTCCTGAACGCAGCTCCGCCATCAGCCTCGCCCTCTGTTACTTACTTTCTTCGAAAAGTTTACCCTCATCCTGAACGCAGCTCGGCCTTCGGCCTCGCCCATAATTACTTACTTTCTTCGAAAAGGTTATCCTCTTCCTGAACGCAGCTCGGCCTTCGGCCTCGCCCTTTGTTACTTACTTTCTTAAAGATGGTTTATCCTCTTCCTGAACGCAGCTCGGCCTTCGGCCTTCTTCGAGAAGGTTTATCGTCTTCCTGAACGCAATTTCGCCTTCGGCCTCAAAAAGTTACTCACTTTCTTCGAGACGGTTTATCGTTTACCTGAACCCAGCTCGCCCTTAGTTACTTACTTTCTTCCTTTGAAATACGAATTTCACGCGAGCGAAGCCGCGGGCAATTTTTTATCATTACTTATGTCCTCTAGAGGGCGCCATATCCTATAGCCTATAGACACGACCTATAGACGTTGGATGCGTCTTCTTGACGACCAGCGTACGGTCAAGACGCATCCAACGATACCTCATTTGTCAAATTATGATAAGTAGTGTCGAAGTTATTATGAGGGAACAGTTGAACATACATACATACATACATACCGGTCAAAAACATAACTCGCTTTTCGCTTCGCCGTAATCGGGTAAAAATAAGAATCTCTTCGCTAATATACCGCGCATACTACACTACGTACAATATAATAAACATACGATCAATTAACTTAAATCAAATAGGAACTTCTGCCGAGACAATGCATACACACACACACCGCGCTCCGCCAGACCGCACCCCGCGCCGCGTCCCGCGCCTTCGCCGCCGCCGGGCTGCCAGTCTCCGCGAGACGCGCTACTAACCCCCGCCGCGCCGCGCCGCCCATTATTTCGGCGCTTGGAACAATTCGATTTGTATGGGAGCCACATCTTAGCGTAGCCGGAAGTGAATTTTAGTAAGCCTATCCTGTGTCCCGTATAGTAAAATGGGTTTGTACTAAGTTTCATCAAATTCGGATTATGGCTTTAAGAGTTATGGAGGAACATACATACATACATACATACATACATACAGAAAAGATTTCTAAAAATCGTCAATTTAGCTTTAGTATCATACATAGATGCTACAAACTCAATATTTCCTAAAACAAAGTAACTTACTCCATGACCATCCCTTACAGATTTATTATTAGTATTGATGATAAATAAAACTATAATACAGTTTTTGTAAAGATATTAAAAAATTATGTAATATAAGAGTTTATTATTGTTTATTGTATAATTTTCATAGGTAACACACTCGTGGATACGTCTTAAATTCCACCAGTTCGGACTGGAAGAATTTCCCACGTATAAGAATGGACACTTTCCAAGTCGCAACTAGTACTAACTAAAGAGGTAAGCAACTGTTACATGTAGATGCGTGTATGTTTTATGTATACAAAATTAATCAATAAATAGCCAAGAGGACCCTTAAATAATATGTTAAGTTTTTTTTTATGAAAACTTTTTTTTTTTTATGTAATCCGGTATGGGTGGCTGAGTCAGAGGGGCCAAAGCACATGCTCTGACTAGCCAATGTCACCTCCGAGAAGGTAGGTGCCATACCGGAGACTTCCCTGGATTGCTGGCTATACTGGACTAGAGGAGAAGACAACCGAGGTTGCTATGCGGCCATCTTACATCCAGTACGGTGGTACCAACCCAGTCGGCTACAATTTGAGCCTACCACCTAGTAAGGGGCAAGGGAAGGGACCCACAGTTTTACACCGGTTCCGAACGGTGAAGCAGCAGGTGTAGGTATGCACGTAAATTTTTTCGTCAGAAAAAACTCATTGGTACACGCCGACGGATTCGAACCTCGGACCTCCCGCATGAGAAGCCGATGCCCAAACCATTCGGCCACCCGCCGCTTACGGTCGGCCACATCACCTACAACATCCGTGAGGTCAGCCCATACACCTTGGTGAACTAGGTACCATGCCATTGATTCCCTTTTAGTCGTGTCGGATACACTGAACTTAAAAGTTCATGTTTTCCGTCCAGCTCAGTGTAGCCGACATGAAATGAAGGGAAGCACTGATATGGCACCTAGTTCACTCGGTGTTACGGGCTGAAATGACGGATGTTGTAGGCACCGAGCATACATACGTCTATATCCTCCTTGGTTGTAGGTGATGGTATCCAACCGTGTCAGGTTCCATAAAAAATATAGCTATTTGCATGCCGTTTCGACCGACCTTTCATCCAGTGCGGTGGTAGCAACCCGGGCGGGTTAAACCCTACCTACCACCTAAATTGGATATCCGTCAAATGGTCACTGAAGCGTCTCCGCAATCCGACACGCACGTCCTGGCTCCTTTCAACATAATCGCTCTCCAAACGAAACATTATTTCCTTTTGTCTCACTTCTCAACTCGGACGTGGATCGCTTTATGCAAAACTGTGCACTCCTGTGTAACAATAGTAATAGTTTACGTATAAAGAGCTTTTGTCAAACTATGATATTTAATTTGTATCAACTTAATTATGAAAGTACATTAAACATGCTAACAATCCATATTATTTTTTTCTTTAATAAAATCCAACGTCTGCTTTCTGTCTGTATGTCTGTCTGTCCGCTTATAACTCGAGAACCAGTGAACCGATTTTAATTAATCTACGGATAGCTTGATTCTTCCCATCAACTATAGGTTACTTACTATCACGCTAAATGGCGTATTACGAGGTTAGCAGTGAAGTTAAATATGAAAGCACTTCGCAATATAGTGTGATTGATTATAAGAGTATATGTTAAAATATGTATTGAAATCGTCTTTCTTGTCGTCATTTCATATTATAAAAATATTTCCATCAAATTCCATTTGAATTGAAATCGGGATTCAACGCGACCGGAGCTGCGGGCACAGCTAGTGTGTAATTGGGTAAAAATAAAAAAAAAATTACAACATTTTTTTTATCTATCTAATTCGTGGGTCTCTTCGGTGGGATGATCACTCACTCCCAAACACCATGGCGTTTGATTAGTTTTGAGTCTTTAAGCTCCATTGTCCAATGGGAATCGAAAGGACTCGATGTCTCCATCGACGAAATGACTCTTCAAGTGAAGACGATCGTGCGGAACCGAACACTATACACAAAACAAATACATTCTCGATGAGAAGCACTTTTTGTAGCGTTCATTTTGAGTGATTGAAGGTGGTTGGACAACGAAAGAAAAAAAAAACAATTATTGAATGGACAAAACAATGAATTGATGGAAATGTTTAAATTATAGGAAATATTTATTGTTTACTAGATTTTGCGCGCGGCTTCGCTCGCTTGAAATTAGTATTTAAAACGAAGAAAGTAAGTAAGCCCTCTATCGTACCTTTATTTCGGAGCGCGGAACAATTCAGCTTGTATGGGAGCCACATTTTAGCGTAACCGGAACTTAATTTTATTTAGCCTATCCTGTGTCACGTATGGATAAATGTACTTGTACTAAGTTTAATTGAATTCGGATGATCGGTTTAAGAGTTATGGAGGAACATACATACACATACAGAAAAGATTTTTAAAAATCGTCAATTTAGTTTTAGTATTATACATAGAGTCTACAAAAAAATTGTAGATTTATTATTAGTATTGATTGATTGTATAATTTCATCCATTCCAGAGATATGTAACCTACTATTGGATACGTCGAAAATTCCGCCAATTCTCTATCGTCTGAAGATAAAGACGTCTCTATAAAGAAGAACTGACAAACAAAATTCCCACAATATTTTGTTAGTACCACACAACCACCATATTTAGTAGTATAAGCACAGATTACTTAATAATTACTTCGTAACAGATCAATCACTCCATAGAAAATGTTCCTACCTTCGGGCTTTAATAGCCTACTGCTTCACGTCGCCAATCGCTGCGTGCGAAAATGCACCTTAACGATCGAGTGTAAAGTGGTTATTGCTTTGCAGCTGCGCGCAGTTGCGTGGGCGAGCGTCATGTATACTTCGCGCGGCTGACGAATTTCCATTGAAATAGACCGCCGGCGGCCCGTCGGGCGGTAGGTAGTTAGTGCGCGCAAGTACATAGAGTGCGTGAGGCCTGGTATAAGTATAAGTATTATAGTTACTCGCAAATAATGAACCCATACGGACGGACACACTTTTACCCCATCTGTACCCATACTACCGCCCACAAGACCACTAATTACCTAATCTTATGCTTAATGTTTATTGTTTATTGATAATAATTCATATGGCAGTAAAACTGCACAATTTGTTCTACGCATTCTAAGAGCATTGCGTTGTGTACTCAGTATGAAAGCCAGGGACTCTTGTAGAAATGTATTTCATAAAGTAGGAATCATGACATGACCCAGTGTTTATATTTATCAAAATATCTGCTATGCTAGGAAGTATATGCAGAACGCTACTCTTCATTCCGATATTCACCAGCATGGCACTAGGAGTAAAAATAATATTCAAATTACGAAGCACAGATCATCTAAAATGTCGAAAAGTTTTGTTTGTAATAGTATTAGATTATAATAATAAAATACCCGAAGAGGTAAAAAATCTTAATGATACTTTGTTTAAGAAACACTTAAAATCTACCTTTGCAAAGAAAGCCTACTACACTGTAAAGGAGGCCTTAGCTGATAAAATCATATCTTGAGGTTCTGACTGCATAATTAGTTAATACTTGACTAGGTACCATTTGTACCTCAATAATTATATTAACCCATATTGACAACTTGATACTTCAAGTATTATTATATAAGGTTATTAAATAAATAAATATATATATATATACCTACATATATATTTATATTTTTTGTTTTTGACAATTGTATTTTTTACAAACAATATTATTAGAACTAAATGTGCAGAAGAATCGTAAAAATTACATGTTGCCGCTGGGGTAGTGCACCGCTTTAAGGTCTTTGCTTGCGGTGATGCTTGGTCCGGGTCGCCTCTCACCCTCAAATATGGCTGAGGGAGGCGATGGCTGACCCTGGTGTGATGCTCGTGAACAGGTGCTGTTTGTGGAGACGGCCTGCTCCAATTGGCAGCATATTATCTGAATGGTATACTTATGTACGAGTATATGCTACTTACCTGACTGCATAATTAGTTAACTCTTGACTAGGTACCATTAGTACCTCAACTTTATTAATCCATTGACAACTTGATACTTCAAGTATCGTAAATATTCATATATTTGAATTTTTTATTTTTGACAATACAATTATACTACATTATAGTTTAATATACTAACATAATTATGTTGATACAAATTACGTATCAAAGTTTGACAGAGGCTCTTTACACCTGATTCACTTAATTAATAAGTCTTAGTAGTCAGAACTCTCAGCAAAATTATTAATCTTGCTCTCAAGCTGTGTTTTAGATAGACTATGGGCGGTGTTATTATGTGGCTAGTCACTAAATACTTGTAAAAATATGTTTAAAAAAATACACTGCGAAGTTTCTTGTCGGTTCTTCTTCGTGGGTGTAATCGAACCGGATAGAACAAATTGTGACAAGTTCGAGAGCAGTCTAACTGCCATATGAATGATCAATAAACAATACAATACAATACACGGTTCGATTACACCCACGAAAAAGAACCGGTAAGAAACTTCTCCTGGGGTTTTTTTTTCAAGCATATTATTACAAGTGTTAGTGACTAGCCACATAATAACATCGCCCACAGTTTATCGAAGACACAGCTTGAGAGCAAGATTAACAATTTACTGAGCGTTCTGACTACAAAGACTTATTCATTAAGTGTATCAGGTGTTTAGTATGAAGAACAAAGCAACCAACCGTAAGATTAATTTAATGCACATTAACCGAAGGAAATTATACTTTTTTTTTTTTTATTGCTACCGATCTGGGTGGCTCTGTCCGAGGTCGCAACCTCAGGCGCAGCCAATTTCACCCCCGAGGAGGTGCCAGTCCGGCTTGGAGGTGGACTAATGTTGCTGGGGAAAGGCTATTAACCCGCGATTTGAAGATCTGTGGATTGTAGGAGTGGGGGAAGATATTTCCTGGGAGCCCGTTCCGCACCTTTGCAGTGCGGCACAAGAACGATTTAGAGAATCGTGCAGTTCGAAGAACTCTTCTGTCGACTACAAACGGGTGTTCCGCGAGAGTATGGCGGGTTTGGCGAAGGCGGACAGGAGGAGGAGGGATAAGGGAAGCAAGTTCGTCATAGCAGCGGCCATAGTAGTACCGATAAAACAGGCTTAATGACCCAACTTATTGAGAGACACAAAATAAATAAAACACATAACAAATAAAATGTTCAATCTTAGTCTCAAAAAATAATTGAATATTCAATAGACACACACAACCAACAAACCGACGTATTATACAAAACAACTAAGTTAAGGGAACACACTGAAGGGCCTGTCATATGTCTGGGTGTAATTGTTTGTTAGGTACTTGGTTTTTCATATGACATTCGAATATGTCACAAAACTAATCAAACGCCATGGTGCTTGGGAGTGAGTGATCACTCCACAGACCCACGAATTAGATAGATAAAAATAAGGTTTTTTTACCGTAGATTTTTTTTGCACCTTTTTTTTTTATGAACTTTAGTTGAACCCGTGTTTGTTTTATCCAAAATGCACATCATGTAGTATTATATTCTTACTACACCTTAGAAAATAAAAACAAATTTTATAACTGTATATCAAAATTTCGTTTGAGTCTTTTTTTTTATTTTGTTTTCCCTCTTGAGTCTTATCACACCACTCTACATCGCTTGTATCTTGTAGGCCTAATCATCATCGTAATATGTGCTGGATGCAGGTGGTGGTCGGTGTTGTGCTGTAATATACCAGACTCATTGCAGCACAACACCGATTACTCTTCTCACACCGATTGTCGGTAAACAGCGTGCGGTGTATGTATATGTATGGATACAACCAACCTAGACATCCAAGTTTAGTTTTCTTACGCAAAATACGGCAATACCAAAACGGATTCGCAGCACGGGCGAAAAATTCCACAAGACCAAACAGGAAAGCACTAGGACCGCACGGTCTGTGGCCAGGACCAAACATAGACGGTACACCATTCCTGCCACTCCTAGGACCTAATAGGAGCTCACCCACAGAGCATCAAATGCGCGCGCCCGCCCCTACTAGAGGCGCCCTGAGCGCGATTTCTCTACAACGCCGTTGAAGCCTGTGGGCGTGGCCTATGACTTACATATGTGTGTTGTGCGTGTGCATTTGTTTTGTGCGTGTGCCTAGCTTGCTCCTCTTTGTGTGTAGTGTCGATACTAGCACACACACACACATACGAAGCGCTAGCAGCTCAGCGTACGGTTATTGGGTTTCAAATATCATCGCTTAGGGCGCCTCTAGTAGGGGGCGCGGGCGGTAGGTATTTGATGCTCTGTGAGCTCACCCAACAAGGAAGGACATTACCTGTTCCATTTTGTTTTTTTTTGTTTGTAGAAGCTGGATTTTGTGGCAGAACTCGAGAATAGAGACCAGGGTTGCCAGCTGTTCACGTTCACTGTGGACATTCCATGTTTTTGATGCTCTGTCCTCGGTAAAAACATTTTTTTTCCTATGGAAACTGACACGGTTGGCTACATCACCACAACATCCGTGATGTCAGCCCGTAACACCGGGTGACCTTGGTGCCACGTCAGTGCTCCCCTTCGGTCGTGCCGGCTACACTGAACTGGACGTAAAACACAAACTATTTACATAGCCATTTCGACCGGCCATTCATTCAGTGCTGTGGTACCAACCCGGGCGAGTTAAACCCTACCACCTAGTAATATAAGAAGGGAGTCATATACCTTAGTCGCAACGTGGACTATGAAGTGTCCTTGTTTTTGAATTTAAAAAAGAAAATGTGAAATGCTATTTCTATACTTTATTTAATTTCCTTACTGTCTTCGTGTTGGTGATTTCCGAGAATATTTTAATCAAATCCGAGTAAACCATTGGTTAAAAATATCCACCTTATTTATCAGGGTCATCTGGCAACCCTGCTAGAGACACGCACAGTCTATTTTGCTCCCTGAAGGTGCGAGTCAGGAGAATTACAGTCAATCTTTATGTATTTTTTAAATGGAAACTGACACGGTTGGTTACATCACCTACAGCATCCGTGATGTCAGCCCATAACACCGGGTGAACTAGGTGCCATGTCAGTGCTTCCCTTCATTTCATGTCGGCTACACTGAACTGGACGGAAAACACGGACTATTTACATAGCCGTTTCGACCGACGTTTCATTCAGTTCGTTGGTACCAACCAATGCGGGATGAACCCTACCACCTAGTAAGGTAAGAAGGGAAGGAACCTACAGACTAACGTGGAATCCGAACCACGGTCAGCCTCCAACGGTCGAGCGGTCACCAATCCAAGTACTGACCGCGCTTAGCGTTGCTTAACAACAGTCGACTGACCGCACCACTGAGCTACCGAGGCTCGCTAATTATTTATCCCTTAGTCGACTTTTACGTCATGCAACGGGGAGAGATGCAGTGGGGCTATTCTTTTTAAGTACCAGCACCACACGGTACGGATAGTATGGAAGAATATTAAATATTATATGACGTATTCAATTATTTATGTTGTATTCCCTTTTTTTTACAAAATTTTCGAATAAAGCAAAAACTTTGATGACAAAAATGTGTGTCCGACTGACAAATATCAGAGCCAACCTTAGGGTCCTTTTTCGCAATTTTGCGATGGGACGTAAAAAAGTGGAGGGTAATTTTCTTACCCATTTTATTCAATTTGAATAACTTCATTCCAATTTAATCAGTTCAGTAACTAAACAGAATGTGAATTAATGTCAATGGAAAGGACATACGCCCAATGTACCGAGTAAGTCACGTAAGTAGACGCGTGACTTAGTAGGTGTACATGGTACGAACGTGGACCAAAACCAACTAACTACACAAACCGAATGTACATTGACATAGAAGTGAGACGAACTAGAGGTGATAAATGTTTAATTTATTATTCAATTGGGTTTCCTTAGCGATACCATAAAATATCACATCAAAGTGAGCGATAACGTGGAAGAAAAATATTAAATTGTCTTATTTATTTCGCAATTTTAATCGAACCCTCTGCATCAATACCAGTTGTTAACTTAATCAAAATTAGGTTAAACACAAAGAAACTTATTATGAACACAGTTAATGAAAATACAACAGAAATACATCTAAAACTAAATTAATTAAACATACAGAAATACAGGTAGTAGATGAAAATAAATTTTATAATAAAATTTCTACACATTTTTCGAAATATTTCATTTGGGGTTGTTTCGGGTTTATTCATAGAGTTATTTGTCCCACCAATTTTAATTGGTTTTTTTTTTGCTTGTTTGTTGGCCATGAATTTCGAAAACTGAACTCCAGAGTATTAATAATAAATTATAAATAAACTGATTTCATTCTTTCTTTTGACCTAAATCATATTATTTCGGAATACGGCGTAGAAGCACTTACGATAATTTGCATTGGTCCATACAACAGAACAATTTCTGGTCAACATCTGATTAATCAAATCAGACATGCCTAAATATGACTAATATGTATCTTCTATCGCGCACACAGCCGATGCTCCAAAGCACGAAGGCATAGCTCTCCTCCATTAGGTAGCTCCCAAATTCCGCCCGACAGTAGACAGAGACGTCCACTAATATCTACAGCGTGCTACAGATGACAATGCAGCCGCCAGCGCAGTCCGTTCCCTTTACCATTACAGCGCCATATAGAGTACGCGGCCGAGTCGGGTTGGGAGAGGATTCCATGCAATGGGAGGATGTAATTGGATTTAGAGAAAAAAATGTGAAAAGCATTGTCGGCAATGTGTGGATTATAGAACAGCAGCAGGAGAGAAGAAAACGCTTATAGAATGAAACATATTGGGCGTGTGAAAGGTATATTCAAAACTAGTTTTGCCTTCGACTTCGTTCTGAAATCTGCCATGTTTTAAAATCGTGAAACTTTCGAAGATCGGCTAGCAGTTAAAACGGAACGTAATGAAAAATTCAATTTAACTAGCGGTTTAGATGAAACTTGGAAAAGTATGCACTTATAATACAGGACAGACAGATACTATTTAGAATTTTGTAATAGCAATTTTTTTAAAAAGCTAATATTCTTTATTTTACACACACACACACACACGTTATATTTAACAATAATTGTTTTATACAAAAGGCGAGCATAAGTAAATAGAATATAACAATAAGATAATAACAGATGCTAAAGTAAAAATAGAATAGAATGAATTATACCTACATGATTTATTGCACAATAATAAATAATAAACAATAATAGGTAACCAATGAAAAAAAATTAAAATATATAAAAGAACAATATAAATATACAAGAATAAAGAGAGAAACAAATTCATAATTTATATCAATCACATCAAATAACATTTCCGTTCTTAATTTCTGCACATTTTTCTCATTTACTCCCCTACTAAAAACGTTCACTAGTAGTGATAAGTCTGCATTTGTGCGCTATTGTTCTATCTATATAATATTATGTTTGTTCTCTTGTGTATGTTATTTTTGTTATTTGATCTGAAATAAAGAACGTTGTCGAATTTTATCTATTCTATTCCATTCAAATAAATTCTTCAGACAGCAACCACAGTTCTACCCTCACTATATAATTATCTCTCTGTATGTATTCTTTTTGTATTATTGTTTTATTATTGGTGTGCAATAAATAATTCATATTCTATTATTATATTAAAGTCTTCACCCCCAAGAAGCTCGAGCAAGAGTTTGTCAGCCATCCTTCTATTACAGCTGCTATAGGCTAATTTAAACGCGGCAACGCTGACACGCTACGAAGCCACATGAGACGTCAGCCCACTCTGCTCTCCTTATCATGTTCCGATGAATTATTGCTTGCCGCCTGTGAGCTAGGTAAATGGCTGGATAATGTAGCCGAATTTCTGTCATTAGTATGTACAACGCGCGGAGCGTAGGGAGGAACTGTTTCCGCCCCTCTAGGTGACGTTGGGGATATATTAATTTATAGGGTGTAAGTTCTCGCCTTTCTTTCGCATGTGGTGAGTTTATTGCATCTAACGGTTATATGTGCGAGTTTGTTGTGTTGATTTTCATTTTCAGTTTCGTGTTTGCTTTTAATTTATCTATTGATCCAGTCGATAAATAAACTAAACCTTCCGACTTCTCCAAGTATGATACTTGCCCAAGTATGATACTTGGACAAGCGAGATATAATTTTCAATCGGCTTATTCTATTAGCAGGATAAATTATTTGATTTATAGTATTTTCATTTCGATGTTATTTTATTATACGTTTAGGTTTTCTTTTATTTACGGTCCAATTTTTATTGATTTTTTATTTAGATTCATTGTGTTATTTTAAACCAATTAAACGGAAATTATATTCAATTGTTTTTCTAATTATAGTTTCTATTTTAGTTTGTATCATTATCAATTTCAAAGAATGCGTCATGACTTGACTTTTGAGTAATATATTTTTAATGTGTATAATAAAGCGTATTTCCACACTCTTTCACGATAACCCAAAGGTTGGCTGGAGGAGAAGTATTTGAGCTGTACTTTTTACAAAATGTGGAAGTTCAATAAATATATTTTGATTTTAAGCATTTCAATAATTAATCCTAGCTACTAGCATTTCAAAGTGAATGTCTGATTTAGTGACGTGTGGTTGATTAATCCTATTTTGACTTTATATATTTTGTTTTTCAACCTGAAAATCTCCGAGTGTATAAATTTCTAAGTACATATTGAAATTGCACATTTGTGAAATTTATATTTATTATCAAGAAAACGAGACTAAATTCTCTCCTGCATCCCACAGCCAGCCGTCACTAGTCACTTTCACAAACTCAATATTCTCGCAGGCGTTACGCGCGCCAAGTAATTTGTATAAAGGCGGGGTCCTATGACACAAATTGTCTAATTAACATGAGCTATAGTTTACTCTATTTATTAATGTAGTCAGCTCCTAATGACGGGCTCTAGCGAAGGCGGCGATAATTAGAAGTGTAAGCCTTCCCTAAGTGTCGGCCTGGCAATGCGTTGACGGTTAATCTGATGTTTGCCTTCATTAAGATCTTCATTCGTTGGATTATGCTGACAATAATCATGATTAATAATATGGAGTAATTTCGCTTTTGATACGTTGAGTTCAGCTTCTGATCTAGCTGCTGACAATAGTATTTCTTCGGTATTTAATAATAAATAGTATTTATTCTACTTAATGAGGTCGGCGTTTTGCTTTAGGCAACAGATATATAGATGTGATATGGCGAGTGCTTGTTACTTCGTATACTTTGATATTGTTGTTAGATTAATAAATTTTTCCTTGTGCTGGATTTGGCTCTCTTGGGATTTGATTGGTTTCGTACTGTGTGAGACCAGTACTTAAAAATAATAGCCCCCTGCGTCTCTCCCCGTGCATGTCGTACACGATTACCGCCAGAGATGATTCTTTGGAAGTATTTTTTACGAAATAGTGTTTCATCAATATTAATAAAGTCGACAATGCAAGTAACAAGATGGATCTGAAGAATGGATATCCATTAATTCTAAAAATAATAAACTAAAACCGACTCTCTAAAACCAAGATCGAATTATCGCAAGCCACGATCGCGGCGAAACGAAAAACTAACACTTTTAATATGAATGCGATAATTGAGACACAGGCCGCCTAGTTGCCAGCAATTAAGTGAACCACAAAGCCGAGCTCCAAATTGGAAGAAACAATGAACATAAAAACACGGACACGTAAATTATATTAAGTCCCCTTTTGCACCGAGCTACGCACGTCCCTAGCCGAAAGAAAAATAAAGAATGAATTCATTAGAAATAAAAATTCCAGTCCGCATAATGCCAGAGAGAGAGAGGGTTTCGTCGCTGAAAAAAAAAGTAAACTCTAGGTGTCATCCTGGACTTGCAGTTCATTAGGTGTATATTTTTAATTTGTTTAAGCAGAATTCGCACTTCTACACCTTGTAAAGATAATTTTCTGCTAGTATCAGCATTATAGTAACATTAATCTTTTTCATCCTTTTATCTATCGACAGGTATCATCGTGATATTAATTGTGTGTTCTCTAACACCTATAATGTAGAGGTCTTGGAAATGCGTGTCAATAAAATCTAGAACCGTTTTGTCCGCCTTGTCGTTCGCATGGCAGCTTGCTGTGCGTGGTTTCGCCGGAAGTGGTGTTATTAGCAATGTCCTATTTTCCAATAGACTTTTGGGCACAATTGGGCGAATTGATCCGTTTCAGTTGGTCAGTTTAGTTGGTCGGAGTGGAAAGCCTGCTTAATTTACAGTATCAGCTTAAGCCTCTATATCGACAAAGAGTTTATCATTATGCTTTGTCACATCTGAGAATTCCCTTTGGATTGATTATACTGGACTAGAGGAGAACACAAGCAAGGTTGCTAAAGACTTTCTTCTAGTACGGTGGTATCAAGCCAGTCGGCTACTATTTGAGTGTAGTAGTCAAGCGCCTAGTATAATCAAACAGCGGATCCCTAAGCCCTGTAACTCTATTAACAATTACGATGCGGAAGCCGACAATAGACGAGCGTACCGTAGCAGCGATAATCATCTATTCTGCTTTTAATTATTCACTTCTGCCCCGCCCACAGACGGTATGTTATGTGAAGATGTCCAATCATATTAGCCAGCGGCGGGCGCACGTTGCGGGAACTCAACGGCTACTGGAAACTCATTGCTTTTAATTTGGTGAAGTTTTGGCATGAGAAATTTTGGCTTGCGGGCGCGGGACTTAGTATATTAAGAGTTCGCTATTTTTATAATAATAATATTGTAGCCTTGTTTGATCCTGCTAATATTTTCCTTTTTGATATTTTGAAGAAAGCGGAAATCAAAATGGTCCTTATTTTGATTTCCGCTTTCTTCATCCTTTACCACGATTTTAAAGATTTTTGCATCTGTAATGATGTTTTACAGAAGAAAAAAAAAACTTTATTATTGCTCTAAATTTAGTGTACAGTTGATCTTGATATTGTGTAGCTCCAATTTTATCCCAGACATTTTAATGTACTACTCTTTCATTAGAGAAGATTACAACTTCAACAACAACTTGATTAATTTCGGGAACAATCCCAAAACATTAAATGAAATTGCAACCATTATTTTCATGTTTGCTAGGTGCTTTTCAGTTATATAGTTATTTGTATTGCTTTTTAAGTTAATTACGATCATTAAGATTCTGTAGCTGTATTTAACCTGTATTTATTATTCATCTATTGATTAATTAAAAATTAAAAAAGACATATTGGTACAGACAGGTACACCTTATTTTTTTTACCTGTATTCTATAAAGCATATAGCTTTAAATATTTTCACATTTATTCACCTGCTTTTTCACTCGTGGATTAGCCTAGTAATTTGGTACCTATATTAGTATGTATTGTTTGTACGTAGTAGGTATGTACATTATATACATGTGTTTGTATGTCTATGCTGAATAAACAGATATCTAGTCTAGGTAATATGTAGATATTATAAAATACGACGTCTTCCTCCGCGCTTTCACTTTCACTGTACATAAAATTCTTTCTTTATAATTTTATTCCTCATCATCCAAAGGTTCACTGGCACAAATCGCTTATAGTGATAAAGTCCACCTTTGCACCTTCCTCTATTTTTTTATTGCTCCTTGAGTATTGTTTATTTTTTAATTGTGCCCAATGAAACTTTGTTTGTGTTCTATTCCAAAGTATCAGTAATAAAAAAACTTAAGAATGATTCTTAAGTTTTTTTTACTGATACTTTATGGTCAAAATTAATGAATAATTCACATTCTAAAGCTATGTCACCTTTACATATATCTTTTAAAACAGACACACGTCAGTTTTCTATTTAAAATGCTATAAAACGCGACATAGACTTAAAATTTTAAAGGTAATAAATTAAAAAATCAAGAATAAAAAACATCTGTCTTATATTGTTCGGAGCGATGTCAGAGGCTAACCGATGTTTAAGTTCACAATGGGTGCACCTGCCATGATAGAAAGATTTCCAAACTTTAGAAGGCGCCCGCGTTGAGTAGGTGAAAGTCAATTATAAAAAGTGTGCTAAAAGGCATAATCACTACTAATATAAAAAACAAAAATGGTAATTTAAAAACCCGACCGTAGTCGGAAGCTAGGAAAGACCAGTAGAAAATGCAGTAGTCGGACTTCCTATATATTTGAATCCTTCTGCACACACATATAGTATCTAAGTACTGCTCTTTCCTTCGTTTTTATTCGTAGTCGGGTCTTAAATTGTTTTTTTTATTATTCTTTTTAGCGCTAAAATAAAAGAATTATCATGAAAATTCCAGAATACTTGGTTTATTTGGTACCTAGGTTAATTTTAATGTCTTATTAGATGCAATAGTTTTTTTTCAAATTAATTTTATTATATTTTTAAGTTATTAATTTATTTATTGGATAGGTTAAATTTATAATGTTGTGTCGTTTGTTGGTTGTTAATGTTAATTTTTCATTATATTCACACTCATAAAAAAACAAGTAAAGAAAGGTATTGTGTAGTATATTTTTGAGCAAAGCCTCCTCTAAAAGCTAGCTACAAAATTATTATGCCTATTACTGTCGAACTTCTAGACTGATGGATCAGCTTGCCGTCCGTCAGTCAATTAGGCAGTCACTCTGTCAGACAGTGTGTATGCGTCCACTGCTAGACATAGTCCTCTAAAATTTTCCTCCAGTCCTCCCGACGTTCAGCGGTGTCGTCGCTCCACTTGGCGGGTGGTTTACCCACACTCACTTTTGCTGTCCGTCCACATAAGGTTACCCCAACGTCGTCGTCGTCTCTTCGGCTGATGTGCCCAGCCTAATGCCACTTGAGCTCAGCCACCCACCTGGTGTCCAAGATAAACTACTTTCCGTAAAAGTTTTCGTTAAATAGTCTATTTACAGATTAAGGCTCACTTGCACCAACACGAATTTAAGATATAAACCAGTTTAACTCGTTAAGCTAGCACCCGTTGACTGTGGGAACAGCGTTTAAATCCATAACTCGCTACTTAACTCTAAACTCGTGTTGGTGCAAGTGGGCCTAAGTTAGGGACGACCTAAACTCTATCCACTGCGTGATGGCAGGTCCACGCCTTTGACTTCTTTGCCACCATAGAACACGGATATTGCGTGACCAAGTATCGGATAAAATAAGAGTTTTCTTTATCTTATCTCGTTGCTGCTACAAAGCGATACCTCGCTTCTTCATTCTTCTTGGAGGAGACCAGTTTCCTATCTGGCAGTTTCAAAGCTGTGTGCAGTTAGTTAAACAGGATAGCAGGATAGGAAGGGCCGATTGCATCAACAGAGACTCAACAAGTAAGTGATCATTAAGTCCACTTTTTTTTTTATGTAATACGGTGACTGAGTCAGAGGGGCCAAAGCGCATACTCTGACTAGCCAATATCACTTCCGAGATGGTAGGTGCCATAACTGAGACTTCCCTGGATTGCTGGCTATACTGAACTAGAGGAGAACACAACCAAGGCTGATATGCGGCCATCTTACATCCAGTACGGTGGTACCAATCCAGTCGGCTACAATAATTTGAGCCTGCCATCTAGTAAGGGGCAAGGTAAGGGACCTACAGTTTTACACCGGTTCCGAACGGTGAGTCAGCAGGTGTAGGTATGCAAGTTTCAAAGCTATGTGCAGTTAGTTAAACAGGTTAGCAGGATAGGAAGGGCCGATTGCATCACCACAGACTTAACAAGTAAGTAATCAGTAAGTCCACATAATATTATGCTCATCTTAAACAGGTTGAATGCCGACCGCAACATATAATAATGACATACGGTTCTTGCGATGAACTGGACGTCACAATAGTGTGTCGTTTGTATGGATTTTATATGCAACTAAAGTCTGGTGGTTTTCTGCAGATAATTTTAAACTGTAGGTCGATTTCAGCGAATTTCTCAGTTTTCTAGCGGTAATTTCGGTTTCGGTATCTGGCAACCCAAATTAGTAAAAGCTGTTTTTTTTTTCTTATGAAAATTTTCAATTTCCTTTTGTATTTTCGGTGTTGTGGTTTTTGGTGAAACCATCAAAAAAACCACCCACACACACCCTTTTAATGACAAGATAAAAGTCAGTTGCGCCAAAGATGAAATGCTGTCATTAGAATCCTAAGCTGACTTGAAGTTAAGTCTGAGTGTTCGGCCATTTAACTTTCTAACAAGCACTTAAGAAATGTCAAACTGGCACGCGATGTAGCTGTTGATGCTGCCAATCATGTCAGGTTCCATAGAAGAAAGAAATAACACTACAAAATCAGTAAAAAAAAGTCTGTTTCATCAAAATCGGTTCAGTAGATTCGGAGATATCGGTTCCAACGACGGGTGAACAGATTAACACCAGATTAATCATGATAAGTCACACATAGAACCAACCCTAGGAATCATTTTCTGACGCACCGGATCGTAAGCGCCTGGAACAAATTATCTGAAGACACCATCGGCGCCCACTCAATTAATTCGTTAAAAATCTAATTAGAAAAATCAAACAAAACAAAAATACTTAAAAACGATACACTTATAAATAAAAAATAAAAACAGAATACACGCACCAGCTGTCAGCTGTCAGTGCTTAAATAAATAAATAAATAAAATATGGGTCCCTCTTTCGCGTTTTTCAACGGGGCCCTTTAAATACCAACATATTCTGAACTTTTTCCATACGCATCTTTGATCCATACGCATGAAATGTTAGATTTGATCATTTCCTTCACACATCGTCCTTATTACGATTGAGGTGTTCACTGATGCAAACGTAAGTGGCGGGTTCGTACCCAATTTCGTCTTCGTTATACCCTTCAAGGGGGATCCTGATGACTTCCACGAACGTTCCGTTTGCATAAATAAAGTCGCGTCTGTCTCCTAATAGGATAGGCAGAGACAACGAATCACCGCACGCCACGACCCTCTTGACGAAGATCCTGGTTCTCTACTTCTGTCTTAAAGCGAATCTTTCATAAACAGAATCTGTCGTAAAACTAATCTGTCCTAAACCGAATATGTCCTTAACCGATCTCTGAGACCTTTTCCCCACTTCTTGTAAAATATATTTGTCAGTTTCACGTATTTCAACCCAAGTATTGTCTCGGGTGTTTCAAGAGAGGCGTGAATACGTGCACCTGTCAGGCCAACATGGCATTAGCAACAGCCGCGTATGACCGAATTTCTATGGGCGTCGTTAGACACCTTATGGGTAGCTCGACGTCACATGTTGAGCTTTCTATAAAAAAAAACGTACTACTCGATCCTTTCAGAGCGCATCCTGGTGGAGATTTACCGGGAACAACTGGACACGCAGACTCACCCAAAAATTCGCCGATTTCAACCAATAGCGCTGTCGAGAGCTCTTACCGAATGCTTTGAAATCTATAAAAAACAAAATCTAGCGAGTTTTGGGTGCGGGAGCAGTGAGTGATTTCGTTACATATTATGCGGGTTTCAGTGAATGCGTTTAGGGTGATCTTCTTCGACCCTTGCACTTACATTCACTCTAAAAATATCTTTTGTTGGCCTCAAATGACTAACGGAGCATTTGCAGTCAAGTTCTAGAACAAAGACATGATAGATAACTTGTTTCTATAAGATAAATTATTTTAAAATTAGAATGAGCCTGTAAAGCAGATTCGTGTTTAGTAATTTTTCTAGTAACTAATCCTTTTCTCAAAGAATTTCATTAATTTTTTAAAAATAAAAGGAAAAACATATCAAAACACTGTTCATTTACAAAGTTTTACAAGCCTATCTCATTCCATGACAATGGGCAACATAAAACTGTGAATTGGCCAAAACAAACACTATAAAAACGAAGACCACAACGGTGTTGTGCAGCGTAACTCATCCACCATTGTCGATCTGGAAATCGTCGTAATCCCTCAGAAAAATACACCCATCCCCTTCCCACACGTCAGAGAGCCAAATTAACAGGATAGTCCGCTCCCTTCTAGCAATCTCATAATGACGAGTGGCCTGCAAGCGGCGAGTTCTGTACAAACACACGCATTCGTTCTGAATTAAGCAATTATATTTAATTTGTTGAGTTCCCGTATTGTGGAGCGCGCGAGTCGAGAAATGTGTTATTTTGAGGTGTAATTTTGTGTGAAGGCATCCGGCTGGAGAGCTGTCAATTACAACACCAGCCTTCCACACGAGCTTAGCCCTTCTATAAGCAGACGCCATCTATCTAAGTAGAAAGCTTTTTATTCTCTTAGATTATTTTTACATTACTCCATTGAGACAGATCTGTGAAATATGGGTCTTGTGTGTGAGGTTGTTTTGAAATCATTGTAATATTACCATGGCTTATTTACTTTATTTCTTTTACATACAGTTGTTCAATTCGTTCAACCATTTTGAAAGTTGAAAAAATTGAACGAAAGTTGTCCAATTTCTTCAAACGCGAAACAAAACGGTTTGAGAGCCACAACTTAGCGTAACTGGAACTGAATATTATTTAGTCTATCCAGTGTCACGTATAATTAAATGTGCTTATTCTAAGTTTCATCGCATTCTGATGATAGGCTTAAGAGTTATGGAGGAACATAACACATACAGAAAATATTTCTAAAAATTCGTCAATTTAGTTTTAGTATCCATACATAGAGTCTACAAACGCAGTATCTCATAAAACAAAGTAACTTACTCTATGACCATTGACCATTCCTTACAGATTTATTATTAGTATTGATATTTACTGTATTTTTTCAAGTTTGCCCTTGCGACTTTAATGCTCTATCAATTACCTAACATTCTATTTTTATTATTTGTTTCAGTGTCATCAACAAGCCTAATGGCCAGCAGAAAATAGTCATCAGAGAGGTAAGACATCCCTGTCAATCTTCTACATATTGTGTGCTTAGATGCATGGTACCGTCTGCACTGTGGAAAACCGTAATACGTTGTCAGCCTCGATAGCTCAGTGGTGCAGACAGTCAACTGTCGCTATTGAATGTTAAGCAACGCTGGGTGCGGTCAGTACTTGGATGGGTGACCGCTGACCGTTGGAGGCTGACCGAGGTTCGGATTCCTCGTAAAAACTGTAGGTCCCTTCCCTCCTAATCTTACTTGGTGGTAGGGTTTAACCCGCCCGGGTTGGTACCACCGCACTGAATGAAACGTCTAAACGGCTATGTAAATAGTTTGTGTTTTCCGACCAGTTCAGTGTAGCCGGCACGATCAAAGGGGGAAGCACTGACATGGCACCTAGTTCACCCGGTGTTATGGGCTGACATCACGGACGTTGTAGTTGATGTAGCAAACCGTGTCAGTTTCCATAAAAAAAAAAAAAAAAAAAAAACCGTGCCCATCACTTGCCGGGTGATTTGGTAATAACTAATAACCTCAAAACTATTTCTATAACAGTGTTTTCTCACACAAAAAAATGCTTTACTTTATTCGTATATTTGCTTTAAAATACAAATTCAAATTCAAATTCAAATTTTTTATTAATAATAATTTTTCATATTACAAGTCATACAATAATACAAGTCATACAGTACAGTAAAAAAATATACATACCACACGCTGTAACCCGATAGATGGGGTAAGCAGAGTAATCGGTGTTGTGCTGCAATAACTATGATAAAATGACAGTACAACACGGACCACCACGTTTAGCAAAGTGTTACGACAAGATAATTCTCAAGCAGCAAGTAAGGCACAAAGACCCACATGCTGACTCGGCCAATTCTAAAAAAAAAATACTTCATGAAAAATGTCACTTTGACCGACACAGAACTTTTTTTTTTATGAAAATCTTTTTTATGGGTGGCTGTGTCGAGGAACCAGAACTGTTATATATATACGAGAACTTAACTGGAGGTGGTCAAGTCAGTCATTGACTCAAGATGACAAAAACTTTACGTGAGAAAAATCGTGATTATCTTATTTTGTTTGATGATTGGTCGTGCTGAAGGGCGGCAGGTTAGCCACCTATTACCTTGGCACGATCTTTTCACACAGCTAGCTGTAGTCTTGACCTTAATGCTTTGCAACGTGGTGGTTGGTGTTGTGCTGTAAAATTTACCCGAGTCTTGCAGCGCGACACCAATTTTTTATTTATAGAAAATGCGACATGTGGCGCCTTGCCACCCGTAAGGTGTCTAACGAGGCCCATGGACATACGCGGGGGTTGCGAATGCCATGCCCCGGCCTGACAGGTGCCTATTCACGCCTCTCTTGAAGGACCAGAGACTATAGTTTAATTAAATTACTCTGCTTACCCCGATTGTCAGAACACAGCGTGATGGTATGTATGTCTTCATGAGTCTATGAGTAGGGTACTTGATTGAATGCTATTCGGCGTTCGCTGAATCGTACGATTTAATAAAATGTATCAAATCATACGTTATTATTTCTCATTCATCTTAAAAAAAACCGGCCAAGTGCGAGTCGAACTCGCGCACCGAGGGTTCCGTATCGCCATGTCATGGTTAGCGCCACTCACGCCATGTATGGCGTGTTATGAAATGCTTCATATTAGTTAGATAGATAGATAGAAAATACTTTATTGCTCCAGAAAACATTTTACACAAACAGACAATAAGTAATGTACATGAGGGGCAAAGGCGGACTTATCCCTTAACAAGGAAATCTCCCAGTCAACCTTTGGATGTTTGAGAGTCGTATGTTGTGAGATATAAGTAGGTATTAGCAAAAGACTTGAGTGTGGGAATGTATAATATAATATATGGAAAATAACTATGATAAACTATAATATACACTACATATAAGTACGTATACCGTGTGGTACGGTAACGTGTGGGGCCGGTACTTAAAAAGAATATCCCCACTGCATCTCTCCCCATGCATGTCGTAAAAGGCGACTAAGGGATAAGGACAAGATGCCGTGCCGAAGGGCGACAGGCTCGCCACCTCTCACCTTGGCACGGTACTTCCAACGACTCATCCAGCAGGTGGGTCTTCCTTCGTGCCTTACTTGCTGCTTGATAGATTTAATCTTGTTCGAATACCTACTTTGCGAAACGTGGTGTTCGGTGTTGTGCTGTAATTGACCAGAGTTATTGCAGCACAACACCGATTACTCTGCTTACCCCGATTGTCGGGATTCAGCGTGTTTGATATGTATGTATGTATATGTATATAAGTACGTACTAGTTAATTAAACATATAAATTACTATTTATAAATTACATATGAATTACAATTTATATAATAAATAATACCTAAATTAGTTAAAATTCATGATTAGTTAAAATGCTTCATACTCTGTTCGGTAGATGGCGCGCGCGCATACTCTTTTTAGTTTTTTCTATGGGTTCCCCCGTGAATTTTTTAATTTTTCTTATGTTTATTTCATACATACATAGCGTCACGCCTGTTTCCCGGTGGGGTAGGCAGAGACAACGGAACTCCACGTGCCACGATCGTTATTATTATTTTATTTTATTCCGATTTTCATTATTTGTTGTTATATCGGGCATAATAATAATGACACATATTCTGTGAAAATTTTAACAGGCTACGTTTTTTTTTTTTTTATGGAAACTGACACGGTTGGCTACATCACCTACAACATCCGTGATGTCAGCCCATAACACCGGGTGAACTTGGTGCCACGTCAGTGCTTCCCTTCGGTCGTGCCGGCTACACTGAACTGGACGGAAAACACAAACTATTTACATAGCCGTTTCGACCGACCTTTCATTCAGTGCGGTGGTACCAACCCGGGCGGGTTAAACCCTACCACCTAGTAATATAAGAAGGGAGTCATATCCCTTAGTCGCCTTTTACGACATACACGGGGAGAGATTCAGTGGGGCTATTTTTTTAAAGTATCGGCCCCACACGGTACTACCTATTACGATTCAAGAGATACAGCCCTCGGACAGACGGACGGACGGACGGACGGACGGACGGACAGACAGACGGCGTAGGCTTAGTAATAGGGTCCCTTACCAGATACGGAACCCTAAAAACGTTAGGAATTTAATATCTCGAAATGATTTTCAACTTCCCAGTACGGGCTCTTCGTCTGAAAATTTATTAATTATTTTCTCATAATGTACTCGCATCTGTTACTTATCGAGAGCTCGGGAAACCTTTTAATAAAGATTTTCACATAGAAACCGAAGAGTACTTACTCGCTTGGATATTATGTTACTTCGTTATGTTACGGCCCACGCTCTTTCTACGACATCTCTTTCGATACATATTATATTGTGAGGCTTACGAATAATTTGGTGGAAATATTAAAAAAATGTGAGTGCCGTGAAAAAAAATCCTATTTTATTGGCTTAGTCTTATTTCTATATGTTATGTAATTCCTTGCTATATGTGATAATCCCAGGCGTGACTCGTAGAAAATGCGTCTAGGCATTAAGCCCAACTTTTTAGCGTTCCGTATCCGGTACGGGACCCTATTACTAAGCCTGACTGTCCGTCCGTCTGGCCGTCTGTCCGAGGGCTGTATCTCTTGAATCGTTATTAGGTAGCCCGTTGAAATTTTCACAGAATATGTAAAAGTAAAAAAAAGTAAAAATTCCCATAGAAGAAACTAAAAGGGTTCCCATAGAAGAAACCAAAAAGTGTATGCGAGCGCGCCATCTACCGAAAAGAGTATGAAACATTTTAACTAATCATGAATGTTAACTAATATGAAGCATTTCATAAACACGCCATAGATGGCGTGAGTCGTGCTGACCATGACATGGCGATACGGAACCCTCGGTGCGCGAGTTCGGCTCGCACTTGGCCGGTTTTTAAGTGAAAACTTCTTTAGCGGCGCTTGGCACTTTTTTTGATGGGTAAAAAATGTTAAACTCGCGTCAGAACTCGCGTCAGATCCGTAGCCTGATCGAAAAAGCGTAAGATTCGAAACTTCTTTAGCGGTGCTTGGCACTTTTTTTAGATGGGTAAAAAATGTTAAACTCGCGTCAGATCTGTAGCCTGATCGAAAAAGCGCAAGATTCGTTGAAATTATGGATGAAAGTTGATTTTTCTGAGAAATAAACTTTTTGATGTAAAACAATTATAAAAAAGATAACTGTCAGACTGACAGCATGGAAAAATATTTTCTCTACATAATGAAAATTTAATAAATATTTATATTTCCGAGATAAGAAATCGAGCACGGCCCAACAACATCGATCTTCAACGTGCTGAGAGACCTAAACATCCCGCACCGCTCCAGCTGTCTGACGGGCAAGTTATAGAAGTTGATGCATTTTCTCTACATAATGAAAATTTAATAAATATTTATATTTCGGAGATAAGAAATCGAGCACGGCCCAACAACATCGATCTTCAACGTGCTGAGAGACCTAAACATCCCGTACCGCTCCAGCTGTCTGACGGGCAAGTTATAGAAGTTGCTGCTGCCCGGACGCATCCAAAACAGCCTCTGCACATGTATCTTGCGCACCAAGGAGCAATATGTCAAGACTCCGGCCAGTGACGTCCATGTTGTGACCAGAACACAACGCACCTGGAGCAAAACGTGGTGATAGCCGGCCAGTTCCGCACCTGCCTTAGTCGCGGCCCCACGGGAGTGGGGCCGTCGTGGAGTCGCTGACGCTACATCAGTTCTGCATCAACTCAGGCTCGGCCACGGGTGCGCATTATCCGCACAAACTACACGTGGAAATATACCAAGACTTGCTGCTTCATATTTTATAAGTTTAATAAATATTTTATAAGTTAGTTTTAATTAATTAGGATTTTTTTTTTGTATTCTGTTTATAGGTATTTCTTGTAATTTTAACATAAGTATTAACCCTCCTCCGATCGTCAATCATATATCACCCATTAACCAAAGTGCTGATGTCCACCGACTGCTCTTGTGGGATATCCAGTGATCCAGATGGGCGACAGGACTGCAACATCTTGTGCATTGGTTGCAATAAATGGTTCCATGCAGTATGCGTCAACCTAACGGAGTCTGAAGTTGAGGACAGAGGTAAATCAGGTATTAATTGGTATTGTCAACTATGCTCAGTTCTTTCACAAACGTCGCAAAACAGTCAGACTCAGCTTGCAGAATGCCCACACTGCCACAGACAGGGCTTCAAAGGTGCCAGAGGTTTGCGTATCCACGTATCAAAGGCACACGCAGACAAATGTCTTGTTTTAATAAACCCACTTGAATCGGCCTCAGACGCTCCACGCACAGGTGTAGATTCATTTGATGCCTTGTTATCTAGCTGCCGACAAAATGTTAAAGTCCTAAAACGGATCCCAAAAGGCGCAAGAATTTGTGCTGCGGACAAATTGACCAATATTATAGACAAATGTATCGAATCCAACTCCATAGATGCTTGGCATAACCTGTTTCTCTATTCTTATTCCGTGCTGAGAGTCCCTTCCACAAAACATAAATCCATTTCTGTTGCCATAAAGGAAAATATTACGAACCCTCAGTTCATGAATGCTAGCTCAAACTACGTCGCAGGAACAACTAGTCTCAGTAAGAGGGTTGAAAGTAAGGTTGCAGATGGCGACATAAGAGGCGCTGTTCGTGTGCTTTCATCTAATGATGATTTTGCACCATGTGACGCGGAAACCCTTCGTGTTCTGCAGTCAAAACATCCGAAGCCTTCCAGGCCACTCCAGCTTCCAGAGCCTCCTAAATCTGATGATGAACATCTCAAAGTAGAAGCACATGATGTCTTATACTGTATTAAGAACTTTCCTAATGGCTCAGCCGGAGGTTTAGATGGTATTAGACCACAACACCTGAAGGATCTTGTGTCATTTTCAGCAGGCGCTGCAGGAGGGAGATTACTCCACTCGATCACATCATTGATTAATATGATGCTTTCCGGCGGAATTAACTCACAATGTACGAAGTACATGTATGGTGCTTCACTTTGTGCTTTAAAAAAAAAGGATGGTGGTTTGCGCCCAATCGCAGTCGGTAATGTCTTTAGACGATTGGCTTCTAAATTATCATGTCACTCTATCAGTTCTGAAACAGGCTCAAATTTTCGTCCAATTCAGTTAGGTTTTGCAACAAAAGGTGGTTGTGAAGCAGCCGTTCATGCCACCAGAAAATTCATTTCAAGCCATCATGCAGATACAACTGTATTACTAAAAATAGATTACAAAAATGCATTTAACTCAATAGAGCGAGATTGTCTACTACAGGCTATCAAGAATAAAGCACCACTTATATATGCATACATGTGGCAATGTTATGCCACACCATCTGCGTTATTTTACGGTGATAACGTTATTTCGTCAGAGGTTGGTTGTCAACAAGGCGACCCTTTGGGTCCCGCTGGATTTAGTATGGTCATTCATCCTCTCATCGAAACATTAACAAGTGAGTTGAACGTCTGGTACCTCGACGATGGTACATTAGGAGGTGACCCGGAATCAGTACTCTCCGACTTTGAAAAACTTTTACGGGAATCAAAGAATCTTGGTCTTGAAATCAATCCCTCTAAATGTGAATTATTTTTTCATCACTCCACTAATCACACAATAGTAAATTCATTTCGTAATCTGGCACCTGACATTAAAATTATCAACAGAAACGATTTCACCATTCTTGGTGCACCTATTTTTAAAGAAGCCACTGAATCAGAGTTGGAAAAAAAATTTACTGTTCTTAAAACTATGACTGAAAGATTGCAAACAATTCATCCGCATATTGCATATTTTTTGTTAAGGAACTGCCTTTCAGTCCCTAGGATCACATACTTGTTGCGCACCACGCCTACCTGGACATATGCACTTCTTCACGATTTTGACCACATCATTCAACATTCATTAAATAACATTTTAAATATACATTTAACTAATTTCACACAAGCATCGCTTCCAATAAGTTACGGTGGTTTGGGCATTAGAAAATTGGTTGATATTTGCACACCGGCATACTTATCATCCGTTCACAGCACCCGCACTCTCTGTACAGACATTCTCGCTAAAACCAAACAGAACACCGAGGAGCCAATGATCGGTGAAACAGAGGCTTTTGAGATCTGGAAGAATTTATCCTCCTGCACCGATGCCCCCAGCGAACCTAATAGTCAGAAAATATGGGATAAACCCATCATTGAAAAAATATTTGATTCACTGGAAAAAAAAACACCCGCAGACGAGGCGCGCCTTTTGGCGTTGCGTGAGAGAGAGTCCGGGTCCTGGTTGCATGCTATACCCTCGCCAACAACGGGCATGCTCCTGGATCCGCACTCCATCCGCATAGCCATCTCCCTGCGTCTTGGCGCTAAAACAAATGCTCTCCACAGGTGTGTATGTGGCGATACTGCTGACGAATTCGGGCACCACGGGTTATGCTGCCAGAAGAGCGCGGGTAGAATCCCACGTCACCATATGCTCAACGACATATTAAAAAGATCACTCGTATCAGCCGGCTTTCCCTCAACTCTGGAGCCAGTGGGCCTATTCCGGGACGATGGTAAGCGTCCAGATGGCATGACCATCATCCCGTGGCGTGAGGGAAAGTCACTGGTGTGGGATGCTACCTGCGCCGATACTCTGTGCAGCAGTCACGTTAAGGCATGCTCGAAGCGCGCCGGCGCAGCCGCTGAAACTGCAGCCCGCCACAAGCACACCAAATACAGTTCGGTGGCACACCAGCACATCTTCGCCGCATTTTCGGTGGAGACGATGGGGGCATGGTCTGAGGAGGCAAAGCGGCTCGCGAAAGACATCGGGATGTCCCTGTACGCTGCTTCAGGAGAACAACGTTCGCTCGAGTTCCTGAGGCAGCGTATCAGTGTGGCCATCCAGCGAGGCAACGCCGCTAGCGTCCTCGGTACAGTGCCCACATCGTCACACCTGGAGGAGGGTTATTAAGTTTTGTATTGGTTATAGGTTTATATTTTATTTTGTAGTTAAGTTTTTTAGTTTTTAGTAGTTTTTAGTTATAGTTGTTACTCTATAGTTAATTTGTTAAGACATTCATTATGATTTCAATAAATAATATAAAAAAATTATAATAGTTCTGTAGTGTTAAATTTTTTATGTAATATAAATTGTCATGTTTGTCTACGATAGCGCAATAAATGAATATTGTATTTTACCACATAAATGATAGTACTTTTATACTGATAAATAAAACAATTGGTGCGAAATTATTCCCTAACCATTCCAAAATATTCAAAAATGCACAACGTTGATGTTTAGTTTAGGCTTTTTTTTTTATACTTGTTTCTGTGGAATCAGGTATATTTTCCTTTAATTTCATATTTGGGCTATAGCTCAACCTTTGGCCTCGCCCTTAGTGGCTTACTTTCTTCGATAAACAATATCGTTTACCTGAACGCAGCTTGGCTTTCGGCCTCGTCCTTTGGTATCTTTATATAGTGTTTTTTTATTAGTTTACGATGAAACCAAAACAGATGGAATATGCATTCAATTTCTAATTCACTCAGAGTGATCATAATTTTGGTCAAAAATTATCGAAATCGGAAAAAAATGTGAGTCAGATTGTTAGAACTTAACACTAGCATAGCTAGTACATAATAATAAAAAAAACCGGCCAAGTGCGAGTCGAACTCGCGCACCTAGGGTTCCGTATCGAAATGTCATGGTCAGCGCCACTCACGCCATCTATATATTAGTTAAAATGCATTAAACTCTTTTCGGTAGATGGCGCGCATACAATTTTAATTTTTTTAACACGGACTCCGTGAATTTTTTACTTTTTCTTATTTCTATTGTTTGTTGTTATATCGGCCATAATAACACATATTCTGTGAAAATTTCAACGGGCTACCTATTACGGTTCAAGAGATACGGCCCTCGGACGGACGGACAGGCAGACGGCATAGGCTTAGTAATAGGGTCCCGCAATATGTACGCATCAGAACTTAAAACGTTTGTCATTGTCAGCTCCAAACTTCCATCCACCATCAAAGAGAGCCAGAAACAAATAGGACGACATTAGCAGCGATCGCTGGCGTCGGAAGTTTCGTACGACAGTAAAGAAAATATGCGAAACTTCGCAAACAAAATGTTTGGAAAGACCAGGAAATTGCAACGCCCGAAGCGCTGAGGCCCAATCACGACTGTGAAAAGAAATACCTTAATATTTAATAACGAAGCGGGCGACGTGTTTTTAGGGTCTCGTCGCAAAATTGGAAAAAATGATCTTATTAGATCACTCTGATGTCTGTCTGTCAGTTTTTATGTTCGCTTGCCAGTCACACTCAGATATCTTCGAATGTACTGAACCAATTTTGAAGAAATTGGTTTTCTTCAAAATTTTATGTTTTAAAAAATATATATTTTGAATGATACAGATATTCATATTTTTAATAATGTTTATGTTTATAAAAAAAGATTAAATTCTGCATATTTAAAAAAATATGCAAAATTCTGCATATTTTAAATATGCAGAATTTTTACCGCATACAAACCATTGATAAAATTTGTCTAAAAGTCACGTGCAAAGTACAGGTAAAAACATTTGTTTTAATGTATAGAGTATCATGTCTTTCTATAGGTACTGAAAATATATAACTTGGCTATAATCAATAAGTTTACTATAACAAATATTTCGTTAAAAAGTTGACAAAAACTAAAGCTTTGTCGCCAAACTTTTTTTAAATTTACAATATACATAAGTATACTTATGTTTAGTTGTGCACACAATTCATTTTGATCAAAGAACCCATACAAGAAACTTTTCTTTTTTCGTTTTTTTTTTCTCTATCCTAAAAACGGGAATGCGTCAAACTTGGTGTGATTATAGTCAATCGAAAGTAAAATATCAAATGATGAAAAGCGACCAATTAAAAAAACAGTGGTACGGAACCATCTGTGTGCGAGTACGATTCGCACTTGGCCGGTTTTTTACCCGACTACGGCGAAGCCAAAAAAGGAAGGGTTATGAGTTTGGCGTGTATGTATGTATGTATGTATGTATGTATGTATGTATGTATGTATGTATGTGACTATCTATATTCCACTCTACAGCCTAAAGTACTGGGCCGATTTGAATAATTCTTGTGCTATTGGATTTGTCTTATTCACGGGAGTGTCATAGGCTATATAACAATTTTCAAAATTCAAAATGGCGGACGCACGGCCTCAAAATGTCAAATTAGTTTTTCAAAATATATTGAGTGGGGTATCAAATTAAAGATAATTAAATTACGATTCCGAAAATATATACTTTGCTATCTATTAAACTTATGTGTACAGAGAAATAGAGCAAAATGTGTGGCGCATGTATGAATAGCGATTATTCGCGATGAAGCGTGGTCGCCCGCGCACCGCGCCGCGCGCCCCCGCATACACCAATGACGCGCGACGACGACACGCGACGACGCGACGCGAAGAAGCGGCATGGTATTGTTGGTAATATACCTACATACTTACTCACTGATCTACCGCAAATTTTATATAGATATATAATATTATTATTAGATACAGTACTATGCTAAAATAAATTGGTATTAAATGTCCATGTACCTAGTGTAAGCATAATATGTAGCGTAGGTGTACCGTGTGGGGTCGGTACTTAAAAAGAATAGCCCCACTGCATCTCTCCCCGTCGCATGTCGTAAAAGTCGACTAAGGGATCGTCAGCCTGGGCAGCTTAATGGTGCGGTCAGTTATTGGATGGATGACCGCCCGACTGTTGGAGGCTGACCGTGGTTCGGATACCACGTTAAACTGTAGGTCCCTTCCCTTCTTACCTTACTAGGTGGTAGGGTTTATCCCGGCCGGGTTGGTACCACCGCACTGAGCGAAACGTCGGTCGAAACGGCTATGTAAATAGTTCGTGTTTTCCGTCCAGTTCAGTGTAGCCGGCGCGAAATGAAGGGAAGCACTGACATGGCACCCGGTGTTATGGGCTGACATCACGGATGTTGTAGGTGATGTAACCAATCGTGTCAAGTTTCCATAAAAAAAAAAAGGTAGGTACATTAAATATACCTAATACCTACAGTATTTTCGGATGCAAGTTATCCTTCAGCTAAGCGGGATATTGTGGAAGAGAAGAACCGCCGATTGCGGAAAAGTATTCCCAATTTTCTGGGTGCAGTTTTAGCCCTAGACTCGATTAGTTGCCGGAAACCTACGTCTTTGGAAATGGCGGTGCCCAGGAGGTTCAGGTGCTTCCAGACAGGTATGACGCTGACTTAGAAACTGGCTTGGAAAGCAAAAGGACCTTCAAATCGACCTTCGCAGATAATGCGCAGCACTGAGCCTTGCTAACGTTGAAGGCGTGGGCGTAGCATTCAGGGGGCAACATATCATTGTTATGCATACGAGAGTACGGAACACGGGTTCTACACCAGTTACCCTTCAACTAGGCGGGATGTGGATGAGAAGAGGCGAAGACTTGTGTCTGAACTTGAGCAAACACTCGGCTCTATTTCCGAATGGGCCGTAGCAAGTTGGTCAAGTTAAATACCTCCAAGATACAAGTTTGCGCGTTCAGTGCGAAGAGAGCGGCGTTCACACCAGCTCCTTCCTACCAAGGCACGTCACTTAAATTTTGCGACCACCTCGGGGTCCTCCGAGTCGAATTTACGCACGATCTAAACTTCCGGCGTGACATCGAGGGCAAGGCCGTATAAATCGCAGATTCGGTCCTGCTTGGGGTACTGCTCGCACCTATGGGATGGCTCAGTCAAATACCAGCTGGCGCCTCTGGACTCGATCCAGCGTCGAGCCGTGCGAATAGTAGGTGACTCCCAAATGTCCCGCGATCTAAAACCACTGTAACTCCGTAGGAATACATAGCTAAATCAGAGCCTGTTGAAATACAAACAGAGAGAAATATTTTCCCCCAAGTACGGCCTCGGGTCCTTCAACCTGGGCACCTGTCAGGCCGGCATGGCATTCGCAGGCTCCGCATGCTACCAAATGTCCATGGGCATCGCTAGACACCTTATGGGTGGCTCGGCGCCACATGTCGCGCTTACTATAAAAATAATATCAGTAGCTTTGGCCTCGCCTTAGTGGCTTACCTGCTTCGAGTGAGTACGTTATTCAACTATGTACAACCTGAAAACGCCCTCGGTCTTCGGCCTTGAACTGATTGGTTTACTTACTTCCCGAATTCGCTTCACCCCAGCCAGATATATTTACTTACATAGACAAAGAAAATCGTGTACTTACACAGCTCAGTCTTCGGTCTTGCTCTGACTGACTTTTCATTTTACTTCAAGACATCGTTCAACTATACATAATTTGTATATGTATATGTAGGTACCAAAGACATTAAACCCACCCTCTTACTCACTCATGCGCTATTTGCAGAAAACTTTAGTTTCAAATAGAGATCACGACAAATAAACGGACGGATAGTATCAATTTTGTACCGTGTGGGGCCGGTACTTATATAAAAGAATAGCCCCACTGTATCTCTCTCCGTGTATGTCGTAAAAGGCGACTAAGGGATATGACTTCCTTCTTATATTACTAGGTGGTAGGGTTTAACCCGCCCGTGTTGGTACCACCGCACCGCACTGAATGAAAGGTCGGTAGAAACGGCTATGTATTTAGTGTAGCCGGTACGACCGCAGGGAAGCACTGACGTGGCACCAAGTTCGCTGACATCACGGATGTTGTAGCCTGTAGGTGATGTGTCAGATTCCATAAAAAAAATCAATATACGAGTTACATACAACATTTAAAGTATGCAAACAGTTTTTAAAAAAACCTAAAATAAAAAAAACAGTTATAAAAAACTAAAACCCGACTACGTAAAAGCTTAAAGAAAATTGTTTAAATAAAAAAAAATAGTTATAAAAAACTAAAACCCGGCTACGAAAAAGCAAATTATGAAAATAGTTTAACTATAACTAAAAATAGCAAAATAATGTTTTCCATATAATTTATTAGATACAGCAATTCTCTTTTAATATTGATTTTACCTTAGCACTAACTCTATAAATTTTGATAAATTTATTATTTTTAACGTTCTAAATATAGAGCCGTGGTCGGGCGTTCTTCGTTCAACAAGACAAGTGAGACCGTCGTTGTGCATTATAGCCGTTGACGTTCGGTATGTACCTATGTATCTACTTATAATAATTTTAGATTGGCTCTGACTGATCTTACAAAAAGATGCCAGTATGACACAATGGCGATGGCCGTCCTAAGTTCCGCGCTCTAATAATGCACGACGACGGCCTCACTTGTCTTGTTGAACGAAGAACGCCCGACCACGGCTCTATATTTAGAACGTTAAAAATAATAAATTTATCAAAATTTATAGAGTTAGTGCTAAGGTAAAATCAATATTAAAAGAGAATTGCTGTATCTAATAAATTATATGGAAAACATTATTTTGCTATTTTTAGTTATAGTTAAACTATTTTCATAATTTGCTTTTTCGTAGCCGGGTTTTAGTTTTTTATAACTATTTTTTTTTATTTAAACAATTTTCTTTAAGCTTTTACGTAGTCGGGTTTTAGTTTTTTTTGTGCAAATATTTTCCTTAACAACTTAAAGTAAAAATTGCCCACAAACATTTTACATTTCACTAGGATTTTTCCTAGCACAAAGCAAGAGCTTTAAAATGTATTTACGTTTTTGCAAGGCAAATATTATGCAAATATACTAAAAATAGGCGCCTTACAGCCCTGTTTTAGAAATTAGGCATTTTCACTCATTTTTTTGCACAATGAGATCCTTTTGGTATGAATATTAATTGGAGGTAAGTCTGTGAAAACTTTTTAGGGTTCCGTATCCGTTGTGCGGGGCCCTATTACTAAGCCTACGCCGTCTGTCTGTCTGTCTGTCCGAGGGCTGTATCTGTTGAACCGTAATAGGTAGCCCGTTGAAATTTTCACAGAATATGAGTCATTATGGCCGATATAACACCAAATAATAAAAATAACAAAAAGTAAAAAATTAACGCGGGTCCCCATACAAGAAACTAAAAAGTGTATGCGCGCCATCTACCTAAAAGAGTATGAAGCATTTTAACTAATTCATAGATGGCGTGAGTGGCGCTGACCATGACATGGCGATACGGAACCCTCGGTGCGCGAGTTCGACTCGCACTTGGCCGGTTTTTTTTTGGCACCATGAGTCCTTTTGGTATGAATATTAATTTGGAGGGACGTCTGTGAAAACTGTTTTATTTAATCGAATAATTTGTTACCTAAGTATTTTGGCCAGTATGATACCAGTTAGGGCCGATATCAGCACCTTTGGCTAAGTATGTATCTGTCGTTTAACATTTGTCAACTGTATGAGAAATTCCACTTAACCGACAGGTGGCTGATTTAACAACATGCTACACGCTGTATCCCGAAAATCGGGTTAAGCAGAGTAGTCAGTGTTGTGCTGCAAGTAATCTTGTAAATCTTGTAAATTGAAAGAGAGAGAGAGAGAGAGAGAGAGAGAGAGAGAGAGAGAGAGAGAGAGAGAGAGAGAGAGAGAGAGAGAGAGAGAGAGAGAGAAAGAGAGAGAGAGAGAATATAAGAGAAGCGATCGTTTATTATAACATTTGCGTTTAAATCGGATTTGCTATTAAACCGAGTCTACCGAGAGCGAAGCCGCTGGCAAAAGCTAGTTATATTTTATTTGAGTTCGCGTTAACGACCAGCCCCATTCCTTTTTTCTCTGGCTTGTGAAGATCTCTACTAAGGATCTTTCGTCGAAACGTTGAAACGAACAAATCGGCCCCTAGTTAATGCTCCCACTACATTCTCGGAAAGCACTTTTTACTGGCACCAATCCATATCAGTCGAGTCATGAAAAACTCAAATCAGGCAGAATTGCTTGGCGAAATTTCAATGTCGAAGAAAAAAAACGGTGCAGTACGCACTTTGGCTTCGTGAAAACGGTTCCGTTCGTTCAAAGTGTTTTAAAAGTTGTTTTAAAATAAATTTTTACCTGGCGACACTTCGAGGCTATAAGGAAGAATTAATAATAACAACGAAGAAATAGACCTCTCCCACATCCCGAAGGTGAGTTTGTAAAGAATGACGTAAGGCATTAAACTCGACTTTTCTGACCTTTTTTAACTGGCGTATATAATGATTAATGATACAAATATTTTTTTCTTGAATCGCTTCTTCCACGAATTACTTTATAATGTAAAACAGGTGTAGTCATGTTTTTTTTTTCTAAACTTAATTCGTGTTATAAAATTCTGGCGACACTTCATTTCTGCTCAGAATTTCAAAAATAGTACGAAGGAATTATTCGTCATCACCAAATGCTATAAATGCACAAAATTCAAGATGGCTGACTCGAGCTGCTCAGGAAGTAGCGAGCGAGGCCCTGCACGCCCTAACACAGCACGGCTCTAAACAGATGTTCCACCTCCAGACTTGACGGATGGGTCAGAGCGGGTCAGACCCCATGCTTCCCCCCCTCACTCGCTTGCACAGCCTCACCGCCCCTCATCTCTGCTGGATAGCGACGGTATTCTGTTTCGAAAAGCGCAACGACGTTTTGCCTTTTTTATGGAAACCAATATGAATTAGCTATGCCGAGGGACCAAAGGCGCTCGACACAGCCAATCTATCTCCCGTCGCGAAACCATGCTCAGCAAGGCAATACATTAGCTGATTTGCAGACTATTGCAAGCTAATCTAGCTTGTTATTGTTAATACGACTTTACGCTATAAACTTTCGTCACGAACACAACAGAGTAACGTTGTGAGGCTCGCAAATCCCGTTTTATAAACTGTCGCAACACTTCACTTCTGTTCGAAATTTTAAAAATAGAACGATAGGACGTTTCGCCGAATACCGAATACACTACAAATCGATGGAGGTGTCTGAAACAGATCGTCTTGTTCCAATTTTGTATTTTCATGTCATCAATTATCACAGTATGCCTACAAGCATACGTATAACTTCACGCTTAATTCCCAAAGGGGTGGGCAGAGTCAGCGTAAAGCCATGTACTAAAACGAATAAAAAAAAATTACGTTCTCGATTTGTTTTTAAAAAGCTTCTTGCGCGAATTGTTACGAAAACACATACATTCACTGTCCAATTAAATTAATTTGTACCCACTTTTATGAACATTTTGTGACAAGCTTTTTATTTATTATTTTTTATATTTTATTACATTTTGTGCCTTTTAGTTTTTTTTACAATTGGGTATACTCGATTGCATCGTCACTAGCACTTAAAGTGTGAGCAAAATTTCAGTTTAATCGGTTGAGTGGAACTGGTTTAAAATTCAGTTGAAAGATTTGACCACATACTAGACAGACCACATATTCATACAGACACAACATAAACTAAGAATATGTTTAATTAATAGTAATTTTCTAGTTATTCCCATTGCCATGTCAATGTTAACTAAATGTACAATGTTAACACTGTAAAAAAAGTTACTTAAAAAATTTTTAAAGAAAAACAGCTTGTGATAAAAGTACCTCTTACAAATGAAGTTATCATAGAAAATTTGCTAACAACTGTTGGCTAAATTTAACCACTAGGCAACAAAATTCAATCAAACATTGGCAGTGAGTTTTTCGCAGTTAATTAATCTGAGGTCTAAAAATTTTGTTATCGCTATTGGCGCCTAATACCGACGAGATCAGTGAGAAAGCGCAAGGCCCCTCGTCGCGTAGAAACAGAATCGCGTCGCCATACTGTCGGTACGTCGGTAAAGGGAGACGAAATAATTACTGACTTCGTGACTTTACAAACACCGCGGGTTAAGAGCCGGCTGTGAGAGAATTGCCGAATGGCTTTATTATGTTTTACGCTAGACGCCGCCGGAGTGCTCGTCTGAATGGCGTCGACGAGACTCTGGTGAGTGTACGAGTACGCAGATGATTTTGGCACGAGGAAAAACCTTTAAGTCCATCTTGAAGAAGAAAGCGAAGCACTGAGGGCTCATACTTCCAACAGGAATAAGGAAGTGATGGGGTAACGTCACGGATGTACTTAGGTGATGTCTGGTTGCAAAAAGTTACTGAATAAAATCTCAAGATTTTTTTAAAGATACAAGATCCCCTTTTTTTTCATTGAAAGCGCGACATGTAGCGCCGAGCCACCCATAAGGTGTCTAACGACGCCCATGGACATTCGGTCGTATTCGGTGGTTGCGAATTCCATGCCGGCCTGACAGGTGCCCATTCACGCCCCTCTTGAAGGATCCGAGACTGTACTTTCCGCCTTTGCACTTCACGTCCTTATTTTGCTGATTTATTTACATATCAAATAATATTTGCGGAACAATAAAGTATTTTCATGCATCTATCTATCTATGAAAATATATTAAAATGAAATTAAAATATAATTTATTGCTCAGGGCTATAGCTATATAGTGGATTGGCTCGCTGAGCGTGGTGGTCTTGCGGAGGAGTGGGAGGAGGGGTGGTATTGATTGACTATGTCTGATGATCATCATTCTACGGACGGACGGCATTGCCATCCGTGCTAGTTCTTTATAAAAAAAATACTCCAAGACGAAGTACCTATCATTACCTATAATATAATCCAACGTCTGCTTTCTGTCTGAGGGTCTGAGTGTCTGAGTGTATGTCTGTCTGTCCGCTTATAACTCGAGAACCACTGAACCGATTTTAATAAAACAAAATTCTACGGATAGCTTGATTCTTCCCATCAACTATAGGCTACTTACTATCACGCTAAATGACTTATGAGGTTAGCAGTGAAGTGAAATATGAGAGCGGGCGGAGCGGCGGGCACAGCTTGTAAAGTATAAACCATCAAGGCTGTGGATATTTTGTTTTATGTAATCCGGTATGGGTGGCTGAGTTGGAGGGGCCGAAGCGCATGCTCCGATCAGCCAATATCACCTCCGAGAAGGTAGGTGCCATACCGGAGACTTCCCTGGATTTTCTGGCTATACTGGACTAGAGGAGAACACAACCGAGGCTGCTATGCGGCCATCTTACATCCAGTACGGAATGATCATCAATGAAGATGGAGAAATATAAATCATACTTAGGAAAAAATAAAATATGAAGCCAAACATACCGTCCATGTTTTACTTAAACAAGACGGACTCCGAAACGAAGAAGATCGCACGGGAACGCATTTATTATTAGTAAGAGCACTTCGTGATATCAATGAAGACATTGTGCTAAGTACTGACACTCTACATAAACAAACAAAACTCAAATTACTCAATGATCTTACTGGCGAAGCATCTGTTTTGAATCACAAGGCAGTACAGAAGCTCGATCCAAAAGCGCTTCCAGCTATAGCATTATAAAATTGAGAAAATAGCAGAAGCAGCCGTCAACGATTTTAAAAACACCTGTTTATTTTTAAGGGCCGATTCATTTTTTTCCTCTCACATTTTTAATGAAGTCATTTTGGTACCCGAGGCAGGTGTATAGTAATTCTGTGATCCCAAATCGATTGAAATAGTCCTCATTATGTCGGTTGCTTTGTAACGTTTGTTCTGTTGTCTGCGAAACGTCTCGATTGTCTGTTTCTAATCGATTTATTATAGCATCAAATGAGAGATGTTAATTTAAGCGCTCTATTGTCTAACCCGCCGGTGCTTTGTTTTATTTTGTTTTACTGTTCATTATTTTACTCTTAAAATTATAACTTAATTTAGGAGTCGAGCGATTAAACGCGATAAGCCTTTAAGCAATTTACATTGTTGTTGTTAAAATAATGCTAGTTATCGCTTCAGCGAAAATGAATTTAAAGTTTAAATGTTCTCGTTATTTATCTAAACATGTTCACGGAATCAAAAGCAATAAAACTTCCAAAATCATGAACTGGAAAAGGTGAGAACGCAACGGAACGTAAGACAAAAACTTGAAACGAAGGCACAATGTTAAGACAAAAGTCACTGGCCAGTGACAAATGTGTAATGGCATCCCGCTCCATTTTTTGTCTCGCAACATCATTCGGAACGCAGCGGCTCCGACTGCGCGGGAAACATCACGTCTCGTTTCGAATTTCGAACACGCATTGACGTTTTCAACAGCCACGTCTTGGTTTGACGTTATCGTTATTTTCTCCTCTCGCAATTCTCCTTTAACTCTTAATGCAAATTATCGAAGGCTCAATTTTGTTCGAAACGATATTATCATCTAACTTTTCGAATTCGAAGTTATCATTCCTCAATGGTAAGGAGTCGGTGAAGAATCATTAAGACTACGAAAAGCTTGATAGAATTTGAACTGTAAGTCTAGCGCATAGAGTCGGTTTAAGCTTGTTGTTACCATAGTGCTTGAGACGTTTATTACGTGTTCGAATGAGATATTGAATGATCTCTGATTAGATGATTATCAAGGTAACCTTACGTTCCGATTGGTCTTGTACGTACATTTTTATGTGGTAATTGAAATGTAATATAACCATACATTTCGTATTTCACGAGAGCTTTATCAGGTCTTTATGTACAATTTTATCTCGTTCGAATCTGAATTAGATACTTAGGTGTTGCACCATTTTATTTTTCCTTCGATAGTCTTATTCCTGCGGCGGAACCTGTTGCTTCTCTGCCGTAATTAAGTTTTATTTTTGTTTCGTTGAATATTTAAAATCACGAGTTCGTTGCACGATTGAGCAATTATGTTTATTGCGGTTTTTTAACGTTACCTACTTGGAGATTTATATCGTCAACCTTAAAATATTTTAACGATTTAATAACTTTATTTACTCAGTCGATAGCTTTACTAAATTCTTCATTAATCCCAACATACTTTCACTCCGCTTTAACAAAACGTTTAGCAGCTTTCTAAGCTAAAGTTTTTTCCGCAATATTTTTACACTCAACAGACCCGACAAACGAGCGGTGTTCGGAACCAACACAGACCCCACCTCTGAGAAGGAAAAAAAAACATACACACACAAAACACCAGACGGCAGATGCTAGCGAAGACTCCACAATTAATTTTATATAAAAGTTACGTCTCTATCCGTAGGAAGCCATTTTTCTAAGGATTTGACATGTTGTAAATTTTATAGGTCTGAATAGCAGGGGAAAGAATGGAGATGCATTTGTTACGGACACCGACCATCGTGTTGTGTCGCCTTATACAGGGTGTTTGTGGATAGGGTTTCGTAACTTCAGGGTTCGAAAGGGGTCCACGGCGAAAAACTTTGAAACTTTTTCGCAGATTCGGTTATTTTATAGTACTTTTTGGTGAAAATTGTTTCATCGAGCTCTGGTGGACGGTTAACATCCGCCTTTATTAAATAAAAATAGAATGACTAACTTACATGCTTAACTAGTAGAATTGTACTGCATGTAGGTAAATTCTAAACACTTAAATTTGAATGACATCAAAAGAAAAAGGGGACTGGACTAGGTCATTGCACTCCCTAGACCTGGACAGCACTGTTGCCAAATCTCACTGTCCATCAAGTTTTTATTAAAATATTAAATTTTTTGTATGAAAAAAAAAATACGGAATTTAGAATTGAGTGATAAGTATTTTTTTCTTCAAATAATGAGTAATTTCTATTCCTTTAGTTTCTCAAGCCTATCCTGAAACACCCTGTACTTACTGGGTCCTGTATTTATTTGACCCGATTGAATCTGGTTTTCTTTGGACAATAAGATTGGTTACGTTGTCACAAGGTGTAACGGGTTTTTATTTTTAAGAATGTTTAAAAAAAAATCTGCAAAAGATAGGAGGAAAACATTAAATTTTAACTGTGTGATGTTTATTATTGAATTATATTATACATACGGAAGCCTATTTACTAAACGCTACATGTGATAGCGACGACGGCCCGCTAATTCAGCTCCCAATTTTTCCTCGGATTAAAGTTACACTTATTATGACCAAAAAGGTGTATTTCAGGTAACTCTTAGCGCTTCTGTGTGGGGCTGGTACATTAAAAGAATAGCCCCACTGCATCTCTCCCCGCGCATGTCGTAAAAGGTGAATAAGCGATAAGGACAAGGCGCCGTGCTGAAGGGCGACAGGATAACCACCTCTCACCCTGGCACGGTCCTTCCACCGAGTCGTGCAGCGGTCGGTATTCATGCCTTACTTGCTGCTTAATAGTTATCTTGTCCGAATACTTTGCTAAACGTGGTGGTCGATGATGTGCTGTAATTTTTCAGAATTTTTGCAGCACAACGCCGATTAATCTGCTTACCCTGATTGTCGGGATACGGCGTGTGGTATGTATGTATGTATGTATGTATATCTTAGCGCTAAGTATGAGATAATATGATACTTAAGTCATGGGTAGTTGACTCACGATTTTCATAGGACTTGCCTGCTTCATGACTTATACGAGATTAAATAAAGTGCCTATGTGTCCAACGATGCCCATGGACATTATGTGATGCACGGGGATTGCTAATGCCTAGTAGACAGATAATACTAATATAATGTTGTACCGTACTGCGATAAAAAGGGGTCGCTTATTTCCGAACGCAATTTCTTTCAGTCAGAAATGTAGACATGCGTTTTCTCGCTGTGTTATCCTTTGGCGGACCACACCGGTCGGTCGGACTAACGGATAAATACACGAAAACTTTCGAAAATTCGGAAAATCCCGATGCACACTTTCGATTCGATCCTTCGATGTCTCGCATGAAAGGTCTTAACATCTTCATACAATTAAACTACATACAAAAAGTATTAACGATAAACTTCTTACAAATTTTAGAACGATCGTATTCTGAGAACGTTCGAAATTTGAAAAGACGCCGCCATCCTTACCCCAAACGATCTCGAAAGCTGGTCCGAATTTGACCACATTATTATGTGAGAGCTATTGTTTGGATTTTTTGCCCTAATCTTTGGAAATTCTTACCTTTGAACGAAGACTATTTTATGTGCATGGTATAATAAATACAGTATCTAGGTGAGGTAGGTATGCATTTATCTATGTTGATATACGATAGTAGCAGGTAGGCTGTATGTATCTATAAGTTAACTTATAAAAGTTGTAAAAAAAAGTATTTTTCGTTATCTCTTCAAAAGAATTTATGTGTTAAATTTCGTCAATAAATTTTAAAACAAAATACTGATAACAGAGAATGCCAAAAAAAAAACTAAAATTATAAAAAAAAAACGCCTTGTCAGTCGCACTCCGTTTTCCTGTCCACGGCCGCCAGTGTATGACACGATTACTCCAACGGTCGTCGTCTCTTCGGCTGACGTGCCCGCCCCGCTGCCACTTTAACTTAGCCACCCGGTGTCCAGTTCAATACCGAATTTTGGAAAAGTTTTTATAACTTTTTATAGAATGATAAATCAAGTTAAACTTTCCATAACAACCAAAAACTATACAAAAAAAAAACATAAAAACAAAACTGCAAACATTACCCATAAACAGTTCTTGTGGGAAATTTCCAAAAGCACTGGCGCCTAACTCTAAAACACTCGGCCCATCAACGATTCCCAAGGCACTCTCGAACCAACAATGGCGGCCACACACAAAACTCCACGAGGCAACAGTTCGGATGACCCTAGAGACACAATGACAGGTACGCGATTGTTTTTTCGAAATTCTCTTCAGAAAGATTCGGAGAGCCCTTACTACTCGCAGGCGTCGCCACAATTTGAGATATCGAATAGGTGAAGATTGATAAAAAAACATTTTTAATTTAAATATATTTTAATTAAAGTACCTATATACATTTAAAGAAAACATGAACCATTTTATAGTTAATTTTTATTGTAAAATATTTTTTTAATAATTTATTTTTAGTTTATTTTTTTATTGAAAGCTCGTCATATGGCGCCGTGCCACCCGTAATGTGTCTAACAACCAACGCCCATGGATATTTAGCCATATGTGTTGCGAATGCCATGCCGGCCTGACAGGTGCCCATTCACGCTCAGAGTAAAAATACTAAAGTAGTATTATTACTCTGAGCATTCACGCCCATTTTATATAAATTATCCACTACTACCAACCAATGAAACAATATTTAAATAAAAATAAATATTTTTCTTCATTCTTCGAAGGAAAAGTTATGACAAGATCCGAGAATATGTTTTGAAAGTCAGTAAAACAATAAAATAATTTGGCCACGATTGCGGGCAGCAGAAAGGTCTATTTGTTTTCGTTTCCCGAACCACTCGAAGGGGATGACCGTTTCAAATATTTCGCTACCGAGTGGCCATTCACTTGTACGCGTTTTAGATAAAACGGAGGCAAACACTCGAGATTGGAGCTTTTTGAAATTCATGTTCAAATATAAAGGTTAGCACGACTAGGATGTTTACTTTTCAATCATTACTCTAATCGAGAGAATATACGGTACGCGAACGCGGTTCGGCCTTAGGCCTCGTCCTTCTTTTCGAAAGAGTATAATATTGTTTCGTTTAACGCGAACGCAACTCGGCCTTGGGCCTCATCCCAAGTCACTTACTTTCTTCAAGAGAGTATACGGATTGTATTTTTAATTTTACTTCATATTAAATTTTGTGATGGCAAATTTCATTTTGATTATGGTGTCTGATGTTTGGTTATTGTATTTTTTTTTAAATTGTTTTAGTCCATTCTTAATTATCTGTAGTAAAGTAAGTAAACGGAATTTTTTTACACTTTTTATGGGTTGGGGGTTTTTTTAAATTTTTAATTTGACGTATTTAGTCCATTCTTAATTATCTGTAGTAAAGTAAGCAAACGGAATTTTTTTTTTCACTTTTTAAGGGTCGGGGTTTTTTTAATTTTTAATTTTACTTTTATTTCAAGCGTTTTAAAAAAAATCGCATGCCATTCCGCCCACTTTTAAAGATAATTAATTGTTTGATTACTTAATTACTTGATTACAAACATAGATTAAACCAGCTTTCCAATAAAAAAAAACCTCATCTAAATCGGCCCATCCGTTTGGGAGCTACGATGCCACAGACAGATACCTACACCCATACACGCACACGTTAAACTTATAACACCCCTCTTTTTTCGTCGGGGGTTAAAAATAAACACATTTCAAAATTGTAACAAAGTAAGAGCAAAGCAACAAAAACGTTGACAAGCTAAGGTAGGGCGCCATAGCAAAGACGAACAACAACAAAGATAAAGCTATACTTCAACATTGGTCATCGCCGTCTTTTAAAAGATTTATTTTACTACCCAAAGAAGTTCTTTCGCCAAGTCGAGTACCTTACCTGTGTTCAAAAGAGCACGTCATAAAACTTTACAACCGAGTACTCAATGACATGGCACTTGAAGATTTACAAAAACCAACACAAAATAATATGTAAGAATGAAATCTGTAAAACCTCGTAATGGTTTGCACTATTATTTTTACGGCACCTAAATCATAGGTAATAGAGAAAATAACTCACTCAACTCTTTTAGAATTTGCATGTTAGTACTTCAGCTATTATACATACTATGTATAAGGTAAATCTGTATGCTTCTCTCGTAGCAGCAAAGACGGATGGAAATTAAATGAGTTTATTGTCAAGAAAATTATACGACATAATATTATATGCATGTGATTTTTTGCCCATCCCGGCCCTTTCATGGGTTAATTTGTTCAAAAAACTAAGAAGATTCGAAAAAAGAACTGTGGCGAAGTTGGAATGTATTTTTTTCAGCAGATTAACAGTCTAAAATAACCGTCACGGTAAAAAAATGGCATTGTACCTATATATGGTGGAATTAATAATAAACAAAAACAATTTTACTCCAAAATACAGTAGGAACATATATACAAACAATATAAAATTCTTAAAAAATATACCTATGTGTAGTAACAAACTAATAACAATAAGATTGATGAGGTAGTATATGAGAAAAAAAAGATTTAGCCATAAAACAATAAAGAGAATCATAAAAGCAAAGTTTATAGATAAGCAAACTAAGAAGTTGGTAGATATTCATTGGAAATGTCTTCAATTTTATTCATACTTCTCTCAAAACAGTTATAGGGAAGGATATCTAATCAGTTCTTCATAATGGCATTCCCAACTGTAAGTAGGTACCTATAGAACAATTTACACCTACATTATTATTTCCGTGCAGATCATATTCTTTGAGAACAAGAACGCGGCTCAATCCAGCAGAAATTACATCCATAAACACCGTTCATAGCACGGCACAGGATGCAACCACAAAACCTGTACCAGCTCTTCTTTCAACGCGATCATGTGCCTTTATGCAACTCTTGTTTCAACCCAATCATTTGCCCCCATGCAAGCTCAGGCCTGATTTATAGCAACTAATCCCCACCAGATGTCGACACCGGCGGCGTCACGCTGCGCGCCTCCGACACCCAATTACCTGACCTACCTGCAATCTGCTGCCTTCGAAAAAAATAGACCCACAAAAAATGCGATAATGCTCAGCGGCCAATAACATAGACGTCTCAATTTGTGGAGCTCAAAGATACCGAAGGCGCTTCGATTCTGGGAACAGGCTCTCGTTGCGGTCATCGTGTTAATAAACCTCCTACGTGCACAAGCTCGCAGTTGGGAATTAAAGTGATTGCTGCTGTGTAAAATAGTGTTTTGTTATTATCTTCATAATTATTCTCCTGATGCTATCTTCATCTGTGAAGTTTATAACTTCATCACAAATTCTCTAACGTCATATATTTTCAATTATGTACAATGGGGGATCTAACCACTTTAATGACTGCGGCTGACGAAAGCAATAAAATTACAAAACATCAATAACTCACTTTGAGTTTTAGAGACAATTCAATAGGTTTAAAATTGATATTATCATAATTTACCGAGCTGTAGGCAAAGACATCAACTCACGGCTCATTGGCTTTAACGAGTTCAACGTGCCGTGACAGCTTCGGAATTCCTGCAGAGAGGCAGTAGGCTTTCGACTATATGACATCAGATAAAATAAAGAAATGCGGATGTTTCTCTATGCACGATCGCCCTGATGTCTCACTCTGTGAAGGAGTGTCCGGGCTTGAGCCGAATCGACCGAGAGCGCAGATGAGATACGAGAGTTACAACACCCCTTCCAAGAGAAGGTCCAAGCGAGCCCCACAGCACCGCACACAGGTGAAGAATAATAGGAATGATGGGATGGAATGGTGGGAGGGATCAGACAGATCAGTCAAGTCAGTCGAGATTTCTTGTTCGGCGCACGCGCACGTCCGAACGCTGCTGCGTCCACAACCGGTATCGCGGAGAAAAAGATTGTGTGCGAGTAAAAAATTCGAAGTGATCTCTCGATTTAAAACGATTTTGAATTCTCACGTCGTTGTGATTAACAGTGTTGTCGTATGAGTGGTAGACCCCGGGAAAAACAAAAAATTAGTTAGAATCGCTCAAGTGTGAACAGTTTAAAACAATAAATTAAAGATTCAGAGACGCCGCCAGATCGGATTCCTCGGACGTGAACTGCCTCGATTTCTTCGAAAGATGTTAATCTTTTTGAATATTTTTTGAGGATCGCTAACTAAGACTGCTTACCTGTCGTTGGTTTTTTGTGTTCGCGGCATGTCCCCTGCCACGGGCAATGCGTCAATGCCCAAATGCACCCACTCGGCGTCACAACCGCCGATGGGTCTGGAGATAGCTGGCTTGTAAGTTATCGATGGTCAGGAATTACTGTCAACGTTCAATTCAGGATCGGTTGTGGTGGAAATTTTAAGAGTGATTTTGTGATTACAGTCAATTTAGTGATTCCGCAACAAAGTTCTGTGTATAAAATTGGTTGCCGCTTTTAAGTGGGTAATAAAGTGACAAAGTTAAGTGAATTTTATGCAAAAAATAAGTTTATAACGGCGTTTATTGGCGCAGCAGTATTTTTGAGAGGCGTTTTATCTTTGGAGGCGCTCTCAGCGGTGTTACCAGCAGTTAATTTAAAGCGCTTAGTTGCAACGAAGTTAACTTTTGTGTGAGTATTATTTTCTTCTTTAAATTTCATCTATAGTTATTTCTTATGCTATTTCACCTGTATTGTCTGTTTTCATTACAACCGAATCGCTTTTTTTTCTTAGCCTAATTTTAGTCGAAAACTACTGTTTAGTGGCTTTCTGCACATTTTATGGCCACGTTTGAACCCTCACTACACTTCTCCAAAGCACTCCGATCATCCCGGCATTCAGCGTAACGGAACTACTGTTTACCTCCGACGTACTCACCGAGCGGCGGGTGGCCGAGTGGTCTGGGCGAGCATCTGCTTCTCTTGCGAGAGATCCTAGGTTCGAATCCAACCGGCGGCCTGTACCAAGTAGTTTTTTCTTATTAGAAAAAAAAATTACGTGCATAGATGCCTTCACCATGGTTCGAATTCCACGTAAAAATGTAGGTACACCTGGTTAACTGGAAGAAATTGCTTAAGGGAATAAGCCCGCTCTACTTGAAGTAGCATAAAATTTATTATTGTTGTATTCATTTATTTACACATATTTACATTAATTTTACATATACCAACAGAGAATAAAAATACAAACATTAATATAAAATAATAAATATAAATAAATAAACCCGTTTAAAAAATAACTTAATCCATGACCGTCCCTTACAGATTTATTATTATTATTGATATATAAATAAATAATACTTAAACCACTTTAAATTAATGCTCGCTGTTTATTTTCTAAGCTAATCAACATCGATTACGCCCATTTCCGTCAACATCGCATAAATAAAATTCCATACGACGACGTACTCAACTCACCCCCATTTTCCGTTGTCCCAGCCCAGCCACTCAACCACACATGTCAGTGAACTTAATGCTCTGTTTTGTAAAGCGTATCAAATATTAAGATAATCTATAATGTCTGGCCGTATTATTTCTACTTTATTATTAACTGTGTCCCTCCGGTCCCGGTCACGTGAACAGCTGTTATTGGTTTTTTTTTACCGAACTGCCCCAACGGTTTCATTGTCCTTTGATATGGTTTTGGGTGAAGGTACCAATATATAAATTTGAGTCGAATGGTCGGATGTACATAATTCGTTAAAATGATTTTTGGGACCAGTTGCGTTGTAATTTCAGGTGGTTGTTATGTTATAGTTATATTATTTATTGACAAATGTAATTACAATATTCATTGTTATGACCATATTATGACTATTGAAATAATTTTAACTACTGTTTGTTTTTACTATAGTTTCATTAATTTAATCCACTTTGACAAATGATATTGTTACACCTTTTTTTTATATTTGATTTATTTTATATTCGGTTTTTTAGATTTCTGTACGGGGTACGGAAACCTAAAACCAGCCAAGTGCGAGTCGGACTCGCGCACCGCATCGGGTAAAAAAAAACACGTTTCTTGTATGGGGACCACCCTTAATGTTTTCACTTTTTAATTTTTTTTTATTATTTCTTGTTATATCCGCCAAAAATAAAACATATTCAGTGAAAATTTCAACCGGCTATCTACCTGTTACGGTTTCAGATACAGCCATCGGACGGACGGACAGACAGACGTTGTAGACGGCTTCCGTACGGGATACGGAAGCCTAGAAAACAATATTTCGAAACAAAAATCTTCCTCTAATGACTCCGCCTCAACGGAAGAATTCACTTGAGACAGAGTCATTAAAAAACGTATTAAAAATCCACTAAACATTTCTGTAAGATCTCTTTAAATCTGATTAATTATCTTTAAATCTGAAGAAACACTAGCGAGCACGAAAAAAACAACTTTATTATGAAAGAACCACTGCTTGGTAACATTAGTCAATGCACGAACTTGAGACTACAAGTATATGCACAGGTAATGGAGGTCTAATTAATTAACAACAAAAATTAATTAAACACGATGTCCAGTATGCAAGTAAAGCTTAGTTTACATACCCGGAGTTAGTCACTCTACCAAAACCAACTGAAAACACATCTCTAGTTTCAATTTGTACCGAGAGCCAGCATAATTATTTTGACAAACTTATAGTAACTCTGTCCCATCTGCCTCTCTCTCTTACACTTACGTAACATTTGACAGAGTGCGACTGAGACAGAAGCGGGATAACCAGTTAGTGCGACAAGATAGATTTGGAAGGCTCGACCACCGACCAATGATCCTCAAGACGCGGCAACACGTCTTTGCCATATTGAAATCGACTGCGCAAAAAATCGAGTGTTTGTCATAATATATTCCCTTCTTATATTACTAGGTGGTAGGGTGTAGCCCGCCCGGGTTGCTTACTGAAAAGTAGAACTTAGTGAAATATGATTATGGGACCTAGTTGGGACGATGTTGAAAATCGATCATAGTTGAGTATCTGGCAAACATAACTGGATGATTATGAACTTGTTTTTTGTGTTTTGATGTGTCAACCCCAAATTTCGAGTAATTTTCGTTCAAAAATCCACTTTACATTTATTATATTTGCAACATCGATCATAATCTTCAAGATCAATTGAACAAGATTCGATTTATTATATTTTCAAGATCGAACATCACTATTCGTGTGCTAATAATGTAGGACATTGTCTTGCATGCATTTTACTGTAAAAAAATACGGAACTTCATGCGCGTATTTTCAATGACATCTGTCACAGAGATCAAGCTATATTTTACGAATAGTGCGGCCTCACCTTTAGGCGGGAGGTGCGCCGATGTGTGGTCTGTGGGCTCAGTGGCCGGTGGACGTACGAATTCACGCGAGCATTGAGGGACAATGTTTGCGCAGTCGCCAGATGTCAAAACATTCGCTATCGCGTATTTATTTTGCTTCGCTGTTCCAAAATCAAATTCGCGGAGCCATTTCGATGGGACATCGGATTACGTCTTGTTGCAAGGTTGCAATGTACGTGGGTCACACTAGTAGATATGTAATTTTTTTTAAATCTAAGACTAGCATTCGCTGTGTTCAGGCCTCTAGGAATTGTTTGGTTTCCGTATGAGTTACACATATTTCATATTCAAAAATTAAAATTGTATAACTACTGTACTTACGATAAGTATTACCTGTCAGGCCGGCATGGCATTCGCAAGCCCCGCACACGACCGAATGTCCATGGACGTCGTTAGACACCTTATGGGTGGCTCGTCACCATATGTCGCGCTGTCAATAAAATAAATAATAAATTACTTACGCTTCCTCATAGCAAGCCGCACAGGAAGAAACCCTTATAAAATAGATAGGTTAAATTAGGTTAGGTTAGTACGGACGTCCGTCACAGGGTCTAACTAAATCTTAAACGCTTAAAGCTATCTTCTTGAAAATTGTAATATTTTGGTGTAAAATAATATGATCTCACCACGTTCGGCTAAAACAAAGCCCACAAATAACTGTTGGACTTGACTTAGCTGGAGCTGGTCAATGATATTATATCTTCAAAGTATTATGTAGATGTGTTATCGGAGCTCGGACAGTGCCACTTTAAAATCAGGACACTTGTCCTACCCAAAAATGGAGGTGTTTTCGATGGTCTGGGGGTTTCTGGAGGGAAGGATATTTACGTAAAAATCTAGAAGCTTTCTGGAAGTTTTCATTTGAGGTTTTTGTAAATGCTCTGGAGGGATTTGCTAAAACTGATCTGGCAACACTGAGTCAGTCTCGCGCCAACGACCCACGTGTTCAAACATGTTCGGACGATGCAGAGCAACATTACTTATGCTCTCAACAACAGATATGCCGTCCTACTTTTATTTTGTAATATTATGACTTTAAAATTATCACAGAACCGGGAAAATGTGGAACGCACTCCCTGCCCATCTATTTCCTCCCAAGTACAGCATGGGGTTTTTCAAAAGGGGCGTGAGAAGGCTCCTGTCAGGCCGGCATGACATTCGCAATCCCCGTGCATCATAGAATGTCCATGGGCATCGTTAGACACCTACTTATAGGGTGAAACGATGCCAGATGTCGCGCTTTAGATAAAAAAATAATCTCATGGCATTGTGGTTCATTCGCTCACGGTCGTGCCATTTGTAAACACCGAATGATGTATCTAACCCTTTTAAACATATAATTGGTGCTGGTGGAAACGGTCAATGGTCGTTTTGGTGTCGTAAAATTAGCTTTAAGATTTTGATAATCCATATTTTCCGAAAGACAAGAAGCCTATCTTTAAAATCTAAAACAGCAATGATAAATTTAATTATCTATTTAATGTTTTCGCAATAAGCCGATTCCCCAATAAAAAGCATTTAATTGCCTTTGATGTCACACGGGCTGTAAAATATTTAGTGTTTAGTTTTATGTTCAATATGGTGCCTTGAGTGGGTTTACGAGCGTTTTATGTGGCCGATGTCTGCTGATGTCTCTGGTGACTGTTAGGGGGTGAAGGGGGGAGAGAAGGGGGGAAGAGAAGGGGGGGGGGGGGGGGGCTAGTTTGATGCACTTCCTTGTTTGTACAGTGGGATATTTATTGAAGCGAAGCTTTTTAACTCATGTCCGGGATGGGGGGGCCTAACTCAGAAAAAGTGATACGTCACGAACGTACGAACAAAAGATGCAAAGAACCGACTGCGCTATCCAGCGCCATCTGTGAGAGTCTTTTGAAGTCGAACCAAAATATGCAGACATTTTTAAAGTTAGGACAGACGTAAGGACAAACGGCGTAGGCATGGTAATAGGATCCCGAACGAACCTCTATAAATCATCATCATCATAAATCATCAATCAATCATCAATCAATTCAATACTAATAATAAATCTGATCAATACTAATAATAAATCTGTAAGGGATGGTCGTGGAGTAAGTTACTTCGTTTTATGAGATACTGCGTCTGTAGACTCTATGTATGATACTAAAAGTAAATTTACGATTTTAAGAAAAATTTTCTGTATATGTATGTATGTTCCTTCATAACTCTTAAACCGATCATCCGAATTCGACAAAACGTAGTACAAGCACATTTGATTACACGAGTAATGCGATAGGCTGGATAAAATTGAATTCCGGTTACGCTAAGATATGGCCCTCATACAAACGGAATTGTTCCGCGCGCCGAAATAATGGTACGGTAGCGGGCTTACTTACTTTCTTCTTTTTAAATACGAATTTCACGCGAGCGAAGTCGCGGGCAAAAGCTAGTAAACAATAAAATCAAACACTAAAGAAGTCAATAAAAGACGAACACAAATATGCCTGTCTATCTACTATAAGTTTGACCCACAGAGCATCAAATACCTACCGCGGGCGCCCCCTACTAGAGGCGCCCTAAGCGATAATATTTGAAACCCAATAACCGTACGCTGAGCTGCTAGCGCTTCGTATGTGTGTGTGTGTGCTAGTATCGACACTACACACAAAGAGGAGCAAGTTAGGCACACGCACAAAACAAATGCACACGCACAACACACATATGTAAGTCATAGGCCACGCCCACAGGCTTCAACGCCGTTGTAGAGAAATCGCGCTCACGGCGCCTCTAGTAGGGGCGGGCGCGCGCATTTCAAGGGGCGGGCGCGCGCATTTCATGCTCTGTGGTTTGACCTCAAATTGCCAGTGATTTTTGCGTGGTCAATACGAGAGTACGGACGTAGTAGGTATATGGATTATATCGTAGGCATAGAGATAATTAAAATATTAATTTACCCACTTTGTACTCCAATCAACCTATCTTAAGATGAACGTATTTTACGATAAAAAAAAGATCAACATGTGGTGACGCGGCGGTGGGTCGCTGGAATTTTGCCCTTTTTAGGGTTCCGTATTTTTCTAAATATCGAACAAATTTTACCTATATAGGCTAGCGTTGCAAATTACAGTCGCGGTGAACACCACACCAGGGAAGGAAAGGAACTTGTGCAGGACTCACCCCCTGATGGATATCCTCGGCGCGGCGAAGCGGGTGGCCACCACGCGAAGAGGATCGTCTCCAGCAGCAGCCTTGCGAGATGGATGACACTCGCGGCGATGAATTGTGTGCGAGCGGGTTAGTATGGACAACGTAGGTCCAGCGGCGAAGATTGAATAATAATTATATAATTTTTTATATTGCGGGTAAAAAACTAGAGGTCCGATACCAATTTCGCGCGTGTGCAGACTCCGAGCGTATCGAGAGCTCACTGACTGCGTTCAGCTGCTCGGCCGCAGCGCGGCGTGACAGCGCGGAGCAGGCAGCGCGGTGCTCATCTCTTCAGGCGGTGAGGTAGGCATATTGGAGAGACAAGGAAGGGACTAGGTGAAATGTCACCACGACTGATTTGCAACGCATCGGCCCAACCATGCCCCCCAGCTTGACAGGACCAAGTCCTTTCAAAAATATAATAAAGAAAAAAAAGCGGAAAATATATTGCCTAGAAAATACCTACCAAAGATTGTGCGAGCGTATGTTAAGTAATGCGAATAATATAAACCATTTTATCGATGTAGGTAGCGGATAAACAATAATGCGAATTAACAAGAAAAAAAATATAAAAATAAAAGTTAGTGGACTGTATAATTTGCGAAAAGTTATGACAAGACAGTGTGAAAATATTCATCACTGTGCGCTATGCGCCTATCTTTTCCGGACTCAGTCCGGCCATTCACGAACTCACGAACGCCGTGACTTCCGGTGAGCAAATACAGTATTGGGTATTTGCAGCGGTGATAATAGTACCTGAATTGATAGGGGAGGAGCCTATCGTTCAGCAAATTAACCTTACTCAAGCTACCCTCGACTATCAAGATTCCATTTTCATTAAAGACATTTGACTTTGGAAATGCGGGTGTTACATTATGACTAATAAGTGCGAATTTAAATTCGTCAGAATAGAGAAAATTCTGCAGAGCCATTAGAAGAGCGACCTTGGCATACTGTAAGTGCAATATTTTAAATTTACTGGACAAATTAATAAGGTTAAAAATGTAAATTACCATTCTAACAAGATTTGTGAAAGAGAAGACTCGTGAAGCGAGTGAGAACGGCGGCGGCGGCGGTTCAAATGTATTGGCCGGCCATTGTTCCACAGACCGGTGGGTGGCGATCGCCTCACCAAGCAACAGCGGCTGCTCGATCAGCTGCGCAGGAGTTAAGCTACTAGACAGGTAATCGGCAGAGTTTTCATCTCGATGGAAGCAATGGGAATTAATTTTATTTGCGGCGATAATTTGTAGGTATAGGAGCACTAACACGAACCGTCGCCCGAGCGAGATGACACCATTAGAAGGAGACTTATACCAATAAATTTTAATTTCATAAAGCGATTTAATTATTAAATTTAGTATTGTTATTGCAGGTGCGGTGTACAAATTCCAAAGATGGATAATCATGAACAAAGTATTGCGTCGTGCACACTCGCAAGGTTCTACACTGAAGGCGAAGTGTGATGTGAGAGTTGTATAAAAGTCGTCTGACTGAAATTCGACTTCCGAGACGCGGTGTGCGGGAGGTGTACTTGTAGACATCGTTTGCGGCGAATTACTGGATAACTTCGCTAACTCGAGCCCCCCAGCATGAACTGACTGACTAGTATCGATAGCTAGGTACGGACTACAGAGCAAGCTGACCGATACACGCGGCAACTCATTTAATTTAAGCGGTTCTTTCGTGATTTTATCAGGCAATGATGTCGCGCGATGTGGGATGCTGCGTTGCGAAGTAGGCAAACTTGGTTCACTTGCTTCACTAAAATCAATGAAGTTACAATATGTGCGAATAACATTACACGTCGTCGTCGGGCCTGGGAGCGCAGGCGCCTCTCCTAGTACTAGATAACCTAATGAGGTATCTATAGCGATCGGTTCTCCAGGCGCACGAGCGACAGTCTGACTACGTAAGATGCGAGCGAATAAATCTGCACCGAGAATTATATCTATTTCGGCAGGTTCAAAGTAACCGTAATCACTAAGGGGTAAATTGTGTAGGTATTCGAGTCGCGAAATATCTACCTTTGCTGAAGGCAATTTATTAGTAATGCGGCTTACGACGAAAGGTTGTACTTTAAATCTTATATTATCGTCCAAGCGGGAGCGGATAGTCAAGCAGGTGACTCCTTCGATTGGATTGGCTATGTCACCTACTCCAGCAACAAATGTATTGTGCGGCGGGTTTGATTTTAAGTTTAGCCTATCGCAACAAGCGGTCGTAATTAAGTCCTTTTGTGACGCGCTGTCGACTAGCGCACGTACGATGTGAATATTGCCAGCCACATCGACTACGTTACACAATGCGGTGCCTAATAGAACGCAATTATTGCGTGAAATATTATTAATTGGACATGGTCCTACGGATGGTCCTACTACTGTCGTCGCGGAGTCGGCAGTGCGAGCAGCGGGGAGAGCGGTGCGGAAGGGCGCGGAGGCGGCGGCGGCGGCGGAGGCGGGCGAAACGAAGACCGGCGAAGCGGGGGCGGAGGTAGCGGTGGAGACGAGCGGAGCGGGCGCGGCGGGCCTGAAAGCGGGGAGGGCTGGCGCGCGCGCATCGCCTGAAGCTGAAGCGAGCGGTACGGGTGAGAGGACGAAAGCGGGGGCGGGGGCGGCGGTCGCGGCATCAGCGATGCCGGGCGGTCGATACCTACTATAATTATTCGAATGCGAGGGCGGTGAATCGTTACTAGATTCGAAATGCAATAATGTATGATGCGAGTGTGAGCACACTCGACATCTCACCTCCGACTTGCATTTGCGCAGTGCGTGCCTACTACTTAGGCAATTCACACATAATTTATTGGATTTTACGAAGTTATAGCGATCGCGGGCAGACATTGCACTGAACTTGGAGCAATGATATAGCTGTGAATGATCAATTCCTCCACAGGACACACATCTATCGTCCGGTATGCTTACAAATGTCTTGAATGTATTGTTACTCGTATTTCGCGGCGATGGAGGTCTGACCGCGGGCTGTGCCGCGGGGCGGTAATTATTATTACCACTGGTAGTGTTCGGTTGATCGGCGCGGTGCGGAGGCGGGGAAGGCGGGGAAGGCGTGCAAGGCGGCTGATTTGCGGATGTACCCGCATACGCTCGTTGTAAAATGCGGGATTGCTCACGAACAAAGTCAACGAACTTTAATGACGTAGGCATCGCGTTCTCGCCTCGGAGTGACATTTCAAATAGTTTGACAGTTTCAACACCGAGTTTTTTACTACCAATGTGAATGAACATGAACTCTTCCAAGCTATCCAGTTTTAATTGCTTCAAGGCGGACACAATGGATGAAAACTTATCCACGAATTTTTCCAAACTGCTGGCTGTGGCCTCACCGACACTCGGTAAATTCAGTAGCTGATCTAGATAATTAGCGGCCAGTACGCGTTTATCGTTATATTTTTTCACCAATGCGTCCCACAACACTGGATAATTGTCGGCAGTAGGCATGAAGCCTTGACACATATTCTGAGCTTGGCCTGTCAATCTACCAACCAAATATTGGATTTTTTCACCATCCGTCAGATCCGCGTTTTCGTGAATGACCGTTCTGAACGTCTCGAAAAATATAGGCCAATTATGTATGTCTCCATCGAAAGAACACAACTCTAACCGTGGTAATTTTGGCGCCTGTCGGAATGACAGTTTGCCATCCACCTTATTAGTTTGCGCGGTTTGTCGCGACGAAATGATTTGGTCGTATTTGAATTGTATTTCGGCGTACAAGTCCTCGAAAGCGTTCATGGACTTGTAGCAGGGTTCAGCAGCGTCCGGGTTTGACGCAAGCAGTTCGTTGTATTCGTCCAATGTCGACATAAATTCTTGGCGCATAGTGTTAGTGGTGGCTGCGTTTGCAACAAATATATCCACATTTTGTGGGTTTAGGTTTATTATTTTGTCAAATATGACTTGTAAGCGCTCGAAGTAGCACTTCATTTTACTTTCAATGCGCTTTAACTTACGCTCGTACAACCTATTTTCACGTTCCATTTCGAGTCTATCTGCACCGGTAGCCATCTTAATAGGTACGCGGGATTTACTATGTACCTGCTTAATTTAATTTATAATTTTTAAATGGATATTATACACGAAATATAATATAACTGCAATGCTAACCAATAGGGATCGCGGGTCGAAGGGCCAACTTATGGTGACGCGGCGGTGGGTCGCTGGAATTTTGCCCTTTTTAGGGTTCCGTATTTTTCTAAATATCGAACAAATTTTACCTATATAGGCTAGCGTTGCAAATTACAGTCGCGGTGAACACCACACCAGGGAAGGAAAGGAACTTGTGCAGGACTCACCCCCTGATGGATATCCTCGGCGCGGCGAAGCGGGTGGCCACCACGCGAAGAGGATCGTCTCCAGCAGCAGCCTTGCGAGATGGATGACACTCGCGGCGATGAATTGTGTGCGAGCGGGTTAGTATGGACAACGTAGGTCCAGCGGCGAAGATTGAATAATAATTATATAATTTTTTATATTGCGGGTAAAAAACTAGAGGTCCGATACCAATTTCGCGCGTGTGCAGACTCCGAGCGTATCGAGAGCTCACTGACTGCGTTCAGCTGCTCGGCCGCAGCGCGGCGTGACAGCGCGGAGCAGGCAGCGCGGTGCTCATCTCTTCAGGCGGTGAGGTAGGCATATTGGAGAGACAAGGAAGGGACTAGGTGAAATGTCACCACGACTGATTTGCAACGCATCGGCCCAACCAACATGTATGTACTACAGACCTTTAAAGTAAATTAATCTAAATATTATCTTATCCACTGCTAGCAGGTAAATCTTTTAAAATTTACTCCTCTTTAATCATCCAACGTTTAAGTTTTATTTTAACGACGCAACGCAGCCCTAAATTGGCATTATCCATACCATAAGTTATCATAATTAACGCGCGGACTATAAATATAAAATTTAATATCACCCTCCCGACACTATTGCCGCAGAAATACGCATAAATTAAAGGAACATTGCACTCCAGACGTTTACGAGGAATATCCAAGATGTCGGCCATATTTATAGCAATGCCTAGCTCGCTGGCTAATTCCTAGCATCTAAACGCCGAGTTGGAGAGCACTGCTTCTATTTTACGTAGCTTTATAATATAAATCAAATCATTTGTTCATATATTTTTTTCAGCCTCGGTAGCTCAGTGGTGCGGTCGGTCGACTGTTTGTTAAGCATTCCTGAGCGCGGTCAGTAATTGGACGGATGACCGCTCGACCTTTGAAGGCTGACCGTGGTTCGGATTCCACGTAAAACTGTGGGTCCCTTATTTTTAAAACAAAACAGCTTTACTCACGGTTCTTACCGAGCTGTGTGGCTCGACGTTTCGGGCCAAGCGTATGGCCCATCCTCATGAGCACTCTGCGTAGTGCGACGGTTGGCAGAGAACTGTCAGATCTCCGTCCGTCGTTGAAGAACTGTTAGTAAAGCTGTTTTATTTTAAAAATAATGTCTAACAACCACGGTAATTTAAAAACCCATGTAGGTTCCTGCCCTTCTTACATACCTTACTAGGTGGTAGGGTTCATCCCGCCCGGATTCAACCGTGTCAGTTTCTATAAAATAAAAAAAATACAGCGTGTGGTGTGCATGTATGTAATAGTTTGTTTACTATGAAGAAAAAACCATTGAAAAAAAATTTAAGCAAAAAAAATTATGCTAGGGCGTCCGATGTCCGTTTCAGAACCCCCAGCCATAGCTGACGAAATACGGAGAAATCACTTGAATTTTGAACACTACAGTCGCTTCAGGAATCAGAGACGAAATTTGCGCAGTACGAAATAACATTTACGGATCCAATAAGACCGGTGGTCGGATAACTCCGTAATTTATGGACGTAAACATCCTCCTTGATTTCATAACTTTGTTTAGTGGTGGACGGAATTTGTGCAGAGACAGGGTGGGTTCATATTACTGGGCACGTCTTGGTGTCTCCATAAATATGTCGTTTGAAGGCTTTCGTATTAGTTTCTAAGTTTAGTTTATTTTCATTGTTGCAACTTCGGGGTAGCCTCGGTAGCTCAGTGGTACGGTCGGTCGACTGTTGTTAAGCAACTCTGGGCGCGGTCAGTGCTTGGATAGGTGACCGTTCGACCGTTGGAGGCTGACCGTGGTTCGGATTCCACGTTAAACTGTATGTCCCTTCCCTTCATACCTTACTAGGTGGTAGAGTTCATCCCGCCCGGGTTGGTAGGTATGCTGACTGACATTGTTGTTTTATGCTATTTTTAACCCCCGACGCAAAAATATGGGTGTTATAAGTTTAACTTCTGTGTGTAAGGGGTTTTTTTTTATAGAAACTGACACGGTTGGCTACATCACCTACAACTTCCGTGATGTCAGCCCATAACACCGGGTGAGCTAGGTGCCATGTCAGTGCTTCCCCCTTTGATCGTGCCGGCTACACTGAACTGGTCGGAAAACACAAACTATTTACATAGCCGTTTAGACCGACATTTCATTCAGTGCGGTGGTACCAACCCGGGCGGGTTAAACCCTACCACCAAGTAAGATTAGGAGGGAAGGGACCTACAGTTTTACGAGGAATCCGAACCTCGGTCAGCCTCCAACGGTCAGCGGTCACCCATCCAAGTACTGACCGCACCCAGCGTTGCTTAACATTCAATAGCGACAGTTGACTGTCTGCACCACTGAGCTATCGAGGCTGACAAAGGGTGACGAGGGTGTCTGCTGTGGCATCGTAGCTCCCAAACGGATGGACCGATTTGGATGCGGTTTTCTTATTAGAATGCTGGTTTAATCGGAATGATTCTTAGCTATGTTTGCAATCTAGTGATTAAGTAATCAAAACAATTAAAAAGTGGACCGGGGAAAGTACGGGGAAGCCAAAAGGGATGGTTATGAGTTTAGTGTGAATGTATGTATGTATGTATGGGAATATCGCTACGTGATATGGTGCGTAACGAGGCAATCCGCCGACGCACCAAAGTGGTCGATATTGGACACCGGGTGGCTAAGCTCAAGTGGCAGTGGGCTGGGCACGTTAGCCAAAGAGACGATGACCGTTGGAGTAACCGTGTCCTACACTGGCGGCCGTGGACAGGAAAACGGAGTGTGGGAAGACCACCCGCCAGGTGGGACGACGACATCAAGTACGCCGGCGGAAATCAGTGGTTCCGTATCGCTGAAGGCCGGGAGGACTGGAGGAAAATTGGAGAGGCGTATGTCCAGCAGTGGACGCTTACACGCTGACTGACTGACTGACTGACTGACTGTATGTATGTACTTCCTGGATTAGGCAGAACGACCAACTAAGCATTTGATAAATCAAATCGCTATGCATATATTATTAAACCTACTTTATCAAATAAGATGTAGTTATATAAAAACCGGCCAAGTACGAGTCGAACTCGCGCACCGAGGGTTCCTTGTCGCCATGTCATGGTTAGCGCCACTCACGCCATCTATGGCGTGTTATGAAATGCTTCATATTAGTTAAATGTCATGATTTGTTAAAATGCTTCACACTCTATTCGGTAGATGGCGCGCGCGCATGCACTTTTTTGGTTTCTTCTATGGCAATCCCCGTGAACTTTTTACTTTTTCTTATTTTTATTATTTGTTGTTATATCGGCCATAATAACACCATATTCTGTGAAAATTTCAACGGGTTACCTATTACAGTTCAAGAAATAAGCCCTCGGACAGACAGACAGACGGCGTAGGCTTAGTAATAGGGTCCCGTACCGGATACGGAACCCTAAAAAACTGGTCAAGTGCAAGTCAAACTCGCGCACCGAGGGTTCCGCACCGCCACACAATAATATATTTGTTTTATTTATTTACCAACAAAATTTTTTGTTTTCTTTCATTCAGTTTGGGATCCTTAGCGCGAACCCGATCATTATTGAATTAAATCTTTATTTCTTGCCAAATACACAATTGAAAAAATCATTAAAATTACAACAGGGTGTCCTAAAACTCAACGTCAAGCGGGACCAGGGAGTAGGCCAGTTTATGACTAGCCAGGGAAAAAAAAGAACAAAAAAATCTGAGTCATTAATTTTTTTTTTATTTAAACTGAATTTTTTTTTTAAACTACATGCATTCTGGTTTTATTTGGGATACTGATCAATAGGAGAGTTATTTAGTCTACCAATAAAACATTTTTAACAATTATATTTCCAAATTTGTAGTCGTAGCACCTAAAAATGTTGAACGAGAAATTTTCAACGTTTTTTTTTCAAAAAATGTATCATATTATCATGAAAAACAAATCACTCCGATTTTTTTTTCTGATTTTTCCCTGGGTATTTATAAACTGGGTTCCCGCTTGACGTTGAGTTTTGGGACACGTTGTATAAGTTAACTAAATATTATTATTAATTTATCTTTAAACATATTGTGCAATACAAAACAAAAAACCTATAACCTATGCAAAACCTAATAACCCTTCTCCAGGTGAGACGATGTGGGCACTGTTCCGAGGACGCTAGCGGCGGCGTTGCCTCGCTGGATGGCCACACTACGCTGCCTCAGGAACTCGAGCGAACGTTGTTCTCTTGAAGCAGCGTACAGGGACATCCCGATGTCTTTCGCGAGCCGCTTTGCCTCCTCAGACCATGCCTCCATCTTCTCCACCGATAATGCGGGGAAGATGTGCTGGTGTGCCACCGAACTGTATTAATTGGTGCGGACCGGCACATGAAAGAACTAAGGAATCGGATTTTGGCCTGCCTGCGCGATCAGCTGATTGTAAACGTTATATTCTTTGAACCAAACGTAACAAAAACGCCATGCGCCCGCCTCAACATTAGGTTAGGGTTCATTTTTTTTTAAACCACCAAAACATTCACCCATACTATTTGAGGGATGATGAGGCCGGCCTTCCCTGTACGAATAACGACTCGTGGGTGGGAGACAGCCAAAGAATATAACGTTTACAATCAGCTGATCGCGCAGGCAGGCCAAAATCCGATTCCTTAGTTCTTTCATGTGCCGGACCGTAATTGGTGTGCTTGTGGCTGCAGTTTCAGCGGCTGCGCCGCCCGGCGCGCTTTGAGCATGCCTTAACATAACATAACTGCTGCATATTTTATATATTATCTTATATCTTGTATATTTATAAGGTTTATTGCTTAGAATAGCGCTGGTGGTAAAAAATTAAATCCATAATTTATTACCCCCATATTTCTTCGTTTTTTTACTATCCATAAATATGGTGATTTAATATAAATCTTGCGATAATCACCAAGTTTACGACTAAGACAAGGGAAACCACTTCTTGATAACAATCTTCATATCGGTATGCCAGTTCATCTGATAATGTGTTATTGACATGTAGTTCGAGAGATTCTTACAATGCTCTTTCGAGTTTATGCCTGTGGTCGACCGTATGTTCCAGTTAAGTTAGTGTGTTCAAAATAAAATAACGCCATAAACTCTGTCTTTATAGAGGAAGTGCGGTGACCACCCAGACTGAGTTCAACATTGGGAGATTCACTGAGCGTTTTATCGTTGACTAAGGATAACTTAAATACCTAATCGACCGACCTTTTGTACCGTGTGGGCCCGGTACTTTAAAAGAATAGCCCCACTGCATCTCTCCCCGTGTATGTCGTAAAAGGCGACTAAGGGATATGACTCTCTTCTTCTATTACTAGGTGGTAGGGTTCAACCCGCCCGGGTTGCTACCACCGCACTGAATGAAAGGTCGGTCGAAACGGCTATGTAAATAGTTTGCGTTTTCCGTCCAGTTCAGTGTAGCCGGCACGACCGAAGGGAAACACTGACGTGGCACCTAGTTCACCCGGTGTTATGGGCTGACATCACGGATGTTGTAGGTGATGTAGCCAACCGTGTCAGTTTCCATAAAAAAAATTGGACGGTTCCAACGAACAATGTCAGATATGCCAATTGGCAACTTTACAGAAAAGCCATTTAAAGATTTCAAATCACCTTTTGGTTAATTTATTACATAAATACATATCACGTACGCTGAATCCCGACAATCGGGGTAAGCAGAGTAATCGGTGTTGTCCTCCAAGAACTCTGGTAAATTACAGCACAACACCGAAGACCACGTTTATTCGAACAAGATTCAATAGATCAAGCAGCAAGTAAGGTACGAAGACCCACCTGGCTCTCATGCAAACAGAATTGTTCCGCGCACCGAAATAGAGGTAACGCAGGAATGCAGCTCGGCCTTCTTTCTTAATTACTTACTTACTTTTAGGTGTTTTGTTTTTTTTGTTATGGAAACTGACACGGTTGGCTACATCACCTGCAACATCCGTGATGTCAGCCCATAACACCGGATGAACTTGGTGCCACGTCAGTGCTTCCCTTCGGTCGTGCCGGCTACACTGAACTGGACAGAAAAAACAAACTATTTACATAGCCGTTTCGACCGACCTTTCATTCAGTGCGGTGGTACCAACCCGGGCGCGTTAAACCCTACAACCTAGTAATATAAGAAGGGAGTCATATCCCTTTGTCGCCTTTTACGACATACACGGGGAGAGATGCAGCGGGGCTATTCTTTTAAAGTACCGGCCCCACACGGTACATACTTCTTTTTAAATACGAATATTACGCCAGCGAAGCCGCGGGCAAAAGCTAGTGTATCTTGTTTCTAACATTTAAGACGCGTGTACTAAACCGAACAATGAATTATCATGGTACAAGCATTCTGTTTTATCTCATCATCTTATCTTGTTTTCACTGACATATTTTCTCCATCGGACCCGTCCATGTTAGAATACATTAATTAAATAAAAATATAAGAATGCTAGGCTTTCAAAAAAATAACTTATTGATTCCTATTTTTTATTCGAAATACCTTTACAGATGTGTAATTGTTTAATTTTATTATTTAACTTTCGTTAGTATCTTATGTTGACGGGCAGATATTTCTATAAGCAATAAGTCTGCCTTTTGTAAAATTATATTTAAGTTCAATAATGGATATTTCTATTGTATTCTATTCTTTACATGTAGCTGGTATATATTATGATGTATGTATGTATGTAAGTACATAGTTGGTTGTGATGACATGAGCTGTAAGAATGGCTTGTCAAATTCAGGGCCATTTAAGAACTTAAAAATATTCATTATTCAAATAAACTGTGTAGGTTACAGCATTGATAAAATCAATGGTTACAGGTACAAATGTTCCCGAAATATATATAGGCAAATTAAATCGTCATTAACTTTAATAAATTCTTATATTAAATTTAAATGAAAATAATAAAACATAAACGTTAAAAATAATTTTAATGAGTAACACATTATAAAATAATTAAAATAATGTATTAAAAAATACTCCAATAGGTATCTACATGAAAATCATTGTCTACCACTATACATTTTATATATTTAATTTTAGCATTAGATTTAACTAGACTAGACTAGTTTGAAGTAACTCTTTTATAGAAATAGTAGGTATAGTGTAACATTTATGGTATATATATAATTGGTTCTCGGAAACGGCTCTAACGATTTGGATGAAATTTTGTATTTAGATGTTGTTTTTTCAAGTTTATCTAGATAGGCGTAGACGCCGAGCGAAGCTCGGTCACCCGTATTATTTAAGTAAGTAAACCTCTTTATTAACTCTACATCTTCCAAAGTAACAAAAGTCAAACAAACTTTCATTTTTGCAACACTTCACGCATCGTCAAATCGTTTCATTCCAACAACGTTATTACTCCTCTCCCTCACTCACAAGCTGTCAACCAGTCCTGGATTTCTCATTAGGCTGTATAGGCCGCGGCCTAGGGGCGGCAGACTTCAGGGGGCGGCAGATTTCCAAAGGCGCTATAGAATATTACAAGTGACACTTGCGATTTGGTATAGTGTAAGCCGTCAAGTTCTTGCGCGATTTATGGACGCAACTCTAGCAAGTCACTTTTGGATAGAGTTTTCGATCTATTTAATGCTAAATATCATTTGGGTAAAGGTTTTTAGTCCCCATTGCGACTTAGTAATACTCCTATTCTATGCTATTCATGTTTTGCGCGGGCGGCGAAAGTCCGGCACTGCTGTCAACGTTTAACAAGATGGCGCCCGTTGACGCGACACGTCATTAAGATGCCTACGTATTCTTTTGGAATTCATCCGACAGTTGTTATTGCTAGTGGCAGCTCGCGATTGGGAGTTAATTTGGGATTTTATTCGTTCGTTTGACTTTGGGGAAAATAATTTTGTGATGCGTTTTATTGTCCCCAAGCGTTGTGTGCGACTCTACGATCGCAATTTTTGGTCTATTGCTATTTCAGTTAAAGTTTCCTATAGAAAAAACACAGATAGTACGATAGCTGATGAAATTATTTTTCCACAGGAGTGGAAATATGTCTATTGTTGTCTATAGAACGAAATGACAACACACGAGGTTTCCGCACCACAAAAACATAATTGAAAAAAAAACACGTTTCTTGGGGAACCCCCCTTAATTTTTTACTTTTTAATTTTTTTATTATTTGTTGTTATATCCGCCATAATAACACATATTCTGTGAAAATTTCAACGGGCTACCTATTACGGTTCAAGAGATACGGCCCTCGGACAGACGGACGGACGGACAGACAGACAGACAGACAGACAGACAGACAGACAGATAGACAGACAGACAGACAGACAGACAGACAGACAGACAGACAGACAGACGGCGTAGGCTTAGTAATAGGCTTCCGTACGGGATACAGAAACCTAAAAAGGTTTGATGAATTGAATTTTTTTTTTAATTAGTATAAATAATAAATTAAAACAAATTTTTTACTTAGCTTATTTAGTATTTTAATTTGGTCATGATAGTTTAAGTTCTGTATTTTTGTATGTAGATTATGATTCTGTGTGGATAATCCTAATAAAAAAGTACCTACATAATAAGAGATGTTTTGTTTTATAAAATGTTAATCTTACTTAGGGAATATACTGTCCTAATGTCTGCACTGCCCTTGCCATCATTCTTCCTCACTTACTCTCATCCATCACCCAACGTTGGATTGGAAGAAATCACTTAAAGTGATTAAGTCCGCCTTTGCACGCTATTGTTGTCTTCTTTCTGAGTCAAGTTATTGTAAAATTCTATTCTATTCTTATAACCCGTAAATGGAAACACAAATCGAATCAGAAATGAAAGGAATGAAATTAAAAATATTTTCATAATTAAATAATTTGACAAACGGTGGGCTTAATGCATACAATATAATAATACACGGTCGAGGCTGCACACAATGCATACAATCATTTAACTCTTTATGTATTGGAACCCAATAATTCTGTAACTCTCATATTGTTTATTTGTTTCATCCATAGGTAGGTGGTATTGACATGCCCTTGGATTCGATACAGCGCCGAGCCATCCGTCTTGTTGGTGACCCGAAACTTACAGATCGTCTAGAGTCTCTGAGTCACAGACGATTTGTGGGTTCGCTTAGTCTGTTTTACAGATACTATCACGGACGCTGCTCTGTGGAACTAGCATCCCTTATTCCCTGCCACCCGTCCTATCTCCGCATGACTCGTCGCAGAGAGACTCAGCACCCTTTTGTTGTTGACATTGGGCTTTTGAGAACCCATCGGTTCTCTAAATCGTTTCTTTGTCGCACCGCTAGAGTGTGGAACTGTCTTCCGGCGAGTGTATTTCCTGAATCCTTTAACCTGGATGTCACAGCCCTAGCAACAGTCCGCAAATCTGCTGGCATGGCGCCTAACTAAGCGTGGTTTCGCGAGGAGAGGTGATTTTGGCTCTGTCGACTGCACCATTGGTCTCTCGGCAAAGCCACCCATGCTGGTTTACTTAAAAAAAAATGTCGAAAATTCCGCCAGTTCTATGTTCAATGCGAAGAAGAACCTGACAAACAAACTTCTCAAGTCACAACATAATGTATTGTTGGTACCTTGTAACTACTATGGTAATTTACAAATAATTAACCAATAATACCATATTCCAAGAAAGGATTAATTTAAAAGCGCACTTCTACTACCAAAATGCATTCTGCATTCGGTGGAGAGAGCAAAAACGCCCCAACATCTCGCTCCGGTCCGGTCTCGGCGAATGTCATACATTTTGATGTGATTGTTTTTGCTGGCGCACCGCTTTTTGAGAGCGCAAAAATGGTGCGCTTTTTGTTTTGGCAATCTTGCTCGCTGGCACTGCCAGCCGTGTGACGTCACCGTGACTAACTGACATTCGGACAGGGTTTATTATTGTCATCTACCTATATAGTCCACGGAAGTTCTCGGTGGACTATGATGGTGGGGTCATTTCTCTAGATAGGCGAGCTCGACGCCCCGGCAAACTACATAATTTTTTTAAGGTACCTATTTTTTGTACTGTGTGTGGCCGGTACTTAAGAGTATCCCCACTGCATCTCTCCCCGTGCATGTAGTAAAAGGTGACTAAAGGATAAGCACAAGATACCGCGCTTATGGGCGACGGGATAGCCAGCCACCTATCACCTTAGCACGGCCATTTCACCGAGTCATGCATGCAGCAGGTGGACCTTCGTGCCTCGCTGCCTGATAGTTATCTTGTCCGAATACTTTGCTCACAACTTTGCTAAACCTGGTGGTCGGTGTTGCGCAGTAATTTACCTGATTATTTGCAGCACAACACCGTACAAAACTGTACAAAAGTACATTCTCGACTTATCAACTTTTAGATGTCGCCTTTGTAATAAAAAAAAAAAACAACAAAAAGTTACAACACTTCGTAATATTTTCTTTTGCTACAGCTACTTCTACAACAACGCTTCCGTTCTGGTACCTTTGGATTCGGTTTAAAGAATCTTTATTAATTTCAAAGAACAATGTTACAATAAATGTGTAAGTGCATTTATCCGATTACAAATAAATATAATTATGAAACAGAAAGTTTGCACTATTAGTAAAATAAAATTATTGTAGGTACAAATAGACAAGGTTAGGTAATCTTATAAATATTCAGAAGACAGACGGACAGATCAATAGACAGACAGACAGACACAGAACTGAAGACAGGTAAATAATTCTAAAATATTGGCAAGTTCTAATTATTCAGGAAAGTCTGGCGGCAGCCGTTTTGATGAACATAGTGGTTGATTCTAAATGTTAAAAATTAATTTTAATATTTAGAATTTCTTCAAAAAATAAAATTATTTAATAGTTTGCCTAATTTTATCAAATTGTCTGATACATTCAATAAGTAACTTTATTGAATTAAACATACAGAAAATACATAAACTATAACTATCTATCAAATTAAATAGACAAATATAACTAATTAAAAAAAAAAAAAAAAAAAAAACAAAACCCTATAACTAAAAACCACTAAAAACTCAAAACTTATAAATTATATATTTCGTCAAGGGGCGTCGTCCCCGGGATGGTTCCCAGGATGGCGGCAAAAAATTGTATCAAAACTTATCTGCTACAAAACTTATTACAATTAAAATAACAAAACACAAACATGATAACTCTCAAAAACCGTTGAGAGTCGCGAAACGTGTCAAGAAGACGTCTGTGAGATGAAACTGTCCACTGAGAGATTGTTGAGACAAATCCAATTAACTCACTTAACGAGACTTGGGATAAGTTTAAACTTCGTCTTTCCACTCCGTTGCCTAAATATATTATTTGTTATTAGTTTTAATGTTTTATTATTTTTCTTGTATTTCTATTTCGTCGCCAGGACTTCTATTTCGTCGCTCACTTATAGGTTTTTAACTCTTTTAACTGCATTGTCCGTTCCACGAGCTCCTCCTATCTAAAGATTAACCCTATTTTATCTTCTACCAATAATGCTAATTACAGTATAGGTAATAAATAATGTAAACTAAAACTATAATTAAAATAAAAAAATCTGGCCTTTGCACGCTACTGTTCTCTTGTTTCTGTGTGAAGTGTTGTTATTTATATTGCTCTTCTGTATGTATGTTATCTTCTGTTAGTGTTTTTGTGTGCAATAAATTATTTCTATTCTAGTCTATTCTACGATATTCTAAAAAAAGGCCGACCAAGTCATATATATTTTTTTTATAAGTTACGCTATTTTAAAATCCGTTATACGTAAATATCCGTCTCGAATCAGACTCACTCTCCTGTTCCCTTATTACGGTGTGTCTCAGGTATCCGGGCAGAACTCGTGATTTCAAATCTCAGTCAATAAATAAAGTGATAATAAAGATCGCATTTGATACGCACGTGGACTTGTCTCGATCACGTTCCAATTTCAAACAGAGGTCACAAAAACTGATCTGGATGCAATGCAGCTATATAACTCTCTGGAAATTGTTTTTATAACTCTCTGTAAATAAACGTTTTAATATTTTATTGAACTCACATTTTTTTATTGGAAACTGACACTGTTGGCTACATCACCTACTACATCCGTGTCGTCAGCCCATAACACCTTAGTGAACTAGGTACCACGTCAGTGCTTCCCTTCGGTCGTTCCGGCTAGACTGAACTGGACGGAAAAGACATGTTTCACGTTAAAATTTTGTTTAAGCATATTTAATAATTTTGGGACGCCATAAGGTTAAGACTGTCGAAAAAGTTAGAGGAAAAGATTATTAATACTACAAATGTGTGAATTGTATTAGGTATATATTGAAAAAGTAACAAAACATAGGTACTTATAATGTTTTAAACCTCATTAGAAAAATTTGTAACAAATTCAAAGTATGACATCTCAAAAAATATAATGTAATTTTACATAAATATCACACGCTGAATCTTAACAATCAGGGTAAGCAGAGTAGTCGATGTTGTGCTGCAAGTACTCTTGTAAATTAGAGCACAACACCGACCACCACATTAGCAAAGTATTAGGATAAGATAACTACCAACCAGCAAGTAAGGCACGAAGACCCACCTGCTGGATGACTCGGCGGAAGGACCGTGCCAAGGTGAGAGGTGGCTAACCTGTCGCCCTTATGCACGGCATTTGGTCTTAGTCGCCTTTTACGACAGGCACGGGGAGAGATGCAGTGGGGCTATACGAAATAAAAAATACAATAATAATTATTTGTTGTCAACCTCTATAATACATTTTCATACTGGGAAGGCGAATATTTTTTACGATCGCACAACAAAAGCAAGATTTGATTATGAAAGAGATGTTTGTTTTTAGGTAGGAATTTAACTGCGAGAAAGAGATGGCGTAACTGAGGTGATCGTGAGAAGGAAAGAGGGAGAGCGAGTCCTGGAGGCGCGGCGTGATGATGATCCAATTCGAATCGGTAGCTTGACAAAAGCATATAAAAGTCGCAAGAGTAGGTATTTGAAAAAAAATGATTCTTGTACTTTTAGGCTGTTCTCCCGTGCGTAAGGTAGATTGTATTTTAAAATGTATTTCAGTCTACCTTGAAAGTAAGTTATACTTCATCATTCATTATACACGGTGTCGCAATCCCAACCGTTAAACCCGAAAGGGGGTTATTCTGTACATGAAACCGAACAACTTTTGTTCTACGACTTTTTAATTTGAAGAAAAAAAAATTATTTTCCCCATACATTTTGAGAATAGGTATTAAAATTTTGTATGGAAAAAATAAATTTTATTTTTGTTTAAATTTTTTTTTTTCGCCTGATAAGTTATTTAGTTTCACATATAGAACCACCCCCTGATGTCAGTTAAAAATATTACGGCGGCAATTGCAACACCGTGTATATCACTAGCTTTTGCACGCGGCTTCGCTCTCATAGCCTATGTCCATCCTGAAGGTCCATTCTAAAATATTGGTCAAAAAATTATTGAAATCGGATGTGTTTTTTTATTTACGGAAACTGACACGTATGGCTACATCACCCACATCTGTGATGTCAGCCCATAGGGTGAACTTGATGCCACGTCAGTGCTTCCCTTCGGTCGTGCCAGCTACACTGAACTGGACGGAAAACACAAACTATTTACATAGCCGTTTCGACGGACCTTTCATTCAGTGCGGTGGTATCAACCCGGGCGGGTTAAACCCGACCACCTAGTAATATAAGAAGGGAGTCATATCCCAAGGGAGCAAATCCAAATCCAAATCCAAATCCAAATCCAAATATTTATTTCTCAGAAAACATAAAAGAAACATAGTAACAAGAACAAAATTAGTCTAGATAGTAATATGAAGTTGTATACTTACATATATGTATTGTTACCATGTGATCGGAGATAGGCACTAGATTTTCGTCTGTATTGCCTTACTCCGTTACATTTAGGTGTGGCAACGCTGCAATATACAATATTTTGACGTAATAACGTCTTATAAATCGATGAACACCGGCTGCGCGCACGAAAAGTGTCACGTTCCATCTGAGCCTGTGTGTGCAAGCGAGAGCGCGTAACAAGCGATAAGAAGGAACAATTGGCCCAAGCGTCGGCTTGTACACATTTATCTCTCTGGTTCTAAAGTACCAGGGCAGCAGAAATTGATACATAATATATTAAGCGCATCTGGCCGGTCGGAAAAGATTTCAAATTTAGAATATACAACTTTATGACGTTATCACGTAAAACCATCGTCAACCGACTTTACAGACAACCAATTTTTTAATAATTAACTCAAATGCCTTTGTGTATGCATCTTCGTGGGTGGCTGTATCATCATTATAGACCAAAATTCAACTCCCCCCCCCCCCCCCCCCCTCCCCCCCCCCTCCTCATCTCAGCTAAAGACACGAAGGCCAACTTGATCCGGGTGAAGCTGTATAAACGATTGATGACTCCGCAGTCACACCACACCGCCCCTCCACCGCTGCCCCCGCTCAAGGCGAGACACGTGAAGTTTTCTGCCATTTCTGTGTAGGGTGGGTTTGGTCAGAGGCGACTGAGAAACTCTAGAAAAACTTGCTCTAGAAAACTTCTTATTGTTTTCTTGTTGTATTCGTCGTACGGGATCCTATTACTAAGGCTACGCCGTCTGTCTGTCTGTCCGTCCGTCTGTCCGAGGGCTGTATCTCTTGTACCGTAATAGGTAGCCCGTTGAAATTTTCACAGAATATCTGTTATTATTATCGCAGATATAACAACAAATAATAAACATAATGAAAAAGTAAAAAAATCACGGGAGATTCGTTTTAGTTTTTTGTATTCAGGGACCCCTGAATACAAAAAACTAAAAAGTGTACGCGCGCCATCTGCCGAAAAGAGTAGGAAGCATTTTAACTAATACATAGATGGCGTTAGTGGCGCTGACCATGACATGGCGATACGGAACCCTCGGTGCGCGAGTTCGACTCGCACTTGGCCGGTTTTTTACTCACACAGCAGTATGCAAAGCTATATCGATAAAAAACAAAAAATGCCTATAACTCCTAAACTACTGGTCGGATCGAATTGAAATTTATTTCCTTCCGTAAAAAAAAATTATAAAAGTGTCTTTTTAGGTGTTATTCTATTAAATTTTCAAATTTTCTATCACTTCCACCTCCGCACCACACGCACTGGGCAGATTCTGCAGATCTTTCCTCTACAGAACCGGTAAACTCTGGAACGCTCTCGCTGCTCATGTATTTCCCCCCAAGTACACTCTCGGGTCTATCAAGAGGGGTCTGAATGGGCACCTGTCAGGCCGGCATGGTATTCCCAACCCCCGCATACGACGGAATGTCCATGGGCATTGTTAAACACCTTGTGGGTGGCTCGGGAACATATATATATTTTTTTATGTAATCCGGTACGGGTGGCTGAGTCGGAGGGGCCAAAGCGCATGCTCCGGCCAGCCAATATCACCTGCGAGAAGGTAGGTGCCATACCGGAGACTTCCCTGGGTTGCTGGCTATAACTACTGGACTAGAGGAGAACACAGCCGAGGCTGCTATGCGCCCATCTTACATCCAGTATGGTGGTATCAACCCAGTCGGCTACAATTTGAGCCTACCACCTGGTAAGAGGCAAGGGAATTGACCTACAGTTTTACATCGGTTCCGAACGGTGAAGCAGCAGGTGTAGGTATGCACGTAAATTTTTTCGTCAGAAAAAAATCATTGGTACACGCCGAACGGATTCGAACCTCGGACCTCTCGCATGAGAAGCCGATGCCCAAACCAGCACTCGGCCACCCGCCACTGCCCTAATATGTCGCTGTTTCAATAAGAAAAAAAAACTCTGGTTCATAGGGTGCTCTGCGCGCGTGCAGAGTGCAGTCCCCACTTTCAGCTTCGGAAGGTCCCCGAGGTTTTGCGGAACTGAAGATCGACTCCGTCCGATCCGTCCGGGAAAAAGCGGAAGATTAACGATCTCCAGCTTATATTCTTACGTGAACCAGAACTTGCGTGCTGTGATGCGATGTGTACGTGATAGATGGTACGAATTTTTAAATGACTTCATAATATTCTTCTATCTATACCTACTCGAACTGGCGGAATGTTACAATGTAAATGTGACAAATCTGAGCGCAGTGTACTGCCAATAGATGCTAAACAAACAATAAACAATACTGGTTTTTTATTTTTATTATTTTATTTATTGCGGTAAACTTTCAGTGTATAAACTTAATATAATAAACATACAATTATAATTTATAACGTACCGGACACTAATTACAAGTTTACACATTTAGATAAAAAAAAAACGAAAACATAACACAAAATGATGAAAACAACATAGACCAGTGGACATTTCTTACACAAATTACTACTTAAAAACTAAAATAAACCTAAAACGGTTTTAAACCTAAAAAGTTTTAAGGATAATAATTTGTGGGCGAATGAATTTTTTTGTTTGTTTTGACACTTTAATTATGACGAACTCAGAACTCCAAATAAACTAATCTCTATCTCTACTCCCTTCTCCATATCTATCTTTATCTCTATCTCTACTTCTTATATATAACTATAAAAGGGAACGTCTGTGTGTATGTATGTATGTTTGAGGTAAACTCCGGAACCACTGAACAGATTTTGATGCGGTTTGCACCAATGGAAAGAGCAGTTATTGAGGCTCACTATAGGCTACCACACTATACCATCACGCTAAATAGCTTTAGGGATGAGCAGTATCAGAGAAAGTATAGTATGAACGGGAGAGAGGATATTTTATTATAATATTTGCGTTTAAATCGGATTTGCTATTAAAACGAGTCTACTGCGAGCGAAGCCGTGGGCAAGAGCTATGTAGTATAATTTATAAAAACACGTTTAATCGACCAAAATAACACATTACCTACATATAAAATGAATATTCTAAAACGTATCATATTACCAAACAATGTTCTAGAACCACACATCGTTCTGTCTTAAATTTATAATCCGAGCGGACGCCAAAGTTGTATTAATTTATTCAACAAAGCACTCTTCTCGCTAATATTTAATTAGCTTAAATTCGAGATAAAACCTCGAATGTATTGATCCATTTAATAGATAAAATTGTTTAACCCAGCGCTTCTCAATGTAATGCAATGTATGAACTAAATTCGATAAGAAATCAATTTTTAGATCCGTTTCCGAGATCACTTACATTAAAGGAAAGAGAACCATTAAGTCCCACTTGCACCAACACGAGTTTAAAGTTAAGTAGCGAGTTATGGATTTAAACGCGGTTCCCACAGTCAAAGGGTGCTAGCTTAAACTGGTTTAGCGAGTTAAACTGGTTTATATATTAAATTTGTGTTGGTGCAAGTGGGCCTAAGCCTGTTTCACCCATGCCACAGAATATCTAATTTCGTGCTCTCAAAATAGAGACGGCTATGGCTCAGCGGAGTGGGGAGCGTCGCGAGACAAAGCGGGCGCGATTTAGTTTCCCCTTTACTAGAGCGGGATGGAATTCGCCACAAGGCGCTTGCGATAAAACAAAGCGAAGGCGAATAACATGCAAATCTTTTTTTTTTAATAAGTATGAAAATTTTTAGCTTTGTGACTTTTTTAAATTATGGTTCACTAAAGAATATAAAATTGTATTTGGATAAAAATTATAAAAAATGTACATTAATTCTTTATATTTTTACAATAGAAATTGCTGTAAAAATACAGGAATATTCGGATTTTTTTTTCTATCGAGCGAAGTTAAAAAACTTGCTGTTACAACCTTTTGGTTCACTAAAGATATCCTGTAGATTGAAAATCTAGAACATCCCCTATACTTATTTATAACTTTTCACAGGTGTGCATCAATTCGAAAGTACAGATGACCCGGGTTGGTGTTCTGTGTCCCGGGGAGTAGCCTCTTAATTTGAACTTTGATGTGATGCTAACCTCCAAAAAGAGAATTTAATAATGTAGATAATATGGAAGATAAGTATTATTATTAGCTTCTTGTAGGTAAAGGTGGTACACTGCCAAAAATATTGGTTTTAGTGGTACCTGAAAAAAAAAAGTTTGAGAACCCTTGGTTTAACCGATTTGTATCTTAAATAGCAATTTCATTGTCTAATATATTTTTTAACATTGTATGCATTATGTACCTACTAATTAAATACATTATCTAATTGCTTAGATTTAAGTGCAAATAACTTAATTACACAAATAGGTACGTACAATCACGCTGTATCCTGATATTTGGGGTGAGCAGAGTAAACGGTGTTGTGCTGCAAGTGCTAAATTAAAGCACAACGCCGAGCGCCGCGTTTAGCATATTATCAGGACTAGACAACTATATAGATTTCCCTACTGCATGACTAAGGACCGTGCCAAGGTGAGAAGTGGCTACACGGTCGCTCTTTAGTGCAGCATCTTGTCCCTTAGTCGCCTGTTATGATACACAAGGGGAGAGATGCAGTGGGCCGCATATTTTCAATTGGTATCAAATCATCTCTCCTCCGCAGAACTGGTAAACTCTGGAACGCCCCTGCCCACATATTTCCCCCCTAGTGTAGTCTCGGGTCATTCAAGAGAGGCGTGAATAGACACCTGTGAGGCCGGCATGGCATTCGCAACCCCCGCGTACGACCGAATGTACATGGGCGTCGTTAGGCACCTTATGGGTGGCTAGGCGCCAGATGTCGCGTTTTCTATAAAAAATTAAATGTTGAACATTAATTATCATTTATTAAAAAAAAAAACATTTTAATTTGTAAACGTGTCAGCATAATCTGATACCACTTTTCTTCTTTTAATATTTTAGCCGTTTCGAAAAGGGCTTTTAAAAATAAAAAAAGCCCCAGTTGCACTCCGGGAGTGCCGGCCGAAGTGAAAACTTTTTGTATTTCCGAAAATAATTCTTATGTGGTTATAAAAAAAACTAAACACCCTAAAAAAATTTAAACATCGTAACATTGCTTAAAAAATAAAACAAAAGAAAAAAAAACAAAACAAATTTTGAGGGATTCGAACACATGGTCAAAAAATACAAATCCTACACACGACCAAACGAATATCGGATTCCCTTGATTCGCTTTTGGCTTTACTGTCACTGAGAGAGGAACCGAATTGATCCCGAGCCACTCGTAACTTAACCCTTAATGCAATGACTTAAGTCATTAAGGTTACATTTTAAATAATAAAAATAAATCTGTCGCTTTTTAGAGATCTGACGCGAGTTTAACATTTTTTACCTACCTAAAAAGTGCCAAGCGCCGCTAAAGAAGTTTTCACTTCAAAAAAACATTCTCCTTTCAGATCAACTGATTTTCAAAGAGTTTGTATTACGTCGCGGAGCGCAGCGACGTAATACAAACTCTTTGCTGATTTTAGACAAAATTGTTTCAGAATTTTTTTTCAGCTTTTAGTCCTATTGACGGCGACTTTTGTATAAAGATTCAACTTTTCATAGATTTCTTAAGGGGGGGGGGGGGGTACTAGGCAAAAGCACTTCGTATTTCCCCAACCATACCCATATTTCAAGTAGTTTAACTATAATTTATATGCCTATAGTGGGGTAAAGATTCAAGGTATAATGTGATTACGTTATTTTTAATTTAATTTTATAAATTCCCTTAAAAATATGTGGTTGAAAAGTGGTAAAATCGTTCAAAAATGCCTTTGCTATTTCCCTCGCCATTTTTTACAAATGCACCTAATACGAAAAATGCACCAATGAGCTTAGAGTCAATAAGACTAAGAATCATCTAAATAAATTCAAACGCTTACAGAATAAATGGTTTTTCACTGAACTATCTTTGAACATTCTAAATTTTGGGCCGTTGCCGTGCGCGAGCGTTTTTCGTATGGACGTATTTGTAACGAGAGTAGCAAATGCATTTTCGAACGTTTTCACCACTTTTCACCCACTTATTTTTCAGAGAATTTACAAGATTATATTACAATAATCTATCACACATTATACCTTGAATCTTTACCTAACTATAAACATATAAATTATAGTTATATCTATTTAAATATGGCTATAGTTAGGATAATATGATGTGATGTTTTGCCTAGTACCCCCCCCCCCCCCCCCCCCCCCCTTAAGTACGTAGATACGAAATCTTCAAAATGTTCCATTATTTCTGCTTACTTAAGACTTATATACCTACCTATCACTAACCCCTATTTGAAAATAATCTTCAGTTAAGTGCCCTTTCACACAAGTAGATAAGCGACGTTTATTTTCGTAACAGTGTTGCCAGTGAAGTTTGACTTAACTGCTGCACAATGTTTGGTTTAAGCCGGTTTTACATTTATGGCAATTCATCGTGAAAGCGTTGTCGCGACATTTTTTCCTTGACTATTTTCTTGAACTTCGGTCGACAAGATATTTCAAATAATTGTGGGACTCGTCATACTACTTGAAACAATATACATACCGCACGCTGTATCCCGACGGTCGGGGTAAGCAGAGTAATCGGTGTTGTGCTTCAAGGTCTCCGGTAAAATACAGCACAACACCGACCACCACGTTTAGGAATGCATTAATTAGGACAAGATAACTATCACGCAACAAGTAAGGCACAAAGACCTACCTGCTGCTGCATGACTCGGTGGAAGGACCATGTCAAGGTGAGAGGTGGCTATGCTGTCGCCTTTTATCACGGCACCTTGTCTTTTTCCCTTAGTTGCCTTTTACGACATGCACGGGGAGAGATACAGTGGGACTATAATAGTCAAAAACACTATAATAAAAAAATGGGACTATAATAAAAAAACAATTATGTTAAAATAATAATTATTTTAACATATTTTTTTTTTGTTACTAAATGTTGAAAATTTAATAAAGAAATAAATGAATTGTCCGAAGAATAGATACATTACCTACTAGTCTACGCCTACATATTAATATAACTCTCCGATATAATCCCCAAGTACAGTCTCGGGTCCTTTAAGAGGGGCGTGAATAGGCACCTATCAGACCGGCATAGCATTTGCAACCACCGCATACGAGTAAATGTCCATGGGCGTCGTTAGACACCTTATGAATAAAAAAAACATCCCAATGCCTTGTCGTATTAAGCTATTGTGCCTTGTGAATTGGCGATCAATAAAGGATATTTTTTATTCCTCAAGAATGAAAGTCCACTTTTCAGACAGTTTTCACGCAGACGACTGAACTTACGTAGTTAAAATATAAAATGGTCTTCACTGTCTGGTGCACGCCATTATACTAATGGCGGAATTCGGTGATTGGTTAACTGTGGAATATAGAGGAAAAGCGTTCTTGTATCAATGGCCCTTGAAATAAAAACCAAATTATTTTCTTCCAATACAGAAGCAGGACGGATGTCGGAATGGGCCCTTTCCCCGCGGCCGTCTCGACCCCGCCGACTGACTCCCGCCGAGTCGTCATGCGGTCCTTTCAAATTTGGCCCAATTTACTTTGGGGACTCTTCACCGCGAAGTACAACTCGACGCGAGGACATCTTAAAGCAAGTCAACTGGACCCCAGTACTACTGAGCGCGACACCCCCTGGGGTACGAGCTGTATGCAGCGAGTCGCACGCACAATAGGGGCTTTATTTTTTGCATGAGCCCAAGTTTAATTTATGAGGTTCGGGTTGCAATGTTATTATGAGTAGCTCGTGGATAAGTGGTAACGGCCTTGCTTATTAACCGGAAGGTCGCGCGTTCAGTGCCTATTGGCGTAAACCACTTTATTTTTCTTTCCGAGGTTGATAAGTGAATTTCTTGAACATGAGTTGCTCCATGGTTCGCATTCCATGTAAAATTATAGTAGGTATCTTAATATCATCAATCAATCAATACTAATAATAAATCTGTAAGGGATGGTCATGGAGTAAGTTGCTTTATTTTTTGAGATATTGGGTTTGTAGACTCTGTGTATGATACTAAAACTAAATTTACGATTTTTAGAAATCATTTCTGTATGTATGTATGTTCCACCATAACTCTTAAACCGATCATCTGAATTCGATGAAACTTTGTAAAAGTACATTTACCTACACGGGACACAGGATAGGCTAAATAAAATTCACTTCCGGTTACGCTAAGATGTGGCTCCCATACAAACCGATATTATGTTCCGTAGGCGCCGTAGTACTATAGGTATTTACCGAGCGGGCGGCCGGCAGCTGGCGGCGGCGGCGGCGCGGAGGAGGCGCGGTGAGCGGGCGGCGAGCGAACTGAATAGCCGCAATATGATAGAATGGATCTCTGTTCCTCTTTCACGCAAAAACTACTGAACAGATTTTGATGAGCATTTACAGTACATCAAAATAACATATAGGCTATAATTAACATCTAGGCAGCAGCGGGGCGAGGCGAATATGTATGTATGAATTTCCTCCATAAAATTTAAGCCGATCATCTAAATTTGATTAAAATTAGTATACGCACATGAGACACACGATAGGCTAAATAAAATTCAGTTCCGGTTACGGTAATAGGTGGAATATTTTAATTAGTTAGGTATCTAAAGTATTTGGTTTATTTTAACTGAAGTTTCTTATTTTAATATGGATAGCTTTTTCCCGCGGATTCATTCGCGTGAAATTCGTATTTCAAAAGAAGAAAGTAACTTAGGGCAGGGCCGCAGGGTGAACTGGATTCAGATAAACAATAAAAAATCTCAAAGAAAGTAAGTAACATACTAAAGGCGAGGCCGAATGCCGAGCTGCGTTCAGGAAGAGTATAAACCTTTTCGAAAAAAGTAAGTAACAAAGGGCGAGGCCGAAGGCCGAGCTGCGTTCAGGAAGACAATAACCTTTTCGAAGAAAGTAAGTAACAGAGGGCGAGGCCGAAGGCCGAGCTGCGTTCAGGAAGACCATAAACCTTCTCGAAGGGAAGCATTGACGTGGCACCAAGTTCATCCGGTGTTATGGGCTGACATCACGGATGTTGTAGGTGATGTAGCCAACCGTGTCAGTTTCCAGAAAAAAAAGTAAGTCAATAAGGGCGTGGCCGAACGCGGAGCTGTATCCTGGAAGACGCTGACAGTAAGTAACTATAGGCGATAGTTACATACTTTCTTCAAGACGGTTTATAGTCTTCCTGAACGCAGCTCGGCCTTCGGCCTCGCCCTCAATTACTTGATTTCTTCGAGAAGGTGTATGGTCTTCCTGAACACAGCTCGGCCTTCGGCCTCGCCCTCTGTTACTTACTTTCTTCGAAAAGGTTATCGTCTTCCTGAACGCAGTTCGACCTTCGGCCTCGCCCTCAGTTACTTACTTTCATCGAGAAAGTTTAGTCTTCCTGAACGCAGCTCGGCCTTCGGCCTCGCCCTTAGTTACTTACTTTCTTCGAGAAGGTTTATGGTCTTCCTGAACGCAGCTCGGCCTTCGGCCTCGCCCTCTGTTACTTACTTTCTTCGAAAAGGTTACCGTCTTCCTGATCGCAGCTCGGCCTTCGGCCTCGCCCTCAGTTACTTACTTTCATCGAGAAAGTTTAGTCTTCCTGAACGCAGCTCGGCCTTCGGCCTCGCCCTTAGTTACTTACTTTCTTCGAGAAGGTTTATGGTCTTCCTGAACGCAGCTCGGCCTTGGGCCTCGCCCTCTGTTACTTACTTTCTTCGAGAAGGTTTATTGTCTTCCAGAATGCAGCTCAGCCTGAAGCCACGCCGTTAGATACTTACTTTAGTTGAGAAGGTTTATTGTTTAGCTAAACGCAGATCGGCCTTAGTTACTTACTTTCTTCCTTTGAAATACGAATTTCACGCGAGCGAAGCCGCGGGCAAAAGCTAGTTTTATATATTTTTTGAAAATTATACTACGAGTACATTGTATTATGTTTAATGTACGAACATATTAAGTTGATACAAATTACGTAGGTATTAAAGTTTGAAAAAGGCTCTTTACACACACTTACTCGTATATAATAAGTATAAGTCTTTGTAGTCACTAAAATACTTGTATCAATATGTAACTAAGCTGTATAATCTATATAATTTTTTTTCAACAATGTAACGATATTTCGTTGCATAATGCACCTATCAATGAATTTAGTTCGATACCTAAAGCAGGGGGTTTCAACCGGTGTGCCGCGGCATACTGGTGTGCCGCGAGTGGCATCCAGGTGTGCCGCGAATTCTAAGTAACTCATTCAAACTGTGTTTGAAAACCGCGGAAGAAAAGAGCAAGCATAATTTTTCGTCTATCTATATACATAGATAGATTATCCACAATGACATTTTCTGACTGATTTGTTTGAACACCTCAAGAAATTAAATGAGAGTTCGCAGGGAAGGGAGTTCGAAGGGCATTTTGACATCCTCAGTTAAAATGAGAGTTTTCACTGATAAATACTTTTAATACGTAAGTAAGTACGCTACATTACGTAAGTACGAAGTCGCCAATTTCTTCGTCTTTAGTTTCTAAATTTTATATGCTTTCTTTGTGAATATAAATGTGGTGTGCCGTGAAATTTTCGTAAATGAAAAAGTGTGCCAGTTAATAAAAAAGCCGCCAAGTGCGAGTTGGACTCGAGCACCGAGGGTTCCGTACCATCACACAATATATTTGTATTATGTATGTATACAAAAATTATTGTGTTTTGGAAAATCACGAAACGCCTTTCTAAATAAAAACTACATATATACAGTAATGGTTTGACTGTTAGGCACTCTTGTAGTTGAAATATACAAAAAAAATTGTTTTTATATGACATAACTCCTAATTTACTATTTTAGGATTTATCCTTGGGAGTAGAGTATTTATTAAACAACCAAAAAATGAAGATACAATAAAAATTAAACTAATTATCTAAGCTAAACTAATATAAAATATAACTAAGTTAAAAACTAAAATTAACCTAAAATTAAAACTAACCTAAAAAATATAAAATATTTCGTCCAGCCCGTCCTCCGTGTCCTGTCCGCGAAGCGAGCCCATTACACCTGCTGCATTCCCACGCTGGATCGCCAGGCTGACTCTCTGCCTGAAGTATTCACCAGCGCGTTTGTCATTTGCTTTTTCTATTAATTTTTTTGATAAGTTGCCAATAAATTTCTTTGTATCGCCGCACCACGGATCCTTTACTTGTGCTGTGAGAACTTGCTTTTTGCCAAATTTCATTATGCTAGCTTAGTCAACGGGAAGTACTCTATATGTTTTGATTTGATTTGCCAGTAGCAAAAAAATGTGACTTCAATGCTGTATCTAGGGATTGCGTTGACTAAACTAATAGCTTAAATTTTTTACACCGGAGAACAAAGTGATCCTATAAGGGTTCCGTTTTTTTCCTCGTTTGAGGTACGGAACCCTAAAAATTAGAAAATCGGTCAGGTATCTGTCTGTCCGTCCGTTCGTCCATGTTTCAGCCAATAATGATATGTACCTATATGATGTGATTGGGGTTACTTTCTTTGAGAGAGTAGGTATACATATTTCATTTACGTGAACTCAGCTCGGCCTTCCACCTTGCTCTTCATGACTACATATTTGTGCTTCAATCAGATTTACTATTAAACCAATTTCACGCGAGCGGAGCCACGTGCACAGCTAGTAATAAAATAAAACGCTACGTGTCGTCTGTGTGTATGTTGACTGGAAGAAATATCCGTAAGGGATAAGTCCACATTTTTTTTATTCATACTGACACGGTTGGCTACATCACCTACAACATCCGTGATGTCAGCCCATAACACCGGGTGAACTTTGTGCCACGTCAGTGCTTCCCTTTGGTCGTGACGGCTACACTGAACTGGACGGAAAACACAAACTATATTTACGCCTCATATAAATTATACAATACGAGTATGGTGCTTGTTTATTTCTGTAAAATGTTTTTTTGGAGCAATAGAGTATTTCTAACTATCTATCTAACTCGAGAACAACTGAAAGGAATTAGATTGGTTATTTTATATGTACATTCAACTTGGTAATTCCTAACTGATATAGGTTATTTCTTATAGTGCTAAATGAATTTCACAATATGTAAGAAAAGTTTCCCAAAAGTCTGCAGTGATCTGCCTGAACCCGGCATAAAGTGCCAGCACATAAATGATTACATATGTATACATAACCTACATATGTATACAGAACAAAACAGAACAGAACTAATTAAAATGTTTTTATGGAATCTGACAAGGTTGGCTACATTACATCACCTACTACACTCTTGATGTAGTAGCCCATAGTACCTTAGTGAACTAGGTGTCATGTCAGTGCTTCCCTTTGCTTATGAAATATTTAATAAAATATATAAAAATAAGAAATATTTTCATAGCCGCTTCGCAATCGACGTAGCGGTGCTACCAATTACCAACCCTACCACCTACTAAGATAAGGTAAGCGACAGTTTTCCACTCCACCTAATAGAATAACCCGTCTAAGTTACAACCGCGCCCGGGTGTGCTTCACTTTCCGACCGGACGTCTATCCGTAGCACCACCAATTATTGAGTGTAGCCACAGGTCAGAAGTATTATGGTCCAACTAAAAAAAAATTTATATCTACTACTTCCAATCACTATGAAAATGCACCATAGAAATACCATATTGCTTCAAAAACATTTCAGAAACGACCACGATTTACTAATTTAGACTTATCATATAATATTTTTTTTTAAAAAAAATATGCATATTTACATGAGAGCTCTCTTTCACATTATGTATATAAAAAATATTCAGGGGGCACATTTTAGCCACATAGCAAGAAACCGTTTCACCCGGTCTAGGGGTGACGCGGGCTACCGGCTGAGGGATGACGGTCGCCGATCGCTGTTCTGTGATGTTAGCTTAATTGTTTTGCTATAAATTGACTCCTAAACTATTTATATAGCGGTAGCTGGTCGGCGCGGTTTCGCAAGTTCCAATACGGCCGAACGTGCATAAATGAGTTTTTAATGAAAACCTTACCTAACCTACACCTGCTGCTTCACCATACGTAAATCGGACCGAATTGTTAGAATGAAGTTTTTGAAATAAAGAAATAACGAGCAAAAACAGTATTTTTGGATAGGGGCTAGGGGTTGACGCTTTTGAGCAATGGTTGCATTGTACGTTCTAAAAACAATACCGGCCCATCTGGACCCAGCCTTAACATGTGTGGCAGTGCTCTTCGACTATACCACGGAAAAAAATAGTAGAGGAGTTAGTCTAAGTAGACAGGGTACGTGTTTTTCACCAACTGGGTGGTTTCACCATCGTATCGTGTGGGGCCGGTACTTTAAAATAATAGCCCAACTGCATCTCTCCCCGTGCATGTCGTAAAAGGCGACTAAGGGATAAGGACAAGATGCCGTGCTAAAGGGCGACAGGCTTGCCACCTCTCACCTTGGCACGGTACTTCCACCGAGTCATGCAGCAGGTAAGGGGTCTTCGTGCCTTACTTGCTGCTTGATCGATTGAATCTTGTTCGAATATTTTGCGAAACGTGGTGGTCGGTGTTGTGCTGTAATTAACCAGAGTTCTTGCAGCACAACACCGATTACTCTGCTTACTCCGATTGTCGGGATTCAACGTGTGTGATATGTATGTATGTACGTTTTAAAGTTAACATTGGACGCAGTAGATCTTACAAAAGACCATATATTTTTATAGCATCACACTAAACGTGCTCTCTAGAGAACCAGATAGTTTTGGTGTGATTAGTGGAGAAAAGTTGTGCCTCCCGCTACTCCCCGCACTGACTGTTTTACTAGAAATTAGATGGGATGCTGCAACTTCTCTCTACTAACTTCCTCCGTTAGCCTACTACGAATGTTGACGTCGAGTCGTCGTCGTCGGCGCCGCCGCTCCGCCGCGCCGCCGCGCCGCCGTCGTAGCGAATTACTTTTTTGCGATGCGAAATGTTTAACAATTTAGAGAAAATAAATTGTTATTGAACTGATATCTTATCAAAATTAACGATTTCACTATTAAACCAAATGCAGATAATTTAAATAGGCAGATCGGTAAGTATTCATGTTTATGCTGTTAATAATGATTCTCTTGTGAGCGGTAGTACCTATGGGTAATTTTATTTGTAAGTTACTATAATTTCCAGTGAAAAAAAATTCCAGTGAAGTTTCTTGTCAGTTCTTCTTCGCTGTGATAATCAAATTGGCGGAATGTTACAATGTACATTATGTATGACAAATCTGAGCGCAGCGTACTATCAAGAGATGATAAATAAACAATAAATAATAACACTTATATAAGGTACTAATAAAACATTGTGACTTGCGATGTTGGTTAGAACGGAGAAGTTGACAGGACACACGACTTTGCTACCACATTTTAAGAGCAGTCAACTCTTTAAAATAATTCTTTGAATAGTACATACACAAATGGTTGGATTTGCTAACTAAAAAAAATATGTTGACTATAAATATCTAAGTATTAAACCAAAGCTCTCGATACTACTAATAGATACTAAAGATACAAAAGCCTAAGCGCGCCGCGAGTGTAGGACTACGATAAATCGTCGTGTCGTTAATACCAATAAAATAATACAATAATCGAAAACTCGTAAAAACTTCACCAGTTACTTAATACTAAATAAATTTGGTTCAAAATTCTACCACTTTATTCACGGTACTTTTCCTATGTGGCTCGATGTTTCAGGCCAAACGGATGGTCCTTTCTCACGAGAATATACTTAAAACCCATACCGAATAAATAGTTTAGTACCTATCTAAGTACTAAGTGCTTGGAAATGTAGTCAATCCCTGCGATCATATTATTATCTCCCGAAGAAGAACCATATTGTTAATAACCATATCATACCTACCTACTAGAATCTACAATGACAACAAATGACGCGTACTTAGACCATAAATATATATTTACAGGTATAATATTATAATGTTCTAACACAAAACTGCGGTGAACATTGCATCCTCCCTCGCATCCTCAAGTAACTCGTAAGACGAATATCAACAGCAAACGTTATCTAAATGCGTACACCACATAATAGGGTACAACAATTTCTAAAACCGTCACACACAATCCAGGTACCTACTTCGGCCCCTCTCCGAGAAATAACCAACAATTTACACAATTGTTTGATTTATGAACTTTTCGCGTCGAGTTGGCTCGCTTCGGGTCGGCGGTGGCGGCTTGGACCCTGCGACAAATAGTACCCGGGGTCGAATATGTTCGAAGTGAATCGTCAAGGCGGGGAACTGGCTCCGCGGTGACTCGCCGAAGGCGGCTTGTCTGGCGACGTATCGGCGGTGCGGAATAGTCCTAGACCGGGACGGATGTACTGTGTGAGGCCGGTAATTAAAAAAGAATAGACCCACTGCGTCTCTTCCCGTGCGTGTCGTAAAAGTCGACTAAGGGATAAGGACGAGATGCCGTGCTAAAGGGCGACAGGCTTGCCACCTTTCACCTTGGCACGGTCCTTCCACCGGGTTGTTCAGCAGGTGGGTCTTTGTGCCTTACTTGCTGCTTGATAGTTGTCTTATCCGAATACTTTGCTAAACGTGGTGGTCGATGATGTGCTGCAATTTGCTGCAACATGCTGAGTCCTTGCAGCACAACGCGGCTTACTTTGCTTACCCTGATTGTCGGGATACAGCGTGTGTGCTATGTATTGTATGTATGTAGAAGGACGGATGTTTACTGTAATAATGTACCTAATATTAAATTAAAATATATACTAAATAAATATATTACATAATTTTCTTGAAATAAAAAAACAAAGTATTTTCTTCCAATATCTAGGTATGTACAGAAGGACGGATGTTTACTGTAATAATAATGTACCTAATATTTAATTAAAATCAAATAATAAAATATTTTACATAATTTCATATTTATTTGTAGACGTAATCTATATTCAAACTTGTTATATTTGCCCGCAGTTTAAATTATATAGGAGATTGATTACATTTTAAAAGCAGGTTTTTTAAAATCCAGCACTTCCTCAAACGCGATACCCTATTCACAGTTCGATAGTAATTTCCTTAAGTAGGCAACTAAATTGTATAAATTTGTTTGAATAAATTGGTGAGCTCATTAGCGGTTCGATGCGTGTGAAAAATTTATCTTTCCTTAATGCTGATGTAATGCGAGAGAATTCGTTTTAATTACCCTGTTTAAATTAGTGTGCCGTCGAGCTTTGAGGTATTTTGACTATGTAACAGATTTTTTTTTAATAATTATTTATGGATTATCAACATTCCACTACGGTGAAGAAAATCAACTAATTTTATAGTTAGGATTCAGCGCACAGTTCCAAAGCTACCCGTTGGAGGACCTCGTTGAAATCGCATTACACCATGTGCCTGTGGCAACCAAGTGCCAGTACTTATATTCTGTCGTTATGGAAACACGGTCTATTTTTTAGGGTTCCGTACAGGTTTGCCAGACGGTTCAGTTGAAAAAAACCGGACATTTTTCATCAAGGGCCTTTGTTTTTTCAGGTACAAAATTTAAGTTGATTTTATGTACCAAATGAAACCTTTACTTTTGAAAATATATGGGAGATAGAGTAATAAATAAAAGGGTTGAATTGATCGAACTTACTGAAAAATCGAAGAACACAGTAATATTAGTATTAAAATGTTCTAAAAAAGTAGATATTTGCGTTATATGAAGAACAACCGGACGTTTTGGTGTCCGGTTTTTCATTATTTTGGAGACCGGACACAAGCCTCAAAAACCGGACTGTCCGGTCCAAAACCGGACATCTGGCAACCCTGTCCGTACCTAGTAGCAAAAACATGAGTGTAAAGATTGAAGATAAAAAAATGAATAATAAGACTATTCATAATCAAATCAATATCAATACTAATAATAAATAAAAATATGCAAGAATTGATCATGGAGTAAGTTACTTTGTTTCATGAAATATTGCGTTTGTAGACTCTACGTATAATACTATAACTAAATTGACGATTTTTTGAAATATTTTCTGTATGTATGTATGTTCCTCCATAACTCTTAAACCGATCATCCGAATTCGATTAAACTTGGTACAAGCACAATATTTTAACTATACGTGACACAAGATAGGCTTAATAAAATTCAGCTCCGGTTACGCTAAAATGTGGCTCTCATACAAATCCAAAGAGTTTGTATTACGTCGCTGCGCTCCCGTAATACAAACTCTTTGTACAAATCAAATTGTTCCGCGCGCCGTAATAAAGGTCCGCTAGCGGGCTTACTTAATATCTTATTTTTCAATACGAATTTCACGCGAGCGAAGCCGTGGGCAAAAGCTAGTTAATAATAAGACTATTAATTATGCATACTAGTTAAATAAAAGCTTCATCCAGTGTGGGCGTACCAGCTCGGGTGGGTTTATACCACAGAGCATGGAATACCGCGCGCGCCCCCTCCTAGAGACGCCCTAAGCGATAATATTTGAAACCCAATAACCGTACGCAGAGCTGCTAGCGCTTCGTATGTGTGTGTGTGTGTGTGTTAGTATCGACACTACACACAAAGAGGAGCAAGTTAGGCACACGCACAAAACAAATGCACACGCACAACACACACATGTAAGTTATAGGCCACGCCCACAGGCCTCAACGGCGTTGTAGGGAAATCGCGCTCAGGGCGTCTCTAGGAGGGGGCGCGCGCGGTATTCGATGCTCTGTGATTTAGACACTACCACCTAGTAAGTACATGTATATTACGAGTACCTTTCTGTCGGTCTGCAAAAGCGAATTATTTCAGGATGAATGGTTTTCTAGTCCACCTACTAGGTACTTACTCGTTTAATTGCATTTACAGTTAGGAAAGTGTTCTGAATGGGCGTAAAAAATGTATGACGTGAAAGAAGTTTGAAATGTCTCAATTTATGTTCGCAAGCAGGAGGCATAGATCATTATGCGCGTAGTAACTACAGCTGCTTGAGATTTGTTAGTACGGTCAGCACAATCTGTTAGTAGACATTGCTGTAAACGGAAATTGTAGAAAATATTCAAAAGCATAAATACTTGAACATAAAAATAGAAGGTTCATTCTAAATATTGGTCAAATATTTTTTTTTAATCGGACGAGTAAAACTGTAGTTCCCTTCCCTTCTTACCTTACTAGGTGGTAGGATTCATCCCGCCCGGGTTGGTACCACCGCACTGAATGAAACGTCAGTCGAAACGGCAATGTAAATAGTTCGTCTTTTCCGTCCAGTTCAGTGTAGCCGACATGAAATGAAGGGAAGCACTGACATGACACCTAGTTCAGCCGGTGTTATGGGCTGACATCACGGATGCTGTAGGTGATGTAGCCAACCGTGTCAATTTTCATAAAAAAAAGAATATTTTCAGAGACGTTTACGCATTAGAAACTTTACCTCTTTATAATATTATTAGCGTAGATTTGTAGATTAGTAGATTATCGTACCGTGTGAGGCCGGTACTTAAAAAGAATAGCCCCCACTGCATCTCTCCCCATGCATGTCGTAAAATGCGACTAAGGGATTAGGACAAGATGCCGTGCTAAAGGGCGACAGGCTCGCCACCTCTCACCTTGGCACGGTACTTCCACCGAGTCATGCAGCAGGTGGGTCTTCGTGCCTTACTTGCTGCTTGATCGATTGAATCTTGTTCGAATACTTTGCGAAACGTGGTGGTCGGTGTTGTGCTGTAATTTACCAGAGTTCTTGCAGCACAACACCGATTACTCTGCTTACCCCGATTGTCGGGATTCAGCGTGTGTGATATGTATGTATGTATGTAGATTATTATATTAGTAGATTTCTTTCAAATTCGTCGGTAACGTCATATTATACAGGCATGACGATTTTATTACAATTCCTAGATTCTGCACATATGGCACATATAATATAATTTGCAATTAATAAAAAATGTTAACGTTTTTTTTTATTGCTCCCGAACTGGGTGGCTCCGACTGAGGTCGAAGCCAATTTCTCCGCCGAGGAGGTGTCAATCCGGCTTGGAGGTGGACTAATGTTGCTGGGGAAAGGGAAAGACCCGCGATTGGAAGATCCGTGGATTGTAGGAGTGGGGAAAGATGTTTCCGGGGAGCCCGTTCCATAGTTTATATAATTAGGCACGCAAACAAAACATTTCAAAAGTTTGTAGGTAGATAGTTTTAGTTTCAGAAGACATTGATATTTTACTTTTTTTCCAGTTTCGAGTCCAGTTATTAATATAAAAAAAACCACACACACATACATAAAACAAAAATAAATGTGTCTCCCTACCTCATAATTTCAATTGAAAATTATTAAAAAACACAGATATTGTGTTGTGAATCTTAGATGAGAAGAAAAAGAAAAATCAACTGAAATCCTCAATCGCACTACCCCAATCGCTTAATGAAATAAATTTTTTAAGTAATTTTTTTTAGGTTAAAATTAACCTAAAAAAAATTACTTAAAAAATTTAGTTTTAGGTTCGTCTTAGTTTTAATTTTCTAGTTCTTGTGAGCTCTTTCTGTTTATAAAATTTGTATATTCTCTTCCTGTTTAATAAATTTATTTATTATTTATAAAATAAATAAATAAAGTGTATCTACCAATCTCAGCACTTTCCACCCCACTCATTACTTGCGCAACTCGCAGTAACAGCTACGTAGGCAATTTTAATTAATGTTTTGCGCCTTGTAATTGCACTGACACCTGGAACGCGACGCTAGCGCGTAAATTGCTGTTTCTATCAAAACCAGACACTTAATCAAAGCAAAATAGCACTTATTTTATTGCAGCTAAGGTTGATTTAAAGTGGCTGGAGAATAAAAGTATAAAATATTATAATATGTATGAGCATGTTGCAACTAGATTTTTTTTCGCGTCGCCGGAAAATTAGGGCGAAAATTCGACTTCTCCAGTGGTGATTTTGTATGAAATAAAATGACAATACATGCTTATGGTACGAATATTTTTTAACCTATATATTTTTTTATGGACACAAGTCTTTACATCACCTACTACATCCGTGATGTCAGCCCATAACACCTTGGACTAGGTGCCATGTCAGTGCTTCGCTTCGGTCGCGCCGGCTACGCTGAACTGGAAGGAAAACACGAACCGTTTCACATAGCTGTTTCAACCGACCTTTCATTCAGTTCGGTGGTACCAACCCAGGCGGGTTAAACCTTACCATCTAGTAAAATAAGAAGGGAAGGAACCTAAAGTTCTACGTGGAATCCGAACCACAGTCAGCCTCCAACGGTCAAGCGGTCGCCCATCCAATTACGACCGCGCCCAGGTGAGTATATTATGATCACGACCGACAGTCGACCGACCGCACCACTGAGCTACCGAGGCTGACATGAACATAACACAACACAGTCAAAAAAAAATACAGTCGTATTGAGAACCTCCTCCTTTTTTTGAAGTCGGTTAAAAAGGCAAATAAACGATAGAAATGTATGTACATATACAAAATGGGATTATAATGGGCGCAGCCGAACAAAGAGTTGTGGACGTAATAAAGACAAAAACATAAATTCATTCAAGGAGTTGTGGACACAGTAAAGACAAAAAATATATATTTTGTTTTCTCATCTATCGTGCGAGATTATTGTATTATTCTAAAACGTTCAAATTTTGAAATAAGAATAAAAGACCCAAAAAAAAGAGCATTAATTCAGACAAACTAGAGAAGTGTTTACAAACTCAGGCTCATCGCACATTGCTGCTCTCGAAGCGTTTTCCAAGATCGAGCGAGACATATTCTCTATCAGCCAAGTCGTATACGATATAAATACGATCGAGCAACCATTACAATGCGATTCTGTTGCGACTATAAGAAAGAAAAAATTTTTTTTCTGGAAGCCGATGGTTAGAGTAATGTAGAAATAGCGCCTTTTCTCGATGTAAATTGAGTGACATGGAGTGACAATTTTTTTTATATTTTTTACCCGACTACGGCGAAGCCAAAAAAGGAAGGGTTATGAGTTTGGCGTGTATGTATGTATGTATGTATGTATGTGACTATCTATATTCCACTCTACAGCCTAAAGTACTGGGCCGATTTGAATAATTCTTGTGCTATTGGATTTGTCTTATTCACGGGAGTGTCATAGGCTATATAACAATTTTCAAAATTCAAAATGGCGGACGCACGGCCTGAAAATGTCAAATTAGTTTTTCAAAATATATTGAGTGGGGTATCAAATTAAAGATAATTAAATTACGATTCCGAAAATATACTTTGCTATCTATTAAACTTATGTGTACAGAGAAATAGAGCAAAATGTGTGGCGCATGTATGAATAGCGATTATTCGCGATGAAGCGTGGTCGCCCGCGCACCGCGCCGCGCGCCCCCGCATACACCAATGACGCGCGACGACGACACGCGACGACGCGACGCGAAGAAGCGACATGGTATTGTTGGTAATATACCTACATACTTACTCACTGATCTACCGCAAATTTTATATAAATATATAATATTATTATTAGATACAGTACTATGCTAAAATAAATTGGTATTAAATGTCCATGTACCTAGTGTAAGCATAATATGTAGCGTAGGTGTACCGTATGGGGTCGGTACTTAAAAAGAATAGCCCCACTGCATCTCTCCCCGATGACCGCCCGACTGTTGGAGGCTGACCGTGGTTCGGATACCACGTTAAACTGTAGGTCCCTTCCCTTCTTACCTTACTAGGTGGTAGGGTTTATCCCGCCCGGTTTGGTACCACCGCACTGAGCGAAACGTCGGTCGAAACGGCTATGTAAATAGTTCGTGTTTTCCGTCCAGTTCAGTGTAGCCGGCGCGAAATGAAGGGAAGCACTGACATGGCACCCGGTGTTATGGGCTGACATCACGGATGTTGTAGGTGATGTAACCAACCGTGTCAAGTTTCCATAAAAAAAAAGGTAGGTACATTAAATATGCCTAATACCTACAGTATTTTCGGATGCAAGTTACCCTTCAGCTAAGCGGGATATTGTGGAAGAGAAGAACCGCCGATTGCGGAAAAGTATTCCCAATTTTCTGGGTGCAGTTTTAGCCCTAGACTCGATTAGTTGCCGGAAACCTACGTCTTTGGAAATGGCGGTGCCCAGGAGGTTCAGGTGCTTCCAGACAGGTATGACGCTGACTTACGCGTGGGCGTAGCATTCAGGGGGCAACATATCATTGTTATGCATACGAGAGTACGGAACACGGGTTCTACACCAGTTACCCTTCAACTAGGCGGGATGTGGATGAGAAGAGGCGAAGACTTGTGTCTGAACTTGAGCAAACACTCGGCTCTATTTCCGAATGGGCCGTAGCAAGTTGGTCAAGTTAAATACCTCCAAGATACAAGTTTGCGCGTTCAGTGCGAAGAGAGCGGCGCTCACACCAGCTCCTTCCTACCAAGGCACGTCACTTAAATTTTGCGACCACCTCGGGGTCCTCCGAGTCGAATTTTCGTACGATCTAAACCTCCCGCGTGACATCGAGGGCAAGGCCGTATAAATCGCGATTCGGTCCTGCTTGGGGTACTGCTAGCACCTATGGGATGGCTCAGTCAAATACCAGCTGGCGCCTCTGGACTCGATCCAGCGTCGAGCCGTGCGAATAGTAGGTGACTCCCAAATGTCCCGCGATCTAAAACCACTGCAACTCCGTAGGAATACATAGCTAAATCAGAGCCTGTTGAGATACAAACAGAGAGAAATATTTTCCCTCAAGTACAGTCTCGGGTCCTTCAACCTGGGCACCTGTCAGGCCGGCATGGCATTCGCAGCCTCCGCGTGCTACAGAATGTCCATGGGCATCGCTAGACACCTTATGGGTGGCTCGGCGCCACATGTCGCGCTTACTATAAAAATAATATCAGTAGCTTTGGCCTCGCCTTAGTGGCTTACCTGCTTCGAGTGAGTACATTATTCAACTATGTACAACCTGAAAACGCCCTCGGTCTTCGGCCTTGAACTGATTGGTTTACTTACTTCCCGAATCCGCTTCACCCCAGCCAGATATATTTACTTACATAGACAAAGAAAATCGTGTACTTACACAGCTCAGTCTTCGGTCTTGCTCTGACTGACTTTTCATTTTACTTCAAGACTATACATCGTTCAACTATACATAATTTGTATATATATGTAGGTACTCACTCATGCGCTATTTGCAGAAAACTTTAGTTTCAAATAGAGATCACGACAAATAAACGGACGGATAGTATCAATTTTGTACCGTGTGGGGCCGGTACTTATATAAAAGAATAGCCCCACTGTATCTCTCCCCGTGTATGTCGTAAAAGGCGACTAAGGGATATGACTTCCTTCTTATATTACTAGGTGGTAGGGTTTAACCCGCCCGTGTTGGTACCACCGCAACGCACTGAATGAAAGGTCGGTAGAAACGGCTATATATTTAGTGTAGTCGGTACGACCGAAGGGAAGCACTGACGTGGCACCAAGTTCACCCGGTGTTATGGGCTGACATCACGGATGTTTTAGCCTGTAGGTGATGTGTCAGATTCCATAAAAAAATCAATATACGAGTTACATACAACATTTAAAGTATGCAAACAGTTTTTAAAAAGCCTAAAATAAAAAAAAAGTTATAAAAAACTAAAACCCGACTACGTAAAAGCTAATTATGAAAATCGTTTAAATAAAAAAAAATAGTTATAAAAAACTAAAACCCGGCTACGAAAAAGCAAATTATGAAAATAGTTTAACTATAACTAAAAATAACAAAATAATGTTTTCTATATAATTTATCAGATACAGCAATTCTCTTTTTTTATATTGATTTTACCTTAGCACTAACTTTATAAATTTTGATAAATTTATTATTTTTAACGTTCTAAATATAGAGCCGTGGTCGGGCGTTCTTCGTTCAACAAGACAATTGAGACCGTCGTTGTGCATTACAGCCGTTGACGTTCGGTATGTACCTATGTATCTACTTATAATAATTTTAGATTGGCACTGACTGATCTTACAAAAAGATGCCAGTATGACACAATGGCGATGGCCGTCCTAAGTTCCGCGCTCTAATAATGCACGACGACGGCCTCACTTGTCTTGTTGAACGAAGAACGCCCGACCACGGCTCTATATTTAGAACGTTAAAAATAATAAATTTATCAAAATTTATAGAGTTAGTGCTAAGGTAAAATCAATATAAAAAAAGAGAATTGCTGTATCTGATAAATTATATAGAAAACATTATTTTGTTATTTTTAGTTATAGTTAAACTATTTTCATAATTTGCTTTTTCGTAGCCGGGTTTTAGTTTTTTATAACTATTTTTTTTTATTTAAACGATTTTCATAATTAGCTTTTACGTAGTCGGGTTTTAGTTTTTTATAACTTTTTTTTAATGTATCAAAACCGCTATACTCCACGCAAGGTATATAAACAAATTGCAAGTTAAACACTTTAATAAAATTAATCAAAGTATGATAACTTTCCAAGTGACGGTTTTACCCAAGAAAATTAAAGAAACAAAAAAAAATACACAACCAAACATTTTAAAAACACAAAAGTAAATTTTACACTGATCGCAAAAAAAAATATTGAAAAATAACACAGAGATTTTTTTTTTAAATAATAAAACCTAATAAAAATAATAATACGTTATAATAATAACCAACGACCACCTTGAGAGGCTCTCGCTAAGTGGTTGGGTCAAGGGCCAGATCCAGAAAGCAGCCCTGCTCGACACTGCGCGCATAGTCCGGAGGTTTCTTTCTTTGGGACCCGACCATCGTTAGCCTGGGTTCGCCCCGATTTTTATATTAATTTTAGATTTTAAGTGTTTGTAAATGCGTAAAATTTATATAAGAAAAACGTGTAAATAAGGATATAAATATACATGTACATATCTACAACAGTGAAAATAACAATAACACATATTACACTCTTCTATTAATTTTACTCGAAATATGACTCGATTCTCAGTTTGTGCTACAGAATTCGCCCTCAGTTTTCCTGGTGAAATGGCGGCGCATTTAAACGTAATTTATCGTAGTAGCATAAAGCAGTCGGGTGAGCTGTCTGTAAATCGTAGATATATTCGAATGATTTAGTAAGATTATGATTATTGCCGTCTTGTGTAGCGGCGGGGAGGGAGATATTTATAATGGGGATGTGGTGTGTCGATAGCAATGACTTTCAATCAGATGTCACATTAAATTAAGTATTTTATTTTTATTTGCTGCAGTGTTCGGAAATTATGATAATTTTGTTCGTTATTTAAATGTTGATAAATTATAAATTAGAATTAATTAATTATGCTGAATATATTTAAATTAGTGTAACATTAATTTTGACTGACTTGTATAATACGTGATATACCAATAATTGTCTTTATTATATTGTAGGTAATTGCAAAGATAATTGCTACATTTGTTATGCATTCTGAAAAAAAATATATATATATTTTTTGGAAAATCGCAGGTTTCTAAAAATTATTTCTAAATGATTTTACACCGTCTTGGAGTGAGCGTCAAGTAAAAAAGTTATTTTCAAAATTCGTACTTGTTATCAATAAATTAAGTGACAACCAAAATCAGGTTGATTACGACCGAATGATTTAACACTATTCAAGTTTTCGGTGTTCCTCGAAAAGTTGGTAACATTAATAAGTGATCGAGTATTTTGTTAGTTCTTTTTTAACATTTTGGTGTCTAATCCTTTGGATGACAAGGCTTTACTGCTAGATAAAGTAGGCCTTTGAACTGGTTACGCCCGTCGCCTCTACCAACATCGGGCCTAGCCTTCTCATGAATAGCTTTGCATCAGAACCTATGGTTTCGACCCAAACGCGACAAATAAATAATATGAAATCAAATCAAAATCAAAGAAGTGTTTATTGGTCAGGCATATAGAGATACATATAGATACATTACAGGTGCTTTATACATTTAAAAAAATATGTAAAAATTTATTGCGTATGCAGTTAAGTATAAAGGAGAAACTAATTTAAAATTCGAAAATGATTCTGTTGAAAAGTTCACAATTTTCATACACATCGATAACTCCTTCCTATTCAACACGTCACTATGTTGTGTATTTCTGTATTCCGCGGTCGCGCGTAGCAGCTGCTCCAATTTGTTCCGAGCAATAGCGACAGCTTGTCACTAGTCGCTAGTAGCTTGTCGCATCTGATTCCTTTATCCACGGCGTTTCGAATGACCTATTTCATCAACGTTGTTTTGACTGTGAAACATGTTCCGTTTACGTTTCCGCCGTTTCTAGCTTTTCCGCTTTCGTTGTATTTTGAAATGAATGACTAAATAAAAATATTGTTAACAAAAAGAATTTACAAAGAGCGGACCTAATGCCTTAAGGTACCTATTCTCTTCAAGTACCTAATGCCTGGGATTGTTTTTTAAGTGTTATTAAATTTAGTGTGGTTACTAACTTAATCTCCCTCCTCTACACATGCTGGGTTTATGAAACCCAGTATTTGTAGAGTGCGGACCAATTAAGCAGTCGACAGAGCCATTCACCTCTATTCGCGAAACTACGCTCAGTGAGATGCCATTTCAGTTCAAATTAATAGTCCCGCCGAAATCTTGCAAAATTTCTTAAATTTGATAAAATCTGAAAAGTTACATGCTTGATTTCTACTCGTAGATACTAATTTATGTAAACTCAAGATAAATGTTTGAAATTTACTTAGACTGTTGCGTAATTTACTGAATTCGAATTCGACAAGGTCCAAAAGATCGACAAAACATCCTAACTATTTCTACAAAATCAGAGAAAACAGAACAGTCAAATTGAAAGTTCTCCATTCCGAGAGCCTCGCCCCTCTCAAGCCGACCGATCGAAATAAACAAATTCTCAGAGGGATTTGAATCACTTGTTTGAACTCTTCACCGAATAACTTCATTTATTTTTCCAGTAAATTTACTTAGTCTAATTAGAATTAAACCCTTGGCGCTCGGTTCATTTACCCCGGAGCAAGATTTTAGAGACAATCTGTTTTAATGTAATCGAAGCTGTAGGTTTTTCTCAGAATAATTCAAATTGTATTCGAGAATATTATTTCACACACAAAAGAATGAAATCTACGAAGAACGCGCAATCAATTTAATAAACAACGAGATTCAACGCTACAAGACACATTGAATGTGTGACTTATAATAATGAGCTCAAAGACAAAATTAATATCGCAAGATTGCTCGACGACATTCAAAACAAGAATAATAATATAATAGACAACATTATTAATGTGGTATTTGATTATGCCGTGCAAAACAACAAAGAAACCAAATGAAAAGAGGTAGAGGGGCACTCGAACAAAACATGACGAGGCAAAACGAGCCGAGCACTATGCGAACTCACAGACCATTGGTAACTGAGAGTTAATTGAATAATGTTCTAGTTAAACTTGAAAACTGCTCACGAAAACAATTTGCAAGCTTCAGAAGTGTCAACCGGGAGTTTAATATATTCGAACAAACGTTGTGTGAGGGCATAAATCAGCGGAGGCGTCTGGCACGAGTATTAATATTCGCAACAGATGCTGGCTGTTACAGAGAGGTTGCTTTGTAGCGTAGGTGTCATCGTCGAGGGTTAGATTTCGTAGAAAATGTGCCGTAATTTTTTGTGACGTTAAGACCCAGCATTACCAAAACAATTGTTTTCTTTTTAATGTAATTCGGTATGATTTGCCTTAGTCGGAGGGGCCAAAGCACATACTCCGACCAGCCAATATCACCTCCGAGAAGGTAGGTGCCATACCGGAAACTTCCCTGGAATGCTAGCTATACTGGACTAGAGTGGAACACAACCGAGGCTGCTATGCGGCCATCTTACATACAGTACGGTGGTAGCAACCCAGTCGGCTACAATTTGAGCCTACCACCTAGTAAGGGGCAAGGAAAGGGACCTACAGTTTTACACCGGTTCCGAACAGTGAAGCAGTAGGTATGCACGAAATGTTTTTCGTCAGAAAAAACTCATACGCGCCGAGCGGATTCGAACCTCAGATCTCTCGCATGAGAAGCCGATGCTCAAACCACTCGCCCACCCGCCGCTTGATTGTTTCTCCCGATTTCTCTTATTGATTCACACACACTTGATTAGGTAATTGAAACCATATTGAAACGCATATTTTGTCGTCCGATGGATCTTTCAGGCGGTGTAAGTATTTATTTCTATCTGCTATAGTTTTGTCGTACGTAGACGACAAAAAACGAAAATGATGTACTTAAAATCATTTTCGTCTCATGATTTTTCTGAACAACGCCCCTATTCCCGAACAAAATGTAAGACGTTCATCGAATTCACATTAAACAATAATTGGAAAAAAAAAATCTTGTAATTTCTCCTTGGATTTGACTTTTCACCTTTAGTCAAATACCGAGAAGTTTACTGAAAGTTGTTTTCTTGTAATTTCCAATATACGTTACCTGATGTTGAGTACAAATACCCACATTATAATATCGCCTAACTATTTGTCAACGAACTTCACAAAATATGAACGTTTTTAGAGTTCCGTATCCGGCACGGGACCCTATTACTAAGCCTCCGCCGTCTGTCTGTCTGTCTGTCCGTCCGTCCGTCTGTCTGTCCGACCGTCTGTCCGGGGATCGTCTGTCGGAATTTTTTATGAAATTATTATATTATATTATAAAAATTTAACAATTTTTGTATAATGTCCTATAGATTCCTCAAACGTTCATTACCCAGTACCCACGCATCGCCTAGTGGCAATTGCTAGCTTCTCATCTCTAAAATACGATGCCCAACAGCCACGCAATCCTCATGATAATAATTTAAGCGCAGCACTTACGCTTGTTCAGCATCATACGTTATAGCGTCTAACGCCTTGTTAACATACCTGAGCTAGCGGCTAGCGGCCCAGTGTAAAGATTCTCGAGTTTTGAGCGCACCTCAGCCATCGGCCTCGTTCGGATTCATGGAAGTTCTCGACTCTTGAGTCTGTTTAATTTTGTTTCTTTGAGAGTCCAGCCCCTTCTTTAATGATGTTTTATTAATTATTTAATAAAACGTATTCTTAGGGGGTTGATACTTGATAGGTAAAAAAAAACTATTTTTTTAGGTTCCGTATCCTTTCGGAAGCCTATTACTGAGCCTACGCCGTCTGTCTGTCTGTCTGACCATCCGCCTGTCCGCCCTACGGCTGTATCTCTTGAACCGTAATAGGTAGCCAGTTGAAATGTTCACAGTTGTGTTATTATGGCAGATGTAATGATTTTGTTATTATAAGAAACATTTGGCATTCAGTCTGTCTTATATAAACTGTTTTGTCTGCAATAATATATTCGTGTTCATTTCATTTCAAGAAAAAATAATACAATTCTAAACGCGCCAAGATCCGAAAGAAGTCCTAACACATGCACTCAATACTTAGAAATACTAAAATGTTGTGGACATCATTGACTAGAAGAAATTAAATTCTACAATAAAATATCCTTCTGCACATTACAAAAAGAAAGATGACTGAATAATTGAAGCCTAAGGCTCAAAGGAAGATAATCTTTCGCCGGCGAACATCATGCTTGATAAAATAATTGATGCAGTCTTGCTAGCTATCCCAATACGACGCTCCACTGACCAATCTGCTACAAAAACATCACCATAGTTATGTATGAATCACACACGTACCATAGATACAATAGATATACGAACTCCATCCACCAGACATAATAGACCCGACGAGCAAGACCGCCGTTCATGCATGGCTTGTCCGCAATGACAGCTCTAGCAGATGATTTGTGGATGCATTTGTAACTAGAAGTGATACCGCAGACGCGACGCAAAACGACATAAAGCTGCAGTCGGGATTGACATGTCAGTGGGAGGCAGGGGAGCTGCAGCCCAGGTTTCGAATCGACTCTAAACTACAATGTTTAACAACAATACATACATACCGCACGCTGTATCCCGACAATCGGGGTAAGCAGAGTAATCGGTGTTATGCTGCTAGTACTCTTGTAAATTACAGTACAATACCGACCATCACGTTTAGCAAAGTATTAGGACAAGATAACTATCGAGCAGCAAGTAAGGCACGAAGACCGGATGGAAGATGGAAGGACCGTGTCGAAGTAAGAGGTGGTTATCTTGTCGGCCTTTAGCACGGCATCTTGTCCTTTACGACATACACGGCGAGAGATGCAGTGGGGCGATACTTTTAAAATACCGGTCCAACACGGTAACAACGATGGGCCAACAATATGGCCTAAATCAATGTGTATGTATTTATGAAATCATTGCTCCATTGACACAGACTGCAGAAGGAAAAAAAATATATAATTAAAAGCAAGAACTTATAAGTACTAGATAAAAACTAAACTAATGAAATAAACATTAAAACTGAGCCATCTGTGGACGAGCTTTGGCCGTTACAAATATACGTACATTACAGGTGGTAATTATAACCTCGGAATTATAAACCCATTCTATTTATGTACATTTATTCTAAATACTTATTTTTGTTTTGTGTAATTCGGTATGCGTGGCTTAGTCAGAGAGGCCAGATCCGACCAGTCAATATAACCTCCGAGAAGGGGTTGTACCGGAGACTTACCTTTTGGATTGGATAAGAAAACAGTGGGTACCTACCTTAATATTCTTCTCCGAATACATTTCTGGATATTAATCACTAGCTATTACTGACATTGTATTGTCCAAACCACCGAGAAAGAAATATTAGGTAGTTGTTTGACCAACCGGTTGTGGCCTAAGTGTGAACCTTCGACCACTGGGTCCGGAGGGTCACTCACCTTCTAGACCAAAATCATTCATTGGTGAGTAATTTGGCGAAGTAAACATCTCAAAAGACATATGAAAATATGGCTAGTTGTGTACGTTTGATAGAGGAAAAATAGTTTTCGAAACATCGTGCTCGAAATTCCCAGACGCTTTAAAAAACTAAAAATAAAACTGTAGCCCTGTCTCTAGTCATACGATCTACGAGCATCTTCAACTTTGTAACCTATCTCTCAGATCGAATTCCATCGTCGTATTCGATCTTGATTTACTCCAGACGGCACGATATAAACCATTCTGAGTTACGTCTTCATCATTAAGCCGAGGACGACGTGCATCGGGGACCTGATCTCATTTCCTATGATCTATGACTTCTGGATTCTTCGTAAAGGCAAAGCAGAGACAATGCTCTGAATTATTTGCTTCGATTATTGAAGGCATTCTACAGGTAGGTAACTATCCCAGTAGCGCGCGTCGCTATGCACTGAGCAGCAGTGCATTCATAATCTAGGCAACTATAAAAAGTAATAAAAGGTCTTTGAATGCCAATGAAGTCTAAAATTCTATAATGAACTTTCAATCCTACGCAGAAGGTTGAGTTTAAATCGAGCGGCTATTTTTAGACGATCTTCTGGTTTCGGTCGTGGGATGTCTCGTTCGCTTTTGCGACCGGTGCGACGAACAACGTGACATCTTTATAATAAGGACGGCAGCGTGCACATGCTCGTGAATTGCCTGCTACTGGTTTGTTTGTCTTTTTTTTTATCTCTTTTTATGACTCTTATGACTTGCAATTTTATTACCTCGCTTTCGGTTTTTATGCAAATATGAGGAGCACGCTCCTCAAATAGCTAGGTTTTACCACTGCCTCTGAGTGCTTTCCTCTTTCCTACCGTCTACTTATGTTCAAAGTTTATTAACTTGTTGCTGTTATTCTTTTTTTAAATAAATACGTACTTTGACAGAGCCTTCGCGTCGTCGTTGGGACACTTGTTACGAGCTCCTTATAATTACTTCATTTTGTAAATCTCTTCTCATGTTCCATAATACGTTCTCATCACGCGAGCCATATATCGGGCGCTGCTTAAAATCGAGACTTTTAAACGGTCGCCGCGACCGACTTAAAATGGAAATAATGAGGCCAAAAAGGAAGACGATTGGCAATTTCGAGAGCAGAAGCCTAAAAACGCTGACAGCGGGTGAGCTGACGTAAGTGGCGACGTGAATCGGGAGCCATCAGCCAATGGGAGTGCTTCAATTATTTCAGTTAAGAGGCATAATTTTGAGAGCGAAAGGTAATTTGGGCAGACGGAAAAAGTCGACAGAATTAATAATGCGTCTACTCACCTACGGGACTGCGCGCCGGGCGATACGTCAGCCGAGATCAAAGACACAGTCGACGGATATTTTTCCAACTTCATCCAGTTCATAGCTCGGGGATGCTTTCAGAAACGTTTTGTTGTTTCTGGAACTATTTGGATCTTTATGATGATGACTGCTTTTACGGAAGGCCTGATCAGAATTAGTCCAGTTTGTGAAGTCGCCGTTTATTACGGTGATAACATTCCGATGCTACGCTTTGAGCGAGACCAATTTACGCTTCTCGCATAGCTGTGAATGAATGGGTTATGTTGACCATTGATCTCTAATGAGCCGGAATTCTTAATCAAGTACTTACTGTCATTATGTTTAGGCTCAGTCAAAAGAAAACAAAAATGTTCGTCTTTTTATCTGATTTGAATTACTAACAAGTTCTGACCACTGAATAAAATATATCCTTTTTATATCATCAATCCTTCAATTATTTTCAATCAGCGTATCACCCAACTACAAACTTGGTACACAAATTCCAATATACGTACTGTCCGCAACATGTTCCCCTCCAGCAGACATGACAAGTCGAGTAGCAACCGCCGTGTGTCTTACTCAGGCGCTCGCCACACGCCTCGCTGGGGATTATTTTCATTCGGACACACACGGGAACGCACGGGAATCGGCAAATACACGCGGGAACACGCGGAAACACGCCGTAACACGCAGGAACACGCGGGACACGGAGACGACGAGACGGCCTCCCCACGAGAGTTGTGCGTTTTATTGACAACATAAATACGGTGCGGCTGAGAGGAGTAGAGCGTAGATGCTAGTGGAATCGATTTGGAGGCATGGGGATGAATTTAAATCAGTAACAAATGTTGGAAAGACAACAAGGCATTCTTTTGAACAAGTAGCAGAGTTTCAATTAAAAAATCCAACTATTTAAATATTACTGCGCATACAATTTGAAAACTGATGCAATAAATTAGAATTGAGCTTAATGGAATTTTACATATAGACACTCCTGGATGACGAGAATATCAAATACATATCAAATAAGTGCTTGAGGATATAAAGAAGATATTAATGATTTAAAACTGAATGAACTTTTATTGAATGAAGAAAAAACACAGTAATACAAAATACAACTATAGTGAGTAAAACTAATTAAATAAAATTAACCTAATCTATACATATAATAAAATCGTAAAGGTAAGAAAGTCTGTACATTGAATGTATTCGGAAAAAAACTAACCAGGGTGGCTTAAAATGAGATACTGAACATTTTAGAACAGTTTTTAAAATTTTTGTTTGTTTGTTTGTTTGTCTGTACGCGCATCACGCAAAAACTACTGAACAGAATTAGACGAAACTTTGTATAGTGGCAGTTTATATGCCGGGTTAACATAATACGTAAAAAAAATTAACAAAAATAAAAAAAAAATTTAACAATTTTAAACATTATTGCGCGTTTAAAATCACGTAGTCCAAAGTACATAATTATATCTTGAGAACTGGCAGCAAATACAATTTGAATAAAATATTCATTCGAAATTTAAAAATAAGCAGATACAACGAAAATGACAAGTTCTTCTTTTTTATAACTTGAACACAATAGTCTATAACATATCTATTCTTTCTATACATATAATAAAATCGTAAATGCAAAAATGTCTATTTGTACGCGCATCTCGCAAAAACCACTGAACGGAATTTGACGAAACTTTTTATAGTGACAGTGTATATCCCGGATTAACATAATAATTAAAAAATATAATAAAAATCACGCAATCCAAAGTAATGGTAAAAAACAATTTTAAATGTCATGTTGACAACGGAGAACTGTCATCTCGACGTGAGCTGGCCGGTGACAAATTGTTTGATAAATAAAAAAAATTATTGAAAGTCGAAGTTATGTCGCTGTCATTGGTGCAATAAAAATTTATATATCTGTTGCCCGCGGCTTCGCTCGCGTGAAAGTCGTATTTCAAAAAAAGAAAGTAAGTAACTAAAGGGGGGCCCGATGGCGGATCCGCGCTCACGTAAACGATATTCTTTCTCGATGATAGTAACTAAGGGCGAGGCGGAAGGCGGAGCTGAGTTCAGGAAGAAGAAAAACATTCTTGAAGAAAGTAAGTAACTAAGGGCGAGGCCGAAGGCCGAGCTCTATTCTGGAAGACCATAAACCTTCTCGAAGAAAGTAAGTAACTATGGGCGAGGCCGCAGGCCGAGCTGCGTTCAGGAAGAAGCTAAACCATCTTGAAGAATGTAAGTAACTAAGGCGAGGCCGAAGGCCGAGCTAAGTTCGAATAATTGAAAAACCATCTCGAAGAAAGCAAGCAACTAAGGGGGAAGCCGAAGGCCGAGCTGCGTTCAGAAAGAAGCTAAACCATCTTGAAGAAAGTTAGTAACTAAGGCGAGGCCGAAGGCCGAGCTACGTTCTGATAATTGAAAAACCATCTCGAAGAAAGCAAGTAACTAAGGGCGAGAACGAAGGCCGAGCTGCGTTCAGAAAGAAGCTAAGCCATCTTGAAGAAAGTAAGTAACTAAGGGCGAGGCCGAAGGCCGTGCTCTATTCGGGAAGACCATAAAACATCTTGAAGAAAGCAAGTAACTAAGGGCGAGGCCGTAGGCCGAGCTGCGTTGAGGAAGAAGGTAAACATTTTTGAAGAAAATAAGTAACTAAGGCGAGGCCGAAGGCCGAGCTACGTTCTGACAAATGATAAACCATCTCGAAGAAAGCAAGTAACTAAGGGCGAGGCCGAAGGCCGAGCTTCGTTCAGGAAGAAGCTAAACCATCTCGAATAAAGTTAATTAACATTAAGATTGCGTTAATTTAATTTAAATTTTATTATAAAGTCCACGCTTCTGACGGCAAATATACCGTGCATCCTAGAACCTCGCGGTTATTCCCGGCTGGATGGCAAGAGGCCCCATGCTATCACCTTAGTGCCATGGACTAAGGGTAGTTCTTTGATGTGGGACGCCACTTGTGTTCTCACATTGGCTCCAAGTCACGTTAGGACATCTTCAAGAGAGGCTGGCGCGGCCGAGGCTAGGGCGGAGAGCCTCAAACGCAACAAATATAGAAATATAATTCAATATTTCGAATTTGTTGCGTTTGCGGTTGAAACCCCCGGTCCGTGGAGCAGTGAAGCCAAAAGAGGCTTGGGCCTCTGCTGGTTGACGCAACTGGTGTCCCGCCATCAAGGGCTTATGTACTTCATTCAAAGGGTAAGCCTTGCCATCCAGCGGGGTAATGCCGCAAGTGCTCTAAGAACATTTGAAAATGCCCGTTTTGATAGTTATTTTAATGTTTGTTAGGTAGGTTTTAATTCTTTAGTTATTAATATTACTTTTTTATTTTTATGAAATAAATAGATTGAGTAAACGTTATTATATTCTATAGAAGAAAGGAAGTCTTTAAGGGCGAGGGCCGAAGGCGGAAGAGGGTTTTTGGTTTACCTGAACGCAGCTCGGCCTTCGGCGTCGCACTTAGTTCCTTCCTTTCTTCCGGAAGGTTTATCGTCTTCCTGAACGCAGCTCGGCCTTCGGCCTCGCCCTTACTTACTTCTTTTATTTGAGAAAGGTTTATCGTTTACCTGAAAGCAGCTCGGCCTTCGGCCTCGCCCTTAGTTAGTTACTTTCTTTGAGGAGGTTTATCGATTACCTGAACGCAGCTTGGCCTTCGGCCTCGCCCTTAGTTACTTACATTCTTCTTTGGAATACGAATTTCACGCGAGCGAAGCCGCGGGCAACAGCTAGTAAATAATAAAAACGAAAAATTACATGTTAGTCTACTGTAAGTAAAAAATTTCGTCCAACTCAGTCGACTCAATTGATGATTTAAAATAATGTTCTGAATTTTGCAAATGTTTGAAAGTGCTGACTGTGACTGAATTCACGTCTGAACTGAATATAAAATTCAAAATGGGCTGCCCAGACTGAGCCAACGATGCCAATTCCACACAAAATACATAACCAACGAGGCCAGGTCTGTCGTTTGGTAAGCTCAGCTCGTCTAAGGATATTTCCTTGTAAAAATTGTCGTCGTTAGTGATCTTAATTATGCTTCCTCAGTTGTTAGTAGTCGCTCAGGAGACCTGTTACTTCAGCACCGTTAGTTACCACGACCGTAGGATCTTTCTCTTTAGTTATCGCTGTTTTGATTTTTATTCCAGTTCTATTTTTGTTATTTTCTGTGATTTTCTTTGCTTATTTTCGATTTGATACATACATACATATCACACACGCTGAATCCCGACAATCGGGGTAAGCAGAGTAATCGGTGTTGTGCTGCAAAAACTCTGTTAAATTACAGCACAACACCGACCACCACGTTTCGCAAAGTATTCGAACAAGATTCAATCGATCAAGCAGCAAGTAAGGCACGAAGACGCACCTGCTGCATGAGTCGGTGGAAGTACCGTGCCAAGGTGGCGAGCCTGTCGCCCTTTAGCACGGCATCTTGTCCTTATTCCTTAGTCGCCTTTTACGACATGCATTGGGGGAGATGCAGTGGGGCTATTCTTTTAAAGTACCGGCCCCACAAGGTACTTTACTTTTCGATGTGAATGTTCACTAGAACACACAAGCATACCAAACTTGTAACGAAAAATATTGTGTTACGAGAATTGGTAAACGCGTGTGTGGCATAAGATTCTGGCCTCTCCCAAGAGGACCATCCTGCCTATTCGCTAACAGCCATTACTTATCGCAAAAATAGCGGTAGCCGTAGTAGCTCTGTCTCACCAGAGGTATTGACAAGCCCGTTGGAGCGAGCGAGACGGATCATGAGAAATTGCTAGTAGTTATGAATTGCTAATTTCAAAATCCGGGCTAGATTCAAAATCCAGATGCACAAGAATGAGATTTTAGAATTTCCGAAAAATGTATAAGAAAAAGGATTCGTGTTTTCCGTCCAGCGCCATCTAGGTAGCACGACCAAGGTAAGCACTGCCGTGGCACCTAGTTGATGAAGGTGTGATGAACCGACATCAGAGGTGTATTAGGTGATTATTGTCAGCCTTGGTAGCTAAATGATGCGGTCGGTCGGATCATAAGCACACCTGGCACCGTCAGTAGATGGATGGGTGACCGCTCGACCGGTGGAGGCTGACCAAGGTTCGGATTCCACGTAAAACTTTTAGGTCCCTTCCCTTCTTACTTTACTAGATGGTAGGGTTTATCCCGCCCGGGTTGATACCACCGCACTGATTGGAAGTTAGGTTGAAACGGCTACTTAAATAGTTCGTGTTTTCCGTCCAGTTCAGTGTAGCCGGAACGGCCAAAGGGAATGGCACCTAGTTCACCAAGGCTGACATCACGAATGTAGTAAATGATGTAGCCAACCTTGTCATGTTCCGTAGAAAACATTAGAAAGGAGAAGGCGTAGAAACAGACATTGTTAAACTTTTCAAAATTAAATGAGAAATAATTTTACAAATCAAAATTATGTTTATGACTGCTACTAGATGATCATAAATACCAATTTGCGCTATCACAAAGGAGGAAAACTTTGTGACTTCCAAGAAAAAGCGCTTCGTGTAAATAAATTTGGCGCTTAGCAAAGTTTCCGCTGAGAAAACATTGTTAGGACATTCTGCTTCTTGTTAGCAAGTTTCCTGAAGAATTTCCCAAAAGGCCTCGTTGCTAGTTAGCGCCGACTTAAAAAAAAAAACTTTAAACAGCTTGAACCAACGAAGATTTACAGATTTGAAAAAAGTATGTAGGTAGGTAAGTGAATGATTAGAAATACTATTTCATTTCCAAATGTGACAGTATGTTTTAAGTATTTCCTATACCTAACCAAAAGCCAGCTTCACGATGCCCGTCTTTAATTATTTGTTTAATCCTTTTTCTCTATTTTGTCACTATGTTCTTTCGATGTTAGTACATTACGTCTGTACATGTATGTTATTTTTTGTTCTTCTTTAACAGCTCGTCTGAGTTTTTTATTACATAATAAACAATACAAATTGATATAATTTTTTATATCAATTTTAGGTTTTAATTTTGTAAAAATGTAAAATTTATATAAAAAGATATGTGTGAATAAAAATGCAATAAAAATACTATACCTAATATCAGAGCTAATATAATGACAGTCTATAACAATACACTCTTCAGTAATATTCCACCAATAGAATAATAAATAAACTTCCTCCATAAAATTGGGTTCATTTGAAATATTAAATTTTATATCGCTCAACACACCATACCGTCGAATACTTTACGAAAATATTAAACCAAGTGTATGAAGCATTACACTGCACACACACACCTGTTACAACAAGCCACACGGAAGGTTATTGGAGAATTCGTGGAATGGAAACACCTCCGAAACCTTCGGAATTGTATACACGTATATAATTTTGTCTCAAATGAGCTTACTTGTCTTGTGAAATATTCATTCAATGAGGCACAATCAGAGGCCATACGTTTGGCCCGAAAGGTTGAGGCATACGACTAGACGAACGTGATTGAAGCCGATTCATAATATTAATGAGTATGTTACAGAAGAACGGACAGACATACTTTTGACAGCGTTTATATGGGTCCCTGCCCGTGTGTATGACTATGGAATCCTAAAAAGAGCAATAGATTTTTATAACTTGCACTCGTAGTTTTGAAAGTAAATTCCCTTACTGGCATTGCTGGTGATATGTTTACACTGAACGAACCAGTTAATATTCTCCTCAACAGTTGAGCAATTTCGAACCAGAAGTGAATAGAGAAACAAAAAGCAAATATCTACTCCGGTACAATAATTCGACAATAAACAACTCTCAAACACTGTTTTCTGACCTCAATAACGAAACAGTCTGGGAAAAGGAAAAGGGATAATGAAGGGGAAGGAGAAGGAATCTAGAATTATTCTCCCTGACATAAAATTACTGAATACGAAATCATTACGTTTATGCAAAACCAAACCCTTTTACAATTCTAAGACAATAGTACTTTATTATGTTGATCCTGCCTTGAACTTAAACTATAAACAGTTAGCATAAATTTGCTCTTAATGCATTAGGGTATGTCGCAGCTCAACACGTTAGGTTAGCATTAACTAGACGGTCTTAACACCTGGAGCGCTTCTAAAATCTTATGTTCAGCAGCTAGTATTACTCTAAACACTGGAGCTCCAGTACGGTCCAATTATATAGCAGTTTCCATAAATACCAGCTTGTAGGTGCTCCTTGCTTTAATTGTACCAGCCACCTTAGTACAGCACTCTCGGAAAGAAGATTTCATGCATAATAAACTGGAACGGTGCCACCGTAATGAGCGGGAGGAGAACTTTTTAGTTATTTACTGGATGCTTTTCTTTAAAATAGTTAGGTATTCTTAGTTCACGAGACTTTAGCACACACCACACAAACATTTCATCCCGGCTAACATTTTTCAATTTGATATTCAGTATCGAAATTGTGTTTAATGTGTGAATTAATTCCTATCAATAAGACGAACGACGAAAACATGCATAAGAACAGTTGAAATAGAATTTTAAAATTAAAGAGAAAAACAAAAAGAACAATAAAGCGCAAAGGCGGACTATTCACTAGTGGTGATTTCTTCCAGTCAACCTTTAGTAAAGAATAAGATGAGAGAATCATGCCAACAATCCTGACTAATAAAGCGTAAGATCTATAACGAAATAAGTACCGTTTTCGATTTTATGCTTTTGCTTATAAGTCGATAACTGTTCATTAATTTTTTTTTCGTGGAAACTGACACGGTTGGCTACATCACCTACAACGTCCGTGATGTTAGCCCATAACACCGGGTGAACTTGGTGCCACGTCAGTGCTTCCCTTCGGTCGTCCCGGCTACACTGAACTGGACGGAAAACACAAACTATTTACATAGCCGTCTCGACCGACCTTTCATTCAGTGCGGTGGTATCAACCCGGGCGGGTTAAACCCTACCACCTAGTAATATAAGAAGGGAGTCATATCCCTTAGTCGCCTTTTACGACATACACGGGGAGAGATGCAGTGGGGTGCCAATTTACATGGGGTGTTCAATTACATCAAAAATGTTTACAGGTGTGTGTCGCGAAACTGCGGGAATAATAGTAAACTGTGCTCTTCATGATAAAATAAAATAAAATCCTCATAGTGTAACAACTGTAGGTTACTACATTAAACTTCAGTCTAGTGTTATAAATTATTGTATGTTTTCGAATATATTTTAACTTGACTATCTATAGTGGTTTCATTCTTTGGTCGAAAATGTATTCATTTCTTGTGATCATAAACAATAATAGCATTCTTTTCTAACCACTCCATTTCAAGTATTTTGCTACTACCTACTTATATTTCACAACATATGACTAAACAACACGCAAAGGCTTACTGGTAGAAATTCTTGTAAGGCATAAGTCAGCCCTTTGTCCCCTATTTTTTTATGGCAACTGACACGGTAGTCTGCATCATCTACAACATCCGTGCTGTCAGCCCATAACACCGGGTGAACTAGGTGCCATGTAAGTGCTTCCCTTCATTTCATGTCGGCTACACTGAACTGGACGGAAAACACGAACTATTTACATAGCCGTTTCGACCGACGTTTCGCTCAGTGCGGTAGTATCAACCCGGCCGGGATAAACCCTACCACCTAGTAAGGTAAGAAGGGAACCTAACAGTTTAATAACGGTCAGCCTCCAACGGTCGAGCGGTCACTCATCCAAGTACTGACCGCGCTCAGCATTGCTTAACAACAGTGGACCGACCGCACCACTGAGCTGCCGAGGCTGACAAATATAAATTATATAACGAGCTTGTTTCTGTAAAATGTTTTTGGAGCAATAAAGTATTTCTACCTATCTCTCTATTTCAATATTCTGTATACTGAACTCCTCTATGTTCACGATTAGTTCATCAAATGGTTCCGGTTACTTGGCCTCTTCAATGAACCTTCACGTCACGTGAATCTTCAGTGACAGGAGACACAATAACAAATTAATTCTTAAGCAAATGTAGGTAACCAATCGTGCACTGACGCCACCAGCGTTAATAGCCCTTCTATTTCTATCCAAAAACATCAAGAAGAAACAAAATTTTAAACCCAGCCCTTTAGCAGTTCAAGATAAATCACAATTTATTTGACTTTTCTAAGACGTCGCATGTTGATTCAGCAGTCGCTCCTACAACGGCCGCGGAATCCATCAGGGACGACATCTTAGCCCATAACTCTTTACAGTTCGCGACGCCAGACCGCCAGGAATGCCATTTGTATAGGCGAGATTCACAACGAAAGTTACCAACCGACAGTGGGGCTCCTCGCTCGAACTAAACTCTGAAGTCAGGTTAAAAGGGCGAACGCTTTCGACAAAAATACTCCTCCAATGGTCGGATTTAGCGGGTCGAGTCCAAATTTCGACAATAAAATATCTCTCAAATTATGTTAAATCCAAAATAAGGAACGCCTTTAAATGGTGGTTTATTTACGAAGTGTGTATGCGCAGAACAATTACAGAAAGTTTGCCGTATATTTAGTCTCGCTTACAGTTCTTTCAGAATGCCTTCTTTAGAGATTCATTTAACGTTTAAATGCCTTTGCTTAAGTCAGTAGAGAGAGTTCGTGGCGCTTTTCTTTATTGCGTATTACTTTTTTCTTCCTTGTTCCGCGTTTGTTGTGTTTGCTTTACGAGCAAAATTGTTTCATTGTCTTGTGATTTTCATATAATAAAATCACGGGACGAAGTAATAAATATTGGGTTGTAAGCTTAACGTTTTCGTTGGTCGGTTGATGGGATTTCAAATATCGTAGCGTTAAAAACAGTAATTGATACTCAATATTAACGGTGTGAATATTTTGAAATAATTACACAGGATGTAGTTTAATATTATATTTCCTTTTGTTTGCAGATGCCGACAGTTAGCTCAAGGCCAATGATTTTCATCTGATAAAGGGTAAGTTGAAATGTAATTTTATATCGATCTTTTATTGTTTTATGTAGAACTTTCGTCTTCACTTTTCTGATATGTTTAGAGATACGACATACACATTTCACATATAGGTACACACCACACGCACATCTTTATAATATTATGCACCCTTTTTTTGTTGACATTGGGTTTTTGAGAACCCATCGGTTCTCTAAATCGTTTTTTTGTCACACCGCTAGGGTGTGGCGAGTGTGTTTCCCGAATCCTTTAACCTGGGTGTCTTCAAACGTCGTATTAACAGGTTAGCCTAGGAACAGTCGCCTAACGAACATGGCGCCTAACTGAGCGTGGTTTCGCGAGGAGAGGTGTTTTTGGCTCTGTCGAATGCACCATTGGTCTCTCGGCACAGCCACCCATGTTGGTTTACATAAAAAAAATGTGTAGATTTGTAAAACATTTTAAATTTTTTGCTTAGATATAGTATGTTATATTTAACATAATGAAACTTAGTAGGTATGTCAGTTATATTTAAAAAAAGCTCTGTAAGGTTTCTTACCCGGTTCTTCCTTATAGATTGCACTGCTGAACGGGACATGACCAAAAAAATAATAATAATGATAATGACGAACCATACTGAATATGCATATGTCTCAGTGAAATATTGTTATTGTTGTGTGCTCTTTATGGCGAAATAAATATCTGAATCTGAATCTGTACGTTACTTTGTACTACGCAAAAAGCTTTAATACACCAAGCCAACCGACGAAGTAGCCGAACGCAATAAGAGAAAAAGTTCGCATTTTCAGCATCCGCCTAAAAAAAGCTAGAAAGACATTGCAACTCAATATGCGCGCTACGACTCAGAGCACGCCAAAACGGGCGTCCTCGTTCGCCCACTCTGAGTAACAAATACCCCTACAGAAGTTGGCACGGTCATGACAAGTTTTGGCACAGGTCTAGAGGGGGTTGGAACACCCTTTCCGCGCCTGGATGGCCGGCTTCATCCGGTCTAGTCACTAAATTAACTACCTACAAGGTGCTTGGTTAGGCAGAATTTGTGACTAGATGGGTTGTGGTACGGGGACTTTAAGATACGCAAAAAGTTAAGATTTTTTTTTACGGAAACAAACAAATAAGTAATTTACACGAGGGGCAAAGGCGGACTTATCCCTTACCGGGATTTCTACCAGTCAATTATTGAATGTTTCTGAGTCATTGAGAGGTCGCATGCGGCCGAATGTCCATGGACGTCGTTAGACACCTTATGAGTGACTCGGCGGCGCCACATATGGCACTTACTATAAAAAATTCACAGATCTCATGCATTACATGGCATTCGGGTACATTGAAAATGACCTTTAGGGATTCTTCAAATACAAGAAATAAGCTCATTTTTATGAAAGAAAAACTTAGAAAATCCACGAAAACTAAAGCAGAAATTAATAAAATGTAAATATTGAAAATCTTAGAAAGGAAAATCGGACTGTCAGGTTTGACGTTGACTTATTTTTTCATTGAAGATAGAAAAATAATGTTTCTTGAACCTATATTATACCTCCGAAACTTGCAAACGCAAAGCTTGCGTCCCTATAGCTCCCAGCCGCGAGCCGAGCTCGAACCGCAGACCCTGAGCTCGGGGGAATAACCACGAACCCAACAGACCCACTCACGACCGCATCGAATCCTGGATCAAGGATGCGAAAGTCAGCCGGCGCCGCTGAACCTAGTTTTCATTTCTCGGTCCCGAGGTGTCGGCCTTGTGTGGAGTGGAGTCCTGTGATTTAATATAATAAATCTGTAAGGGATGGTCATGGAGTAAGTTACTTTGTATATACATACATATCACACACGCTGAATTCCGACAATCGGGGTAAGCAGAGTAATCGGTGTTGTGCTGCAAGAACTCTGGTAAATTACAGCACAACACCGACCACCACGTTTAGCAAAGTATTCAAGCAGCGAGTAAGGCACAAAGACCCACCTGCTGCACGACTTGGTGGAAGGACCGTGCCAAGGTGAGAGGAAGTCCGTCCGTAGTCGGGTAATAATAATATAACTCTGTGAATCTAAATACCAAATACTAGCTTTTGCGCGCGGCTTCGCTCGCGTTAGACTCGGTTTAATAGCAAATCTGATTTAAAGGCAAATATGATAATAAACTATCGCTTCTCTTATATTCTCTCTCTCTCTCTCCCGTTCATACTATACTTTCTGCTCAGCCCTAAGGTTATTTAGCGTGATGGAATATAGCCTATAGTGAGCCTCAAGAACTATACTCTTTCCATTGTGGCGAACCGCATCAAAATCTGTTCAGCGGTTCCGGACTTTCCCTTAAACAGACATACAGACACGTTCCCTTTTGCAAGATCAAAGATAGAGATGATGTTTACCAATTATTTATTTTTTATCCCAATTTAACTAAACACTTTTGTTTATTGAAGGTAGGAAAGTAATATTTTTTAAACATGCTAGGTACGCAGGATTTTAATTTCAAACACGGCTGTCATGGTGATAATTGTACTATTCTTATGTTATTATAATGTTTCGTGTACAGACATTTTGAATTTGAATTTGAAAATCATAACTTGCAAACACTGAATTTTAATTTTGCATCCATTCCATAAGTATGAAATTTATATTCAAGACAGAATTTCGAACAGCAACACGGCTCGATACAAACTCAGTCTAATTCCATCCACAGCAGCTAACACAGTTTAATTCATTAATTCGACATTAGACGGTCTGTCAGAAAGACTAATTTTGATTAATGACGCCCAAACGAGACGAAATAATTCTCCAATCTGACTCCATACTATGTAGCTCGGGACGACTCGAAATCCCGCCATTTGTCACGGGGCCCGACGACGGCGTTCCAAATTCGAATGTCAGTTATTGATTGGCGCGAATCTGGGCGCCGATTGCCTCTCAGCGGCTTGGGTTTATTCTGAGGGTATCATAATATAAAACAATGGGCAGGTGAGAACAGTGTATTGTTTTTTTATTAATTTTTTGTTATCCATTGTCAGCGTAAAATTTATGTGCATGATCATAGCTTTAAATTGTTTTTATGGGAACTGACACGAGTACAACACCTACAACATGCGTGATGTCAGCCCAAAACACCTTGATGAACTAGGTGCCATGTCAGTGCTTTCCTTTGATCGCCTTTGCTAAATTGAACTGGACGGAAAACACGAACTACATATTTACATAGTCGTTTCGACCGACGTTTCATTCAGTGCGGTGGTACCAACCCGGGCGGAATAAACCCTACCACCTATTAAGGTAAGAAGGGAAGGGAACTACTGCGTAGTTGAAGGATGCATTGTTATGTATGATGTTATCAAATTTATTAATCACCTTGAAATGTCGAAGAGCTTACCTAAATACCTTATATATTATATAGCTTTTGCCCGCGGCTTCGCTCGCGTGAAATTCGTATTTAAAAAGAAGAAAGTAAGTAAGCCCGCCTATTCTATTACAGTGTGGCCGATATGAAATGAAGGGAAGACTTAGTCCACCAAGGTGTTATGGCCTGACATCACGGATGTTTTAGGCCAACCTTGTCAGTTTCCATAAAAATGACTGGATATCTCAGATACTGAAAAAAATTCTAACGCGATGAGAAATTTAATTATGTTAGTTTGAATTGGGGAACGTAGCGACTAACGGCGCATTAATGACATTTAGAATAAAACGGCATTTCGAAATACTAGAGGTCACCTACACGTCAAACATCTTCCCCACAGATTGTCACAGCACCTCAGATCGCAAGAGTGACGTGAAGCCAATCTCGCCAGCGCAGCTGAATATGCGTCAGTGCTCGTCGCATGAGTTTGATTGATTATGACAGGAGCGGTGACCACGTGACTCCTGCGGTCTAGCGTCTGCTCTGGCCCTTTGTGTAAGCAAAATCTAGGAGGAAATTGATATAGAGATTAGAATCAACTTAGGGAACTGGGTTATGCAAATCTTGAGCAACTCGGATTAGTTTATGAAATATACACACACAGCTAGAAATACGATCATTGAAGCATTTCGTGTAGACAAGTTAAATACTAAACATATTTCAAATATTAAAAGAGAGAATATTAAGAGGAGAGAAAAATATTACAAGTTCCAAAGTTAAACAATACACTTGAATTTGTTAAGACTTATATAGCAGAAGTATTTCTTAATTTTCACATGTATCTAGCAGATGTAACGCACGAGTAACAGTAAAGGAGATAATAACTTAAAATAAACAGCTGACATGGGCAGCTATGCCAAAAAGTCAGTTGAAAGATCAGACACTCCCAATAACACCACTCCTAGCGAAACCACGCTTAGCGAGGCGCCATGCCATGCCGAAGTCTAATTTTATATTGGCTCGCATTTTGAAGATCCCCAGATTATAGGTAGGTAGTAAACACACTCGCCAGGCGACAATTCCATATTCCAATTCGCCGTACGACGACGCAGGGACGATTTCGGAAAAATGATGCGCGTTCTCATAAGTGAGTTCGAAAGAAAAAATTTAGAATTACATAAATACACATTAAATAATTACATGAACTAAGATGACAAAACAAATTCAATTAACATTGAGAATACTCAGGTTACAAGTTTCAAGAGAGAGGAAGCGATTGCAATTAGAGTAAAATTTGCAAGTCGTTTTACGACTCAATCGTGTCTGTTCTGTCTCGAGCCTGACGAGAGGATAATGAGAAATGCAAATAAGCCCTAAGAGTTGCTCGTACAAAGACCTGTCAAACGTTACTCGCCTGTTCCGGTAGAAGGAACTCCGAGACGTTTTAGTTCTTTGATCAAATTCTGTCAAAACTTACCAAACATTTTGAATTACGATTCCTATTGATGTTCTCAGATATTTAACTATTTCCATCCCCCTCAATATCTTTGCTGTCTTCAAAGACATATTTTAAATGTAATTTAAAACTTCAAAAAGATGTTTCTGTTAGGAAATATAGTTTTAGTAGTTTGTTCTCGTTTAGATCTTTACAAATAAAATATTCCACATAATTATGCATTCGTTATTACACTAGAAACGCAGCGTTAACCTCGGATGGATAGCGATCCGGGAGGACTATGAAGATTGACCTGCTGGATCTATTATTTTATTCATTGATTCATTATCAACTTGTCTGTTCTCAAACGGAAAATGTTGCCTCAAATTCTCAATTCCCGTATCGTCGTCACCTATTCAATAATGCAAATCGTGAGCGGGTGAGTCGTTTTAAGCTCAAATGCCTATGTGAAAGCGCAGGCTGTTCGGATGAATCAACCACGAAATTAGGTCAGTTAGTGGCACGATAAAGAGAAATGGACCCATTGTGGATATGGCTCTATTCCGGGCTCACGTATAGCTCGGGATTGATGTATCGCGTCTATTAGAGCCGGGCCGACCCATTAGGTGACCGTATTAGCCGGTGCCTGCGACTTTATGAAATAATACTTCTATTTGCTTTGTCCGGCAAATATGGATCGCGGATATTGGAGGGAATTACGTGCGAGCAATTCTATTGGAAGTTGGCGAATTATTAGGGGTCTTACATACACAACGTATTGATTAATTATCATCCTTAATGAGTTTGTTTATTTGAGATTATAATAATACGTATTATGATGTAGTACAACGAAAATCGTATGTGCGCCATGACTGACGTGAGTCGTGACTACACAACGACATTACGCTATTATTTGAAATATGTTGATGAAACATTCTACGGAAACCCTACATTCATACATTTTTGAGTACCTATGTTGAAAAGGAATTATTGTTTAAAAATCTCACACATTGGACACATTTGGTCAAACTTCTGAAAGTAAAACTAAAATTTAAACTGTAATGAAAAGAAATTACAGTGACAAATGGGAAAGAATTGAAAAAGGTGTACCTAATAAAAAAATAATAATATCGAAGACAACGCGGCTACGATTAGCGCAGGTAACCAGCGGGTAGATATGAAAAATTCAAATCGCAGAACGATTTGGCGCCCACCTCCGCAATACCGCGCACGTGAGCGGAATGTCTGAAGGCAGGGAATAGAATGGATAATCTGTACCAATATCTGTACCGAAGATGTTTAGAGGAAGCTCCGGCTGGATGCTGTTACATACTTTGTATATAAACCTGTTTCTCCTGCTTGTTCCCGCTATCAGCATTAGATTCACGAAGTTGTTTCTTCTAGCTCTCGGAAAAGAAAGAAGACATTTGCTAAAAATCTATCTACATCAAAATGTATACAATTGTATCTGTGGTGAAAAAAATATCGAAAATTATAATTTTTTTTTTTATATCTTTGACGAATGAAAGCATGAAAGCAATAGCTTGAAAGAGCTTTTTGCAATCCACTAAATATTGACTTGAAATCCTTTCTCATTTTAATTTGTACATAATTTGATTGGCACTAAATTCGAATTCTAACCGTTTCTTCAAATGCATGGGCCTTGTAACATGCATATTGGTTTGATTCTTATGGGTTTCCAAAAAAAGCTCCTCGATTGTTACTTTTTACTTAAAATGGTCTGATTTGTAATTTATTTGTAGTGGATTATAAATGTATATATATTTTTTTCTTTCTTTCTGTCTATACAGGGTTGATAAAATTAAACATTATCTTGATTATTATGTTTGTTTGCTTCTATTCCCTATTCACTGTCAACGCGATCAGCTTATTCGTTATTCCGTCGTGTTGTGCGAATAGGTGTTTCTGCTGGAACGACGGGATATTATTTTTTTCTTTATTTCTGCTTATTCGTCAGCGGCTCGTTAGGACCCTGTTGGATGCGACTTGAATATTTAGTTCCGATTCGGCTGTTGTGTGAATGCTTGTGTTTTTTCTAATTGCTTGGTTTGGTTCTGTTGTATTGTATTATGTACATACATACATACATACCGCACGTTGTATCCCGACAATCAGGACAAGCAGAGTAATCGGTGTTGTGCTGCAAGTACTGTTGTAAATAACAGCACAACACAAACCGCCACGTTTAGCATTGTATTAGGACAAGATAATTATCAAACAGCAAGTGAAGCACGAAATCCACCTGCTGTATGACTCGGTGGAATGACTGTGCTAAGGTGAGACGTGGTTAGCATGTCGCCCTTTAGCACGGCGCCTTGTCCTTATCCCACGGGGAAAGAAGCAGTTAGGCTATTCTTTTTAAGTACCGGCCCCACACAGTACTAGTGTTGTTTATAATAATAATACATATCACGCATCGTCCGGAGGTTCCTCTCTTTGGGACCCGATCATCGGTAGCTTGGGCTCGCCCCGCCGCCGGTGGTGGAAACTCCATTTTTTTAAGGTTAATTTTGTATATGTTTTTTATGTTAGGTTTTGAATATGTACAAAATTAGTTTTAAGAATATGTGTTAATAAAGGAATACATATCACACATATCACACACGCTGAATCCCGACAATCGGGGTAAGCAGAGTAATTGGTGTTGTGCTGCAAGAACTCTGGTCAATTACAGCACAACACCGACCACCACATTTCGCAAAGTATTCGAACAAGATTAAATGGATCAAAGCAGCAAGTAAGGCACGAAGACCCACCTGCTGCATGACTCGGTGGAAGTACCGTGCCAAGGTGAGAGGTGGCGAACCTGTCGCCCTTTAGCACGGCATCTTGTCCTTATTCCTTAGTCGCCTTTTACGACATGGATGGGGAGAGATGCAGTGGGGATATTCTTTTTAAGTACCGGCCCCACACAGTACTGTGTGGGGCCGGTACTTGTTTATAATAACTATAAAATAATAATAAGACCAATCACCCTAATATCACTTTATCCTCAATACTCCCAGATTCCGGCAGCACTTCTGGTCCGAACAGCCTTGGTCTAATAGACCCTGCGGAGAGCGCGCCTCTGTAAACCCAGACAAACAATACCGAAGCTAGCACGGGACTAATCCAATGTCCGTACAGTTGGCAAAAAAAGATTTTATTTTGATCGCATACAATTTAATTTAATTAATTTGATTTTTGTCCACCTCGGTAGCTCAGTGGTACGGTCGGTCGACTCGCGGTCAGTACTTGGGTGGGTGACCGCTCGACCGTTGGAGGCTGACCGTGGTTCGGATTCCACGTTAAACTGTAAGTCCCTTCCCTTCCTTACTAGTCGGTAGGGTTTACCCCGGCTTGGTTGGTATCACCGCACTGAGCGAAACGTCTTCGGTCGAAACGGCTATGTAAATAGTTCGTGTTTTCCGTCTAGTTCAGTGTAGCCGACATGAAATTAAGGGAAGCACTGACATGGCACCTAGTTCACCCGGTGTTATGGGCTGACATCACGGATGTTGTAGGTGATGTAGCCAACCGTGTCACTTTCCATAAAAAAAACAAAAAAAAAACATTTATGATCACTATCAAGTAACATCATGACGAGCATGATGTCAGTCAATCAGCGTTTTTCCTTCCACTGCCGGACATACGCCTCTCCAATCATCCTTCAGACCTGCCGGCGGAATCTATCGACTGCACCATTGGAATCTGGGATTGGAACCTATAAGCACATCGAAGCATTCTGTTTTTTTTTTAATCCGGTATGGTTGGCTGAGTCGGAGGGGCCAAAGCACATGCTCCGACCAGCCAATAACACCTCCGAGAGGTAGGTCGGTCAAAACGTCGGTCAAAACGACTATGTAAATAGTTTGTGTTTTCCGACCAGTTCAGTGTAGCCGGCACGATCAAAGGGGGAAGCACTGACATGGCACCTAGTTCACCCGGTGTTATGGGCTGACATCACGGACGTTGTAGGTGATGTAGTCAACCGTGTCAGTTTCCATAAAAAAAAACAAAAGGGTGCCATATCGTACTTCCCTGGATTACTGGCTATACTGGACTAGAGGAGAACACAGCCGAGGCTGCTTTGCGGCCATCTTACATCCAGTACCTGTGGTAGCAACCCAGTCGGCTACAATTTGAGCCTACCGCCTAGTAAGGGGCAATGGAAGGGACCTAAAGTTTTACACCGGTTCCGAAAGGTGAAGCAGCAGGTGTAGGTATGCACGTAAGTGTTTTCGTCAGAAAAAAACTCATTGGTACACGCCGAACGGATTCGATCGAACCTCGTACCTCTCGCATGAGAAGCCGATGTCCAAACCACTCGGCCACCCGCCGCTTAAGTTCCTTATACATAGGCGCATATACTTTTTAGTTTCTTGTATGGGGACCCGTGAATTTTTTACTTTTTCTTATGTTTCTTATTTTCATGTTATATCGGCCATAATAACAACACATATTCTTTGAGAATTTCAACGGGCTACCTATTACGGTTCAAGCAGCAATCCAGGGAAGTCTCCGGTATGGCACCTACCTTCTCGGAGGTGATATTGGCTGGTCGGAGCATGCGCTTTGGCCCCTTCGACTCAGCCACACATACCGGATTACATAAAAAAGAATGCGCGCTATCTACCGAAAACAGTATGAAGCAGCGCTGACCATGACATGACGATACGGAACCCTCGATGCGCGAGTTCGACTCGCACTTGGCCGGTTTTTCTTTTCTATTATTCTCAAGAATATTTAAAGGAACTTGACCTATAGTCATTTCTTATTTTCTCTGCGAACGGTACTCAGTAAAGTGGTCGCTGAAAGTTTTTCTGCTGAATTCCTAAAGGACGGCCCGGGATTGAATCTGTCACTTAAATTCAAAGCCAAAATGTTAGACGAAATTTGACGAAAACTATTTTATGAAGCTTTTTGGATTTACCCTCGTTGAGATTACGTTTATTCGATTTAGCTAAAAAAAAATTTTTCTAGTGTCACTCGCGAATATTTTTATTTAATGGTTATTTCTTCGAATATAATTTCATGTCTGAGACTTCTAAATTGAGTCAAAATTAATTTTGTAACGATTCACTGGCACTTTTATGTTTCCATGCAAGAAATACAACAAAGGATATTTTGGAAAAAAACACGACTACGAAATTTTTTTCAAATAACAAGGAAAGTTGATCGAAAATTCTGCGCTCCCTGTCTATTCGAATCCATTTACACGCCCGACTACAGCACGATATCCCGAAAGTCAATGAGCATGTATTTCACAAAGAGATACCGTACTTATAGAGAGGGCATCTTACTACTAACTAACGGATAGATTTTAATACATACATACATACATAGCGTCACGCCTGTTTCCCGGTGGGGTAGGCAGAGACAACGGATCTCCACGTGCCACGATACTGACACGCCTCTGCCGCCTCTTCCACTCTCATAATGTGCTTCATGCATGCTCGTCGGTTACGGGTACTGCGCACTTGACCCTTTTTGAGCACATGCGCGATCTGGTCCAGGTACGTGCGTCTAGGGCGACCCTTCCCGACTCTTCTTACTGTTATGAAACTCAATCGATTAGGCTATAAAAATCAACCACCTATTTTTTTATTTAAATACATAAAAAAATATTTTACACAAAAAAAAACCCAAGGGCCAAAAATTTTATATAGGTTTTACTCCCTATATGATACAGAATCCCCCCTTAGCGTACTATTAATGAATTTTCAAAGACCTTATATATGGGTATGTACACGGTGTTGCAACCCCAACCGTAAAACCCGAAAGGGCGTGATTCTGTACGTGAAATAGAACAACTTTTGTTTGACGACTTTTTTATTTGAAGAAAAAAATTTTTTTTTCTCCATACATTTTGGGAATAGGTAATTAAAATTTGTATGGAAAAAAAAATTTTTTTTTTGTTTCAAAAAATGTTTTCTTCACAGAAGTTGTTTATTTTCACATTAGAATAACCCCCTTATGTCAGTTAAAAATATTACGGGGGCAACTGCAACACCGTGTATATATGAGATAACCTCAAGTCGCAGAAGCAAAACTTAAATAATATTACTCTGAGCGCTCGACTTACGAGCATTTAAATACTGAGATGCGGAACTGGCCGTAGCTGAGCAGTCCCGAGCTGTCTGTACAGTAATTGCTTTCACGAGTCATGAGCACACATTTCATTGGTCGGTTTGACGGGATGTGACGTCGACGGCGCCGACGCTTCACGCGATTGGTTCGTCACTTCGTCAGTCAGCGTCAGTCGACGCTCGTCGCCTATAGGACTCACACGCGTCGTTCGACTACTATATACACTTGCGTGCAATGTTAGTCATGACTCGTGAAAGCAACTGTACCTAAGATGGCAGTGCATATTATTGAAAATATTTTAAAAACTTTTAAAATAATTATGGAGATTGTTTTCGTCTTCAATATGTCATTTGCCGCTGGTTCTGGCCTTTTTGACTGCACGCACACTTATTTGCACGCATGTCATGCCGGACGGCGACTGACGCCGACCGAGTGCAGGTGTGTGAAAATCGCACACTTTATGGGGGCCACGGACGCAGAGCACGCTACCTATCTAGGTTGTTTGAAGTATCCATAGTGTATATGTATGAGTCCGGATATCCGGCACTAGTCGCTGCCAAATTACAGGCATTTTTGTACGAGTCGTTTGGAATTTGTGCAGTCGGCGTGCGCCAGGTACGGATCTAGGGGGGGGGGAGGGGGATCATAGTGCAGAGATATGATGGCTAGATTGGCCTCCAACAACGCTCCTATTGGAACACGATGTCGACAAAATTCTGCCAATCAATTTACAGCAATGCACTTCATGGTCTTCAGGTCCACTCGGCGATCGCTTGCCGACATCAGGCTATGAGTGTGTTGATGTCGACACTTTACATACATACATACCACACGCCGTATCCCGACAATCGTGATAAGCAGAGTAATCGGTGTTGTGCTGCAAGTACTCTCATAAATTACAGCACAACACCGATTTTACAAAGTATTCGGACAATCAGGCAGCAAGTAGCAAGTTTAGGCACGACATCCCACCTGCTGCATGACTCGGTGGAAAGACCGTGCCAAGGTGAGAGGTGGCTAGCCTGTCACCTTTGCCGCACGGCATCTTGTTGCATACACTTTCTGCCCGCACAAGCGGCCATTCTCGGCATAATACAGCAAATGACAAATGCTTGATCGCCGTTCATAAATTCAATTCAATTTGAATTCCTTTATTGGTCTATTTGGTACATTTTTACACTTACACAGATAAAATACTTACTGTATTTTGATTCACGCAGGTCAGTATCCGTGGTCAGAATGTGTTGTTAAATTGATCTGACCAAGGACACGAAAAGGTGTCCGTGATCAGATTAGTCGATCTGACCACGGACACTAGCATAAAATGTTTATTTTCGTTATACCACCGAATTGGAGGAGCTGACAGTTAAAATTTCAAGCACCCCGTTGAAGGCACTCGCGCGCCACTGTGTTCTTTCTTTAACCAGAGAAGTAATAGTTCGATTACGTTAGTTTGGGAAGCCTTCCTTAACCAGGGAAGTAATAGTTCGATTACGTTAGTTTGGGAACCCTTCCTTAACCAGGTAAATAATAGTTCGATTACGTTAGTTTGGGAACCCTTCCTTAACCAGGGAAGTAATAGTTCGATTACGTTAGTTGGGGAACCCTTCCTTAACCAGGGAAGTAATAGTTCGATTACGTTAGTAATCCGAGGTGTTCAGCGTGCTTGAGCATTCTCCAAACCATCGATGCTCCAAACTCGATTTGTCAATATTTCTGCCGATAGTGTTTGCTTTCTCAGATCAAGGGTTTAATATTTACTTCATACTCATTACGCTCGGTGTTTGCTAATACTCTGCTGGGATAAAAAAATCGATGGTGGTACCAACGGCAGTTGGCTACAATGTGAGTTTACCACTCACTACTAAGGGACAAGGTAAAGCACCTACAGTTTTACACCGGTTCCGAACGGTGAAGCAGCCGCCGCCGCCGGTGTAGGTAGGTATGCACGTAAAATTTTCCGTCAGCAAAAACTTATTGGAACACGCCGACCGGTTCTTAGGGTTACGTACCTGAAAAAAGGAAAAACGGAACCCTCATAGGATTTAGTTTTTCTGTCTGTCTGTCCGTCTGTCACAGCTTATTTTCTCCAAATCTACTGGGCGGAATAGCTGAAATTTTGTACATATTCATAGTTTGGTGACTGACGTAAAGCTATTTTAGCAGATCATTTTGGGGGACAATTTAGCAAGTTAAAAAGACGTTTTTTAGCGTTCCGTATCCGGCACGGGACCCTATTACTAAGCCTACGCCGTCGGTCTGTCCGTCCGTCCGTCCGTCCGTCCGTCTGTCCGAGGGCTGTATCTTTGAACCGTAGGTAGCCCGTTGAAATGTTCACAGAGTATGTGTTATTATGGCCGATATAACACCAAATAATAAAAATAAGAAAAAATAAATAATTCACGGGGGTTCCCATAGAAGAAACCAAAAAGTGTATGCGCGCGCGCCATCTACCGAATAGAGTGTGAAGCATTTTAAGTAATCATGACATTTAACTAATATGAAGTATTTCATAACACGCCCATAGATGGCGTGAGTGGCGCTAACCATGACATGGCCATACGGAACCCTCGGTCAACTATTACTTAATATGTGCCTCGGTGCGCGAGTTCGACTCGCACTTGGCCGTTTTTTTTTTCAAGTTTAAATATAAATAATTAAGGGCTCGTTCAAATCCTTGGGTTTTTATCATTAAGATGCCTCTACCATACTTTTAAATTCTATATTAGGCTGCAAAACAGTTCGAGAACCGGCGTGGGCGCCTACGCATCATACATAATCCAATGTTATGAGATGCTGTCGCGTCCAAATATGACCCTTATCTTATTGCACGAGCATCGTTGTTGAAATTGTATACTGTTATTTTCGTTCTGAATTACTTGTACGGTGTGGGAGCGTTTTAGCTTGTGAAATGTTTATGTTCAAAATATGCTTCGTTGAGTCATAGTTCGCTCTTTACATTCTTAGGAGTTTCATTTCATTTTCATCGTCAAGAAGGTAAGCTAGATTTTATATAAATTGTTGATGTGTAAACATCTATTATTTGGATCCTGAGAATTTTTGGAGGAGGAAAGAAAATTGTGCTAATGTCATCAATGGCTTTTGTCCATTCGTCTGTATCTGTATCTATTTATATGCCTGTCTCTCTATTCACCAATATATGCCTTGTGTGTGTCGTTTTATTATATCTATTTCGTCTGTTTTTCTGTTGTTTGCATTCATCTGTCTGTCTTTATGTTTTCTAGTCTATTTGCATGTCTGTCTGTCTATTAATTTCCAATGTCTATTCATCTGTCTACCTATATCTCTTGTCTGTTAGTCACACAGTAACAAAGAGTGCATACGTCTCTCCATTTCTATCCATATTATGAAATTTCCTTTGCACTCAGGTGTCCGTATGTCTGTTTGACTGTCTGTATTTTCTATATCTGTATTTGTATCTATTTTGATGCCTGTTTCTCTATTTATTTATCCGTTTTCTTTTGTATTTTCTGTCTTTCTTTCGGTCTCTTTTGTTTCTCTATCTGTCTGTGTTCCTACCTATCTCTTTTATCTGTTAGTATCTCAGACATGTCTTTGTATTAATATCTGTCTTTTTTCTATCTCTCTCACTTTCTATCTATCTATCTTGTCTGTTCGTCACTCAGTAGCTACAAGTAGTAGTATCGCCTATGACTTCAGTGACTAAACGCGCACTCACGTGCATATGCCTCTCCATTCCTACCCATAGATAAGGAACCCATTTGAGAGTGTCAACGTACTGGAAGCGATGCGTAACGCAAGCAGCGACCAAACAGCAAACATCAAATATTGACCCAAACATCAGCGCTTTAAGGTATAATGCTGTTTGCATTGTACAGCTGAGCTGTGTTCTAAAAGCATTAGCGGGGCAGTGCGAGGAGTTTTTGAAAATCGAAGCTGTGTTGGTTGTGGGCCGTTCTGTTTTTAGGGTTCCGCAGCCAGCGATGTTGGTAGGAACCCTTATAACTTACAAATTGTACCGTGTTGGGCCCGGTATTGTACCGTGTGAGGCCGGTACTTTGAAAGATAGCCCCACTGCATCTCTCCCCGTGTATATCGTAAAAGTCGACTAAGGGAGTTGACTTCCTTCTTATATAGGTGGTAGGGTTTAACCCGCCCGGGTTGATACCACCGCACTGAATGAAAGTTCGGTCGAAATAGTTCTGTTTTCCGTCCAGTTCAGTGTAGCCGGCACGACCGAAGGGAAGCACTGACGTGGCACCAAGTTCACCCGGTGTTATGGGCTGACATCACGGATGTTGTAGGTGATGTAGCCAACCGTGTCAGTTTCCATAAAAAAAATCATGTTAATGGCCCAGTACAAAATTTACACCTTACAAAAAACGTCAGATTCATTCCTCGAGAAACCCCCGCAGAAGGATACAGCTTCGAGAAATCCTTGTAATCCTGACTAACAGCGAGCAGCAACAACAAATAGCGGGGCAACGCAAACAGATGAGGCGGCTTGCCGGCCAACTGGCGGGTGTTTTCTTTCACCAGTCCTCTAGGGATCATAGCTGGGAAGACAGGGGATAATGCCCTGGATGATCGTGCAGTTTCGGGGGCGATCAATGATGATGGCGAATTAAATGTCGAAGAAATTCGATGTATCGATTCTTGTAAGGTTTGTGGGAACTTAATAATTAAAACGATATAGTTATCCAAACAGAATAAGTACAAGGAACTAAGGGTGAGGCCGAATGCCGAATTGCTTTGAAGTAAACGATATAATTTCTCCAAAACAGCAAGTCACAAAGGGCCAGGCCAAAGACCGAGATGAACGGGTGAACAGTAAAATCGAAAACAGCAGCTGTCAAATTAATGTAGCTTTTGCTTTGCTTTTACCTGCCTCCTATAATACGGCTTGCGTTAGTTTGGGGGGCAGGGTTTCCTACGTGGATAAATTATTTTCATTGTTAGTAATAATTATATGTATGTTTATTTATGCAGCACAACACCGATTACTCTGCTTACCCCGATTGTCGGGATTCAGCGTGTGTGATATGTATGTATGTATGTAATTATATGTATGTATAGTGTATGTAAAATGTTGTTTTGTAAATAAATAAATAATTTGAATTTTATTAATTAAACCTAGCAAATCACCTAATGGTTTTAGGCTACTATCATCGAGATATTTTTCCAAGGGTCTGAGCATTAAACATAAACCTTAAAGGAAGACCCCGACACAAATCAAAGTAAGCTGGTTGATCTGTATGACGAAAATAATGTACATCGAAAAGTTCGAATTTAGTTAGTCCTATAAAATAACTTCTAAGCCTAATATCCGACCTTCGCCCAAACCCACTCACTTCGGGTGAAAACCAGTAAATTTGTTTAGCCAAATGTTCGGATATCTACAAAAAATGACCAAATCCTTGTGTCTAACGCCGGTTCTACCTCTCAGTGTAATCAGTAGAGTACACCGCGTCCCATAATACTCGAGAAGTCCATGAAAGGGTCAGTCATTATAGCCAACCGGCCATCGCAAACAACTCTGGTCCACTCCGTGCTCAGTCTTTGATATATAAAAGCGGCTTTTAACATTCTAGGAGCAAGGAAATCTGTCTGATTTATGTGTTTACAATATTGCATGCGTGGATATAATTGAATGAATGAATAATATATAAAATGAAATTTCTTTAAAAACAAAAAAATTATAAATAACTCCTTTTAGTTAAAAACCGACTTCAATCCCTGAAGAACCCCCGAAGTTAATCGGTTGGCTTGGTATAGAATTTGTCATGCACAATAATGCACATGCTGCAAATTTATAAGTTTGATGATTTTCATAGGGATCCTACAGGGATTCAGAACTTGACCAAAATATGGGACTACTAAAATAAGGGTTCCATTTTTTCCTCCTTTGGGGTACGGAACCCTAAAAAGGATAATCGGAATCGGTCCACGTGATAAATAATTATTGCTGAACATGCATGAAAAAAAAGTCGGATAAAAATAAAAATAAAGATTTCTACGTTACAACAAAAAACGTAAGTAGCATTTAATACGAACTAGCGCTAATACATCTTTGACTCACTTATAAGAAGCGTAAATACTAAGTACAAAACGTACACTTGAAAATGTGATCGCGAAGTTGTTGCTGTCTATGGTCGAACGCGAGAACCATCGAACGATCGATACGTTCTCGATGCGTTAGGGATATTATGTAACTCATGGTGATAAATCGAACGCAAACTTTATCGTATGTGATGGATGAAACGACAACACTTATAATTAGTTTGACAGAAAACCTGTTAGACATACAGGCTAGTCCCAACATGCAATCAATTTAATGTCACTTTGATCAACAAATAACTGTTGTTGCAAATTATCACAAAAATTGTTTTTTTAAATTGGAAATGTCTTTTCGTTCGCTCCAGTGTAGGCTCCGATTTTATGAAAAAGTGCGATCCCCTTATATCTCGGACAGTTGTGAAGATATGATATTCAAAAATATGCGCGTATTCAGGAGAGCTGTAAGGTGCAAGAAGAATTATTCATGAAAGTAAAAAACGAAAAAAGTTATGGCCGAAATAGTGAAAAAATTTTTTTTTTCCGAATTTTTTATTTTGGCGCTCGATATTTTGGAAACGAAGAATGATATCAAAAATTTGAGAAAAACACCTCTGGACAATTTAGTCAGCTACAATTTGAGCCTAAAACAAAGACGATCGGGTTAAGCGTTTGCCCTGTAGCCTAACCTTTTTGAAAAAAGTCAAAAAGTCAGAACATTTTTTTCCAATTCCGTAAATTCATTTCCAATGTGCTCGATAGTCGTGTGAGGCATGAAATCTGTGAATTTTTTTTCAAACATCCATGTTATGCCCCTCTATAAGTTCGGATAATCGGCGCACTATTGAACAACAATATGCGCCTGGAAGCTGTGTCTCTGTGCTATGTTCGACTAACACGACAGAGCAGAGTTTCGTAAGCCCACATCGCAGTTTATTTGTTCACGAGTCTGTCTAGTCTTTGTTTACTAGAGGAGAGCACTCGGCGAGTGAGACCAACTTTTGTGATTGTTATTGAGTTCGGAACACTGGAAGAAAGCGATTTCATATTGGTGCTATTAGTGTTAAAAGCTTTTGCATTGAAATGAAAATATACTTTTCATTGCACACAAAAATTGAAAATTTGTGAAAGTATATATTGATAATATATCGGAATATGTCGGATTCCACGTTAAACTGTAGGTCCCTTCCCTACTTAACTTATACTAGATGGTAAGTTTTATCCCGCCCGGGTTGGTGCCACCACCGCACTGAATGAAACGTCGGTCGAGGAGACGGCTATGTAAATAGTTCGTGTTTTCAGTCCAGTTCAGTGTAGCCGATATGAAATGAAGGGAAGCACTTACATGGCACCTAGTTCACCCGGTGTTATGGGCTGACATCGCGGATGTTTGTAGGCGATGTAGCCAACCGTGTCAGCATCCACAAAAAAAATTTTTTCTGTAACACGGTGGACTCGGAAAACCACTGAAAGAGCGAATAAGCGGCGCAGCGAGTGCACTTTTTCAGTCTATCGAGGTGTATAGGAGGCAAATATAATTTTTCAAACGGCGAATACACGGTTGAGTGGAGTGGATTAATCAAACCGTGTTGGCGAGGGAGAATTTTATATGTTGATACTATTATATTGATATATGCACACATGCATATGTTATTGATTACTGTACGTACCTCACTCTGTACTGCGTGGTATCGCGAGGAGAGGCGTTTTTGGCTCTGTCGAATGTACCATTGGTCCCTCGACACAGCCACCTATGTTGGTTTACATGATAAAAAAAAAATAGAAAATGATATTTTTTTTGTGGTAACTTATTGCTCCAATAAACATTCAACAGTAATAAGTACATTAGAAAATTTACATAAGGTACAAATGCTGGCTTATCCCTTACACAGATTTCTTACAGTCAATCTTTGGAAGTTTGAGATTCGATTAATATAGTGGAATGTATAAGTAGTTAGTAGCAAAAGAGTTGGTCAACTGAAGAAGAGAATTGAAGATAAAATAATAATACAAATACTTATTATTAATAGAATAGAATAGAATAGAATATCCTTTATTGTACTTCAATATAAATTTTACAAAAGGCGGGCTTATTACCTATGGCAATCTCTGCCAGTCAACCTTCTTAATTGAAAAACATAATACAAAGGTAGCAACAAAAGAAGAGAAAATGAAAGAAACTTAATACTAACGAAAGTTAATTAATAAAAGTATACAATTAGTCATACATGTAAGTACATACTAGTATTTAAGTAATACACAGCTTAGGCCAGTCCTGTTCGTTTTATTAATTTATTTGTATGGTTTTAATTAACAAGGTTCAAAACATTTTTTAACTCTAATTTTGAATTAAGAAGGCTGAGAATACAACGATAATCGTAATACTATTCATTAATTCAAATAATAGTTTAAGGCAATTTAAACCATAAAGCAAAGTTGCAAGAGTTATATTCCAGCGAAGGCATTTTCCGAAAGATGAGGAAAACGCGCTAAATTTGAAAGTCCCGTGCGGTTTTCGATTAATTTGTTCCAGCACATATTTCACGAGGGCTCGGCGAATAAGGGTGGGAGTTGCGGTCGCGCTACCTGCCTCTCTGGATCGAATAATCGACATAAACAAATAACACAGGTATGAAACGGTACCGTGTGGGCCCGGTACTTTAAAAGAATAGCCCCACTGCATCTCTCTCCGTGTATGTCGTAAAAAAGGCGACTAAGGGATATGACTCCCTTCTTATATTACTAGGTGGTAGGGTTTAACCCGCCCGGGTTGGTGCCACCGCACTGAATGATAGGCCGGTCGAAACGGCTATGTACATAGTTTGTGTTTTCCGTCCAGTTCAGTGTAGCCGGCACGACCGATGGGAAGGCTGACGTGGCACCAAGGTGTTATGGGCTAACATCGCGGATGTTGTAGGTGAAGTAGCCAACCGTGTCAGTTTCCATAAAAAAAAAATGAAAAGTATCCATACGTGAGGCTACGCCGTATGTCTGCCGATCTGTCTGTCTGTCTGTCTGTATGTCTATTCATCCGTCCGTCCGAAGGCTGTCTTTTGAACCGAAATAGGTAGCCGATAGAAATTTTCACACAATATGTGTTATTATGGCGGATATGCCAAGAAATAATAATTTCAAATTTTAAAAAAACCCCCGACCCTTAAAAGGTCAAAAATAATTTCCGTTTACTCACTTAAAGGAGTCGGGGGACCGCTAAGTAAATAACCGCGCAGCTTTAAGCTTTTATATTTTATTTACTTAATCTTTCTACAATGCAAAATCTAATTCTCTGTGGCGCCATCTATTATTCAGTAGCGTGAATATGTACTAATAGATTCTTATCACATTTATTGTACGGGAGCACCCTTATTTTTTTACTTTTTGCTTTATTTATTATTTGCTGGCAAATCCGACAAAATAACATTATGTGTACATTTCAATCGGCTACTTATTACGGTTCAAACGATACAGCCCTAGGATGGGCGGACAGACAGACAGACAGACGGAGTAGGCTTAGTAATAGGCTTCCGTATGTATACGGAACCCTAAAAAAAACTGAACTGAACTGAATAGGTACCTACTTGGATATACTTTTTTAAATTTTCTTTCATGATATAAATTTTAAAATGATTTTTTTTCTTTACCTTCAAGATAATTATGTGAGGCGGTCACCTGGGTAACCGCTACTGATACGTACCGGTAAAATGCGAGCGCAGTTCAAAAATGCAATACAGGCATGCCACAACATTTCCCAGAATGTTACCATAGATATTCCATTTCCACTCCTAATAAATTGAATAAACCGAAATAAACCCGCGTATATCCTGGCAACATCTCCGATAGCGGTGGCATAGAGAAAACGATATGATAGAGCGATTGTAGTATTTTTAACACCCGACGCAAAACTAAGTTTGACTCGTCCGTCTCTCTGTCTGTCTGTCTATCTGTCTGTCAGTATGTCTCTCTGTGTGTCTGTGGCATTGTAGCTCCCAATCCGATCGATCGATTTGTATGCGGTTTTTTTTATTAGAAAGCTGGTTTAACCGGGATATTTCTGAGATATGTTTGTAATGAAGTTATCAAAAAATTACGCCTCTTTAAAAAGCTAAATATAAAAAAACCCCTGAAAATAAACTTAAAATTATAAAACTCCGAGCTGCACGGTCCCCTGTAACTAAATGGAAATTATTTTTGACTTTTTAAGGTGTCGGGGCTTCTTTTAGATAATTTCGTTTGGTTGCCACTATTAAAAAAAAAAAAGAAGAAGTATGATTTGAAAAGCTTGAAAATACCCGCGCAGCTCTTGACTTTTTATTATATTTTATTTACTTAGCGGCCCTCCTTTAAAGTAAGTAATTGGAAACAATTTTTTACTTTTTAACGGTCGGGCGTTTTTTTAATTTATAATTTAACTTTTTATAGAAAGCACGACATGTGGCGCCGAGCAACGAATTAAAGCGCCGAGCCACCCATGGGTGTCTAACGACGCCCACGGACATTCGGTCGTACGCGGGACTTTTTTTACTAGTACTAAAAACGTACCCTCTGAGCGCTTCCATCGTCGTTGTTCGGCGACCAAAAGAGAATCCTGCTTAGTATCGATTAGCCTAATCGTCGACGTTTATAGTCTTCCGGGCAGACGCCGGCCATATCGAGTGCTGATTTATAGAATTAAATTTGTCTAAATACAGCGTGTATAAATCACTGAGCCTGGAACGAGATTTCGGTTTGTTCCCTGTTTGCTTGAATTGTGTTTGCGGTCGAATGGTATATTTATGTTAATAGCTAGGCCAATCTATGTTGCGCTCTTGTTAGAATTGGCTTAGGATTTTGTAACTTTGGATGTAGGCTTAGAATAACAATGAATGCTTATATTCCTAGATTTAACTAAAGCGCTGATTATAGTGAAGTTGACTAGTGTACATGATCTAATAATTTTATTTTATTTATTTTATTTTATTTTCATCAGGTGATCAATAGCATAAGGATACGCCATATTTAAAAAAAATAATTACAGAACCCTGGCCATTTACAGATTACCCTTAAGTTTAAATAGATAATATTTTTTAGATACAGTTTTGAGATAAATTTTTTTAGATGCATATTTGCACAATGTTTATGAGGGTGTGTGTGTGTGTGTTTGTTATGGTGTGAGTGTGTAGGTATAATTATGTGCGTCCGAAAAACCAATTATTTTCCTATTTTGTAGGAGTACGTATTTCTACATGACCTTTCCTGTCCTAATGCCTACACTACTCTTGACTTTATTCTTCTTCACATTATCCAAATGTTGACTAAAAGAAATCACTTATAACACGCCTTTGCACACGATTGTTCTGTATGTATGTTGTATTATTTGTTAATATTTTGGTTTAACAATAAAATTATTTCTACGTATCCACAAAATGTCATAGAACAAAAGTGGATCAGTTTCAGTTGCAGAATCACCCATTTCGGATACCTATTATGTATTATAATAAAATTATAAATCCACCGTTTAATACTGCAGAATGTATCATCATCATCACACATACGACCACAGTTTAAGGGTGAACATAGTTCAGATAAGGGTAGGATATAATTAACTCAAGAGATGCAAATGACTTGTTCGGGAACACAAAACAGTACATCATATTATTATACTAGGTCCCTCAAAACCCTGTAATTACTATTAGTTGGGTCCACACAGGCTCCGCTCACCAAAGTTTGGGACACTACTCGAATATGTAAAACTCGGGCCATTATCCCCACCGGTGGGCAACGTGTTCCTGTTCATACGCGTTCACATGTAGACGAACGAATTCGTTATGAGATTAGCAAATCCATTCCAAGCAGTGCTGGGACTCATAGGATTCACTTCGCGTGAAGTTTTTTCTATCTCGTTCTCTCTTGCTTCACTACCACGCTCGCCATCTCGCTCTCACGCCTTCGTCAGCGAATCACTGCCGCCATTACATAGCTTTGCGAATGTGTGTGTGAGCGTTCGGCTTAAAACCCTGTGCCAGAAATTCATCTGATCGTCCATACCGTAGAGTAACATTGGCGGTCGTGGTCAAAAAAATGGAGTGTGGAAAGCCCACCCGGCAGGTGGGACGAAGACATCAAGTACATCTGCGGAAATCAGTGGTAAAATACACTCATCTTAGTACAATAAAAACATTTTTAAAACAAAATTACAATGTTGGGAATAAACAGGCACGTCACTAAAGTCAACTTCATTGATGAAGTATAGGTAATTAGGCCTCTGAGCTGTAGTTGTCCCCTTTTAAGCGGCGGGTGGCCGAGTGGTATGGGCGTCGGCCTCTCTTGCGAGAGGTCCGATGTTCGAATCCAACCGGCGTGTACCAATGAGTTTTTTCTGATATGAAAAAATTTATGTGCATACCTGCACTGCTCCATGGTTCGGATGCCATGTAAAAATATTGGTCCATCGGATTGACTGGAGGAAATTGCCTAAGGCAATAAGCCCGCCCTTGCCACACATTAAGTGGCATAAATATGACTATATTACAATTTTTTTTTTTTTTTTTTTTATGGAACCTGACACGGTTGGCTACATCACCTACAACATCCGTGATGTCAGCCCTTAACACAGGGTGAACTAGGTGCCATGTCAGTGCTTCCCTTCATTTCATGTCGGCTACACTAAACTGGACGGAAAACACGAACTATTTACATAGCCGTTTCGACCGACGTTTCGTTCAGTGTGGTGGTACCAACCCGGCCGGGATAAACCCTACCACCTAGTAAGGTAAGAAGGGAAGGGACCTACAGTTTAACGTGGAATCCGAACCACGGTCAGCCTCCAACGGTCGAGCGGTCACCCATCCAAACACTGACCGCGCTCAGCGTTGCTTAATAACAGTTGACTAACCAACCGCGCCACTGAGCTACCGAGGCTGACGAATTTTCTTATCCCTTAGTCGACTTTTACGACATGCGACGGGGAGAGATGCAGTGGGGCTATTCTTTTTAAGTACCGACCCCACACGGTACAATATTACACTATTAGGAGATAAAGCGACGAGCGACAGACAGCAAACAAACACCTCAATTTTGAAAAATGACTCGCTTCTTGGCCTCATTTTTTTTACGCATTTATATTCGCGGTTACTAGTTAGTTAAATAGTATTCCGCAGTTATAGTTGACGTGCCGGCATTGCGAATTTACTTTTATTTTCAACAGAACTTCACGCAAGCTAAAAGCTTAAAAGCTAGTTTCTACTATTAGTACAAGATCCATTTCTGAAAAGCCTTCAAATAACGGTTTCCGTGGGACATAGCTCGGCCATACCGACAACTGGTATGTACGTGTTCGGGCTGTTCTCCTGAAAACCATAAGTGCGGTAGTCACTTTCTAAAATAGTGGAGGGGGTAGTTATGACGTCATAAAGATGGCGGCCGGGCCTGTCATTCTAGGCGGTATATCTCGATAGTTACTCGACCGATTTCCTTCATTAAGGTGTCAAAAAAAAGCTAATAGAATGAGGATTATTCGATCTCTTACAATAGTTTATGTTGAACTAATACGAAACTAAATATTTACAAAAAACTGACAATTCGAAAAAAAATATTTTTTAATTTTTTAAATAGCTCGGTAACCATCAGGATTTTGGAAATTTAGGTTATAATAAAGCGCATAGCTGTATTCAAGAGGATCATAGTGAACTTTAAATCATAACGATAGAGTAATAAACAACGGAGCTACAGTCATTTAAGTGAGCGTTGGTAGCGTCAAGCTCAGCGCGGTAACGTAAGTACCTACTGTTGACGACTCGGCCGACCGCAAATATACCAATACCGAAGATCACCATCCATTCATCCATTGAGATTTTCATATAATTTTTTTGTTTCTGAATTAGGACATATCTTTAAATATGTTAAGATACCTAGGTATGTAAGTTTTGAGTACCTAAGGTATGTAAAGACTTTCTGTACTAAATTTTATAATTTTTTTCGACAATTCTGTCTTTTTACCCGACGGCGACGTTAGGAGGAGTGTAATGTGTTAAGGTCTAAAGTGTGAATCTGTGTGTTTCTGTACATACATATATTACAGTTCGGAACTCTGCCCCAATTACTTCATAATGACTGGAAACGTGGCCATGTCTGTGCTATACTACATTGGTCGCGGTCCGGTCCCGCTCGCCGCGCCGCCGTCGCACTATTGGCCAAAGTGCCACTTTTCGGTCATAAATCTGTATCTTCTAAACTAGAATACCTTCCTTGACAATTTTTTTATGGTATTACTTGAATAGTTAATCTTCAAAAAACAGTAACATTTGATTGCAAATAATATTTATTATTAATAAAAAAAAAATCCTAAAATATAAAATAATGTATTTCTAAACTATGAAAATAAGATAAAAAATTATTATGTTCATTTACCAATAAAGTATCAACTTTTATATAATATAATAATAAAAACATTTTCGTACCTATAATTGTGATAAATAAATAATTAAACATTAAATATTAAACGCATTAAATGCGCTTACAGGATAGCACCTGTTTTTTGCTTCCTGAATTTTATTATAAGAAGGGAAGACGATGGAGTACCTTTCCAATAAACAGGTTCACAAATATTTTTATTGCACTTTAGTCAGATCTAAAGACACTAAAGCTTCATCGTCGTTGAATTGAAAAAAAATTGCAGAATTTCCTTTGATAATTTCATTGCAGTTTTTCTTGTTTTATTGAGTTGCGTACGACACGTATTATTTTAACATTGGAGGCTTCATCTTTTTCGCCAATTGAATTCACTCCTTTAATGTACTCGTATGAATGATAGACGTTGTCCAAACCAGATTCCCCAAAAAGTTTCACAGCTTTACGATTTTGTATACTCTCTGATGAAATTGCGTAGTCCTTGCAAGGTCGATCGGACAAAATGTAATGCTCCTTTAAATATTTTTTTGCACTTGAGATAATATGGTTCCATTTTTCAAGAATCACAGTGGATAGCTCACCTTTAGAATACTTGAAAGACGCCATATAGTTTCAGAAACACTACACTGCACTCATCTGGCACGAATATTCAGGCAGTACAGTGTGTACATGTACCACCCCTCACAGAATGGCTTATATTCGTACGAAAAAAATGTGGCGTGTGTAATATCTCCTTACACTCTGTGGTTCAGAAATGGTGTGCAAAACATAAATAACACAAAACGCACCTGGTGTAAGTACATATATAATCATATCATAGTTTTAACCGCAATTGTTTCCGTTACGAAGTAGCTATACCTACCGTGAGAATGCTGAGGTTGTAGTGTATTTTCTTTGCATAATTTATACATTCAGTCTCTTAAATCAGTACTCTTAAGTTAACTTTTCAAATAAAATCATTTAAAATCAGCCTGGGTAGCTCAGTGGTGCGGTCGGTGTTAAGACGAGACGGAAGTTACCTTTCTCCATACTCCATACAAAATCGTCTTTCGGCATTTATGTTATCTCGCCCCCTTAACCTTATCCGATTATAAAATTTTTTTTATTAGGTAGGGCTTATCCCGTCCGAGTTGGTACCACCGCACTGAATGAAACGTCGGTCGAAACCGCTATGTAAATAGTTCGTGTTTTCCGTCCAGTTCAGTGTAGCCGACATGAAATGAAGGGAAGAATTGACATGGCACCTAGTTCACACGGTGTTATGGGCTGACATCACGGATGTTGTAAGAGGTGTAGCCAACCGTGTCAGTTTCCATAAAAAAATAATAAAATAAAATTAAAAAAAAATCATTCACGCGAACGCTCCAAGCGTGCGAACAGCGCGCATATTTTTTTAATTTTCGTGCCAATTTCCAGAGTTTTGCAGAAAGTTGTTTATTGATTCTAAATAAACAGTGTACTGGCTATATAAAACCATTATAATATTCACCCGGACAGACCCTGATACCATTTGAAAGCTTAGATGAAAATTGTAGTTTTAGATACATTTCGCGTTTTCGTTAGTGCTTTAAATAAGGAATGATATCTTTAAAAAACCCAACACAGTTACCTAAAATGCTTTTCGAATATGTATGGGTTTCTATATGTTTACTTAAGTATTTTTGAGAAAAATATACATAAAATATATGCGCTCCTTAATATGCGGATGTTTGCGCAAATAATTTGTTCAACTTTCAAGCGTCATATAACTGAGGAAATTCAACTAAAATCTAAAATATGTACGTATTAAACAAGTACATTTCATGGCCTATCGAACCAACTCATTACCCCAGGTGGTATGTTGCCAAAACCGTCAGTTGCTTGTATGGGGGCTGTCCATAGTGCGTCGCCGCGCGCCCGACCGCTACAGCCAGCTTGGCGCTACCAACGATCACTTAAATGACTGTAGCTCCGTTGTTTATATCTCAATCGTTATGATTTAAAGATCATTATAATCGTCTTGAATATAGCTATGCGTTTTATTATAACCAAAATTTCCAAAATCCTGATGGTTACCGAGCTATTTTAAAAATAAAAAAAATATTTTTTCCGAAATGTCGGTTTTTTGTAAATATTTAGTTTCGTATTAGTTTAACATAAACTATAGTAAGAGATCGAATAATCCTCATTCTATTAGCTTTTTTTTGACACCTTAATGAAGGAAATCGGTCGAGTAACTATCGAGATATACCGCCTAGAATGACAGGCCCGGCCGCCATCTTTATGACGTCATAACTATCCCCTCCACTATTTTAGAAAGTGACTACCGCACTTATGGTATTCAGGAGAACAGCCCGAACACGTACATACCAGTAGTTGGTATGGCCGAGGTATGTCCCACGGAAATTACCTAAATTTCACTTGGATCACTATATTATAAAAGGCTCTCTGCACAAATTAGATATAGAGCTAGACAGAGCAGAGAGTAGTAGAGGCCATTTTGGCCATCATGCCTTGTTATTTCTTTTATTAGTTTTTCGCGTTCGGGTTTTGTAATTTTTTTTATAGGTTTTTTTCATTTTATTCCTTTTAGTTCTAAGCCAATAAGTGCGCTATATTTTTTAAATCGTGTGCTCAAGCTCTTGACAGCGAAGCCACTTCATAGGGTTCGGAGAGAAACAAAATAAAAGTTGTCAAAAAAATTTCGATTTTTTTATAAACCTAAAAAATTCATTTTGTCAAATATGGCGCCTAGCTCTTCAATTTTCATTAAAAAAATTGCCTATGACACGCGGCATAGAGGAACAAACGAGCACACATACATACATACATCCTCTGCCAAATCCTCCTTTTGGTTTTGCCGTAGGCGGGTAAAAATTAAATTATGTATTTTAAACGTTCGATCTTAGTTCGCCGCGAATTCCACTCAGTGTGAAAGCGAATTCGCAAACGCGCTGCTTCAAGTTTTCACTGTGAAGACAAACTTAGTCGTTTGCACCGGAGAAGGGAACTGCACAATTGCGCATAATAAGAGCATTTCCTATCACTTAGACGTTCTTTGTTTCTCAATACAGCCCTCTATCTATTCTATACTGCGAGGAAATATTCCTAGCAGTATAGAATAAAATATGTATTTTTAAGAATTTGATACGATGAAATAATTGAATTAAAAATTTTCAGTCAGTTTGAAAATGGAAAAATAAATACTTTTTAGTTTTCAAATATTAAAATTCAAAAACGGATCTCATAGGAATACTCACTCCCATGTCCGTCCGTCTGTCACGGAGTTTTATCTCGAAAACTAAGTGACGTTGAATCTTGAAATTTGGCATAATGATGACAAATCTTGATGACGCACACATAATATATCGCTTGTTAATAATTAATTAGATAAAAAAATATTTTAAATAATATGGGTGTCAGTTTGGTACCAATAAAAGAAAGTTATAAAAGTTATAAAGTAAACAGACATACAGTGTGTGTTATCATTTAGAAGACCTAACTGTAAGGATTTTTAAAAATGTTTTTTTGCAATATTAATAAAAAACATTTTTAACTATTTTAAGGCTTATGAAAAAAAAATCTTCGAGGAAAAAAAATTAAGTCGGGGTTAGGTTAGGTTATTGTTAGACCATGCCTCTATTTTAAACTTGCGATGTCGCATGTTCACTAAACATGTAAAATGTGTGTAAAAGATTTTCACGTCCTTACCTCGGTATTTATTTACTATACACAGAAATATATAAAAATACCTACCTATTGCCTGTGGCTTAGCTCCCCGCATCATATTTCAAGAGACCAAAGTGACCTTACTACCCACTTCCTTCCTACATCTCGTACGTGTGGATCGCTATTAATGGATAGGATACTCCATAATACTTCAAGCTATTTTTCTACTCAAACGCAACAAATAAACCACAGTGTGTCCGCAGCCAACTCAAGTGCCATCTTCGAACTAACGAAAGATTTCGGCAAACAAATCATTTCACAGCGCATTAGTGAAAGTTCCAAATTCAAAATGGCCTTTTCGAATTTCGAACGCGTTCGTTCCCACACGTTGGCCTAACGGAACGTTGTTTGCATGCCGAACAAAAAACGCCATTATGTGCTCTTTAAGGGTAGACTTAATGAATGGACATTAGTGTGAAGAAAGGAACAGAGGTTGGACAAAATGCGTATTTGTATTCGGAACATTTAAGGTTGACATTTCGTTGTCGATAGTATAAATTTTGGGTCATATCCAGTGAAATCGAATGGTGTATTAAAATGTTAGTATTGATTGACTGATTTTACTCTCGAAAGTTTACTCTCGATTATGTGATTATCAAATATGTACTAGATTTTCAAAATATACAATTTCACATTTAAATCATAATATTTTATTTCACATATCGATTAAAATCTCTGTCATTTTGATCGTATGACCTAACTAGACTGAAATTCCAAACTGTAAGTCTCTGTTGACTCAACCACCCATAGAGTACGAGACATAATGTGAAAAAGACCAAATATACATAGTAAGAAAGAGCTACCTATCTATAATATGTTTATTGTATAATTTCATCCATAGGTAGATAACCTACGCCTGGACATGTCGAAAATTCCGCCAGTTCTAAATTTAATGCGAAGAAGAACTGACAAACAAACTTCGCAAGTCGCAATGTTTAGTTAGTACCTTATAAGTAGCCTACCTTAGGTAGGCTTACTTAAAGTAGGTACTATTAATATAATAACTTACAAATAATAAACCCATACAACTACAACAATTTACTATCAAAATAAAACAACTTAAATACTAAAATTAACATTTGAAATCAAACCTAACAATAAAAAATGTAATTAAATAAAAATAAATCAAAAGAATAATAAAATCAAATGCTATTGTTAATCATGAAAATAATATGTTAATACGAGTAATATTTAATTCTTCAAAAATTTAAATCAATGTCAGAAATACAAAAAAATATATTTTCAATGTCATAATAAAATAAAAATGTAAAAATATTAAACACTATAATCTAGCATTGAAGTCAAGTAATTAAAATAGTCAATAAAAAAATAATAAATTCATAAGTAATGTTATTATAATAAAATAAAATTGTCGAAACATTAAAAAATATAATCTAATACGTATGTATGTATGTATTTACGCAAGTCGAAATGTACTGTTTGCTTAAGGGCGACAGGCTCGCCACCTCTCGCCTTGGCACGGTACTTCCACCGAGTCATGCAGCAGGTGAGTCTTCGTGCCTTACTTGCTGTTCGATCGATTGAATCTTTGTTTACCACATTTTGAAATGTGTTGAAAATAAATTAAAATTAAAATAAAATGCCGCCTCTACAATCTTTATAGCATTTTCCGCCACCCAATAGCTGATTTACGATATGTTGAATAGTCCACATTAAGTTATTACTGTACATAATTTACTTCGCTTCACGATTTTACTATTAACTTCACTGCTATCTTGACTCCCACATCACTATTTCCTACTAAATATTATGGTAAGGCAACAACGTATCAAAATTAGTTTAGCAGTCTTTGCACGATTGCGCTCACCGTGAAAGTATATAAATGGAGGGGCCATTGAGTTATAGAGGAGATGAAAACAGTACAAATATTTATAAATCCGCGTGTCTGTACATAATACAATTTGAAGAAAATAAAATTATATATTCTTGTTTACTGTGGGCGATGTATTATGTGGCTAGTCACTAAAATATTTGTAACAATATGTATGAAAATAAAAAAATACCTGCGAAGTATCTGGCCGGTTATTCTTCATGGGCGTAATCGAACCGGGTAGAAGAAATTGTGACAAGTTTGAGTGCAGTTATACTGACATAATGAATTATCAATAAACAATAAACAATTGAGCATTCTCGTGGCAGTAAGAATGCAATCGAATTTGTCACAATTTGTCCTAAGTTAAGGATAGTGCGGTTTTGTCTTCTTTTTTGCACACCCATCATGTAAAAGTATCAGGATGTGTTTCAGAAAAATATATGTACCTTAACGTGAATTAACAATAGGGAAAGAAAGAAAGAAATTAAAAAAAGAAATGAATTTGTTGTTCAAGAAGATACAGAAAATGTTTACATTATTAATGTATGTATGTAGAACACATTGTGGTGAATTTATGTCACTATTCACTTTATGTTGAAATTTATTCGGCTATCTGCGGTTGTACGTACATCCCCTGCCGTGCTCACTGGGAACAACTCGTGTTGGGAATGGTAGTAAGTTCGACTTATGTCTCGTGCTACTCAAAATGGAGATTGTAAATCATAATTAAAATAAAATATGCAAAAATATACTTTTAACGAGACACACACTGTTCGCCTTCGCCAAACCCGCCATACTCTCGCGGAACACCACTTTGTAGTCGACAGAAGAGTTCTTCGAACTGCACGATTCTCTAAATCGTTCTTGTGCCGCACTGCAAAGGTGTGGAGCGGGCACCCAGGAAATATCTTTCCCCACTCCTACAATCCACAGATCAACCACGGATATTCAAATCGTGGGTTAATAGCCTTTCCCCAGCGACATTAGTCCAGCTCCAAGCCGGACTGGCACCTCCTCGGCGGTGAAATTGGCTGCGCCTTCTGAGGGTTCGAACTCAGGAAGAGCCACGTAGTTCGGAAGCAATAATAAAAAAAAAAACACAGAAGACAAAAAAAAACTTGAAGCAATCAGGCCATTATTGATATTATCATGTGGGGTCGAAATTTAACGCAGCCGGAGAAATATTTACTCAAGTATAGAGGGTGTTCCAAAACTCAACGTCAAGCGGGAACCAGGGAGTAGGCCAGCTTATGACGACCCAGGGAAATATAAGAAAAAAAAAAATCGGAGTCATTTGTTTTTTATGATATGGGCATCTTTTGAAAAACGTTGAAAATTGATATCTCGTACAACATTTTAGGTAGGTACTACGACTACAAATTTGCAAATATAATTGTTTAAATTTTTTATATTGGAAGCCTAAATAACTCTGCTATTTATCAGTATCCCAAATAAAACCAGAATGCTTGTAGTTTTACCAAAAAAAATATTCAGTTCAATTTTCTTCTAAAAAAATAAATGACTCAGATTTTTTTTTCTTATTTTTCCTTGGGTAGTCATAAACTGGCCTACTCCCTGGTTTCCGCTTGACGTTGAGTTTTGGGACACGTTGTATATCTTCTGCGTTTGGCACAAATAGAGTGCATGCCAACCAAATGGGAACAACGTATAATATAAGTGTGTAATGTACTAAAATGACGTTTCTGCGTAATAATTTCTATGGTGCTCGCCTATTGGCTATTGCAAAATGTATGAATTATAAACACGCTGAGATTTCAGTCTATTTAGTCTAGAATGAGCTATTCTGACGCTAAATCATGCCAGAGACTTCATTCTGACACTAGCTTAATCAGGCTATTGCGCCTTTAGCGCTAAGTTTAACGCTAAAGGCTTAACACTTAACTTGTAGCTAATTATTGTTAATATTGAAATATTAAATAATATATCGGAACATCCTCCTTGCTTCTAAAACTGATTTAATAAATTATTGTCTTCTCTACTTTTTACGGCCTACAGTTTTACATGGAATCAGTGGTTCGGATTCCACGTAAAACTGTAGGGTCCTTCCCTACTTACCTTACTAGATGGTAGGGCTTAACCCGCCCGGGTTGGTACCACTAATGAAACGTCGGTCGAAACAGCTATGTAAATAGTTCGTGTTTTCCGTCCAGTTCAGTGTAGCCGACATGAAATTAAGGGAAGCACTGACACGGCACCTAGTTCACCTGGTGTTATGGGTTGACATCACAGATGTAGGTGATGTAGCCAAGCGTGTCAGTTTCCATAAAAAAAAAGAAAACTAACGTCATTCGTTTAGCGCCCGATAAGAAAGAAGAAACTGAATAGACCATCAGTTCAGTAAAGTTGTATTTTTGCCCTGCTTGTCAGATTGAGCTGTTCTTACAACATTATACTCGATTATGTTGTAAATCACACTTTGCGAGCTTAGATAGTGAGCTATTCTTTCTTATTTCTGTTTTAGTCGCGCTATTTGGCCGATAAATCTAGCAAGGACATTTTTATGCTTTACGCTTGCGTTAACGCTTTTTATTAGGTTTCCGTAGTACACCGTACGGAAGCCTATTACTAAGCTTACAACGTCTGTCTGTCCGTCCACTGTATCTTTGGAACCGTAATAGCTAACCAGTTGAAATTTTCACAGAATGTGTGTTATTTAGGTCATCTGTCCACCTAGCCGGGGGGCGTCCCACGCTACGTTTGCTTGTACGTGGCCTCCATTCGAGCACCCGTCTACCCCATAGGTGGACAGATGACCTAAAAAAGGTAGCCAGGAGTGGATGGATGAGAAGAGCGGAAGACCGCGTGTGGTGGCGTGCCTTGGGAGAGGCCTTTGTCCAGCAGTGGACCGATACAGGCTGATGATGATGATGATGATGTGTTATTTTGGCGGATATAACAACAAATATTGAAGAAGTGAAAACTTAAGGGGGGTCCCCATACTAGAAACGTGTTTTATATATTTTGTTTGTTGTGCGGAAACGTCCGTGCGCGAAACCGACTCGCACTTGGCCGGTTTTTTATTGTCGCGAAACACTGCCGAATATGTATTGGCCGAGTTAGTGCGTTGGGGATTTTTTTTATATAGATACTGACACGGGTGGCTACATCACCTACTACCTACATCCGTGATGTCAGCCAATAACACCTAGGTGAACTACACAGGTGCCAATGTCAGTGGTTCCCTTCGATCGTACCGGCTACACTAAACTGGGCGGAAAACACGAACTATTTGCATAGCCGTTTCGTCCGACCTTTTATTCGGTGCGCTGCCTGGTGGGACCAAACCGGGCGGTTTAAACCTTACCACCTAGCAAGGTAAGAAGTTTCCGTGAGAAAAAAGAAAACGTAATTTTGCCTTTAAGGCGATGTGAGACTGCGTCTGACTAAAGAAGTGTACCGCCAATATTACTTACCTGATAGATTCAGTTTTAATATATGTAAAACTTCATCTATCAGTGCAGAAAACACAATTTGATTAACTTCGCTTGATAGAAAAAAATCATGAACGTGCCTCTGAATTTAGTTATAAAAACGTATTTAAGGCAGGCAGCGTGACCAAATCAAGGCTTTGAAAAAAAAATATTTTATTTGTTGAATGTGAGTTATAGCTTTTTAATTTTTTGCTTCGATCCGTAATTTTGGAATAAAAGAATAAAAACGTAGGTAATTTTTGATTGATTCATTGTGCTGCATCTTACTCCAACCAGCGAAAGCGGCACCTTGAAAGAGGAGTACGGGTGAATACGTGTTGACAGGGCCTTAAATTAGTGTAGTGCTGTAATTTACCTGAGTTCTTGCAGCACAACAACTATTACGCTGATTGCCTCGATTGTCGGAATACACCGTGATGGTAGATATGTATCTATGTAGAATTTTTTCTAGTATTTTTTTCTTTTTTTTTATGGAACCTGACACGGTTGGCTACATCACCTACAACATCCGTGATGTCAGCCCATAGCACAGGGTGAATTAGGTGCCATGTCAGTGCTTCCCTTCATTTCATGTCGGCTACACTAAACTGGACGGAAAACACGAACTATTTACATAGCCGTTTCGACCGACGTTTCGTTCAGTGCGGTGGTACCAACCCGGCCGGGATAAACCCTACCACCTAGTAAGGTAAGAAGGGAAGGGACCTACAGTTTAACGTGGAATCCGAACCACGGTCAGCCTCCAACGGTCGAGCGGTCACCCATGCAATCACTGACCGCGCTCAGCGTTGCTTAATAACAGTTGACTAACCAACCGCGCCACTGAGCTACCGAGGCTGACGAATTTTCTTATCCCTTAGTCGACTTTTACGACATGCGACCGGGAGAGATGCAGTGGGGCTATTCTTTTTAAGTACCGACCCCACACGGTACAATATCCTGCTGTATATCCGAAAGGAAATACAAAGGTTTCGTTATCCCCCAGATTATCGGCCGAACCACTCGTCTCAATACACTCGATTGCACGAAAGCCTCTCCGGCATATCTCTCAATTCCCAATCAAGGCATCGCAGAGCCGTGAGAATGAGTCTCACATAAGGCCCCGCGCACACCACTCGACCGCTTTGTGCTGCTGTCACGCCGCTGTCTAGTGCCGGAGAGGCCTTATCGAGTGCCCATTGAGTCTGCGCCAAAATGATAATGAGATGTGAAACGTCACTTTTGTCGGACGGGTCATAATTTGTGGGGCCTCGGTGTGATTGGCCTTAACCGTCGTTTGTAGTGAATGGCATATTCTTAAATTATGTTTAAAAGTACACATAATATTAGTATTCACTAAAGATACATACATACATACATATCACACACGCTGAATCCCGACAATCGGGGTAAGCAGAGTAATCGGTGTTGTGCTGCAAGAACTCTGGTAAATTACAGCACAACACCGACCACCACGTTTCGCAAATTATTCGAACAAGATTCAATCGATCAAGCAGCAAGTAAGGCACGAAAACCCACCTGCTGCATGACTCAGTGGAAGTACCATGCCAAGGTGAGAGGTGGCGATCCTGTCGCCCTTTAGCACGGCATCTTGTCCTTATCCCTTAGTCGCCTTTTACGCCATGCACGGGGAGAGATGCAGTGAGGCTATTCTTTTTAAGTACCGGCCCCACACGGTTCACTAAAGTTGGCCGAAAAATTCACTAAGAGCAATTTTTATTAACTTATTTTCTAGAAGCTGTGATTAGATAGAAACACTTTATTGCTCCAAATATATTTTGCAGAAACAAGGTCAATACATATGAATTATGTACAGTTTATTATATACGATATTATACCTAAATATACGTTCTGACTTTAAATATTTTTTAGCTCTCGACTTCACTTGAATTATGTGATTGAATTTTTTAACTTATACAACATTAATGCTTGCTTCTTACGTCCAGTATTCTTCATTTACAATTTATATTTTCAGAATTTTTCAGTATGGGGTAGGTACAGATTAATGCTTCGGTGGTTCGGTCATATTGGAAGAATGGATGATGAGACTAACGAAAGAAAATTTATGAAGCAAATGTGAGTGGAAGAGTCGGGAAGGGTCGCCCTAGGGTCTAGACGCACGTACCTGAACCAGAACGCGTATGTGCTCAAAAAGGGATCAAGTGCGTAGTACCCGTAAACGACGAGCATGCACGAAGAACATTATGAGAGTGGAAGAGGCGGCAGAGGTGGGTCAGGCAGGATCGTGCCACGTGGAGATCCGTTGTCTCTGCCTACCCCACCGGGAAACAGGCGTGACACTATGTATGTATGTACAGATTACCCGACTTCAAAATGACACATTGTACGAAAATCTGACGACAGATAGAATAGATGGTAATATTTTTTTTTAGAAAAGCGCGACTTGTGTTTCTGAACCACCTATAAGGTATCTAACGACGCACGACGCACGTGGACATTCGGTCGTATGCGGGTGTAACGATTGCCATGCCGGCCTGACAGGTGCCTATTTACGCCGCACTTGAAGAGCCCGAAGCTCTACTTGGGGGGAAATAATATATGCGCAGGGAGACCAATCCAAATTGAAATAAGTAATGGGCAAAGAGTTTGTATTACGTAATACAAACTCTTTGGTGATGGGCACACCATATTTTACTACGAGATGCGAACTAATTTAAAAACCGGCCAAGTGCGAGTCGAACTCGAGCACCGAGCGTTCAGTATCGCCATTTCATGGTCAGCGCCACTCGCGCCATCTATGGATAAGTTAAAATGCTTCATACTATTTTCGGTAGATGTATGGGGACAACCGTGATTTTTTTACTTTTTCTTATTGTTTTCTTATCGGCCATAATAACGCATATTATGTGAAAATTTCAACGGGCTACCTATTACGGTTTAAGAGATACAGGCCTCGGATAGACAGACGTACAGACAGACAAACAGACTGCGTAGGCTTAGTAATAGGATCCCGTACGACGGATACAGAACCCTAAAAACATTTACTATCCGACTCCAATAATCACGTAATATTTACCTCGCGCTCGGTCACTATTCAATTATTTTCCCGCAATTCGATTTACAAATTTGTAACGGAATCTGAACACGAATTGGAAATTTTCATTCGATTCTCCTCATATCGATATTCACAAAGAGCACTGTCAAAAATTGCATTATTAGTATTAAATATACGTATATTTTTTTATAGAAACTGACACGGCTGACTACATCACCTACAACACCCGTGATGTCAGTTCATAACACCGGGTGAACTAGGTGCCTTGTTTGTCAGTGCTTCCCTACATTTCATGTTACACAGAACTAGCCGTTTCGGCCGACGTTTCATTCAATACGGCGGTACCAATCCGGGCAGGATAAACCCTAGTAAGTAAGGTAATAAAAAGGGAAGGGACCTACAGTTTTACAATAGGCTTATGAGAAAACGCGTATGTTCTTATGAAATAAAATAAGTTTGAAATTTTAAATTTCAAAAATGCACTTTTATTATTCCCGACGCAAAAGTAGGTGGTACAAGTTTGACGCCCCGTCTGTCTGTCTGTGTACAAAGTACCTACTGTAACTGTTATTGGGTATATGTTTTCTTATTAAATAAAAAAACCGGCCAAGTGCGAGTCGGACTCGCGCACTGAGGTTTCCGCACCAGAAAAAAAACATTGAAAAGAAAAACACGTATCTTGTATGGGAACGCCCCTTAATTTTTTACCTTTTCTATTTTTTATTATTTGTTGTTATATCCGCCATAATGCAGCTTATCCGTGATTTAGGATAGGGATATTGACAATTCTATTGATGCTATTGTACCATGTTTTAAAAATTAAATTGACAAGTTTATTAACGCTAATTTTAGTAGATAGTAGTAGTATTAGGTAAGTGCAGTAGTAGTCTATAAGCATAAGATAGCTTGTTTTTGTCTTTTATCTGGTTCTGCACAGCCCTTGTCATTGTTTGTCATTGTTTCCATTGTGTTTAATTGTTTTTCATTGTTGTTAAATTTCGAAAGATAACGAATTCAAGTGCAAAATGTATTTGCCTACGAATGATAATAAAAAAACCTGAACCTGAAACCTGAATAATTAATAACACAATAATTCTGTGTAAATTTCAACGGGCTACCTATTACGGTTCAAGAGATACAGCCCTCGGACAGACAGACGGACGGACGGACAGACAGACATACGGCGTAGGCTTAGTAATAGGCTTCTGTACGGGATACGGAAACCTGAAAAAAAGTCGAATAACAATATCAGATTTACGTATTAATAGAAACTCCCACAAGACATATTATAGTTATAAAGTTTATCTACCACTCAGAATGACATGCGTACAGCTGTTGACCCCGCGAGCCGCGAGGTGAGGCCACCGTGGCCGCCTGCCCCGCGCCCCGTGGCCCATGGCCCATGGCCCGTGGCCCGTGTCTCACTCAGACGCGGCGTCGGAATGTGAACACCTAGCACGACTCTCTCTCTACCGGGCGATCAAATGTAACTGGTGTCAATTTGACAGGCGTTAAAGCGGCGTGTTAGCGTAGTGCTTACTTAGAGTTTAGGGTTCCGTATCCGGTACGGATTGCGATCTCGTTTTACTCCCGTCTTGGAAGTAGTGAAAAAACCGGCCAAGTGCGAGTCGAACTCCCGCACCGAGGGTTCCGTATCGCCATGTAATGGCTAGCGCCACTCACTCCATCTAGACTGCGTGTTATGAAATGCTTCATATTAGTTAAATGTGATGATTAGTTAAAATGCTTCATAATCTATTCGGTAGATGGCGCGTGCGCATACACTTTTTGGTTTCTTCTATGGGAACCCCCGTGAATGTTTTACTTTTTCTTATTTTTATTATTTGTTGTTATATCGGCCATAATAACACATATTCTGTGAAAATTTCAACGGGCTACCTATTACGGTTCAAGAGATACAGCCCTCGGACAGACAGACGGACGGACGGACGGACGGACGGACAGACAGACAGACAGACAGACGGCGTAGGCTTAGTAATAGGGTCCCGTACCAGATACGTAACCCTAAAAAGGTCAATGGCATAAAATTTATTCAGGTTATAAATGTTTTTGCAATTCGGTTGAGTGTTGTATTTCTTGTGAAGGGTTTCGTAGCAAATTCCTTCTTGCGCGTATAGCGGACGGGCCCACACCTGACCAATTTTATTAATGGTCCCTTGCAGCGTCGCGTCGCCGCCTACGGAACCCTATAAACTTCAGTCCCAACAAATCCAGCTGCAGCACAAAAGTGATCCCCAATTTGCACCAATCGTCGGCTCACAAATAAAAGACCCGCGCGAATGCAGATCTGACTGCATTAGCATACTCACAGGGTTGGCCGCTGCCAAGTATGATAATACCGAAATGAGTACGGGCGATAAAAGTGCAAAATATGGCCTCGATGTTGGTTGCTTGGAGGCAATTTTGCGAAAAGACATTTCCCCCTGTTTGTTCGAGATGCTGCTTGTGTTGGTGCAGAGGCGGACTTTCCATATAGGCCGACTAGGCCCGGGCCTAGGGCGGCCAGATATTAGGGGCGGCCAATCTGTACCTGCTGCTGGAAGCAGTGAGCGCAGGTACAGAATAGAAAGGGTGCCGGCCGGAGCAAGTGCGTGCGACGTGCGGGAGTGGTGAGCGCGGCGGAGGTTATGACGCACTATTTACGCGGAAAAAATAATTTTGCTATGACTATAAGGTCAATATTGTCGTAAAACTTGTAAAAAGTACTTTTACTATATGTAAAATAAGCCGAGAAATACCTAATATATTTTTGGCGGGTTGAACCGAACGCAATACTGATTTTCATACAACTTCACATTTGTATCTATGCTGTAAACTTGAAAGGGGCGGCTGCATTGAATTGGGGCGGCTGGTACTAAACGGCCTAGGGCGGCTAAGGCTGCTAGTCCGCCTCTGTGTTGGTGTAAGTAAGGAGTATGGAATATGGAGTGTGTTGAGTTATAAAGTACATATACATCCCCGCGTACGGCCGAATGTCCACGGGCGTCGTTAGACACGTTATGGGTGGCTCAGCCAGGCCTCACGCACTCTATGTACTTGCGCGCGCTAACTACCTACCGCCCGGTGGACCGCCGACGATCTAATTCAGTGGAAATTCGTCAGCCGCGCGAAACATACCTACACGCTCACCCACGCTACTGCGCGCAGCAGCAAAGCAATAATCACCTTACACTCGATCGTTTAGGTACATTTTCGCACGCAGCGATTGGCGAAGTGAAACAGTAGGCTATTAAAGCCGAAGGTATGGAACTTTTTCTATGGAGTGATTTCTCTGTTACGAAGTAACTATTAAGTAATCTGTGGCTCAGCGCCACATGTCGCGCTTTATATAAAAAAAAAGTAAAATTGTCTATCCTACAGTATTCCTAAAATTGAAATGCTGTAAGATTACAGATTTCAAAATCGTAATTAAGTATTATGAATATTTCAGTATAGGTAGGACGACCATCGTCGTCGGGGAAAGCCGTATCCGTACCGCAGAAGTCCAAATCCGGACTGGAGGAAAATTGGAGAGGCGTATATCCAGCAGTGGACGCACACACGCTGCCAAAATACAACTGCGTTGCGTCGTCAGGGGTGATTAATGAAATTATGTTTTGTCGGCCCGTGGGAAATATACCATTTGCGAGAACTTTAAATTAACTCTATTAAATTGATCGGAACAAAAACTATATTGGAGGTTTAAAATTTTATTCCAGTATGAACAGAAAAAAAACTTGCATTGCGTGCGATTCCATTAAAATAAATAAATAATGCATTTCCATTTTATAGTGAAATTTGATTATAAATATTTTTACCTGAATAACTCGACTTCTAGGGTTCCGTATATTTTTTTTTTTTTATGTAATCCGGTATGCTTGGCTGAGTAATAGGGGCAAAAGTACATGCTCCACTCCACTCCACGCAGAATTCCCTTTGGATTGCCTTCCCGTGTCCATACGGAAGCCCTGTGCTCTGAGCTCTCTGACTCTGCCACCCATATTGGATTACATTTTTAAAAATGTATGGGAAGGCGAGGTGTACAAAATACTCTTTAAGATGAAGCAGCATTTATCTATAATTATTATCTTTTCTTTGTTACAGGTGGGTGTTCTTTGGTGTGGCCAGTGGTAAAGTTTTAATTTTAAATTACTATACTTTTGCAGAGAAAAATAACTCAGTTCTTGCCACAGATAGGTTGTGCTATATCTGAATCCGAATCATGCTTAGTTGTATGTAGGTTAGGTACAGATGGTATTTTTTATTTTATTTGGACATAATTATAACATATGGACAAAACATCACCATTTCTTCAATAATTCTTTCTTCCAATACATTTATTTGACCCAGATTCAATAAAATTTATAAAATAACCTGTCTTTTGCACCAGAAAACCCCTATTCTGGAGGTAGCGGAAAAGTTCAAGGCATTCCGAACGTACTAAGCCGCGAGACTAAACTGCGAGAAGTTCTTCGTAAAACTGGGGTAACACTTGGGAAACTCAGCCACGTGTTTTATTGACACGAACTAATTGTGCTGACAATCGAAGTATTTTCCGACTATTAACCGATTTTTGCAATAGATAGAGGAGGCCTGGATACGATACTTTGGTCTGGTTTAAGAATAACATTGATCTAATGAAATTAAATGAAAATGAAATGAAATTAATCGAACCTAACCTAATCTAATCGAATAGAATCAAATGGAATTGAATTGAATCGAAACATATTTAAAAAAAAAATTATTTTAATTGTAGTTTTAGTTTATTTTAATTTGATAGGTACATAGTTTTAGTTTCCAATGTCAGTCAGTCAGTCAGCGTGTAAGCGTCCACTGCTGGACATACGCCTCTCCAATTTTCCTGCAGTCCTCCCAGCCTTCAGCAATACGGAACCACTGCTTTCCGCCGACTTACTTGATGTCGTCGTCCCACCTGGCGGGTGGTCCTCCCACACTCCGTTTTCCTGTCCACAGCCGCCAGTGTAGGACACGGTTACTCCAACGGTCATCGTCTCTTGGGCTAACGTGCCCAGCCCACTGCCACTTGAGCTTAGCCACCCGGTGTCCAATATCGACTACTAATATTTTGTAATTTTGTCATTATTAAAGTGACAATGCTAGTGGATTTGACCGGCAGATACATTTTAGCGAAAGGTGATGAAATCGACCGTTAGTCAAGCGTTTTCGTAATTCATTTGTACTTGTATATTTGTGTATATTCTTTATTGAAGACCAATTTATACAAATTAGGCACAATAGGCGAGCTTAATGCAGTAAGGCATTATTTTTATAATTTTTCTATGGAAACTGACACGGTTGGCTACATCACCTACTACATACATCCGTGATGCCAGCCCATAACACCTTGGTGACTAAGTGCCATGTCAGTGCTTGCCTTCGGTCGTGGCGGCTACACTGAACTGGACGGAAAACACAAACTATTTACATAGCCGTTTCGACCGACCTTTCATTCAGTGCGGTGGTACCAACCCGGGCGGGTTAAACCCTACCACCTAGTTATATAAGAAGGGAGTCACATCCCTTAGTCGCCTTTTACGACATGCACGGGGAGAGATGCTGTGGGGCTATTCTTTTAAAGTACCAGCCCCACACGGTACAAACATTTTTATTCCACAAACCTATTAAAATACCCACACACTTCATCGCCTAAGTCTATTTGCCAACAATTAAGCGAGCACCTCCGAGTTACCTGTCAGAGGCAGGAAGTGGCTGGCTAAAGCCGGAAGTTCCGGCGGCCATCTTGAACGAGATCTCTTCCGGTGGGGCTGCAGGGGGGGGGGGGGGGGCGGTGCAGGGGTTTATCGCTCACTTTGGAGGCTTTGAAAGGCTGCGGCAGGACTGTCTTGTTGTTCCTTCGTTGCATTCTGGGGAAGACGTGTCGTCTGGTGGAGTTGTAGGTACGATAGGATGAGTCGACGTTTAAAAGACGTAGGCAAAAAATTTTGAAGGTTGTAGGTAAGTCTCGCTATAATCTGTCAGTCTGTTTGTAACTCGTAAACTATCAAATTTTAAGAGAAAATTTATCTTATTTTGGCATTGCACACTTTTACAATGCGCCAAGTCTCGGGCCTTCAATAGGGGCGTGAAGAGGCACCTGTCAGGCCGGCGTGGCATTCGCAACCCACGCATACGGCCGAATGTCCATGGGCGTCGTTAGACCTTACCTTATGGGTGGTTCGGCGCATTGTGCAGCAGACCATCCTAAAACCACTAACTAGGTCATGATATTGCACTGAGATACTCATAAAATTTCTTTTCTATGAAACTAGATATTGTTCACCGAAATATATAGGTTGTTTAAGGGTGGGATTTCATAGCTCCACGGCTCGAAAGGGGTCCATATTTTAAGACGAAAAGCTCTGAAACTATTTCCCAGATTCTGTCATTTTACATACATACATAACACACGCTGTATCCCGACAATCAGGGTAAGCAGAGTAATCGGTGTTGTGCTATGAGGACTCTGGCAAATTACAGCACAACACCGACCACCATGTTTAGCACAGTATACGGACAAGACAATTATCAAGCAGCAAGTAAGGCACGAAGAACCCACCTGCTGCATGACTAGGTGGAAGGACTGCGCCAAGGTGAGAAGTGGGTAGCCTGTCGTCCTTTAGCGCAGTATCTTGTCCTTATCCCTTAGTCGCCTATTACGACATGCACGGGGAGAGATGCAGTGGGGCTATTCTTTTTAAGTACCGGCCCCACACGGTCATTTTATAGTAGTTTTTCGTGAAAATCGTTTCATTAAGATTCGGTGGAAGGTTAATCCTATGGGACGGCAAGCTCAGCGGGGGTTGCGTACTTAGTAGAACTGAACTGCATGTAGGTAAATTCCAAACACTGAAAGTTCTATGATATCAAAAGAAAAAGCGGACTGGGCTAGGTCATTGCACTCCATTGCAGACCTAGACATCACTGTTGCCAAATCTCCCCAGACTCACTGTCCAAGTTTTTATTAAAACTTCAAAAATTTGTATGCAAAAAAAAAATTTAACGGAATTTCGATTTGAGTGATAGATAAGGGATTTTTCTTCTAATAATGAGTACTTTATATTCCTGAAGTTTCTCACACCCATCCTGAAACTTCCTGTATACTGGTTGATTATGTTACGGGATATTTCATGGGTTTACGAAAATGTATGGAGAACTAAATTTTTTTTTATTTCTGTTTTGGAATCCACTTAGTTTTCGATACAGGCATGTTAACAAAACCATCCTGTATACTAATGGTTACTTACTACACGTCCTGAGTCCATCCACGATTAATCAATTAAATCCACTGTCGATTATTTATACTCATTCCTGGCGGAATTAGTATATCAGGTTTTTTTTCCTTTGTCGCGCCGGCTACGCTGAACTGGACTGAAAAAAAAAACAACATTTGCACCGACTATTTCGTTTCCACCCACAGTTAATTTTTGTATGTTAGTACCATACTTAATTAAATAGATGCAAAGCCAAAATAGGTATGGTTAAAATATAATGTACCGTGTGGGGCCGGTACTTTAAAATAATAGCCCCACTGCCTCTCTCCCCGTGTATGTCGTAAAAGGCGACTAAGGGATATGACTCCCTTCTTATATTACTAGGTGGTAGGGTTAAACCCGCCCGGGTTGATACCACCACACTGAATGAAAGGTCGTTCGAAACGGCTATGTAAATAGTTTGTGTTTTCCGTCCAGTTCAGTGTAGCCGGCACGACCGAAGGGAAGCACTGACGTGGCACCAAGTTCACCCGGTGTTATGGGCTGACATCACGGACGTTGTAGGTGATGTAGTCAACCGTGTCAGTTTCAATAAAAAACATAAAATAAATAAAAATGAAGAGATAAACTTTCAAAATTTGTGTTTTCTTTTTATTTCGGCTTTTCATTGTTTATTGTTTATTGTATAATTTCATCCATAGGTAGGTAACCTACGCTTGGACATGTCGAAAATTCCGCTAGTTCTAAATTCAATGCGAATAAGAACTGACAAACAAACTTCGCAAGACATAATGTTTTGCTAGTACCTTATAAGTATTATATTATAGTAATTTACAAATAATTAACCCATACTACCGCTCACAAGAACATTTATATTTACAGTATCTTTCTAATATTACAGCGTTTTTGCAATAGATAAAGGAGGACTGGATACGATAGTTTGGTAAGAATTGCATTGATGTAATGAAATTAAATGATATGAAAATGAAATGAAGTTAATCGTATCGAATTTAATCTAATCGAATAGAATCAAATGGAATTGAATTGAATCGAAACTGAAATTTTTAATTTTTAATTTTAAAGTAGTTTTAGTTAATTTAAATTTGATAGGTACCTAGTTTTAGTTTCCAATATCAGTCAGTCAGTCAGTCAGCGTGTAAGCGTCCACTGCTGGACATACGCCTCTCGAATTTTCCTCCAGTCCTCCCGGCCTTCAGCGATACGGAACCACTGCTTTCCGCCGACGTACTTGATGTCGTCGTACCACCTGGCGGGTGGTTTTCCCACATTCCGTTTTCATGTCCAAGGCCGCCAGTGTAGGACACGGTTACTCCAACGGTCATCGTCTCTTCGGCTAACGTGCCCAGCCCACTGCCACTTGAGCTTAGCCACCCAGTGTCCAATATCGACTACTTATATTTTGTAATTTCGTCATTATTAAAGTGACAATGCTAGTGGATTTGACAGTCAGATACATTTTAGCGAAAGGTGATGAAATCGACCGTTAGTCAAGTCATACTACCGCTCACAAGAGCATTAATATTTATAGCATCTTTCTAATGAAGAAATATGTTCGACTGACCATCATTCGGTGCGTTGGTGCCATTCCAGTTGTGCCAATACGGCGGTATCAATCCGGTGGGAGCTCAATACTAACTAACCGATTTCGCCGGTTTCATCAGAGCGGCGACGACGCTGAAGACACAAAGTTAAGCGGAAAGGTAAATATCTCCGGTAATGGAATTACGCAGTCTACTTCATTTGCGTAAGTCAATATAGGACAAAGCGAGAGGAATTCGCAATACTCTCCTCAAATTTGACGTCTTACGTCATTACGTGGGCCCTTTGTGCTTCTTTCGGGGGCTTTGATATTAATTTACGTAGAAAAATTTATAGAAATAAGAAGGCATGATACCTTATTCAGCTAATTATGATCTATAATTAACCATCTGTATCATACATAACATAAACCGTGTAATAGTACCGCGTGTAGCCGGTAATGTACCGTGTGGGGTCGGTACTTTAAAAGAATAGCTGTTGATTCAGCTAATTATAGTCTATAATTAATCATCTTTATCATACATTAAATAACATAAACCGTGTAATAGTACCGTGTGGGGCCGGTGCTTAAAAAGGATAGCTGTTGATTCAGCCAATTATGGTATTTAATTAATCAACTTTATCATACATAACATAAACCGTGTAATAGTACCGTCTGTAGCCGCTACTTAAAAACAATAGCTGTTGATTAAGCTAATTATGGTCTTTAATTAAAAGGTAATCTTTATCATACATAACATAAACCGTGTAATAGTTCCGTGTGGGGCCGGTACTGTAACGTGTCGGGCCCGTACTTAAAAAGTAGCCCATACTTCAAATAGCCCCACTGCATCTTTCCCAGTGCATGTCGTAAAATGCGACTAAGGCAGATATTTCCAAACTATTTTGTCATGGTCAGCGCCACTCACGCCACCTATGTATTATTTTAACCCGTCCTCTACGGAAGCATTAACCAAAACAATCCTTCGCCTACACCAGGTGGCGGGCGCGATCGGCGCCGGCGCATTACTCTCGAAAAAAAATCATTTTGGAAGATTTTTCCATAAAACTTCATGAACTAACATATGGATTGTATTTACAGATAAATATTCTAGCTATAAATAGTATTTTTTTATATATATTGCATATTATTATTTTGTAAAGTTGTGTTATATGAAAATCGCGACCTGTCTCAGATTTTTTATTTTTATAAATTTATTAGACCGGAAATCGGTCACATAGTATTTTTATTATAAACACTAATAAATAACGGACCTAATCATACCTTTCTTGTGTATCAGCAGCCCCCGTGTCAACCACAATAAAATTTTGAATTCGCAAAAAATGTTGGCAAAAAAAACACTTTCACCAAGTTCCTAGGCGAAACCTAGGTCACAAAAATGGCTCATTTCTCGTAAATTTACGACATGCAAGCACTAAGCGGCACATATTATTCAACTAGAAGAACTAAGGAACATTTCTGTCACCTCACTTTTTCCAAAAAAACGATTTATTTTGAGAAACAAGCTTCTCAAAACAGGCAAGTTTGTATGGCGCGAGACCTAGGTCACAAAAATGGCTTGTTTCTCGTAAATGTACGACATGTAAGCACTAAACGGCATATATTATTCAACTAGAAGAACTAATGAACATTTCTGTCACCTCACTTTCTCCGAAAAACCGATTTATTTTGAGAAACAAGCTTTGACAACAACAACAAACAGGAAAAAATTGTCAGTATGGAGTAGGACTTTTCTTCGACTTTTTACGTAAAATGCATCTCAACTCAGTACAAACAAATGTACTCAATAGGTCCGGAATATAATGAAAAAGAGAAAAAACATCACTTACCGGTCCATTCTTCTGTATTTGGTGAACAAACTCAACGAACATTCACTACACCGACCCACAACACAACACCCACAACAATGACGACAGATATGATATTTTTTTCCTACTCTGTCGGCTCGTTGTTGTCTTCGGTAATGATAGTGTTGGTAGATCAATTTTGTCAACTTTATAGTATGTCTCTTTGTACTAATACTATAATAGTAGATTGTGTAGGGAAAAATTATTTTTCGGCCCATGCAGCGGTTTGGAGCGGTGGCGGGTTAATATTGACCGCTCCATAGATGACGGTATAAATGCTCGGCGGGCAATATTGCCCGCTCCAGTGATGAAGGGTATGCTTCCTACTCTTTTCAGTAGATAGATGGCGCGCATACACTTTTTAGTTTCTTCTATGGCGACGCGGTGAAATTTTTACATTTTCTTATTTTTATTATTTGTTATATGGGCCATAATAACACATATTCTGTGAACATTTTACCTATTACGGTTCAAGAGATACAGCCCTCGGACAGACAGAAAGACAGACAGACAGACAGGTGGCGTAGGCTTAGTAATGGGGTCCCGTACGACGGATACGGAACCCTAAAAATTTATGTTCTGGTGTCAAAGTGGAATAAAAAACTAGTTGAAATAAATACTCTAACATTATGCAAGAAAACTTACTACCCCTGCCGATAGTTTTCCACGTAAGTCTTAAGAACAGCCAAATCCGGTCGCTCACTGGATGGCGCACTCTCAGTATTACTGTAAGGCCAATTTGAATTTAGCAGAGGATAAACTGCCGAGACACACTAATCTGTTGCGTGCGACACGTACTCATATGTAGGCACGTGAATATTTTGATTGTATTTCGATTTGGTAGGTGATCTCGAGTCTGGGGTTTTTCGTTGTTCTTTTTAATGTAAACCAACATGTGCCGAGAGACCAGTGGCGCCGTCGACAGAGCCAAAATCACCTCTCCTCGCGAAACGACCTTAGGTGAGGCAGCATGCCAGCAGATTTGTAGACTGTTGCTCGGCTGTCTAGCGTGCCTGTTAATAATACGACGTTTGAGGACACCCAGGTTTTAACCTGGGTGTCGTTGTGCGTGTGCGTTTCCCGATACCTTTAGGATTCGGGAAACGCACAAGCCGGAAGACGGAGCGGTGCGACAAGGAAACGATTTTGAGAACCGATGTGTTCTCAGAAGCCCAAAGCCCAATGTCAACAACAAATGGGTGCAGATAGTTTCAGACACAACCGATTAGGTGCTAAACCGCTAGCCCGGCGTGAATGCGAACTATTTCTCCGGGGAAAGGCAATTTATTTGCGATTTTAAGATACGACGATTGCAGAAATACGAACATGTAACGAAATCACGATATTTAACGTTTCCGAGTCACCTCAATGCTATTTAAAGCCTTGGTTTCCTAGGATAGCGGTGCCGCTACTTGGTTCTCGTAATATAGCGGTGAAAAACGTCACAATATCACATAAAAGTTACCTATGTAACCAAGAGCCGCTGGGAGAGAGTTGTTGGACACCGTAACGTCAAATGCCGCCACGCCATATTGTTTACATAGACAACGTTTCAGTAACGCCATTCACCGCTACGTTACGTACGACCGACATGTAGCGGCACCGCTATCCTAGGAAAGAGTAGCTTTACCCCGCCGCGCCGGCCATGTGGACATTTTTTTTTTATGGAAACTGACACGGTTGGCTACATCAACTACAACATCCGTGATGTCAGCCCATAACACCGGGTGAACTTGGTGCCACGTCAGTGCTTCCCTTCGGTCGTGCCGGCTACACTGAACTGGACGGAAAACACAAACTATTTACATAGCCGTTTTGACCGACCTTTCATTCAGTGCGGTGGTACCAACCCGTCGTATACGGGGACATCCGGTCGTATACGGGGATTGCGAATGCCATGGCGGCCTGACAGGTCCTCTTACTATGCAATCTCCTTTTGAAGCACCCGAGACTAATTATTATTGGTTTAGAAAAAGATAATTTCTTCTCACATTAGATTTTCCTATTCCCTTTTGTGTATTTTTTTCCATATATACATACATACATATCACACACGCTGAATCCCGACAATCAGGTAAAGCAGAGTAATCGGTGTTGTGCTGCAAGAACTCTGGTAAATTACCTACAGCACAACACCGAACACCACGTTTCGCAAAGTATTCGAACAAGATTCAATAGATCAGGCAGCAAGTAAGGCACGATGACCCACCTGACTACATGACTCGGTGGAAGTACCTTGCCTAGGTGAGAGGTGGCGAGCCTGTCGCCCTTTAGCGGGGCATCCATTTTAAAAGATAAATTCCCAAGATAGGTATTGTTCGTAGTCCGTCTACAAATATGGCTGATTGATGACTATCACCCGACGCTATCTGACGCGTCACGTCAGGGCGGTGTGTCCCACGTCTGTCGCGACTGCACGGCGGCACGGCGGCGTCTCGTCCAAGACGGAAATAGATGTTTAAAGTAAACAAAGGTGGCTCCTTCCTCGGAAACGAGCGTATATCTTTTAGATACGGTTAATTATTCAGCCAGCCAGCTCTCCGGATTTATAAATATGTGTTGCTCGGCGTCGTCGTATGGCGAGAGACAGAGATATGTCGGCGCATTAGCCGTCTAGTTTTAGGCGAAAATTATGTATGCAGTGTGTAGTTTAAGTATATCTTCTGGCTGTTCGCAAATTGGCCCTGTATTTTTGAGTACACTTTTCTGAAAGAAAAAAATTAACAAAGAAAAAACATATTTTTTTCCAAACTATGAAATTTAAATCTTTAATATAATTATAATAGAAAATACTTTATTGCTCCAAGAAACATTCAGCAGTAACAAGCACATTATAATAACATTTAATAAGCGGCGGGTGGCCGAGTGGTGTGGGCATCGGCCTCTCATGCGAGAGGGCCGAGGTTCGAATCCGGTCGGCGTGTACCAATGAGTTTTTTCTGACGAAAAAATTTACGTGCGTACCTACACGTCCTGCTGCTGCTTCACCGTTCGGAACCGGTGTAAAACTGTATAGGTTTCCCTTGCCCCTTACTAGGTGGTAGGCTCAAATTGTGATCGTACTGGATGTAAGATAGCCGCATAGCAGCCTCGGTTGTGTTCTCCTCTAGTCCAGTATAGCCAGAATCCAGGGAAGTCTCCGGTACCTACCTTTTCGGAGGTGATATTGGCTCGTCGGAGCATGCGCTATGGCCCCTCCGACTCAGCGACCCATACCGGATTACATAAATAAAAACATAGATTTCTTACAGTCAACCTTTTGATGACAAAATTCAAATCTAAAATTGATAACATCTTATTAAAAGTTAAAAAAAATACCGGTTTTTTGTGTAGTTAAAAATTTTGTCGAGGAGTTTCTTTTTATTTTTCGTGCAGTTTAATTTTTTCGGACAAGATGCCGTGCTAAAAGGCGACAGGCTGGGCACATCTCACGTTGGCGCAGTCCTTCTACCGTGCCATGCAGGGTCTTCGTGCCTTACTGGCTGCTTGATATAGTTATCTTGTCCGAATACTTTTGCTAAACGTGGTGGTCGGTGTTGTGCTGCAATTTACAAGAGTACTTGCAGCACAACACTGATTACTCTGCTCATCCCGATTGTCGGGATACAGCGTGTGGTTGTATGTATGTTGGAATTGTTATTTTCAATGCAAAGAAATATTGGTAGCGGAAGGTTCTGACGCATTTTCCAGGACCCCTTATAATTAAAATTATTGCTAGGACCCCTTTTTAAATATGTTTGAGGTGCGCTAGGACCCAGTGGCTGGGTCCAAGAATAAATTAAAGAAAATGTTCTTTTTGAAGTACCATTTCGACTTACAATATGGTTTCCGCGGTAATTCAGCACAGTAAATTTATTTTTTTATAAAATAAACAAAATGTATTTTCTTATAAAATAAACAAAATGTACTCAAACCGAACCGCAGAGATAGGGAAGATTGTATTCTCAAGAGGATTATTCTAAGCACCTTACCAGCGATGATAAAAGTTTGAGATCTAGTTGGGAGAGCTTTTTCATATTGATATAGGTTATCGTTTGTATGTTTACTCGGCTATTCAAGGCCGATCTACTCTGCAAAAAATACTCAATATGATGGAATAAAACTTATGTGGAGATAGATTTTTTTTTTTTTTTTTTATGGAACCTGACACGGTTGGCTACGTCACCTACAACATCCGTGATGTCAGCCCATAACACAGGGTGAACTAGGTGCCATGTCAGTGCTTCCCTTCATTTCATGTCGGCTACACTAAACTGGACGGAAAACACGAACTATTTACATAGCCGTTTCGACCGACGTTTCGTTCAGTGCGGTGGTACCATCCCGGCCGGGATAAACCCTACCACCTAGTAAGGTAAGAAGGGAAGGGACCTACAGTTTAACGTGGAATCCGAACCACGGTCAGCCTCCAACGGTCGAGCGGTCACCCATCCAATCACTGACCGCGCTCAGCGTTGCTTAATAACAGTTGACTAACCAACCGCGCCACTGAGCTACCGAGGCTGACGAATTTTCTTATCCCTTAGTCGACTTTTACCACATGCGACGGGGAGAGATGCAGTGGGGCTATTCTTTTTAAGTACCGACCCCACACGGTACTTTTACAGTTCTTTTACAGTTCGATTTTATTAGCATTTTATCGTTCCGAGATATTTGAAAAAAAAAAACGGACCAAGTTCGAGTCGAATTCGCGCACCGAGAGGAAGCCGTACCACCACGTAATTGGCCGGTTTTTATTTTTTTATGTTTTACCTTAGAGTTTGCACCGTAACCACAGCAAGATTGGCACTTGTATGTATTACAACTTTTACGATAGATAAAAAACAATGAAAATTGAAAAAAATATACGTTTCTTGTATGGGGACACCCTTAATTTTTTTTTATTATTATTTGTTAGAATATGATATGATAACGCATATTCTGTGAAAATTTCAACCTAGTACCTATTATTGTTCAGAAGATACAGCCTTTTGATGCTAAGACGGACAGCCAGACAGACGGACAGATGGCGTATTCTTAGTATGATGGCACTATAATCACACCAAGTTTGGAGCTTGTATGTAACCATTTTTACGATTTACGATAGATCAAAAACGAAAACACTTTGAAAATAAAAACATACCTAATTATTTTATGGGGAACACCTTAATTTTTTACATTTTTTTTATTATTATTTGTTACGTTAGGTTACTTTGTTTGTATGTATGTTTATCTTTACAGAAAGAGAGCCATCGCCATTCAACAAAATTAATTTATAATCATACACTTCTCCTATTACCTCTTCGCCCCATCCCTCACAAAATTGAATTTATTAAATCAATATTCGCCCCAATCCAAATGAAATTTGAATCAACGAAATCGAACGTTAAATTAATGCTAGTTTATCATTTCACCTTCCCTTTGAATTTAAATTATCTCAAAATATATTTACGTGCGCAAAAATAAATACATTTTACGAGAGTTCGGGATAATAAAGTCTAAGAGTAAATTTGATTTTTAGACGCTCGGCACCAGAGTTAATCCGCACTTTGAGCATATACAGGTTGATATAAAAATATTATTTATATTTTTCCCTTTTGAAATGAAATGAAATGTATTTATTGCACACTGAAAGAACAGTTACATTCTAATACAGTAGGTACAGTATACAAACTATGTAATGTGAATATGTGGAACAGTATTTTGTTTTAAATTTTAACTGGGCTTAACAACTAGACTAAGCCTGTGCTAGGGTTGGTAATTTTAAGTTCTCAGAATATTTAGTCTGTGTGAATGAAAACACATGCATGTAGCCGTAACAATGGGTAAGTACAACATAATTTTTGGGGTTCCGTATCCGGTACGGGACCCTATTACTAAGCCTACGCCGTCTGTCTGTCCGTCCGTCCGTCTGTTTGTCCGAGGGCTGTATCTCTAGAACCGTAATAGGTAGCCCGTTGAAATTTTCGCAGAATATGCGTTACTATGGCGGATATAACAACAAATAAGAAAAATAAGAAAAAGTAAAAAAATCACGGCGGTTCGGGCACGGGCATAGAAGGAACCAAAAATGTGTATGCGCGCGCGCCATATACCGAATAGAGGGTGAAACATTTTAACTAAATCGTGACATTTAACTAATATGAAGCATTTCATAACATGCCATAGATGACGTGAGTGGCGCTAACCATGACATGAGCGATAAGGGACCCTCAGTGCGCGCGTTCGACTCTCGCACTTGGCCGGTTTTTATTAAATACATATATACATATTAAACATATATTAAGATATATTGAATGCATTGTTATTATTATTCCGTTTGCAAAATTCAAGTTGATATAACCGTTTACCTTTTGCCGAACACACTAATTGTGTACTTACACTTGTTTCTGACAAGGTACGTGAACGTAGCTCGGCTTTCGGCCTCTGTCTAAATTAAAAAGTAAGACAAGATACTTTTTAATTTAGACAGAGTATGCCGTTTATCTGAACGGAGCCCCCGGCTTCGGAAACTGCGGGTGAAAGTTATTTTTTTATTTTTTTTTTTATTTTTTTTTTATGGAAACTGACACGGTTGGCTACATCACCTACAACATCCGTGTTGTCAGCCCATAACACCGGGTGAACTGGTGCCACGTCAGTGCTTGCTTCCCTTCGGTCGTGTTATACAGAAGTGAATAGTTATACAGAAGTGATAGTTTATTATTATATTTGTGTTTAAATCCGATTTGCCGTGAAAGCGACTTTACCACTGGCGGAGCCGCGGATACAACAAGAAATAAAAAATCATTATTTTATTGTATTAAATTTAAGAGGTAAAAAAAACCAGAAATCTATTTGTGTAACTTGTATAAATTAATCAGAAACAAATTATTTAATAAAAAAATAAACAAAAACAAAACAAAAACACGAAATCTTAATTGAATTAATGAATGAAAATATACTTTATTGTACACCATTGTATAAAAAGGTTACAAAAGGCGAGTTTAATGCCTTGCGGCATTCTTTACGAACTAACCTTTGGGATGTGGAAACACGTAGGGGCGGACAATGTAGCACTAAAGAGGGAACAGTAGTATGAAATATAAATACACACATATACAAATTGTACAAATATACATACATACAATCAATATAAATCCTTACATATACATAATTACATATATGCAGGGTGTATCAGGATAGGTTTTCGAAACTTCAGGGTTCGAAAGGGGCCCATATTTGAAGACGAAAAGCTCTGAAACTTTTTCCCAGATTCGATCATTTTACAGTACTTTTTGGTGAAAATCTATTCTTCAAGATTTGGTGGACGTCCGCCTTTATTAAATAAAAAATAAATTCTAACTCATGAATAAAAATGGGTAGTTTGCATACATAACTAGTACAATTGAACTGCGTGTAGGTAAATTCCAAACACTGAAAGTTCAATGACCTCGAAAGAAAAAGAGGCTGAATTAGTTCACTGCACTCTCCAGTCTCACTCTCCATCGAGTTTTTATTACAATTTCCAACTTTTGTATGACAAAAAAAACAACGGAATTTCGATTTGAGTGATAAGGATTTTTTTCTTCTAATAATGAGTACTTTCTATTCCTGAAGTTTCTCAAACCTATCCTGATACACCCTGTATATACAATAAGAAACTATTATCTCAGAACTAAATAATTCAGACATATAGCCAATTCCCACTAGTCCGGTTCGGAGTTCGGTTGACTGGCACCATGATGTCAAACCTCACAAACCAAAACACCCTTCAATTACATCACGTGATGTAATTAAAACAACGTGACATCTCACTTGGTTTACTCTGTAACGTTAATAAGGCTTCGCAGGCTCTATGAGGCTATTATCCGGCACATTTAATGAGGCCTCACTCTCACCTCGAAGGCTTACTCGACGAAAGCTGATTTGGCTTGGTGAATTTATGCGAAATTCACGGACGGACGGACAGACAGACAGACGAAGTAGGTTTAGTAATAAGCTTCCGTGTGGGTACAGAACCCTAAACATAGTGAGATATATATATTTTTTAACCTGACATCATAGCGGCGGGTGGCCGAGTGGTTTGGGCATCGGCTTCTCATGCGGGAGGTCCGAGGTTCGAATCCGGTCGGCGTGTACCAATGAGTTTTTTCTGACGAAAAAATTTACATGCATACCTACACCCGCTGCTTCACCGTTCGGAACCGGTGTAAAACTGTAGGTCCCTTCCCTTGCCCCTTACTAGGTGGTAGGCTCAAATTGTAGCCGACTAGGTTGGTACCACCGTACTGGATGTAAGATGGCCGCAAGCAACCTCGGTTGTGTTCTCCTCTAGTCCAGTATAGCCAGCAATCCAGGGAAGTCTCCGGTATGGCACCTACCTTCTCGGAGGTGATATTGGCTGGTTAGAGCATGTGCTTTGGCTCCTCCGACTCAAGACACCCATACCGGATTACATAAAAAAAAAAAAAAAATTGGGTATCTTAGCTATTATAACCGTATTTTAAGCCAATCGGTGAACCAGGTAGGGACATCGGCTCCCTAAGTGTGTTCTATCGTCTATTTCATGGGGAGTGTTCGGAGGAGCTGTTTAACGCGATTCCGCCGTCCCCATTCCACCTCCGCACTACGCGCACTGGGCAGGGGATGCACCCTTATTCAATCGACCTACCACGGATGCGCACCAACCGGTTCTGCAGGTCTTTTATTCACAGAACCGGGAAAATGTGGAACGCCCTCCCTGCCCATCTATTTCCTCCCAAGTACAGCCTGGGGGTTTTCAAAAAGGTCGTGAAAAGGCTCCTGTCAGGCCGGCATAGCATTTGCAATGCCCGTGCATCACAGAATGTTCATGGGCATCGTTAGACACCTACTTGTAGGTGAAACGATGCCCATGTCGCGCTACCCATAAAAAAGGTGCCATGTCAGTGCTACCCTTTGGTCGTGCCGGCTACACTGAACTGAACGGAGAGCACGAACTATTTGCATAGCCGCATATTTAGAAATATAGTAAGTATATCCCGCCGCGAATCAGCAAAACTCTAGGATTTCCAGCAATGACCCAGTTTCATCCAGAGTCCAGTGCTTTGGATTAATAAACTATTTGTTGGGTTTCGCGTTGAAGCCCTATCAAAGCCTTTACAACTCGTTAGCTGCCTGAAATACGAAAGCCGAAAATGTTAAATTTGTGAAGTGCGATTTTATTATCGTTTTATTATATGTACTAGCTTTATTTTTATGTAATTCGGTATGGGTGGCTGAGTTGGAGGGGCCAAAGCGCATGCTCCGACCAGCCAATATCACCTCCGAGAAGGTAGGTGCCATACCGGAGACTTCCCTGGACTGCCCTTTTGCCGATCTGGCATACATGATCACTGTACTCGCGAGAGAGTAGACGACTGGATTTGGTAGCCGGAAGGTTGGTATCTCTGGACGTCTATAAACAAAACGTAAATCAATAAATGATAGTAAGAAGGTGCCCTTTTGCCCGCGACTGCGCTCTTATTACATAAGCCTGTACCGTGTGGGGCCGGTACTTTTAAAGAATAGCCCCACTGCATCTCTCCCCGTGTATGTCGTAAAAGGCGACTAAGGGATATGACTCCCTTCTTATATTACTAGGTGGTAGGGTTCAACCCGCCCGGGTTGGTACCACCGCACTGAATGAAAGGTCGGTCGAAACGGCTATGTAAATAGTTTGTGTTTTCCCTCCAGTTCAGTGTAGCCGGCACGACCGAAGGGAAGCACTGACGTGCCACCGAGTTCACCCGGTGTTGTGGGCTGACATCACGGATGTTGTAGGTGATGTAGCCAACCGTTTCAGTTTCCATAAAAAAAAAAAAAAGCAAAAACCGTCAGTAAATATTGAAAGCGTGACATGTGGCGCCGTGCCATCCATAAGGTGTCTAACGAGGCCCATGGACATTCGGTTGTATGCGGAGGTTGCGAATGCCATGCCGGCCTGACTGGTGCCTCCAGGCCATACACGCCCTCTTGAAGGATCCAAGACTGTACTTGGGAAGGGGGGGGGGGGGGATATGTAAAATAGGGGAACTAATTGAGCCATTATTGAGTTATAAGCGAATATACATACATACGCAAAGGTTAGATTTCATAATATATAGGGATATTGATAGCGGCAACAAAAACTTTAAAACATGAAAATTCGTTACATATGTCTCACTTGTACGTACAAGGTATTCAAGTACCCTGCTACAAGACCGGCAGGTCTATTCTTGTAAATTCTGACAGCGGAATCAGCGCTGATGTGGCGCTGAGAGCCACTTTGGTAAGTGGCTCTCAGCGCCACAACAGCGCTGATTCCGCTGTCAGAATTTACAAGAATAGACCTGCAGACCCCTAAACAGTCTGGAGTGTAATCCAGTTGCCTTAGCGATGTCCTTATCTGCCTAATATAGCCTTTTTAACCCTTGGCCGGTAGTGCGCACTTTGCTTATAGAGCGCGCGGGCGGACACCCGGTTCATAATGGTTCTTCTTCTGAAAACGCACTCAAACTCATCGAGATATACGTACTTCAAACTAGAGAGTGCATACGGAGTGCGCGCCATGCTCCACCGAATTGTAGCTATCCAGCCGCAACTGAGTTAGTCGTTCGCGAACCTCCGACGTCGCTGCACGCGCCGTTTTTGCGCACCACCCGCCTGGGCCAGCCAGAACACCCTATACTCTCATACCTCAGTTACTGCGACTAGATTTCTTGGAAACTTTCTTAGTAGCGCATCCTCTAATATTAAGTATAATATATCTATGTTATTATCAAATATTGAAGAATTGGAAGCTAATCGATGGGACCCATAACATAGTCGACAAATCTTCGCGCAAACTGTGAATGCCGGGAGGAGAGCCGAGGAAATAAAGCTAGTTTAGAATATTGGATTCTGTGCTGTGTGCCAATAAATCGAAGGCAATTTAATTCTCAGATCTACGCCTAAAAATAATCAACGACTTTAAACTTCAATTTAAAATCTACAGTACTCGTATGTACTCGACGAAAAACTGAAATCGATTCATTCTTCTTAAGTTGAGTACACACCCGAAGAACAATCGTCGGACGCTAAAAAAGGATTCAAATCAAATTCAAATTCAAATGTCGTTATTAATATACAATTTGACAGTAATTTACTTAAGATTGTTACTTTAAAATCAAAATTGTGTCTAGTCTAGTAATAACTATACTGAATGACGCTTCCTACTAATTTGTTATAAATGCATCAACTAAAGATATATTATGTGTTTGTGCGTATTGTGTGTGCGAGACAGAGAGGGTGTTGGGGGGGGGGGGGGGGGGGGGGGGAATAAACGTGTAAGTTTTTTTCTACCTACCTATCTGTATCAAGAACGTTGCTTCGATTTGCTAATTCCTGTCAAACTCAGTGCAAAAAAAGAAACGTTATTATAACACTATCGGCTTTGCATTTTTACAGAGTTGCGTTCAGCCGAAATGCACTTGAAAACTAATCGATAGATAGTGAAAACAATAGATAAGAAGTCCTGTATTCGGATACCTATCGCATTTGAAGGACTGCGAGGAATTCATTCTATAACAGCTTTCTAGATTTATGCTTACATTTGGTGTACGCACTTTACACATTATTGTCCATGAAATGTTAGAACTTCTTTCGTTCGCTTTGTCGGCATTCGTTCGCATACATTCGTTCGCCCTCATTCATCAGGTGTGTACCCTTGAAGGGAGTCGACGGGATCTATGACAAATATTTACAAGCCTAGTCGAGTCGAGTCAAGATTCCATATCGAGTTACCAAGGGGATCCTTTCGCGACAGAATCTGAAACAGTTTCAAATTACTACTTGTTTGCGAAGGACCGCCAGTAATGAACGCCGCAGGACAAACGCGATTTCATTATTGCGAACTGCCTAATAGGAATAATTGGAGATCCCGACGCGAAATCGATGTTCCAGAAACAGGTTGATGCGTACTTGAAATTGTGAACATTGCACATGGCTGGTTGAATGATTTTATCGTATACTAGCTTTTGCCCGCGGCTTCGCCCGCGTGAAATTCGTATTCAAAAAGAAGAAAGTAAGTAAGCCCGCTACCGTACCTACCTTTATTTCGGCGCGCGGTATAATTAGGTTTGTATGAGAGCCACATCTTAGCGTAACCGGAACGGGAATTTTATTTAGCCTATCCTGTGTCCCGCCCGTGTAGTTAAATGTGCTAGTACTAAGTTACATAGAATTCGGATGATCGGTTTAAGAGTTATGGAGGAACATACATACATTAATACAGAAAATATTTCTAAAAATCGTCAATTTAGTTTTAGTATCATACAATATAGAGTCTACAAACGCAGTATCTCATATAACAAAGTAACTTACTCCACGACCATCCTTTACTGATTTATTATTAGTATATTGATGATGATGATTGATTTCGTGAAGATATAGTACAATCATTGATACAATTTTGAGAATGAAATTGTACCAGTACACAGAGCATCAAATACCTACCTCGGGCGCCCCCTACTAGAGGCGCCCTAAGCGATGATATTTGAAACCCAATAACCGTACGCTGAGCTGCTAGCGCTTCGTATGTGTGTGTGTGTGCTAGTATCGACACTACACACAAAGAGGAGCAAGTTAGGCACACGCACAAAACAAATGCACACGCACAACACACATATGTAAGTCATAGGCCACGCCCACAGGCTTCAACGCCGTTGTAGAGAAATCGCGCTCACGGCGCCTCTAGTAGGGGCGGGCGCGCGCATTTCATGCTCTGTGTACCAGTACGTATTAAATGAAATTTTATCTTGAATCGAATTAAATTGAGCCCATCTCAATTAGATTGTGTACAGTACCCGCCAGTAAATAACGAACATCGAGCGAGAGAAAGAGACAATCCTGTTGTAGAGCGTCGTCCCTGTCGCACAGAGACGTGCGCGTTAGTGTCGATGATTGGCATGTTTTCAACTGACAAAACTCTTACATACATATCACACACGCTCAATCCCGACAATCGGGATAAGCAGAGTATTCGGTGTTGTGCTGCAAGAACTCTGGTAAATTACAGCACAGCACCGACCACCGCGTTTCGCAAAGTATTCGAACAAGATTCAATCGATCAAGCAGCAAGTAAGGCACGAAGACCCACCTGCTGCACGACTCGGCGGAAGTACCGTGCCAAGGTGAGAGGTGGCGAGTCTGCCGCCCTTTAGCACGGCATCTTGTCCTTATTCCTTAGTCGCCTTTTACGACGTGCATGGGGAGAGATGCAGTGGGGCTATTCTTTTTAAGTACCGGCCCCACATGGTACTCTTCTTGTGTCTAATTTATGTCAATGCCCTAAAGCGGGGTCCAATAAATATACAAGAACTAATAATTACCGTATCTCCAATCCAAGTTACATAAGGAGTATACGAGCGCTAATAAACGTGGTATACAAAAGAGATTCAAATGGAAGCATTTGCCGAGATCTGTCGGCCACTGGACGAGGGGCCCGATCCATCTGATAATGGCTAGGTGGCCACAAAAAAAAAACATCCATCAGAAATGGAACGGTCTGCACGATCACAGCAACCAGTGTTACGTGTATTGCTTGATAATTTTTATTATCTTTTTTTAGTACTTCAAAATGAGAGACTCATGAAGATTAAAGGCCTCAAAACACTACCCTATGGAACACCTATTATATTGAATATATCGCGCAAAACGATTGGCTGTAGAACATAATATGTAGTATAGTTCCCAGAACACTGTCATTTTTAACAAAACGATACGCTAAAGAATGGTATAGCGCCCAAAACGCTGCCATGTAGTACTTTTAATTAAAACTTAAATAGCAATGACAGCCTGAAGATTAGTACAGGTTCTAAAATGCTACCTCGTAGAAATTATAATTCCACAACTTCTTTTGGGATTGGATATTATTGAAGGTACCCAGAACTGAATCTGAAGAAAACGTTTCACGCTGAACGAGAATTGATCGAAATTACTGAAAAGGACTATGTGTTTTTCGTGCAGCTCATTAAGGATGGCACGGCCGGAATGAGGCACTAGAATGACAGATAGTTTCGACAGAAACAAGCTGCTGCTGGAATCACTAGTGTAGCAAGTGTAAATCAACTGTGTTAGGTTCTATACACATTTTACTAATGAAGCAGATGCAATAGCTATGGTATCATAGTCTACCACAAACTTTCGACTGGCCGCCAGATCGTATCTCAGTTCGTTACCGACACCTCATTGTAGAGCCGGATCAGTAATTGCGGCCCCTTTGTTAATAGAAAATTAGGTGTTACCTCTTATATTAGATAATGAGGAGTTTGTTAGGAGGAATTCAAATATGTACAGAGACGTGATGGAAGAGGCGAAAGTATGCGCGGTCACAGCTCGTGTTGAATTTACATATAATTTTGAGGTAGAATGAATTTAGGAATAATGGGTTCAGAAGATCGATTTCTTTTTCAATTCTGTCTGAGTGTGATTATTATTTCTCCACAAATATTTTACTTTGAATATAGACGTATAGAAATACTGCTGTAAAATCAAACAAGCACGAGGTGCAAAGGCGGACTTATCCCTTACAATTATTTCTTCAAGTCGACATTCTTCAACAAGTTCTTCAATCAACCTTTGGATGTTTAAGAGTCACAATTGAGTGTAGTTAAGCAGAAAGCGACCAACTAACAAGACAATTTTGACAAGACTGTCAAATCGAGATATTGAGGTTTGAAGTTCAAGATAGATTCTTAAATCTGAGGAGCCATTAAGTCCATAGAAATCTAGCATGACATGCGGCTTATAGTGTCGAGATCATAATGTCATAATAATATGTTGGTTTTATTGATTGCTATTAGACCAAAAAACCTTCTGAACCAGTTGGTCACTTTCTGCAAAAATATGTTTTTTTTAATTTGCATCCTAACACTATCAACCAACTGTCATCGATACAAATATATACATATAAAAAATAATAGAATGGACCAATAAAACATATTATAAAGGGAATAAATCATGTTTATTGATCATGTAGTCATTGAAACATTATAGAAATACCTACCTAGTATTTTTTCTATGTTTTTTCTATGTTTTAAGCAGGTTAAGCCCTCACAGTAAACACGATACCAACTCGATTTTGATTGCGAACTTTAATAGCTTATTCAAGTTCGCAATCAAAATCGATTTGTGCATTAAATCCGTCTACATCTTCTACAATGTTTGATACTTTGGTTATCTTCTGCTAATTGAAATTATCTGGTTTTATAGTGCGAAGAATGTGACCATGGCTACCTAAATTCTTTCTGCTGAATGCAGACAATTAAAAATGGATAAAATAAAACTAACCACAGAAATATGATCACTTTCATCTGAATGTATATTTCAAATACAGTGATCAAAAGAGTGACCAACTTACCCTGGTTCTCTTTGAATGCATTGGAAATTGCGAAATCACAGTTTGTAGAAAATAACTTTGGTCTCTAGAAACGCAAAAACGATCAAATCGTTTTGGCTGTTTTTTTTTTCAGAACGTAAAAACATCAATCCTGAGCGCAAATATGATACTAACTCCTTTTTTTTTACTTTTGTTGGTTGGTCGCTTTCTGCTTAACTACACTCAATTAGTATGTAGTGAAAAGTAACAGACGCAGATGCAAAAGACTTGAGTTTGGAGTGCACAATGCATATAATTGCTCGCGGTTCAAAGGATGACTTGTCACTTAGAAACATTTCTTGCGGTTCATGGAAAATTTTATGAGGAAAAACGAACGTTACCACGACTTCGGTAAAAATACATTACATTTTTAACCTATTAGATCAGTCAGAACTTCAATTTGAGAATTTTCAGCTCGTGAAGTGGCCTAAATACAAAGACGATAGAAACCAAATAAATGTTATATTATATAGTAGGGATCAAAACATCAGATATTATGTGCGTCCTTTACTCACGCCTCTGAAATATTTCTCCAATCCATCAGCGGTAAGGAATCACTGTTCTACTCCGACATACCGGATGTCGTCGTCCTACCTGGCAGGGGTCTTCCAAAGCTCCCTTTTCTTGTTCGCACGATATGTATGTTTAAATGTTACAAGGGTAACTTCTCCCGACAGACAAATCCGAAAGATCAGAAAACAACGTCTTGAAAAGATGATGTTTCCAGCAGTCGCGTCGCTATCGCATTCGGTGCAATTTCTCATGTAGCCGTTGTCACACCTTACAGAGCGTGACCCTGGTTAGGTGCGCAATTAGTCTCTCAGTGGTTACAGGCTCGGGTTCTGACCCCGCATGGTATCTGGATCTTGGGAAGGGAGAAGTCAATGACGAGACGATCTAGTTCTATTGTAACAATTTTATTGAGTATAGTTCTTATGTTCTAATTACAGAGCTAGACCGTGAGGCGGTAGTTATCGTAGTACAGTTATAGAGTTTAGTTCTTGTCTTGATGGGGCCTGATTTGACGGCTAAGCAATCGAAGCGCGAGAGTATCCGAGTCCGTTGCACAGCACTTATCTTCAATGCTGTGGCGAGGATCTCCCCGGTAGGTCCGGGAAAGTTGCAGGTATGTGAAGCCAGGCTTCGAGGTGCGGTGGGAGCGGTAGGCGCACCCGCCGTAGGCCGTGCAGCGGCTTCTTCTGGAGCAGCAGAAGGCCTTGCCGTAGGTCGGCAAGACTGTGTGGACGCGGTCTCACACGTGGCCGGGCCGGACAGAGTCCCGGCACCGGCAGGCAGTAGCGGCGGGGCGAACCAAGAAGGCAAGCCCGGGCCGAAGCGACGTACAGCAGCGCAGCAGGCGAGCCGAGAGGCGAGCCTCCACCAAAGCGGTAGTAGTTCACAGATGAGCGGCGGCGAGCTCTAAGGCGAGCCCCCCGCCGAAGCGTTTTCACAGAAGAGCGGCGGCGAGCCCTGAGGCGAGCCCCCGCCGAAGCAGCATTCACAGAAGAGCGGCGGCGAGCCCTGAGGCGAGCCCCCGCCGAAGCAGCATTCACAGAAGAGCGGCGGCGAGCCCTGAGGCGAGCCCCCGCCGAAGCATTGGTTTGCAGATGAGCAGCGGCGAGCCCTGAGGCGAGCCCCCGCCGAAGCATTTGTTTGCAGATGAGCAGCGGCGAGCCCTGAGGCGAGCCCCCGCCGAAGCACCCGCGGCTGGAAGGCAGATTACCAACCGCGGTACAGTAATTACAGTAAGGGCCGGCACGTGGCAGTGAGGCTAATACCACGTGCACGGGAGACAAGGAGAAGCAATCGTGAGCAGTATCAGGTTAAGCAAGCAAGCAGGGAGGAATAGTAAGTATGAGAAAGTTACTTAAGAATAAAAGATTAAATACCGGAGCAGCAGGCGGCCTCCGCCGCGGGTGCTGGAGTAGATGGCAGGAGGTGTAGTCGGGGCGGCTGCGGTAGGACTAAAGTGACCGACAGCCGCGCGCCCGAGTTTATATAACCTCGCCTCCCGCCATCACTCCATGCGCACGGCGGCGGGGGATCCGTACGTCCGCGCGAACCGGAGTGGTCGACGTTAGGCGACGGGATCCTACGATAGGTCGGTGCCGCCGGAGGTTGACGGTATAATACATAGTAAGTTAGTTTTTACAGGGGAGCTTGGCCTAAATGGAAGACGATCATACGTAGCGAGGGGTCAGGGCCCCGCACTACGTGACACCGTCTAGGCGGATGTGAGTACGGCTTTCCTTTCTTCATATTATTGCATATTATAGCTTTTGAGGTTGGTCAAGGTACGTAGTTCTGCATGGTTATTTATCATCGTTTTAGCGTAGAATACGTTTTAGATTTCCCGCTGTATGAGCGACTATAGGGTGGCACACGAGGGAATTCGGAAAACGAAAATTATGTCATTTGAAAAATATATGCTTATAGACTGATGCTCAAATTTTCTACCTAATTTGATTACATTTTACTTGACAATGTTTTTGATGCTTATATTGATACCCTTATTTTTGTCTGTGTCATGTGAATGTCTCTTGACAATTCTCTTGATGCTACTGTATTTTCATTTACTGTATTACTGTGTTTAATCGATATATTTTGTGAATTTGTTTTAAAATATGGCTATAAAATATAGCCTCTTGCCATGTTAAGCAAATAATCTAGCAAGTGACATACGTTAGGTCCCAAAGTAGACCGGACTCTCAGTGAAGTTCCGTTTGCAAAAATTGCGGACCTCATTCTGAATCTGATATATATTGTATAGATCCCAGACATACAATTAACAGATGTTACCAACCAGTTTTGTGGTCCCCTCTCCCCCCCTCCTCCCTCACAAATATTATTAGTAAATTACAAAGAGTTTTGGTTTTAATTTTGGAATTTCATTACAAAATTAGTACGTATGGGTGCTTATATGTGTCATAATTAAAATACTAGCCAGTACACCAATAGAAAACTATTTTATTGATGAAATATTACGAAATTTACGAAAAAATTGCTTCAGAGATTTTTTACAAAAAAAAAACTTTTTAATGTAAAATGTAAAAAAAAATTTTTTTCTTAATCGTTTCAGTTTCATACCAGGAACAAAAAAGTCTTCCAACACATAGATCTCTTTCTTTTAGAAATTGTGAAAAACCACACTTTTAGTTTTATTAGTATGGAATAGAAAGAATTTTATTTTTTTACCAACTTACACGAGATACATCATAATGGTAATGAATACTTTTTTGTTACTGTTATGAAACTGAATCGATTAGGCTATAAAAATCAACCACCTATTTTTTTATTTAGATACATAAAAAAATATTTTACATAAAAAAAAATCCCAAGGTCCAAAAATTTTATATAGGTTTTACTCCCTATATGATACAGAACCCCCCCTTGGCGTACTATTAACTAATTTTGAAAGATCTTATATATAGATCGCTTTTTTCATTGACTTTTGTATAAGTCGAGGCATGCTTGCATAGAAATTTCACTAGCTGTAATTGACAAATGACAAAGAACCGTGAGCGCGCGCGGCAACATGGCTTTTTATAATGTCGAGGGTATCAGGTAGACGAATCACAAAACATTTCGCGGTCCGCTATTTTTGCAAACGAACATCTCATTGGAGCCTGCTCTAAAGGATATTTGTGCTGTCCACGCGGCATAAGGGCATCCTCCTGAGAGGATATTTTTAAATGGTTTGGTTTGAAGTTTATCGAGTTATTTACATACATACACACCACGCGCTCTATCGCGACAATCAGGGTAAGCACAGTAATCGGTGTTGTGTTGCAAGTGCTCTGGTAAATTACAGCGCAACACCGATCACCACGTTTAGCAAAGTATTCGGACAAGATAACTATCAAGCAGCAAGTAAGGCGCGAATACCCACCTGCTACATTGCTGAATGACTCGGTGGAAAGATCGTGCCAAGGTGAGAGGTGGCTTTCCTGCCGCCCTTCAGCACTGTATCTTGTCCTTATCCCTTAGTCGCCTTTCACGACATGCACGGGGAGAGATTCAGTGTTGCTATTCTATTTAAGTACCGGCCCCACACAGTACAAGTAAAAGTACAGATTTGAATTTAGCATATTATATTTAAAGGCATATATAGAGTATGCTCCAGAATTATCTACTCCCCATCGTTATCAAGGGACCAAGGACAAAGCGCATAAATGTACATACGTAAAATAGTCACGTATTGTTGAAATTATCAAGTTTGACACATCACGTACTGGCGCCGGCTACATCGCTTTGCTTAACCCCTGTAACACGATTACCGATATAACGCAGTTTGCGGTGCCGTCTCGTACCGCGGAGAAGGCATTTCGCATAAAGGCTAAAACTTTTCTAGAATATCCCACAGATTTTGATCTTTTCGAACGTCGAGATAAAGCGAAATTGACAGCGGCGGCGGAGATGGCCCGTTTGATCAATGGAAAACAAATTACGTAGAACAACGCGGGAGGAAATATGAAAGACGTAACGTTTTCACCGCAGATTCACGCTCACAAAGGAAATACGTATCTACTCAAATTTCTAGAAATCAATTTGAACGCCTTGCGAACGAGATTAAGAAATGTTTTGCAGTCCACAAGAACAATAGAATTCACAAGATAATAATCAAATTTCGAAAATGATGTAAAATCGCTCTAAATGCGTGCCACGCACACAGCGAATTCCACTCAATATTAGCAGTTCTTTTATCAATATCGTTTCTGCCTTCATAAAATCTTTCTAAAATGATCATGTTTTGATCTTGATATTTTTCCTCTTCAGAAATTCTTATTCCTTTCTTATACCTAATTCCTAAGATAGCGGCAGGGAACGTCTAAAATTAAGCTTCCTTGGATTTTCAGCCTCCACATGGGATGGGAAAAAATAATAAAAAAATATGTCTCCGATTGATCTTGAGAAAAAAAAAACGGATATCGAAAATAGACATCTCTTGATGTTCGACACAACCATACATACATATGTACGCCCATATATATACATCCACACACGACACATACGTACTGTACAACCTCCAAATGCTCTTCCAATATTGTAAGCTCGGATCATGGACGTTCAAAAGCATTAAATATACCTACATTTTTTTTTATGTATATTTTTAGGGTTCCGTATCCGGTACGGGGCCCTATTACTAAGCCTACGCCGTCTGTCTGTCTGTCTGTATGTCTGTCTGTCCGTCCGTCTGTCCGAGGTCACGGGGGTTCCCATAGAAGAAACTAAAAACTAAAAAAGTGTATACGCGCCATCTACCGAAAAGACTATGAAGCATTTTAACTAATCATGAATTTTAACTAAAATGAAGCATTTCATAAACACGCAATAGATGGCGTGAGTGGCGCTGACCATGACATGCCGATACGGAGCCCTCGGTGCGCGAGTTCGAGTCGCACTTGGCCGGTTTTTGTTTTTGTTCGTTCTTTGTAATAATATTTCTTAGGCAGTTTTTAGTTTTTTTTTTTATGCAAACTGACACGGTTGGCTACATCACCTACAACATCCGTGATGTGAGCCCACAACACCGGGTGAACCCGGTGCCACGTCAGTGCTTCCCTTTGGTCGTGCCGGCTACACAGAACTGGACGGAAAACACAAACTATTTACATAGTCGTTTCGACCGACCTTTCATTCAGTGCGGTGGTACCAATCCAGGCGGGTTAGACCCTACCACCTAGTAATATAAGAAAGGACTCATATCCCTTAGTCGCCTTTTACGACATACACGGGGAGAGATGCAGTGGGGCTATTCTTTTAAATTACCGGCCCCACACGGTACAAATTATTTATATTACTTTCTATTAAAATACCTATCTAAATCGTCCAGACTAAATTTCTCAGAACGATTAGCGGCGTTTCTCTTCTGATGGTTGATGTTAAAAAACTATTTAAAAAAATATAAAAACCGCCTTCAAAAATGTATGAAATAAAAAAATAAAAATCGAACCCTAGAGTTGAAGGCGGTTGGTTATTATTTTGCTTGCTTTAGCACCACCGCCTTCAACTCTAGGGTTCGATTTTTATTTTTTTATTTCATACATTTTTGAAGGCGGTTTTTATATTTTTTTAAATAGTTTTTTATTTCACAATTTTTTTAGTAATTTTTATTTGCTATTAATGTACTCGGCGGAATCGCTCGGCCTTCGGCCTCGCTATTCCGCCTCGCTTTCCCATCCGATCTTGACCAAAAAAAATGGGACCACCTTGGAGCTAGACTGAACCGAACACAAAAAGAATCATCGAAATTATTGCTGAACATACATAAAAAAAATACATACAGCCGAACATAGAACCTCCTCCTTTTTTGAAGTCGGTTAAAAAATGAATCTTCTCTACTATTATAAATGTCAAATGGTGTCTGTTTATCTGTTGTGTGTTTGTTACTCTTAAACGAGGCATCTAGGCCAGATATTAATCTTGAAATATTGCTCTGACGTTTCGATTTAATTAAACGAAAATTTCAAGTGAGTGCAGCAGATTAGCATTGATTTTTGGCCGGTTTCGATTTTTCAAATTTAATTCGAGTTACTTTCGTTCAAGTTCTATATGAATAAAGTGACAAGGCACCATTGGATAAATCCGGTGATGAATTTGATGTATGTAAATTGAATTTTTAACGCACCCTACTGATTTGTTCGCTCGGGCGTACCGGATGAATATTAATTTGCTTTCAGAATATATTAACGAATAGGATTTAACTGTTTGGATGTCATTTACCTTCATTTACCTTTATGATAACTGTATCTATTGTTATCATCAATGTCTTATTTTTGTATCGATTTCCTGTATTGTTTCTCCTTTTTTCCGTATCCAAACATGGGCTTCATGGTGCGGAAGTGGAAAGGGGACGGCGGGATCGCGTTAAACAGCTCATCCGAGCACTCCTCGTGGAATAAGCAATAGAACACACTTAGGGAGCCGACATCCCTACGGTGTTGCAGTGGTTCGTGATCGCGGGACACTTCGGGGTCACCCACTAGTCGCACGGCTCGACGCTGGATCGAGTCCAGAGGCGCAAGCTGGTACAGATGTTTTATCTCACGAGCGCGGGTGAGCCACGCTTGTGTGTGTAAATATACAAATATACATGCACACTGTCTTTGTCTGCGTAAGCTCGGGAGCGCTCAGTGTTGGCTACCACACACACAGGAGCGCGTGTCCATACGCATTACAACTACAAGTATGGCTCACCCGCGCTCGTGAGATAAAACATCTGTATTTGGCAGAGTCATCCCACAGGTGCGAGCAGTACTCGAAGCAGGACCTGATCTGCGATTTATACAGAAGCAGCTTTATACAGCCAAAGGACGCCCATTTCGGTTCAAAATTCTCCTGATTTGAAACAAATATAACCATAAACGTTTACTAAACCAACATAATTGTATGGATAACATTTGGATATGAGCCATCTGTCTTGTCCGACCGCAGGGCGAGGTCTGTTGACACAATAGGGGGAAGACAGCGGGTGGAATCCACAAGAGAGGCTTACACTAGGGTGTGAGATTTAAGATGTGAAGCTCTTACATACGTTATCCGCCAGAAGTTACAAGTTACAAATTGTATGATGTACCGTGGACGACATGGAGTTTCACCGGAACATCCCAGGTTAAGAGTGAAAAATCTACAAAGAATTGTGTTTTCTGTCCAGTTCAGTGTAGCCGGCACGTAAAAAAGTTGTGTTACCGCTGGTACGCTTGGTCACCTCTCACCCTTAAATATGGTTGAGGGAGGCGATAGCTGGCCATGGCGTGAACGGGTGCTGTTTGTGGAGACTGGCCTGCTCCAATTGGCTCCAATAGTGGTAAACACTCTTGTAAATGTAGACTAAGTTGATGCTAAAAAAATTAATCCAGCGAAGTTTCTTGCCAGTTCTTCTTCGCTGTGATAATGGAACTAGCAAAATGGTTAAAATATGACGAATCCGCGTGCAGTGTACTGTCTATGGATGATGAATAAAGAATAAAAAATGTATTGACTCTATACTTAAATAGCTTGGATTATCTACATCCCTCTTGGGATTTCCATCTTATTTTACTTTTCCCCCTTGCCCAGCTAGTAAAAAGAACTTAGTAATAGTGTCCGGTACGGAAGGATTCGATGAGATGTCACGCCAGCGCGTCACACTGGTCGTACAACGAAGCCTTCTGTGTCTCGTGTGATCCCATTGAAATTCTCGTTGAGAGTGTGTTAAGTATTAACCCCGCAGGCAGTTGTTGGTGCCGCAGACAAATCTAGGCCACATTTGGCGCACAGAAGCGCAAGTTCGGGCGTGTTCGAGTGTTAAGCGGTGTGTGCTTTGAGAAACCTCTACTTACTAACTCGGTCGCTCAGATACTTAGATGTTGGGTTGGTAATGTCTCGTCCTGGCGTGGCGACAGCGGGTATTGACCCCCCCCCAAGGACGCTCCTGGTATGCACAATTTTTGTTTTTTTTTTCAGATTTCAAAAATTGCAAAGTACAGTGTGTTTCATTTGGGCTTCAGAATGACCAGAAAAAAATTACGTGCATACCTATACGGTATAATATACCGTAGCTACACACCTGCTCCTTCACCGTTCGGAACCGGTGTAAAACTGTAGCTCCCTTCCCTCGCCCCTTACTAGGTGGTAGGCTCAAATTGTAGCCGACTGGGTTGATCCACCGTATGTACCACCGAATACCACCGTACTGGATGTAAGATGGCCGCATAGCAGCCTCGGTTGTGTTGTGTTCACCTCCAGTCCAGTCCGGTATGGCACCTACCTTCTCGGAGGTGATATTGTTAGGTCGGAGCATGTGCTTTTGCCAGCATCCTCACATACCGAATTACATTTAAAAAAAATTACCCCATGTAATGTTCGTATTAAATGCTGAATCAGTCTGTATCGCTACCTATATTTTACTATAAAGAAATTTTGCTTGGGATAAGGACAAGATTTTTTTGTTATTTTTATGTTATCCGGTATGGGTGGCTGAGTCGGAGGGGCCAAAGCGCATGCGCCGACCAGCCAATATCACCTCTGAGAAGGTAGGTGCCATACCGGAGACTTCCCTAGATTGTTGGCTATACTGGACTAGAGGAGAACACAACCGAGGCTGCAATGCGGCCATCTTACATCCAGTACGGTGGTACCAACCCAGTCGGCTACAATTTGAGCCTACGAGCGAGCGAGTAAGGGGCAAGGTAAGGGACCTACAGTTTTACACCGGTTCCGAACGGTGAAGCAGCAGGTGTAAGATGCCGTGCATAAGGGCGACAGGCTAGCCACCTGTCACCTTGGTACGGTCCTTCCACCGAGTCTTGTAGCAGGTGGGTCTTCGTGCAAGCAAGTGCGTTGCTTGATGTTATCTTGTCCTAATACATTGCTAAACGTGGTGGTCGGTGTTGCGCTACAATTTACAAGAGTACTTGCAGCACAACATCGACTAATCTTCTTACCCCGATGTAGGTATATGGGTGGTATGTATATGTAAATTTTGCTTGGTTAGAAATAGAAATATTGGAAGGAAAAATGAGACGAAATTCCGAATTCGATAAAAATACTTGCGTTCAGCCACTTCATAAAGATAAGGTCCATAAAATGTTATGTAAATCCAATAGTTTGACTTCCGCGAAGAATAGTTATAACGTCAACGCGCCAACAGGAGATAAACAGGAACATCTATAACTAACTTCCGGTTCACTGGAGTTGACTTTGAACTCTAACTTCCTTTAGTGAATGTATATCTTTGACTATTACAAGAACAATCTCAGATAGAAAAAAAACAAAATACACTCAGTCATACAATACACTGGTCGGTCACAGCCGATTATCGTGGCCAACATGTTGGCTGACAAATTTGGTGCGACTAACGAGCATATCTTCGAACATGTGCTGAACATCACGTGAAGTTTCGACGCGCTCGCCTTGTTCGGCAGTCAAATTAAAACGTGGCATTATTTTTTTTGTAATAACATTTCTTAGTCACATTCATTTCACACATTCGATATTCCAATACAATATAAAATATTATATTAACAATGTAGGCATTATTAAATTAATAAAATAATTAAATACAGAATGTCAGTCAGTCAGTCAGCGTGTAAGCGTCCACTGCTGGACATACGCCTCTCCAATTTAAATACAAAATACAAATACACAAATACAAAATAAAATAACAATAAAATTCATTAACATAAACAAAATTACTAACATGCGTTAAAATGGAATATAATAAACATAATAAAATAGAAGCTATAGCCGAAAATGTTTGTACAATTTTATAAAAAAATAATAAATCAATTAATTAAAAATAATAATATCACTAACATGATTTCAAGACAAATATGTAGGTACCTATGTCAAAATGAAATGAAACCAATAAAATACAACCTAGCCCAAATTTTCTGTAAGATGTGATTATCAGATGGAGTCACCTGTTTTATACTATAAATTAAATATTCTTTGGCCTTTTTTTCTTAAGTAACTACGAAACCACGTTCTAAGGGAACCGTGTCACCCAGCTCACCAAGACATGACTGATCACAGGGTGTAGTCACGTTCTCGTATGTGATATTAACTGCTGAGGATGCGCTCTGGCTTCTCTGATACCATCATCAAGGATTGCATAAAAAATTGCATGTTACATAAAAACACGCCACACTGATTTCTAGTAGACGACCGGTTTTAGTACAAACAGAGCGAGATCGCTCGTGAATAACTCGTTTTAGTACAAACCGAGACAAACGAGGCCATAAACAACCTTAAATAAAAAAGTCAGCGCAACCAAAAGAAAGTCAATAAAGTAGCCACAAATTATCTCCCACGCCGCCTTGCGGGAGAAACATTTTATGACGTAACAGTTTTTGTATCAAGGCAGTCGGATAGAAGGGAATGTAGTGAAGAACACTTATATACGACAAGAGAATTCAATCCCATGAGAATAATAAAATAATTTTGATTAGATTTTTACAACAATCGTAAATATACCACTGCAACGTTTGTGGGCAAAGATTTAAATCGATAGATCGGACATAGTCTTAACATGGCACACTACAGACAATGTAACTAATAAAAGGGCCGCATGCGGCTATTTCGCATCAGACGCAGCGCCACGCGCGCGTTGAGAGATCGTTTCAGTTAGTATGTAGTAGATCGGAACATATAGTTGCAAGATGTAACTAAAAAAAAGTGTTCCTAACTTCTGCTATGACTTCGTGCATGTTTCACAATCGCAAAAAACACTGGCCGTAATACTAATAAAAAGAAAAGTGTGAAATTTTATAGGTACGTATCGTTTATCCCTAAATATCCATATTGACGTGATGACGTCACGTCTTATAAATTGATGAACACCGGCTGCACACACGAAAAAGTGTCACGTTCCATCTGAGCCTGTGTGTGCAAGCGAGAGCGCGCAACAAGCGATAGAGAGGCACAATCGGTATAGTCAAAGTTACCATGGAAACGTCTTAAGAAGTAAAACTGTCAAGACCAGACAACAGAAGTTTATTGATGGCCAGTCACAAGATGATTAATCTTTCTACTGGAAATAGAATTAGTGATCTTTGCTCTATGTACTACGATTATTCCACGTCACGTCATCACGTAAAACTATCGTCCGTAAACCGACTTTACAGACAACCAATTTTTTTTCGGCAAAGATACGAAAGTGAAGCAATAAAAATAAAAAAGATATGAAAGTTCGTAAGTGCGACAGAGATAGACACCGATTTGTTTGTGGATAAATACATGCTATATATAAATACGATTACGTTTTTATAACTACATTCAGAGGCATGTTCATGATTTTTTTCTATCGAACGAAGTTAATCAAATCTTGTTTTCAAAAAGCCGTCGATCTGCGCTGATATAAGAATTTTTACACATATTAAAACTGAATCTGTCCGGTAAGTATGTAATATTGGCGGTAAACTTCTTCAAATTCTAAGTACGACGCAGTCTCACATCACCTTAACAAGCTGGATAGCGCTTCTATAGTCCGCAAATCTATGTCTCGGTGAGCGTGGTTTGGCGAGGTGAGGTGGATTTGGCTGTCTCGAGTACCTGTGGTGTCAATATGTCAGGGAGTAATATTGATGTCAGAAAGAGCGAAATATAGTGCGATTAGCTGTTTTCTAACTGGCACACTCATCAATAGTGTAGAGTGCTCGTTAAGTATTCTCACAACTTTCCTCATCTCGCCCGATGCCTCTGAGTCCAAACAAATAGTGGTCTCGGATCTAATCCGCGTTTAATCTACTTCTTAACTCTTGTTAAGCTTTTCCAACCGTTTGCTTAGAGCTTCTACTCTTGCCTCACTATTTCTTCGCGCGTAGACAGTTGAATTTCTAACGAAGCGAACTTTCTCTAGGAAAGCGTCTTATTTTTTTCTAGATTTTCTCTCATGCTTCAGAAACAATTTTTTTGCGAGCGCAAATAAATTCACTCTGATAATAATAGGAAAGCATACTTTACGAAAGCATTAAATAAAATGTGGTCTTGGAGTTTTTTTTTTCGTAAGTGATTTTATCATACACTCTGTCTATCCTATCATCCTCACTCAGTAACTCGCTGGTGGAATGAATCGACGTATGATAGCAAACAATAAGCACATCCGGGCGCGGACCATTGAGGTTGACCGTGGTCTAACCTTCCTTCCTTATTGTGTGGTAGAGATGAACCATTTTTATTTTTTTACGGAAACTAACACGGTTGTCTACATCACCTACAAAATTCGCGATGTCAGCCCATAACACCGGGTGAACTAGATGCTATGTCAGTCCTTCCCTTAATTTCATGTCTGAACTGATTAATAGAAAGCTCGGTCGAAGCGACTGTGTAAATAGTTCGTGTTTTCCGTCCAGTTCAGTTGTTTATTGTTCATTGTATTATTTTTATGACTATAGTTACTATCTATCCTATCCTTTCTACGCTTACATTGTCCGCCCACATACACCTCTTCTACATTGCAAAGGTTAGTTTGTAAAGAATGCCGTAAGGCATTATACTCGCCTTTTGTGACCTTTTTGAAACTCATTTGCAATAAAGTAATTATAATAATATAACCATTTACTGAATGAAAAAGCACAACACAGTTATAAAAAATACAACTAAATAATAAGAATTTTGAAGAAACACAGCAAAACAGAATACAATTCTATAAGTAAAAACCCCGTAAATTTCTATCCTATAATGGTTGTAATAAAGTATATTTTGAATTTATTCTATGTAGATGAATGTAAGGCAATTAAACATTCTTACTACCGATAGCGCGACTCACCTACTTCATTTGTATTCTAGGCATCTACACTCAACTGGACCGACAGAACAAAACGTAAACCCTACGTTCGTGCATTGATCCACGTTTACTTATTGCTTCGTTCTCTTTTGTTACAGATATAAAAGAAGTCTGCGTATGGCCCGCCGACCACACAGGAGTCCGAGGAAGGCGTCATCGCTCACCTTTAGGACTGACTCACACTCTCACCGCAACCATGATTTCAACATTCCAAAAACAGACTTCTTGGACATACGAATAGAACCTTACGGCAATCAGTATGACTTTAAAACATTAGCTGAACGTCGGGCGAACATCAATAAAGAAAAGAAAGATAATATAGACCGCGTTAAAAATGTAGATAACCACATAGATGATTTCAAGTCAGAGGAAGAGGAGATCAAGAAGAACGTATGGAGCGATGTGGACGATGATGAATACATAGCAGAAAGGATCAGGACAAGTGAAGCGCGCGTCAAACGTGATACGAGTGATACAGTTAGTGATAGTGATAGTGCTAAGGTTGTGAGTAGTGATAAGGTAGAGGAGTTGAGAGACATGTGGGATATAGAGCCTCCGGACCTGACGGAATGCGACTGCCTGGGACCTCCGCCGGAGTTTCTGCTGCCTCCACCTCCGAGGCCGCCGTTACTGCAGAAGGATTACTATTGCGGTAGCGATGGCATTCCGGACTTGGAGACCTGCGACACAGAACCAGTAAGCTACTTTTTTTCAACTTTTCTAAGTATAGTACAATTTCTTGACTGAGGGGTTAATCTAGCGATAGAAAAACGCTTTGCATAAACTGTATTTTGCGGCAATAATTAGTATAAGGGGTGTTTAATTCGGAGGGTGGTCGGTGCGGTCTCATCACGGACTATTGATCTCAATGTCCGAGGTTCGAATCCGGTCGACATGTACCAATCAGTTTTTCTGTCGGAAAAATTACGCCCATATTTACCTGCTGATCCACCGTTCGGAACCATTGTAAAACTGAAGGTCCCTTCCCTTGCCCCTTACTAGGTGGACAGCGAGCGATAATTACCGTGCTCTACTTTAGAGTATGATGGTTGGTCGCACGCAAAACGAGGGGTCACCCGTGTGTGACTTAGACAATGTAAGATCGCATTTGAACATAAGATTGCTTGTAACTTACATTAGTTAATCAGTTTGAATCGGAAGTGTATTTTTTTTATTTCAGTTGAATTCAGAAAAACGGTCCTAAAAATGGATGTTTGTCACTATTGATCCCACAAATGTCTTCCCGAAGGTAATGTGGCGACGGCGGTACCTCCCAGTATACGAGTACGATTCATACTCATCCGTAGCGTAATCTGAACTCTCATAAATAGGGTTCAGCAGAAAGAAAAAGGGAAGGGTTAAATTATTATTTCGTTTAGCACACAGTTTAGGTCCATAATTTACGATTAATGCTTTTATTACACAATTACTTATTCTATCGTATCGAAAACGGCGTCAGATACCAAATGTAAGCAAATTTGCTAACTCGACAGCAAACGAAATTCAACAATTTGTCTGAACGCAAACAATTTACCTAATTCAACCAGTAAAGTATCAAGTATCAGACAAGGAAGCTAAATGAACGCAGAAGTTTCACAATACAGCAAATTAGCGCAAAATAATTTCAGAGGCCTTGTCACTTATCTGATTACATAAATTTAATTGATTAATATCCGAAATTGCGCTCAACCCGCGCTCCTAAATCAGCTTCAAATTTTATAATCTTTCGGTCCCTTTGCCGACTCCGGGAGTGTTTCGCCGGAGAGTCGGCGTCGCACAAATCATGTCCTCGGCTTCGATAAATCAGAGAGGGAGTTAATTCGAACGCAGCCGACTTTTCACCTCCTCGTTGAGGTATATTTATTAAAGACACCGATACGATAGCGGCTCGGCAATTTGACAATTTGCGAACTGGTTGCGTCACAGAACTCAGAACATAAAAGAAACCGGTCAAGTTGCGGCGAGACGAAATAAAATAAAAATTATAAAGAAACGAAATTTTTTATTTGTAACTCCCGGTGTGTGCCACTCAAACGGATGGACCGATTTGGATGCGGTGTTTTATTAGAAAGCTTGTTTAACCTGGATGGTTCTTAGCTATGTATTTTAGTAATGAAGTAATTATGAAGCAATACAAAATTACTTCTCACGGACGGACCCATTTGGATGCCGTTTTTTTTAAAGCTTGAAATAAAAGTTCAATTACAAATTTAAAAAAAACCGGCGACCCTTAAAAATTCAAAAAATTTCGTTTACGTAAATAAAATATAAAAACTCAAAGCAGCGCTGGTATTTAATTAGCGGAAATTGTTTTAGATTTTTTAAGGGTGTAAAAACTTGTACCTTTTCGTTCCAAGAAGTTCACAGAACCAGCAGAACGTAAATACAGGCGAGTTCAGGACGTACTCCGTATGTACTACAGTGGGAAAAGTTTTCCATAACGAACGAATCTGCTTGAAATATTTCGTCAGTCAGCTTTCCTTGACGCGTTCAGTTGACGCAGCATCCGTGAGATATTATCTGTATTATCTGTAGAATGTTCTCGCTTCTTCCAACATTCTGTTAACGCGTCGAGTCGGCTCTGCTTATCCGTCTTCATTAATATTTCACTGATGCGGGTCAGTAATTAAGGCGCCGCGTCCAGTGGCGTTTTAAAAGTTTATCTTCAATCTTTGTCTTGAGTTAGTTCGTTTGCCTTGTCTACAAAGAGCTTCACATGCTCGCGGGCAAGTTTAATTCGTGAAACTTTAACGTAAACGAGATTTCTTTTGATGACACTCACATTCGCCCAGACAAAGGACTTTGAAAGACGGAAAAATATTAAAATTGAATGCAGACGACAAGAGCAAATAAAGAAACCGGTCAAGCATGAGCGTGCTTCATGCGCCAAGGCTTCCGTAAATTCACTATACCACCGAAATTATGAAAAATGTGATTTTCTCTATAATTTTCCTTTAATATGGAAGTCTGATATGTTTGATTACAATACGTAATGTATGTATGAGTACAATATTCTCAAAGTAAGTTATTTTCAAAGTTATGGCACATACGTAATAATAAAAAAAATATATATTTCCACTTTCGCCCGCCCCATCCCCGGACGCAAATTTACCGTTTCAAGTCGCCGTTTTCGCTCGTTGGAGAAAGATGCAACACAATTAATCAATAAAAAATTTGGTTTTTATTTTTTTATTCCAAAACTACGGATCGAAACAAAAAAGTAAAAAGCTACGGATTTTGATATATATTCTACAAATAAAATATATTTTTTCCAAAGCCTTGATTTGGTAGTGAAATTCAGAGGCATGTTCATGATTTTTTTCTATCGAACAAAGTTTTAATCAAATCGTGTTTTTAAAAAGCTATAGATCTGCGCTGATAGATGAAGTATTAAATGTATTAAAACTGAATCTGTCAGGTGAGTAATATTGTTGGTAAACTTCTTGAAATTCGAGTCAGACGCAGCCTCACGCCACCTTAAGGCGTTGTGAACTTGTGACGTACAGACAGGCGGACAACGAAATCTCACTACAAGTGTTCCTACTGAACTACTACTGTACGTTTTGAGACGGAACCCTAAAAACCAAAGCGAAAACTGTAAAGGCCGAAGAAGCCCGCATTAAAATAATAGCTAACAAAGCGTAAAGACAACTGTAGCTTTGTCCACTTGCTGCGTAGATATTTTTAAATAATTCATTATTTCTTCCAGCATTACGCAAATATCTCAGACGGAGTGAGCGGTTAAATTTCAAATGTAAATTGGTGCTTATAGCCGGCCAATCTAAGGAGCGCATCGCTATTTCTTGTTGTCGTCATCTCTTCGGGGAGCCAGGTTATTTAAAAGCGAAAATTTGCATAGCAATTTGAGCAAACCGCCGCCGCCTAGGTGAATAAATTTTTTTCAGCTTTTTCGCGTGAGATATTTTGGCTGTTGCCAATTTTCCTAATCCATGTTGCATACATTGTTAGAAGCAATGATAACGGTTAGATAAGAAAAGTACCGATCTGGAGAACACGCAATTGTATGAGAATTGAGGGGAGACACCTTTTCAAGTTACATTTAAGACGAGACGGAAGTTAACTTTCTCCATACAAAATCGTCTTTCGGCATAATTATGTTTTTTACCACCCTATAAACCTTATCCGTTTTTACAATTCTTCTTTTGTTGTAATATGGACAGTCGAATCTACGTTCCTGTCTTTTTATTTTTTTAATATCTAAAGTGATGACTCCAAAAAGCTTAATGAGCTTCATGACATAAAAAAATACAAAATTAATTTTTTTTCGGTCGAAATACATACAATTTTTAGCTCCGGTGTTGAATGTGGTGTAGCATAAATAAATAACCATATAGTATCCATAGTAAATAGTTATTATATATAAGCATATACAAAATAAAACTCAAACAATACTTACATATTATGAATTAACTCAGAAACCAGGGACAAAAAAGTGAATAAATAAATAAATAAATATACAAGTGAAATAATCATTCAACAATATTTCACATGTTTGGCTCGATTTTCTACTTTTCTATTACCGGGAACGCGGACTTGTGTCTTGGTAGCTTTAAATATCCAGAAAGGGTATTCTCATACAATGCCTAAATTTTTGCGGTGGACAGATGACACGTTAGTAAATAGTTCGACAGAGATAGACATGCATTTATCTTGCTCTCTTGTCATTAAGTTGATTGTGTTACACAACAGTACCACTGATTAAGTAAGTTTACTACGAGTATATACATACATATATGCGTATTAAAGAATTTATGTAGTATTCGTATGTAGTTTATCATAATATATTTCTTTACAGTTTTTAGATTGCCACAAACAATTCTTGATCGCCTACATGTACTTTTCTCACATCCCAAAGGTTAGTTATAATAGAATGCCTCCCGGCATTAAGCTCGCCTGTTGTGCCTAAGTTATATAAATTGAGGTTCAATAAAGAATATATACATATGTGCATACACTTTTGTCTATGTTGCATGCTGGTTCACTATTATAGTGTTCAATGTATATATATGTATATGTAATAAATCACCTGTAATGTAATCTATATGTATCTCTATGTGCCTGACTAATAAACATTTTTTTGATTTGATTTAGATTTGATTATGATTTGATTTGATGTAACACATCATGTAACACAACAACAAAAATACTACTATAGTGAGCCAACATGTAACATAGAACCGTAGTTTCGTTAGCCAACGTGTAACATAGATCCTTGTAATACTGAGCCACTAATTTGTAGTTTCATCTCTGTGCGTTTTTTTTTTCGGCTTCTCGTTATGTTAAAGCCCTTTCTTCATATTAATCTCATTTCTTCGCTTGGCAGCATCTTTTCCTTAGGGACTTTTCGCATTTCTCTACACTTTAGCAACGGAAGAGGGATTGTGTTCGTTTTCCTTATCAATAAAGGAGATTAAATGGAAGCTATCGCAATCTCCGCGGGCCTTGGATACGAAGATGACTATTTTTGTCTTATTGTCCACTATTTTTTGTTTGTTTTGTTGTCGATATTTTGGGGTGACAACATTGAATAGGGCTTCTTTTGTTCAATAAATTAGGCTTTACTTTAGTTAATTAGACAATTTTTGTTCCTATTTTATTCTGTGTATATTTTCATTAAGGATAGAGTTAGAATAATTAATGTTCGATAACTAATTAATTATTTAAGCATTTATCAAATTATCATAGACATTTGTCTCAGATAAAAATGTTAAAGGGACCAGCCGAAAAACAGCGCTACAGAAAACGTTCTTTCAGAAAAAAATGCTGCCTTGGTTCCTTTTCTCTTTCAGGTTTCTTTTTTGTTGTTGCTTTCTTGTTATGTTTTATGCCTAGGAGAAATGAATATTTTTAATTTCATTTCATTTCAAGTAGGTAATCTGAAACGAGAACTTTATGAAACTCACTCTTTGCTTCAATAACAAAACGATATCTTCCATCAAGATGAAGTTTTGGGCACAGCCATCCCTGCGGTCTGACTATATAAAAAAGTAGTTTTGGTGAAATACCATTTGGTCGTGTCAGGTATAAAAAAGTTGTTCTGGTGTAATTACATTTGGTCGTGTCGGCTACACTGAACTGGACGCTTCGATCGGCCTTTCATTCAGTGCGGTGGTATTCATCCGGCTAGGATTTTGTAGTAATAAAAACTGCTGCCTAAATTAGATACTACTTCCAAATCGCAACCATACCATTCTCTTAAATTAATCACGTTTTGGAATCTGATTTACAATATGGAATAGAAATTCTATATTGTAAATCAGATTCCAAAACGTGATTAATTTTTGCCCTTTCAACGGCTAACATCAAGGTTGTGTCAGCTAACGCAATTTGCGCTAGAAACTTGATACTTTCAACTGAGGATTTGACAGGTCGTGTTGCTAAACTATTTGCTAGCCTAAGTAATAAATCTTCTGTCGTCTCGCCGGCTGCTGCTACCGGAGATATAGATACGTAAGAGGGCCATCGACTGGTCGAGGATGTGAAAAAAAGTTCGCGAGATAGTTAGAAAAATGAATTATAGGAGGATAACAAAACATATTTATGAAGCGGATGTGAGTGAGCGAAAGAGGAGGGCTCGGAAATAGTCGCCTTAGACGGAGTATCGAAACCAGCTCAATCACCAAAATACTCTTTAAATTTCACCCCATCAAAAGCATTAGGTAAAGTACTCGACACGGCTATTCGTTGAAATCAGAAAGCTTTTATATTATGTTAGCGGTATCGTGTTGTTCCTGGTGGACACGCTGATCAGTAATGTGCTCGAAAGGGATCATGTGTGACCCTAAACCGACGAGCATGCATGGAGCATTTTAAGCGGCTGGTGGCCGAGCGGTTTGGGCGTCGGGTTCTCTTGCGAGAGATCCGAGGTTCTGATCCGGTCGGTGTGTACCAATGAGTTTTTTTACGGAAACATTTACGTGTGCAATAAAGTATGTTATAGATTAAATTTCATTTCAACATATTTCTCCATGTCTTTTTTTTTTTTTATGGAAACTGACACTGTTAGCTACATCACCTACAACATCCGTGATGTCAGCCCATAACACCGGGTGAACTAGGCGCCATGCCAGTGCTTCCCTTCATTTCTTCTCGGCTACACTGAACTGGACGGAAAACACGAACTATTTACATAGCCGTTTCGACCGACGTTTCGCTCAGTGCGGTGGTACAGGTGGACAGGCGTGATAAAACCTACCACCTAGTAAGGTAAGAAGGGAAGGGACCTACAGTTTAAAGTGGATTCCGAACCACGGTCAGCCTCCAACGGTCGAGCGGTCACCCATCCAAGTATACTGACCGCGCCCAGGGTTGCTTAACAACAGTCGACCGACCGCACCACTGAGCTACCGAGACAAAATTGGTTGTCTGTAAAGTCGGTTTACGGACGATAGTTTTACGTGATAACGTCATAAAGTGGTAAGACTACTGTCAATTTCTGCTGCCCTGGTACTTTAGAACCAGAGAGATAAATGTGTACAAGACGCTTGGGCCGATTGTGCCTCTCTATCTCTCAGATGGAACGTGACACTTTTTCGTGCGTGCAGCCGGTGTTCATCAATTTATAAGACGTGACGTTATCTATCACGTCAAAATGTAGTCAAAATTATTTTATTATTCTCATGGGATTGAATTATCTTGTCGTCTTCCCCTCATGTGCTAGCCGCCCCATTTGGACCGTGACATTTCCAGTCCGGATGTGCTGGCGGCCCTATTTGGACCGCGCGCACGACTTCATACAAATAATTTATTGTAACGTGCAGCATCCTTCTTAACTCTTCTAACGAATGTCTAGTAATTGATGAAAGAGTAGGCTACCTAAAAATACACACTTCTATGTGCTTGTCCTGTCAAAATAATTTTGCCAAGCGATCTTCAGTCGGTCTCTTCGCGTTCGCGGACGGTGACGTGGGCGCCTCGTGTTTTTAGTGGTTTTGTGTGGAATTTTTGGTGTTTTCTTTGTGAAAAACGATGGAAGGGTAAGTAATCTTCATTTACAATAGTTTCTCGGCGCTGAGGAACGATTTATTCGTAAAGTATCGTAATTTTTGTAACCCCCTAGGCAAAAACCATTCCGAAAATTCTTGAATTTTTTAAACCAATTTAATAATGATAGTATTAAACACATTACCAATGAAATTATAGAAAATTAACCCTTTGAGTCCCTTTGACTCAAAATAGTCCTACTCCCCTTGGCTCCCAGGCCCTTTTGGCGGCGCTCAAAAACGCAAAATTTTGGCGCGCGCGCTCCCACACAAATTCGAATATCCCGCCTCAATCGATCGATCCATCAATACTCGTTATTCTGTCTTGTTTGTACTGAAATTACGCGTTCAGTGATACCAAACTCTTCAGGATTCACTTATTTAGAAGCACAGACCGATTTTTTGAACTCCAGGCAAAAAAAAACACACTCGATTTTTTTTTTTTAATTTTTCTGACCAAAACTGTACAATTTCGTCTTACATATGGTATACCGAAATAAGCGCATTGAAACGAACTATCAAATACCGAAATACGTTTACGGGTACAATCTTTGTCTATTCCAGGGTCAGTGGAAATGTCAGCTGCCAAAAGTGACATTTTATTTTCTGTCAACTTCATTATTTTTTTTCTGTGTGAAGGTTATTGTGTGCCCAGTCGTGTCTGAGAATAGTTATTAGTAAGTTTTAACCAAGAAATGATACCAGTATTGAGTGTTTTGTTAGAAAATTGGTAGAATTAGATACTGAATTAAAACTAGCGGCGCGCAATAAGTGGAGCGCGCGCTCCACTTGGGAGCCAAGGGTAGGCGACGAAAACGGGAGCGCGCGCTCCACTTGAGACTCGAAGGGTTGTACATTTGGAAAATAAAACCTTTTCATATATGTACGTTTAAAAGAAAAAAGTCTAGAATTATCGCCAAAAACGCAGAGTGCACCCGATTTTGACCAAAATCGATTTTGCCCAAAATGCCGTAGCACTCAATGGGTTGACAGCATCGGGCCGCTAGCACATGAGGGGAGCGTGCTATGTATGACAATACTGTTTCTGTGTATGTACTTCCATAGCTGCCGTGCGACCCTCTTGGCATCGGAGCGAAAAAGTCGTAGAGCGAAGCCCCGCCTCATAAGTCAAAAGTGAACGCAATATTGTGATACATTTGGAGACTTTCGTCGGCTTTGGGTAGAATAAATATATTTTGCTCAGTGTGGTTGATAATAATTTTTGCTTACCAATTGTGTTACGCATATTGTTCTCGAGGTATTATTGTCTAGTCGTTAGGGCATTAGCCTTTCATGTAAGGCGCCGGAGGTTCAAATCGCACGTGCACCAGTTTTTAAAATGTGTTAATAATTTTACATGTACCGGTTGGGGCCGGGGCTTCTTGAACATAATAAACCAACTGTATCTCTCCCCGTGCATGTTGTAGATAGATAGAAATACTTTATTGCTCCAAAAAAACATTTAACATAAACAAACCATAAGAAATTTACATGAGGGGCAAAGGCGGACTTATCCCTTACAGGGATTTCTCCCAGTCAACCTTTGGATGTTTGAGAGTCGTATGTTGCGAGATATAGTAGCAAAAGACTTGAGTGTGGAAATGTAAAATATAGGAAAATAACCATAATATACTATAATATACACTACATATAAGTACATACTAGTTAATTAAACGTATAAATTACTATTTATAGATTAAATTAAATACATATGAATTACAATTTATATTGTAAAATTTATGTTGTAAAAGGCTACTAAGAGATAAGGACAAGATGTTGTCAAAAAGGGCGACGGGATAGCTACCTCTCACCTTGGCACGTTCGAGTTCATTGCACGGGCATGCAGTAGATATGTAGGTAGGTACATAACTGTCTTCGTGCTTTCTTGGTATTCTTCAATGTGACTGACAGGATCACGGGGGGAAGTACTGGCATAGCACCTATTTCCGACAGGAATAATTTCTATTCAATTCACTGCAATTCCTTTATTGGTCAGCGACATAAAAGCCGGATTAGCACTCCTCGGGAGTGAAATTGGTTGCGCCTAAGGCTTCGACCTTGGGCACAGCCACCCAGTTCAGAAGCAATAAAAAATCATAATTTGGTACATTATAGTAAGTATACCTTTAGACATGTCTCAATTTAAAAAAAACCGGCCTAGTTCGAGTCGAACTCGCGCACCGAAGGTTCCGTATCGCCATGACATGGTCAGCGCCACTCACGCCATCTATCTATGTATTAGTTAAAATGCTTCATACTCTTTTCGGTAGATGGCGCGCATACACTTTTTAGTTTCTTGTATTCGTGGACCCCGTGAATTTTTTATGTTTTCTCATTTGTATTTATTGTAGGCTTAGTAATAGGGTCCCGTACGACGGATACGGAACCCTAAAAAACATTGAAATCGATGATTTAAGTAAAATAATGAAATGTATAATCGGGGCTGTAGCGTTGTAATTAGCCAGCCAATCAGGTCTGTCTCTGTAAAAAAAAAGCCACAGTTGCACTCCGGGAGTGCCGGCAGAAGTAAAAACTTTTTCTATTTCCGAAAATAATTCTTAGGTGGTTATAAAAAAAACTAAAAACCCTAAAAAAATTTAAACACCGTAACATTGCTTAAAAAAGAAAAAATATATATTTGAGGGATTCGAACCCATGGTCAAAAAATGCAAATCCTACATTCTTACCATTGAGCCACGAAATCACATAAACGACCAAACGAATATCGGATTCCCTTGATTCGCTTTCGGCGTTACTGTCACTGAGAGACGAACAGAATTGATCCCGAGCCATCGTAACCTAATCCTTAATGCAATGACTTAACGTTGCATTTTAAATAAATAAATAAATCTGTCGCTTTTCGAGATCTGTCGCGAGTCTAACATTTTTTACCCACCTAAAAAAGTGCCAAGCGCCGCTAAAGAAGTTTTCACTTCAAAAAACTATTTTCACATGGCATCGAACGAGCAAATTTTCTCAATTGCTTCACTTATATGAAGAAAATATCGCTCCAAAACTGTTGCCCCGCGTACAATAAAGTCGGTACCCCCCCGCGGTGGGTATAAATCTCACTTACGAATCGTTTTACGGCCCAAATTTTTTCGCCATCGATACATTTCACTTAGACTACGGTTCAGTGAAAATTTGTAGGCGATTTTGTAGATTTCAAGCAGTAAATAAAATATCTAATAACGTCTTCATATATTATTTGGGTGGATCAACTTTTTCTTGTAACTTAAAAACCAGCTGCTGCAGAGTCAAATAAAAAAAAATCACTATTTATTACTTAGTTTAAAATCAATAAGTATAAAATACTAAGGTTGATAGGCAATTGAAATAAAAATAGAGAACTATTTAAAATAAAACATTAACCAAATGTTTAGGGAGTGACCCAGGGAAAAATTTTGTCCCCAGTTTTGTATGAAAAAAAGGGATTGTCCACAGGGTAACCAATTTTTTTTTAATTACTCGAAATTCTTTGTGCAGCTTCTTTCTTATTAATCAATTACTTATTGAGAGTTGCTGTAACTATTAAAATAAGGTGAATTTATCAAGATAATATCCTGTTTTCAGACAAATCAAAAACAAGAAAAAGTTGATTCATCCATTTACTAGCTTTTGTCCGTGAAGACGGCCGCATTGCAGATTATGCTAGTATAGTAGTGACGCTTAAAAAATGTATTCGTTATGAAAATTGCAAGTTAAGGCATGCAAACTCGTTTTTTTGTTGTTTTTTGTTTTTTTTATGGAAACTTACATGTTTGGCTACTTCACCTACTACATCAGTGATGCCAGCCCATAACACCTCGGTGAAATAGGTGCCATGTCAGTGCTTCCCTTCGGTCGTGCCGGCTACACTGAACACGGACGGAAAACACGAACTATTCAAATCGAGCTATGTAAACACATCAATCAAAAATTGCGTTTTTATTTTTTTATTCCAAAAATACGGATCGAAACAAAAAAGTTAAAAGCTACGGATTTAGATATACAACGTGTCCCAAAACTCAACTTCAAGCGGGAACCAGGGAGTAGGCCAGTTTATGTCTACCCAGGAAAAATAAGAAAACAAAATCGGAGTCATTTGTTTTTTATGATATGATGAAAAACGTTGAAAATTTATATCTCGCACAACATTTTAGGTACTACGACTACAAATTTGCAAATATAATTGTTCAAATTTTTATATTGGAAGCCTAAATAACTCTGCTATTGATAACTATCCCAAATAAAACCAGAATGCATAGTTCTACGAAAAACATATTATTCAGTTCAATTTTTTTCTAAAAAAATTAATGACAGATTTTTTTTCTTATTGGCCTACCCCCTAGTTCCCGCTTGACGTTGAGTTTAGGGACACGTTGTATATTCAACAAATAATTTTTTTTTTCAAATCATTCATTTGGTCACGTTGTTGCCTTAGATAACTTTTTATAACTAAATTCAGAGGATCTATTTCTATCGAGCGAAGTTAAAATCGTGTTTTCAAAAAGCTATCGATCTGCGCTGATAGATGAAGTATTACATAATATGTAATACTTCATCTATCAGCGCAGATCGATAGCTTTTTGAAAACACTATTTTAACTTCGCTCGATAGAAATAGACCATGAACTGAACATGCCTCTGAATTTAGTTATAAAAAGTTATCTAAGGCAACAACGTGACCAAATGAAGGATTTGAAAAAAAAAATTATTTGTTGAATTACTCACCTGACAGATTCAGTTTTAATATATTATATTAAAACTGAATCTGTCAGGTGAGTAATATTGGTTTTTTTTTATGGTGGTAAACTTCTTGATATTCGAGTCGGACGCAGCTTCACGTCACCTTAAAAAACGACACACACGATTTGATTTCGAAAAAACTATGCGTTCTAAGAATATCTACCTACACACGAACAAACTTCAGTTACGCGTCACAACCCTAAAGGTGGGTTTAACCCTTAACCTTCGTCAGTCGCAGAGAGAGACCCCTCACTAACCTGCCTTAGGAGAAGTCGCCTTGGCTATTCCTAAGAATCTTCCCATTCGACGTCTCATACAAAATGTATATGACTTAATGGTTCGTAATCTATGTACGCAGGCGTAGTGTGTTCTGTCGAAAGAATTCAAAGTTATAGAATTACTATTGATATAAAAGCATACAAATTTACTGCGTTCCCATTTTGGTACAAAACCATACAATCCGAACCTCCACAGGTTCCCTGGTTTCAGGCGTGTAATTTACGAAGGCCTGAAATAGTGCTAGCTCTAAGACTTCGCTCTGGCCACATTCCATTGAATAAATTTAAATTCCTGATGAAAAAAAATTGGTTGTCTGTAAAGTCAGTTTACGACGATAGTTTTACGTGATGACGTGGAATAATCGTAGTACATAGAGCAAAGATCAGTAATTTATATTTCCAGTAGAAAGATTAATCATCTTGTGACAGTTTTACTTCTTAAGACGTTTTCATGGTAACTTTGACTATACCGATTGTGCCTCTCTATCGCTTGTTACGCGCTCTCGCTTGCACACACAGGCTCAGATGGAACGTGACACTTTTTCGTGTGTGCAGCCGGTGTTCATCAATTTATAAGACGTGACGTCATCACGTCAAAAAGAGAGATTCTCCAAATTGTGATCGGTGTAACAAGGAAGATGACATGTACCATTTGCTGATGGAGTGTGATCAGAACGAGGAATTAAGGAGGGAATTACAGACGTTATTTAGGGTGGACAGACTCAATTTGTTTTTAGTATACACAAACTGTTGGCGAGCCCAAGTGAGAGGGATTTAGTAAATTGTGTTGAATTTCGTGGAGCGTTCTCTATCCCTTAGGGACTCTGGGCCCTAAGGGATGGAGAAGATGAGTAGGTACTATGGGGCTGATATTAACAAATTATTGTTAAAAGCCCTAAAAATAAATAAAATAAAATAAAATACAATTACACTATGCTGCCGTGAGAGGGCTCGTAACATAATATGTGTTGATTGTACGTGAATTTACAGATACGTCATTTATCCTCGTCGTGTGTAATTTCCCGGGTTGGGCCGGTACTTATAAGAATAGCTCCACTGCATCTCTCCCCGTGCATGTTGTAAAAGGCGACTAAGGGATAATGGCACGATGTCGTGCTAAGGGACGACAGGATAGCCACTTCTCACCTTGGCACGGCCCTTCCACCGAGTCATGCAGCAGGTCGGTCTGCGTGCCTTACTTGCTGCTTGATGTACTCGTATCTTGTCCGAATACTTTGCTAAACGTGGTGGTCGGTGTTGCGCCTTAATTTACAAGATTACTTGCAGCACAACACCGATTACTCTGCCTACCCCGATTGCCGGGATATAGCGTGTGATATGATATGTAAGGAAGTAAGTCATATGCTAAAAAATATCCTGTCAGAGCCGATCTCAGGCTGACTGAATGAAGTTTGTTCGAGCGTCTACATGTAGAGACATTCTTTTCTTTTTCTTAACTGTATTCTGCACTCCGTAGTTGGCCAACTCATATAACTTGAGCTGATTTGTCTTGGAAGTTCTCCTTCAAAATTATTTTTTAACCATCATAGTTTTCCACACCCACAGCTACACTCATGACGTCAGCCCATAACACCTAGGAAAACTAGGTGCCATATGGGTGGGTGCCTCACCGTCGTGCTGGCTACACTGAACTGGACTGAATGAAATGTGTACCTTCGTTCTTATGCACACAATTATAATGACGTCATTTGGGTCGACTAGTTGATGCTCCTTCCATGTCTTTTAATTCTTTGGTCCTTTTGCCTTTTGATTTAATTATTCAAGGTCTGTGGGTACTGAGGGCTAGCTAAACGAAGATAGCCATACTGGGAATACCTATCGTATATCTGGTTATTTTGAAAAACCGGCCAAGTGCGAGTCGCACTCGCGCACCGAGGTTTCCGCACCACAAAAAAACGATGAAAAAACTCGTTTCTTGTATACCCACCCCCCCCCCCCCCCCCCGTAATTTTTATTTTTGTATTTTTTTATTATTTATTATTTATTTATTTTATTTTATTGAATGTTAACAACGCTGGGTGCGGTCAGTACTTGGATGGGTGACCGCTGACCGTTGGAGGCTGGCCGAGGTTCGGATTCCTCGTAAAACTGTAGGTTCCTTCCCTCCTAATCTTACTTGGTGGTAGGGTTTACCGCCCTGGTTAGTACCTTCGCACGGAATCCAGCCGGCGGCGGCGCGGCGGCGTGCAGAAATGAGATTGTTCTGATTGAAAAAAAAATTACGTGACTTCACCCACTGCTCCATGGTTCGGATTCCATGTAAAAAAATTGGTCCACCAGGTTGACTGGAGGAAATTGCCTAAGCCCGCCCTTGCCACACATTAAGTGGCATAAAGTGTATTATTAATATATTTTTATATATAATATATCCGAGGCACATTCTTACGCCGGATCTTAGACTAGGAGACAAATAAATATAAATTGTAGAATTTTAGAGTATCATCTTCATCAGATATACGAGAGGGAATAAAGTTTCCGAATTTGAAATAAGTATAGCAGCAACTTCGAGGCGAGAAACGTAATGCTGAAATGCGAATTAACCGTCTTCCTCGCGAACGGTTGAACAAGTTCGTTCAAAACAAGCGTTTAGTTAGGCTCTCCGGAGTGGAAACACAAACACTACGTACTTCAAACGCCCTGAGTCGACAGGGTGTGTACAAACCATACGAACATGACTGAGAATGTACTATGGCGCTGGTACTTTTTTTTATAATGCATCCGTTAGGCGTCTGTGCACACTCGGACAAGCCGTAGTGTATTAAAAAATTTAAGAATAATTTTATTATGTGGTATTGTGCATCGAGCAAAAAATACCCTTCGTCAAATACAGAAATTGATAAAAAAAGTTTACAGCAACGTAGTAATTTGTAAGTAAGTGTACAGCAAGACTTGTTCGCTAAGGCTCATAAAATAAAAATTTAACTGAGAAGAAAACGGTCAATCATAACGAGTTATTCAAATTCAAATTATATATTGCGAGAACAGATTGTTTTTTTTTCAAGCACAATTCTCGGACTTACCAACTTCAAATTTATAATTAGCTGACAATCCTAAACCGGGCCGAATAGTTTATAACTAACGCTGTAAATGATTAGGTAACAACCTTGTTCGGTATGATCCCACAAGCTGTTCTGAATAACTAATTCTAAAAACCGGCCAAGTGCGAGTCATACTAACGCACTGAGGTTTCGGCACCAAAAAAAAAATTGAAAAAATATTTGAAACTTTTTTTGTATGGCGACCCCCTTAATTTTTCACTATTAAATTTTTTTATTATTTATTGTTATATCCGCCATAATAACACATATTCTGTGAAAATTTCAACCGACTAACTATTACGGTTCCAAAGATACAGGAGTAGGACAGACAGACAGACAGATAGGCTTAGTAATAGTCTACAGTAGGGGGTACGGAAACCTAAAAACTAAAGTCTGTATCTAAGTCTAAAGACAAACAGCTTTTTAAAGCACCTAATCAGTACACAGCCGAACGCAAGCGAATATGATCGATCCCGTGCGATCATATTTCCCGGTACGCGATCGTTTACGTTCGGAAGCGTTCGCAAGCTCTATTCGCGCGTTCTTCTAGTGTATACCCTCCTGTCTACAGCGTCACGATGTGTGAATATCTGCGAATTGCGAACACAATTTATTTGCTCAGTTCCACTGAAGACTGAAAGGCCCGGAGGCGTGTGATGTCAATTAATTCAAACATTGTTCGTATTTTAATTGCATTCCAAATTTTACCCGCAGTTACAAAGTAACATTGTAATCGTAACCCATAACGGAAATTTCATTGTTAACTGTTTCACTGCGGGTAAAATTAAATGATAATAATTTAAATATTGTGTTATTTTAACCGCTACAGCACGGATTAAATCTTCATATATCACATACTCCTGTGTTTACTTCCTGCTTGTCTGTCTGTCTCTTTGTCTTTCTGTCTGTCTGTCCTTTCCGTCCGTCTGTCTGTTACACAGTCGCCCCGCCCGAGGCGACTATTCCAAAACATGTAATTCCCCCAAAATACAGTCTCGGCTCTTTCAAGGCGTGAATAGGCACCTAATATCAGACCGGCATACGCAACCCCTCGTGTGCGACTGAATGTCCATGAGCGTCGTTAGACACGTAATGGGTCACTCGGCGCCACATGTCGCGCTACCTGTTAGCTCCCCATGGTTCCCGATGGGGAACAATTACGACCTCCGCTCTGTCCCGCGTTCCCGAACGGGAACAAGATTTATGCGCAATTTACGGCCGCACTATTTGACCAAATTCAATTTATTCCGCCCTGATCCTCTCTTGACTCAGGCAGCATTCTTTGAAAGGATTTGGAGCCTGTCTCCAAGAAACAATAATATTGGCTATGGAAACAATAACTTGCCGTCAGTGGACATATTGATAATCTGTCCGTGTGCGTATTTTTCAAGTAAGAGCGCCCCGTGAAAATAATGTTTATAAGTGTATTCAAGTGCATCTATGAGCTAAAGGTTAGTAAATAGTGTTATTTATTAGTTATTCTACCAATAGAAGATGCATTACGAGTTCGGGTGGCGACAAAAGTCATATTTTTCGTCGCTCAAAAATGTTTGTTTATTTTTGTATGAAATGTGTAAACAATGACTTTGAAGGCATATTTTTCATGGAAATATAGCTTATTTTTCCCATTTTCTTCGCATTATTATACAAACATACGATCAGTTGCAAAATAAAAGAAGGTTTAGTTCAAATAATATATTTATAAAATTGGTAAAAAATATCACGCGCGTGCCATCTCGGACTGTCCTGATGCTCTCAGGATGTTCATGTTGAACATCCGATTTCGCCGATTTCTGTAAAGAAAACGTATATTATACTTTACTATTTCTAAAAGTATGTTTCTTTACGAGTATTCTAATATAAATATTGTAAAGGTATGTTTTGAATTTATTTTATAATGAATTTTTCAAAAAAAAATTGGGATTTTTTTTTCTACCTAAAATATCTGGTACTTCTAAACAAGGTAAGCCTCACTGTTTCACATGGATTTTAGGAAATTTTCTAGGCTTTCTAGGACAGAAGAGTTTATAGATCTAACTTTATTAGTTTCCGAAATATCTGCGTTTATGTCGAGGTCGGCGCTCATGTGCGCGCGCGCACATGAGCGCCGTCGGCGGGCCACGCCCATGCGGGGACTAAGCGGGTTTTTGGGCTTTATAACGCGGGAGCGAATAGGTTAATATTAAAAATTATATATACATATATAAAATGAAGTAATGGGTCCCCGAGACGATCAAGTCCACTTGTCAAGTCTACGTGATTGAAGCGAATATTGATCGTTTGCCGCGTTGACTTGACGCTACCGTCAAGTGGTCTACGGCTTGACCGAAATTGACAGAAATTTTGATTGACGGCACTTGATGCGCTTGCGCTTGACGCGACTTGACGGGACTTGACAAGCTTTTTTCATTTGCGGCCGCAACATCGAAGATGGCGGACGACGAACAGGACGTAGACGTGGCCTTGGCGGGAAGCGCCGGCATAATTACCGAGCGTGATTTTGTCCTATTGCTAATATCTCTCTACAGGGATTTTCCTGTACTATGGAAAGTTAAAAGTAAGGAGTATGCTGACAAAAATAAAATTCCTTACGCCATCGTCTCTTTCTTTTTTCCTTTTTTTTAAAAGATACCGCTAGAGTTATGGCAAGGAAAGCCATATCTGCGTTGGAAATCATTTTTTACGACGACTTTCTTGGGCACAGATCGGTAGGCGACTGTGGACTGGGCGTCAAGTCTCCCGTCAAGTCTCCCATCAAGTCTCCCATCAAGTGAAACCGTCAATAACGTAGACTTGGCAAGTGGACTTGATCGTCTCGGGGACCCATAAAGTAAGTGATTTAGTTCTAACTTTTAAATTAAGAATGTGACAAAGCATATAATGAAAAAAACTTGTGATAAAAAATTCCTGTATGATGGCGTTGAGCCGCGCCGCCGCCGCCGCGCCGCGCCGTACGAATAACATAATGTTAATATTTAATAATAAAATATTTTCTCTACCTTCAAACAGAAAAACAAAATATGATTAATTTTTCATACGTATACTTTTCGAAGCGTCTATAATCTGAAGTTTTTCATAGGTTTCCCGAAGCTCCAGCGGATTTCATTAAGCACTTTTCCGGCGGGCGACTCGAGATTCTTTATTAAAATAGTTTTTCAAATTAGGTTGAGAATTTTTTTTATAGTAAGCGCGACATGTGGCGACGAGCCACCCATAAGGTGTCTAGCGACGCCCATGGAAATTCGGTCGCACGCGGGGGCTTCGAATGCCATGCCGGCCTGACAGGTGCCCATTTCGACCGACGTTTCATTCAGTGCGGTGATAACAACCCACTTAGTTTAATCTTTATATCATTACGAGTGAATTAACGAAGTAACATTCTATCTTATTGCTCAATATAAAAAAATTATACTTTAAGTGAGCTCCAATGCAATCATATTTTGGAATTATGTGATATTACTTACTAACTCTATGAAGGTTAGTCGATGCGGCTATGAAAATAGACCGTGTTTTCTGTTCAGTTTAGCGTAGTCGATTCACACAACACAGTTCACCCATCCACGGAACACAGTTCACCCATTCACACAACACAGTTCACCCATCTACACAACACAGTTCAACCATCCACAGAACACAGTTCACCCATCCACAGACACAGTTCATCCATTCACACAACACAGTTCACCCATCCACACAACACACTTCACCCATCCATATAACACAGTTCACCCATCCACACAACACAGTTCACCCATCCACAGAACACAGTTCTCCCATTCACACAGTTCACCCATCCACGCAACACAGTTCACCCATCCACAGAACACAGTTCACCCATCCACACAACACAGTTCATCCATCCACACAACACAGTTCACCCATCCATGCAACACAGTTCATCCATCCACACAACACAGTTCACCCATCCGCACAACACAGTACACCCATCCACGCAACACAGTTTCAGCCTAAGCCGATGTGTCACGCACGGCACACCAAATCGTAAGCGGGTTAATAAGTAGACAAATTTGTAGGTAGGTTGTCTGTCACTCATTCGCACCCCATTGCGGCTCTCCGGTCTTTATTGAAGCTTCAACGCGGCCGTAACAAGTGGAGCTAGGAATAAAAACCCCCGACCGTTTACAAAGTCAAAAAATAATTTCCGTACCGCTAAGTAAATACCCGCGCAGCTCTGAGTTTTTATAATGTATTTACTTATCGGTCTCCCGACTCCTTTAAGTAAGTAAACGGATATGATTTTCTTTTCAAGGGTCGGTTTTTTTTTATTTGTAATTAAACTTTTATTTCAAGGTTTCAAATGAAAAACGCATACAAATCGCTCCGCTTTTTAAAATAAAAATTTTTTTTATTACTTTTTTACAAACATAGCTAAGAATCATCTCGATTAAACGAACTTTCTAATAAAAAAAACCGCATTCAAATCGGTCCATCCGTTTGGGAGATGGCACAAACAGACACACACGTTAAACTTATTATAACACCCCTCTTTTTGCGTCGGGGTTTAAAAAGTAGTCCAGTTCGTAGTAGAATAAAAATAGGTATTTACTTTCCAAAAGGTGAGGTGAAAAATATTTTTATAATGTTGTTCAGTCAGCGTTTGTGTCCACTTTTTTTCGTGTTACCTCCGAACTGGGTGGCTGTGCCTGAGGTCGAAGCCTCAGGCGGTCCGTTTTTTTTTATTATTTTCAAACATTTTTTTTCTTTTATTACCCGACTACGGCGAAGCCAAAAAAGGAAGGGTTATGAGTTTGGCGTGTATGTATGTATGTATGTATGTATGTATGTATGTATGTATGTATGTATGTATGTGACTATCTATATTCCACTCTACAGCCTAAAGTACTGGACCGATTTCAATAATTCTTGTGCTATTGGATTCGTCTCATTCACGGGAGTGTCATAGGATATATAATAATTTTCAAAATTCAAAATGGCGGACGCACGGCCTCAAAATGTCAAATTAGTTTTTCAAAATATATTGAGTGGGGTATCAAATTAAAGATAATTAAATTACGATTCCGAAAATATATACTTTGCTATCTATTAAACTTATGTGTACAGAGAAATAGAGCAAAATGTGTGGCGCATGTATTAATAGCGATTATTCCCGATGAAGCCTAGTCGCCCGCGCACCGCGCCGCGCGCCCCCGCGGTTTCTATACGTTACATACACCAATGACGCGCGACGACGACACGCGACGACGCGACGCGAAGAAGCGACGTGGTATTGTTGGTAATATACCTACATACCAAAGAGTTTGTAAAACTCTTTGCTACATACTTACTCACTGATCTACCGCAAATTTTATATAGATATATAATATTATTATTAGATACAGTACTATGCTAAAATAAATTGGTATTAAATGCCCATGTACCTAGTGTAAGCATAATATGTAGCGTAGGTGTACCGTGTGGGGTCGGTACTTAAAAAGAATAGCCCCAATGCATCTCTCCCCCTCGCATGTCGTAAAAGTCGACTAAGGGATCGCCAGCCTCGGCAGCTTAATGGTGCGGTCAGTTATTGGATGGATGACCGCCCGACTGTTGGAGGCTGACCGTGGTTCGGATACCACGTTAAACTGTAGGTCCCTTCCCTTCTTACCTTACTAGGTGGTAGGGTTTATCCCGGCCGGGTTGTTACCACCGCACTGAGCGAAACGTCAGTCGAAACGGCTATGTAAATAGTTCGTGTTTTCCGTCCAGTTCAGTGTAGCCGGCGCGAAATGAAGGGAAGCACTGACATGGCACCCGGTGTTATGGGCTGACATCACGGATTTTGTAGGTGATGTAACCAACCGTGTCAAGTTTCCATAAAAAAAAAAAGGTAGGTACATTAAATATACCTAATACCTACAATATTTTCGGATGCAAGTTACCCTTCAGCTAAGCGGGATATTGTGGAAGAGAAGAACCGCCGATTGCGGAAATGTATTCCCAATTTTCTGGGTGCAGTTTTAGCCCTAGACTCGATTAGTTGCCGGAAACCTACGTCTTTGGAAATGGCGGTGCCCAGGAGGTTCAGGTGCTTCCAGACAGGTATGACGCTGACTTAGAAACTGGCTTGGAAAGCAAAAGGACCTTCAAATCGACCTTCGCAGATAATGCGCAGCACTGAGCCTTGCTAACGTTGAAGGCGTGGGCGTAGCATTCAGGGGGCAACATATCATTGTTATGCATACGAGAGTACGGAACACGGGTTCTACACCAGTTACCCTTCAACTACGCGGGATGTGGATGAGAACAGGCGAAGACTTGCGTCTGAACTTGAGCAAACACTCGGCTCTATTTCCGAATGGGCCGTAGCAAGTTGGTCAAGTTAAATACCTCCAAGATACAAGTTTGCGCGTTCAGTGCAAAGAGAGCGGCATCACACCAGCTCCTTCCTACCAAGGCACGTAACTTAAATTTTGCGACCACCTCGGGGTCCTCCGAGTCGAATTTTCGCACGATCTAAACTTCCGGCGTGACATCGAGGGCAAGGCCGTATAAATCGCAGATTCGGTCCTGCTTGGGGTACTGCTCGCACCTATGGGCATGCCTATGGGATGGCTCAGTCAAATACGAGCTAGCGCCTCTGGACTCGATCCAGCGTCGAGCCGTGCGAATAGTAGGTGACTCCCAAATGTCCCGCGATCTAAAACCACTGCAACTCCGTAGGGATACATAGCTAAATCAGAGCCTGTTGAAATACAAACAGAGAGAAATATTTTCCCCCAAGTACAGTTTCGGGTCCTTCAACCTGGGCACCTGTCAGGCCGGCATGGCATTCGTAGCCTCCGCATGCTACCGAATGTCCATGGGCATCGCTAGACACCTTATGGGTGGCTCGGCGCCACATGTCGCGCTTACTATAAAAATAATATCAGTAGCTTTGGCCTCGCCTTAGTGGCTTACCTGCTTCGAGTGAGTACATTATTCAACTATGTACAACCTGAAACCGCCCTCGGTCTTCGGCCTTGAACTGATTGGTTTACTTACTTCCCGAATCCGCTTCACCCCAACCAGATATATTTACTTACATAGACAAAGAAAATCGTGTACTTACACAGCTGTCTTCGGTCTTGCTCTGACTGACTTTTCATTTTACTTCAAGACTATACATCGTTCAACTATACATAATTTGTATATATATGTAGGTTTTTTTTTTTTTTTTTTTTTTATACTAAGCGCGACATGTGGCGCCGAGTCACCCATAAGGTGTCTAGCGACGCCCATGGACATTCGGACGCAGGCGGGGGCTGCGAATGCCATGCCGGCCTGACAGGTGCCCATTCACGCCTCTCTTGAAGGACCCGAGACTATACTTGGGGGGAAATATGTGGGCAGGTAGAGCGTTCCAGAGTTTGCCGGTTCTGTGGAGAAAGGATCTGCAGAACCGATTTGTACGCATCCGCGGTAAATCCAGCGTATAGGGATGCAATCCCTGCCGAGTGCGCGTTGTACGGAGGTGGAAAGGGGACGCCGGAATCGCGTTAAACAGCTCCTCCGAGCACTCCCCGTGGAATAAGCGATAGAACACGCTTAGGGCGCCGACATCCCTACGAAGTTGCAGCGGTTCTAGATCGCGGGACACGTCGGGGTCATCCACAAGTCGCACGGCTCGACGCTGGATCGAGTCCAAAGGCGCAAGCTGGTATTTGGCTGAGCCATCCCACAGGTGCGAGCAGTACTCCAAGCAGGACCTAATCTGCGATTTATACAGAAGCAGCCTTTGGCCCGGCGTGAAGTACCGTCGAACCTTATTGAGTACGCCTAGCTTTTTTGAGGCCAGCTTGGCCTTGCCCTCGATATGGCGCCGGTAATTTAGGTCGTGCGACAGTTCGACTCCGAGGACCCCGAGGTGGTCGCTTAATTTAAGCGACGTGCCTTGGAAGGAAGGAGCTGGTGTGAACGCCGCCCTCTTCGCACTGAACGCGCAAACTTGTGTTTTTGATGCGTTGAACTCGACCAAATTGCTACGGCCCCATTCGGAAATAGACCGAAGCGTTTGTTCGAGTTCAGACACAAGTCTTCGCCTCTTTTCATCCACAACTTCTCGTCTGGCTGAAGGGTGACTGGTATAGGATCCGTGTGCTGTACTGTCATCCGCATAACAATGTATGTTGCCGAGTGGCAGCATGTCATTGATATGCAGAAGAAACAGTGTGGGTGACAGCACAGATCCCTGCGGTACGCCGGCATTCACTGACATGGCGTCCGACGAGCAACCGTCCACTAGGACCTGAATGCTACGCCCATGTAGGAAGTCGGCGACCCAGTCGCAGAGGCCAGAAGGAAGTCCGTACGCCGGAAGCTTGCCCAGGAGCGATTTGTGCCAAACCCTATCGAATGCCTTGGCAATATCGAGGCCAATTGCCAAGGATTCACCATGTCCTTCAAGCGATTCCCCCCAAAGGTGAGTGACGTACGCTAGGAGATCACCAGCAGATCGGTTTGGCCGAAAGCCATATTGCCGATCGCTGATGAGGTTATTTGTCTCCAGGTACGCCATGAGCTGGGCGTTGATAATACGCTCCATCACCTTGCAGAGTAAGGAGGTAATCGCTATAGGTCGGTAGTTCGAAGGGTTTGAGCGGTCGCCCTTTTTGGTGACCGCTTGAACAAATGCAGATTTCCAGGCTGCCGGCACACGGGAAGCAGAGTAAGAGAGGCGGAAAAGGCGCGTTAGCACTGGAGCCAGCTCGGGAGCACACCGTTTCAGCACCAATGCAGGAATCCTATCCGGCCCACTCGCCTTCCTGGTGTCTAGGGAGAGAAGCTCCGCCCGCACAGTTCGTTGTCGGAACTGTACTTCCGGCATAGAGTTCTCACACCTAGTTATGGATGGAGGGATGGCACCCCCATCGTCCAGGTTGGAGTTCCCCGCAAAGAGAGACACCAATAAATCGGCTTTCTCCTTTGCGGAGTGGGCAAGTGAGCCCCCAGGACACTGCAGTGGTGGAAGTGAGGAGCGGCAAAAATTCGATTCGACAGATTTGGCGAGAGACCAAAACTCACGGCTCCCAGTTGGGTGCTGGTTCAGCCTATCACCAACTCTGCCGATATGCTCGAATTTGGCCCTGGCAATAGCCCTCTTGCAAGATCTGGAGAGGCGGTTGTATTCTTTCTTCAGTTCGGATACATTTGGATCGCGTCTGGCACGAGCGCACGACCATGCACGATAAGCTGCGCCATTAGCTGCGACAGCTTCAGCACAGTCGCGGCTGTACCAGGGCTGGCTTTTACCACCGAGGCGGACGAGGGCGCTGGGAATAAACATCTCCATACCCCCCAGAACCACCTCGGCTACGGCATTGGCGCATTCCGACGGATCATCCGAACTGAAGCATAGCTCTCTCCATGGGTAGGATGCGAGGTATTCTCGCATACCATCCCAATCTGCTGAGGCGTAGTGCCAAATTCGACGCATTCCTCCAGTACGGGACTGAGGAGGCGAAAATGGCACCGTGGACCCCACTAGACAGTGGTCAGAGGAGCCAAGAGGAGCGCTCACTGTGACTTTGTATCCAGCAGGGTTCGTCGTCAGCAGAAGATCCAGCAGAGAGGGTACATGACCGTCTATATCTGGCACTCTGGTAGGTTGATCTACCAGTTGAGACAGGTCATGCGTCAGGGCGAAGTCGTAGGCGGCTCTCCCCGCGAAGTCAGTTCTCCCGGAGCCCAGCCACACCTCGTGGTGGGCATTAAAATCTCCAAGCAGAACCATATCCGCGGAGGGAAACCGCTCTTGCACTTCATCTGCCGCTCTACTCAAGTGCTCGAATAATCGAGCAGTCCCGGCGTCGCCTGAGTGCGACCTGTAGATACAGGCGTACACACGCGATTCCGTCCCCAAATCCACATGAACCCACAGAATAGATAGTTCGGGATCCTCCAGGCAGCGCAGGCGACGACAGCAAATATCCGCCCTAGCGAACATGCAAACCCCGGCCCGAGGTCGGAAGGCTTCTTCCAGGGTGTAGCCGGGGTAATGCAAGTAAGTAGTGTCGGCAGGGCAGGATATTTGCGTTTCTGTCAGGAAGAGTAAAGCCGGCTTCGCCGTCTCCAGGTGATGGTGGACGGCATTCAAGTTGGAGTGCAACCCCCGCACGTTGGTCATGTCAACGCTAAAATAGGTGGGGGTGTGCACCGCTGTACAACGTTTTTTCACTTTCCTTTGCGCTGCCATAGTTTTTTAGAGGGGGAGAGGTAGGCTTGAAGGGCGGTCACGACAATTTACGGGTAAAGCGCAGCTCCTAGCTTCATCGCTATCTGCTCAGGTTCGTGGCGCACCGACACGGAAGACGGAAGGGCCCCCGGTCCCCCCCGGAAGTGGCCGCCGGGACCCCTACTCCGGTCACCATCCGGCACGACGGACCACTCCGGGATTATGCGCCGGTTGACCGGGGCAGCCTCTCGCGTTGGTTAGACGCGATTGGGCCCCTATACTACCCGGCGGGCGGCCAGCGGAATAACCGTTTAACCGGGTCTCCCTGGCAACCGTGTCGATGCATCACTCCCGAACAGCGAATCCGCTTTAGATCCGCTGGCCCGCTCCTTGTCGTGACCAGCCCCACCTGCTACTGGGTCCCCGGGAAGTACACCGGAACACAGCGAACTATTATGGCGGTGTAATTGTTTCCCGGGGTGTGGTGGCGGACCCAGGCGATCCGAAGATCTACCACACGCTGTTTGCTGTTCATTTGGCACCACCCAGGAGGCACGTGTGACTTGAGGATCTTAAGGTGTCACGGACGCGAACAACTTTACCCCCCAAGTGAGTAGGTACTCACTCATGCGCTATTTGCAGAAAACTTTAGTTTCAAAAATAGAGATCACGACAAATAAACGGACGGATAGTATAAATTTTGTACCGTGTGGGGCCGGTACTTATATAAAAGAATAGCCCCACTGTATCTCTCCCCGTGTATGTCGTAAAAGGCGACTAAGGGATATGACTTCTTTCTTATATTACTAGGTGGTAGGGTTTATTTAACCCGCCCGTGTTGGTACCACCGCACCGCACTGAATGAAAGGTCGGTAGAAATGGCTATGTATTTAGTGTAGCCGGTACGACCGAAGGGAAGCACTGACGTGGCACCAAGTTCACCCGGTGTTATGGGCTGACATCACGGATGTTGTAGCCTGTAGGTGATGTGTCAGATTCCATAAAAAAAAATCAATATACGAGTTACATACAACATTTAAAGTATGCAAACAGTTTTTAAAAAAGCCTAAAATAAAAAAAAAGTTATAAAAAACTAAAACCCGACTACGTAAAAGCTAATTATGAAAATCGTTTAAATAAAAAAAAAAAGTTATGAAAAACTAAAACCCGGCTACGAAAAAGCAAATTATGAAAATAGTTTAACTTTAACTAAAAATAACAAAATAATGTTTTCCATATAATTTATCAGATACAGCAATTCTATTTTTACATTGATTCTACCTTAGCACTAACTCTATAAATTTTGATAAATTTATTATTTTTAACGTTCTAAATATAGAGCCGTGGTCGGGCGTTCTTCGTTCAACAAGACAAGTGAGGCCGTCGTCGTGCATTATTAGGGCGCGGAACTTAGGACGGCCATCGCCATTGTGTCATACTGGCATCTTTTTGTAAGATCAGTCAGAGCCAATCTAAATTTATTATAAGTAGATACATAGGTAAATACCGAACGTCAACGGCTATAATGCACAACGACGGTCTCACTTGTCTTGTTGAACGAAGAACGCCCGACCACGGCTCTATATTTAGAACGTTAAAAATAATAAATTTATCAAAATTTATAGAGTTAGTGCTAAGGTAGAATCAATGTAAAAAGAGAATTGCTGTATCTGATAAATTATATGGAAAACATTATTTTGTTATTTTTAGTTAAAGTTAAACTATTTTCATAATTTGCTTTTTCGTAGCCGGGTTTTAGTTTTTCATAACTTTTTTTTTTTTATTTAAACGATTTTCATAATTAGCTTTTACGTAGTCGGGTTTTAGTTTTTTATAACTTTTTTTTTTTCATTTTATTGTTTTCAAAATAATTATGTAGTTGTAGTATCTAGTAAGGTGAAGCTGAAGTTTCGAACTATTTTTTTTTTTTATGGAAACTGACACGGTTGGCTCCATCATCTACAACATCCGTGATGTCAGCCCATAACACCGGGTGAGCTAGGTGCCATGTCAGTGCATGTCAACTAGCGAATAGGCTCAAGATTTATTTATTTATTTATTTGTATATTTCCTAGGTACTTTGTTAGTACACTTGAATTCATATTTTTTTTTTCACATTAGCTTAGAGCTAATTAATGATGATTCTCGATCATGGCCGGCAACGCGAACGAAGGTTTGCGCTTAAGCTAATCCTTACCTATAATAAAATCCAACGTCTGCTTTCTGTCTGAGTGTCTGAGTGTCTGAGTGTATGTCTGTCTGTCCGCTTATAACTCGAGAACCACTGAACCGATTTTAATAAAACAAAATTCTACGGATAGCTTGATTCTTCCCATCAACTATAGGCTACTTACTATCACGCTAAATAGCTTATGAGGTTAGCAGTGAAGTGAAATATGAGAGCGGGCGGAGCCGCGGGCACAGCTTGTAAACAATAAATTTCAAAGCAGACTCTAACCTTCTTCCTGCATCCACGTAGTCAGAACTCACGCACCCCATCTCCGGGAGCTTTAATCAAAGTTTGCGCGTCCCGAACTCCTCGCTCGCAGAGAGTAGAGAGAAGGCATCGTTCTTCTCCTATAGCAGTCGAGATTTGGTACAAACCTCCCCAGTCTTATGAGTGAAATGTGCTTTGTTAGGTTTCCGTGCCGCGTACGAAAGCCTACTGTCTGTCTGTCTGTCTGTCTGTCTGTCTGTCTGTCTGTCTGTCTGTCTGTCTGTCTGTCTGTCTGTCTGTCTGTCTGTCTGTCTGTCTGTCTGTCTGTCTGTCTGTCTGTCTGTCTGTCTGTCTGTCTGTCTGTCTGTCTGTCTGTCTGTCTGTCTGTCTGTCTGTCTGTCTGTCTGTCTGTCTGTCTGTCTGTCTGTCTGTCTGTCTGTCTGTCTGTCTGTCTGTCTGTCTGTCTGTCTGTCTGTCTGTCTGTCTGTCTGTCTGTCTGTCTGTCTGTCTGTCTGTCTGTCTGTCTGTCTGTCTGTCTGTCTGTCTGTCTGTCTGTCTGTCTGTCTGTCTGTCTGTCTGTCTGTCTGTCTGTCTGTCTGTCTGTCTGTCTGTCTGTCTGTCTGTCTGTCTGTCTGTCTGTCTGTCTGTCTGTCTGTCTGTCTGTCTGTCTGTCTGTCTGTCTGTCTGTCTGTCTGTCTGTCTGTCTGTCTGTCTGTCTGTCTGTCTGTCTGTCTGTCTGTCTGTCTGTCTGTCTGTCTGTCTGTCTGTCTGTCTGTCTGTCTGTCTGTCTGTCTGTCTGTCTGTCTGTCTGTCTGTCTGTCTGTCTGTCTGTCTGTCTGTCTGTCTGTCTGTCTGTCTGTCTGTCTGTCTGTCTGTCTGTCTGTCTGTCTGTCTGTCTGTCTGTCTGTCTGTCTGTCTGTCTGTCTGTCTGTCTGTCTGTCTGTCTGTCTGTCTGTCTGTCTGTCTGTCTGTCTGTCTGTCTGTCTGTCTGTCTGTCTGTCTGTCTGTCTGTCTGTCTGTCTGTCTGTCTGTCTGTCTGTCTGTCTGTCTGTCTGTCCGTCTGTCCGTCCGATGGCTGTATCTTTGGAACCGCAATAACTGTAGGTCCCTTCCCTTCTTACCTGACTAGGTGGTAGGGTTCATCCCGACCGGATTGATACCACCGCCCTGAATGAAACGTCGGTCGAAACGGCTACGTAAATAGTTCGTATTTTCCGTCCAGCTCGGTGTAGCCGACATGAAATGAAGGGAAGCACTGGCATGGCACCTAGTTCACCCGGTATAATGGGCTGACATGGATGTTGTAGGTGATGTAGCCAACCGCAGTGGCGGGCCTCTCATACAAGCCAAAAAGCCCGGCTTGCCCTAGGTCGATCAAACAAAGCTCGAAAGCAAATCGAAAACGAAAACAGTCGATAGTACCTACTTCAATTTCATTTTAAATATCGCGCCACGTGCCATTCGCGCGCGCCCAAGGTCATTGAGTCGACGACGCGGCGCGGGGACTTCGTCGTTCGTAAGTATCATTCGGAATTGCTCGTGAACTCTCGCCTCGATGCGATGGATGAAATTAGTCAAATACGAGCGTACATTAGTCATCTCGCTTGTTCCCGCTGTTATTCTAGCATAATTTTATTTCCTTCTCGTTCTCGAGTACCATACAATTTTTAGCCTAAAGACACCCATAGCACAGAATAGAAATAATAATATATGAGTATGTATAGCGATTAGTTTGAGGAAATATGCTAAGACTAATTCGTTCCGTAGTGCGAAAGCGTACTCAGTATTAGTGCTATCTCAGTTTTTCAATAGAAGAACGCCAAAGACGTGTCTACTGATGTCTAATGTAGGCGTAGAAGTTTGAAGTGATTGATCGGAGGATTGCGAGTATGTTTGTTAATAAGAAAAAAATTCTCATATCTGTCGTCATTGTCAGTTCGTGTTGTATGTGCGCGCGCGTGTTGTGCTTGTGAATATTCGCTGTTTTGTTCGTAAATACAGAAAAATGGACCGGTAAGTGATGTTTTTTCTCTTTTTCATTATATTCCGGACCTATTGAGTACATTTGTTTGTACTGAGTTGAGATGCATTTTACGTAAAAAATCGAAGAAAAGTCCTACTCCATACTGACAATTTTTTCGTGTTTGTTGTTGTCAAAGCTTGTTTCTCAAAATAAATCGGTTTTTTGGAGAAAGTGAGGTGACAGAAATGTTCCTTAGTTCTCTAGTTCTATTACCAATTTGCGTTCGTGATAAATTTATAAAAATATAAAATCAGAGAGAGGTCGCAATTTTCACATAACACAACTTTACATAATAATTTTGTTACCCAGAATATGTAATATACATAAAAAAAAGCCTTTATAGCTAGAATATTTATCTGTAAATACAATCCATTCGTTAGTTCATAAAGTTTCATGGAAAAATCTTTCAAAATGATTTTTTTTCTAACACCTTCACCTACGCCAGGTGGGCGGGCGCCACCTGGTGTACACCTGGTGTAGGCGAAGGATTCTTTTGTTTTATGCTCCCAAAGTTGAAGGGCTAAGAAATAATAATCTTTGGTTAGTTATATTATATCCATGGCGGGTGGCGGCGGCGGGCGGGACGTCGGACGTCGGCTCTCTCTTCGTTCTCTCTCTGGCATGCTATGATATGTATGATATGTGTTGATAAGTCACAATAATTCTATCAACCATAATATGCCTCCAGTGTGCTATTGATAATTAATTATTAACAAGAGTCTTCATAGTAACTGCACTGCACTGCAGTTGGTTTGCATAGATTTTTTAATTACCATTTTCTATAAAATTGTGATACAAGCATGTTTATTTCATTTACTGACTGACAGAATAGTCATATATTATATTTTGTATGAAATATTTGGCTTCGGCTTGCTCTACGATCTGACCCTAGGCCCGCCACTGGCCAACCGTGTCAGTTTCCATAAAAAAAAAGCTATCTGGTAAAAATTTTCACAGAATATACAGAATAATTTGCAGAAGAGTGCCATCTACCGAATTATCCAAACATTTTAACAACAAAATGGCGAACGGTCACCGATAGGTGGAGCGATACACGAGACACGTGCGAGTCCCACTCTAAAGTAAAATAATCATAAAAACCCGCCATTTACGGTCGTACAGAAAACTCAGTGCGCGAGTCCGACTCGCACTTGGCCGGTTTTTTGTTTGTTTGTTTGTTTTTAAGTCACTTCAGCCCATCACCTGCACCTGGTGAACTAGGTGCCGTGGCAGTGTATCCCTTTGGTCGTGCCGGATACACTGAACTGGGCGGAAAATACGAACAGTTACACAGTCGTCGCGACTTCGACCGAAACGACTTTACATTTGCGGTGGTAGCAATCCGGTCGTGTTAAACCCTACTACGTAGTAAGGTTAGGGACGGGCCTGCAGTTTTACACGATCGATCGTGACGTCGATCCATAGCACCACCGAGCTACCGAGGGCGACAGTTGAGCTATATTTTACCGATAGTGAAACCTAGTTTACACCAAAGAAATAACAGCAATAATGGAAATAAACAGCAAAATAATGTTGATAATTTTGTTGTTAGCAATGCCGACATATTAGCAACAAAACATGGTAAAAGGAAAGTTAAAATACTCTATAAATTTCTACAAATAACATTGCTTATAACATCCGAATCTTGTCAGCCTCGATAGCTCAGTGGTGCAGACAGTCAACTGTCGCTATTGAATGTTAAGCAACGCTGGGTGCGGTCAGTACTTGGATGGGTGACCGCTGACCGTTGGAGGCTGACCGAGGTTCGGATTCCTCGTAAAACTGTAGGTCCCTTCCCTCCTAATCTTACTTGGTGATAGGGTTTAACCCGCCCGGGTTGGTACCACCGCAATGAATGAAACGTCGGTCTAAACGGCTATGTAAATAGTTTGTGTTTTCCGACCAGTTCAGTGTAGCCGGCACGATCAAAGGGGGAAGCACTGACATGGCACCTAGTTCACCCGGTGTTATGGGCTGACATCACGGACGTTGTAGGTGATGTAGTCAACCGTGTCAGTTTCCAGAAAAAAAAAAAAAATATTTGGTTATCAACATCCTTTGATCTAGCTAGAACGACAACTGGTGGGTCGCCGAAAAAATGTATCCATATGTTGGCGGCAAATGTTTTTACATGTTACATAAATGAATAATATTTTTTGTCAGGCATTTTGTTTCAGAGAAAATGTTGGAAAGAAATGTTATTAAAATTTCAACATTCGAAATAACAATATTTTTACTACAAAATATTATTACTAACCAGTTACATTAACATGTTGGAAACAAATTAAAAGTTTTTTTTAAAGTTTCATTAACATGTTGGTAACAATTTTTGAGGGAATTCTGTCACATTTGTTCATCGACGGTTTGAACTAGGCTTTACAATTATTCTAACTAGAAATAGTACATCTCAAAGGTTATGTTTGCGGTCTGAATTTGTCTCTGATCTGAGAAATGTCTGGGAAATCTAAAACGATCAATCACACCGATTACTGTTTTCAAACTTGATTTCAAACATTTTCATTAATATTAATCCAAATTCAAGACCGTTTTCAATTTCTGTTTACGCCATGTTGATTACATTCTATTTTCAAATTTGGAATCAATGCTCAATATTGAAGCGATCTTGTCGGTATTATTTTTTAAATTATAGGTAGTTTCCATTAATTTGCTAGTACGTTTTTTTTATAGAAAGTGCGACATGTGGCCCCGAGCCACCCATAAGGTGTCTAACGACGCCCATGGACGTGCAAGAGTTTATATATTGATCGTGCATACTTTTGATAATGTTAGATTTTTTACAATGGAATAAAATATAGTTAATTGCCTAGCGAATATTCTAATTTGATAGATTAAAGTAATTCTCAGCGAAAGTAAAGTCAAAAAAGTTAAATTAAAAAAAAACTGACACATCAAAAACCATTAAAAAGTGAAAAATAATTTTAAAATTGACGATTTTTAGAAAAAAAAATTCCGTAAGTATGTATGTATGTTCCTCCATAGCTCTTAAAACGATCAATCAAATTCGATCAAAACTTAGTGCAAGCACATTTAACTATACGTGACAAAGGATAAGCTAAATAAAATTCAGTTCCGGTTACGCTAAGATATGGCTCTCATACAAACCGAATCTCCTTACTTACTTACTTCCTTTCTTCTTTTTCGAATTTCACGCGAGCGAAGCCGCGGGCAAAAGCTAGTAAACTAATATAAGTTCAAATATTTTCGTATTTTCGTAATAGGTAACATTTTCAAATGAAACAAGTTTCAAATTCAGAGTACAAGTCAACAAGTTCTTGACATTATTTTCGCAAGTTTGATTGAAGGAGACACAATTTACAAATTACAGTATTTATAAACTATAATGAAAACTCAAACTAAACAATATTAAAATAGTTATCAAATGAATCTAAGGTAAAAGTACCTAGCACACTTGCGGCATTTATAAACTTAATATCTAAAAAAAATTTTTATGTAAACCAGCATGGGTGGCTGTGCCGAGGGACCAATGGTGCAGTCGACAGAGCCAAAATCACCTCTCTTCGCGAAACCACGCTCAGTTAGGTGCCATGCCAGCAGATTTGCGGACTGTTGCTAGGCTGTCTAGCCCGTTAATACGACGCTTGAAGACACCCAGGTTAAAGGATTCAGGAAATACACTCGCCGGAAGACAGTTCCACACTCTAGCGATGCGACAAAGAAACGATTTAGAAAACCGATGGATAAAATAAAACTAAAACTATTAACTTTTGTTAACTTCATAGTTTTAGTCTTAAGCAACTGTCCAAAATGTGCGCTTCAACAATCTTTTTAAGTTTTTTCTTTATGGAAAGCGTGACATATGGCGCCGAGCCACCCATAAGGTGTCTAACGACGCCCATCGACATTCGGTCGCACGTGAGGTTTGCGAATGCGATGCCGGCCTGACAGGTGCCTATTCAAGCCTCTCTTGAAGGACCCGAGACTGTACTTGGTGCGAAATATGTGGGCACGGATAGCATTCCAGAGTTTACCATTTCTGTGGTGGAAAGATCGGCACGTCTAAATAGCAATAAATTTGTTATTTATAAAAAGGGGGACAACTTTTGTTGCACGACTTTTTATTTTGAGAACTTTTTTTCTGAAATAGTTCTTTAATTTAATAAAGTTTAATTTAACAAGTTTAAAATAATAATATAAATAGCTTTTTCTGCCAAATGAAGAAATACAATTAACAAAAATTAAAATCAAAGTAATTTTTTTTTTATTTAATATAATATATATACTATTGAAATTATTAATTAAAACTAACCTAAAACAAAACTTACCTATCTAACAAAATAAAACTAAACATGAACCTATAAATAAAAAATTTTCTTCTAGTTCGAGAATATTTTATTTTGTAAGTAGGTATAATATTTTTTGTTCATTTCAACTTGACGAATTTTTTTAAAATGTTGACATGTAAAAAAAAATATGTTTAAGTTTTTGGTGAAATAAATAAAAAATTACCTCCCAAAATGTATCACTGTAGAAGTACTAGTTCTACGAGTATGTGGGTATTAGTCTTTTGTAACGGCCGGAGTGTTCGAAGCAAGGCCACGCCTCCATTTTAATATTCCAAATTCAAATTCAAATTGTTCGCTTATCTTGCGTGTGTTGTTTCAGACACTTCGTCGCGAGACGTCTCTTTGAGAAGCTTTTCGCGTGTTTATTTAAATTTATATTAATGAAATGCGAAATATTTGCCGTTCGCAACGCGATTTGCGTTCGAATTTCCCATTTCTGTTTCGGTTTATGGAATTTACTATTTACTCAGGGGCTTAGAGGCTCGTCTTGATATTATCTGTTGCTGAGTTTATGAAGTATTCACAGCTGTGAAATTGTCAGGGCTGCTGCTACACAGGTATCCGCCAGAGATTGCGTCGAGATTTCGATGATTTACATGTTCATTTTTAGGGTTCCGTATCCGGTACCGGACCCTATTACTAAGCCTACGCCGTCTGTCTGTCTGTCTGTCTGTCTGTATGTCTGTCTGTCTGTCTGTCTGTCTGTCTGTCTGTCTGTCTGTCCGTCCGTCCGCCCGTCCGTTCGTCTGTCCGAGGGCTGTATCTCCAGAACCGTAATAGGTACCACGTTGAAATGTTCACAGAACATGTGTTAAATATGGCCGATATAACAACAAATAATAAAAATAAGAAAAAGTAAAAAATTCTTGGGAGTTCCCATAGAGAAAACAAAAAGTGTATGCGCGCGCGCCATCTACCGAATAGAGTATCAAGCATTTTAACTAATCATGAATTTTAACTAATATGAAGCATTTCATAACACGCCATAGATGGCGTGAGTGGCGCTAACCATGACATGGCGATACGGAACCCTCGAGTCTCAATGCGCGAGTTCGACTCGCACTTTTTGGTAAATACATAACTGATGATAACGCAAATATATTGTGTGGTTGGTGTTACGTAACCCTCGTTTGTTTTATTCCCCTACAATATCCCGCCCACTATCCTAAAGCACAACCCATTGCATAGGTATGTGCAATGCAAATCTATATTCTTATATGCTTTAAAATTGGACACACGCCACAAACCACAACCATCTTCACAAGTACAAGGTTTTATTCCCAACGACCCCCCTCCCCCCCTTCTTCTCCCCTCCATGGGAGGCCCGAGCAGCGGGACCGTCTTATATTGAACTCGTTGGTGGGTCCATGTATACAAGCGAAAATAAAGCTTAGAGTGCGCTTAAAAAGATTGTAAGATCATTAAGGTGCCACAATAAAGTAACAAAAAAAAAAACGGCAAAGTTATCTCGACCACACTGTTCGCAGAATAATTGAAGCTCCCCTCTTTGGTCTACATCGGGCTTTTAAGAATCGATAGCTTCTCAAATTATTTCCTTTCTCGTACCGCTCGAGTCTGTCCACTGAGTGTTTCCCGAAACGTTTTGCCTGGACTTTTTCAAAATTCTAGACTGGACAGCCAAAATGCACCAGGACACGTGACTCGCGAGCGTGATATTTGTGACTCGTTACGCGTTACGTGAATTCGCAATCATTCCAGAGGCCCCGGTATAAATTCTTACCCATCAAATAACGACATGGACAGGAAAACGGAGTTTGGGAAAACCACCCGCCAGGTCGGACGACGACATCAATTAAGTCGGCGGAATCACTGGTTCCGTATCGCTGAAGGCCGAGAGGACTGGAGGAAAATTGGAGAGGCTTATGTTCAGCAGTGAACGCTTACACGCTGACTGACTGATTGACTAACCGACTGGCACTTACGATTTCTCCGTCTGTACTCCAGTCATAAGAATAAACATGTTTGTGACCAGCTGGTTACCAACTTCGTAGTTCACCACGGAACTCATTAAGCTGACTCTATATTTTATCACTTCTACTGGGCAGATAAACGCGCTATCGACCACGGCGGCGCCGCTAAACGTGTTTTTATAAATCTCCGACATAAAGTAGTTTCGCTACATGTGACCGCAGTGAGCCGAGTGCGGTGGTGCCCACCCACAGTGTGTGACTCAGCCTGTCTAGGTGTTAACTATAATCACGAACATGAGAGAACGCAGAATCGTGGTTTATTTTCGGTTTTGGAGAAACATAATATTTCTTTTGATGTGTGTTCATAGATGGTGTGATTATTATTTTGATATTACAGGAAATAATTATTTTCATATACAGTGTGGCGAAAAGTTTGAACAGAAGGGAAGCACTGACGTGGCACCAAGTTCACCCGGTGTTATGGACTGACATCACGGATGTTGTAGGTGATGTAGCCAACGGTGTCAGTTTCCATAAAAAAAAAAAAATAAATAAATAAATTCAGAAGGGTGCTATTGTCTGTATATGAACAATGTTTTGTGTCACAATTTTAGTGAAAACTCATAACCATAACATAAAACAATTAAAAATTTTCAACGTTTCACATCAAGTCATTTTCATTAACAAATTCAATTGGAAATTTGTCGAACCGAAAGTATTAAGCTTGACTCCTGAGTAACCCCTAACTGAATTTACACAAGAATTAAGGTATTTTTCGGTTCCAACAGTAAATTTTGGTTGGTTTTTTTTTGTCACAAAATTTTAATGAAATCACAGCTTCCAAATCGGAATTTAATCGAATACTTATCCGGCTGTCTATCAAGCTTATCATCAGAATTCGCAAAAATCTCCCGAACTTGTTCAGGCAGTTCTTAGAATGAGCAATCATTATTGTATCGAAAATCTAAAGAATTACAGACGAGGTGTGTGTATGCAAAAATCTTTGCGGTTTTACCGACTCTAGAAAAATTTAATATGCTAAAATGAGCTTTATTTCCTGTTCTTAAAGTCGAAAATCAATCGTGAACACTCGGCTGAGGGCAAGCGATGTATCACCTTGCCTCTTTGAACTTAAGGTTGTTTTTTCAATGTAGGTGTAATAAAATTAGTTGGCAGTATTTTTGACATTTTTATGTCTTAATCCTCACAGAACGTGAGAAGGTAGTTAAGGGACAATAATTAACGATGATTATTTGTTTAATTTATAGCTTTTATGTATAAATCTTTGCTATAATTTCTATTTAAACTGTCGAATCTGTCATTCACGATGTTTTTCCGTTTTTTATTGTATTTTAGTTTTTAACCGTTAGTTCATATAATTCCTCATTAACTATTTATGGTATTTGATTTGTCTATGGTTATTTTTGGTTTTAATTTAGATTAAATTGTAGCTGTAGATTTAATGCATAAATTAAATTAGTCTGTTCATATATTAATATATTAATGCTCTTGTGAGCGGTAGTATGGGTTAATTGTTTATAAGTTACTATAATAATACTTATAAAGAGACAAATAGTTTTCTCGCCGTCTTTCTCCGCTCTACGAGGATTGTCGGTGTTGCAATGCAAGCAAGGGAGAGGAGATGCCGGAGTTTTGGAGCATGATTGTCGAGAAAATACTTATCTATCGAGCACTGAGTCAGTTTGGTACGGTCTTTGCCTTAGTATAATTTATATATTTATTATCACATTTACATATTTACATTAATTTTAAATATACAGATTATAAAAATACACCACATATACTCAAAATTTATATAAAAATAATAAACGGAATACCGCCGGCGGCGGGAGGCAAGCCTCCAAGCACACCGGCGGGTGCAGGCCGTGGCTACGGAGCTCTCCGAGACGATTATTATATTAGCTGTAGAACAATATGACACAGATATACTTTGTGTAACCGAAACATGGCTTAAAACAGACGAAAACATTATAATTGAAGGTATGGAATTAAAGAGTAACTACTTCAGAAAGGTCTCTATTCGGGGCGGAGCTCTGATCATGGCAAGGGACAATCACGAGGCCAGGAATAGAGTTGACATCTCGAGCTTTTCGATCGAAAGACTTTTCGGTCTAAAACTATAGTGTCCCAAAATCGTTTGCTTAGACCCGCAAGAGCTATACGGAATACCCTAGTATGGCTGACTCCGTCCCAACCCAATATTCAGATTTAAGCCAATACAGAGTGGCCTGGATCTAGGGGTGTCATTTCACATTATAAACCTAGGACAGAAACAAGCATTTTATTAATATAACATACATACATACCACACGCTGTATCCCGACAATCGGGGTAAGCATGGTAATCGGTGTTACGCTGCAAGAACTCTCGTAAATTACAGCACAACACCGACCACCACGTTTAGCAAAGTACCTATTAGGACAAGATAACTATATCAACCAGCAAGTAAGGCACGAAGATCCACCTGCTGCATGACTTGGTGGAAGGACCGCGCCAAGTTGAGAGGGGGCTAGCCTGTCGCCCTTATGCACGGCATATTGTCCTCATCCCTTAGTCGCCTTTTACGATATGTACGGGGAGAGATGCAGTGGGACTATTCGTATTAAGTACCGACCCCACACAGTACAGGAAACCCTCTGTAGACATTTTAACGTAATAACCAAGATTGACGAGAATACTGGGAAAAAGGAGGCGCTGACAACCCTGGCGGGTCTGCGGGACCCCCACACGCATTAGTGCCGCCTGGGCGATCCAATTTGATGGCCTCTGAGGTTAAATCGCAATTAATTAGTAATAAGTTTGGGTCCAACGTAACTACATAAACGGATTTGGTGGTGAGCGAAGGCAAGCGTAACGCTATCGGCTTTATGCTGCTCTTCGATCTGTCACGCGAGTTCGCAAAGATGTCGATATTGTCGATAAGTAGAAAAGGCGGTACGTTGGATACGTACGGAGATACGTTGTCTACATGACATCAGGATTTTTTTGTACCGTGTGGGGCCGGTACTTTGAAAGAATAGTCCCACTGCATCTCTCCCCGTGTATGTCGTAAAAGGCGACTAAGGGATATGACTCCCTTCATATATTACTAGGTGGTAGGGTTTAACCAGCCCGAGTTGATACTACCGCACTGAATGAAAGGTAGGTCGAAACGGCTATGTAAATATAGTTTGTGTTTTCCGTCCAGTTCTGTGTAGCCGGCGCAACCGAAGGGAAGCACTGACGTGGCACCAAGTTCGCCCGGTGTTATGGGCTGACATCACGGATGTTGTAAGTGATGTAGCCAACCGTGTCAGTTTCCTTAAAAAAAGGATATTCGTTGTTTACAAATTGCACGACCTTGAGCGTCACAATTACGCGAGGAAGTAGGACGGCATGTCTGTTGTTGAGAGCAAAAAATCTGTCAAGTGCGAGGTTTCCTTGCGCACAGAGGGTTCCGTTGAGCCGCTGTACCATACGTGTCAAAAAAAAAACATATCCGTCTATCTTTTGTCTTTCTACAATGCAAAATATAAAAACCTCTGGCGCCATCTATTATTCAGTAGTGTGACTAATCGATTCTTAGCATGTTTCTTGTATGGGGACCCGCCTCAATTTTTGTTAGTTTTAGCTTTTTTAATATTTGTTGGCACATCTGCCATAATACCACATATTCTGTGAAAATTTCAACCGGCTACCAATTACGATTCAAAAGATACAGCACTCGGACGGACGAACAGACAGACAGACAGACAGAGGGACGACGGCGTAGGCTTAGTAATAGGCTTCCGTATGCATACGGAACCCTAAAAAGAGACAAGTATATGTTCAGGCAGGGAATTTGCCTTATTTTAAAGTGCCACTTGCGGTGCTCGGGCAATACAATATTTATCTTTTAAACATATAATAAAACATTGTATTTGTACAAATACTGCGTATTAATTTGCGTTACTTACAAATAAATAACCCACACTACCGCTCACAAAAACATTATTATTTTTTACATAATAAAATGTGAATACTTAAGAATCTGACCACTCTGCCTATTTACCTACTTACATCTGGTGTATCACGTATTATATATATCTGATTTACTTACTTAAGTCTTACTGATTACTTAAGCCTAACTATTAGAAAACCGAGACAAATATTTAAAACTCCAGCGACATTTATAAATTCTTTGCTCTTTATAAATTACAAGTTCTCCAAAGAATTTCTTACTACACGGTCACATTATTAAGACACTCAATTATCTGAAACGCCCAATTTCGACTAAAAGCCACTGCCTCCCCTCCATCCCCTATCAATCCCCCCTCACCATTCTTAACCGTGATTTTTTCGGTCACACTCGCCCCTAATTTAGCTTCCACCTCCCGATCAATCAAATGGTCAGCTCGGAATCGAAAAAATCCAAAGGTATTTTCGATAATCTCTGGACCACTCTGTGATCAATCACTGGGTTTGTGTGTTTTTGATAAACTCTATAACGACTAGCCTGATACACATTTTTTTTCTCGTTTACTCTGTGTGTTTACCTAAGGACGCACGTACTCGTGTATTATCATCATAAGAACCTATTTATATCCCTATAAAAAGTTAATTTGCCTATTTAATCTGAAATGAGGCCTGATGAAATAGATGTATTTTATTTTGTTTTATTATTCTTGAAGATGAATATTCTAGTCTTTGGAAAATTATGTTAGTTATCTTAGACTGAGACGATTTTACGAAGATGATTTTAATACCGCAAAAAAAAATATTAATGTGGAAGTATGAAGTGAAATGAGAGAATTTTTGCACAGTTCAAAATATGATAGAATGTGTTCAATATAATACAAAGTTCAGTTACACATAGGTCATAGAATAGATCAATATAGCTCAGACCAGTACACAATACCTGCGCATTATTAACGTAACCATCGCAATTTGTACCGCTACAGAGCGAACACTCCGTTACGCCCTACCCTGAAGCTCGGTCAGTTTAGTGCTTTACAATAAATTTTAAATGAACACACACGGGCCGTGGTCCCCAGTGTTGCGCCCTGCGGTACGCCGTATTCCACTGTTGAGCCGGCCGCAGACTGTCGCACAAGGCATCGTTGAATTTGATGCTTAGGTGACCTAAGGTGGGACAGCCAAGGAGATCTCGGGTACGAAATTCGCTTTTGGCAGACAATTCATGTTTTATCGTTGGTCAAGAGCATCGAATACCTCCGAGAGGACCATCTAACCGGATCTTAGTGAATCTTACGCACATTACCAGGGAATAAGGAAAATATTGTTGCTTGTGTTATATTATTAATAAAATACGACGGCGGTCACAGGACAACGGACAGAACAGTTTCCGCAATACATTTCATGCTTTATCTTTTTCATATCATACATTATGGTGTTTAAGGGGGGTACTAGGCAAAACATCACATCATATTATCCTAACTATAGCCATATTTCAATAGATATAAAAATAATTTACATGCATATAGTTAGGTAAAGATTCAAGGTATAATGTGTAATAGATTATTGCAATATAATCTTCTGAATTCTCCGAAAAATAAGTGGTTGAAAAGTAGTAAAAACGTTCGAAAATTTAAAATCTACCCTCGTTACAAATACGTACATACAAAAAACGCTCGCGCACGGCAACGGCCCAAAATTTTGAATGTTCAAAGATAGTTCAATGAAAAACCATTTATTCTGTAAGCGTTTGAATTTATATAGATGATTCTTAGTCTTATTGGCTCTAAACTCAATGAAGCATTTTTCCTATTAGATGCATTTGTAAAAAATGGCGAAGAAAATAGCAAAGGGATTTTTGAACGATTTTGCCACTTTTCAAGCACATATTTTTAAGACAATTTATAAGATTAATAGATATATATATATAGATATATAGATTATAAGATTAAATAAAAAATAATGTATTCCCATTATACCTTGAATCTTTACCTAACTATAGGCATATTAATTATAGTTAATTAAATCACTTGAAATGTGGGTGTTTATATGGTTAAGGAAATACGAAGTGCTTTTGCCTATTACCCGGCTTAATGTTTTCTCTGAGTTTTTAGAAAATAAATCTCTTCAGATCCAACATAGAGCATCGTCATACCCTATAATACACTGCTGCAAATAAACGAGATATTCTCGCCCGGGGTTTTCGCTGCTCGCTTACAACGTTCGTGTTATGTATTTTGTAGTCCGTGTTTTTCTGTGTTACGCTGTGTTGCATGCTCGCTGCAAGGTTCATTTGTTTTTAAGCGAAAATAAAAGTCTGTAACGCGCGAAACACTTTATAGACTTTCGCTCGCATAGTAGTAGGTGACTATGGTAGGAATATCATTCCTGTTTTTCACGGTAGACTGACGGCGGAATTCGTGTTGCACAAGATGGACACTAGAAATGGCAATACTATGAATAAATACAATGTTATGAACAAAAATTACTTACTACATTTCTTTTTAGGGTTCCGTATTCATACGTTAGCCTATTACTAAGCCTACAACGTCTGTCTGTCCGTGAGTCCTTGGGCTGTATCTTTTGAACCGTAATAGGTAGCCCGTTGAAATCTTCACAGAATATGTGTTAGTTATTATGGCCGATATAACAGCAAACAATAAAAATAAGGAAAAGTAAAAAATTCACGGGGGTCCCCATATACAAGAAACTAAAAAGTGCATGCGCGCCATCTACCGAAAAGAGTAAGAAACATTTTAACTAATACATAGATGGCGTGAGTGACGCTGACCATGACATGGCGATACGGAACCCTCGGTGCGCGAGTTCGACTCGCACTTGGCCGGTTTTTTAAAACAATGTTAATATGCTTGTAAGGAACGTAGGCAAAGGAAGGAACGCTTTTTAATACATGCGCTGCGGGCAGGCTGACAGCTAAAATAATGTGCAAATCTAAATGCGAGACCTTTATACGAGTAAAGCTTTTAAGGAAGTACTCGCAATACACATCCTATGTTACGTATAGTTATTGCATCTTACGACGGCACTTTACATTTACGACAAAATGCGTGTAGTACCCGAATTAATGTGAGTACAGGATCGTACCATGTCGCTCTATATACAGCTCAAGCAAAGAGTAGACAGTTAATTTTTTTGGTTTCTTCTAGGGGAACCCCCGTGATTTTTTTACTTTTTATTATTTTTTATTAATGGTTGTTGTATCGTCCATAATAAACACATACCTATTCTGTGAAAATTTCAACGGGCTACCTATTACGGTTCAAGAAATACAGCCCTCGGACAGACAGACAGGCAGACAGTCGGACGGACGGACGGACAGACAGACAGACAGACGGCGGCGTAGGCTTAGTAATAGGGTCCCGTACCGGATACGAAACCCTAAACACGGATTGTCTTAAGTCTTAACGTATTGTACCAAAAAGGGAAAACTGATTTTTCAGCACATTAATTTTTGTATTTTGTTTTGCGCCGTATTTTGTTTTATTTTATTAAATTTATAATTTTATTTAATTTTTTTCTTTTTTTTTCTCAGATTATTATCTACAAAGACAGACTACACAATATGCTACAATTAAAGTAAACCTACCACACAAATTAAACAAGAAATATAATAAAATAATATTGCACGAAACAGGGAACACCTAAAATATTGTACCAAAGAGGGAATACGGATGACTAAATGTATTGTACGAAAGAGGGAACACAGGCGTGCCTTCGTGAGACGTGAAACCTACATCAGTAAGTATTAGTCTAAGAGCTCTGGAACATACCTGAAAACACTACTTCTATTAAGCAAAAATGCTTCCAGTTTTCCCTGGTGAGTTTACGTCTTCTCTTCTCTTCTGTTACAAAAGGCAACGTCGCCGTCCGCGTCGGCCTACTTGTCTGTCCGTCTGTCCGTCTATGTGTCTGGCTGGCTGTATTGTTTGTATGTTTTTAACCCCCGACGAAAAAAACGGAGGGGTGTTATAAGTTTGACGTGTGTGTGTGTGTGTGTGTGTGTGTGTGTGTGTGTGTGTGTCTGTCTGTGGCATCGTAGCTCCCAAACGGATGGACCGATTTGGATGCGGTTTTTTTTATTAGGAAGCCTGTTTAATCGGGATGGTTCTTAGCTATGTTTGTAATCAAGTAATTAAGTAATTAAGTAATAAAAAAAATTATTATCTTCAAAAGTGGACCGATTTGCATGCGGTTTTTTTTAAAAAGCTTGAAATAAAAGTTAAATTACAAATTTAAAAAACCCCCGACTCTTAAAAAGTCAAAAATAATTTCCGTTTACTTACTTAAAGGAGTCGGGGGACCGCTAAGTAAATTAAATATAAAGACTCAAAAGTTGCGCGGGAATTTACTTAGCGGTCTACCGACTCCTTTAAGTAAGTAAACGGAAATTATTTTTGACTTTTTAAGAGTCGGGGGTTTTTTAAATTTTATTTTATTTATTAAGGCTAGTTCATATAGAGGTACCTACGTTGCGTACTTAATATCGACGAGTTTGTTCAAACTTTCGAAGGCCAGTTTTGTTATAAGAATCTAAAAAATCACAGCATTAGAGAACTCAACCTTGGACGTAATTGTTTTAATTTTTCGAATTGGTGTGAATAATTATTTCAATTTTTTTTTTTAAAGTGGCACCTAATTTTGACCTTTTATTCCCTTTGATTATTTTGATTTAGGAAAACAACCAAAATATGCCTTATATTGTTGTAATTTTTAAAAATGGAAATTTTGCTATATTTTTAAATATTACGTACAATTTTGCGCCTGCGAATTTTGAATTTGCCGTTAACCCTTTGGCTCCCAGAAGACCCGGCCGGGTCTTATGACGCGCCAATCTGATAACTCCCAGAAGACCCGGCCGGGTCTCGGCGCGGCGCGGCTCTCTATTTAATTCATAACTAATTCTACCAATTTCCTATCAAACAACTGATTACTGGTATACATTCTTGGTTAAATTTACTAATAACTATTATCAAACATGACTGGGCAACACATCACCTTCACACAGAAAATATTTTTTGAAAATGTAAAAAAAAAAAGGCTCCCATGACGACTGACATTTCCACAGACACTGGAATACACAGATCTTGTACCGTATTTTGTGTACCCGTATTCGAGAGTACGTCTTATTAGCTTTATTTAGAGGTATGACTCGTCTATGGAAATTATACAGTTTTGGTCAGAAAAAACAAAAAAAAAATGTCGAGCGTGTTTTGTTTTGCCTGGAGTTCAAAAAATCGGTCTGTGCTTCTAAATAAGTGAATCCTGAAGTGTTTGGTATGACTGAACGCGCAATTTCAGTACAAAGAAGACTGAATACAGATCAGTGATGAATCGATCGATTGAGGCGGGATATTCGAATTTGTGCGGGAGCGCGCGCGCCAAAATTTTGGGTTTTTGCGCGCGGCGAAAAGGGCTGGGAGTCAACGGTACGTAAGTTTATTAAAATCGTGGGAGCTGAATTGGTATCATCATAAGGAGAAAAGAACAGATACATGTAGGTAATACATAAATAGCAAGAGAGAAACAAAAACACACACATATAACAAACATGTCCCCACTACGCTTCCCTGTGGAACACATTGAAACGTAGTAAAGGCATAAGTCCTAAAACACACACACACAACAAATTCAAAACACAATGTCCATGTTTCCTGTCTAGTTCAGTATACGACCAAAGGTATGCACTAATGGTGCCTAGTTTCAAAACGTTGTTCCTGAGGGAACAACGTTTTGAAACCACCTCAGATTCCATAAACAAACGTGTGAAAAACCATGACGTATGCCAAAGATATTATAGATACATACATGCCACACGCTTTATCCCGACAATCGGGGCAAGCAGAGTAATCAGAGTTGTGCAGGCCATTAAACATTCTAGACCGGATCAATAATGGGTCCCGACTGTTAAAGACGCTATGTTCCGCATTAGGGTGTATTATTTGTTTTTTTTATGTGTGTATCGATCATGATCATGAAACTATAATTTCAATGGTGTAGTTATTCAATAATACTTAACAGAATTCTAGACTACTGGACTTGTTTTTTTCTTTTCAGTTTTTATTTAAAGTACTTTTTTTTAAGCAGTCGGGTTTTTTAAGTACCGGCCCCACATGGTACCATCTTATAGATAGTGCATAGATATTTGTAAATACAGTTATATATTACCTCTTCACGCTTTGGACTGGGACAGAAACCTTCAAGAGAATGGATACTGCAGCCTAAAGAAAGAACTAAGCCTCTTTTCTACTGGCAATGTTCATTAACTATGTACGGATAGGGAAAAAGAACTGCGGAGAAAAACGGTTCTATCCAGTATATTTTTTTGCCCTCTTCCACTAAGCTATTACAGGAGCCCTGTACTGTAACCACGAGTCAGTAAGCCTGGATACGAAATACGGCATCGTTTGTATGAGAACCGAGGTAGCCGCCAAAGGGGTGTGAAGTCTGAGGCGGGAGCGGCGCATGGAACGCCGTGATTGGCCGAGCGAGTAGGTAGCCACGTGACGCCAGTCTTCCATACGTTTGAACGGGATTCATACAATAAGTCGCTCATTGTGTCGATTCGCGATGAAAAGATGAAACGGATTTAACAATATTTAACCCTTCTTTACATCAAGGGAATAATATAACTTTCTCTTAAATGAACAAAGGCAACGCCCCTTTCACAATTTTTCGAATTTGCAGATTTTCGCATAAACACGATAATAGTTCTAAGTTCTGAGATACCTCGGATACTTTATTATAAATCTACATCAAATTTCCAAAACAATGATATGTAAGACCTCGTACATTGGTATTATCTTATTGGAGTATTTGTTATTGGAATTTTCCAAAATTAAAAAAATAATGTTAGAAAGTCGAAAAGTTTTGTAACCAAAAAAAAAAAATTATTATATTATTAACAACTATTTGCTAATTACTTAGCCAACGATATGACAAATTATATTGCAATATGACTTCGCGAAAAATTCGCGAAAATCTACCCTACCATAAAAAATTTATGAGTACCCACCTCGATATTTAATTTTTTTACGGTAAAATGAGGTTTTCCAGGCTTTGCCTTTTTTAACAAACTAACCAGCCATACCCACCTGGATATTTAATTTTTTTAGGGTAAAATGAGGTTTTCCAGGCTTTGCCTTTTTTAACAAACTAACCAGCCATGCAGCTAGAGCCTTATAAAATGTACCATGCGTCTCTCTGTCAGTTTGATGGTGTGAATTCGTTATATAAGGGTTAATAAAATAACAAATGAAAGGCTGTGTAGTCTGTAATAGAAACATATATTTGAAACAGAACAATAATTTACTTAATTGTTTATTTATAGATCGGTATCTATATTAAAATTTTCATTTGGTAACTTTTGAACAATTGAATTAAATTTAAAAGCACAATTTACGACATTTACATTGTTACTGTTTACATTGTTGACATTTACATTGTTATTGTTGAACTAAAGAACTAAAGAACTAACATGTGTCTCGAGAGATGGTCGCGCAACAGATGGGTAGATCTCACCGAGACCTAAAGTTTGAGTACCAACACGATGGGTCTAGCACCAGTGGTTCTCGAGTTATGACCAAAACAAAAGTTCATGTGACAGATGGATAGATCTCACCGAGACCTGAAGTTTGAGTACCAACACGATGGGTCTAGCACCAGTGGTTCTCGAGTTATGACCAAAACAATAGTTAATGTGACAGATGGATAGATCTCATCGAGACGTTCAGATTGACTACCAACACGATGGGTCTAAGTCCAGTGGTTCTGTAGATATGACCAAAACTAATGATCACGTGACAGATGATAATTCCGACCCCTCACTCGCATGATCGCATCGCATTTCGCATTTAGATGCTAGCTAGCTAGCTAGCAGCGGAGCGCAGGCGCTATATAGCATTTAGCATTTAGCAGTACCACAGATAAATAGCACATACTTCATTGCTTTGTGCGTTCCAAAACAAACGAACCAACAAAGTTTTACGAACGAAACAGCAATGCTAATTAAAATTAAATGTGATTATTGCTTAGCATTTAGCATTAATTTTTATTCATCAGGGCGCTTAGCAGTGCTAAATGCTAACGGGGTATTCATTATGAATTAATTTTGTTAATGCTAAGCATAACAAGACTAATTCCCGGTAGACGCATGACCTAAAGAAATTAATTCCTTTAGAGTCGCTCAAAAGTAAAAACCGGTAGGTACTGGTTGAATGAAAAAAGCGCGATAAACGAATATTGAACGAGGAAACCTGCTGAGGTTGACTAGAAGAAATGTCCTTTGGCAATAAGGCAGAATGCATGAAATATCTGTATACATTTAACATACATATTTATCAATAAACAAAAAAAATTACAAGAGCTAACTGCATCCAACACGATAGTCGACCTATGGTGGGTAAGCAGAAAAGAGCTCTCCATACATATTTACGCCGATGTTTGTTACTGAAATTCAAGCGAAAAATGCTATCAAATTGAATGAAAGTACTTACTCGTGAAAGGTGACTCCATCTGTGTTCAAGTTTGAATTTTTCGACGACTTTTTGCACCAAAGCACTGCACAATGAGGCATTTTGTGACAGACGCGCACGTTCGCTCCGCCTGAGCGGCGGACGGAGACTAAGATCGGTCGCCGGCGCTAGACTGACGCGCTGGCGCGTGTGCGCCGACGCGCGGCTACCCCTGTCCTCCTATGTATAGCGCCTCCAGGCTTACTGACTCGTGACTGTAACACACCAGCCCCTATGTAAAATGGCGCGGCATCGCGAGCTTCGCTTGTATTTATTTTGTTCCAGTTAGTTCATGAATAGGCCCAGACCGAATCGGCGTGCATTGTGGTCGCAATATGTCCGCCCAAACGGGATCCCTATTATAGCCACACGGGACGCGTCGGGATGTGATCCTTGAATCCTTGTTGAAATCCTGATTCTTGAAAGATCAAATTCAGCTGTTTTTTATAGAAAGCGCGACACGTGGCGCCGAGCCACCCATAAGATGTCTAACGACGCCCATGGGCATTCGGTCGTACGCGGGGGTTGCGAATGCCATGCCGTCCTGACAGGTGCCTATTCACGCCTCTCTTGAAGGACCCGATACTATACTTGGTGGGAAATATGTGAGCAGGGAGAACGTTCCAGAGTTTACCAGTTTTGTGGAGGAAATATCTGCAGAACCGATTGGTACGCATCCGTGGTAAGTCAAGCGTGTAGGGATGCAATCCCTGCCCAGTGCGCGTTGTGCGGAGGTGGAAAGGGGCTCTCAGTTTATATAATATGAAACGAGTTGTTTTTAAACTGAAGGCGAAAGTTATTTCTAGCTTCCGTTAACGCATTTTATACAAAATTGTATGAAACTACATACGAAACCATAAAAAAATTATTACACAAAATTTTTCACCGCAACACCAAAATTTACTATTTAACGTCGATATTTTTTTAAGGTTACCTAAACCCAAACCCTTATAAAATCAATGAGATGCTCAACCGTCCGACATAAATTTGTTGACATAATATTCTGGAAACTGGATTTAAGTTTTCGATTTAGGGTACCGATACAATTTCAAGAGTAACTAGTCATGCATGAGTACTTAACTTGAAACAGTATATATTATACACTTTTCAGTTAGCTGTTCAGTAGAATCTTCAATGCGGGGCAGTACCCAACTAACATTATGGTGTTAAGACAGGCGTTATAAGAGCTGTTTAATAGAGGCCCATTCTTATACAGGTTAAGACTGCGGTACTACAGCGTGAGGCACAATTTGCCAAATTTGCCACATTTTCGTTTCGGTTTTTTGTTCAACGAATTTCAAAAATATATATATTAAAAATCCTGTCTAAAAGTTGACTATATTTAAAAGTTGGTGACAGATTTTTATTTTTATTTATGTCATTTAATATGTGAAAAAAAAAAATCACAAACGTACTACTAAATGGTCCTAAATACTCCGAAATGCTCTCTTTGATTTGAAATTGCAGCTTTCTAAAACATTATTTTGAGTTTATACAATGGTTTATACTAATTAATTGCAGATGATCTAAGATAAAATTTAACTTCTTTTGACAGATTTGGATATTCGTGTAATGTAAATTGGTTTAACAAACTTTGAACAAATACTATAAAACAAGCGAACGCGTTCTTTAGTGACTTTACAACAGAGTTAGTAAGTGCTATAAGGGTGGGACAAGAGCTCTACAGTAGTGACGCGTTATACCAATCCAATATACCACTTTAAGATCTAAAAAACCTGCCGTTAGCACCAATTTGTTTGTTGGGTGGGGCGACATCTGTCGGCATCGCAACAAACTAGAAAGCGGTTAAATCCGGCTACGGCGCGCATCCCGCGGTTCGCAACGGATACACCGTCCGGTCGCTGCGCCAGATTTGTGGCGTTCAAAAATAAATTGCGTGGTTTGTTTCAATTAAATTTCGAGCCTGAACCTAGGGGCCCAGTAATTGAATGCCGGCCATCGGTCTGACGGATACGCGAGCGGTGTTAGGCTTAGTGGTGGTCATTATTCAGCGGTCCCGCTTCAGCTGATGCCATGAACGTTTGTTCGACCTGATGCCCTGAATGGAGTTGCGTGATTAGGTAAATTGATGGATACTAATATCGATAGCTCCGGAAACATTTTATACAAACAAATAAATACATACATACCATCACGCTGTATCGCGACAACGAATAAGCAGAGTAATCGGTGTTGTGCTTCAAGAACTCGAGTAAATTTCTGCACAATAACGACTACCACGTTTCGCAAAATGTTATAGGACAAGATAACTATCAAGCAGCAAGTATGGCACAAAAATAGTAATATAGCAGACTGACTAATAGTCGTATAGTAGACTAATAGTAATATATGTAATTGACTAATAGTATAGCAGACTGACTAATAGTGGTATATATAGTAGACTAATAGTAATACATATAGCAGACTTATTAATAGTGGTATAGTATTACTAATAGTAAATAGTAGACTAAGAGTAATCGAATTTTTCAAGTTTTCCAGTGGGGTAGGCAGACACAACGGATCTACACGTGCCACGATCCTGACCCACCTCTGCCGCCTCTTCTACTCTCATAATGTACTTCATACATGCTCGTCGGTTACAGGTACTACGCATTTGACCATTTTTGGGAAAATGCCCGATTAACTGACCATTTTTGAAAAAAAATTCCCGACTTTAAATGTGTCTAGTTTATGAGCACATAACTTTCAACTGCGCAGTAAAACACGATTCAAATAAGAATAGGATTCTACGAACTGTCAAACTGACGGGACAAACGTCAAACTGCCTTCACTTCAGTAAGACTTCCGTATGGCGTGCAAAAAAAGAAATATACGGTTCGAAAAAAAAATTAGAAAAATAGAAAGAAAATAATTAATTACTTTTAAATAAATATTGATTTGAACAACAGATATTCAAACAGAGATACATACAAAATTGTTATTCTACTCCAGCTCTTCATTACCACTCATTTCATCATCGTTGTCTGATTGTTCCGAGTCCCTCCCTACTGCTGCTGCTGTTACTGTCATCAATCATCTAAGAGTAAATGAAAGTTATTGGCGTATACATACATACGTACATACATAGCGTCACGCCTGTTTCCCGGTGGGGTAGGCAGAGACAACGGATCTCCACGTGCCACGATCCTGACACACCTCTGCCGCCACCTTATTAGAATATGTTCATATTATAAACTAATGCACTTATACTAATATTATAAAGAGTTCAGCCTCGGTAGCTCAGTGGTGCGGTCGGTCGACTGTTGTTAAGGACACCTGGGCGCGGTCAGTACTTAAATGGGTGACCGTGTTTCGGATTCCACGTAAAACTGTAGGTCCCTTCGCTTCTTACCTTACTAGGTGGTAGGGCTTATCCCGGCCGGGTTGGTACCACCGCACTGAATGAAACGTCGGTCGGCTCGAGTAGACTTCTTGAGGCATGTAGATATTTCCATTTGATTCTGATACAATTTCAGGGTTCTTCAATTGTTGCAGGATCGCAGAGGCGTGTTCTTTTTCGCCCACGAAGAACTTATCAACATTGCTGATAATTTCTCGAGATCTTCGATGTAAAAGAGAACCTCTTTTACTCATTGTCATCTACACACGAAAAGGTCCCAGAGCAAGAAAGTCAATAACAAACATAACAAAAACACAAAAACAAATAACAAACAAAATTAACAATTGAAACAAAGCAATACAAACTTGTAAACCCGTGCGGGCGTTCAGACCGTACAAACAACAGTTTGTTCTGTCAGTTTGACAGTTCGTAGAATCCTATTCTTATTTGAATCGTGTTGTACCTACACTTAACACCCAAAAATTTAGTCAACAAATTAACTTTTCCCCAAAATTACCCACCAAGCAAACAAAACGATCGTCTCCTCGCAAGGGGATAATGGAAACCATTAGCGATGACGTCTATATCCAGGAGCCGTGACAAATCCGATGACGCTTCCCTTGAAGAAACAAATACTAGGGCGCTTGGAGTAGGCAGTGCGCCAACGAGCAAGATAAATCAATTCGTAGGGAGCTTGAGATTCGGACCTCTGTGGGCCCTTTTTTTTGCTACGAAGCAGGGCTGACAGATTCTGATATTTTTTTCTCAATTTTTTTTTTGTTAATTTATTTTCGCAAAAGCATACAAATATAAATTTACACTATGATACTATTTAGGTATTATACTAGGATCTTATAGGTATAAACTATAATTTCATCTTTATCCATGTATAATTAATCTAATGAATCAATTCGGAACGAGTTTGAGATGTCTGCGGGCTTTTTGTTTTTTTGTTTCGCATGAGTGACCACTTCTGATATTTTTTTTGTTCTTAAATTGTTGTAAAATTTATTTGTATTTCCGAAAACACGCGTGTATTCATATCTACTATTTAGGTATTAAATCTGCAGTAGAAATCAAAAATTTTACACGGAAATATTCTAAGTTACAACTTAATAAATAAAAACTAGACAGCCAATCTGTTTAAATTATTTTAAACATTTGAAATTCTTACATACACACACATTAAGAAGAATACATACTTGCGTGCGAAACATAAAATTAAGTAACGTTGTAATTTTAAAGATATTAAAAAAAATGCGAATACTGACCTCAATCTGAGCTAATATTTACATCATCACAAAGCAAAGGTTTAGTACATAACTTTCCAATTTTAAAATATGTTTTCCAAAAGTACATACTAAATAATATCTTACAGTAGATAGATAGATATTATTTTTTGCACACCAAACATAAATAAACAATGATACACGAAGAAAACATTCAGAAGAACAATAGAAACATATAATAAAACACAGATAAACAGAATAACAAAGCACGCAAATGCGGACTAATCACTATAAGATATTTTTTCCAGTCAACATTTGGTGGATGAGAGTAAATTGAAGAAGATTAGAAAAGTAATAATATACGATAAATACTTATATATGTGCAGTAAGCCCAACGTAAGCCAAAAACGCAAAGTCATATTGAGCAAAAGATACCAAAATTATCAAAATTGACCAAAAAAACGACAAAATTGCACGTTAAGCTCCACCCCTCTTCCGTAAGTTATAAGTGCTTTCACGTGATTGAACGAAAATCCCGAATCTTAAGCACTCTGTCAGCCCTGATTCTCGCTCCAGACGCGCCGAGATTCGTCGTCGGCAACCCTATTATTTCACCATAATGGTGTGACATCGCCTCGTGAAATTGGAATGACACCGAGCGTCAACCCTGCCGTCCGCCGCCCCGCGCTTCTCCTGCGCTGCGCTATAGAGCGAAGAAACTGCCCAGTAATGGCATTTTACCTTCCAGAAAAAAAAAAGATAAGGCGTTAAGGTATTAAATTTGTCGAAGAAACTTAGCGATCCCACGACGCCTTTAAGTAACCAAACAGAAATTATTTTTTAACTTTTTAAGGGTTGGTAATGGTTTTTTAAAATTTGTAATTAAACTTTTATTTCAAGCTTTTTAAGAGATACATTTTTTTTATTACTTGATTACTTAGCTAAGAACCATCCCGATTAAACCCACTTTCTAATAAGAAAAACCGCATCCACGTAAGTCCATACATTTGGGAACTACGATGCCACAGACAGACAGACAGACAAACGGAGGCGTCAAACTTATAACAAGGGGTAAGTAAGTTTGACGCATCCGTTTGCGTCGGGGTTAAAAAAGTTATAGTAACGAATGTTTACAACTGTACAATTTTCTCTGTCCGAGGTGATAATTCCAAAACAAAATGCTTAAAAATTCTAAAAAAAATAATTTGAAGGAGTCAATTTATGTTTAGGACAACGTGTCTTGTGCAGCGCGGCACGCACTGTGAACGGCAGCATGTAGAATGCATATAGAAGTTTCAATACTAACAATAAATCTGTAAGGGATGGTCATGGAGTAAGTTACTTTTTGTTTTATGAGATAACGCGTTTGTAGACTCTATGTATGTATGATACTAAAACTAAAATGACAATTTTTAGGAATCTTTTTCTTTATATATTTATGTTCCTCCCCTATCATCCGAATTCGATGAAACTTAGTACATGCACATTTAACTGTGACACAGGATAGGCTAAAATTCTCGCTAAAATTCAGTTTCGGTTACGCTAACATGTGGCTCTCATACAAACCGAATTTTTCCGCGCGCCGAAATTAAGGTACTGTTAGCGAGCTTACTTACTTTCTTCTTTTTAAATACGAATTTTACGCGAGCGAAGCCGCGGGCAAAAGCAAAAGTATTTTCTAAAACTCTTAAGAATGCCAACTCTTTCGACTTCTAGCTCTACGGCCCCGTCTCCCCGGCTGGCTATTACCTATTTTTTCCCCAAATTGGGCTACTTTGGTTCGTCTCTTTTGTTTTCAGACAAAAGCTGATTTCATACGTTGTTAGGTACAGATAGTGTTATTTTCTAACGCGCTCAGCGAATACATATTATTCTTATTCGTTTTCCGGGAAACGGAATTATGCGAACGCTGCGCTTTGTCTGCTAAGGTGAAGGAGGGAGGAAAATACGATCAATTTGGTCGGGTGATTTCAGGATTTTGATAAAGAAATGCTGCTTAAGGCGCGTAGTAACGCCACATGTGGATTTTTGAAAAAGTAGCCCGTGATAAATAGACCAATCTAAAGGCTAAAAACTACTGCAAAATATAGAACAATTCTTTGTCTATCGATTACACGATTTTGGTTGTAAAACTTTATCATTTTTCTTAAAACTATACGGTAACAAAAATGTCGATTTTTTTCTTTCGCGTGAACTTTGAAGACTTGAACTGAGAAACTAAAGAGAATTTGAATGGAATTTTTATAGCAAAATGACGCCATTTGTTATATTTATCGATCACACGCTTTTCAACGCTCTAATGCGTAGGATCGCTATTTATGAAAAAACTCCTTACGAAAACTACTACGTCTACATCCTTGGCGTTACTAGGCGCCTTTTTATTTTGAGACTCATGATCGCTTCCACCAAGCTTTAGAGTGGCATTCCTCGTACATTTCACAAGATTTAACTGGCAGCTAAATGTTAGCCGATAGTGCTGAAATCGCATTTAGTGTAGCTAAACTCAAATCAAAACAAACGTGCAGTTCGCATAATAAAGTTTTATGGCTCAATGAAGGGAATCTCCCTTCACTAAGCCATAAAATGTTGTTGTGCGAGCTGCACGTTTGTTTTGATTTGAGAATAGTCCATCCGTGGCGAAAATTATTTTAAATTGTGCCCTTGCCACACATTAAGTGGAATAAAGTATATTATTAAAATTTTAGTTTATTTTATCCTTAGTATTTCAGTAACTGTCATCAATACTAATAATAAATCTGTAAGGGATGGTCATGGAGTAAGTTACTTTGTTTTATGATATACTGCGTTTGTAGACTCTATGTATGATACTAAAACTAAATTGATGATTTTTGGAAATCTTTTCTGTATTTTTGTATGTTTCTCAATACTAATAATAAATATGTAAGGGATGGTCATGGAGTAAGTTACTTTGTTTTATGAGATACTGCATAGGTAGACTCTATGTATGATACTAAAACAAAATTGATGAATTTTGGAAATATTTTCTATAAGTATGTATGTATGAAGGTTCCTCCTTCCTTGTAGGTTACTCTTAAACCGATTATCCGAATATTATGAAACTTAGTATAAGCACATTTGATTATACGGGATACAGGATAGGCTAAGTAAAATTTCGGTTACGCTATGTGGCTCTCATACAAACCGAATTGTTTCTGTTTGTATGAGAGCTGCCTTACCTCTTTCATCTTTTTAAATACGAATTTCACGTGAGTGAAGCCGCGAGCAAGAGATAGTATGTATATATATTTCTTTCCGCCACTCACCTATCCGTTTTCATACCCCAGTGGTATTCTGTCGTCAGACAGACGGACGGACACCTGATGTTATAACGGTCCAGGCCAACATCGCTTCGCTACGAAATCGTTAAAAATTTATTCACCATGGAAAATATTTTTTTCGGACATGAACAAAAATATCATAATCTGACAACAAAAATATTTATTTTCAATGGAATGCGTTCGAAAATAAATATACTAAATGGAAAGGATAGGATAACTCGTCGAGTACTTTCAACTCCACTCGTCTCAATGTCGGTGAGATTTTTCCTACATATTTTCCTTTTCTGTCGCTTCCGTTTTGAGGATGGATGCTTGAGGGCGTCGGCGCTGTGAGCTTTTGACATATTCTTATATATATTTGAAATTTTAAACATATATAATTGAAAAACTTTACATTACCTAGTCCACCCGGTGTTATCGGCTGACATCACGGATGTTGTAGGTGATGTAGACAAGAGTTTCAGTTTCCAGAAAAAAAAACTTTACTCTAAGGCTATTCTGACTCAAAATATACACAATATTTATGTGTTATTATGGCCGATATAACAACAAATAATAATAAAAATAAGAAATGGTAAAAAAATTCACGGGGGTTACCATAGAAGAAACTAAAAAAGTGTGCGCGCGCCATCTACCGAAAAGAGTATCAGTCAGTCAATCAGTCAGCGTGTAAGCGTCCACTACATACGCCTCTCCAATTATCCTCCAGTCCTCCCGGCCTTCAGCGGTACGGAACCACTGATTTCCGCCGACGTACTTGATGTCGTCGTCCCACCTGGCGGGTGGTCTTCCCACACTCCGTTTTCCTGTCCACGGCCGCCAGTGTAGGACACGGTTACTCCAACGGTCGTCCTCTCTTCGGCTGACGTGCCCAGCCCATTGCCACTTGAGCTTAGCCACCCGGTATCCAATATCGACTACTTTGGTGCATCGGCGGATTGCCTCGTTACGCACCATATCACGTAGCGTTATTCCCAGCATGGCTCGCTCCATTGCTCACTGGGCAACTTTCAACCTTTGGACACACCGACCGTCAGCGTCCACGTTTCACACCCGTACGTCATAACCGGGAGGAGACACTGGTCATATGAGGAGCAACTGATCAAACAGTATTTTGTGTCGTGATCCTAGTTTCGAGAAATTAGCAAAAAACATGTGTCTTGAGAACTAAAAATCATAGAAAGATGATTTCTTTTGCTAATATATTTGTTTTAGCGAGTAGATTATGATGATAAAATAACACAATATCCCTTTCATTTCATAAATCAGTGTTTTTTTAATTATAATTTCAAACATAATACTCTTTGATGCGATCTTTGATCCATTCCATAAGAGCAGGATACCCAAACGTAGGTGCTCATGCCGCCATCTTAACCTCAAAACTTAGGAACAAAATACGATTTGACGCGGTCGCCAACATTCAATATTTTTTTAATAATAGTAATTTTTTTTTGACGTGAATTCTGTAAAAACACACATAAAGGAGCTATTGAGCTCTACCAAAATAAAGTTTTGCCGATTTTTTTTTAATAAATGCACAAAAGACTGTTTGATCTGTTGCTCCTCATATATACGGGTTTTTAAATTTTGCGGAAGATCAGACCTCAGGTCGAATTTTAACTTTCCGAAGGCAGCCCAACCCAGTTGAATTCATCTCTCGACCTCCTTTAGTAGACCTTGTCTACCAAGCCGCAGAATTTGACCGAGATATACGTACTCTTCAACCTGTTCGATCACTTCTCCGTCAATAACGTTTTGTCCTCCCGTCATAACCTCAGTCGCCATGACCTTGGTTTTGTCCCGAAAAGAGTATGAAGAATAGAATTAGATATAGAATTGATCGAATGATGAATTTTAACTAATATGAAGCATTTCTTAAATACGCGATAAATGGCGTGGGTTGGCGCTGACCAAGACATGGCGATACGGAACCCTCGGTGCGCGAGTTCGACTCGTACTTGGCCGGTTTTATCAAGTTCTAAGGCGGCCTCATCTCTTAAAGATATTTCTTCCAGAGAAACTTTTATACGTGCATACTAATGTGGTTATTGGTCATATAAAGTCCAACTTACTGTGGTAATACCGTCCCCTAAACTACCATCCACGCTATTAACCCTTTGACCCTTCCGGACTCACCAATGCGGGACAACTAAAAACTTTTATACCCGACCTTCAGGGCGAGGCCCTTAAAGGGAAGTACGGATGTAGGGGCGCCGGCAAAGAAATTCACACATCAGAAAAGCCATTGTAATGAAATGAAATGAAAATGAAAATGAAAATGAAAATGAAATGAAAATGAAAATGAAAATGAAATGAAAACGAAAACGAAAACGAAAACGAAAACGAAAACGAAAACGAAAACGAAAACGAAAACGAAAACGAAAACGAAAACGAAAACGAAAACGAAAACGAAAACGAAAACGAAAACGAAAACGAAAACGAAAACGAAAACGAAAACGAAAACGAAAACGAAAACGAAAACGAAAACGAAAACGAAAACGAAAACGAAAACGAAAACGAAAACGAAAACGAAAACGAAAACGAAAACGAAAACGAAAACGAAAACGAAAACGAAAACGAAAACGAAAACGAAAACGAAAACGAAAACGAAAACGAAAACGAAAACGAAAACGAAAACGAAAACGAAAACGAAAACGAAAACGAAAACGAAAACGAAAACGAAAACGAAAACGAAAACGAAAACGAAAACGAAAACGAAAACGAAAACGAAAATGAAAATGAAAATTTCATTTTCATTTTCATTTTCGTTGAAAATGAACATTAAAATTAAAATTAAATTGAAATATAATTTAATGCACAAAAAGTGACAAAGGGCGGACTTTAAAGCCTAAAGGCATTATCTGCCAGTCACACCTGGGATTGTGAGTAGGGTAGATAGTGCGATAGTAGGTAGGTAGTGCGCAAAATTAAATGAGAGAAAAAAAAAATTTTTTTAAGAGTATAAAAATAAACAATAAAACATAAATAATAATAATGACATACAACTAAATACATTCAGGTTCAAAGTAAATACATATAAACAACTGCGACAGAGATATTATAATATAATTTCGTCTTCATGCACTTTTTTCATCTCTCAGACAAGTCGATGCCTTTTCTTCACTAGTTTTAATTCTATGGAAGCCGGCATTAAGAGGAGCGGTGGCTTAGAGAAAATCCACGAATTTCGCGCGAATTCTTTGCGCGAACAATAGCGCGAATAATAATAAATAACGAACGAAGCGGGGCGCGGCGCGAGCGATGTACGTGTACCAGTGTACACCTCGCCTGTAGTCGCCCGCGTCTAGTGTTGTACGTACCTAGGGGGCCGATGAAGAACTTGGGGAGCAAAGCAAGCAAGAAATTGTGGCACAATGCGTCTCTCGACCTCTCGATTTTGTCCTATAGAATTAGTTTAGCATGTATTATTTTTAGGTTAAACATTACATACTGCTGCCATATGCTGAGTTTTATTTAAATAAATTAACACAAAACAGCAATTATTATTAAAAAAATTACAAAAAATTTATTCAGTTCTAAAATTCGCAAACAAATAATCTGTTATCATCACAACCGGTGACCACAACGAGGATTTTATTAAATCCTAATGTAAACTCAAAACCAAAATGTAAAAAAGGAGTCATAAACGAAGTCGTTCCGTGCTTGACCAAATTATATTTTTTTCCCGCTGTAGGTACTAGGTGGATTGTGAATTTCGAATCGCTTCTCATTGATCGGAACCACATAAATATGGAAACATAGTTTTGTTACAGCTCCAGATATGAGGCGATCGAAATTCGGCTTCGGAAGCTGCAGTGGCAATTTTTCATTTCACTAGTTTTCGCTGCGTCCTACCATTCAGGTGTAGATTTTGTGTTCATTTGGACGCAGACGTCTCGCTTGTGGTTTTTTTGAGCAGAATTAATGGACAGTTTTTTTTCCATACCTCAAACGAGGAAAAAAAAACGGAACCCTTATAGGATCACTCTTGTGTCTGTCGGTCTGTCTGTCTGTCTGTCCGTCTGTCACAGCTCATTTTCTCCGACTCTACTATCTACTGGACAAAAATGTTGAAATTTGGTAGATTCTTATTACAGGTTTGATGACACAATAAATATATTTTAATTTTCTATATTTTTTTTTATGTTTACTTGCATAGTTTATAAAATATTAAAGAAAATATACAAAAACCGAGCGTTCCTCCCCTCCCCCTTGTCTCCGTAACTAATGAGTCTAAAATTTAAAAGAAATTGGAAATAAATAAAGTAAAATTAATGTTTTATGTTTTCCTGTAAATTATAAAAGAAGCTCTAAAGGCCTCTTTTATAATTTACAAGAAAACATTTTTTTTATGTAATCCGGTATGGGTGGCTGAGTTGGAGGGGCCAAAGCGCATGCTCCGACAAGCCAATATCACCTCCGAGAAGGTAGGTGCCATACCGGAGACTTCCCTGGATTGCTGGCTATACTGGACTAGAGGAGAACACAACCGAGGTTGCTATGCGGCCATCTTACATCCAGTACGGTGGTACCAACCCAGTCGGCTACAAATTGAGCCTACGACCTAGTAAGGGGCAAGGGAAGGGACCTACAGTTTTACACCGGCTCCGAACGGTGAAGCAGCAGGTGTAGGTATGCACGTAAATTTTTTCGTCAGAAAAAACTCATTGGTACACGCCGTCGGGATTCGAACCGCGGACCTCTCGCATGAGAAGCCGATGCCCAAACCACTCGGCCACCCGCCACATAAACTAAATTCTTAAAAAGTTCTCACGAAAAACGGATTGTTTTATGGATATTGCACGGATATTGATATTATAATCAATCGATTAGGTTCAGACGGGTCAATATTCATGTTCATAAAGGTACGTAAGTGCACTAGATTAATGAAGAGTTGTGTGTATTAATTGATTTAAAATTGTGCTAATTTATAAATAAGTGTGCTAATTTATAATTTATAAATATAAATAAGTTAAGAACGCATCGCTTTTCGAAATCGTTCCCGCGTCGTACGGCGAAAATACGTAACGGTCTTCCGAAGAGTGTGTTCCCTGCTACCTATAACCTGGAGCTCTTTAAAAGGCGTGTTATTAAATTAGAGAACGACCGTTTTGTCCGCCTTGTAGTTGACATGGCGCCTCTGTGAGCGCGGTTTCGAGGAGTCGAGGAGGCTGTGCCTTAACGTCTTTTGAATTTTTGGGCACAGCCCGGTTGTCCATAAAAAAAGTAATAATTAAATCATTAACTAAATACAATAATTCTAAACTAAAACATATCTTGTTATGTCTTGTTGGTGCAACCCGCCCTAAGTAAAGCTTCTTCGATATCATACGACTGCCACTTGAAGCAAATCACCGAAAAGCGAGTAACTTCACCGATGTGTTCAAGGCTCTCAATATTTTATCATCGTCTTTCTGTCTGTATGCTTACGGCGTTTTTGCTAAAAGCATAGGCGGTAAGCTGCGTTCACACTGCCGCGAGCGAGCAGCGAACATTGACTTTCGAATGTTACATTTTTGCACGATTCCGCTCGCGTTAAAAGTTGATTACATTTCAATCGTGTCAGTTTCCATAAAAAAAAATTTGATGCGAATGACATTTTTCACCGACTACCATCACACCTGAATTTTATTAGTATTACTACTAGTTTCCACATTCAAGTCCTTACATTGCACTAAATACGACTCTCAAACATTCAAACTTCAAAGGTTAACTGGAAGAAATATCTGTAAGGTTGAAGTCCACCTTTATACTTCATGAAAATTAATACATCGCTCTTGTTTCTGTAAAATTATTTTCGAGCAATAAAGTATTTCTGTCTAACGATCTATGTATGACAATTATTACAATTTAAATAGCTTATAAAATTACCTAAAACTATTTAAAATTAACCAATACATCCTATTCTATCAACTACACACACGTCCCTTCCCTTCTTACCTTACTAGGTGGTAGGGTTTATCCAAGCCGGGTTGGTACCACCGCACTGAGCGAAACGTCAGTCGAAACGGCTATGTAAATAGTTCGTGTTTTCCGTCCAGTTCAGTGTAGCCGACATGAAATGAAGGGAAGCACTGACATGGCACCTAGTTCATCCGGTGTTATGGCCTGACATCACGAATGTTGTAGGTGATGCAGCCAATCGTGTCAGTTTCCATAAAAAAAATAAAACTGTGGACAGCCGAAAGTACACATGAATTTTCGAATCGCCTGATTGAACATTAATTTCCTTTTAACAAAAAAAAAAATAATAATAAATTAAAAAAAAACCTACAATCAAAATATAATGGGATGGCCCATTTGAACGCGGCTCAACCACCCTTCTGGCCGTACTTCACTTCTTACGTTTAATAAATCGTATAAAATTACAGAAAAAATATCGTAAAGCGAGAAGGGACGGCCATAAACCTCGAAATAATCCGAAAAACTGAATAAAACTCACGATTTATCGCGTATTTACTTGGTTTTGTTTATTCGCGCGCGAAACTCAATCATTTTAAGCTTTTTTCTCTGGACCATTAGGCCTTCCCGCCCTCAAGGTTAGCAGGGTACATATTTTTTTATAGACTTACTTTTAATCGCGGTTTCGAACTTTCATTTTTTTTTTTTTTTATTGAAACTGACACGGTTGGCTACATCACCTACAACATCCGTGATGTCAGCCCATAACACCGGGTGAACTTAGTGCCACGTCAGCCTTCCCTTCGGTCTTGCCGGCTACACTGAACTGGACGGAAAACACAAACTATTTACATAGCCGTTTCGACCGACCTTTCATTCAGTGCGGTGGTACCAACCCGGGCGGGTTAAACCCTACCACCTAGTAATATAAGGGAATCATATCCCTTAGTCGCCTTTTACGACATACACGGGGAGAGATGCAGTGGGGCTATTCTTTTAAAGTACCGGCCCCACACGGTTTCATACTGAATAATATTTATTATTCAAGCAAGACACAAAACACTATAATTTTAGCTTTAGTAAATGTTATTACTTAAGTAAATTTTAAGGTCTGTCCTACTCTGAAGTGATTGATTATATAGGGGTGGAGTAGTATTCGGCCAGATTTAGATTTTCGGCGATATTTTATATTATTTATTAATTTAAGACATGGGGTTGTATATTTTAAGAGGAATCGCGACATATGGCACCGAGACACCTATATGATGTCTAACGACGCCCATGGTTATTCTGTCACCATGCGGAAGATGAGATTGCCAAGCCGACCTGATATGTGCCTATCCACGTCTTGAAGGACCCGAGACTGTACTTGGGGGGAAATATATGCGCAGGGAGAGCGTTCGGGAGTTTACCAGTTCTGTGGAGGAAAGATCTGCAGAACCGATTGGTACGCATCCGCGGTAAGTCCAGCGTGTAGGGATGCAATCCCTGTCCAGTACGCCATGTGCGGAGGTGGAAAATAGGACGGCAGTATCGCATCAAACTGCTCCTCCGAGCTCTCCCTATGGAATAAGCGATAGAACACATTTAGGGCGCCGACATTCCTCAGTGCAAATGTAAAGATAAAGACATGAAGTTATGACTTTCGGAATGACCTGAAGTTGATATGATCATATAAAATATATATGTTTTTAAATATCTCGTAGTTGACGTTGTTTTTGTTGTACTTTATTTTAAAATGCGAAACTTTGTAATTGGCTTTCCTATTTGTAATTGTTAATTTTTAAAATATCCATATGTATTAGCTGTTAAGTTTCCTTGATCCATAAATAAATAAATAAATTCTCAAAGAAATATAAATATTCTCAAGCATTCTGTCTAATTTATTTAAAATCTAAAATTATTAATAACACATACATGAGATATGTACACTAAATAGCTAAGTTAATTGTCTCAACATAAGCTTCAAGAATGAAATAACTCCTTCTTAAAAAATATCCCGGAATTTTCAATAGGACGCAGGAAGACTTCTAAAATTAAACGACCAATGGCTCCATATTTTCCCAAGAGAAAAATCAAAGGCGGTTCCACGGACAAAAGGGAAAATCTCAATATGAAAAGCCAAATCCTTGCTCGCGATACCGCTTACGAAGGATAAAGAACAAGAATCCGTTCCAACCACTGTTCATATGAGTCATATTCTTTGATGGGTGTTCCATAAAAATATATGAGCAATTCTGAGGCCGGGGCACTCGATTAGAATAAGTCAGACTGTCCATTTGCCTAACCTGTTTGTGGAATTTGAAGGGATTTTGAGAGAAAGGAAAAACGATTAAGGGAATTTTTATATTGTGTTAATATCAATAAATGCGGCCGCAGTGATGGTGATTGTGGTTGAATCACAAGAGATTGAAATTGAACCTACAGAACAGAGGGTCTGCCATAATAATTTTTATGAACCTGAATGGTTGGCTACATTATATTGTTTTCTTTATGCATTTCGGTATCATGGGTGGCTGCCTCAGAAGGGTCAGTAGGGCTATTACGAGTTTCGCTACGCCGGCTACGCCGAGGTGTAGCGTGCGCAGAGAGCGTAAGCGTCTGCGCGGAAGCGAATGCGATAGATTTGCGAACTCGCTTCCGCGCAGCGGCTTACGTTCTCTATGCACGCTACACCTCGGCGTAGCCGGCGTAGCGAATCTCGTGATAGCCCTGCTGAACTCAGAACCAGCCAATATCACCTCCGAGAAAAAGCCATATCGGACACTTCCCTTTGGTTGGCTGGCTATTCATAGTAACCATAGTCGCATAGTAACCTCGGTTGTGTTCTCCTCTAGTCCAGTCTAGCCAGCAATCCAGGGAAGTCTCCGGATGGCACAGACTTAATATTTTTTATTTATTTATTTATTTATTTATCCTTCCTTACCTATAATAAAATCCAACGTCTGCTTTCTATCTGTCTGAGTGTCTGTCTGTCCGCTTATAACTCGAGAACCACTGAACCGATTTTAATAAAGCAAAATTCTACGGATAGCTTGATTCTTCCCATCAACTATAGGCTCCTTACTATCACGCTATTACCTATAATAAAATCCAACGTCTGCTTTCCGTCTGTCTGAGTGTCTGTCTGTCCGCTTATAACTCGAGAACCACTGAACCGATTTTAATAAAGCAAAATTCTACGGATAGCTTGATTCTTCCCATCAACTATAGGCTACTTACTATCACGCTAAATAGCTTATGAGGTTAGCAGTGAAGTGAAATATGAGAGCGGGCGGAGCCGCGGGCACAGCTTGTACTTCTATATTTTACAATTTCATGTTCTGCGAAGCCTACCAGGCTTATCCGCAATAGCAGTTTTGTCGCCGTCTATTATTTATACAGTAGTAGTTATATAGTAGTAAATGGCCTGATTTTATACATTCATAATTTTTTTTAAACTTTGGTGACAATCATCATATTTAATTATACGACTAGACTCTATCGTAGGTGATATTGGCTGGTCGGAGCATGTGCGTTGGCCCTTCCGACAAAGCCACCCATACAGGATAACATACAAAAAAAAAAAACACCGGCAAACGGCTTTGTACGGTACCATGTCCGTAATGGAATAAAATTATTTTATTTTATAGCATATTACGCGACCAATGGAAAGGTGACCGTCAAAAGGGTCTTCTCGGTTTCATCGTTAGGGAATCTTTTCTTTTCGGAATCACTCGACTGAAGAGCGGTGAGGACCGGGTCCTCTGGAGTCGTCAGCGATTTTAGAAAGACTTACGGCCAAATTTGTCTGCATCAGGTGTTTCAGCTTTATTAGAATTGTGCGAACTGTTTGGGCGCTGACGTCACTGGTAGCCGAGACTTAGTTTTGGTGAATTATGCTTTTTAAACATCTTCATTTTGAATATTTTTTCCTTAAGTTTTGAAGCGTTTTCAAGTTTAGATAATGACATGTTTATAAGCAAAATATATATTTTACCTATCTTTATTGTACATTTGTATATTTTTCTTGTATGCCTATAGCAAAAAAAAAATTGGCTTAAACTATTAGGTCATTACACTGCTTATTGCCAGAGCAAGAAGTCATTCTAGATATATTGTATTACCAGACACTAATAATAATTGCCCTTACCTTCCCATACCTAACACGTCCGGATTGATACCACCGCACTGAATGAAAGGTCGGTTGAAATGGCTATGTATATAGTGCGTGATTTCCGTACAGTTCAGTGTAGCCGGCACGACTAAATGGAAGCACTGACATAGCATCTAGTTCACCCTACCACCTAGTAAAGTAAGAACGGAAGGGACCTTCAGTTTTACGTGGAATCCGAAGCACGGTCAACCTGCAACGGTCGAGCGATCACCCATCCAAGTACTGATCGCGCTCAGATGTGCTTATGATTACGTCCGACAGTCGACCAACCGCACCACTGACTGACAAACATAATTATAAACATTCCTTACTATAATTTTTATTCAATTGCAATGTTTTTTTTTAAATAGTAATAATCTAGGTTTAGAAAGATCTATTCATCGATGTACTAAAACTTTAATTAAATTACTTTCAACGTAGTTTCCAAAGAGTTTGTAGCGAGCGACGTAATACAAACTCTTTGGTAGTTTCGTCCCGAAGAAGGAATTGTCCCGCTTTTGGATTTTTCACTCCAGTGTAGCGTATCACGTACTTATTCACTTGTCTCGCTTAATCAATTCTACAAACAATATCTAGTACACTATCGTCTTCTTCGTCGATCCGTCCACACAACCGCCTGCCAGCCAGCCAGCCGCAATCTACCCTCTCTCCCCGCTCCCCTTCACCATCGCCATCGCCATCAACTTCTGCATCCTCTCTTCTTATTGGTGTTCGTTACACTTCACAAATTCAAACCAACCAATTAGGAGCGACCATGAGTGTTGACTTTTTGTTACTAAAGTACTGCCCGAATTGAAATATTATAATTAAAATAAAAATTACTAAAATAACTGTGAAATAAAAAACTATTTAAAAAAATATAAAAACCGCCTTCAAAAATGTATGAAATAAAAAAATAAAAATCGAACCCTAGAGTTGAAGGCGGTCGGTTATTTTTGCTTGCTTTAGCACCACCGCCTTCAACTCTAGGGTTCGATTTTTATTTTTTTTATTTCATACATTTTTGAAGGCGGTTTTTATATTTTTTTAAATAGTTTTTTATTTCACAGTTTTTTTTAGTAATTTTTATTTGCTATTAATGTACTCGGCGGAGTCGCTCGGCCTTCGGCCTCGCGATTCCGCCTCGCTTTCCAATCCGATCATGACCAAAAAAAAAAATGGGACCACCTTGGAGCTAGACTGAACCGAACACAAAAGAATCATCGAAATCGGTTCACAATTGGGGAAGATATTGCTGAACATACATAAAAAAAAATACATACAGCCGAACATAGAACCTCCTCCTTTTTAGAAGTCGGTTAAAAACTTATACGAATCACGACAGTAGTGTTTGCGTCCCCTACTAATTCAAGTTTAGAATACGTGAAATAGTTTAATGATAAAATTTAGTTACCTCGCGGGATTCTATAAACTTTACAAGTTTCGTTCAAGAGAACCCATCGGTTCTCTAAAACGTTTCTTTGTCGCACCGCTAGCGTGTGGAACTGTCTTCCGGCGAGTGTGTTTCCCGAATCCATTAATCTGGGTGTCTTCAAACGTCGTATTAACAGGCTAGACAGCCTAGCAACAGTCCGCAAATCTGCCGGTATGGCACCTAAGCGTGGTTTCGCGAGGAGAGGTGTTTTTGGCTCTGTCGAATGCACCATTGGTCTCTCGGCACAGCCACCCATGTTGGTTTACATAAAAAAGTTTCAAGAAGATGATTGAACCGTTTAGGAGCTACAGGCTGTGACAGACGGACGGACGGGCGGACACCTGACCGATTTTATAAGGGTCCCTGCCAGCGTCGCTGGTTACGGAATCCTAAAAATTGTCTGTGAAGTAGTCAACCACATGAGATTATTTACGAGAAAACTTGTTCCGGGCACGACCATTCTCCCGACACCGAAAGTCCGATGCTCATACTAGCACATGTCAAAACTGGAAAGGAACTGGCACTGAAAATCCGAAGGCTTCATCCATTATGTTGCAGGCTCCCGCGGGATCAGCTTTCACCTTGTAATGGGAAAACTCGTTTGATTCCCAACTCCGCCCGCCTAGCGGACGCAACTGCTGGCCGCTGGAGTAAGGCTACACTGAATGCGAGTGGCGAGTAGCGAGTGGCGAATAAAAATAGCGAGACACATGTTACGAAATTAAGAGTGAGTGAGTTCCATAGCTCATACTCATAGCTGACGCAGTTACATAAGCTATGTCAACAAAATGTACTGCCAATTATCTGATCAATTAAAAATGAAATGATGGGTCTGCCGTGGTTTTTCTTGTTAAGAATTTTATTTCAAAATGTCAAAATTTACGGTAGTTCTAATTTTATACGTCCCGAGGACAAATACTTTTCGAATCCAATTGTTCCTTATTTACTCGCTACATTCACTGTCACCAGTCAACACTACACTAGTAACCCACACGCAACTCATCAGTAGTGTAACATCACCATTGTGACTCCGCATTCAGTTACACATTACCGCATCGCAACTGTCCGATATAGGGGCTGGCAAGCCTAGGGTTGCCACTCATTTGGTGAAGCAACAGAGTAGAGCGTCGTCCCTGTTGCACGAACTCACACGTCTCTGTGCGACAGGAACGACGCTCTACAACCGGATTGTCTCTTTCTAAAGCTCGACTCGCATTATTTTCAGCCGGGAACTGTACAATTTTGTGTAGGTATATATTACGAAAACGAGGATTGCTTTGGCAAAGTTTTACGCTATTATTTAAATATGATAGCCCTAAACAAGATTTAGGCGGATTAGGACCACTGTTAGAATGAATGGTCGGTCGAAACGGCTATGTAAATAGTTTGTGTTTTCCGTCCAGTTCAGTTTAGCCGGCACCTCCGAAGGTAAGCACTGACGTGGCACCAAATTCATCCGGTGTTATGGGCTGACATCACGGATGCAGTAGGGGATGAAGCCAACCGTGTCAGTTTCCATAAAAAAAAATAGAATCATCTTGAGATAGGTGAGTATATAAAACTAAGATATGATCAATAATTCTTTTGTGTGTACGTATCTAGTATTCGTTTATTTATTCTCCCCTTTTTATTTTCGTTTTTTTTTATCTCTGTTGTGATGAAATCAATATAATTATTTTTTTCATCTTGTTTTATTTTACTCTATTGAAGAATCCTTTCAAAATTAAATTGATACTTAAATAATAATTTTAGTTTATTCGATATTTTTTTGTTATTATTACTTACCGATTGATCGAATCTAAGCTGTTTACACAGGCAGTAGGTAAGCATCTAGACATTTTATGTAGCAGTCTCGCTCAGTATCGGTAGGCGATTAAATTTACATAAAGTTATCCTTTTAGACCTTTCATAAAACGAAATTACAATCCTTTGATATTCTCACAAACAGTTCGTTTTGCGAACCCTACCCCCGGCGCCGCCTCACCTCGATCATAAAATATTTAAAATCGCAGTGAAGTTATCCGGCTGCTTTCAAATTCAGCTCACCGGTTTAACTGGACGGGCGAGTGGGAAAGTTCTTAATCCCTAATTATTATTAACGCATTCCCGGTCAGGCGTTCCTGTGTTGCGGTCGGCATATTTTTTAATACGGACGTAAAAAAAAACGAGAATCAACGAGGTTTTATGGAATTTCTGATTTTTTTTTATGATTAAACGAATTAGTACCATTTTCGGGATTTATTTCTTTCTAATTCCTCGTACAATTTAAATGTTAAGTACTTGAAGGGATTACATTTTTGCGTTCTCGTACGTACCTACGTACAGACTTGCCATATTGACACACTGATTTGCTGAAAAATAAATTAGACAAGATAAAAAAAACATTACAGTGTCCATTCAACGCAGAAAACTCATATTATTTTAAGTATTTATTAGATTTTTCTAGTGTTCTCTGTTATTATTTATAATATTTAATGAATTGTAAATAAAATTTACGTCTGACAGCTTTGACAGTTTTTTTTTTTTTTTTTCTCTGTTATTGTTTATTGAAAGTATGATATTTTAAAAATTATGCCAAACTGAACGTAGTTCAGTGGACTTAACCTATCGCGAGCCGGAGCACCTATATCGACCCAAAATGGCGCTTAGGATAAATTTCATTTATGGCTAATCGGTGACAATGAGTTAATGCTTTTTATGGCTTTTTGCTGAATTTAGAGGGGCTAGATAATCATTATTATATTATTGTCAGTCAGAGTCAAAGATTATAGAAGGAGAGTAGATATGCGAAGGAGGCGTGTCTGCGACACGGTGATCTGGGGAGATTTCCCCATATTAACTATCGATGTGTTGCGCACGCGCACGTGGATAAATAGCTGGTGCGAATGTGTACGTGCGTTCGTGTGTGTGAATTGTGATTGTGTGCGATCGGAAACTGGCGACAGCGGTTCCGATACGAGGAGACATTCATGGAAAATCTTCTCTCCTTCAAAAATCTTTGGTCAGTCAGAGTATATAAGGTGTTTCGTTAGTCATGTCAAAAATTTCGGGAGGGTTACATACACACTCAAATAAACACGTTACGCAAAAAAAATTTTATGTTTTTAGCGTTACTTTTCGAGAAATTTAACAAAACATGTTTGCTACCTAAACATTAAAAAGATCAACCTGTGTGTAACAGTAGGTAACTTGCATTGTACGGGGTCAATGACCGAACATAGTAATGTTCAAACGCAGAAGAGCTGTTTGTTGTAAATAAGTCACAAGGTCACTAGACCTGTGTGTAACAGTAATTTAACAAACCATGTTTGCTACCTAAAAATTAACCTGTGTGTAACAGTAGGTAACTTGCATTGTACGGGGTCAATGACCGTACTATGTTCAAACGCTGTTTGTTGTAAGTAAGTCACAAGGTCACTTTGATTGGTTTTTACAGCTACTTATTTGATTTAATTTTTTTTGTTAGGAGAAAAAATGCTCCTATAAACATATGTTTTTTTTTTTACGTAAAGTGTTTATTTGAGTGGGTATGTAACCCTCCCGAAATTTTTGACATGACTAACGAAACACCTTATATATATTATTATGTAGTGCACATTAATGGAATATTTAAAAGCTTTATAATTACATACAAACAGTAACTGGTGAAATTGAAAAACGTTGCAACTAAAATATGTATTCTATTGAATATGGAATATTCCCAGCACAAATACAACATTAAAATATCACATTTTCTTGTACAGACCCCTCCAAAACATCTCTAGGCATTCCAAAATAATTATTCCCGCCGAGACGAGAGACCAAAACGAAGGAGACTCGTGACCAACAATAACTTGCTTGCTAAAAGAATAGAGCTCCAAAAGTTCTCCGTTACGGGCGGGAATGTCGCAAAAAAAAAGCTCGCTGCGTTTATACGGTGTTAGAGGTTTTTACTACTTCCGTAGCCCAGCGCCGTCTAGGGGATTAGTGCGGTTCAGCAAGGCATAGAATGGAGAAACGACACGGTGTAAAGGGAAGAACTTTGTTAAACATATAGATAGATAATAAAATAATACTTCCAAAGGTTGACTTGAAAAAAATCCTGGAAGGGTTATAAATAAAGGTTTGTTGGAAGAAATCTCATCAACTTAATAAGTCCGCCTTTGCCCCTCGTGTAAACTAGTGACCAACAATAACTTTCTTGCTAAAAGAATAGAGCTCCAAAAGTTCCCGGTTAGCGAGCGGGAATGTCGCAAAAAAATCTCGCTGCGTTTATACAGACGGTGTTAGAGGTTTTTACTACTTACGTAGCCCAGCGCCATCTAGGGGATTAGTGCGGTTCGGCAAGAAAAGGGGAGAATTTTGTTAAAAATATAGATAGATATAAAATAAATATAAAACCCCTGTTAAGTCGACCTACCACGAATCTGTGGGTATTTTATTCACTGAACCAGGAAAATGTGGAACGCACTCCCTGCCCATCTATTTCCTTCCAAGTAGACCCTGGGGTTTTTCAAAAGGGGCGTGAAAAGGCTCCTGTCAGGCCGGAATGGCATTCGCAATCGCCGTGCATCGCAGAATATCCATGAGCACCGTTAGACACCTAATTGTATTGTAGGTGAAACGATGCCGCATGTCGCTCTAAAAACAAATAAGCTTCATAATATGCTCCATAAAAAAGAGCGAACGTTGTCCCCACTCAGGGTTTCGTGGCAATTTTTTTCTTACACGCTTTATACCTTGATGAAGTTTCTTCCAAAGTTATTTGGGACGTGTATCTTTTATTTTAAGATGCAGTTCGATCCGCGATATCACACATTGTGTAAATTTGAAATATTTTAACACTTTCGCAAGAGTGACGGCTAAATAAAAACAGTTAACGTGACTTTAGCGTCAAAAAAAAACTAATCGTGAACTGATTTTCCTCTTCTTTGTTTATTGAATGGATCTTTGCTCTAATTAACCTAAACGAGATTGTCACAACTGATCGCCTTCTGATTGGCATGTCGCCGAGACAGTACTCTGACAATGAGCTGAAAATAAACCGGATTAACAATTCGTTGTTTTTGTCTCAGATTGTTTTTTTTTCACAGTAGCAATGACTGCTAGCAAAACCCTTGAACATAAGATAAATACGTTTTATTGTAACGTAACCTAACCAAACGTTCAGGGAATTTTCTAAAACGCCCCTTTTGATAGTTATGTTTGGAAATTTTTGTTTTTTAGTTATTTGTATTGCTTTTCACATTTGAATAAACACACCTAACCTAACTTAACCTAAATATTTCAAATCTTACCCCATCAAAAGGATGTCGAGAAACACACACACCGTCTTCAATTTATTCAGAAATTTCACAGGCAAATTTTAAGCAACATTGATATTATGAGTATAAATACCTACAATCACCGAGCACTACAATGTACAAACTAACCGAGGGATAAATTTGTTTTTTTTTTTTGGTTTTTTTGTTTTGTTTGTTTAATGTACAAAATTAGTTTTAAGCAGATGTGTAAGATGGCCGCATAGCAACCTCGGTTGTGTTCTCCTCTAGTCCAGTATAGCCAACAATCCAGGGAAGTCTCCGGTATGGCACCTACCTTCTCGGAGGTGATATTGGCATGTGCTTTGGCCCCTCTGACTCAGCTACCCATACCGGATTACATAAAAAAAAAAATAATAATCTCATATGTCGCTTCTTTTCGCTCATAAGTATTCTGTGACGCACAAGGAAAAACGTAGGGATTGTGCGAGCGAGTGTGAACTGTGAGTGGCTCGTGTGTGCCCGGGTCGTGTGTGCGGTCATTTTGCCTTATTTCCTATCCATCAAGTGTGGAGCATGTAAATGAGCTCTCATGCATTTTGAGGCACTTTCAGATTTTGCATAATCTTTGCGGTTATTTTTTTTTTATGTGAACCATCATGGGTGGCTGTGCCGAGGGACCAATGGTGCAGTCGACAGAGCCAAAATCACCTCTCCTTGCGAAACCACGCTCAGTGAGGTGCCATGCCAGCAGATTTGAGGACTGTTGCTAGGCTGTCTAGCCCGTTAATACGAAGCTTGAAGACACCCAGGTTAAAGGATTCAGGAAATACACTCGCCGGAAGATCCAGATCCACACTCTAGCGGTGCGACAAAGAAACGATTTAGAGAACCGATGGGTTCTCAACAGCCCAATGTCAACAACAAAAGGGTGCTGAGTCTCTCTGCGACGAGTCATGCGGAGACAGGACTACAGCTAAGAGGAGCACCACGCCTGTTAACCAATAAAAGTTTGGCAGATACAAACGATCTCCACATATCACAAAGGCTCTTTACACCTGAGACACGGAGTGCTCGGAGGAGCTGTTTAACGCGATTCCGCCGTCCCCTTTACATCTCCGCACAACGCGCACTGGGCAGGGATTGCATCCGGATACGCTGGACTTACCGCGGATGCGTAGCAATCGGTTCTGCAGATCCCTCCTCCACAGAACCGGTAAACTCTGGAACGCTCTCCCTGCCCACATATTTCCCCCCCAAGTAGGTATAGTCTCGGGTCCTTCAAGAGAGGCGTGAATAGGCACCTGTCAGGCCGGCATGGCATTCGCAGCTCCCGCATTCGAACGAATGTCCATGGGCGTCGCTAGACAACTTATGGGTGGCTCGGCGCGACAGGTCGCGCTTACTATAAAGATAACTGAATTAAGGGATTTACTAGACATACATGACATCGTATTACCCTACATCGTATTACCCTAACCACAGATCAGATTCTGTGACCCTAACCATAGCCATCGAGGCACGACTCGACTGACACGCTGCTTCGCAAATGAATTCCACAATATGAGAGATTGATTCCGCCGCATTTGGAAACAAATCGAGCTCTCTTCGGGGAGACCAACAAGCGGACAGGTTTACAAATCGCTTTGGAGCCTTTTGGAACAACAGCCCGAGACCGATTTGTGTTGGGTTAATTAGTTATTTGATAGAAATTTGAGCAGCTCACCAGCTCACCGCCGACTGAATTCTATTGCTTAGCAAGCGAAAGGTCGTGGTGGGTTCGAACCTCGTTGGCGCGCACCGCATTCCTTGTCATTCCTAGTTTCCGAAAGAAAACAATCTCTCAATCCTTTTTCTAATGAAAATACAGGGTGTGCCAGGTCGACTGCATATATAATACGACCACACGATTCCATAGCTCATCTCTACTTCTTACATAAAAGGGAACGTGTCTGAATGTATGTTTGAGGTAAACTCCCGAACCGATAAACAGATTTTGATGCGGTCGGCGACAATGGAAAGAGTAACTCTTGAGGCTCATAGCCATCACGCTAAAAAGCCTTAGGGCTGAGCAGTATCAAAGAAAGTATAGTATCGACCGGGGTGGAGAGAGAGAGAGAGGAGAGAGAGAGGGGGGAAGAGAAGCGATCGTTTAAGATAGAAAAACGTAGGTATATACAAAATCAATGAATATCACGCTCAACTCTTTTGCTACTACCTACTTACATTCCACTATATTAATCGAAACTCATACATCGAAAGGTTGACTGTAAGAAATCTCTGTAAAGGATAAATCCGCCTTTGCAACTTATGTAAATTTTCTAATGTACTTATTACTGTTGAATGTTTATTGGAGCAATAAAACATTTCCTATCTATCTATCTACAAAAAATATCCATAAATACGTCTAAAAGTCACATATATCTATTGTTTAGACAAAAAAACCAGCCGCACAAAGGGTAGAGGTGCGTTTTTTATTAATTAAAGATGAGGCACTGACAAATCGGCTACCGACCTCAGATCGACAGTTGCGATAAGGCCGAGGGCCGAGCTGGCGGAAGATTGTCGTTCGGAGATGGGCCCGATACGAAGATGGCAGATAAATCGTACGGCCGCCGATGACGGATTTCGCTTCAGATGGGAGCGCTTTTGATAAACTTTACATTCCTACTGAACCTTTACAATGCACTGGCTGCTCGTACTGGTTATTTTTAGGGTTTCGTAAATAGTTGCTAAGTATATTGAGTTGTAAATTGTGTTTCGCTAGTTCAGTGGCGGAATGGATCGACGTGCGATCGTGAAATGAAGCACACCCGAGCACGATCAGAACTTGAATGGGTGACCTTCGACAGATGAGCCTGGCCGTGGTTCGGATTCCAACTAACACTGGATTCATAAGGTTTTTTTTTTCATAAATTGCTATATTATTATGTGTATAATGCGAAGGCATTAGAACTTTGAAAAGCATGTGATCGATAGATATAACAAATGGCGTCATTTTGCGATAAAAAATCCATTCGAATTCTCTTTAGTTTCTGAGATCAAGTCTTCAAAGTTCACACGGAAGAAAAAATCGACATTTGGTTTACCGTATTTTGAATAGAAAATGATAAAATTTTACAACCAAAACGTGTGATCGATAGACGAAGAATTGTTCTATATTTTGCAGTAGTTTTTAGCCTTTAGATTGGTCTAGTTATCACGGACTACTTTTTCAAATATCCACATGTGGCGTTACTAGTCGCCTTAAGGCGTCCGGATTCATAAGTTCCACCGCACTGAATGATGGTCGGTCAAAGCCTATATCAGGCCTCACGCACTCTATGTACTTGCGCGCGCTAACTACCTACCGCCCGACGGGCCGCCGGCGGTCTATTTCAGTGAAAATTCGTCAGCCGCGCTAAGTATACATAGACGCTCGCCCACGCAACTGCGCGCAGCTGCAAAGCAATAATCACTGTACACTCGATCGTTATGGTACATTTTCGCACGCAGCGATTGGCGAAGTGAAGCAGTAGGCTATTAAAGCCCGAAGGTAGCAACATTTTCTATGGAGTGATTTATCTGTTACGAAGTAACTATTAAGTAATCTGTGCCTATATGGAAATAGTTCTTCTTTTCCGTCCGGTTTAGTGTAATCGGCACGACCAAAGTGATGCACTGCCATGGCACCTCTTAGTTCAACAAGTGTTATGGGCTGACATTACGAGTGTACTGGGTGATGTAAGGTTCTATAAAACAAAACTTGACCTGGGCAAACCGTTTAATGTGGACATCTGCTGAACATGAAATCAAATTTATGTAGCATCAGTTTTTTTATGTTAATCGAGGTCGGGACTAGCGAGTGGCCACTCTAAATTTCCCGCGCATTCTTCACGTTTCGGCTCGCATCAAGCCCTCGTCAGCTAGTCTACGTTGACTAGGACGCGGGGAAACCACCAACTCACTGGCGAAATCCGAAAATATTTTAAAACTTTGATGACTCATACATAACATCTTAAAATATCAATAATACGGTAATTTAAAACACATTCATTACTTAAGCATCCTTCTTAGTTCTTTATTATGGTAATTCCAAAGAGAATACAAACCCTTTGGGTAATTCAAACATTATCCTCGCTATTATACTTTTCGAGATATGACAATTCTCCCGGAACACGTTTTCGTTACGCTCAACTTTCAGTGTCCGTTCTCGTCACTACTGTCAGTTTGGGTAAGACATGTAATTTAATTCCCTATAAAAAATGAAACAGTAAATGTTGTATAAAGATGTTCTGTAAATTCACATTGCAGCAAATTCAAGTGTATTCGCGCCCTAACGAAGGACACTCACTTGATCTGCATACGAACGAAGCCCGCACAAAAAGTAAAGGTGCACTCACACCGGCCGACCGGATCGGAAGACCGGGCTCCGTTCCACGTCCGCATCCAGCGGCAACGCTGTCACTCCGTTTTATTTTTTTAATTACGTACAACTCTTCTGCTCAGGACGCGAGAATTGGCGTGCGGTGGAGTCGCTTTCGAATTAGTGGACATTACAACTACATGAAAAACTTCACATCCTTTAATTTCACACTAAAAGTTTTCCATTTATATTATGTTACTAGCTTTTGCCCGCGGCTTCGCTCGCATGAAATTCGTATTTAAAAAGAAGAAATTAAGTAAGACCGCTACCGTATCTTTATTTTGGCGTGCGCGGAACAACTCGGTTTGTATGAGACCCACATCTTAGCGTAACCTGAACTGAATTTTATTTAGCGTATCCTGTGTCCCGTATAGTAAAATGTACTTGTACTAAGTTTAATCGATTCGGATGATCGGTTCAAGAGTTATGGAGGAAAATACGTATACATTACATACAGAAAATATTTCTAAAAATCGTCAATTTAGTTTTATCATACATTACATTACATTACATACAGTACATAGAGTCTACAAACTCAGTATTTCATAAAACAAAGTAACTTACTCCATGACCATCCCTTAGTATTGATATGATTGATATTGATAATAAACTTACATATTATTTACATTAATCAGTGGTCCTGGTGCACAACATAATCAACTGAATGACAAGACAAGAGAGAAAGGAGGATGGGCAAAAATGTATGGGAGTAACTCCCATACATTTTAGTTAGAGGAGGGGTAGACCAACTGGACCCCTCCTCTAACAATAAATTATATATCAATAGAAAGGTCTTTCCAAGAAAACCATTTTATCCAAAGATACCTTACATCTATTGTTAGTACTTTAGGAGTTACATCACTTTAAGTTGTATAAATATAGAACCTTATCATAGTAATATGCTTACCTCTGTACAATGATCATCGTTCTAGGGAGGGTAAGTACTTAGAGCGAAACAGTACCAAAATGACCGAGCGGTATTGAAACCAAAAAAATGTCATTACGGTTTCAATACCGCTCGGTCATTTTGGTACTGTTTCGCTCTAAGTACTTATCCTAGAACGATGATCATCGTACAGAGGTAAGCATATTACTATGATAAGGTTCTATGATTATAGAACTTAAAAGTGATATAACTCCTAAAGTGCTAATAATTGACACTGGCTGCCATACTAAAAAATGTTCTATATAAATCAACCTTTCCATTGATATAACACTCACAGCTAGAGGAGGGGTAGACCAAAACGCTCATTCTCCATTTGGCATTGAGCTTCATCACGGAAGACTAAACTACTCCACGGATGCGAAGTCGGACGTATTTTTAATTGACAATTAATGCGAGCAAGACTGATTGAATGACTGCCGCCGTGGAGCCGTCGCTTTTTTTCTTTCACTTTTTTTATTTCTTTCGCTTATTTTTTTAGCGAAAAGCCGACTTGCATGACTTCGGAAGTGAAATGCGAGAGGAGTGATCGACAGCGACAATCAAATCCTGCCTTTTCCGTTTTTATTGTAGTTTTAACACATTAATTCTACGAGTGAATAGCTGCTTTTGTGCCGTGGACCATGGACCCAGCGCGCAAGCCCGTTTTTTAAGCCCCGAGGTAAAAGAGGGGTGTTATAAGTTTAACGTGTGTGTGTATGTGTGTGTCTGTCTGTCTGTGGCATCGTAGCTCCCAAACGGATGGACCGATTTAGATGGGGTTTTCTTTATACGAAAACTGGTTTAATCGGGATGGTTGTTAGGTATGTTTGTAATCCAAGTAATCAAGCAATTAAGTAATCAAAAAATTAATTATCTTAAAAATTCGACCGATTTGCATGCGGTTTCTTTTAAAAAGCTTGAAATAAAAGTTAAATTACAAATAAAAAAAAAACCCCCGACCCTTAAAAAGTCAAGAATAATTTCCGTTTACTTACTTACCTGAAGTCTGACCTTCCGCAGAATTTAAAGACCCGTATATATGACCAGTGTGTCCTCCCGGTTATGACGTACGGGTGTGAAACGTGGACTCTGACGGTCGCTGTTGTCCAAAGGTTGAAAGTTGCCCAGCGAGCAATGGAGCGAGCCATGCTGGGAATATCGCTACGTGATATGGTGCGTAACGAGGCAATCCGCCGACGCACCAAAGTAGTCGATATTGGACACCGGGTGGCTAAGCTCAAGTGGCAGTGGGCTGGGCACGTTAGCCGAAGAGACGATGACCGTTGGAGTAACCGTGTCCTACACTGGCGGCCGTGGACAGGAAAACGGAGTGTGGGAAGACCACCCGCCAGGTGGGACGACGACATCAAGTACGCCGGCGGAAATCAGTGGTTCCGTATCGCTGAAGGCCGGGAGGACTGGAGGAAAATTGGAGAGGCGTATGTCCAGCAGTGGACGCTTACACGCTGACTGACTGACTGACTGACTTACTTAAAGGAGTCGGGGGACCGCTAAGTAAATAAAATATAAAACTCAGAGCAGCGCGGGAATTTACTTATCGGTCCCCCGACTAGCGACTCCTCCTTTAAGTAAGTAAACGGAAATTTAAGAGTCGGGTGTTTTTTTTTATTTGCAATTTTAGTCATATTTCCATAGCCAGCCACGCTGCCAGGGTTATTTTAACCCAACCCCTTTATATCTATCGATTTAGCTCGTTTCAAAGTGCTCGCTTCACCGTTCGGAACCGGTGTAAAACTGTGAGTCCTTTGCCTTGCCCTTACTTGGTGGTAGGCTCAATTTGTAGACGACTGGGTTGGTACCACCGTACTGCATGTAAGATGGCCGTATAGTAGCCTCGGCTGTGTTCTCCTTTAATCCAGTATAGCCAGCAATCAAAAGGGAAGTCTCCGATATGGCACCTAGCTACCTTCTCAGATGTGATATTGGCTGGTCGGAGCATGTGCTTTGGCCCCTCTGACTCAGCCACCCATACCGGATTACATAACAAAAAAATGAATATCGAAATTTTTCGCACATACGTGTTTTTATGACTGATCTAAGCGGTTTGTGTTACAAAAATAATGCTTCTGAATTAAACACCGGAAATGAGATTTTCAGTCACGAAACGAATACGAAATGCTTTGACCCAGATTTCTTTATAACAGCGCACCATAGACCCACTGTACAATACAATACAATATTCACGCTAAACGAACGTTGCATGCAGGAACATGAAGGACGACGCGGGACTAGGTGAAGTGTAGAAAGATGCATAAAATTATATATAGAATTGTTCATAGTTCATAGTGTAGCCGACGTGATAATGAAGGGAAGCACTGACATGGCACCTAGTTCACACGTTGTTATGGGCTAACATCACGCATGTAGTAGATGATGTAGCCAAGCGTGTCAGTTTCCATAAAAAAAATTTGGTACTTATGAAAACATTTTTTTTTATTAAATTTAGTAAACCAAAAATTCTTAAGGTTCAGGTACATAATTAAATTAACCATTTCAGTATTCGGATCGGAACGTTTATTTTTATTTTTATTGACAGCGCCACATATGGCGCCGTGCCACCCATAAGATGTCTAACGACGCCCATGGACATTCGGTCGTATGCGGGGGTTACGAATGCCATGCCGGCCTGACAGGTGCCCATTCACACCCCTCTTGAAGGACCCGAGACTGTACTTGGGGGGAAATATATGGGCATGGTGAGCGTTCCAGAGTTTACCGGTTCTGTAGAGGAAGGATCTGCAGAATCGATTGGTACGCATCCGCGGTAAGTCCAGCGTGTAGGGATGCACTCCCTGCCCAGTTCGCGTGGCGCGAGGGTGGAAAGGGGACGCCGGGATCGCATTAAACAGCTCCTCCGAGCACTCCCCTTTGAATAAGCGATATAACATTTTGCGATCGCTGTACTGTATTATTAATTTCGTGTTTGCGTGATTTTCTTTCGTCTATTTGACAAGTTAGAATAGAATAGAAATAAAGTTTAAATTATTTATTCCACACCAAATACAGAGAACAGTAGTAGGGCCCCGTACGACGGATACGGAACCCTAAATATAATAATACGTCAATAAAAGAAACACTAATAGCAAAAAAAACTGCCACGCCATCTATGGATTACTTAAAATGCTTCATATTATTTTCGGTAGATGGCGGTATGGCGCGTACACTTTTTAGTTTCTTTTATGGGACCCCCGTGACTTTTTTACTTTTTGTTATTTTTATTATTTCTTGTTATATCGGCCATAATAAATAACACAGATTCTGTGAAAATTTCAACGGCCTACATATTACGGTTCAAGAGATACAGCCGTCGGACAGACGGACAGACAGACAGACAGACAGCGCAGGCTTAGTAATAGGATCCCGTACGACGAATACGGAACCGTAAAAATTTGCGCACAAAGGCGGACTTATATCACCGGTAGTGATTTCTTCCAGTCAATCTTTTATGTAATGTTCCTTCTTTTCTAGTTAATGTCTCTTCTAAATATATATTTCCTTGGAGACAATACAAACGAGGCGACTGCAGCGCTAGAAGTCGAAGGAGTGGATACAAATTGATACAGCTGCGGCCCGCCTCGGTAACTTTTGCCTCGAGTTTCTACGGGATACGCACTATAGATTGATTAACAATAATTTGGTAATATCAGTACTAATTTTCTCCATCCCTTAGAGCCCAGAGTCCCTAAGGAGTCATAAAGAACGCTCCACGAAATCCAACACAATTACTAAATCCCTCTCACTTGGGCTCGCCAACAGTTATGTATAGATATTAAAAAAACAAATTGAGTCTGTCCACCCTAAGTGACGTCTGTAATTATCTTCGTAAGCGCTGTGGGCTGAAAGAAGATATTATAGTGACAAGGATTGAGAAAGGGATGCTTCGATGGTTCGGTCATGTTGGAAGAATGGATGATAGGAGACTAACGAAAGAAATTTATGAAGCAAATGTGAGTGGAAAGAGTCTGGAAGGGTCGCCCTAGACGCACGTACCTGGACCAGATCGGGCATGTGCCCAAAAAGGGGCAAGTGCGTAGTACCCGTAACCGACGAGCATGCATGAAGAACATTATGGGAGTGGACGAGGCGGCAGAGGTGTGTCAGGATCGTGGCACGTGGAGATCCGTTGTCTCTGCCTACCCCACCGGGAAACAGGCGTGACGCTATGTATGTATGTAATTCCTCGTTTTGACCACACTCCAGGAACCGGTCATCTGAAAATAACAATGTTTGTAAAAATATGAAAATTAATATTTTAAAACAATATTGCTAAAGTACCATTGCTCTATATAGGAAATTGATTATGTAGTAAATATGTATTAAAACAATCGGGATATGTTTTTTGTAGGACTAACTGGCACGATGACTACCCAGAATTCCATCGGACAGTCAGACAAAGCCAATAGCACCACCCCTTGCGAAACTACGCACAGTGGTGTACCATGCCATCGACAAGGCTGACAAAAAGGTTATCGTCGATCTTATTGACAAGCTTATGGAACATCCCCAGGTGGTAGGAAAAAACTCACGTCCGTGAACCTGGAGTAGATTATCATGATAATTAGTTGAAAATTGTCTTAAAATTTTGTATTCATTTTGTATAGTTGAAAAAAAAAACAAATTGTGTACCTATAGTTTAGCTGTAATATCAAAATGAAATTAGCGACTCCAGGTTCACTCTGGAGTAGCACTTACACTCTCAGAAATTCAAATTGCATTAGATACGAGTGCCTAAAATAATAATAAAATACACAAGAAAAGTTATCTGACTCATCAGCGACTTTTAGAACAAACGACCTAACACATTGGCCTAGGATCCCCTATCTGTTTGCACCGGTTTGTATACGCGGGCGTATCCGGATGTATGCCCGGTCTATTCGATCCGTTGCAAATTTCCGTTAAATTGCTCTGCGGTTGGACCGGCGCGGCGGCTGCCGGGTGAAAATATCCGGACGAAGAAATTATGGAACGTGAATACGTTTCCATTGAACCGTTTTGTTCGGAATGTTTAGTTACTCATAGAATTAATATTATTTAAACTACAATATCCATTATTCATTATTTGAGCATCAGGCATTAGGACCACCTCGAAATTTTTCTAGGCTCGTTTCAGTACTAAAATTTCCTTTGATCTTTCGATCAAAGGAAATTATAGTAATTTTAAATTTTTTAACCCCCTCCCTCGAATCCTCGACACGCCCCTGGAACCCACCGTGCAAATATGGCGGATACGTTTATACGGTTTACGGTTTAAGTTTCCTATGGAGTGGAGTAGGTTGGGGGTCATGCAACCAACCACAATACATACATAGTTGTTACAGAAATTCACCGCATGTGTTCTACATACAATAATTATATAAACATTTTTTGTAATTTTTTTAAGAATAAATTCATTTCTATTTATTTTTCTATCAAATAACATTCCTAGATCAATACATCCAACGTTATTCCCAAATCCTATAATTTAACATTTCAGTGCAAATACAAATCTACAAACGGCTAATCGGATTTCAAATTAGCCGGGAACTATCCAAACAATAGCGAGTGATAGGCGAGTCGAATACGCTTTTCCGTTCTATTCATTGGGCTAATTGATTCGGAATTAGCAAACTAATAAAACGTTTTATTGGTCAAAGTGTACGTTACGGCTGAGTCTCATTCGACAGAATTATTTGAGGTCACTGTCGATTAAAGTATTAATTGGAGACGACGATCAATAGGTACTAATAATAAATCTGTAAGGTATGGTCATGTAGTAAGTTACTTTGTTTTATGAGATACTGCGTTTGTAGACTTTATGTATGATACTAAAACTGTTTTTTTTTTCAATGTTGAGAAATATTTTCTTTATGTAGGTATGTTCCTCCATAACTCATAAACCGATCATCCGAATTCGATGAAACTAAGTACAAGCACATTTAACTATACGTGTCACAGGATAGGCTAAATAAAATTAAGTTGCGGTTACGCTAAGATGTGGCTCTCATACAAACGGAATTGATCCGCGCGCCGAAGTAAAGGTACGGTGGCGGGCTTACCTACTTTCTTCTTTTTAAATACGAATTTCACGCGATCGAAGCCGCGGGCAAAAGCTAGTTTATAACAAGAAAAATTATTTAAAGTACAGCTAAAATTCAGTTCCGGTTACTTTCCGAATTGTTCCGCGCGCCGAAATAAAGGTAACGCAGGAACGCAGCTCGGCCTTATTTCTTACTTACTTTCTTCTTTTTAAATACGAATTTCACGCGAGCGAAGCCGCGGGCAAAACCTAGTACTTGAATAAAATTACGCTATATCGTTATATTTTCTTTCAATATAATATGTAGATAATATGATGATCGATCACAGTCTCCTACGTGAATAATTGTTTTGTTAAATATGAAGCACTGACGTGGCACCAAGTTCACCCGGTGTTATGGGCTGACATCATGGATGTTGCAGGTGATGTAGCCAACTGTGTCAGTTTCCAAAAAAAAAACTATATACTCGTGCAAAATACGTTTTCACAAAGGATGATGTCCGGTGATGTTTTTATGTAAACCAACATGGGTGGCTGTACCGAGGGACTAATGATGCAGTCGACAGAGCCATTATAATGACATCTCCTTGCCAAACTATGCTCAGAGAGGTGCTAAATATGCCAGTAGATTTGCGGACTATCTCCAGGCTGTCTAGGGTCTAGCTAGACTGTTAATACGACATTTAAAGAAACACATTTTAAAGGATTCGGGAAACACACCCGCCGGACGACATTTGCACACCATAGCTGCGCCACAAAGACACGATTTTAGGAACCGACGATGTAGGGAGACAAAATGTATTAAAAAATGTTTTTTTTCATACGTTTGTAATTTTATGCCTATTAGATTTAACCTTTTTTTCTGTTTCAGGTAAGTTGACAACCGTATTGCTGTATGGAGTAAGTTAACCGAAGGCCTCAAAACTTACCTTAAACATAATCCAACGTTTATAAACACTAATGTTTTTAAAACCCTGTTATTAATTCTACTCATTTTAATTTTTAACGGATTAACAGTGGTAGGTACTGAATACTTAAGAAGTCGACGCGTCGCGCCCGTGACGTAGCGGGCGAAACGTCGCGACGTTTCGCCCGCTAGATCACGGGCTTCTTCAGGAATTGCGGGAGTACGACTTCGTGCGATGTTTCGATCGCGATCTGACACCGCTGCCGAATATTGTGCAAACCTATCCACAGCTACAATCTTCGAAAAAAGAGCATTTTGACGTCTGGTACAACGGGCACCAGACGTGGGCTCCAGGAACTCCCGCAGTCCCTGAAGAAGCCCGTGACGTAGCGGGCGAAACGTCGACTTATGTAAGTCTTCAGTACCTTCCACTGTTAATCCGTTAATCCGTAAACATTTTAAATGGGTAAAATTTATAAACACAGTTCAAATTAACAAAGAGCCGAATTTTTTCAAGCATATCATCATCATCATTATCATCATCATCATCATACTAATAATAAATCTGTAAGGGATGGTCATAGAGTAAGTTACTTTGTTTTATGAGATACCGAGATTGTAGACTCTATGTACTGTATGTATGATACGATTTTTAGAAATCTTTTCTGTATCTTTTTTTTTTTATTGAAACTGACACCGTTGGCTACATCACCTACAACGTCCATGATGTCAGCCCATAACACCGGGTGAACTTGGTGCCACGTCAGTGCTTCCCTTCGGTCGTGCCGGCTACACTGAACTGGACGGAAAACACAAACTATTTACATAGCCGTTTCGACCGACCTTTCATTCAGTGCGGTGGTACCAACCTAGGCGGGTTAAACCCTACCACCTAGTAATATAAGAAGGGAGTCATATCCCTTAGTCGCCTTTTACGACATACACGGGGAGAGATGCAGTGGGGCTATTCTTTTAAAGTACCGGCCCCACACGGTACATGTATGTTCGGTATCTATGTATGTTCCTCCATAACTCTTAAACCGATCATCTGAATTCGATAAAACTTAGTACAAACACATTTAACTATACGGGACACAGGATAAGCTAAATAAAATAAAATGGTGCTCGAGTTACGCTAAGATGTGGCTCTCATACAAACCGAATTGTTCCGCGCGCCGAAATAAAGGTACGGTAGCGGGCTTACTTACTTTCTTCTTTTTAAATACGAATTTCACGCGAGCGAAGCCGCGGGCAAAAGCTAGTTAAGTTAATATGAGCATAAAGTGAGTGTAAATTCCTACGTGTTTTCTGTAAATATTATGTTTATATAAACACGACTGAAAATGCGCAGAGATACTTCGCCACATGCCCTAATGGAAAGCTGCAACAAAATGTAATGTTATGGGGTAATGGCTATAGTGAGTGGCCACTTAAGGATAACTGCATATACTTTTAGATGCCATTAGCCTTTCTTTGGCGTTAATAGTTATTTCTTTATATTTACACAAAATGAGAGTGTCGTTTAATGAGACTTCGTGTAAACTGTCTGCCTAGTTTAGTTTAGAAACACCATTGTACTTTAATACTCTGGGACGGCACCTTACTTTGACAGAAAAGGCGGGCTTTATATATATGTTTTATTGTTTATTGTATAATTTCATCCACAGGTAGGTAACTTACGCTTGGATATGTCGAACATCCCAATAGTTCTAATTCAATGCGAAGAAGAATTGACAAACAAACTTCGAAAGTCAGAATATGTTTTGTTATATTTTCTTGATTTTTACTAAAGTTGTATAACAAAAAAATGGGTCAGATTAAGACTCTATACACACTGAACACTTATACAGAAACTAATTATGTATATTCTATTTACATGTTTTTTTCTATTGATGCGGTTGAATGTTATGAAACTATTCATTTTTTATTGGTTTACTGTTAAACGTTCCGATTGCACTATTCGATAAACCAAATACGCATCCATTTTAAATAATGCAAATTTTTATGTAAATGATCAAAATTCGTGTTAAAAATAAAACGTTACTTAAATGGTGGTCAGTCACTGGACCAAGTACCCTACATAGATAGCGTTGCAGTTCAGATTTGGCTCGGACGTGCGGAAATGCGGAAATGTTACTCATTATTATTTTCTGCTCGTGGTTTCCCATTTTTCTCGGACGCCAGCTCGGAAGATTCCTCTGTAGTCCGAATTATAATATTTACATAGCTTTCAACTTCGGCAAAGGGTTGGGATTTTTGTAGAAGAGTATTTTGCATACTTCCGAAGTGGCGGTCGCTGGCTGGCATTCTAAAAAAAAATAGCTAGATTTTTGAGAAAATAAATCTCGCGAAAACAGAACTAAGTAGACTAACTGCAAGTGGAACAATATTTGGTCATTTGTCTATCAAGTATTGAGCCACGTTTTGATTTAAAAAGCATAATCAAGTGCACCCCTCTCATTAATTGATTTAACTTCGATTTCATGTATTTTACATTTTTTAATAAATGATTTTGTATATACCGACCCTTAAGAGTTACTCGCTTCGTAAAGGGTTCAGTTGGAACTAACAAACCATTTTCGACACGATTCTGTCTTCATGCCCAGTGGATTTGGGATCCCAATGGGATTTCCAGGGGTAAGTGATTGACTGATTGGTAATGAAACATTTTAGATGAGGGCTGTATGATGTTATAAGAGCCTAACTAAAAGATGACCTTGTGCGTAGAGCGATTTGAGGATTCACGTGTTATTTGAGATTAAGGTTGTATGATGTTATAATACAATATTTGCCTTAGTTCTATAGGTCTCTTTCTAGGTTCTATAGGTCAGTCAGTCCACTGCTGGACATACGCCTCTCCAATTTTCCTCCAGTTCTCCCGGCCTTCAGCGGTACGGAACCACTGCTTTCCGCCGACGTACTTGATATCGTCGTCCCACCTGGCGGGTGGTCTTCCCACACTTCGTTTTCTTGTCCACGGCCGCCAGTGAAGGACACGGTTACTCCAACGGTCGTCGTCTCTTCGGCTGACGTGCCCGGCCCACTGCCACTTGAGCTTAGCCACCCGGTATATAGGTCTTCACTGTCCTTCTATTTTAAAATTTAAATATGAATGTTTATGAGAACTTGATAATGGAGCATTTGAATAGGGAGTGCTCGGAGGCGCTGGTTGACTCGAATCTGCCACCATATTCTCTTTACCTGCCTGCACTCGGTTGAGATCGTCGCGAAAAAGCAATTTCATTGTTGTTGTGCACGAGTTAACTGGAAGAGACTACACTCTGAATTATGTGCACCTGCATGACGGTTAACCCTTTTCCTTTGCCGTAGTCGAGTAAAACGTGAAATAAAGTACAATACAATTTACTTTTCAAACACCCCCTATATCCCAAGCGGGTGATAAGCTATAAAGCTTTTATCGTTGCCACCCTTATCTTAAACCATCTCGCCTGTATCTCGGGAGGGGTGAGCAGAGAAAATGGTTTCTAATCTATGAGGGGAATAGGTCACGAGCATAATACAAATCATGGTGTTCGGACTTCAGCGGACCTTTGCGGAACACCTACTGAATATGAATAGACCTTTCGTAAAGATGAACGTCCATCGATTTTATAATAGAATAAACTAAATGGCGCTGTATCTCTTCAACCGTAATAGGTAGCCCGTTGAAATTTTCACAGAATATGTGTTATTATGGCAGATATAACAACAAATAATAAAAAATAGAAAAAGTAAAAAATTAAGGAGGTTCCCATACAAGAAACATGTTTTTTTTATGTTTTTTTTTACCCGACTACGGCGAAGCCAAAAAAGGAAGGGTCATGAGTTTTTTGCGGTGCGGAAACCTCGGTGCGCGTGTCCGACTCGCACTTGGCCGGTTTTTATAGAAAGCGCGACATGTGGCGCCGTGCCACCCATAAGGTGTCTAACGACGCCCATGTACATTCGGTCGTACGCGGTGCTTGCGAATGCCATACCGGCCTGACAGCTGCCTATTAATTCACGTCTCTCTTGAAAGACCCGAGACTGTACTTAAAAAAAAACTTATACTTACCTACGGACTAAAATGAATTACGTGTAAAGTGTTGAAAATATAAATAAATATAAATAATGACGAACCACACTGAATATGTATGTTATGTCTCAATGAAATATTGTTACCGTGTGGGGCCGGTACTTTAAAAGAATAGCCCCACTGCATCTCCCCCCATGCATGTCGTAAAAGGCGACTAAGGGATAAGGAAAAGATGCCGTGCTGTCGACAGGCTCGCCACCTCTCACCTTGGCACGGTACTTCCACCGACTCATGCAGCAGGTGGGTCTTCGTGCCTTACTTGCTGCTTGATCGATTGAATCTTGTTCGAATACTTTGCGAAACGTGGTGGTCGGTGTTGTGCTGTAATTTAACAGAGTTCTTGCAGCACAACACCGATTACTCTGCTTACCCCGATTGTCGGGATTCAGCGTGTGTGATATTTTTTTTTATTTTTTTATTTTTTTATTGTTCCATCTGCGATCAGTTTTTTTTTTTTTTTTACTTTTAGCAGATTTTCTGATTACTGTTGTGGCTTTCAGAGAATTGACCCCAGTGGGCCAAACTCTACATTGTGATAGCGGACCTTCCTACTTGGATAGGTCCACTATGCATCGTCTTTTGAGTCTCCTTAATATAGGTTCTTCGGTGAGTTGTTCAGCCAGTCTGTGTGTGTGATATGTATGAAATATTGTTAATGTTGTGTGTTCTTTATTGCGAAACAAATATCTGAATCTGAATTTAAATCTGGGGCGGGGAAGGGATGGTGTGTGGTACCTCCACTACACCGTTGCACGGAGCTGAATAGTTCGTGTTTTCCCTCCAGTCTAGCCGGCACGACCAAAGGGATGCACTGACATGGCACCTAGTTCACCATTATCTTATGGGCCGACATAACGGATGTAGTAAGCTGGCATATAGGCATGGTTCCGTAAAAAAATACCGTACAAAAACAGACTTATCACTAGTAGCGATTTCTTCCAGCTAACCCATTTCTCTTTCTAGTTCTCGTATCAACAATTATGTAACCCATATTAACCCGCCCGGGTTGATACCACCGCACTGAATGAAAGTTCGGTTGATACGGCCATGTAAAATAGATCGTGTTTTCCGTTCAGTTCAGTGCAGCCGGCACGACCAAAGAAAAGCACTGACATGGCACCTAGTTCACCAAGGTGTTATGGGCTGACATCATGGATGTAGTGGGTGATATAGCCAACCGTGTCAATTTCCATAAAAAAATAAAAAAATGTAACAGGAAGGTATAATAAACTATGTAACATTTGTTTTTTTTTCACTTTGTTAATAAAAATTGGTGGACGTCGACCCTTAAGTACGGTTAAGGCGCCCCACCCCACTCACTTTACGACAGTGTTCGGGGATTGCCCTCTATGCTAACTCACGACTCAATAGTTTTGTGTAGATACATCGCGTCCACCCCACCTGGGGGTGTGTTCTCGAACTTCGTATGTACGAGTAAGTACATAAGCTGCGGATACGATGACAGGGAAACTTGTTCGAAAATGACGTAGTCGGACTATCTGTCTATTCGAATCCTTCTACATGTCCGAATGCGGAAGTTACGGATCCAAATGCAAACTGACACGGTTGGCTACATCAGGCCATAACACCTTGGTGAACTAGGTGTAATTGTGGTCGTTACCCACCCTATAATATGGTTGAGGGAGGCGATGGCTGGCCCAGGTGTGGTGCTCGTGAACGGGCGCTGTTTGTGGAGACTGGCCTGCTTCATGTGGCAGTGTGGGTGGGTATATAACTTCATACAATTTCATAGTAAAAATGTTTTCACTTTGTCATGAATTGCTGCATCTGTCATAAATCAGCGCATGCGTCTCTAGGCAGTGGCAAACATTTTTGTAAAGTAGACTAAGTGTACATTGAAAAAACATCCAGTGAAGTTTCTTATCAGTTCTTCTTCGCTGTGATAATCGAACTGGCGGAATGTTACAATGTAATTATGACAAATCTGAGCGCAGTGTACTGCCAATAGATGCTAAATAAACAATAAACCGAGTCAGCGATTCCTTTCCGGTCGTGCCGGCTACACAGAACTGGACGGAAAACACGAACTATAGAACATAGCCGTTTCAACCGACTGCGGTGGTATCAACCCAGGTCGGGTTGATTAAACCCTACCATCTAGTAAGGTAAGAAGGGAAGGGACCTACAATTTGTAGGAATCATTGTGTTGTACTATTATTTTCAAATTAAACTTCCATTAAATTCTATAAAATTATATAAACAAAAAAATATATCACACTAAAATATTCCAACATTAAATTCAACGCATCCATCCGCACTGAAAGGTCATTATCCCCCGCCAACAGGGGTTTTTCCGTGTTATGGAAAATAAGAATCATTGCCCCCTTCCGTGGGGGAAGCACGGGTCCCCCAAAATTAAACCACGTGCCTATTTATCGCTACGGCCTGCACTTACGGAGGGAAAAGGTAAAGAGGGTAGGTAACAAAAGCCTGTCAAGTGCGAACACTGTTCACTTACAGAGGGTTCCGTAACCTATTTTATTTTATTTTATGGAAACTGACACGGTTGTCTACAACATCACCTACAACATCCATGATGTCAGCCCATAACACCGGGTGAACTTGGTGCCACGTCAGTGCTTCCCTTCGGTCGTGCCGGCTACACTGAACTGGACGGAAAACACAAACTATTTACATAGCCGTTTCGACGTTACATTCAGTGCGGTGGTATCAATCCGGGTGGATTGAACCCTACCATGCACCTAGTAAGGTAAGAAGGGAAGGGACCTACAGTTTTACGTGGAATCCGAACCACGGTCACCCATCCAAGTGCTGACCGCGCCCAGCGTTGCTTAACAACCAATAGCAAACAGTCGACTGTCTGCACCACTGAGCTATCGAGGCTGACAACTTCTTCTTGTACGCATAGGGATTTCGTTCCGTACAAAATGCTGGGGCCCTGCGTCGCTCAACCGCAGTCCACGATAATTTCTATTTATTTATTTATTAGGAAACATAACAGCAAACTTATGAACAAATACACTTATAAAGACTGTCTGTCCTACCTTCAAAGTGATAGGTAGACGGTAGAAATGTTCGCAGAATATGTGTTATTTTTTCGGGTATCCTGAAACAAAAAGTAACAAATTAAGGGGGGTCCCCATAAAATAAACATGTTTTATTTTTAATTGTTTTTGCTCTATCGTAAAAATGATAATCATACAAGCGTCAAACTTGGTGCGATTATAGTACAAACTCGAAAGTATACAACAAATAATAAAAACCTGCCAATTACATGGTGGTATGGAAACTTCGTTGCGCGAGTCCGACTCGCACTTGGCAGGTTTTTTTTTCTCAATAACCGTTTAAGATATAAACTCAAATATACTTACTTTTCATGCCTTATGATTTATGAACTAAATGAACTACTTCATAATATTTTTTTAGGGTTCCGTACCTGAAAAGGTCAAAGCGGAACTCTTATAAGATCATTTCCATGTCAGTCCGTTTGTCACAGAGGTTTTTTTCTATATTTATTGAGCTTAACTAGAGAATAAATGTCGCGGCATATGTCCCTCGACTCCACGGTATATGTTGCGCGGGACATCCTGGAATGCCGCGTGACAATTATTTTTGATTTTATAAAACATTTTTTTTAGTTTTTCAAGTTGTGGCAGTAATATAATACACAAAATGTTCCGCGTCACATAAAATAGCACGCTGTTGCGTGCAACATTGGGGGCTAGTGCGCAACAATGCACGCTTCACGTAGGCTCTGTCATGTTGCGAGGGGATTTCCCCCTCGCGAACCCAAGGCTTTAGAAACAGACAGACAGATGGACAGACGGAAAACGGACACCTGACAAATTTCATAAGAGTTCCTGCCAGCACGGCTTCCTACAGAACCCTAAAAAGGGCAGGGAGTGCTTTTGTTATGTTACCTTTGGAAAGATTGTGTATCTGCTGAAATAGCAATTTGAGATAGAGTGAAGTGCCTTAGACGAATTAGATTTTCTGCCTATTGGCTATTTTCGGGAGTATCCTGTCCTATTTTGGAGGTTACTAACCTTTTGGAAGTACCTTTTTTGTATATCTAATCTTAGAAGCATTCTGTACACCTCGGCTTCCTGGAACAAAATGGCCCGCTCCTATGCCTCGTAATAGAACGATTACTTCAAAATTATTTGGCATAAGGTAGGGCATAACTTTAACTTTGCATCGAATTGTCTACTCAATATCTGTGTTTCTGCAGAAGTTCAAGTTGATTCTTTTCACCTCCGCACAGCGGGCACTGGGCAGGGATCGCATCCTTATACGCTGGTGGACTTACCACAGATGCGTACCAGTCGGTTCTGCAGATCTTTCCCCCACAGAACTGGTAGGTAAACTCTGGAGCGCCCACATATTTCCCCCCAATTATAGTCTCGGATCCTTCAAGAGAGGCGTGAATAGGCACCTGGTCAATCCAAATCAGCTAGACATTTGAATTTCCGCGCCAACTGACAGACTGACCAGATTCTTTTCTTTCTACCTACATTAAAATTAGTTTTCTCCATACCGATTTTTTCCTCCCACTTCACTTCCTTCCTTACACAAGCAAGCACCAACAAATTACGCTGCCGCGCGCCTTGCATCGCATCGACGCCATTGTCGCCGTGAGCTCCCGGGTACGCATATACGCCGCTCGAGAGCACACCAGAAAGTCCGCGTGTGCAACGGTGCAGGAGTGTGTCACAGTAACGCTAGGGAAGACATCAAAGTCAAACGGTAGGCATCAAGACTGTCGCAACAACCGCACGTCCAGGCCTGGACACACAGCTGCGTGCGTCGCTGCATGCTGGAGCGAGTCTGCGCCATCCATCCATCAAACGTAAATGGACACCAGGGTGAGCGAGGAGGCGACGCTCAAAGCCGCCGGCGCATGAAGGAACCAGGTGCGTCCTCTATCCTCCTCTCCTTGGCCAGACCAGCACCTGTCAGGCCGGTATGGCATTTGCAGCCTTCGCGTAAGACCGATTGACCATGGGCATCGTTAGACCCCTTATGGGTGACTCGGCGCCACATGTCGAACTTTCTATAAATAAAACACTATACGAACATAGTTACCTACTCGACCAGTTCATGCCGCTTTTTAACTCTTCCGAATCCTAACTCATTCGCCGCCCACTTTACATGCCTATTCCAAACTTGCCAGCTCGTGCAGTCGATCACGTAGCGAGTGGAGTAGCGAGAGCCTGCGAGGAGGCTTATTGCGAAAGTTAACGTAAACTTACGTAATATGTGGCGGGCTTCCGTTAACGCTTCGAATATCTGTCGTAGATGCGGGCTTGGAGGTTCCGTGTAGAGAGAATCTTTTATTTTTATATATTTTTTTAAAGACACGGTTGGCTAAATCCCCTACTACAAACGTAATTTCAGCCCATAACACATTGGTGAACTAGGTAGCATGTCAGTGCTTCCCTTCGGTCGTGCCGACTAACTGGACGAAAAACACGGAACTGTTTACACAGCCGCTTTGACCGAACTTCATTCTATAACCTGGTAAAGCATACAGGGTAACAGATACAGTAAGCGTAGCAGTATACATTGCTGATCTGAAGGTTAAACGCTACCGCCTAGATAGAACAACGGCCAGCCTCAAAGGTCGGATGAACATTGCTTACCGTTCATGATCAAACGCCTAAGAAGCTACGCACCACCACCAGGCTACTGAGGTTGACAAATTTATCCAACCGCGTCAAATTCTGTAAAATTAATATAAGGGTGACTGCTTCGTCTGAAAACAATAGTTTTCAGGCGAATCAGCCACCCCTACATTATTCAAAGTGCACCTTCGTGCAATATTTTTGGTCTCCAGCTACTCCAGTCTGTGTCTTCCATGAAACCACTAGACGTTCTGGGTGGTAGCAGACCTACAAAAACTTTTGAGGACACTAAACTTAGTTCCTCAAATCGTTCCTCTGTCGCACTGCTAGGGTGCGGAATTGTCTACCGACGAGTGTCTTTCCCGTTATGTTCAACCAGGGAATCTTTCAAACGTCGTATAAATAAGCTGGATAACGCTTCTATAGTCCACAAATCAGCTAATACAGGTTCTCATTGAGCACTGTTTCACGACGTGAGGAGGATTTGGCTGCTTCGGATACCTCCGGTCCCTCGGCACAGCAACCCATACCCATAAACCAAAAAATCTAGGCGGTAGGAGTCGCTTCGCGCTCCTACCGCCTTTTTTTAAACGTGGAATCACGGTGGCACGTGAAGAATACATGTATGTATTTTCCCTTGATAAACAATTAATGTCAAAAAATATAAAAAAATCTGGTCAGGGGTACTCTTGAAACGAATGAAAAAAAAACATCGTCCAACTTTGATGACTCACTGTGCCTGCAAATATTATAATAATATGTTCATGTTGTTGTATTTACGCCACCTTCCTCATTTTGATGATATAATGTGTTTTGTATGTGCGTTACTTAGAAAATGAGCATTGACCATTTTCCCGGTACATTTTTCGTGTCGGTGACGTCATATTTATTCTCACCTTGTACCATATGTCAGCCTCGATATCTCAGTCGTGCAGACAGTCGACTGTCACGCTGGGCCGGTCAGTACTTGGATGGGTGACCGCTCGACTGTTGGAGGCTGACCGTGGTTCGGAGTCCACGTAAAACTGTAGGTCTCTTCCCTTCTTACCTTACTAGGTGGTAGGGTTCAACCCGCCCGGGTTGGTACAACCGCACTGAATGAAACGTCGGTCGAAACGGCTATGTAAATATTTGTGTTTTCCGTCCAGTTCAGTGTAGCCGGCACGACCGAAGGGAAGCACTGACGTGGCACCTAGTTCACCCGGTGTTATGGGCTGACACCACGGATGATGTGGGTGATGTAGCCAACCGTGTCAGTTTCCATAAAAAAAAAATCTCAGCTCAAAATGCGCTCTCTCTATCTAGCCTCATCAAAGACCGTTGTTGGCTAGTACTATGTGCTTAGCGCTGCATAGCTCGCTTGCGCATTCCTTATCGCTTGCAGCATAGTTCGAGGTTCGAGGTCGCGGTTAGGCGCTGCGTTTTCGAATTAGCGCGCACCAGGTGTGTCACACTCACACTGAAGAGTTAGTAACTATTCCGAGTTACACCACGGCTAACGGTTAAAACGCCGCTTACTTACGTAGAATTAGTGCCTAGTCACAGATCACTTAATAGTTACTTCGTAACGGATAAATCACTCCATAGAAAAGTTCCATACCTTCAGCTTTAATAGCCTACTGCTTCACGTCGCCAGTCGCTGCGTGCGAAAATGTACCTAAACGATCGAGTGTAAAGTGCATTATTGCTTTGCAGCTGCGCGCAGTTGCGTGGGCGAGCGTGTAGGTATGTTTCGCGCGGCTGACGAATTTTTACTGAATTAGACCAACGGCTGCCCACCGGGCGGTAGGTAGTTAGCGCGCGCAAGTACATAGAGTGCGTGAGGCCTAGTTTTTGTACATAGCTCACCTGTATGTTTTTTTTGTGGGCGGTAGTGTTTAATGAAAGGACGTGTTTTATTATATTTGCCCGCGGCTTCACTCGCGGTAGACTCGGTTTAATAGCAAATCCGATTCACGTGCGTGCGGGCGACTACCTATATCTACTCTTTATTCTATGTATCTAACATCACTTCTACCAAACCAATACTGCAACTCAACGCAACAGAACTGCTAACGCCAACTATTTCATCCATCTATTCGACACTAAATTCCGTCATACTATACTTTATTTCATACTGCTCAGACCTAAGGCTATTTAGCCTGATGGTATATAGGCTGTAGTGAGCTTCAAGAACTGCTTTTTACATTAATATTTTAAAATACACTGCATAATACAAAATATATTCAAAACAAACACAAAATATCTTTATTATTAGGGAAGGTGTGGAACTGAGCTTGCGATGGCTTCACCGAACATATCCGGAATACTTTTCCGCAATCGGCGGTTCTTCTCACCGGCACAACTATTCCTGTTGTACAAAACCCAGATTAGGCCGGTGATGGAGTACTGCAGTCACATCTGGGAGGGTAGTCCCCATTATCTGCTAGCATCATTGGACTCGATACAGCGCCGAGCCATCCGTCTTGTTGGTGACCCGAAACTTACAGATGGTCTGGAGTCATTGAGCCACAGACGATTTGTGGGTTCGCTTAGTCTGTTTTACAGATACTATCACGGACGCTGCTCTGCGGAACTAGCATCCCTTATTCCTTGCCACCCGTCCTAGTGGAGGATTTAGTGCGATATACCCTGCATTTTTACTTAGAAGGCTCATACTTGCAACAGTTGTTCCTTAGGTGCTCCTGAATGGATTTACACCGGTAGACATCGGGGGTCACCGCGGGGGTGGCGGGGGGAGGGGGTGGAAGTTTGCTTCTGCCGCGCTTCACTTTTCACCCTATTCCTTCAATACTATAGGTATTAGGGCAAGTGTGGTGTCATTTTCAGATAACTCAAGGAAGACGGATTCATTTCTGGAAGAAACATTTTGCCTTTCTATACAAAAAAATATAAATATTAGGCAAAACTCACAAAACGTGAATTTTTTTTTTTAAATAAACGTCGTTTACTTTTGAACTACTAAAGATAAAGATAAATAAAAAATATGTACTAAAAGCTGCATTTACCAGGATTACAAATATATAAATTTTATTGGGATGGCGTAATAATAAGTAAGTGAAAAAAAATTTAAAACAGTGCCTTGTATTTACATTTTGAGGCGAACATCGTGCTAAGATCAAGCTAAGATGCGTAGTAAATTGAAAACAGTACCTAGGTTATACGTGATAACTATTATTATTATACATTTGTAAAATTATTGCTAATTAAACATTAAATTATTCACATACCCACACACCCACCCTCACATACACACACACATACCTACCTTACTTACCCATGTTTGTGATTGCTACCTAAAGTAAATGATTTATAATATTACCATGTCGTCATTTTTGATTTTTGGAAACTGACACGGTTGGCTACATCACCTACAACATCCGTGATGTAAGCCCATAACACCGGGTGAACTAGGTGCCATTTCAATGCTTCCCTTAATTTCGCGCCGGCTACACTGAACTGGACGGAAAACACGAACTATTCACATAGCCGTTTCGACCAAGGTTCTATTAATTTGATAATAGTTATATTAGTTAAAAAGTAGTTCCGGAAGTGACATAGAAGTTCTGAAAAGGGGGGCCCATATGGCGAACAAAGAAGTATCCACTTCAAAAAAATATTAGTAAATATACATGTCATAATATAAAATAACGACGTATTTTTCAATCGTCGTCATTGCCTTTTCGAGCCGCCCTTCAGTCGCTGACAAAGGCCTCCCATGCTTCAAAAGCACTTTTCTTCCCTTTTCCGCTGAAGCAAGAGACAGTGTCACACCCAGAAAACGCATTAAACAGAGGCAAGGCCCTCGCTCTCTGTGGTACTGTAAAAAAATTACATTATAATATAAAGCATCTATTGTGTCTATAATTATTAATTAATATAGGTATAGGTAATGCAAACATTTAAGTCTTTACTTATGGAAGTCGCAATATCATGGCAGCAAAGTTACTGGCGGAAAGCAGTGGTTCTGTACCGCTGAAGGCCGGGAGGACAGGAGGAAAATTGGAGAGGCGTATGTCCAGCAGTGGACGCTTACACGCTGACTGACTGACTGACTGACTGAAAGGTACTGGTGGTGTTTTCCAGTACCTATGTGCACCCACAGCTCTTCAAGCTGAGGTAATTTTTGTACCTGTGCAACTGCTAGCACGACGACATCGGTTTCTACAGTACGTAGTATAATTTTTGTTAAGCCCATCATGCGAGTATCCGCCTCTTCATGATTACACGGGGCTAATCGCTGTGTGTCACGGGCACGGGTGATGTTGGTGAAAATATTTGGCCCATCCGTGATGCAAACTTCTTTCCCATTCTCAATTTCGTTTGCGTAGGATTGGCAGAGTATTGAAAGCAAGTGAAACAGTCCTTCTTTGTTTGAATTGTCCCTTAGGAAATTCCCCCAGCCTTTAGGTATATTGGCCGTAGCAGACACCAGTGTTTTTGTCCAGTGCCACGTTTTTCTCTAGTTATATTTTTTAGACTGTCGCTCTTATACGCTCTTAAACGCGGCGGCGGCGACCGTACGGTGCGGCGCGGGGGGCGACTAGAATCATACGCACCCCGCAGCTATCCCCCGCCCGCCGGTAAGTAGGCATAGGTACGTACTTACTACGTACCTAATAAATAATCTACAAATTAATAGAACTAATATAAACTGTTAATAGAACTTTATGAAATTAATAGAGCTTCGGTCGAAACGGCTATGCGAATAGTTCGTGTTTTCCGTCCAGTTCAGTGTAGCCGGCGCGAAATGAAGGGAAGCAATGACATGTCACCTAGTTCACCCGGTGTTATGGGCTGACATCACGGATGTTGTAGGTGATGTAGCCAACCGTGTCAGTTTCCATAAAAAAATGACGACATGGTAATAAATATAAAGCATTTACTTTAGGTAGCAATCACAAACATGGGTAAGTTAGGTATGTGTGTGTGTATTTGAGGGTGTGTGTGTGTGTATGTGAATAATCTAATGTTTAATTAGCAATAATTTTACAAATGTATAATAATAATAATTATCACGTATCACCTAGGTACTGTTTTCGCTATGTTCGCCTCAAAATGTAAATACACCGCACTGTTTTGAATTTTTTTTTCACTCCCTTATTATTACTCCATCCCAATAAAATTTACATATTTGTAATCCTGGTAAATGCAGCTTTTAGCAAATATTTTTTATTTATCTTTATCTTCAGTAGTTCAAAAGTAAACGACGTTTATTTAAAAAAAAAATTTTCACGTTTTGTGAGTTTTGCCTAATATTTACATTTTTTTGTATAGAAAGGCAAAATGTTTCTTCCAGAAATGAATCCGTCATCCTTGAGTTATCCGAAAATGACATCACACTTGCCCTAATACCTATAGTTTTGAAGGAATAGGGTACAAAGTGAAGCGCGGCAGAAGCAAACTTCCACCCCCTCCCCCCGCCACCCCCGCGGTGACCCCCGATGTCTACCGGTGGAAATCCACTCAGGAGCACCTAAGGAACAACTGTTGCAAGTATGAGCCTTCTAAGTAAAAATGCAGGGTGTCCATACAAACTATCGCACTAAATCCCCCACTATCCTATCTCCGCATGACTTGTCGCAGAGAGACTCAGCACCCTTTTGTTGAGACAGACATTGGGCTTTTGAGAACCCATCGGTTTTCTAAATCGTTTCTTTGTCGCACCGCTAGAGTGTGGAACTGTCTTCCGGCGAGTGTGTTTCCTGAATCCTTTAACCTGGGTGTCTTCAAGCGTCGTATTAACGGGCTAGACAGCCTAGCAACAGTCCGCAAATCTGCTGGCATGGCTCCTAACTGAGCGTTGTTTCGCGAGGAGAGGTGATTTTGGCTCTGTCGACTGCACCATTGGTCCCTCGCCACAGCCACCCATGCTGGTTTACATTTAAAAAAAAATCGGCAGTAGAGGAGGGTGTTAATCGAGGTCGGGACTAGCGAGTGGCCACTCTAAATTTCCCGCGCATGCTTCACGTTTCGGCTCGCATCAAGCCCTCGTCAGCTAGTCTGCGTTGACTAGGACGCGAGAAAACCACCATTCCCGCTCTCAACCTCCCTCTCTCTACCTATCCATATTCTGTAGGATGCTTCCAGTGACGTTTTCGAAGCTCTCTCCATATAATGAGCTTAGCTTGGCAGCCCTAGATTCTTGAAGAGACTGTAGAGCGACTTCGCTGGTAGTCCTCTTGCTCCGACTTCCACAGCGAAGAGATCAGTCTTGAATCCGTTTCTCACAATCCGGTCTACTAAGTTGCAGTACTTGTTAAGTTTGATTTTGTGGTCCTTCGGTATGTTACTTTCCCATGGAACTGTAAGTTCAACAAGTACTACATGCTTTGTCGCTTTTGAGAATATGAGTATATCCGGTCTTAATGCTGTGGTACAGATTTCCGAAGGCATTTGGTAATGCTTCTCATGTGTGCCCATCAACAATTCCCAATCCTCTGCTGCTCCCAAAATTGAAGAAGGTTTAGTCCTATCTTTGGGCAGCTTATTGGCTCCAGGTTTCACAAAGTTGACCTTCTGGAAGCCGCTACTGGTTTGCCCTTTCCTGGTCAATGATGCAATTGATAGGTTGATGGCCTCTCTGATGATTTGGAGGACTGTATCATGACGGTAGGAATACTGGCCTCGCTCAAGTAGTATTTTGCATCGGCATAACAAATGTTTGATCCGCACAAAAATGTATTATAATAACTATCTTTGTGTAAATCGTACTTTAAGATTGTCATCGACGAGTAATTAAGATAAATTCAACCATTATTACGTGTTACTTCTTAAATGTGACCACTTTTATATGTCGCATAACTTCGTATAATTTTTAAAGAGACACTAATAATAAAATTACCATCATTGCAGTTGAACAAATTCCCTCTTCCAAAATTATTTCATAAAATTGTTCACTGCAAAAATAACACAAAAAAAAAACGCCGTGATGTATATTAACGAGGAATTTTTGCATAGAAATTTGTTTTAGTCAAGATTTATGAAAATTATTTTTTCTTCCCCTCTTTAGCGCGGGCGAGGGCTAATCTTGAGGTGGGTCACGAGGCGAGGGTGGAGGGGTGCAGGACGGGAGGGGGGGGGGGGGGGGGGGGGGGGGGGTTTGTAATAATTAATATCTCAGGCGCGCTGTAGAAATGGCTACATCACTGCGCCGCGCGGTGAGATGTGAAATATTTATTCATGGGTTGAATGGGCGTGGGGAGTTTCGTGCGTAAATAGCATTTTTTATTATATTTAAGTATAACTATTTCTGTGTTTAGTAGCATTTTAAATCTGGTAGAATGAACGCTAACCCTACCGATACTGATTGATGCCAAAATATGGTTAATAATAAATATTTGTATCTTTGATTTGTATACTATATTTGTATACCTACCTGTGACTTGTAATATGAGATATTATTACAAATAAATGATTTGATTTGATTTGGTTTGGTTTGAATGCATTTACAGGTATAGGAATGGTTTTTAGAGTTCCGTATCCACACGAAAGCTCATTACCAAACCCATGCCGTCTATCTGTCTGTCTGTCAGTCTGTCTGTCCGTCCGTCCGTCCGGGGGGTGTATCTTTTGAACCGTAATAGGTAGTCCGTTGGAATGTTCACAGAATATCCGTTATTATAGCGGATATGCAAAAAACAGACAGACACCAGAGCGATCCCATAAGGGTCCCTTTTTTGGTATTTTGCGACGGGACCCTAAAAAAAAAGTAAACAAGGAGTCCTCATACAATTAACATATGTGCTAGAGACAGCGCCATCAATCTAATGATCACTTAACTAATATTGTAACTACCTAGGACCTAGGTCCTAAATTTTTAACGACCGTTGGAGTCTGACCATAGTTCGGATTCCACGTAAAACTGTAGCTGCCTTCCCTTCTTACCTTACTAGGTGGTAGGGTTTATCCCGCCCGGGTTGGTACCACCGCACTGAATGAAACGTCGGTCGAAACGGCTATGTAAATAGTTCGTGTTTTCCGTCCATTTCAGTGTAGCCAACATGAAATGAAGGGAAGCGCTGACAAGGCACCTAGCTCACCCGGCGTTTGAAAGCATACCCGACGCCAGCGCGGTCAGTGACGTAACAAATGTTAGGTGAAGGTACATTTTAAAGGGCTTAATTTTCACTTTCTGTGGTTGAAAATATACACGATGCTAGCGCGGCCAGTGACGTCACGAGCGTTGGGTAGAGGTATATTTTCCAAATACGCCATTATGGGCTACGGGATACGGTGTCAGGTTAAAAAAAACCAAGTACCAAGTCAGTGCTTCCCTTTGTCCTCTCTCTGACCAGAAACTATTTTCTGTATGCAGAATAACCACACAACTCTTCCCCCATTTCTTCCTTACATCAGCATTACTCCTCGATCACTAGTAGAGAAATTCCGTCGTCTCCGTCGGTTGTCTAGTGCGGTCTTCTCTACTCCACTAATGACGCTGCCCATGCATATATGTACGTAGAGGCGCCATTAGTAACATCAATGTGTTTAATTTACATGAGGTGCAATGGCGAACTTATCCCTTACAGAGATTTCATCCAGTAGATTTTTGGGTGTTTGAAAGTCGTATGTTGTGAAATTTAAGTAGGCAGTAGCAAGTGACTTGAGTGTGGCAATGTAGAATAAAATATAGTGAATATATTAGTTATACAATTTAATATTTACTACATATATGTATTTTTATAAATATTTTGTACATAATAAATTAAAAATACACATATTTTACATCTTATATTTAGACTTTTATGGATTTATAATAAAGATTTTTTGTTTAATTTTTCATTTATTTTATACATCAATTTAGTGAAAATTACATGTTTTTTTTTATTTATAAATATAATATTAATCAGTTAGAAATTCGAATGGAATTTAACCACCAAAAATTAAGTTAGCAGCTTAAATGTAGGTAAACATTTTTTTTCCTTTATTTTAATTTGGACTGTCCTTTAGAATCAAAATTTAGTCTTTAAGTTTAACATGGAGTTAATTATTCTAAACTGACATTGTCAAACAAGAAAAAAAAACGCGAGCGGAGTCAGAGACTCGGCTAATATATATTTATATGTGCCTCATTTGTTCACTCGCGTATCTCCTGCTTGCTGAAAATTGTGTGCGTGTCAACCAAATATTGGTAACAAGGTAAAAGGCGGGCAATGTTTGACTATGGCGTTTCTTTGTATTTCTTTCCACGCTGGCGCCTCGTTCGCTCGACACTGTGAGCAATTATCTTCAATTAACTCTATCCAGGATGATCCGAAGTATATTGTGGAATAAGCTAAAACTTTTTGAATGATCTGCGTGTTATTGTAGGTAGAAATCGTTTGGAATATGATTCACAATCAAGATAGTTTTCATCTAGTTCTGACAGTAATCAGAAATTGAGGAATTGGTTCTGTCAGGAATCAGAAAAAAGGAAGGAGGATTTGTGACAACATTGGTGTAGCAGATTCAGATTTCATTAAAAAAATGTTAGCACCCAAATCTGGAAGTCAAATTTTCCCAAACATTGACGAGGAGACTAAGAAAAACAATTTTTTTTCTCAAGGTTTTTTTGGGGGAATCACTCTTTGCGTAGTCACGGGACGCACTAGCTTTTGAGGAATCCATCGGCAAATTGCTAGTGGGATGAATCCGGTCACGTGTGTGATTTTTTTCACACGCGCATAAGCCTTAAATTGAAAGAGGGACCGCTATAAGCGTCTTAGGGACCATGGCATGGCTGCCTCGGCAGAAATGGAGATAATGTTTTTTTTTATTTATAAGTTAATATTATAAGTGCGCCAAATGTCTCACGACCACGCACGACCTTTCATCAAGGCATTCTCCAGGTATTATAGAGTACAAAATCCCTACGGAGCATCTTTCTGTCCGAATATCTTTTTTTTCTCGTACAAAATTCAAAAATACCTAAAAAAATTTCATGCAAAATAAAAACTTAAATCAACTACTGTGACATTAAGTAGGTATTAAATTTAAAAGTAAATACTTAAAAAAGGGATGGACTGAGCTGCACTAAAAGTGCTGGGAGATTTTCAAGACACTCCACGCTTAATACCATAATAAAAAGGGCACTCAGTTCCATCGATGTTCCTTGTATCCTAGAACCAGTCGGTTTATTTAGAGACGACGGTAAGCGCCCAGATGGGATGACGTTGATCCCATGGGCCAAGGGCAGGTCTCTCGTGTGGGACGCCACCTGCGTCGACACCATGGCAGCTTCATATTTGAGCCAAACATGTAAGATGCCTGGTACCGCCGCGGAGGCTGCCGCGCGGAACAAACACAGTAAATATTCAGAAATAAAAAAAATCTTACGAATTTTTGGCTTTCTCCGTCGAAACTTTAGGCCCTTGGAGTAAGGAAGTAAAAAATCTTGTGCACACTTTAGGCTCAAAATTAAAAATTATATCGGGCGACCCTCGTTCAGGAGTTTATCTCAAACAGAGGGTCAGCATCGCCATCCAGCGTGAGAATGCAGCGAGTATGCTGGGAACACTCGGCTCCATCCCCAGGCAAAATTTCAGTGAAATATTTTATATAGTTATGTAAGTAGGTTGTTTAGCATTTTAATTTTGTATTCATTTTATACTTAAAATAAATTAAACAATAATAATTTAAATTTTTGTCTCCAAATAGGGTAGTAACCACATTGTTTATTGTATGATTTCATCCATAGGTCCAACCTACGCTTGGACATGTCGAAAATTCCGCCAGTTCTAAATTCAATGCGAAGAAGAACTTGACAAACAAACTTCGCAAGTGTTAGAAGACAGTTTATTATAACATCTAGCACTATTACAAATCAAGTTTTTCGAAGTCTTAGATGTTGTTTTACATGCTGGCGGAAGGTCCATGGGTGGCACGTGTTTAAACCTACAGCCTAGAACAGCACCTGGCTAGCGACCATCCAAAATTCCACAATTTTATCTGCAACGATTCACACCAGGCTGTCCCAAATAGGCCCGCACAATCCACACGGTGCGACGAGGCGATGTCAAAGCGCACTATGGCACGAGGTGGAAAGACGTAAAGGCGACAGTCACGCCAAACAGTCTTGATTACTGTTTGCTCAACGGTGCACACTCGCCGGGGCGGCCTGGAGCGAGGAATTCTGCTGGAATTTTCGAGAATACATGCATACCACACACGCTGTCGACAATCGACGTGAACAGAGTAATCGGTACCGCACTGCAAGAAACTACTACGGCACAATACCGACCGCTAGGTTTAGTGAAATGTTCGGTCCAGTTAAATATTAAGCACCAAGTAAGGCACGAACACTTACCTGCTGTATGACACGCTGGAAAGACCGTACCAAGGCGAGAGGTGGCTAACTCCTTTCGGATTTTCAGGAATTCACATGATACAAAAAACTTACTGTGTGGGGCCGGTACTTAATAAGAATAGCCCCACTGCATCTCTCTCCGTGCATGTCGTTAAAGGCGACTAAGGGATAAGGACAAGATACCGTGCTAATTGGCGACAGGCCAGCCATCCCTCACATTGGCACGGTCCTTACACCGAGTCATGCAGCAGGTGGGTTTTCGGTCTCACTTGCTGCTTGATAGTTATCTTGTCCGAATACTTTGCTAAACGTGGTTGATGGTCGGGGTGTTGTGCTGTAATTTACCAGAATACTTGCAGCACAACAGCTATTATTCTGCTTACCCAGATTGTCGGGATACGGCGTGGTGTGTGTGTAAAAACTTCCTTTTTATGCAATCCGATATAGCCTGCCTAGTCAGAGGCACCAGAACACACGCTTGGATACCAAATGCGAGACTTCCCTTTGGATTGATGGTTATACCTACCGGACTAGATGAGAATCCTAAAGCAGCTATGCGGACATATTTCGTCCAGTACGGCGGTACCAACCTGGTCGACGACAAAATTGAGCCTACCTGCATGGGTCTGACGGGCAAGGGACTTTATGTATGCTGGAAACGAGGGACGGTAATTGCCTTCCTTTCCTCCACGGTAGTGCATCGACTAATCACCGTTTGCCCGTCCGGCGCCATATTGCCCCTTCCCCCCCTCCCCGCTGTTTGTCCTGCCGTTGTTTTCGAATAATTAAGTGAACCAAGCAAATGAATGGGATTCTGCAATGTGCAGCAATGGCCGCGATTGCAATGGCCGCGCCATTGCTGCATACATCGATTCCATTTTTCAATTTCGAATGCGATATCTGCAAAGAGATTAATTAATGTCTTTGGGTATCTGGATGAGAGAACCTTCTAATGAAGTTGTGATTTTCGATTCATCGATTCCATTTTCTTTGTGATTTTTTTGTAATTATTTATGGCAGGTTTTAAACTTTTTTATCCGAAAATTTTTCTCAAATTACACGTTTTCGGCGTGTGTGACGATTGTATAGACTACCCTACTTCGAAGATTGGTTTCTTGAAGCTACGTATTCACTAGTAAACATTTGTTTATAAACACTGTTTCAGAAACAAAATCTACGTGTTTCTGAAACAAAAAATAATGTTTCTGAAACAAAGAATAATGTTGCGGTAAACACTACGTGTTTATCAAATGCTTCTGTGCTCCCCACTCGCGATGGGGAGCAAGCGAAACAATTCTAGAACACCACGAGATCAATCAGTTGCGCAACAGGTTTTTACGAGTGTGGACGTGTGTTTCTCTTGTTTATAAACATGGCGCTAGTGTGGGACAACGAAATGGTTTTGCCTTATGTAAATAAATGTACGTAGCACACAACAACTCCTCAGGCGACATTCTCGAAACAACTGGCTGAGGTGGACGGCGAAGTCTCCGAAGCAATTGTTTCTGTAAACATCATCGTGGTGTTTCAGAAACATTGTTTACTAGTGAATACGTGGCTTAAATTACCCTAGAAGTTAAACATTGTTAAATATTTTACAGCTTTACCGGTCGTTCTCCGAGCTGTGTGGCCCGACGTTTCGGGCCAAAAGTATAACCCATGAGCACTGCCGGCGCGACGGTTGACAGGGAATTCAACCTCTTCTCCGATTTCTGTCAAGCGTCGAACCGGCAGAGTGCTTAAATGTCATACGTTTGGTCCGAAACGTTGAGCCACCGTCTGTAACATTTTTAATCATTTTCGAAGATTTTACTTTTAAAATAGCATATTTAAATATTGAAATGCCGAAAAGTAGAAAAAACCGACCCAGATCCACCGATGATCCATACTTGCCACAAAAAAGTTTTTTTTTCATTCAATCCCGTCTGGTCTCAAATTTTAATACATTTTGAAATGTTGTTCTAGACTTTGTGCATAACCATATTCTCTAATTTCTCGCCAAATTTGAACTCAGTACGATCAACCACTTAAAAGTTGTGTGACAGAGTGGTAAAAGAGACACGTACGCATAAGTCACACCATTAGGTTCAATTTTCATCTCTATGAGGTACGGAACCTGAAAATAACAAAATTTCATCGAATGCCTTTGGATAAGTAGAAAGAAATATACCTACAAAAGTACTAATACATGATTCCAATTTTAAAACACCAGCCTCTGCAACCAAAAGTTTAAACTAATCGACTTAGGTCAAAATTTTAGCATCATTTCCAACAATAACGTTATCAGTGAAGTCTATTAACGCTTCAATTGTGCAAGTCTCGTCGTTGTGAGGCCCGCAGAGATGAAACAATAAAAAAACACATTCATTACACACCAGTGCGGTTATGTGTGCTTAACAGTTGACCCGTAGTCCCGCACCCATTGTATACGCTGTCGACCGGAATTATGGAGATGGTGTTATGATTTCTGTTTTTTTTTTTAATTTCTTTATGGCAGATTTTAAACTTTTTTATTCTGAGGGAGATAAAAGGTTTCATTTATTAATTACTGGGTAGCGTATTGTAGAGATTCTACTATGAAAATATAGGTCATAGTTCACAACGGTCTACTACTATTGTGATATTTTTTTAGAAATAGTGATTACTAGTACTTTGTAGTCAGTGGCAAATATTTTTGTATATATAAACTAAGTGGACGTAAAAAAAAGTATCTAGCGAAGTTTCTTGCTAGTTCTTCTTCGCTGTGATAATCTAACTGGCAAAATATGACGAATCTGAGTGCAGTGTACTGTCTATGGATGATGAATAAAGAATAAAGAATCAAATATCGGAGGGTTTGCTGTACATTCATTTCTCCTTTTGTGAGCTATTCTACAGTTTAAAATTATGTAAATTTTGTGCTTTTGACCCCTCAGACTCGACCACCCTTGCCGGATTACACAAAAGAAAAACAATTATTTGAGAAATAATTATGTCAAATGCAGATATTACTTATCTTTCTATTTTTCACAAATAATTCATCTTCGACGAGATTTCGTAAGCGCTTCTTTCTCCCTTTCAGATGCCTAAGATCGGTCGATCCTTCCAATTCTTCCCCTCCAGCAAAGGCGATAGTTATAGTTAAAAAATATACTAGCACCACAGATTAGAGCAATAATGGCTGGATGGTCTCAAGCGCGCTATGCACGGGTATACTGTGTCGCCGAAATTTCTACCAAAGAACTTGTAGTGCTTTGCGAGTACGCCCGAGTTCCATTCACCCCATGTCAAGACATGTATTATTGTTATCAAATGAAGTGACCCCTGACAGCTGATGTTAACTGTCAAACTAACGTCAAGTCAAGAGGGGATGTGCTCCACGACGGCGACGCAATCCGGTCTCGCTGTCCACGGAGCGGGAAAGAACGACATCATCACAATCATTTTACGTTAGTTTGCCAGTGGACAAGATTTTAAGCGGCGGGTGGCCGAGTGGTCTGGCCGTCGGCTTCTCTTGCGACAGGTCCACGCACAATGTGACACGCACAATGTGGAGCACGCACAATGTGACTGCGTCTGAATCGAATTTCAAGAAGTGAACCGCCAATATTACTCACCTGACAGATTTAGTTTTAATGTATGTAATACTTCATCTATCAGCGCAGATCGAAAGCTTTTTCAAAACACGATTTGATTAACTTCGCTCGATAGAAAAACATATTGAACATGCCTCTGAATTTAGTTATAAAAACGTATTTAAGCTAACGTGACCAAATCAAGGCTTTGGAAAAAAGATATTTTATTTGGTGAATATATATCTAAATCCGTTTTACTTTTTGTTTACTTGTTTGTTCGATCCGTAGGTTTGGAATAAAAAAATAGAAACCTAATTTTTGATTGATTGATTGTGTTGCATCCTCACCGAGTGCATCCTACTCCAACCAGCGAAAGCGGCGCGGCGCCTTGAAAGAAGAGTACGGGTGAATATGGGATTTCTACGACGTCCTCCGGCAAGCAGACAAGCGGTATTACTCATCTTGCCATCATATCTCTGATCTAACGCCATCAAAACTGGTGTAGAACATGCAACATCATCCACAACAATTAAAGGAACACACTTATAAATACTTCGCATTGTTTACCTCTTAATATATTCCGGGTACAAACTCATGTTTCCAACTGAATTAGTTATGTGCTGACTCAGCTTTATTGAATTTGAATTTGTAAGCGTTTCGTCTAAGCGCTGTGAGGGGTAAGCATGGAAATACTCTGAATAGACATTACATACCGCACACGCTGTAGCCCAGCAATTGGCGTAAGCAGAGTAATAGGTGTTGTGCTGCAAGAACTCTGGTAAATTATCGGACGCATGTTTTGTAGAAATTATTCACAATGATGTAATTCATTAATTACATTAGACAAATATTTTATTGAACATTGTTAGTATTGAGTGTGGAGACCTTTTTTTTATGGAAACTGACACGGTTGGCTACAATATATAAATGACAAACATTTTGTTGAAAATAATTCTATTTTGTCAGCCTCAGTAGCTCAGTGGTGCGGTCGGTCGACTGTTGTTAGGCAACGCTGAGCGCGGTCAGTACTTGGATGGGTGACCGCTCGACCGTTGGAGGCTGACCGTGGTTCGGTCCCTTCCCTTCTTACCTTACTAGGTGGTAGGGTTTATCCCGGCCGGGTTGGTACCACCGCACTGAGCGAAATGTCGGTCGAAACGGCTATGTAAATAGTTCGTGTTTTTCGTCCAATTCAGTGTAGCCGACATGAAATGAAGGGAAGCACTGACATGGCACCTAGTTTACCCGGTGTTATGGGCTGACATCGCGGATGTTGTAGGTGATGTCGCCAACCGTGTCAGTTTCCATAAAAAATATATATATATATTGAAACAATTGATTATTTCAATGTTTTAATAACATCGTCATCGTCCAAAGTCCCAGAGTGGAAGTAATGCCCATTACAACGAAATTGGCTATTAGATAAAACATTTGATAGCACAACCAATTGCGCGGATCCATTATGAACTCATCAAAACTTTTGAAGGATGAATTTAGTGGGAGTCGTATCTGATCGCGGACGCCCCTATCCGCCATATTTTAGTTTATTACTGGTTGAGCTGTTGGCTTCGCTCGCGTTATGTCCTTGTTTTAGAGAATTAAAAATAACTGAAAAAAAACTGCCTATTAAACTTGAAAGTAACTATCAAAAGAGGTACCTAAATAAAGATAAAATCAAAGATTTTGGAAGGAAACAATATTTCCCATGAAAGCCCACTCCTCGGCCCATTCGTACAATCACAATTCACACACACGAACGCACGTACACATTCACACGAGCGATTTTTGGCCAATTGAAAGCGTTCACAGAAAAACGGTTAGCCAGTAACTAAATTTTGTGTAATATGTTACAAAACAGTTTAGTTGCTGTGGTGACTACAAAACTATATAGCAATTACCACAACTAAACCGAGTTTAGTAAATCAGTTTGGTTGCTTCCTACTTAACTGTTTGTTGAAAAACGTTTGTTGCATAACAGCTAAATAGATTTGTAATGTATAGCTGAACTAGTTTCGGCACAATAGCTCACGTTTGGTCACGTGTAGCCAAACAATTCAGTGAATAATTATTTTTTTAAATAGTAGCTATTACTTTGGTAGTTGGTTACAAAAGAGGGTTTAACTAAAATTGTGGTTAGTTGCCGCAACTAAACCGGTTTAGGTAACTTTATGTAGTACGTACAAAATTTGAGTAAAAAACGACTTTACTAAACAGTTTATTAAAAAAAAAATTCTCAGTGTTGCATCCACGTGCGCTCACGCACACATCGATAGTTAATATGAGGAAATCTGCCCATATTTCCGTGTCGCAGACTCGCCTACTTTGCATATCTACTCTCCTTTCAATATGTTTGGATAAAATTGCATATAAGTCCCGAAATGGATTCAAACCTGGAACTCTGGCATGAGCCGCCAACGCGTTACCAATTTCGCCACCGGGTCGTTGACGTATTCTTTCAAATTTTCGAAAAGCGGCATCTTCTACTCCGTCCGTCTTAGGGCTGTATCGTTTGAACCGTAATAGGTAGCCTGTTGAAATTTTCACAGAATATGTGTTACTCGTATCATAGCAGATGTGTCAAGAAATAGGTATAAAAGAAATCGAAAAGTAAAAAATTTATGAGTCCTTATACAAGAAACGTGCTAAGAATCGATTAGTACATATTCACGTAACTGAATAATAGATAGCGCCACAGGTATTCATATTTTACATTATAGAAAGACTAAATATAGACGAAAATTGTTTTGACAGGTAAAACTCACACTTGTCCGATTTTTTTTTTTTTTATGTAATCCGTTATGGGTAGCTGAGTCGGAGGGGCCAAAGCACATGCTCTAACCAGCCAATATCACCTCCGAGAAGGTAGGTGCCATACCGGAGACTTCCCTGGATTTCTGGCTATACTGGACTAGAGGAGAACACAACCGAGGTTGCTATGCGGCCATCTTACATCCAGTACGGTGGTACCAACCCAGCCGGCTACAATTTGAGCCTACCACCTAGTAAGGGGCAAGGGAAGGGACCTACAGTTTTACACCGGTTCCGAACGGTGAAGCAGCGGGTGTAGGTATGCACGTAAATTTTTTCGTCAGAAAAAACTCATTGGTACACGCCGACCGGATTCGAACCTCGGACCTCCCGCATGAGAAGCCGATGCCCAAACCACTCGGCCACCCGCCGCTTTGTATATATTACTGCGTTTTAAGTATACAGCGAGCGAATGTAATGGATGCTATATGCTGGTTGCATAATGCCACTTTCGTGTAGTAATTTTTTTTTTCACCGCGAAGGGCCAAACTCAAGGGATGAGGCTGAATTTTTTTTAACATGTGGCTCTTAAGTCGTTTTTCAGCTAAACAGGATTAAATATGAAAAAATAAATTATACCGTGTGAAAGCCTTACTTTTCAGGAATATTTGACAAAAACTAGATTTAAGAAAATCTTACATTTGTACTTGTGGCATTTAAAAAAATTAGCTGAGGGAGAAAATTTTGGTTTTTATACAAAAATGACAATATCTCAAAAACTAAGCCATTTTTACTAAACCTAAAATTAGATATTCTGAGAGGTAATTAGCAGCCCTATCTCCTGTTAAAGGATTATCGTCGGTTTCTGGGACACCCTGTATATAAGGTGTTTCGTTAGTCATGTCAATAACTTCGGGAGGGTTACATACACACTCAAATAAACAGGTTACGCAAAAAAATATACATTTTTTAGCATTACTTTTCGAGAAATTTAACAAAATATGTTTGCTACCTAAACATTAACCTGTGAGTAACAGTAGGTAACCTGCATTGTACGGGGTCAATGACCGTAATATGTTCAAACGCAGAACAGCTGTTTGTTGTAAGTGAGTCACAAGGTCACTATGATTGGTTTTTACAGCTACTTATTTGATTTTATGAATTTTTTTGTTAGGAGAAAAAATGCTCTCTAAAAACATATGTTTTTTTTGCGTAAAGTGATTGTTTGAGTCTGTATGTAACCCTCCCGAAGTTATTGGCATGACTAACAAAACACCCTATTATATACTTTTTTCTCTATTTTATATTATTCAAGACATTATTTTGTTGCATCTACCTTTGTTTTATATGTTAAAAGGGGTAGGCTGGCACGACTTACATGTAATAAACTTTTTTTTTTAATTTTATTTGATTTCAACGTGCAGAAACACAAAGCTGACTGTTTTATTATATGTGATTATGATATAAACATGCATTATACCGCGCCTTGTGTTATTCAATTAGTTCGTGTACGCTTTTGTCGTCGCTATTAAAATTTTTTAATTATGTTTTACAACTTTATTATTCATGGTTTGTTGTCGGCAATTTCTTAATTGGTATTCATATATAGACAATTTTAACTTCAGACTATTTACCCGACTATGGAGAAGCATTCATTGTATTTTGACTATTTGTGGAAATTAAAATTGTGTTTAAAAAGGTTATTAACGTGAGTTCAGTTAACAGATGGTCGGCAACACGAAATGTTTGATTATTAATAATATAATATTATAAAAACTTAAAACTAAGGTGAAGGTGCCGGCCGACATGGTATTCGCAGCCCCCGTAAATATCCGAATGCCCGTGGGCGCAGTCAGACCACACCTCAGTTGATTGTGTTGCACAATGGTACCTACCACCGATCGATGTACATAATATGTAAGTTTATTATATACATATATATGCTTACTTAAAGTATTTATGTAGTATTCGTATGTAGTTTATCATACATATTTCTTTACAGTCTTAACACATTGCCAAAAACTATTCTTGTTCGCCTGCATGTACTTCTCCCACATCCCAAAGGTTAGTTAGAATAGAATGCCTCGCGGCATTAAGCTCGCATGTTGTACCTAATTTTTTTAATTGGTGTTCAATAACGAATATATACATACATACATACATACCTCTGCGTTAGTCTGGCGCGCGTAATATGTTGTGCTTCCCATTAAAAAAAAAACGACAATTACAATAATTTTATTAATGAAGCTTATCATATTTTTTTTTTTTTTATGGAAACTTACACGGTTGGCTACATCACCTACAACGTCCGTGATATCAGCCCATAGCACCGGGTGAACTAGGTGCCATGTCAGTGCTTCCCCCTTTGATCGTGCCAGCTACACTGAACTGGTCGGAAAACACAAACTATTTACATAGCCGTTTTGACCGTCGTTTCATTCAGTGCGGTGGTACCAACCCGGGCGGGTTAATCCCTACCACCAAGTAATATTAGGAGGGAAGGGACCTACAGTTTTACGAGGAATCCGAACCTCGGTCAGCCTCCAACGGTCAGCGGTCACCCATCCAAGTACTGTATACATCTATACATAAAATAAACTTATAAATTATAAATTTCATCTAAATCATCAATATCAATATCAATCATCAATACTAATAATAAATCTGTAAGGGATGGTCATGGAGTAAGTTACTTGTTTTATGAGATACTGCGTTCGTAGACTCTATGTATGATACTAAAGCAAAATTGACGATTTTTTGAATTTTTTTCTGTATGTATGTATGTTCCTCCGTAACTATTAAACCGATCGTCTGAATTCGATGAAACTTCGTACAAGAACATTTACCTATTATACGAGATACAGGATAGGCTAAATAAAATTCAGTTCCGGTTACTCTAAGATGTGGCTTCCATACAAACCGAAATGTTCCGCGCGCCGGTGTAGGTATCTACGGTACGAGGCCTTGCCTTAATATGACTTACTTTCTTCTTTTAAAATACGAATTTTACGCGAGCGAAGTCGCGGGCATTAGCTAGTTATAAATAAAGATAAATAAAATGAAAACTTTCTAACTTGTCTGTTATTTCCACCATATGTATGTATGGCATATAAGGTACTCTACACAAAAAAAAAATACATAAAAACGGAGCAACAAAAACTAAATATTGATACATAAACTCAACACGCACCTTGCACCCCAAACGGTAAAAAATTAACTTAACACCATAATTACTACAACCCGGTGTCCAATGCGACCCCACACGAACCCGAAAAGGGTCCAAAAACGCCCCCAAAACATTCAAAAACACCCCCGAAAAACCACCAACCAGAACAGACACCTACAATGCCACAATCGTATTATGTTTCTGAATTGTGATAACAGCTGGCGTATAGGAAAAAATACGTACCAAAATGTATAGTTAATTGCGAGGGTATAAAATATCACGAAAGTTTAAATAGCTTAATTTAAATAATGTAAAACGCTTGGAGGAAATTGAATAACTTAAGTCACAATATTTATTAAACTTTAGACATTTAGGCACCGAATTAAATACTAGGCGAGGCAAAACGCGATGAAACGTGTTACTTATCGGTAAAAAAGTGTACCTACGAGCCTTCACATGCAAATTGTCATCACGAATACATTCAAAGGATTTAAAGTCATTTCATGAATGTGCCAAAACCAATACACCATTATATGAAACCATGGCACATATAAAATAATTGTCTAAATCAATACTAATAATAAATATGTAAGGGATGGTCATGGAGTAAGTTACTTTGTTTTATGAGATACTGCGTTTGTAGACTCTATGTATGATACTAAAACCAAATTGACGATTTTTAGAAAAAATTTCTATATGTATGCACTTTGCTCCATAACTCTTAAACCGATCATCCGAATTCGATGAAACGATGTACATGCATATTTTAACTATACGTGACACAGGATAGGCTAAATAAAATTCAGTTTCCTTTACGCTAAGATGTGGCTCTCATCCAAACCAAATTGTTCCGCGCCGAAATAAAGGTACGGAGCGGGCTTACTTACTTTCTAATTTTTAAATACGAATTTCACGCGAGCGAAGTCTCGGCCTAACGGGCGGGCTAGCGGGCGGAAAGCCGGTAATTAAAATTAAATACTGATATTATATTAAATTAAAACACAGTCGGGTAAAAAGTACCGATTGCAAAAATCGCTCGATACAAGTATCCGCCGAGGTCGGCAGCGCGGGGTTTTCAGCATAGCTTGACGGATCGCGTCTGTAATTAGTTCTGAAGAATTAATTACGGCGACCCCTCGTTAACTCGCTCTGAAAAATCTTCAGTTTCAGTACGAACGTCCATCTTGGTTTTGTAATGAAAAAAAAAGTAAAGCCGGTTCATTTTTAACGAGCTTCCGAGAATTCAATATAAATACGCGCGTATTTACCACTTTTGGTAAATTATATAGGTACTCAGAAGATTCATTTACTTGCACCAATATGGGTTCTGTGGTTTTCTTATTTACTTGCGTTTGATCTGGCTACGCTTTCGTGAAATTGTATCTTGCAGGTCAGCGGTTCTCAATCTATGGTACGCGGAGTACTTCGAGGTGGTACGCAAAAAAAAATGTACTCTATTTTAAACAACATTTTTCAAAACGAAATTCGATAAGAAATCAATTTTTATAATGTGATACCGCCATCACTTGCATTCGAGGAAAGATAATTATTAATTAAATTTTGGTGTGATGCTAACCTCCAAAGAGAATTTCAGAATGTAGATAGAAGATAAGTATTATATTAACTTCTTGTAGGTAAAGGTGGTACGCCGCCACACATATTGGTTATAGTGTTTTTTTTTTATTGAAACTGACACGGTTGGCTACATCACCTACAACATCCGTGATGTCAGCCCATAACACCGGGTAAACTAGGTGCCATGTCAATGCTTCCCTTCATTTAGTGTCGGCTACACTGAACTGGACGGAAAACACGAACTATTTACATAGCCGTTTCGACCGACGTTTCGTTCAGTGCGGTGGTACCAACACGGCCGGGATAAACCCTACCACCTAGTAACGTAAGAAGGGAAGGGACCTACAGTTTAACGTGGAATCCGAACCACGGTCAGCCTCCAACGGTCGAGCGGTCACCCATCCAAATACTGACCGCGCCCAGCGTTGCTTAACAATCAATAGCAACAGTCGACTGTCTGCACCACTCAGCTATCGAGGCTGACAATGACAATGACAGTGGTACCTGTGAAAAAAAGTTTGAGAACTCCTGTTGTAGGTTTTTATCTATTCACACACTTATGCCCACTTGCACCAACACGAGTTTAGAGTTAAATAGCGAGTTATGGATTTAAACGCGGTTCAAACGCGGTTCCCACATACAACGGGTGCTAGTTTAACGAGTTAAACTGGTTTATAGTTAAATTCGTGTTGGTGCAAGTGGGCCTTATACTGGTAAGAAGCATTTTTAACATTTATAATAAACTCCCAAAAAAACATCCGTGACGAGAAAATACATACATACATCGGCCTTTAATTAAATAAACGGAAATTATTACAAAACTAATTTATGTACTTGTAACCTGACCTAAACTAACCTAAAAGTTCTAATTACGACTAATAAAAGCTTGAAAGAAAAGTTAAATAACAAATTTAAAAAAACTCCGACACATCAATAGCTCTTAGAAATTAAAAAATAATTTCAGCTTACTTAATTAAAGGCGCCGGGTGACCGTTAAGTAAATTAAATTCGGTCGTCAAATCTGCATGCAAAGGAAGCCGCGAGCAGATCTAACAAAATAAAATAAAAAATCATAAAACGCAAAAGCAAGTCTCAATTCAAAGCAAAAACCCAAATAGCTCAGATACTCGCAGCACAAGTAGGGAATAAAGCCAGTAGCGATCGTATTTCAAAGGGCACCGGCTCCGATCCAGCTAAATGTCCCCGAGGAGTCTGCGAGCATGACTGGCGATGCGATCGAGGACGTCGTCCCCGGCCGCTCGGGGACCAATTTAGCTGATCAACTGAGCAATATTTGAGAATATTGAAAGAATACGGGAAATTCCACGCCGCCTTTGCTGCGCGCACTTATCTTCAAGTCGGAACCGACTGACCGTAAGGACCTGGAGAAATAAAAGCGGTCAAGTGCGGACTCTGTCCACAAGCAGAGGGTATAAGTCGTTCGTTCTAACCTGAGGCGTACAAATACGGCGGTGAGCATAAAATTCTGAGAGTGTAGTAAGGGGTCTTTATACAATAAACGTGTTTTTCAGCGTTTTTTTTTATGGCGTGGAAATATCTGTCCGCGAGTCCGACTCACACTTGGGCGGTTTAGTGATTCTGTAAATTGTTTATAATATTAGTACCTACCTACACAGTTTTACGATTTATCATATAGGTAGTAAAATATAATAGTAAAAATACCTACCCACTTTGCCGGCCTTCGACAAATATTGTGCTTCAAATATCTCCAAGCGAACATTCGTTCAGTCGCACGTGCGTGCAATTCCTTACGAAATATTTATGCCCCCTCTACACATCGACAGATGCATCAGCAGGTGGATCAGTAGACGTATCCGCAGATAAATACGTGATCCGTCCACACATCCGCGCGTCATTCAGACTGTGTTCAACATCGCAAGACGAAACTCGTGCCCCAAAAAATTAATGTGGAGACGGTAGCAGCCGCTGCTATTTATTTATTCAGTACCTACTTACAACTACTACTTGAGTGTGCACCGCAGTCGAGTTGTTAAAAAGAAATTATTAAGTAATTAAGTATATACCTACTTAACTACAACATTTTTATTTTTGTGGTACTTATTTTTGGGGTTCCATAAGCAGTTTTCACTTTGGTATAACTCTATGAACTTGAAAGTTTCCTAAGTGGTCATATTGGCAGCCATTTTAAATGACTAGAAAAACCTAAACACGTGCAGTCTCAGTTGCTTCACGCACAATACTGATGCATCTGCAGATATGTGGACAGACGCCTTGCGTTCGCTCTGTCACCCTTTGATCTGTGTCGCAAAAACCGACAACAAACGGATGAGTGACAGACGCATCGGCCGACGTTAAATACCTACCACAGATGTCCAAATACCCCCGTCTACACATCTGCGGACGCATCCGCAGATGCAATCTGCTGATGCATCTGTCGATGTGTAGAGGAGGCATTAGGCAGTTAGTTGGGTTGGGCGGAGCGGCAAGTGTTGAGTCTGTTCTGTGGGTTCTATTTCAGTTGTTTTATTTGTTTTCCGGGGTGCGTTTGCTGTATAACCCTCCTTTTTCAGAACATTACCGGTATCACGTGTTGGTAGGGGAGTCTGAAGAAAAAATTTTTGCCGGAGACTTGTACTTTTTGTGAAAAAAAAGTTTAATGCTCAAGATATAAACAAACATATTTTCCATACAAAATTAATTTTCGAAAAAAAAAAAATTTTTTTAACACAAAAACATTTATTTTGAATAGGAGTTTATGCAAAAACGATCAACATTCGGTTAGGGTTAATTTATAGATTCTATAAATTAACTTCTATTCTATAATAATTTATTTATACTTAGATTCTATAGATTCTAAAAATCCATTGTATCCGTTTCATTGTAGCCTGCACGATCAGTGGGAAGCACTGACATGGGCACCTAGTTCACCAAGGTTTTAAGGGGATTACATCGCGGATATATAGGTGATGTAGCCAACTGTGTCAGTTTCCTTAAAAAAAAAACTCATTTTATAGTTTCTGGAATCTCGACCGTGCCACCTAATAGTCAACCAGTTCATATCACCGAAAATAGTATGTACGTATATATTCTTTATTGAACACCAATTAATAAAAATTTGGTACAGCAGGCCAGCTTAATGCCGCGAGGCATTCCATTCTAACTAAGCTTTGGGATGTGGGAGAAGTACATGCAGGCGAACAAGAATAGATTGTGGCAATGTGTTAGATTGCAAAGAAATGTGTATGACAAACTACATACGAATACTACATAAATACTTTAATAAGCATATAATATATAAGGTGTGTATGTAACCCTCCCGAAATTAATGACATGACTAACGTAACACCTTATAATATAAGGTGTTACGTTAGTCATGTCATTAATTAATAAATTTAAGGCTTATATGTATATGATAAACTTACATAATTATGTACATTAATCAGTGGTACCGTTTGTGCAACACAATCAACTGAATGACAGGAGAGAAAGAGAAGGGGAGCCTTTACTCCCCTTACTCCCAAGATATGTATGTAATATAAAATATATTAGCGGAAACTTCGGAAGATTTCAATCATTTGGGGCAATCAAAGACCATGATTACGTTTACGCTCTGACGCCGCCAAGGAGGCTTCGACCGGCCAACATCAGTAATAGGCATCGTGAAAAGTTTGCAGAGTCCTAAATGTTTCAATTTCCGCGACCGCCCTCGAGTTAAGAAGTTTTTCGCTTGGGCAGCGTCACGCTGGGCCGTCGTGCGAACCTTTCGACTGACACCGTAGAGTGGAAATATTTTATTTGTAACCCCCGATGCAAAGAGAGGGGTGTTATAAGTTTGTGTATGTGTATGTGTGTATGTAAGGGTGTGTCTGTCTGTGGCACTGTAGCTCCAAAACGGATGGACCGATTTGGATGCGGTTTTTTTTATTATAAAGCTGGTTTAATCGGGATTATTCTTAGCTATGTTCGTAATCAAGTATGACTAATTATGTAATAAAAAAATTAATTATCTTCACTTCGAGAACTTCGCGCGTATTTATTTAACGGTCCCCCGACTCCTTTAAGTGAGTAATCGGAAATTATTTTGGAATTAATAATAACGGCAATAATAACACACATTCTGTGAAAATTTCAACGTGCTACCTATAGAGGTTCAAGAGATACAGCCCTCGGACAGACGGACAGGCAGACAGGCAGACAGACAGACAGACAGACAGACGGCGTAGGCTTAGTAATAGGGTCCCGTACCGGATACGGAATCCTGAAAATAAAAAAAACAAAACGCCCAAACGACTGGCAACGCCTTCACTCATCCCTTATGCAACACGAACCGGGGCGGCGGCACTTCTCAACACCATTCCGGTTCTCTGCCGGTTAAATGTCTCTGCCGGTTAAATACGCCCTGGCGTCGCGTCGTCGTCGTCGTCGCACCGACCGGCCACGTTCGAGAAAATTGAAAAGCGCACTTCCACTGATAAGCCATTCTATCAGTCCCTGTCGGTCGTCCGGCGCCTGTGCGGGGGGAGGGGGGGGGGGGGGGGGGGAGGCGGGAGGGTTCAGTGAGAGACGATCAGGGTATCTATACTCGGCTAAAGTGCACCGGACCAATTGACCGAAAGTTTATTTTTAGTTTCAAGCTTTGATTGCTTACATACATACGAGTAATTACACACAGCACGCATTTATGGAAACTGACACGGTTGGCTACATCACCTACAGCATCCGTGATGTCAGCCCATAAACCCACCGGGTGAACTAGGTGCCATGCCAGTACTTTCCTTCGGTCGTGTCGGCTACACTGAACTGAACGAAAAACAAGAACTATTTAAACTATATTACTATGGCCGTTTCGACCGACCTTTCATTCAGTGCGGTGGTATTAACCCGGGCGGGTTAAACCCTACCACCTAATAAAAAGGTAAGAATGGAAAGGTACATATAGTTGGAATCCGAACCACGGACAGACTCCGGCGGTTGAACGGCCATCCAAGTTATGACCGCGCCCAGGTGTGCTTAAATCATCACGAACCACAATCGACCGTTCGCACCATTGAGCTACCGAGGCGAAATAGAATACGATATAAATGACGATAGAATACAGTACGAAATTACCTTCATTATAAAATTTATCAAAATTATTATTAGAAACTTAAAGACAAAATCCCTTTTCTCGAAGTAACTCGATAATAAAACGAACACCGCTTGTCTACAGGCCAACACGCAACAAATCCGAACTGTTCGGACATTATTAAAATCGCCATAAATTTCATCTCAATAAGAGCTGGTGATAAATTCTATCTTCCTGACATAAATCTCCTTTCGCCGTGAAATCGCAGGCAACATTTCAATTATGGGGAAGGTGCCTTCTGCAGCGCAAGGCCCGTCATGACGGAGGGATAGATTAACTGCATTAGGTCGACGCGGTGAAAATCGACGGTCAACATTTTGCTGAACAAAGGAACTATCGTAACATTTAATTTTGTTTTTATTGACAGCGCCACATATGGCGCCGAGCTACCCATAAAGTGTCTAACAAACCACATAGACATTCCGTCGCATGCGGGACTTGCGATTGCCATGCCGGCCTGACAGGTGTCCATTCACGCCCCACTTGAAGGACCCGAGACTGTACTTGGGCGGAAATACGAGTATATGGGCAGGGAGAGCATTCCAGAGTTGACCGGTTCTGTAGACTAGAGGAAAGATGTGCAGAAATATATATATTGATTATGCCCATTAAAATTTTTAGGGTTCCGTATCCGGTAGGGGACCCTATTCTAAGCCTACGCCGTCTGCCTGTCTGCCTGTATGTCTGTCTGTCCGTTCGTCTGTCTGTCTGTCCGAGGGCTGTATCTCTTGAACCGTAATAGGTAGCCCGTTGAAATTTTCACAGAATATGACGTGTTATACCTCTACTATCTCATCAGAAATTAATTGGAAAAAAAGTTGTCGCAAGATTTGAAACAAAGATAGTAACAAACAAACAAACAAATATACGGAGTCAAGCTAAATAAAACCGTTAAAAAGGTTTCGTATTCCCCTGTTAACTCATCCAGAGCCGGACCGATTTTCAAAATTTATTAAGATATACAACTATAATAGACATTTTGAAGGAAATACGCATAGATGTATCTACGTTTTGCTATATTGTTTTTTCATTCGTGAATAAAAGTTGTGTACTTGGGCATCTGGGTTGCAACTGCGAGGTGAGGTGAGTTTGGCAGTTCCTGACACGGGCGGCAATTTTTTCATGAAAAGAACGTAACGAAAAATTCGTTACTCTGTTGTCGAACTAGGAAGCAGTTTTATGGAGAACATTTTATGAGTAAAAATTTACAAGAAAAAATTTATAATTTCTAAAAAAAAATTTCGACCATCTCAAGTCGACCTTCGCTTTCGAAATATCCCCCGCTCTGTATTATCTCCCGGCCTGTAACGTCAGGAAGTGTGTTACGGGGCTTCTAATCTAATAGAGCTCGGAGACCGTATCCTGCTTGCGTGGGACTGACCGTCCCGAAGCTATGATTACATTATTAGGTATAGAGTTAGAACCATGTCTTACTAGCAAGGCTTACGCCACGGCCTATATAAACAAACAATACATTTGGTGAGATATGGCGGGTTAGACATAGTTGTATGTTTTAATCATTGTTGTATTATTTAGCTGTAATGTGTAATACGGTAAAATTATGTGCGTTGATGCACTAATTCATCCGCTGATGTATCAGCCAGTGAGTTAGTGCAGTTACTTTATATGGCGCAACGTCAGCGGCAAAGTTAAACTCGAAAGTCTATAATAAGCAAACATCAAGCAGTTCAAACGATTCAACGCAATAACGCAATGCTACACTGCGTTACACATCTCTACTCTACTGAATCTCTGTACGAATGAGTGGTAGTGCGCCTTTGAGCATCATTTTATGCTGTAACTGTATTTTTACCTCTCTACCTTTTATGACATCTGCTTCCAACGTAGTTGTTTTGCTATTTTTGTGTGTATCCGAATGAAGCCTGAGGGTGATTCTTACTGAATGTGAAACACTTTTATACAAAGATTTAAATCGATGGATAAGGCATAGTCTAATATGGCGCACTACAGACAATGTCACCAATGAAAGGGCCGCATGCGGCTACTTCGCATCAGACGCAGCGCCACGCGCGTGTTGAGTGAGAGGGCGTTCCAGGGAACGCGCGGAGCGCGAGTGGAGAGCGTTGGCGTTTTGGCAGATTTTGATGTGATTCTTGATGACTACTGCACATGAAGTCACACACACCGTTATGTCTAATCGGTGACGAACTCTTGAGCGCTTTGCTCTATCTATCGATTTAAATCTTACATTTTATATGAATCGGGTTGCGACATTTCTTAGGGAAGTAACTTTTTTATGGAAACACGACTACACTGCTACATCAACTACTACATCCGTGATGCCAGGCCATAATACCTTGGTGAACTAGGTACCATGTCAGTGCTTCACTTCGGTCGTGCCGGCTACACTGAATTTATTGATGATTTTCTTTATTTTCAAAATGTGCTTACATAAAAAAATACTTTTATTTAATTGATTTGATTTAATGAGCGTGCAACGTGAGCGATATTGTGGAATATGCTCTAAGATAAGATATATATTTTTATATTATCTTCACCGTCTGTGACGCGCTTAAAATTGAATGTACCTACCCGACAGACAGGTCAAATTGGCCCTAACTTCAACAAACGTAACAAGTTTTAAGTCGCTACACCCACGCGGAAGGTTCAACTTGCCATCTATTGGTACAACGTTGCATGTTGCGGACTTTGTTGTGGCTCGATTGGACCGGGTGATGTAGCGCTGAGTACTCTGCATCGGTTTATTCACAAGTAAACAGTTTTTCTTTATGGAAACCTACAATTTATATGTATTAACACATGTATGGCTTATATTTTGCTAGCATGTACTTACGTGTATTGTTAATAAGTATTCTTAATATTATTTTATCTTCAATTCTCACGCTCAACTCTTTTGCTACTACCTACTTACATTCCACTATATTATCGAATCTCAAACATCCAAAGGTTGACTGTAAGAAATCTCTGTAAGGGATAAGTCCGCCTTTGCGCCTTATGTAAATTTTGTAATGTATTTGTTACTGTTTAATGTTTACTGGAGCAATAAAGAATTTTCTATCTATCTATCTATGGGTGGCTAGGGACCAGTGGTGCAGTTGACAGAGCCAAAAACACCTCTCCTCGCGAAACCACGCTCAGAGAGGCGCCGTGCCAGCAAATTTTCGGACTGTTGCTAGGCTGTCTAGCTTGTTAATACGACCTTTGAAGACACCCAGGTTAAAGGATTCGGGAAACACACTCGCCGGATGGCAGTTCCACGCCCTAGCGGTACGACAAAGAAACGATTGTGAGAACCGATAGGTTCTCAAAATAATGAAATCTCGAAAATTTAGAGAGAATACGTCATCGACCCGATGGTGGAATTGGTAGCACGCTGGCGGCTCAAACCGAAGTTCCAGGTTCGAATCTTGGTCGGGACCAAAGATACCCTAAAATACATACATACATACATAACTCACGCTTTTGTATCCCGACAATCAGGGTAAGCAGAGTAATCGGTGTTGTGCTATAAGTTCATACATACATACACATACATAACGTCACGCCTGCCTGCCTCCCAGTGGGGCAGGCAAAGACAACGGACCCAACCCGCGCAAACAACCCAACCCCCACGCACCACGATGCTGACACACTTTTGCCGCCTCTTCCACTCTCATAATGTTCTTCATACATGCTCGTCGCTACCCTAAAATTTCCACCAAATATACCCTAAAATCGGCTACTGCAATGGTCGAAGTTATATGCCGTCTGTTATACTAACATAACATAAAAAAACAAAATAAAATGTCAATAATATCGTTTACGGTTGTCTCTAGTTAACCGAGACAGCGGTCGCGGTGCTATTGGTAATTCTAGGAAACAGCTAGAGCGCCAGCTTTAGTGTCGTAAAGCGTCGTGCCGTTGTTGTTGGCTTTAATTCAAAATGTGTGAAAAAATTCTAGGAAATTCTGAGAAAATAATATTCTAACGCTACTTTCCCCTACATTACCGACCTTGTGCACCCCCGAAGGAATCTTTTACAGTGTGTTATATCGGCCGTAGTGTAGGCAATTTTAGTGAGTACCTATAACTTTACGTTGTACTTACTGTAGCCATTTCTGTATGTAATTTGGATTGTGAAATTAATCTGGAATCAATTTATTTGCGCATACTAGCTTTTGCTTTCGGCTTCGCTCGCGTGACATTCGTATTAAAAAAAAAGAAGAATTTCGGAGCGTGAAACAATTCGGTTTGTATGAGAGCCACATCTTGGCGTAACAGGACCTGAATTTTGTTAAGCCTATCCTGTGTCACGTATAGTTAAATGTGCTTGTTCTAAGTTTCATCGAATTCCGATGATCGGCTCCAGAGTTATGGAGGAACATACATACAGAAAAGATTTCTAAAAATCGTCAATTTAGTTTTAGCAAACAAAGTACATAACTTACTCCATGACCATCCCTTATACGTATCAAAGTTTGACAAAGGCTCTTTACACCTGATTCACTTATTTAATAAGTCTTTGTAGTCAGAACTCTCAGCAAAATTGTTAATCTTGCTCTCAAGCTGTGTTTTAGATGGACTATGGGCGGTGTTATTATGTGGCTAGTCACTAAATACTTGTAAAAATATGTTTAAAAAAAATACCCTGCGAAGTTTCTTGTCGGTTCTTCTTCGTGGGTGTAATCGAACCGGATAGAACAAATTGTGACAAGTTCGAGCGCAGTCTAACTGCCATAAGAATGATCAATAAACAATACAATACAAAAACAAATAGATTTATTAGACAAATATTACATAGAAATTTTAATTTATCATAAACTTAACTTACTAGTAAATCTGGAAAAGGAATGCTTCGGTGGTTCGACCATGTTGGATCGGAAGAATGGGTGATAGGAGACTAACAAAAGAAATTTCTGAATGTGAGTGGAAGTGTCAAGAAGGGTCCGCCCTAGACGCACGTACCTGAACCTGAATCGGGCATGTGCTCAAAAACCGGCCAAGTGCGAGTCGAACTCGCGCACCGAGGATTTCCTATCGCCATGTCATATTCTGCGCCACTCACGCCATCTATGGCGTGTTTATGAAAATGCGTAATATTAGTTATAATTCATAATTAGTTAAAATGCTTCAAACTCTTTTCGGTAGATGGCGCGCGCGCATACACTTTTTAGTTTCTTCTATGGGAACCTCCGTGAATTTTTTACTTTTTCTTATTTTTATTATTTGTTGTTATATCGGCCATAATAACACATATTCTATGAAAATTTCAACGCGCTACCTATTACGGTTCAAGAGATACAGCCCTCGGACAGACGGACGGACGGTCAGACAGACAGACGGCGTAGGCTTAGTAATAGGGTCCCGTACCGGATACGGAACCCTAATAAAAAACAATAAAATTTTCACCCGAACCCAACCTGTTACCAGCAAAACATTCATATTTTTCAGTCCAAAGCCAGGCGGTAAATTTTGAATGCAATTTTCGCCGTCACATCCGGGCGGCATTCTTTTTTCGTTTCACTTCCGCCGCGAGTTCTAAACTTGTCAGTTTACTTCTTCTAGAAAGTCTAGCCTTGGACGGGTTTCGCCTGGGGAAGTGAAAAAGGCTACAGCCTAGCTTAGGCCAATCTTACGAAGTGAGTTAGATGGTGTTATTGTAAATATTTTTTATTTAACACCGTACGTACGTATGGTGATATGTCAGTGCTTCCCTTCATTTCATGTCAGCCACGAACTATTTACATAGCCGTTTCGACCGACACGTTTCATTCAGTGCGGTGGTATCAACCCGGGCGGGATAAACCCTACCACCTAGTAAGGTAAGTTTTGTACTGTGTGGGGCCGGTACTTTAAAAGAATAGCCCCACTGCATCTCTCCCCGTGTATGTCGTAAAAGGCGACTAAGGGATATGACTCCCTTCTTATATTACTAGGTGGTAGGGTTCAACCCGCCCGGGTTGGTACCACCGCACTTAATGAAAGGTCGGTCGAAACGGCTATGTAAATAGTTTGTGTTTTCCGTCCAGTTCAGTGTAGCCGGCACGACTGAAGGGAATCACTGACGTGGCACCAAGTTCATCCGGTGTTATGGGCTGACATCACGGATGTTGTAGGTGATGAAGCCAACCGTGTCGACATGAATAAAAAAAAAAAAAAAAAAAGGTAAGAAGGGAAGGAACATACAGTTAAACGTGGAATCCGAACCACGGTCAGCCTCCAACGCAACGGTCGGGCGGTCACCCATCCAAGTACTGAGCGCGCCCAGACTGACCGCACCACTGAGCTACAATTTCGCGTTACAACGTGATGAACACGTTACGAGCAAGCGAACGAGTTCGGCAAGGATCCACTCGAGTACTTCCATTTTTCGGGAGCTGAAAAGCTCCTCTCTCGAAATGTCAAACGAAGCAGCCCGTATTGTGTTCGTCGTGACAATCGATGTGATACGACTTCAAAATGCAATACTCGATGCTTACACCCCAAGGGAATACATACATAGACGGACCTTTTGTAGAGAAAGTGAAAACAAAACCGGCCAAGTGCGAGTCGAACTCGCGCACCGAGGGTTCCGTATCGCCATGTCATGGTCAGCGCCACTCACGCCATCTATGTATTAGTTAAAATGCTTCATACTCTTTTCGGTAGATGGCTCGCATAGACGGCGTAGGCTTAGTAATAAGGTCCTGTACGACGGATACGGAACCCTAAAAAACGATTTAAGTCCAAACATTGTTAACTTTCTCCATAGAAAATCGTCTTTCGGCATTTATGTTTTCGAGCCCCTCAAACGTTATCCGATTATTACAATTTTTTTTTCTTGTCTAAGGACAGTCCAATCTACGTTCCTGCCGTTTCGACCGACGTTTCGCTCAGTGCGGTGGTATCAACCTGGGCGGGATGAACCCTACCACCTAGTAAGGTAAGAAGGGAAGGGACCTAAAGTTTTACGTGGAATCCGAACCACGGTCAGCCTCCAACGGTCGAGCGGTCACCCATCCTATACTGACCGCGCTCAGCGTTGCTTAACAACAATCCACCGACCGCACCACTGAGCTACCGAGGCTGACAAACTATATACTATAATTTTCATATAACTATATGAATTTTTCAATAATTTATTTTATGGAAACTGACACGGTTGGCTACATCACCTACAACATCCGAGATATCAGCCCATAACACCGGGTGAACTTGGCGCCACGTCAGTGCTTCCCTTCGGTCGTGCCGGCTACACTGAACTGAACGGAAAACACAAACTATTTACATAGCCGTTTCGACCGACCTTTCATTCAGTGCGGTGGTACCAACCCGAGCGGGTTAAATCCTACTACCTAGTAATATAAGAAGGAAGTCATATCCCTTGGTCGCCTTTTACGACATACACGGGGAGAGATGCAGTGGGGCTATTCTTTTAAAGTACCGGCCCCACACGGTACAAAATTTCGTTTTCTGGATATATTTATGTTTGCGGCTTACTGTCGCAACTCGACATTTCAAGATGGCGGCGACCGCGCTGCAACGCCGGGTAGGTTGCGGTATAGGATAAGATTTTCATAAATATAACCTTGGAAAGCAATTTCACAGTGCTCTAAATTGTTTGTGGTACGTGTAAACTTGCTGGGAGGAAATGTTTAATATTAGTGCCACAGAATAGCTAGATTTAAAGTACCACACACCATGAACGCATCCCAATGCATCTCTCACCGTGCACGTCATATTGTTTATTGTTTATTTATCATCTATATGGCAGTAAAATTGCACTCGAACTTGTCACAATTTATTCTATCCGGTTCGATTACACCCACGAAGAAGAACCGGCAAGAAACTTCGCAGGGTATTTTTGATTTCATAGATAATTATAACAGGCGACTAAGCGATAAGGGCAAGATGCAGTACTAAAGAGCGACAAGTTAGCTATCTCTCGCCCCGGCACGGTCCTTCCACAGACATGCAGTAGGTACGTAACTGTTTTCGTGCCATATTGCTTAATTATTTTTCTAATATCTTGCTAAACTTAGTGTTCGGTGTTGTGCTGTAAGTCACCATAGTTTTTTCAGCACAACACCGATTACCCTAATTGCTGGGATACAGCGATTCTATCTATCTATCCTTATCTCTAGTCGCCTTTTGCGACATGCACGGGGGGAGATGCAGTGGGAACTATTATTTTTAAGTACCGGCCCCAAATGTATACTTAGATACTTATCGTAATAGTATTGGTGTATAAATAGATGTGATCCGCTTTTATGGATCACCTAGGCAGATAAGTAGTGTTGTCATTGATCCATGTTTTAAACTAGAAAAGTGACTGAATAACTCAGAAATAATAATGCCTCTTGAATTTATTTTTTCTTTTGTGGCTATTCTCTCATTACTTAATTTTTTCTCACCTTACTAGGTTTTAGGTTAAACCATAGTTTCGAGACCGGGATACAAATAAATGTAAGTAACACATCTATCGAATCACTCAATATGTCAATACTTTATTCCAAACCATGTTCTTTTCCTTCTGATAAATCACAATTTCTTTCACGTTCGCAAATAGTGAATATTTAAATCCCACCAAACGCAAGCTGGTGGACTATTACATAAAATTGGAACGTGCGACTGGAAAAACGCCAAAACGCAACCAGTTGCTGTCAAACAAAATTTTAATCCATTTTCATTTCTTGGGAGGGTAGTCCACAATATCTGTTTGCGTCCTTGGACCTTATACAGCGCCGAACCATGGTCTTGTTGGTGACCTGAAACTTACAGATGCTCTGAAGTCTCTGAGCCATAGACGATTTGTAGGTTCGCTTAGTCTGTTTTACAGATCCTATCACGGGCGCTGCTCTGTGGAACTAGCATCTCTTACGGGAGTAAGAGATGCTAGTTCTGGTGGGAGATAGTGGCGGAGATAGGACTGGTGGCAGGGATGCGTCCTATCTCCGCATGACTCATCGCAGAGAGACTCAGCACCTTTTTGTTGTTGACATTGGGCTTTTGAGAACCCATCGGTTCTCTAAATCGTTTCTTTGTCGCATCGCTAGGGTGTGGAACTGTTTTCCAGCGAGTGTGTTTCCCGAATCATTTTACGTAGGTGTCTTCAAACGTCGAATTAATAGGCCTAACAACAGTCCGCAAATCTGTTGGCATGGTGCCTAACTGAGCGTGGTTTCGCGGGGAGAGGTGATTTTGGCTCTTTCTACTGCACCATTGGTCTCTCGGCACAGCCACCCATGTTGGTTTACATAAAAAATTATAAAATTTACAAATCAAAATAGTCGAAGTGATCCTTCGAATACGTTTGTATGGAAGCCGGCTATTTCTCCGAGGTGTACAGTTACTGTACATGCTCGAAATTTTAGATGGAATCTTTTCTCGATACCTCGTCTCTTCTTGTCAGCCTCGATAGTTCAGTGGTGCAGACAGTCAACTGTCGCTATTGAATGTTAAGCAACGCTGGTTGCATTCAGTACTTGGATGGGTGACCGCTGACCGTTGGAGGCTGACCGAGGTTCGGATTCCTCGTAAAACTGTAGGTCCCTTCCCTCCTAATCGTACTTGGTGGTCGGGTTTAACCCAGCCAGGTTGATACCACCGCACTGAATGAAACGTAGGTCGAAACGGTTATGTAAATAGTTTTGTAAATAGTTATTTAAATAGTGTTTTCCGACCAGTTTAGTGTAGCCGGCACGATCAAAGGGGGAAGCACTGACATGGCACCTAGTTCACCCGATGTTATGGGCTGACATTACGGACGTTGTAGGTGATGTAGCCAACCGTGTCAGTTTCCATAAAAAAAACCTTTTAGCGCCACGAGTCGCATATATAAATTCTTTTGAATTTATTTTGACAGCAACCAGTGGACAGTTGCGCTGTTTTCCGTTGCGCGCAACAGTTTTACATGATATCGCTGCCGAAGGAATAGCCGATACATCGCCCGTACATCAAATTTAGCTTCGCGGACAGGGCCGGATCTAGGGGGGGGGGGGGCGGGAAGGGGCACTTGCCCCGGGCGGCAAGATTGGGGGGGCGGCAAAATCACACCCATAAACATAAAGATAAATAGTAAATTACTTATAAAATATGTCTTTGATTTCGATTCGATAAGATGGTCGCGAAATAATTCGTGTAATGGTAAAGGAGCGGAGGCGTTGATCCGGACGGCGGAGGGGGCAGGGGGCGGCGCAGCGGCTAGTCTAGTAAGCGAGCGTCGCCTCCGCCGCGCCGCCGCCGCCGCCGTAGCGTAGTCGGTCGGTCGGCCGAACGAGCGGCATACGTTCGGCAGCGGCGCGGCGGTAGAGCGGCACCCGCTCCGCTCGCGCGCGTAGTTGGATCGCACGCCCAAAGAGTTTGTATTACGTCGCAGCGCAGCGACGTAATACAAACTCTTTGCGCACGCCTAATCAGTTATATTTATATTTTTAGAAAAAAATATATCTAGGTATTTGGTTTTCAAGATAATTGTTTTAATGTCTCTTTAAAGGAACCTAGAAATAAAAAAAATCGAACCCTAGAGTTGAAGGCGGTCGGTTATTTTTGCTTGCTTTAGCACCACCGCCTTCAACTCTAGGGTTCGATTTTTATTATTTCATGCATTTTTGAAGGCGGTTTTTATATTGTTTTAATAGTTTTTATTTCACAGTTTTTTTAGTAATTTTTTGCTAATGTACTCGGCGGAATCGCTCGGCCTTCGGCCTCGCAATTCCGCCTCGCTTTCCAAGCAGATCTTGACCAAATTGAAATGGGACCACACGGGAAGCACCAGCTTTCAAATAAAAAAAAAGAATCATCAAAATCGGTTCACCCAGTCGAAAGTTCTGACGGGACAAACATAAAAAAAAACAGTCGAATTGAGAACCTCCTCCTTTTTTTGAAGTCGGTTAAAAAAAAGATTGTTTGTACATTAATAATTGGAATTTAAATGTCAAACTACCAAATTCACTTTACAAAGGATGTAGGTATCAATCACATACATTTTTTTGAAGAAGTTAACCTGACTACTTTTTAGGTAGGTATTTAAAAATCGAAAAATTTCGATTTTTTTAATGATATGATTTTCCAAGGTATGTGATTGCCTTAATATCGGCGTGCGCACCTGTATTAATTGATGTGATATTGATTGATTGATATTGATACACCGATATTGATCGGCGGCGCGGCGGAGGTGGCTCCATTCCGCGCCCGCACGCATCGCCATAGATAGGCCAATCCAGTCAGTATTATTTTACTCGTATACATTCAATAAAAAATGAAATTATGGTTTAATTTTTATTTTATTGATTCCTCTATTTAATTTTTCCAGACATTTCTTTTTTAATACCAATATACAGGATGTTTCATGATAGGGTTTCGTAACTTCAGGGTTCGAAAGCGGTCCATATTTAAAGACGAAAAGCTCTAAAACTTTTTCCAAGATTCGGTCATTTTATAGTACTTTTTGGTGAAAGTCGTTTCATCGAGCTTTGGTGGACCCTTTGGTCACCCATTTTACTATACAAATTAACGAGCGCAAAAGGGCGGCATTTTAAGATTTTGCACCCCCTCCAAAAATATGTAGATCCGGGGCTGTCGCGGAAATAAACAGATGATCTTTGTGATTTATGGCAGCGAATATTTGGCAATATTTTCACATTTGCGATAAATTTTACACCTGCGACGTTTTGTTTTGACGCTCGACGTGTATTTATCGCTAAGTAAAGCGAAATGTGTCATATCTGTTTTGTTCATGGGACGTTTTGTTTCGTACGTGCGCGAAATACTTTTCTTTTTTACCCGACTACGGCGAAGCCAAAAGGATGGGTTACGATGTATATATGTATGTATATATATGTATATATGTGACATGTTTCACTCTACATCCTAAAGTACCTACTGGACTGCTTTTAATAAGTAAGGTATTCGTTTCACTCACGCAAGTGCCATAGGGTGACAAAGAGAACAGGCCAAGATGGCCACGCTTTGGCCCCTCCGACACAGCCACACATACCGGATTACATAAAAAAAAAAAAGATTCCGTGATACAGGGCGACAGACTGGCCACCTGTCACCTTGACACGGCTCTTCCACCAAGGCATGCAGTACCTACGTAACTTTCGTCGTGCTTAGTTGCTGCTTGATGGTTATCTTGACCTAACAATTTCCTAAACGTGGTCGTCAGTGTTTGCTGAGTTCTTGCTGGACAACACCGATTACACTGCTTATTCCTGTTATTGATATACAGCGTGATGGTATTTATGTATGCACGGACAGACGGACAACGAAGTTTCAACACTAATGGGTCCCCTATTCCGTTTTTGTACGGAACCCTGATGACCATTTTCTTCTTAGGTCATCATCGGAGTATCGAAGCGGGATTTTCAAAATATCAGGCATGACTTCGCACTAGACCTTCGTCTAAAGGCCGGTTGCATCAACACACACTCAACAACTAAGTCCACTTATATCCTCATCTTAAAGATACCTTATGTTAAAAGTCAGTCGCGCCAATTGTGAAATTCATTGGAATCCTAAGCTGAGTTAAAGTTAAGTCTGAGCATTCGGCCATTTAATTTTCTAAGCCTCACTTATGAAAAATTATATTGGCAACTGACATGCGGAGCGCAGAATAGAGTCAGCTGTCTGTCAAACAGTTTGCTTTATTGATTATTAATGATTTTATTTTACAAAAATGAAGTGTGCCTTCTCTGTCTTTTTAACGTTGAAAGTTAGAGATGGCACTACATCATTGCTAATAATTTTTATAGAATGCTGCAGGACCGTAGAAATTTATGATTTGATGAATGCCGTTCCCTTTCCCCCTCCGCACCACACGCACCAGGCAGCGTTTGCATCCCTACACGCTGGATTTACCGCGGTTGCGTACTAACTAACCGGTTCTGCAGATCTTTCCTCTCCAGAACCGGTAAATTCTGGAACGCTCTCCCTGCCCATATATTTCCCCCCAAGTACTGTTTCGGGTCTTTCAAGAGGGGCGTCGCACCTGTCAGGCGGGCATGGCATTCCCAATGTCCATGGGCGTCGTTAGACACTTTATAGGTGGCTAGGCGCCACATGCCGCGCTTTTAATTTAAAAAATGAAAAAAGGACGCACTGAGTCGTGGTTACGAATAAGCTGTCGTTATGTTATTGAATCCTTAGAGATATTTAAGACTATGTTGGTGCAATCAACCCTAAGCCTCCAAAATGTGGAAATATCGAAATCAATTTCGCGCGGGCCCGTTACGCGGCCAATAAAAACTGATCGCAAGTCATTACCTTGCGAAGGTGGGCTGCAGGAATATTCCTAAGGATTTAGGTAAGCCTCAGTCATTATTTTTAATAATGTCGAAGCCGAGAAGAAATTGGACTTTCATAACCTTTTCAGATGTAGGTAGGTATGCGACTTGGTACCTATGTTGTTACAATTTTTTATTTTTTTATGAAAACTGATACGGTTGGCTTAATCACATCAGGTGAACTAGGTGCCATGTGAGTGCTTCCCTTCATTTCATGTCGGCTACACTGAACTGGACGGAAAACACGAATTTATCTATATAGCCGTTTCGACCGACGTTTCATTCAGTGCGGTGGTAACAACCTGGGCGGGATAAACCCTACAGCCTAGTATAAGGTGAGAAGGGACCTACAGTTTTACGTGGAATCCGAACCACTGTCAGCCTCCAAAACGTTCGAGCAATTCCTTCAGTTGTAGAAGACTTATTCATTCGAGTACCTACATGTTCTACGGGATATCTATAACGGGACCCCAAGGGTTGTTCGAGGCTGGAGTGGATTACGATTTGGCAACGGAAACAGATGACACTTGCGAGTGAAGTCCGGTTCACGTTTTTTAAGGGTTAGTTTTTTCTTCATTTTATTTAATTTAAAAATCAATACTAATAATAAATCTGTAAGGGATGGTCATGGAGTAGGTAAGTTACGATACGGGACACAGGATAGGCTAAATAAAATTCAGTTCCGGTTACGCTAAGATGTGGCTCTCATACAAACCGAATTGTTCCGCGCGCCGAAATAAATGTACGGTAGCGCGGGCTTACTTACTTTCTTCTTTATAAATACGAATTTCACGCGAGCGAAGCCGCGGGCAAAAGCTAGTAATAAAATATAATTTAAACTTTCTGCCATGGTCTACAATACTTACCTACCCTTAAAAGTTTTCCCTTTTTGAATTGTCAGACTTAATGCGGCGTACGAAGAAAGCCATGGCGCGCACGATTCAACATTTAAATCGAATTCTAAACAATTATTCAAAGATACATATGATTATATAGAAACCTCGAGTTTGCGACAGCAATCTCAAATATATTTTGTAGTAAGATATTAATTTTCGACCTCAAAAAGTACTTAATTATTTTATTTTTTTATTTTTTGCCATAAAACGAAATTTCCAAATTCACACATACAAATATTCACAAAATTTTCAAAATCTTGTACACACTTAATTTTAGGTACTATGCAATTTTAAAGTCAGATATCATTTAATGTCACCGAGTTTAATGTATTAGTCACGATAACGGCAACTATATGCCCTCAGTAGCGATCCCTCATCGTTGCCCACTGATTACGAAAATCACACAAACTCCTATTGCACAGGCGCCTATTTGCGAAGGCTGCCATGATTTAAGAGGCCCTTAGGAGCGATTCCGCATGTGAATATCGCGCGAGGCCGCATTTCTAAATTATGCCTACGCGATGCTCGGATATGCGAAATTATTCGCGTAATAATGCTCGTTGGAAATATCTTATTAGTGCTGATTTTAAGTTGGAAGTATTAATGTTTAAATGAAAATTAAGGAACGGGAAAGAAAACTCGCACGAAGCGGGTTAGAAAATTCTGGGCAAGTACTGTATTGGGCTGGGCACGTCAGCCGAAGAGACGACTCGATTAGAGTAAGCGCGGGCCGTGTGGGTTCGGTACTTTAAAAGAATAGCCCCACTGCATCACTCCCCGTGTATGTCGTAAAAGGCGACTAAGGGATATGACTTCCCTCTTATATTACTAGGTGGTAAGGTTTAACCCGCCCGGGTTGGTACTACCGCACTGAATGAAAGGTCGGTCGAAACGGCTATGTAAATAGTTTGTGTTTTCCGTCCAGTTCAGCGTAGCCGGCACGACCGAAGGGAAGCACCGACGTGGCACCAAGTTCACCCGGTGTTATGGGCCGACATCACGGATGTTGTAGGTGATGTAGCCAACCGTGCAGTTTCCATAAAAAAAAATGTTCATTAGGTTGCATGTGGAAGCTTTACTTTTGTCGTAATATAAGTAGAAGTGTGTAATAAACCGGCTTTTAATAAGATATTTGTATATGTTTAAGGAGTTTGTATATGTTGAGAATTATTTTTGACAAAGAAAATTATTGTAAAAAATATATATAATTTGCCTTGTCCCAGGCGATAATTCCAAAACGAAATGCCTAATAAATAAAAAAAAATGTATATTGAAGTTTTTTAGTGCTTACAACTTCAGTATGTTGCTGATGTGCAGATGCACTAAACTGTTAATTTGTTTGTTGCAGAAGATAGACGCCTACAACCACAGCAGTCCGTCCCTACAGACATCGGCCGCCATAGCGCTCTGCTCCATCGTGTTGGTGCTAGGAATACTTATCGGTGCTCTACTTGTCTGGAAGTAAGTACTTTTAAACTAATCTTTACCCGACTATGGCGAAGCCAAAAGGAGCATAATGTATTTATGTCTATTCATGTATGAATGCGTGTATGTATATGTATGTATGTTTGGATGACTGTAACTCCTAAACGTCACGTCGGATTTCGATAATACTGATGTTATTTGGTTTGTCTCAATCACACGGGTAATACTAGGTACCATATTATTTCGCCATATTGTCAAACCGTAAAAATAAAAGTAATGAAATGGAGATTTAAAAAATATTATGGCAGAGAACCAAAATAATAAAAAAAAATGGTATAAAACCCGACAAGGAAAAAAACGTAACCTTAAAACTCACGACACCAGGGCGAATTCGCACTGGAAATCGGGGACTATACTAAAGCGATTAAAAAGACATTTCAATATAAAAAATCTGAGGTAGGAATCACTTCGCACTCCTGCCGCTGTTCTTAAAGTAGAATCACTATCAGTTGTCCCAGCACACGATCCGAGACATGGCCGTTTTAATGTTGACAACTGTCATCCGAAATGAAGATCTCGTCGAGATTTGTCAGCCTCGGTAGCTCAGTGGTGCGGTCGGTCGACTGTTGTTAAGCAACCCTGAGCGCTGTCAGTACTTGGATGGGTGACCGCTCGACCATTGGAGGCTGACCGTGGTTCGGATTCAACGTTAAACTGTAGGTCCCTTCCCTTCTTACCTTACTAGGTGGTAGGGAGCGAAACGTCGGTCGAAACAGCTATGTAAACAGTTCGTGTTTTCCGTCCAGAGCCGACATGAAATGAAGGGAAGCACTGATATGGGACCTAGTTCACGAGGTGTTATGGGCTGACATCACGTATGTTGTAGGTGATGTAGGCAGACAACCTTGTCAGTTTTCATAAAAAAAGAGGCTATTCTTTTTAAGTACCGGCATAGTAGAAGAACTACATAATATTATCTCGAAGCGAAGAGTACGATTCGCACCTTTTAAAAATCTAAATCAAACGGTATAACATAAGTCAGCCGATACACTTTCCTGATTAAACCCGTCCCTTCCTTCGATGTGTCGTCGTTCCAGTAGAAATATTCAATTATGTGAAACAGGCTGTAGCGCGGGGGCTGGGGCAGGCTCGGTGGGCAACTCTAGCGGAAATGAGACGGGTTTCAGGTCTCACACACAGTACGGGGCTAGAACAGCATTTTTTTTTATTGAAAGCTACCTATATCCTGGTGATCTTCAAAAGTCGTGTCAATATATTTTCTTTAGTGGAAACTGACACGGTTGGCTACATCACCTACAGCATCCGTGATGTCAGCCCATAACACCTTGGTGAACTAGGTGTCATTTCAGTGCTTCCCTTTATTTCATGTCGGCTACACTGAACTGGACGGAAAACACGAACTATTTACATAGCCGTTTCGACCGACGTTTTATACAGTGCGGTAGTATCAACCCGGGCGGGATAAACCCTACCATCTAGTAGGTAAGAAGGGAAGGGACCTACAGTTTTATGTGGAATCCGAACGGCCAGCCTCCCAAGGTCGAGCGATCACCCCTCTAAGCACCGAACATGCATCCAAGTACTGACCGCGCTCAGGGTTGCTTAATTAACAACAGTCGACCGACCGCATCACTGAGCTACCGAGGCTGACCTCGGGATCACCAGGTTGACACGAACCCAGGGATCTTCAAAGGTCGTGTCAATAAATTAGACAACGACCTTTTTTTTATGTAAATCATCATGGGTGGCTGTGTCGAGAGACCAATGGTACAGTCGACAGAGCCAAAAACCCCTCTCCTAGCGAATCCATGCTCAGTGAGGCGCCATGCCAGCAGATTTGCGGACTGTTGCTAGGCTGTCTAGCCCGTTGATACGACGTTTCAAGACACCCAGGTTAAAGGATTCGGGAAACACACTCGCCGGGAGACAGTTCCACACCCTAGCGGTGCGACAAAGAAACGATTTTGAGAACCGATGGTTTTTGTCCTCTGGCATGGCGCCTCTCTGAGTGTTGTTTCGCGAGCCGGCTCCCTAGGTATACATATATGCTTTCCACCTTTCTACCTCCGCACAACGCGCACTGGGCAGGGATTGCATCCCTCCCTACCCGCTAGACTTACCGCGGATGCGTACTAAATCGGTTTTGCAGATCTTTCCTCTACAGAACCGGTAAACTCTGGAACGCTCTCCCTGCCCGCATATTCGCCCCAAGTCACAGAATATTTAATAGGTACTCCCAAGTACAGTATCGAGTCCTTCAAGAGGGCGTGAATAGGCACCTGTCAGGTCGGCATGAAATTCGCAACCCCTGCATACGACCGAATGTCCATAGGCGTAGTCAGACACCTTATGGGTAGCGCGGCGCCACATGTGGTGCTTTATATTAGAAAATACTTTATTGCTCCAAAACATTTTTACAGGAACAAGCACAACATAAAATTTACATGAGGTGCAAATGCAGACTTATCCCTTACAGAGCTTTCTACCAGTCAACTTTTCGAAGTTCAGAATTATGTATATTTTTTATTTTAATGGTTAAGAAAATACTATCAATAAAAATTAAATTTCAAATATATTGTTTGTTCCAATAGTTACCTATCTACAGTTATGAATGACTAATAAATAAAACTAATTAAAATAAACTCCTAAACATCAGTTTAAAATCAGTTTAAAATTATAGATTTCCTCTATATAGAAAAGAAAACTCTTGTACGTAAGTAAGTTTGGCCTTCGTAAATTCTGGAACAAAGGTTACATTCAACTAAAAGCAAAACATTGTCCAATATAAATTCAATTGAAAACTTTTAATCATAAATATAAATTTTATTTTGCGGCTGTAAGTATTACAATCAAAACCATTCGGAGCATAATTTGTTCGTCGTAACGAGTTTGAAACCTTATTAATATGCCCTTCTGTTCGCCTCTATACCGATGTATTTAATAATTTAATCAGTCGATCATAATTCGAATTAGATTTCCAACAACAACGCGACGACAGTCTGTGAAACGGGTCTCTTTCTTCATAGTCATAATCCGACACCGTTGACAAGTGACAAGCGACGTGAGCCGAACTTGTAATTATACTTGTCAAAATACAAATGACAGATGTCAGATTATTCGTGATTGTTGCCTCTCGTCTGCCTTCGATCATACTTACTTATTTAATACGACTGTCTGTCGGTTTGTCACGGGCGACGACGAATCGAGATATTTTTTTTTTTGTGCAGTGGACTGAATGTTTTCATATCTCACTTCTGATCTCTGATGTGTCATTTATAGAGTTTGCTTGTGATTTTATTTGGATAAAACCTTTAAATACATACAACACGCTGGAACTCGACAATCGGGGTAAGCAGAATAATCGGTGTTGTGCTGCAAGTTCTCTTGTATATTATAGCACAACACCGACGACCACGTATAACAATGTATTAGAATATGTATTAGTATATGTTTATGGTGTAAATATTAATGTTCTTGTGAGCGGTAGTATGGGTTAATTATTGTAAATTACTTTAATATAATACTTATAAGGTAATTCAGAACTGGCGGAATTTTCGACATGTCCAAGCGTAGGTTACCTACCTATGGATGAAATTATACAATAAACAATAAACAATAAGTTAACCTATCAAGCAGCAAGTAAGGCACGAAAACCCAACTGCTGCATGACTCGGTGGAAGGACCGTGCCAAGGTGTGGTGTGGCTATCCTGTCGCCCTTTAGCACGACACCTTGTCCTTATTCCTTAGTCACCTTTTATGACACGGAAATACAGAATAAAAGACTACAGTTTTTTTAAATTGCTCTTTCCTCGTTTCCTTCATTTCAGCCACAGAATTTCAGCAGTCGGGTTTTTTTATCTTGTTTTTATTTTTATCCGACTGTTTCCTGAACCACGCTATCCATAACATAATAAATGTGGATATATTTATGACATGGATATATTTCTTTTTCAATTCATAAAACCGCCTAGTATAGTAATTAGTAAACACCAAGTCAAATATAGTAATTAATAGAGAATTGGATATGATGATACCATTAAAATGCATTTTTTTTTGTCACAGCTATCTTCTTGGTCATACATTTGTTCCCCAAAATATATGTTACTTCTACTACCTACCTACCAACTAAAAACTTACACTGTCTAAAATTATGCTTTTTAACTTACCTACCCTCAAGTTTGGAGCAACGGTTCAAAACTTGCACACGCTCTCCGGAAATTAAGTTAGGGCTAACTTTGGCATAGCAAGGGTTGAAGGCACTCGCCTAAGTGGGTTGTATTAATTTTGAACTTTAATTGGCCCATTCCGGAGTGAATTGGAAAAGGTCCGGCCGGTGTTTCAGGCTTGACGGGAGTCCAACAATGACGGGAACTGGGAAGACACGAACACGTCATAAACTATCTTATTTTTTTAAGTAATCCGGTATGGGTGGCTGAGTCGGAAGGGCCAAAGCACATGCTCCGACCAGCCAATATCACTTCCGAGAAGGTAGGTGGCATACCGAAGACTTCCCTGGATTGCTGGCTATACTGGACTAGAGGAGAACACAACCGAGGCTGCTATGCGGCCATCTTACATCCAGTACGATGGTAACAACCCAGTCGGCTACAATTTGAGCCTACCACCTAGTAAGGGGCAAGGGAAGGGACCTACAGTTTTACAACCGTTCCGAACGGCAGGTGAAGCAGCAGGTGTAGGTCTTGAGACGATTTACTTAATGAAATTCTTAACACTGACTGATTGACTACGGTAAACTCTGGAACTGGATTCCCCCCCAAGTACAGTCTCAGTTCTTTCACAAGGGGCGTGAATGGGCACCTGTCATGCCGGCATGGCATTCGTAACCCCCGCATACGACCGAATGTCCATGGGCGTCGTTAGACACCTAATGGGTGGCTCGGCGCCATATGTCGCGCATTAAATTTAAAAAAAGAATTCCGTAATACATTCTTCTGCATAATAAAAGATTATTTTCATTTTGTAACTTCGGTTTGTCAGCCTCGGTAGCTCACTGTTGCGGTCAGTCGACTGTTGTTAAGCAAGCCTGAGCGCGGTTGGTACTTGGATGGGTGCGACCGTTGGAGGCGACCGTAATTCGGATTCCACGTAAAACTGTAGGTCCCTTCCCTTGTTACCTTACTAGGTGGTAGGGTTTATCCCACCCGGGTTGCTACCACCGCACTAAATGTAACGTCGGTCGAAACTGCTATGTAAATAGTTCGTGCTTTCCGCCCACTTCAGTGTAGCCGGCATGAAATGAAGGGAAGCACTGACATGGCACCTAATTCACCCGGTGTTATGGGCTGACATCACGGATGTTGTAGGTGATGTAGCCAATCGTGTCAGTTTTCATAAAGAATAAAATAAAATAAATTGTAATCGTTAAAATTTTACATTCCCAAGGCGACTCTATCACATACCCTATGCCAACGTCGTCTTCGTCGGCGCGGTCTCCCTGACCGTCACCGTACGTTTGGTATCACATTCGAGGGTTAGTTAGTATAAATTGAGTAGCGGTCACCGGCGCCGTAACGTCCACTAGACGGACGGAGGGTTGGGGTCATTCGGGATGCGTCGTCCCATCCTTGCGAGTTTGAATAGTCTTCGGACCGACGACAGCCTGGTTTGTTTGAGAGATTCAATTTGGCTGCGTTGTTCAGAGACTTGGTTCCATCGCGGTTCTATACTGATGTTCGGAGTTTGGTACGGAACGCTGAAAGGGATGATTGTGTACGTGAAGTGAAAAACTTTTGATTTATGACTTTTTGGTTATGGGTTAATTATTGTAAGTTACCATAATATAACACTTACATATAAGGTAGGTACTAACATAACATTGTGACTTGTCAGTTCTTTTTCGCGTAGAATTTAAAACTGGCGGAATTTTCGACATGTCCAAGCTTAGGTTACCTAACTATGGATGAAATTATACAATAAACAATTCGATCATTTCAAGCCCCCAAATCTATGGAGAATAGAAATACATAGATTTTCGAAATTAAAATTTCTGAAACAAGAGGTTTTCAATATTGCATACCTTGCTGCGGACATACTGAAAGAAAATATAAAAAAAATAAATATTAAACACAAAAATTTTACAGAGGTTCTCCTCTAGCTATTCCATGGAAAATTTTTATTTAATCATCAGCACGCAGAAAGCGACAAATTACGCAAAATTTTCAACATTTTCTAAACACCTCTAAGTAATATAAATCATACGCCAAATTCACGCGAGCCAAAACCCTCTTTATTCGTTAAAAAATACCGGCGGCAAAAAAAAAGCCGGTAGAAAATTAAAAATGTCTCCGCGGCAGGCTCGAACAAAGCATGAATACATTACATGAGTGATACTCGATCCTTTATGAACGCGGGATGTCACACTTCCGGCTTTCATCGATATTTTTTTTTCTGATTTAGGAAATAATGCCTCATTTTCAAAAGCATTATGTACCCTCGCCTGCAATGATTGCAAATGAAATTATACGAGTATGTTAAAAATAGGCAGATGTGCTATCCGAGCTCAGCAAGTGACACTTTAAAACCAGGACACTTGTCCTACCTGAAGTCAGTCTCGCACCAACGAGACGCGTGTTCAAACATGTTCGGACGTGTTGTTGAAACGTGGAAAGTGTAATAGGCTGGGGAGGCAACAACATTTCATTGATCACCGAATTTCAGGGGTCTTCAACTGTAATTTATGTGGGCCGCAAAAATTGTGTTCGAATGATGGAGAAAACGGGATGTGTGTTTCTACACTGTTCCGTTGAAGGATAGAGAAAGGAGGCGTTCGCTACTGTAAGTAAAATATTTTATCCAATTCGGCCGACTCCGCCACAGTGCCCAATACGTTGGCAGCGTTGCCCCTTTGAATCGCCAGCCCTATCCGCTGAAAGAAGAAAGACTTGGCGCGTCGGTCACCAGACTTATCGATGAGGAGCTTTCCTAGATTGATTTAAAATTACGTAAAAACTTGTGTTGTTTGTCAAAAGAAGAAACGACAGATCGGTAAACCCCTAGGTAATTTACAGTGTATTCCTGTAACGGGTATTTTCCATAACGATGGTATCGACTTGATTGGACCCTTTCCAAAAAGTTAGAACGGTAATAAGTATATTATTACGGCAATAGATTATGTGTCTAAAAGTGGACTGAGGCAGGGGCCATAGGTACCTTCAAACGAATTAAAAATATGTTTCTAATAGGTTGTTGATAAGAGCCAAACTTATCACAATTGCTAAAGAAATAAAAGTTAGTAATTGTACAAAAAGTTTATAAGAAGGAAATATTATGTCAATTTGATATGTCCGAGGTGATAATTCCAAAATCATTAAAAAATCATGAAAGTAAGTCCATTTAGTGCTAACGGTAATATCTTATTCAACCTGTTATATTATATTTTTATCACTCAGTCCTACACAAAATTAGAACTTTTTTTTTTGTGTTACTGCTAACTCCAAAATCGAAAACCCAACTTATCGACTCCCCATCATAAACAGATCGACTCAACGAACTAACCTGCGTTTGACAACTCTATCGGCTCTGAGGGTAGCTTGCTGGTGGCGACACGGTGGTCATATCCACGCCTAACTCAGGTGTTTTGTCCACTCGATTTATTACTCTATGTGACTGATTTATGCGACTTTTGCTCTAAGTTCGTACATAGTGCGCGGTGAGAGAAGCACTTCTAAATATACAAAGGATTGTAGTTTTTATGCAGGAAGATTTAAGGTGCTAGTTTGAAAGAGAATGTCCAAGTTTGTGTCATTTAATTTTGACGTTTAATAATTTACATTAAAGTTCATTTTACATTGACAGATGCTTTTAAATCGTGGTAGATGAAAGCTATTGCTAGCAAAATGCGAAAGATGTTCTATTCACTTCATGTCTTAATTCTTTAAGGCTGCGTAAATGACTCGACAGATCGATAGGGAATCCGTGAGAGAGAAAGAGTGAAAACGAAAGGAATAGAAGTACTAGCTAATTTCATCGTAAGTCTAAATTTGTTTTCTGTGTTTTTACCCGACTACGGCGAAACCAATAGGAGAGTAATAAATGAAACAATTTGTCCAATTTTTAATGCTTTTGCTACTGAAGACTTACTTGCTGTTTTGTCTTAACAAAAGGAGTCGGGAGACCGCTAAGTAAATTCCCGCGCTGATCTGAGTTTTTATATTTTATTTACTTAGCGGTCCCCCGATTCCTTTAAGTAAGTAAAAGGAAATTAATTTTGAGTTTTTAAGGGTAGGAGATTTTTAAAATTTGTAATTTAAGTTTTATTTCAAGCTTTTTAAAAAAACCACATCCAAATCGGTCCACTTTTTAAGATAATAATTTTTTTTATTACTTGATTACTTGATTACAAACAGCTAAGAACCATTTCGATTAAACAAGCTTCCTAATAAAAAAGACCGCACACACACACACACACCACACACACACGTCAAACTTATAATAACACCCCTCCGTTATTTTCGTCGGGGATTAAAAAATGTGATGAGAAATGGTTTGGCTAATTATAAACACAATATATAAAAGAGCTACGTAACTAAGCACAATATAAAAAATTTCAAGATGTTTTACTAAAACTATCTACTAATCTACTGTCTTAATTATATGGAACTTGTTTTATCTAAATAACATGTAATTACATTTTGGCGCTTTTTTTAACTAGGTAGTAATACCTAGTTAACAAAATACCTAGTTAACAAAAGCGTAATACCTAGTTAACTAAATAACTAATTAACAAAATAATAGTTAACAAAATAGTAATACCTAGTTAACAAAAGCGTAATACCTAGTTAACTAAATAACTAGTTAACAAAATAATAGTTAACAAAATAGTAATACCTAGTTAACAAAAGCGTAATACCTAGTTAACAAAGGCGCCAAAATGTAATTACATATGTTATTTATATAAAACAATTCTTCCTGCAGAACAGAGATTCTCTAGAGAAGGAGACATGGCTATATCTAAAATAGCTTTTGCCCGCGGCTTCGCTCGCGTGAAATTCGTATTTAAAAAGAAGAAAGTAAGTAGGCCCGCTACCGTATCTTTATTTCGGCGCGCGGAACAATGCGGTTTGTATGAGAGTCACATCTTAGCGTGACCGGAACTGAATTTTATTTAGCCTATCATGTGCCACGTATAGTTTAATGTTGTACTAAGTTTCATCGAACTCGAATGATCGGTTTAAGAGTTATGGACGAACATACATACATGCAAAAAAGATTTCTAAAAATCGACAATTTATTTTTAGTATCATACATAGAGTCTACAAACGCGGTATCTCATAAAACAAAGTAACTTACTCTATCACCACCATCCCTTACAGATTTATTATTAGTATATAATTGATAGGCGTAGATATTTTCCTAAATAAATTATTTATCTTTTTCTTTCTTTTCCCAAAAGATAATAAATGCGTTGTGGATATACCTGAAATGTCATATACGTCATATGAATTGAATCTTGTTCAGATTGAGACTTTTTGAGAAATCAAACTTAACATAGCGTCATCTATCGCCTTAACTAAAATCTCAATTCGATTTGTCGCCTTCTGACAAATGAACGCCAGTGCGGGTAAGTAAAAACTGTTTGGCATAAAGGAAATATTGGATCGCTGATCAGATTTTGGTATCTTGGCGCCTCGAAATGTAGTTGGATTAAGTTTCCCTGATGAGATGACAGCGTCGTGAATATGTTTGGTGATGTGAAAGCAAATAATAGGGAAAATCATGAAAGGGAAATGTGGCAAAACATATTTTGTAAGGATGACGCGCGAAGGTCGAATGAAAATGTTTTTTTCCAATATGTTGAGTATTGAGGATGGCGATGGTCAATCTAGACCTACTTTTAGCACTTGCAGATCGCCTAAAATATTTAAAAAGATCGTTAATGATAAATAATTAGAAATATCTTAAAAGTAATTATTATAAAACTTAATAAGGAATTCGATCACTAAGTGAGCATGGATACCTTCTCATATCACTAGGTGGTAGGGTTTAACCCGCCCGGGTTGATACCACCGCACTGAATGAAAGGTCAGTCGAAACGGCTATGTAAATAGTTTGTGTTTTCCGTCCAGTTCAGTGTAGCCGGCACGACCGAAGGGAAGCACTGAAGTGGCACCAAGTTCACCCGGTGTTATGGGCTGACATCACGGATGTTGTAGGTGATGTAGCCAACCGTGTCAGTTTCCATAAAAAAAAAAAACCACAAGCTATTTTTTTATGGAAACTGACACGGTTGGCTACATCACCTATCACATTAATGATGACAGCCCATAACACCTTGGTGAACTAGGTGTCATGTCAGTGCTTCCCTTCGGTCGTGCCGATTACACTGAACTGGATGGTAAACATGAACTATTTATTACATAGCCGTTTCAACCGATTTTTTATTTAGTAAGGTAAGAAGGGAAGGAACCTACAGTTTTACGTGGAATCCGAACCAAGTTCAGCTTCCAACAACGGTCGAGCGGGGTGACCCATAGAAGCACTGACCGCGCCCTCGTGTGCTAATATGATCACGATCGGCAGTCGACCGACCGCACCACTGAGCTACCGAGGCTACCGGACATAGATAACATGCTCCCGTGACCTCTATTTTATATATTTTTTTAATTTAATATCTCTTTATTTCAGCCAACTAGGGCCATATTAAAAATACATATTAAATGTAAGAACTAAACTTATTATCGTAAAAAATCTATTAGTCTAACAACTAAAAATTAGTTTATCTCCACTTGTGTCTGTACGCGTACCAATAGAGACCCGTATGCGTACCTCTATAAACTGTGTGATTGTCACACACTCGCGCTCAGTCGGCGTCAGTCGCCCGCCGACATAACAAGTGCCGCGTGTGCAGATGTGTGCGTGCAGTCAGCGAGGGGATAACCAGCCGAAAAATTACAGAGAAATAAAAAGATATCTACGTATGCAGTTCAAAATCGATCCACTAGTTATTAGTAAAATAAAAAAAAACTCCCGACCCTTAAAAAGTCAAAAATAATTTCCGATTACTTATAATCCAATTTTTATAACTGTGCACTTCGAGCTGTCAAAGTCGTTAGGTTGGCAGGATTGAATTCACCCCCCACTTACTTCCTCACCTCTCCGCCGACGCCTATCAGTACACACACACACAGCAAGGGCGTGGAAGTACAAGTTTTAACGCGGGCGCATCCACTGGTAAAAGCATAATAATATTCGTCCTCATTACACCTTCCATAATAGTAAACCCAAATCACAACCATTATTTACATAACGTATAGAGGCGTCCTCACTATTATTACCCATATTATCCGGCGAACCCGAAATCAGAGCAAAAAACCGGATCATCACGAGGGATCGGAAACAATAACCCGGGTATAACCTCGCTTATCCGGCCGGGTAGGGTCGGAGACGGGTACACGGATACACGGGTACCCGGGTACGTAGATAGAGAGACAGGTGCGAACAATCGAGTCCAACCACTTCAGTTGGGAAGGGTTGGCAAGGCGGTTTCAGTTCGGGGTGAGTAATCAATTAATATTTAAGGTGATATGAGACTGTGTCTGACGCGAATTTCAATAAGTGTACCGCCAATATTACTTACCTGACAGATTCAGTTTTAATATACGAGTATGTAAAACTTCATCTATCAGTGCAGATCGATAGCTTTTTGAAGACACGATTTGATTACCTTCGCTCGATAGAAAAAAATCATGAACATGCCTGAATTTAGTTATAAACGTGACCAAATCAAGATTTTGGAAAAAATATATTTTATTTGTTGAATATATGTATATTTCAATTCGTAGCTTTTTACTTTTTTGTTTCGATCCGTAGTTTTGGAATAAAAAAATTAAAACCACACTTTCGCTTGCGCTAAAATTGATTGATTTAGTTGCATCCTACTCCAACCAGCGAGAGCGGCGCCTTTTTACCATCTTGTGGCCCTCGTCGATATGCGTCATTTGACATTACAAATATTTACGGAGCCTTAAAACTCACGACACCAGAGCGAATTCGCACTCTCGCTGGAAATCGGGGACTATACTGAAGCGATCGAAAAGACATTTTCAATGTTAAAAAATACGCCCTTGCCCCACACTCCTTGAGAGAGAGAGAAGGCTGCTTATAGCGTCCAGGCTTGAAGTCCCAATGTACATAGGTACCTATCCAAACAGAGATTTGTTGGTGAAACACTAAATGCACAGATTTCCGTCCCTCTCGGCGGCCTCGCTCGGCCGAGATCCCCCGTCCGACCAAATTGAAACGGACTCCGTTTAATTAACATCAAGATTATTGTTTTAACCCATTCCCTCTATTCCTATATATCCCTCCTATAAAGTCTATTAGATGGAATCCTCCTCGATATTGGCCCGAATTCGAGGTAAAATTTCAACTATATCAGTAGAGATGCCAACTTTTGTTAGAATAAATAAATGCATTTCTGATTTCAGGGATGGTAAATTTGTGTGTGAAAAATAAATTTTCTATGGAAATTTTTATAGTGGGGGTGGCTTAGAAGAGGGGAGCAGAGGGGGAGGGAGGGCGAGGGAGTCGCCTGGGGAAATGTTTTAGCGGTTGAAAAAAAAAATTACCAGAATTACTTAATTTATAAAATTAATTAATAAAAATAATTAATGTATGACGGAGCTTTGTTGTATTTTTAATGTTTAATTTAATTTTCTATTAATATATTAGATTATTTTGAATGTTATAAAATGCATATATAAATTAAAGAAATTATTTTAGTAATTCATGCAATTTTTTTTCTTATATTAAACCAAAGAACGAACAAAGCAGTAACAACACATTAACAGTTTACATTCAAGCTCAAAGTATGCATGTAAAAAGGGATTGAGAATAGCGGAGTTTTATAGCTATGCATAGGGCCTAGTCCGAGTTTACGTGACAGCTACGTAAACGTCAAATACCGATCGAATTAAGTTTTTATGTATGGAGCTCTCAAGTGGCGCGGCGGTGAGCGTATTGTGCTCCCATATATAAAAACTCAATTCGATCGGTATTTGACGTTTACGTAGCTGTCACGTTAACTCGGACTAGGCCCTCAGTCGGCATGCAAATATTTTTTTTTGCAACAATAATTGATTTATTTACTTGAGACGGCAATACTGTGTGAGCGAGAGGCAAATAGGAACGCCGTCATTTTAAATCCCTTTCCTTGACAGGTAGTATGTAGGTACCTTCCGTCAACTACCCATTACCTGTCCGGCTGTCAAACGGAATAAACGTTTGACAGGTACTCGCTCGCCGGCCGTTCGGCGCCGGAAACATTTCCTGAATAAACTGAGGACTACTGCTCACCTGAAACTGAAATTAATATTTTATTAAGTCAGCCCGCGCTCGAAATAGCGGAGTTGATCCAGTCTGTTGGTTGGAATATACATAGTTTTTGGAAAATATGCGGGCTGTTAGGGAACCGTATTTCGTATATCCAGAAAGAGAAAACACATACGTGGGCTGTTCCGAAAATTGTTAGCCACAGAATAAACAAATTTTTTTTTTCCTGAAACTATTTTGATTTGACGGCTAATTTAAATACAAATCTCCTTGATGAAAATTATTAGCCACCTACGTGTAGTTCTTTTTTTAAATATTTTTAATGGTTATCCGTCACTCATATTTTATTTGCAACAATGGACGTCTCGCGAGAAGCTTTTCGTGTTATGATTTTCTATGCTTATAAACTAGGGTTAACCTTCAAGGAATCTCACGAAAATTTGCAAGCTGCTTTTGGGGAGTCTGCTCTTGCGTTAGCAATAGTTACTTATTGGTTTCGTGAATTTAAACGTGGTCGAGAGAACCTAAACGATGACCCCAGACCCGGCCGACCATCAACTGCAGTCACTCATTAAAACGTCATAGGGTAGAGTGGCTATTGCGGGAGAATAGACACATTACACATCGGGAGATTCAGGCTGAACTGAAGATTGGTATTGCGAAGTTTGTCTGCCTCAAGCTTTCGGGGAGTTGAATAGCGAGCGCCCAAGGAGCGGCGTCCGTGGCATGCTTTTTCACCAAGATAACGCGCCCGCTCACACACCGGTAAAAACATGGACTATTTGACAACTTCGGGGGTACAAAGGTTATCCCATCCTCCGTACAGCCCAGATTTAGCTCCATGCGATTTTTTTTTATTTCCCACGATAAAAAAATGCTTCGCGGGCGAAAATTTAACACTGCAGACGAGGCCGTCGAAGAATTTCGGCTGTTATTTTTCGACCTCCCGCAAGATACGTTTTTTAAATGTTTTGAAACCTGGTTCACCCGAATGCATAAGTGCACAGGGATTGGAGGGAAATATTTTGAAAAGCTGTAAATAATTTTTTTTCATATTCTAACTATTTTTCATTTCACTAACAATTTTCGGAACAGCCTATGTATTACTATACACCTAACTGTACCGTGTGGGGCCGGTAGTTTAAAAGAATAACCCCACTACAACTCTCCCCGTGTATGTCAGTAAAGGCGACTAAGGGATATGACTCCCTTCTTATATTACTAGGTGATAGGGTTTAACCCGCCCGGGTTCGTACCACCGCACTGAATGAAAGGTCCATCGAAACGGCTATGTAAATAGTTTGTGTTTTCCGTCCAATTCAGTGTAGCCAGCACGACCGAAGGGAACACTGAAGTGGCACCAAGTTGACGCGGTGTTATGGGCTGACATCGCGGATGTTGTAGGTGATGTAACAAACCGTGCCAGTTTCCATAAAAAAAAACACGTCCCCTTTCGCCTTATGTCTATCGAAAACACAGATTGAGAGCAAGATTAACAATTTTGCTAAGAGTTCTCTGACTACAAAGACTGTTATGCAAATTTGTCACACAATTTTTACAATTTTATGCAAATCGGTCACTTGATTATCCTCTTAAGTAATAGTAAAACCAATAATATTCCCTTAAACACAGAAACACTAAAGGAAAACACAAATCAAGTATCAAAGAAATCGGCGAAAAACAACAAACAAAAGTTTGCTTATAAGTAACTATATTTCCTCACGCATATATTCGGAAACTCAATTAAAGTGTTAGCAAAACTTACCTACCGGCCTGCCGGAACTATTACAGGCGAAAAGGTCAAGTGTGTACTATGTAGAAAGCAGTGTGGTTCCGGAGGAATTAGCTCACTTTCTTGCGGTATCTGTCAAAATTATGTTTTTATGTTTTCTGAATTTTTTTATTGTTTATTGTATAATTTCACCTATAGGTAGGTAACCTACGCTTGGACATGTCGAAAATTCCGCCAGTTATAAATTCAATGGGAAGAGCAACTGACAAACAAGCTTCGTAAGTCACAATGTTTTATTAGTACCTTATGAGTATGAGTATTACATATATTATAGTAACTTACAAATAGTTAACCCATACTACCGCTCACAAGAGCATTAATATTTACAGCATAAACATGAATACTGAAGAATCTGACTACTCTGCCTATCTACATTAACATATTGGCAATAGACATTACCGGCAAGAAATTGCATCCATTATTTTGCAGTGTCAAAATTGCAATCAACTCAAAATTGCGATATATTTATTAATTCTTAGGTTATAGTATTAAGAATAGCCCCACTGCACCTCTCCCCGTGCACGTCGTAAAAGGCGACTACGGGATAAGGACAAGATGCCGTGCTAAAGGGCGACAGGTTCGCCACCTCTCACCTTGGCACGGTACTTCCACCGAGTCATGCAGCAGGTGGGTCTTCGTGCCTTACTTGCTGCTTGATCGATTTAATCTTGTTCGAATACTTTGCGAAACGTGGTGGTCGGTGTTGTGCTGTAATTTACAAGAGTTCTTGCAGCACAGCACCGATTACTCTGCTTACCCCGATTGTCGGGATTCAGCGTGTGTGATATGTATAGTAACTTACAAATAATTAACCCATACTACCGCTCACAAGAGCATTAATATTTACAGCATAAACATGAATACTGAAGAATCTGACTACTCTGCCTATTTACATTAACATATTGGCAATAAACATTACCGGCACGAAATTGCATCCATTATTTTGCAGTGTCAAAGTTGCAATCAACTCAAAATTGCGATATATTTATTTATTCTTATGTTATAGTTTTTGTAAATTATTTATATTAATTTTAATTATTTTGTAATTTAATACACGTAAATTAACATGTTCAAATGTGAAATTGAAATATTTTTAAATGAAATAGCTTTATATTACCTATACCATAATTTGTCACACATGACAAGAAATATAAAGGGATAAAAAAGAAAAAAAAATGTTTACATTGAAAAACCATTTATCAATAATTTCTAAAGGTTGGCTGGAAGAAATCACTTGCAGTGATACGTCCGCCTTTGGGCACTCCTGCATTACTTGTTTCTTGTCGTGCACTGTTCTTTTTCAATTGTGTGCAAATAAAGAGTTTCTATTCTATTTTATTTATATTCCAAAATATCTAGACCCTGATTTCCGCGTAAGCCTTCCGAAAAAATCGAACTTGCGTGAGCGAAACAAAGTGGCTACATTATCGCGATCATAAATGGAAAAGTAATTAAAAGTTGTAATAATATTTACGTAGGCAACAGGAACTCACTACATAAAACGTGCGGGAACGTGTGTGCGTTCCCGCGGGATAGTTGGAAACAACTGGTTGGAGATTAATCACGTTTTGGCATCGAAATACCTTTTTTAGGGTTCCGTATCCGGTAAGGGTCCGTATTGATGACAATTTTACTGAATAATTTATTCTACAGTTTATTGTATATTTGACTATTTTTATTTGACAATATTTGTGTGTGGGTGTGACCGATCGCCATTGACGATTTTGACGAGTAATGTCAATGACCAACATATACCTAAACGTCATTTTTATATGTGTGTGAAATTTTACATTACGATAAATAAATACAATACAATACAATATTACTAAGGCTACGCTGTCTGTCTGTCTGTCTGTCTGTCTGTCTGTCCGTCCGTCTGTCCGAGGGCTGTATCTCTTGAACCGTAATAGGTAGCCCGTTGAAATTTTCACAGAATATGTGTTATTATGGCCGATATAACAACAGATAAATAAAAATAAGAAAAAGTGAAAAATTCACGGGGGTTCCCATAGAAGAAACTAAAAAGTGTATGCGTGCGCGCCATCTACCAAATAGAGTATGAAGCACTACTCAAACTAATCATGAATTTTAACTAATATGAAGCATTTCACAAACACGCCATAGATGACGATAGACGTCTACCGAATAGAGTATGAAGCATTTTAACTAATCATGAAATCTAATATGAAGCATTTCATAAACACGCCATAAATAGCATGAGTAGCGCTGTCCATGACATGGCGATACGGAACCCTCGGTGCGCGAGTTCGACTCACACTTGGCCGGTTTTTTTTATTTTACACATTTGGCGCCAATAAGTTTTCAGTCCAGTACACCGGCTACACCGGCACGACCGAAGGTATGCACTGACATGGCACCTATTTCACCAATGTGCTATGGGCTGACATCACGAATGTAGTAGGTGATGTAGTCAGCTGTGTCAGTTTCCATAAAATAAAAACCGGCGAAGTACGAGTCGAACTGGCGCACCGAGGGTTCCGTATCGCCATGTCATGGTTAGCGCCACTCATGCTATTTATGGCGTGTTTATGAAATGCTTCATATTAGTTAAAATTCATGATTAGTTAAAATGCTTCATACTCTATTCGGTAGACGGCGCGCAGACAGACAGACAGACAGACGGCGTAAGCTTAGTAATAGTGTCCCGTACCGGATACGGAAACCTAAAAATTTAGTTTTCATTAAAACTTTAACGAATCATATAAATTCTTCTTCACTCTCATACATTTTTTATCAAAATCCATAATCGGTAGCTTGAAAAGAATCGATTCAAAGTGCATCGAATTGTTTCAGCACGAAACGGCAGCTATTGTTTTCAGTAACTGCGCGCCGCGCCGCCGCGCCGCCGCCTGCGCTTTTGTCCCTGATTGTACCTCGGCTTTTGTCCACACTGTATTGTGTCCTGTACTGCATCGATCGCTATCCGAAAGTTGGTTTCCATTCAGATTGTAATGAGTAATTACAGTACCTAGCATTTAAGAGGATTCATACGGCAAAACAAAAATGCAAATTCGGCGTACTGAGCAATCGAGCGCAGTGCGCGCGTTTATATGGTCAATTTTGTAGTTTTTGTTTGCTTAAAAATTATTAGGATTTGTAAGTAAGGCACGAAGGCTCTTACTTGCTGCCTGTTAGTTTATCTACTAGGTGGTAGGGTTTATCTTGCTCGGGTTGATACCACCTCACTGAATGAAACGTCGGTCGAAACGACTATGTAAATAGATCGTGTTTTCCGTCCAGTTGTAGCCGACATTAAATGAAGGGAAGCACTGGCATGGCACCTAATTCGCCCGGTGTTATGGGCAGACATCACGGATGTTGTAGGTGATGTAGCCAACCATGTCAATATACATAAAAAAATTTTTAAAAAAAATACTGCTATATTTATTTCATCCAACAGCATTATGCCACAAGTAAGTACCTATATTGATAACTTGGTCCCTTGCACGGAAGATGGCAGCCCTGTCGCGTGGAAAGCGCTCGTCGCGCCCTAGTTGGCAATACTTGGCAACACACCCCGGTTGCCGCGTTTGGGCGCCTGGCACAACGCGTGCGTTAGCCCGCGGCAAACTTGCAAGTCGTCGCAGCCAGGCGCCGCAGCCGTGTGCCCTAGATAGTGGAAGTATAATTTTTGGGACGAATTAGGTATGTACGATTTGTCTTCAATACTAATAATAAAATTAAATATGTATGGGATGATCATGGAGTACTTTTTTATGAAATATTGCGTTTGTAGACTCTATATATGATATTAAAATTAAATTGATGATTTTTAGAAATCTTTTCTGTATGTATACAGGGTGTTTCCGGATAGGCTTGAGAAACTTCAGGAATAGAAAGGACTACTCATCTACATCTAGATAGGTCCCTTCCCTTGCCCCTTACTAGGTGGTAGGCTCAAATTGTAGCCGACTGGGTTGGTACCACCGTACTGGATGTAAGATGGCCGCATAGCAGCCTCGGTTGTGTTCTCCTCTAGTCCAGTATAGCCAGCAATCCAGGGAAGTCTCCGGTATGGCACCTGCCTTCTCAGAGGTGATATTGGCTGGTCGGAGCATGCGCTTTGGCCCCTCCAACTCAGCCACCCATACCGGATTACATAAAAAAAAAATCTCCTCCATCCATCCAGTCTTCTTCTCATCACAATCAATTCTATGAGGTATGACCCCCGTTGGTGGCGAAGTACCCAGTTCACTGAGTCCTACTCATCTATCTCTCCTCCGTGATCCTTCCAGTCTTTTTCTCATCACAATCATTTCTATGACGTATGACCCCAGCTGTTGGCGAAGTACCTAGTTCACTTAATCTTACTCATCTATCTCTCCTCCGTGATCCTTCCGGTCTTTTTCCGACATTCATCACAATCATTTCTTTATGACGTATGACCCCCGTTGGCGGCGAATTACCCAGTTCACTTAGTCCTACTCATCTATCTCTCCTCCCTGATCCTTTCAGTCTTTTTCTCATCACAATCATTTCTATGACGTATGACCCCAGCTTTTGGCGAAGTACCTAGTTCACTTAATCTTACTCATCTATCTCTCCTCCATGATCCTTCCGGTCTTTTTCCGACATTCATCACAATCATTTCTTTATGACGTATGACCCCAGTTGGCGGCGAGTTACCTAGTTCACTTAGTCCTACTCATCTATCTCTCCTCCGTGATCCTTTCAGTCTTTTTCTCATCACAATCATTTCTATAACGTATGAGCCCAGCTGTTGGCGAAGTACCTAGTTCACTTAATCTTACTCATCTATCTCTCCTCCGTGATCCTTCCGGTCTTTTTCCGACATTCATCACAATCATTTCTTTATGACGTATAACCCCAGTTGGCGGCGAATTACCCAGTTCACTTAGTCCTACTCATCTATCTCTCCTCCGTGATCCTTTCAGTCTTTTTCTCATCACAATCATTTCTATGACGTATGACCCCAGCTGTTGGCGAAGTACCTAGTTCACTTAATCTTACTCATCTATCTCTCCTCCGTAATCCTTCCGGTCTTTTTCCGACACTCATCACAATCATTTTTATGACATATGACACCAGTTGGTGACGACGTAACCAGTTCGCTTAGGCCACCTCCTCTCTCTCTTATCTCCTTCGTGATCTTTCCAGTCTTTTCCGACACTAAACACAATCATTCTTTGACGTATGACCCCAGTTGGTGGCGACGTAACCAGTTCGCTTAGTCCACCTCCTCTCTCTCTCTCTCTTCTCCGTGTTCCTTCCAGTCTTTATCCGACACTCAACATAATTCAACATCACATTGCACAGGACGGAAAGCACAACATTTAAACAAACACTGTACCGGATGACCAAAAAAACCGCCCGGGAGTTTCCTGTGTCGGCTACACTCAAAGAAATATACGCATAGAATAGTCATGGTGGAGAAAACGAACGGAAAACAACTCATACCGGATTACATTAAAAAAAGTGCTTCTTGTAAAAAACTACTTTATAAAACTTTAAAGATAAAATTTATAGATAGTAGTCTTAAAAAAGTCTGAATTTCTTTCATATAGTTGCTGCATTTTTAGGTTCCCCGTGCGAGACTTAAATTTTCACAGAATGTGTGTTGTTATGGCGAATATCATAACAAATGAAAAAAAAATAAACAACAAAATATAAAAACAAGAAACGTATATTTTAACGTTTTTTTGTTTGTTTTTGCTCTATCGTAAAAACGTTAATACATACAAGCGTCAAACTTGGTGTGATTATTATAATCACGCCAAGTGATTATAATAATCAGTGGAGAAGTGTTACATTCGTTACGAAGCATTTTAATATAGTACCTCCATCTCTACCTCCACCTCCATCTCCACGTCTACCTCCTCCTCCAACTCCATCTCTACCTCCACCTCTACCTCCACCTCTATCTCCACCTCTACCTCCACCTCTACCTCCACCTATATCTCCACCTCCATCACTATAATAGTGCAAAACTCTAAAATACAACAAAAAATTATAAATACAAGCCAATTACGTTTCTGCGTGATAATTTCTTCGGCCACACTGATACAGTGTGTCCGGAAGCCGGAAGCGCGGTTTGTGTTTCGATAAATCATTTCGGTTCGTAAACAAAACGTGTGTGCGTGCCGGACCCGGCAGATAGAGAGAGTTTATTTTGTTTTTTTCGTGAAACTGTGACGATAAATTGAGATCTGACTAATAGGTTTGAAACTAAATGTTTTATCGATTTCTGTATTACATATACATACGATTTCAATAATTTTGTTTGCAAATGACCCGTCAGTACTATTACAATGCACCACCAAACAGAAGCACTGACTTGATACTTAGTTCCCACAGGATAAAAATGCGACAAGTAAATTTAGTTTTGTTTTTATGGTTTAAATATTATTTTTTATTGTTTACTTGACAATTATATTGAAGCTAATAGATCAATTGTATTTGTTTTATTATGTTTTAATTTGATCATGACAACTTTACGAAAGCTATATAAAATATGTAATAATTTTGATTATACTCGTATGATTTTATATGTAATATAATTTCATTTTATAATTTTTATTGCTTATTTTTATTTTAACTTCCAGACAAATTCTATTGATGCTACCTATTAATTTCGTCTTTTTTAATTTATTTTAGGTAGGTTGATAGTAGATCGGGAATCCTAGCCTTACCATGGATATTATGTAGATATGAGTATTGTATATACAAAGAACGAGTTCAAATAAATAAATAAATAAATCCCACATAACGGGTGCAATTCTGTAGCGTCTCGTGGATGTAAAATATGAGAAGCCGTGGGCGGCGCTCTGTGTAAGCTTGCCGGAAAACATTGCACCTACGGCGCGGCGTGGACTAAACCTAATGAAATTACTTCACAGGAGCTGTCGAGTGCGCTCTGGAAATGGTAAACACGTGCGGAATAATGCCAGCCTGAAGGCGGTAGACGTTTTCATGCATTGATATTTTATTCAAAGGCGAAGAAAAACATTTGTTAAAACGTTTAACGTTAAAATAATATTTTAACATTTTATTTATATAGGTAACCACCTCTACCTCTATCTCCACCTCTATCGCAATCTCTATCTCCACTTCTACCTCCAGCTCTACATCCACCTCCACTTCTACCTCTACCTTCACCTTTACCACATCTACCTCCACCTCCACCTCTACCTCTACCTCTATCTTCACGTCTATCTTCACCTCCACCTCCACCTCCACCTCTACCTCTATCTCCGCCTCTACCTCCACATCTACCTCCACTTCTACCTCTACCTACATCCGTAATGTCAGCCCATAATACCGGGTGAACTAGGTGCCATGTCAGTGCTTCCCTTGATTTCGCGCCTTTATGTTGGAAAGGAGGTAGAAAAAACTTCTACTTCAGGGGTTGAAGTCCGTTTTTAACTAAAATGAGTTAGAAATGAGAGAATATTTTATTTGAGTTTAAAATTTAATTGTAACTTTTATGTTTAGAAATATTAATAATTTAGTTTTGCGTTGCATTTTATATGTTTCATAAATGATTGAACAAATATAATTGGGCAAGAAGGAAAAAAAAACTAAATTCCTGTTAGTTAAAATTAACATTTAATTTTGCCATAAATGTAACATAAAATTAGTTAGTTAAAATATAAACCAGATAAAACTCAAATCCAATATGCCTCGGTAATTGGACCAGGCGATTCCAACATACCTTCCCATCTTTCTAGATTTCTAGATTCACAACTTTTTCAGCGGAAACGAACTCGGGGTGGAAAACTCTTTAGATTAACGTATTAAAGAAGTTATTTTTTTAATTACTAAATTGTTCCTTTTAACGCTTTTGCCGGCGAAAAATTTAAATAGTAAAAGTTCTTTCGTTCTATTTCGTTTCATTACTGGGCTAAAATTGTAGAGCCGCTTTGTTTATCAGAGAGGGATAAGTCAATGGTTCGAATGTATGTTAGTAGCGGGTGGCCCAGTGGTTTGTGCACTGGCTTCTCATGCGAGAGGTCCGGAGTACGGATCCTGCTGCTTCACCGTTCGAAACCAGTGTAAAATTGAAGTGACCTACAGTTTTACACCGGTGTTGCGCCTTACTAGGTGGTAGGCTAAAATTGTAGCCGCGTGGGTTGATACCACCGTACTGGATGTAAGATGGCGGCATAGCAGCCTCGGTTGTGTTCTCCCCTAGTCCAGTATAGTACTATTCTATTTTATTAAAGTATAATAAAATTCATATTATGTAGGTACCTATAATTCAACTTTACTGAATAATCCAGGGAAGTCTCCGGTATGGCACCTATCTTCTCGGAGGTGATATTGGCTGGTCGGAGCATGTGCTTTGGCCCCTCCAACTCAGCCACCCATACCGGATTACATTAAAAAAGGTGTAGATTATTGAACTTTTTTAATTTTCGTAGATTAATGCAAAGACTAATTTCAGTCAGATTAACATTATTGAATTCTTTTCGTATACTCCTAGTTCCTACAATTTTTTTTTTATGGAAACTGTCACGGTTGGCTACATCACCTACAACGTCCGTGATGTCAGCCCATAACACCGGGTGAACTAGGTGCCATGTCAGTACATCCCCCTTTGATCCTGCCGGCTACACTGAACTGGTCGGAAAATACAAACTATTTACATAGCCGTTTCAACCGACGTTCAGTGCGGTGGTACCAACCCGGGCGGGTTAAACCCTACCACCAAGTAAGATTAGGAGGGAAGGGACCTACAGTTTTACGAGGAATCCGAACCTCGGTCCACGAACAACAATCCACGAATGTTCAAATTGTAATTGTAATAAATTGTCAGCCTCGGTAGCCGCGGTCAGTACTTGAATGGGTGACTGCTCGACCGTTGGAGGCTGACCTTTGTTCGGGTTCCACGTAAAACTGTTAGGTTACCTTAGTAGGTAGAATGGTGTATCCCGCCCGGGTTGGTACCACCGCAATGAATGAAACGTCGGTCGAAACGGCCATGTAAATAGCCCGATCTTATGATGTCCTGTAAAAGGTTATTTCGTGGCAATATTCAATTGAAATCCGAAATCCGAGAACTCGACTTATTCATTTTACTCTATTGAAAATGTGAATTTAAATAAATTTTCCGGGTGTCTACGTCAAACAAAAAGTTCTAGCATTTTGATAGTTTAGCGGAAATGCATATTTTCGAGAGAAATATGTGGAAAATATAATATGGAAAACGCATTGAAATAAAATTCAATTTAAAAAACAGCACCTGTCGGAAAATCCGTTAAATGATCGTCGATTATTCAGAATTAAGTGTTTTTTTTAACAGAAAAATTCAAAATGTATCACCATCAAGTGTGTATGTGTGTGTCTGGCCCAACATTTGGATGTAGTTTTTTTTTTTCAGAAAGCTGGTTTAATCGGCATGGTTCTTAGCTATGTTATAGAACCGGAAAATGCGAGTCGCACCCGTCCACCGAGGTTTCCGCACCAAAAACGCTGAAAAAGACACCTTTCTTGTATGGGAACGCCCCTTAATGTTTTGCTTTTCTATTTTTTGTATGGTTGTTATATCTGCCATAATAACACATATTCTTCGAAAATATTAACCGGCTACTTATTACGGTTCCAAAGATACAGCCATCTGGCGGACGGACGGATAGACAGGCAGACAGACCTCCGAATAAAAGTATTAATAACATGAAAATGCTGCCACACAAAGAACCGCCATTCCGGCCGAAATCAATAGTTCGCCCTTACAGAAAATAATAATATTTGAGAAATTGCACATTTTAAAGTTAATAAGTCCCCAGAGGCGACATCTGCCGCCCGCATCGCTGATGAGTCCTGGGTACCACGCGGTAGGGCAATCGCGTATTTTCTTAGCGAGCGACTAGAAATAGTATTTTGTCAGCCTCGGTAGCTTAGTGGTGCGGTCGATCGACTGTTGTTAAGCACACCTGGGCGCAGTCAGTACTTGGATGGGTGACCGATCGACCGTTGGAGGCTGACCGTGGTTCGAATTCTACGTAAAACTGTAGGTCCCTTCCCTTCTTACCTTACTAGGTGGTAGCGTTTATCCCGCCCAGGTTGTTGCCACCGCACTGAATGAAACGTCGTCGGTCGAAACGGCTATGTAAATAGTACCGTCCAGTTCAGTGTAGCCGACCTGAAATGAAGGAAAGCACTGACTTAGCACCTTAATCACCCGGTGTTATGAGCTGACATCACGGATGTAATTAATAATACGAATGCACTATACATTGCGCTCACGTACACACCAACGTGGACGCTGACGGTCGGTGTTGTCCAAAGGTTGAAAGTTGCCCAGCGAGCAATCGAGCGAGCCATGCTAGGAATAACGCTACGTGATATGGTGCGTAACGAGGCAATCCGCCGACGCACCAAAGTAGTCGATATTGGATACCGGGTGGCTAAGCTCAAGTGGCAATGGGCTGGGCACGTTAGCCGAAGAGACGACGACCGCTGGAGTAACCGTGTCCTACACTGGCGGCCGTGGACAGGAAAACGGAGTGTGGGAAGACCACCCGCCAGGTGGGACGACGGTTCCGTACCGCTGAAGGCCGGGAGGACTGGAGAAAAATTGGAGAGGCGTATGTCCAGCAGTGGACGCTTACACGCTGACTGACTGACTGACACACCACTACACACGCGATTCTCTCCTTACACTAATCGAACTGTACTTACATTACATAAGATTACAGCTTTGTTCCGTTGTTTGTAAAAAATCTACTGAGCATGTAGTTTTAGGTACAGTCAGCGCGTACGTTCGTGGCCTCCGGCAGGAAAGCGAAATGTATAGTGTTGTGAATCAATCTCTGAAAGTAACGACATTTACGAAACCTCTTTTTCATTTATGGCATTAAATTATTTATCTAATAAGGTTTTATTGCGCGGTTGAAGTATGAAGACAAAACAGGGATAATCGTTTAAAGATCTATCGGCCTCCTCCCGCAGAGGCTACGAACGTGCGCGCTAACAGTAAGTAACTTGAATTGTTTTCGTAATTTTTACAGTCGCTAGCTGGCAAAATACGTAATAGCCCAACTTCACCCTGGCGCGGCGGAGGCGGCAGCGGCACCCTAGATTGGAACTCCGCTCAATAAAATTCGTTACGACTGCGGTTCGCTTCGAGCAGACAGGTGATTGCGTAGGAAAGAACTATCGTTGCGAGTGAAGCGGAATTTCAAAATTAAGGAAATGGACGAAGACATTTCGGAGAGGAGATGGTTCTGTATCATTTCGTTTTCTGTGAGAACTTTAAGACTTAAAGTTCTCACAGAAAACGGAAGGATTTTCCTTTAGGTTTTCCTGTAAACTGTATGAGAAGCCCTATATTCGCAATTTTTTTCGAATTAGTTCCAGTAGTTTCGGAGATAAAGGATTCGATATATTTTTTTTTATATTCTTTAATAAATTTAAAAATATGTAATTTTAAATTCTAACAGTTATATACATATTTGCGCTCTTTATAACAAAGAATTTTCATTGATATGTCACTTGGTGAACTTGAAAAAAAAAAATTAACTTTCTAATTTGTCCCCCAAAATAGACCCCCAAAATCTAATTTCGTTCATTTACGCTATACTTCCGTGATTGGGTCATAACTCCATCCATAATAATCATTATTGTACAAAATTGCATTTTTTTTCGTCCGTTCCTGAAGAAAAGAAGCTGTGAGACGAGACAGACAGACACAAGATTGATTCTATAAGGCTTCCGCTTTTAGGTTTCCGTATGCCGTACAGAACTTTTGAAAATACTTTTGAAAAATTCTAAATAAACCAAACGTATTTTTTTAGAACAAAAGTGGTATATAAAATTTCATCACCACGTTTATCAAGACAATATAATTTTTTATTGAGAATTAAAACAGAACAAGTTTCATAATCATTTCAGTTTCATAATCCCCATAAGATTTTTTATTTATTTTTAAGTTTCCGTACCCCATACGGAAGCCTATTACTAAGCCTACGCCGTCTGTCTGTCTGTCTGTCTGTCCTACTGCTGTATCTTTGGAACCGTAATAGGTAGCCGGTTGAAATTTTACATCTACCATACAAGAAACGTGTTTCTTTTCAAAGTTTTTATTTTGTGGTGCGGAAACCTACTTGCGCGAGTCCGACTTACACTTGGCCGGTTTTTTTTCCTATTTTGCGGTACGGAAACCTAAAAAATAAAAAATAAACATGTTTCCTGTATGAAGACACCCTTATTTTTTAGTTTTTAAATTATGTGTTGTTATATCCGCCATAATAATAACACATATTCTGTTAAAATTTCAACCGGCTAGCTATTACGGTTCCGAAGATATAGCAGTAGGACAGACAGACAGACAGACAGACGACGTAGATTTAGTAATAGGCTTCCAATCTTATGGGGATTATGAAACTGAACTGCTTATGAAGCTTGTTCTGTTTTTATTCTCAATAAAAAATTATATTGACTTGATAACACAATGAACAACATCGCGATTAAATTTTGTATTCCACTTTTGTTCTAAAAAAATACATAGCGTTTATTCAGAAAATTTCAAACTTATTTTTGTGCAAAGAAAATCTCGACTGTTCCATGTTTAGTAAACTTTTACATTCTTCTTACTACCTACATGTGAAAAGTCATATTTCACGTGCAACTCGCGCACCGAGGGTTCCGTATCGCCGTGTCAGTGTCATTATATATAAGGTACTAACAAAACATTGTGACTTGCGAAGTTTGTTTGTCAGTTCTTATTCGCATTGAATTTAGGTAGCGTAGGTTACCTACCTATGGATGAAATTATACAATAAACAACAACAACAATAAACATGGTCAACGCTGCTTCATACTGTTTTCAGTAGATGGCGCGCATACAATTTTTAGTTTCTTGTATGGGGACCCCGTGATTTTTTTTTACTTTTTCTTATTTTTTTTAATATGACGTGTTGTTATATCGGCCTTAGTAACACATATTCTTCTTAAAAATGTCAACGGGCTACCTATTACGGTTCAAGAGATACAGCCCTCGGACAGACAGACGGACAGACAGACTTAGTAATACGGTCCCATACGATGGATACGGAACCCTAATAAAAAGTTTGAATCTAAAACATCAAATGCATTTTTTTTTATGGAACCTGACACGGTTGGCTACATCACCTACAACATCCGTGATGTCAGCCCATAACACAGGGTGAACTAGGTGCCATGTCAGTGCTTCCCTTCATTTCATGTCGGCTACACTAAACTGGACGGAAAACACGAACTATTTACATAGCCGTTTCGACCGTCGTTTCGTTCAGTGCGGTGGTATCAACCCGGCCGGGATAAACCCTACCACCTAGTAAGGTAAGAAGGGAAGGGACCTACAGTTTAACGTGGAATCCGAACCACGGTCAGCCTCCAACGGTCGAGCGGTCACCCATCCAATCACTGACCGCGCTCAGCGTTGCTTAATAACAGTACTAAAGCATAAAAGTACTAGCGCACAACCGCGATTAACACATTTCCTAAATTAATAAAACTTACACAATTACCCTCTGTAATAAAATAAACGAGCCAAAACAAATTGTAACAGCTCTATATGCTTCCAAATAAACGGAGACGACATATGGCGCAGATATTACCGCCTTTCGAATTCGGGCGAAAGTGTAAAACGTAAAATACCCTGTTCTTAATTAGATACCCCCATTCTAATGATATCGTTTATATGCAACGGGTAAAGTTCATGGAAGGAAGGGTGAGTTACAGACACATAAATTGTTCCATTAGTATGAGTTTTGGAGGATTCTGTATGATTTCGTTTTATATCAGAGGGAGGGGGTATTATATCATTAAGTTGCCAATATAGAATATTTTTATGTGTATATGGGAATAGAAGGGAATATCTCCGGAGATAATAGACCATAAAATATAGTAAATTACTTACCTACAATTGTATTTTTGGGGAAATCGTGTTTGTTGAAATGTTGAAAAAATATGTTTATTAAACTTTTTTATTGAAACTGACACGGCTGGCTACATCACCTACCTACAACATCCGTAACGTCAGCCCTTAACACCTTGATGAACTAGGTGCCATGTCAGTGCTTCCCTTCAGTCGTGCCGGCGACACTGAACTGAACGGAAAACACGAACTATTTATATAGCCGTTTCTTTTAATTTTTTTTTTATGGTAACTGACACGGTTGGCTACATCACCTGCAACATCCGTGATGTCAGCCCATAACACCTTGATGAACTAGGTGCCATGTCAGTGCTACCTTTCAGTTGTGCCGGCGACACTGAACTAAACTGAAAATACGAACTATTTACATAGCCGTTTCAACCGACCTTTCATTCAGTACGGTGGGAGCAACCCGGGCGGGATAATAAAGTAAGTAAGAAGGAAAATAAACCTAATAAAGTAAGAAGGAAATGGACCTACAGTTGGATGTGGAATCCGAACCACGGTCAGCCTCCTACGGTCGAGCGGTCACTCATCCAAGTACTGTTATGTAAATTACATTGCCGTTTCAACCGACCTTTCGTTCAGTGCCAACCAATCCGGGCGGGTTAAAACCTACCACCTGGTAAGACAAGAAGAGAATAATTATACAGGTAGGAATAGGGATTATATAATTAAACATTTATACGTGGAGCGGTCACCCATCCAAGCACTGACTGTGCCCAGGTGTGCTTATGATCACGACCGAGAGTCGACCGACCGCACCACTGAGGTGTCATGATATAAAAATAAACTGATGTTGTTTTCTTATTTTCTTTCAGGTAAGTTTCCTGTTCCAATTACACCCTACATGTTGATGGTAAGTAATGCAAAACTAAGCTAAACTAACCTGATCCGCGGTTTGTTTGACCAAATTTCAGTTCTCCGGAATTTAATATGTTCTCAAAAAGATTGTCTGTAATTTACAAAGCCAATTGTACATCAGGGTCATGCCCGACAGCGCGCCGCCATCTTTCTCATCCGAACATAAACACAACACTAGTTATTTCGAGATGTGTCTAGCGCGTCTTGCACCAACACGAGTTTAAAGTTAAGTAGCGAGTTATGGATTTAAACGCGGTTCACACATACAACGGGTGCTAGTTTAACGAGTTGAACTGGTTTATATATTGAACTTGTGTTGGTGCAAGTGGGCCATGCCAAAATTATACCGTTCGTTTCCCGCCTAGCCGTGCGTGAACCAATCAGCGCCGAACGTCGACCAATGAGAGAGCGGCGGGGGGCGGACCGACTCTTGCGCATGCAGCGGAAACGCTCGTTCCAATTTTGAATTTTAATACCGCGAACACCCCACCGGATGCTACGGCGTTGGTCTGTCGAGTAATTTGCAAATAATGAATGCGATATCTTTCAACGCTGTTTGTTTATTCGGGATTTTATTGTTGTTTTAATTTGTAGATTGTTGGGTTAGGTTAGGTTAGGTTAGTTAACATGATAACACTTTAACTAGCAAGTTGTAAGGTCTAATTGCTTGCTTGGACCATAACATAGAACCATAGAACTATAACCTTTTAAGTACTTTATTGTCTTATTTTGACGAACCTATGTGTACCTTGTTACCTAAAGAGAATAAATAAATTGAATTGAATTGAATAATCACCGCACGTGTATGTATAATTAATTTTACGTGCTTGCTTTATGAATTGAATAGAATAAAATATTAAGTAATATATCTCATATCTATGTAATTTTAACATTTTTGTTGCATAAGATCATAAAAATTTTCAAATTTCCAGGTTTTTGCACATTTTCAATAATAATAAAAAAAATTAAAATATACTTGCCATTTATAAAAATATTCGTCGTAAAATAAAATCTCATTAAAAGCGGCGGGTGGCCGAGTGGTTTGAACATCGGCTTCTCATGCGAGAGATCCGATGTTCGAATCCGGTCGGCGTGTACCAATGAGTTTTTTCTGACGAAAAATTTACCTGCTGCTTCACCGTTCGGAACCGGTGTAAAACTGTAGGTCCCTTCCCTTGCCCCTTACTAGATGGTAGGCTCAAATTGTAGCCGTCCAGGTTGGTACCACCGTACTGGATGTAAGATGGCCGCATAGCAGCCCCGTCTGTGTTCTCCTCTTAGTGCAGTATAGCGAGCAATCCAGGTAAGTCTCCGGTATGGCACCTGCCCTCTCGGAGGTGACATTGGTTGGTAACTGGCCAGAGAGTCAGAGCATGTGCTTTGACCCCTCTGAATCAGCCACCCATAACGGATTACATAAAAAAAATCAATACATAATTAAATTCAATAAATAAAATAGTTACCTACCTACCAAGTTTCCGCCAAAAGTGAGAAGTATATTGGGCTTAAAAAAATTAACAGATAGTCATCCGTTAAGGAATCCCTCGACCGAATAGTACGCCTTCTCTACCAGGAAGCGTTTCAGTTTTTTTAATTTTTTATTATTGCTTTCGAACTGGGTGGCTGTGCCCGAGGTTGAAGCCTCAAGCACAGCCAATTTCACCGCCGAGGAGGTGCCAGTCCGTCTTGGAGGTGGATTATTGTCGCATATTCTATTCCCACATTTTTTAAGCTGAACATTTAAAACAAATGTTATCACTGACTTTTCTCCATTGAGAATTCACATAAAATTAGTATCTATGATTGTATGAGAGTTTAAATTTATATTTTAACATATGGAAAACGTGGGTTTAGCAGATAACCCACTCGAGGGACTCGAAATAACAGTAATTTCGCCCTGAAACAACTCCCTCCAGCGTACGCAGGTCGTATATATTCACTTCGAAATGATTTTAATTTTCATTCGAAAGTTGGAAAAGCTGCGCAAACTTTCCCGAACACGGACCACCACCGTTCGTTTTATAACGGGTTTAGCAATTTTTACGTCGGCGGCGGGAGTGCACTGAATAATATTTAACACACTGGACAAAGGATTTTATATGCCCCAGCAGTAAACATGTTATACGCCAACCTGTATGCCGTTAGTTTCGTGAATGGACTGGAATGTTTTTTTTTTAAGAAAAATTTCTAAATTCAGTCACAAAGGCTTCGATGAAAAAAGAAATAGGTTAATTGCGTTTTCATTTCATTATATGTATTTATAATTTTTTGATTAAGTATACACGTGTCCCAAAACTCAACGTCAAGCGGGAACCAGGGAGTTTAGGCCAGTTTATGACTACCCAGGGAAAAATAAGGAAAAAAAATCGGGGTCATTTGTTTTTTATGATATGAGCATTTTTTGAAAAACGTTGAAAATTTCTCGTACAACATTTTCAGGTACTACGACTACAAATTTTAAAATATAATTGTTAATTTTTTCTTATTGGTAGCCGAAATAACTCTGCTATTGATCAGTATCCCAAATGCAACCAGAATGCCTGTAATTTACCAAAAAAAAAAATTCAGTTAAATTTTTTTCTAAAAAAATTAATGACTCAGATTTTGTGTTTTCTTATTTTTCCCTGGCTAGTCATAAACTGGCCTATTCCCTGGTTCCCGCATGACGTTGAGTTTTGGGACACCCTGTATAACTAAGCACAAATATATTGTAAAAAGTGAAACATTTTCATTGGCTAAATAGTTTGTTTTTCATTTTAAATTTGGCTATTGAGAACCCGTCGGTTCTCAAAATAGTTTCTTTGTCGCACCGCTAGCGTGTGGAACTGTCTTCCGGCGAGTGTGTTACCCGAATCCTTTAACCTGGGTGTCTACAAACGTCGTATCAACGGTCTAGATAGCCTAGCAACAGTCCGCAAATCTGCTGGCATGGCGCCTCACTGAGCGTGGTTTCGCGAGGAGCGGTGTTTTTGGCTCTGTCGACTGTACCATTTGGTCGCTCGACACAGCCACCCATGTTGGTTTACATAAAAAAATAAATAAATAAATATAGTATTATGGGTAATTATAGTAATATGAAATCCACTATATTTCGTGACTGCATTCACGAGAGCGGCCAGCTGAGAGGTACGATTTCTCAAACTCGATAGCGATCGAGCAATTTCGCGTAGGGGTCGCAGGCGCTCGACTCGAACGCCCGCGGGCCCCGAACTAACAGGGTCACGCGTGTGAAGATAGTCATTCACGGTTTGCGCGGCTGACTACCTCTCAATATTTCGGTGGAACATGTACGACGAATCATACAAACGCCGACCTAAATACTAAAAGGGAGCTCGCCCAACAAATTGTTGCTAACGGCAGGTTGTTTAGATCTTAAAGTGGTATATTGGATTAATATAACGCGTCACTACTGTAGAGCTCTTGTCCCACCCTTATAGCACCTACTAAAAAACAAAGTCACTAAAGAACCTTAACCTGTATAAGAATGGGCCTCTATTAAACAGCTCTTATTTATTTATTTATTTATTTATTTATTTAAATGTTTAAAAGCTCACAGGAGCTGTACATTCACTCTTTACATAAATTTAATTAAAGTGTTATAATAACAATCAAGAACATTATAACAATACAAACACATGATTACATACTTTATTACATACTTACATTGATTTTAAAAATTTTAACAATATAATTATTTAAACATTTCTGTCATTCTTAATACTTAATACAAACTATAATTACAATTAACAACTACAAATTACAATTAAAATTATTAAAAAATTCTTCTAAATTATAAAAAGGCCGATTGAGTAAATAAATTTTCAATTCTTTTTGAAATTCTACAATTGTATTGCAATTCTTAATATTATCATTTAAATTATTATATAATTTGATCGGTAAATAATTCGGTGAATTTTTGAACAGCGCACATTTAGGACCTGGTGGCCGAATATTATCTTTATTTCGCAAGTTATATCCAAACTCCCTAACAGTGTCGAATTGATCTTTGTTTTTATAAACTCCAATGCAAGTTACATATATATACAGTGATATAATAGTCATTATTTTTAAATTAACAAATAAAGGTCGACAAGTTGTTACGGGGGAAAATCCGCCGTACAATGACTTTCGTCTACTGCTGTAAATTATTTAAAATAAGATTGTGTCTGGAGATTGTCAAATTTGACATGCGCAAAGCGGACGACGGATGTCACTGACTTGAAAAACTAAGACGGACTATAAAAAGCTTCCGTAGAGAAATTGTAAATATAATTGCATCTAGGATGGATAATCTAGCGATATAAGTTCAAGCGGCATCTCAACCGTGTACTGAGGCGAACTAGCAATGGTGAGTGGGGTTTATTTTGGATAAACATTTTCTCTTTGTAAAAATATATGTAGGTACAATTTGTAATCCATGGCCTTAGGCGTGGATTAGAAGGCAAAGATTCTTATTCATTACAAAGCCTGCACATGTTTGTCAACAGTGGCTGTGTTGTGCATTGATACGCCGTAGGTTTTATGATAAAACTTGTATTACATCAAACCTGTGTTTGATCGACAGTTCGCGGTCAGGAGGCTGTGTGCCGATTCCTGTGAAGTCTGCCTTCACCTAGACACCAGTGCACAGCGTAAACCCGTGTCACTCGAGCCGTTCCCGGGGAGGCGTCTGTAGGATCTGGTGATGTCGCGGTCCACGTGTGCGGAGCCTCGACAAGACTGTCTTGAGGCTCACAGCTGAGTGACATCTGTTCCATTTTTACACGCTAGGACATTACTCGTTGTTACGTGTTATCGTCGTGGTGTGAGCCTAGGGTGCGACCCTGATTCGATTATCCGTTACCGGTTACCTGGTTATCTTTTACTTGTTTTACCTGGTTATCAAAACCAAGGTAAAAATACCTGGTTATATTTTATGAAGTTCTGTAACTAGTTCTCTTGTCTCTCTTGTTCTTCTTGTTACCTGGTTATAATGCCTGATTAGTTAGGAGTATTCTGATTTGTCTAGTTAATGGAAGCTTCTTAGGTATTTAGGTATTTTATAAGACCGCTCGAAATTACCACCGAACCTCGACCTTCTAGCTTTAATTAAAATAAAATAAATTACCATTGGTTAAATAAAATAGTTTTCATTCTGTGAATCTTTTATTCTATTTTTGAACCATGAAGGTAACAATGGCGCCCAACTTGGTAGTTTCGAGAACGGTTTAGGAGGATAACCGAGGTTTTGACCCTAGGCTCACAGCTGCAAGCACTCCCGGTCAATTATTATTTTAATTATAGTTTAAGCGGTTTTAATCTTAAATTAGTTTAGTTGTGTATGTAGGGTGGTAGGCCGCTGTAAACCTCACTCACTGGAAGTAATTAAAAAAAAACATTGACCGCGGGGATTCACTAAACTGTTTGTCAAAATTTCTTAGCAGCGTAGTCTCATCCTTGCTTTAGTTTTGATATAGTATATTTAAAAAAAATCATAGAATATTCATCCTTGTAAGGGACTTTGTAATCTACATTGAAAGTATAATATTGCGTTCTAGAAAATCTTTGATATATCCAGATAGGGATATCCTAATTTAGAAGATTACGGAATATTTACACTGGATTCATTTGTTTTACCTTGACAGTCCTTACGAATATTCAACGCTTCTCAAACTCTTTTGAGAGCTCGTTCAAATCTGGGAATATGCATAGCGGTTTGTGTATATTTAAGAATGCTTTCTGTACTCTTCAATTGGATGCATTTTAAACTTGATCTTGCACCATCTAACTCATTACACTACTTATTATACCTTACCTAGGTACACTTAACCGGGAACTTCTAATTCGGACTGGAACTAATCTTAGCACTAAAATGGATTTCAAAATTTCATATGGGACCTTGAGAAAGGATGAACTCCAGTACGAAGTCTTGATTCGTGGGGAGACACCTAAGGCCACCGTGGCGGAACTTAGAAAACAGGTCGCAGAAATTGTGAAATTCTATCCTGAGTCCGAATTGGAAGAAACCGACTTCACATTCGAAGAGTAACACTCTGTCCTTGTTGCTAAAATAGAGGACGCTTACAAGTCCGACTCTAACTCGCAAAGGTTCAAGGCTCTAGTATGTCACCTGCATCACCGGGCGAGAAGGATGGTTGCGTCTAACGATGAGGAGGTCGAGGCTTTGACAAAAATAAAAGGTCAGCTTAAAAAATTGGAGGACATGCTGGTACCTCCATCCAGTAGTAAACCAGACATACCTAAGTCACCATCTTCCTCCGAATCGATCGTCACTGTAAACTGTGTGCATAACTTGAATGCTGAAGCTCTTAAAATTAAGTACGATGGTAAAAGCTGTGTACGCGCTTTTCTAGAAAGGGTAAAGGAAATAAGCGTGTCTAGGAATCTCTCGAATGCTAAACTTCTACAGATGGCACCGGAAATGTTCACTGGTCCAGCGCTACACTGGTACCGGGGTAACCGTGACAGTTTTGGTGATTGGGAGCAACTCAAATCTACACTTTTGGATGAATTCGACGTCGTTGATTATGATTATAGGCTTTTGAGCGAAATCCGCGCTAGAACACAAGGGAAAAATGAGACGATTGTCATCTATCTGGCAATCATGAACTCACTCTTCGGTAGGTTAACTAAGCCACTAACTGAAGAGGATCGGCTAGAGATCCTACTACATAACATTAGGCCAGGCTACAACCTAATGTTAGCATTCAGCGACGTTAAAACAATAGATAAGCTCAAAGAGGTCTGTCGTAAGGTAGAGACAACTCAAGCTATGTCTGATGCATTCGCGGAACCTCTTGCTGGGAACAGCTCCTCTCTTGCTGCTGATCTAGCATATCAACAACAAACTGTAAAGGACGCTGCGCCGATAGTGAAGGTATGCTCTGTCAGCAAATCCGAGGCATCACCTAAAACGAGCAAATTTTATTGCATCCGATGCAAAACTGACGACCACTCGCTGAGGAACTGCCAGGCTCCGAGAAACGTTAAGTGTTTCGGGTGTGGTAAGCCGGACGTTCGTCGACCAGATTGTCCCGATTGCAAGATTAAAAAACAAAAAAACTAAAACCTGTCCACGGTGACGTGACCAAACCACGGACATCAATCTCCACTTCTGGTCACTTTGATCCAGCTGACTGGAAAAATTGGTTGGATACTATCTCGACATTTTTCAAATCCTATCATCTTAGCTCAATTCTGTTCGACGATACTAATGACAGATTGAGACCTTATGTTACCGTTAAGACCAACAATGATGTAAACATTTGTGGGCTTCTAGACTCTGGTAGTCCTATTTCCATCTTGGGTGACTATTCACACAAAATCCTAGAAGGAAAAGGATTTTCTGCTCACAACTCTAGTGGTGTTTACGTCAGATCGGCTAGCGGAGATAAACTAGACAGCATAGGCTGTATCTACTTAGATTTAGAATTTAATGATCTCTGTCGAACTGTCAGATTTCATATTATTCCTGGCATCAAGGACAAGGTAATCTTTGGACTTGATTTCTGGAATTCCTTTAAATTAGCGCCCGAGGTCTTGCAAAACGTAGCATGTTTGTGTGAAGACAACTTTCGCGATGTCTCGTCTATTGAATTCTGCAAGTCAAAGGAGCATCTAGCGAACTTCGATGACCTCACTAATGAACAAAAGCTTCTCGCAGACAAGGTAATCGAGCAATTCGAAAATATATCAGCGGAAAAGGCTGGACTAGGTCGCACCACACTGTGTGAACATAATATTGAGACAGTGGGCAACCCTATCAGGCGTAGGAATAATAGGCTAAGCCCAGTTAAGCTCAAAGCTTTGTTTAAGGAACTCGACAGAATGCTACAACTTGATGTTGTTGAACCGAGTGAGAGTCCCTGGTGCTCTCCGGTTCTCTTAAGACAAAAGAAAGACGAATCTTGGAGGTTCTGTTTGGATAGCAGACAGCTGAACGCGGTAACGAAACGCGATTCATACAACTTACCTTACATCTCTTCTATTTTGGATAGCTTGAGGGAAGCTAAATTTCTCTCCAGCATAGATCTCAGTTCAGCTTTCTGGCAGATTCCTCTAGTAAAGGAAGCCAGAGAGAAAACAGCCTTCTATGTACCTAATAGAGGGTTGTATCATTTTAAAGTTCTTCCGTTTGGACTAACTAATGCCCCTGCTCGACAACAGCGTCTCATGGACTCCATATTCGGACCGGAGTTCGATGATAAAGTCTTTTGTTACCTGGACGACATAATCATCATTTCGAAGAGCTTCTCCGAACATCTTGAACTTCTGCTTAAGGTAAAGGAACGCTTAGAGAAAGCAAACCTAACCATCAATAGAGGAAAATCACAATTTTTCAGGAGAGAACTCAAATACTTGGGACATGTTGTAGATGAGCATGGTCTGAGACCAGACCCAGAAAAGGTGAAGGCACTTCTAGAATACCCTCCACCAAAGAACAGAAAAGAACTTAAACGTTTTCTTGGTGTTATCGGATATCACCGACGTTTTATCCCTAATTTCTCGACAATCGCAGCACCTCTTAATAAACTAACCTCTACAGCGAAAGGAACACCTCCATTCCAATGGTCAGATGAAGCTGACAAAGCTTTTGGTGAACTCATCTTGACTCTAGCTAACACACCTGTAATGTCGTGTCCGGATTATACGAAACCTTTCGAAGTCCACACTGACGCCAGTGGGTATGGAATAGGTGCGATGCTCTGCCAAAATATCGACGGGGTTGAAAAGCCGGTTGCTTTTATGAGCAGATCATTAAACAAACATGAGCGCAACTACTCAGCAACCGAAAGGGAAGCACTTGGCGTGCTAGCAGCATTGGAACACTGGCGATGTTACATAGAGAACGGCCAAACTACAAAAGTCTATACCGACCATTCAAGCTTGAGGTGGTTTCTCAATCTAGACAACCCAACTGGCAGACTAGCCAGATGGAGTGTAAGACTTGCGCCGTTTGACATCGAAATAATTCATAGAAAGGGTGCTCTTAACGTCGTACCAGACGCATTATCTCGAGCTGTACCAGTGTCTTCTATACAAAACAACAGAGACTCGGAACCAGATGATTGGTATGATAAAATTTATACTCAATGTCAGGATGATCCTCAATCATTCTCTAATTTCAAAGTGGAAGATGGTAAACTGTATAGATATAGTAGGTCTAAATACGACCACAACAACGAGTTTGACTGGAAACTAGTTCTAAGGAAAGCACAGAGAAACTCGATCCTAGAGGAGTATCACTGTGAACCAACTGCTGGTCACTTTGGAATTTTCAAAACGTATAAAAGAATCTCATTGTTATATTACTGGCCAAAAATGTACTTAGACGTCATTAAATTGGTTAAGGAATGCGAAACTTGTCAAGCTTATAAACACTCAAGAAGAGCGCCTTTAGGACTGATGGGAAATCCTAAAATATGTGATAGACCCTTCCAGTCATTATCCATAGATCTTGTAGGTCCGCTTCCCAGATCTGTAAACGGACATTGTTACATTTTAGTAGTAACATGCTGTTTTACTAAATATTGTTTGATATTTCCTCTGCGTAAAGCTATAGCGCCGTCTATAATAAAACACCTGGAAAACAATGTATTCCTAGTACATGGTGTTCCGCGAACCATAATAATGGATAACGGTACACAATTCACTAGTCGCGCAATGAAAACTTTTCTGGAGAATTATAAAGTTCCACAAATCCACTTTACGGCCAACTATTCGCCGCAAGTAAATACTGTAGAGCGTTATAATCAAACGATTGAGACAGCGATATCTTCTTTCGTTGGTTCAGACCATAGACATTGGGACAAAAACCTGAACAAGATAAATTTCGCTATCAACAATTCAGTAAATGAAGCCACAGGTTTCACACCTGCCTTCTTAGTATTCGGGAGAGAACTTGTTCTAGATGGTTCACTCTACTCCAAATCTAAAGATGGAGATGTACAAGAAACTTTTGCTCCTAGAGACTTGTATAGTGAAAACATAGGTAACTTAGCACACATTTTCGACAAAGTACAGAAGAAACTTTACTTCGCACACGAAAAGAGCAAAAATAGGTATGATCTCAGACGTGCTGAGTTCGAATTTGATATTGGTGACATATGTTGGAAGAAAACTTTCAAACAAAGCGATGCTACGGCTCACTTTGCAGCAAAGCTTGCTGCAAAATACGAGAAATGTAAAATAATTGGGAAATTTTCTCCTTTAATTTATGGACTTTCAGATTTGAAAGGTAAACGGTTCGCAGGTCGTTGGCATATTAAAGACCTGAAACCTGACACAACTGCAACTGCAGTACGTTCTAGTACGTAGGCATGTTATTATATTTACTGTTATTATACTAACACTATTATACATATTTTTTAATAATACTATCGGTGTAGTCAGAAGTTTATTTTTATTCTTATCACTCATCTACCTGTGCAATTCAGAAAACTTAATCTGGTCTTGTAACAAACCTAAATTAAAACTAGAAACACTTCCATCCAAGTCATATACTGAAAAATCATACTAAATAGCTAACATTCAGGAACATGAAACCCTAGGACATTTAATACACAGCTATTCACCACGCATTAGGAATTCGAGCGGTAGCAACTCGTTAAATAGCCTTCAGCTAAAACTTTGCATTGTTAGTAATGTTTTAAACATTGTTTGCACCCTAGATATGCAAAGTTCTGATCGTGGTGCATAGGTGCACTCTTGGTTCCGTACGATGCTGGAGTATGGAAATGGGAGAACGCGGTCAGGCAAAATTTCCTAATGTCGGGGATAATGAGCAGTATTAGGTGCCTAGTACAAGTGGGGTGGGAGCGTTCTGGTCATAATGATGGCCAACCGCACCGTGTTGTAGGCCTCGTCAGTACATAAGCGACTGCGACGGCAGAATGGATGAGAAGTGTGAAAGAGAAGAACGAATGAGGAAGTATAGATGAGAGTATGAATGGAGCACCACACAAACACCAAGTTTCTGAAGTTGCTGACGTGGGTGAGTCTTCGCACGTCACAGGATTGAATTTTAACGGGGTTTAAATTCAAACCCAAGCGGAGGGGTATTGTTACGGGGGAAAATCCGCCGTACAATGACTTTCGTCTACTGCTGTAAATTATTTAAAATAAGATTGTGTCTGGAGATTGTCAAATTTGACATGCGCAAAGCGGACGACGGATGTCACTGACTTGAAAAACTAAGACGGACTATAAAAAGCTTCCGTAGAGAAATTGTAAATATAATTGCATCTAGGATGGATAATCTAGCGATATAAGTTCAAGCGGCATCTCAACCGTGTACTGAGGCGAACTAGCAATGGTGAGTGGGGTTTATTTTGGATAAACATTTTCTCTTTGTAAAAATATATGTAGGTACAATTTGTAATCCATGGCCTTAGGCGTGGATTAGAAGGCAAAGATTCTTATTCATTACAAAGCCTGCACATGTTTGTCAACAGTGGCTGTGTTGTGCATTGATACGCCGTAGGTTTTATGATAAAACTTGTATTACATCAAACCTGTGTTTGATCGACAGTTCGCGGTCAGGAGGCTGTGTGCCGATTCCTGTGAAGTCTGCCTTCACCTAGACACCAGTGCACAGCGTAAACCCGTGTCACTCGAGCCGTTCCCGGGGAGGCGTCTGTAGGATCTGGTGATGTCGCGGTCCACGTGTGCGGAGCCTCGACAAGACTGTCTTGAGGCTCACAGCTGAGTGACATCTGTTCCATTTTTACACGCTAGGACATTACTCGTTGTTACGTGTTATCGTCGTGGTGTGAGCCTAGGGTGCGACCCTGATTCGATTATCCGTTACCGGTTACCTGGTTATCTTTTACTTGTTTTACCTGGTTATCAAAACCAAGGTAAAAATACCTGGTTATATTTTATGAAGTTCTGTAACTAGTTCTCTTGTCTCTCTTGTTCTTCTTGTTACCTGGTTATAATGCCTGATTAGTTAGGAGTATTCTGATTTGTCTAGTTAATGGAAGCTTCTTAGGTATTTAGGTATTTTATAAGACCGCTCGAAATTACCACCGAACCTCGATCTTCTAGCTTTAATTAAAATAAAATAAATTACCATTGGTTAAATAAAATAGTTTTCATTCTGTGAATCTTTTATTCTATTTTTGAACCATGAAGGTAACAAAGTGTCATCATATTTTGCATCAGAAATAACTCTTATTGTTTTTTTTTTTGTAATATTAGAATGCTATGTTATACATGATACGTAATTTATTTAATAAATAACAAAAAAGTAATACTAATAACTAAAGAAATAAACCTACCTAACAAACATTAAAATAACTATCAAAAGGGGCATTTTCAAATGTTCCTAGAACACTTGCTGCATTACCCCGCTGGATGGCAAGGCTTACCCTTTGAATGAAGTAGGCCTTTGATTGCGGGACGCCAGTTGCGTCCACCAGCAGAGGCCCAAGCCTCTTCAAGAAGCTTTTGGCTTCACTGCTCCACGGACCGAGCGTTTCAACCGCAAACGCAACAAATTCGAAATCTTGAATAATATTTGAATATTTGTTGCGTTTGAGGCTCTCCGCTCCGGCCGCGGCCGCGCCAGCCGCTCTTGAAGAGGCCCGAACGTGACTTGGAGCCAATGTGTCCACACAAGTGGCGTCCCACATCAATGACCTACCCTTAGCCCATGGCACCAGGGTGATACCATCGGGCCTCTTGCCATCCAGCCGGGAATAACCGCAAGGTTCTAGGATGCACGGTATGTTTGCTGTCAGAAGCGTGGACTTTATAATAAAATTTAAATTTTGATGCCTGGAGTTTCTACCTGCACTTTTGATACATGATAGTCCGTGGTGGCCATATATGTCGACTGGTGACCCACACACACAAATATGACTTTCACAAATTTTGAGGCCTAAACGAAGTGCAACCGAAATTTTGGTGGTTTTCTGATCTAATAAAGTCCCTAGGTGACTCGATGGGTAAGCTTCAAGCCACGCTCCAGATTCTTTTTCTGAAACCGCCAAAATACGTGCACGATTAATTTCATTACAATTTTCAAGGAGAATGTTATGTTTCATTTTGACTATTGGAATATCCCACTTGGACTGGGCGACAGCTTGGCTTGGACACGGTGGTTGTTCGTCGGGACAAAGCACCTTCCAAGCAGAAACGGCTTCTTCGAAGTACGAAATCTCAAACTCACATAGTGAGGGACTTAATATCGAACCAATGAGAGCTGACGTACTATTAATTGAAGAAATGAAGGCCGGTAGACAAATATCCTCCACCTTTCTCAGACCGATTCCACCGTATTTTACGGGTAAAGTTGCTTGTTGCCAGGACGAATCAGTCAATTTCGAATTCAACAATTTTTCCAAGTTACAACGCAGAGAGTTATCAATTGAATTAATCAAATCGTTTTCCTTCCAAATCGGACTTGAGCGCAGAAAATAAGTGAGTTTCGGCATGTATATACAGTGGCGAAGCAAAAATAAAGCGATATGTGTATTAATGTCTTCCAATCGTTCACAAAATTTCGATATCGTCTCTGTTTTCTTCTCAATCAGTGGGCGTATACCTTCGGAAGTAACTGGAGCACCAAGAAGATAAAAGTTATCGTTTTCTAGAACTTGTATGTTTGGCGCTATTTCGTTGAACTTCTTAATAATTTCATCTTTTTCATCGTCCGATTTGAAAACATAAATTTCACATTTAGAAAAATTTAAATGAAGCCCGATTTCTTTGAAAGCAGTGATTATTGTATTTAAGTCTGTCAATACTGTGTCAACTTTCCCGCCCAAAGTTCCGTCGTCCAGGTACCATATATTCAGCTCTGAAGTTATTTGTTCAATAATACTATGGATTGACAGACTGAATATAGCCGGGCCCAGTGGATCTCCCTGCTGGCAACCAACGCTTGATGAAATTGGATCATTTTGATTGTAGAATAGATGAGTTGGTGAAGCATAGCATTGCCAGAGGTATGGGTAAATTTCGGGGATATTGTTTTGTATGGAATTGAGCATTGAGTCTCGTTCTAAACTGTTAAAGGCATTTTTTACATCGACTTTTATTATAACTTCAGCTTCTTTTTTTCTTGTTTTGTATGTTCGCACTGAGTGTACCGCTGCTTCACATCCTCCCTTGGTAGCAAAGCCTAGCTGTATTGGGCGAAATTTGGAGCCAAGCTTTCTGTAGATGCGGTTGCAGGCCAGTTTAGAAACCAATCTTCTGAAAGTACAGCCGACAGCTATTGGACGAACGCCACCACATTTTTTGTTTAAGGCAAAAAGGCTGGCCCCATACAGAAAAGGCACAAACGAAGCAATGACTTTGCCGGAAAGCATAAGGTTACATAATTTTGATAATTCTATTAGAAGTTCTGTACCCGCCACACCATTTGAGGTTGATGTTAGATCTTTCAAATGCTGTGGTCTTAGACCGTCGATTCCACCAGCAGAACCATTTGGAAATGATGCGATTGCTGCTGCCACTGCTTGTTCGGTCACTATCATGTAATTAGGTTCGTCTGTGGGTGGATCTGGTAGCTGGAGTAGACGAGACGGCGTAGGGTGTTTGTCTTTCAGAGCATTGTACGTTTCTGAGCAATCAGTTGCGAGGTCTTCCTCCGATGACAGTAGACGAACAGCGCCTCGAATGTCACCGTCTGAAACTTTATTCTCCACACATTTTAAAAGATTACATCCGGATTTTCGTAGCCTCGTTGTCTGTTGAATTTGGCCGTAATCATGTAACCGACTCTTCATTTTGCTGGTTAAAGATTTAGGATTCTGTTTGCTTTGTGGTTCGACGTTCAAGACTGTGTAAGTGAATAAGAAAAGTTCCTCCCAAGAATTTTGAGTGTTGTTATCTATGCACGATTTGATAACTTCCTTTAGTTTGGAGGCAACTGCAAATCTAGCTCCACGGGGGATTCTCCTTATGACTGGAACTTTCACTTTGTAACTTCGTAATTTGTGTAAAAATGTATCACTCGCTCCATGATGCTGAGTAGAAAAGGTTACGGTGTCCAAATTTAAATGAGGTTGTGATGAATGTATCTGGCTAGGGCGATGACCTCTTGAGGTATGAATTTTGAGTCCACGCTCACCTCGGAAATATCGAATGTCCGCACAGAGAGGACAGCGGATCTGTGGATTGTGTTGAAGTTGCGTCGGGAGTTGCGAGGAACTGTCAGATTGAGCCAGTAAATTTTGTGTAGCGGTCTGATGTACGACACTCGTTTGGTCAGTTGAAATCATTGATTATTACCTACCCCAAATAAAAATAAAATACTATTAAACAATAATGTAAGGACTAAAAGTAAATAAATAAAACTTAGCAGAAAATGACAAGGAAAAAATACAGTTGACAGTTTTTTTTTTTTAAATCTTGAATGTAATGTTATACATTACATAGCTGTTCCGAAAATTTTTAGTGAAATGAAAAATAGTTAGAATATGAAAAAAATTTATTTACAGCTTTTCAAAATATTTCCCTCCAATCCCTATGCACTTATGCATTCGGGTGAACCAGGCTTCAAAACATTTAAAAAACGTATCTTGCGGGAGGTCGAAAAATAACCGCCGAAATTCTTCGACGGCCTCGTCTGCAGTGTTGAATTTTCGCCCGCGAAGCATTTTTTTTACCGTGGGAAATAAAAAAAATCGCATGGAGCTAAATCTGGGCTGTACGGAGGATGGGATAACCTTTGTACCCCCGAAGTTGTCAAATAGTCCATGTTTCTACCGGTGTGTGAGCGGGCGCGTTATCTTGGTGAAAAAGCATGCCACGGACGCCGCTCCTTGGGCGCTCGCTATTCAACTCCCCGAAAGCTTGAGGCAGACAAACTTCGCAATACCAATCTTCAGTTCAGCCTGAATCTCCCGATGTGTAATGTGTCTATTCTCCCGCAATAGCCACTCTACCCTGATGACGTTTTCATGAGTGACTGCAGTTGATGGTCGGCCGGGTCTGGGGTCATGGTTTAGGTTCTCTCGACCACGTTTAAATTCACGAAACCAATAAGTAACTGTTGGTAACGCAGGAGCAGACTGCCCAAAAGCAGCTTGCAAATTTTCGTGACATTCCTTGAAGGTTAACCCTAGTTTACAATCATAGAAAATCATAACACGAAAAGCTTCTCGCGAGACGTCCATTGTTGCAAATAAAATATGAGTGACGGATAACCGTCAAAAATATTTAAGAAAAGAACTACACATAGGTCGTTAATAATTTTCATCAAGGAGATTTGTATTTAAATTAGCCGTCAAATCAAAATAGTTTCAGGAAAAATTAAATTGTATTTATTCTGTGGCTTACAATTTTCGGAACAGCCCACGTACATTATTATAACGCCTGTCTTAACACCATAATGTTAGTTGGGCGGAGACGACCGTAAGGCGGATTTTTTTTTTATAAAATAAATAGTTTAAATTTCAAAATCTTGGCCACACTTAGATACGTGTCGGTCTGCCTGTCAGTTGTGGCCTTGTGATTCGAAGACAAAATAGAGTCGCGGTCTCATTGTCATAGTCAAAGAGTTTGTATTACGTTGCTGCTCTTTGGTCATAGTCAAAGAGTTCGTATTACGTCGCTGCTCTTTGGTCATAGTCAAAGAGTTTGTATTACGTCGCTGCTCTTTGGTCATAGTCAAAGAGTTTGTATTACGTCGCTGCTCTTTGGTCATAGTCAAAGAGTTTGTATTACGTCGATGCTCTTTGGTCATAGTCAAAGAGTTTGTATTACGTAGCTGCTCTTTGGTCATAGTCAAAGAGTTTGTATTACGTCGCTGCTCTTTGGTCATAGTCAAAGAGTTTGTATTACGTCGCTGCTCTTTGGTCATAGTCAAAGAGTTGTATTACGTCGCTGCGCATACAAACTCTTTGGCCATAGTATCATTTAGCACAAAAAGCGGCCAAGTGCTAGTCGGACTCGCGCGCCGAGGGTTTCCGTACCACCACACAATTATTATATTACTAGCTGAGCCCGCGGCTCCGCTCGCGTGAAATTCGTATTCCAAAGAAGAATGTAAGTAACTAAGGGCGAGGCCGAAGGCCGAGCTGCGTTCAGGTAATCGAAAAACCTTCTTAAAGAAAGTAACTAACTAAGGGCGAGGCCGAAGGCCGAGCTGCTTTTAGGTAAACGATAAACCTTTCTCAAATAAAGGAAGTAAGTAAGGGCGAGGCCGAAGGCCGAGCGTTCAGGAAGACGATAAACCTTCTGGAAGAAAGGAAGGAACTAAGTGCGAGGCCGAAGGCCGAGCTGCGTTCAGGTAAACCAAAAACCCTCTTCCGCCTTCGGGCCTCGCCCTTAAAGACTTCCTTTCTTCGATAGAATATAATATCGTTTACTCAATCTATTTATTTCATAAAAATAAAAAAGTAATATTAATAACTAAAGAATTAAACCTACCTAACAAACATTAAAATAACTATCAAAACGGGCATTTTCAAATGTTCTTAGAGCACTTGCGGCATTACCCCGCTGGATGGCAAGGCTTACCCTTTGAATGAAGTACATAAGCCCTTGATGGCGGGACACCAGTTGCGTCAACCAGCTCAAGCTTCTTTTGGCTTCACTGCTCCACGGACCGAGGGTTTCAACCGCAAACGCTACTAATTCGAAATCTGGAATTATATTTCTATATTTGCTGCGTTTGAGGCTCTCCGCCCCAGCCTCGGCCGCGCCAGCCGCTCTTGAAGATGTCCTAACGTGACTTGGAGCCAATGTGAGAACAAAAGTAGCGTCCCACATCAAAGAACTACCCATAGTCCATGGCACTAAGGTGATAGCATCGGGCCTCTTGCCATCCAGCCGGGAATAACCGCGAGGTTCCAGAATGCACGGTATATTTGCCGTTAGAAGCGTGGACTTTATAATAAAATTTAAATTAAATTAACTCAATCTTAATATTAATTAACTTTATTCGAGATGGTTTAGCTTCTTCCTGAACGCAGCTCGGCCTTCGGCCTCGCCCTTAGTTACTTGCTTTCTTCGAGATGGTTTATCATTTGTCAGAACGTAGCTCGGCCTTCGGCCTCGCCTTAGTTACTTACTTTCTTCAAGATGATTTAGCTTCTTCCTGAACGCAGCTCGGCCTGCGGCCTCGCCCATAGTTACTTACTTTCTTCGAGAAGGTTTGTGGTCTTCCAGAATAGAGCTCGGCCTTCGGCCTCGCCCTTAGTTACTTACTTTCTTCAAGAATGTTTTTCTTCTTCCTGAACTCAGCTCCGCCTTCCGCCTCGCCCTTAGTTACTTTCATCGAGAAAGAATATCGTTTACGTGAGCGCAGATCCGCCTTCGGGCCCGCCTTTAGTTACTTACTTTCTTTTTTTAAAATACGAATTTCACGCAAGCGAAGCCGCGGGCAACAGATATATAAATTTTATTGCACCAATGACAGCGACAAAACTTCGACTTTCAATTATTATTTTTATTTATCAAACAATTTGTCACCGGCCAGCTCACGTCGAGATGACAGTTCTCCGTTGTCAACATGACATTTAAAATTGTTTTTTACCTTTACTTTGGATTACGTGATTTTTATTATATTTTTTAATTATTATGTTCATCCGGGATATACACTGTCACTATAAAAAGTTTCGTCAAATTCCGTTCAGTGGTTTTTGCGAGATGCGCGTACAAATAGACATTTTTGCATTTACGGTTTTATGATATGTATAGAAATAATAGATATGTATTTGATATGTATAGACTATTGTGTTCAAGTTATAAAAAAGAAGAACTGTCATTTTTGTTGTATCTACTTATTTTTAAATTTCGAATGAATATTTTATTCAAATTGTATTTGTTGCCAGTTCTCAATATATAATTATGTACTTTGGACTACGTGATTTTAAACGCGCAATAATGTTTATAATTGTGAATATTTTTTTATTTTTGTTATTTTTTTTTACGTATTATGTTAACCCGGCATATAAACTGCCACTATACAAAGTTTCGTCTAATTCCGTTCAGTGGTTTTTGCGTGATGCGCGTACAGACAAACAAACAAACAAACAAACAAAAATTTTAAAAACTGTTCTAACATGTTCAGTATCTCATTTTAAGCCACCCTGGTTAGTTTTTTTCCGAATACATTCAATGTACAGACTTTCTTACCTCTACGATTTTATTATATGTATAGATTATTTGTTGCTTTACTTCAGAATTTGCACCAAGTTTGACGCTTGTATGTATTACCGTTTTTTTTTTTACGATAGAGCAAAATATAACTAGCCAGGGAAATTTAAGAAAAAAAAATCGGAGTAATTAATTTTTGTAGAAAAAAATTTAACTGAATATTTTTTTGGTAAAACTACAGGCATTCTGGTTTTATTTGGAATACTGATCAATAGCAGAGTTATTTAGGCTACCAATAAAAAAAATTACAATTAATTATATTTGCAAATTTGTAGTTGTAGTACCTAAAAATGTTGTACGAGAAATTTTCAACGTTTTTCAAAAAATGCTCATATCATAAAAAACAAATGACTCCGATTTTTTTTTCTTATTTTTCCCTGGGTAGGTAGTCATAAACTGTAGGCCAGTCTCTGGTTCCCGCTTGACGTTGAGACACGTTGTATATATAAGGTATTTCATTAGTAGGTAACGATACGCTAAGGGGTGTATGTGTATCAGATACTGATCACGTTCCCATACCCATTTTTTTTACGATTTAAAAAAACCTACTCACTCCTCTTTTACGTGAAGTGCGCGTATTTCACCTTAATAAGTACGTTTTTTATATCGTAAAAAAATTGGTATGGGAACGTGATCAGTATCTGATACACATATTAGTCGTCTGGTTCCAGTATGCCACCCCTGACGGTTATGACGGTATGAGCTATCGGTACCGTCAACAAAAAAGTCGGATAGACGAATACTCCCGCCACCAGATGTTAAACTGAACTGTCGTTACTTCGTATTTCAGGCATAGAATTAATATGTACTACCATGTAATAATAATTCTACGTAATTAAGTGACATGACTAGTGAAGCTAGCGCACACGTCATAGTCATATTACTATTCCTTTTTTTACTCGTATTGGCATTTGAACACAACAAATGTTAGTAATAAAACAAATAACACCAAAAAAAAACTAAATTCGTACACGCGCGAGGGGTAGGTAGCTCAATTACACATATAATACGGGCGTGGCTACGCGGTATTATATTCTTGTGCTACGCGACAGCGATACTAACGCTACTGAGCTAGGCGTCAGCGGGTGTGGCGTGAGGCGCGATGTGCGGAAGCGCGGGCTGAGGTAGCAGCAAACCAGCAATAGACAAGTAATACATCCCTTAGCGCGTCGTTACCTAATATTGATATACCATATAACTGCAAATTAACAATTTTATTCTTTTTTTCCTATACTTGTGCTGTGAGATCTTGCTTCCTGCCAAATTTCACAATTCTAGATCAATGGGAAGTACCCTATAGGATTTGGTGTGAGTTTGCAAGTATCAAAATAAATGGCATACCTACATTCCCGTATCTTTTGGTTGCGTTGACTAAAGCATGACTTTTTTTTTACACCTCCAATGGACCGTAGGCCTTAGTATTTGATATTAATTTCAACTTAAACCCGTCCCTGAGAAAAAAGGGTCTTGACAGATTTATGTGACGGATAGACAGACGGACGGACGGACGGACAATAAAGTGATCTTATAAGCATTCGTTTTTTTTTTACTTTCGCTTGCTTTCTTGTTATTGGGGTACCGTACCACCCCAAAAACAAGAATGCTCCAAAAGAGGGTGTCGCAAACCTTCGCAATTACCGTACGTTTAGCGTCGCAAGTTTTAATTGCGAATATCGCCATAAAGATAGCGCGGGGGACTCGACCGTTGCGTCGCCCCGCGTACGTGCCCGGCATTTTGCGCGTGTGGACCCGGCTTTGTAGTCTAAATATCCCTGGCGTTGTTCGCCTATTCTGCGACATTTGCGAATTAATGGACGTTTCACTTCCTGGATAGGGCGTGTAGGGTTTTTATTTTATGCGTACTTAAAAGTTAAGTTACAGTTAAAAGTACTAGTAATAAAGGGTCTTTGTCGTTTGCGTATTTTTAATTAATTCGCGAGAAATTATTAAAAATTCAAAAATTTTATAATGATAGATAATATTTAAAAATACATTTAAGATAGACTACCTATTTATTCTAAAACAAATCGTTCGTTTACTGCAGAGGTATGTCCTTTTTTTATTGAAGGCACGACAGGTGTCTAACGACGCCCATGGACATACGGTCGTATGCGGCGGTTGCGAATGCCACGCCGACCTGGAGGCTGACCGTGGTTTGGATTCCACGTTAAACTGTAGGTCCCTTCCCTTCTTACCTTACTAGGTGGTAGGGTTTATCGCGATCGGGTTGGTACCAGCGCACTGAATGAAACGTCGGTCGAAACGGCTATGTAAATAGTTCGTGTTTTCCGTCCAGTTCAGTGTGGCCGACATGAAATGAAGGGAAGCACTGAAATGGCACCAAGTTCACCCGGTGTTATGGGCTGACATCACGGATGTTGTAGGTGATGTAGCCAACCGTGTCAGTTTACATAAAAAAAAGAATAATGTGACATTTTGGGTGGATTTTCGTTCTATATGTAAAACCGAATAAATTTTTACATATAACCTTTTTTATTGTTAACATTTTAAATTTTTCTGTACTTTTGTTCGAAAAAAGCAACAAATATGTTTCAGTGTCAGGTGTAGGATCACGCTCTTTCGGATAGGTACTTAATCCTGTAGATTTCCATTTATAAAATAAAAAAAACAAATAAAATAAAATAATTTAGTTTATTGTTTTATTTTGTTTATTTAATTAAAGATATAATTATGTTAAATTCTTCCCAATTTTAAAACTGAGAATAAGACGGCGATTATCTAATTTGAGCACTTACTGTAGAGGAATTTCAGAAATTCACAATTTTCATCGAGGATCCTAAACAAAGGTGGCCTAGGACAAATTCAGTACGCACCGAATAAATTCACTCACCGCCAACAAAAAGCCCGCCATTTGGCCAAACAAAACGTGTCGCTGCCTGCCGTCGAGCCCTGATAAAAGATACCCCACACAAAGATACCCCGACAAAGGCGACAAAATTTAGGTCCTAATTAATGGAAGGCCCACTAAGGCCGAAAAGGAGGGTGCTTGGGGGGGAGGGGGGGGGGGGGGGGGGGGGGGGTAATGGCCACGGCGCCATTAAACGCCAAATAATGCCGGCACCGAAACGGCCAGTCTAAATATTAGGCCGAAAGTTGTGAAAAGGCAGAAGAAAGTGAAAAGGGCGTTGCGGGTACGACGGGCGCCGCTAAAAGGGATGATACGCGGAAAAAGTTTGGAAATTTTGGCGGAGCGCGGGCCGAAACGGTTGACGAGGCTTGTTATTGGATTTTTTTATTGCTTTTATTGTACTAAATTTTGTATTTAAAAAGATCAAGGATGGTTGAGTGTGTGATTAATATTTTTTGTTGAATTTAGTTAGTTTTATTTGCAAGAAAAACTTACGATTTATTTCAACCAATCTATGTGTACTGTAAGGAAGTTTGACCAAAGCGCTAATAATTTTGTTTAAATCTATTTATATTTTAGTGTGTATACATTTTAAAATGAATAACTATTATTAGTTTAATTGTAGGTATTTTACTCTAAAATTTAGCGCAATGCTTGCCTTGCTTTCAATGTAACTTTTCTTTATTTATTTTATATTACTATTATATTGTAATTTATAATATTGTATTAATCTGGAAAAAAAAATTAATACTTTCATTAGATATTTTACAGACAAGTATCTACATAAAGTAAACGGTAATTTTCAAACATAAAATGATTTTACAGGAAAAAATTATATAATTTCTGTACATTTGTAACTACCAACGCTCCATAGTTCGCACTTTCTATATACATCCCTCAGCAAGAAACACAATTACATGACCCGCAAGCGTAAGTCGCGACACACACTTCGTACTAACAACCAGTGGCGGCTGGTGACCTATGGGACTGGGTGTGCGCACAGCACACCCAGTCCCATAGGTACCTAGCGCACAGTGTGCGCTAACTTACTCGTAGTACTAAACCCAAACGTGAATCTAATGGATACCGAGACGTGATTTTTTATTTTATTTTCATGTCTGAGTTAATTGCCCAAATTATGTAAAAGTATTCTCACTCAACAGATACATAGTTGAAAGACAAAATAAGGTAAGGATAAAAGTGATAAAATTATTAAAATGTAAGTAATAAAAATGTACTCACTTTTAGATTGAAATATCTAGGTATGGTGTTTTGAAGAACACGCCAGCGAATTTATGAAAATTATGAAGAAATCAGTCACACACACACACCACACACACTACAGTTTGATTGGGTAGGTCTAATATTGTTCTATTTATTTCGTTTTTAATATAGTCAACACTGAATCCACTCATTTTTATAACGCACTAGAAACACAACCAGAGTCCTAATTGCTCGAAGAACCAAAGCGACACTTCACTGCGCAGTGGCCACCGAGCACCGAGCCGCGCGGCCGCCGGGGCGCCTCCGCGCGCGAGGCGTGGCCGGCGCGCGCGCCCGCGCCCGTCGGCCAGCCTTGCCGCGCCGGGCAATGAAGAAAACTTCACAATGTACTGTTAACTGACGAAAAGTCGTTCAAACTGCTAAAAAACTGATTTGCAAAACATCCCGGCGCGGCAAAGATATATTACGTACAATATTTCATCTAAGCGGTGGCGGCGCGGCGGCGCGGAACGGCCATCATCGGTCGACGCGACGACGACGGGTCTCGCCCCGAACTGAGATGGCGCGGCGCGCGCGGCGCGGCGCGGCGCGGCGAGCGATCGTTCGGATGATCGCGCGACCAACAACGCGAAAATAGCGAAATATGCAGTATCATTAATGTTTGTCGTAACATTCGAATATTTTATAAATTACCATTCGAATAATCAAATCGATATTCGAATAATTCAAATTATTCAATTGCAAACTCGATCTGTTATATAAATATAAGAAACACCCATATTGCAAAAATGGACTCGCCTGTCGGTTCGTGCTACAGCGTATGTGTAGGTACTTAGCGCTTGTGTGTGTGTGACTTCGACCCAGAGTTTGGATCGCCCCCGCCGCGCCCGCGCGCCCGCGCCCCCCGCCCGCGCGTGCCTTCGGTCGGGTTTACGATCTCGGCTTACTTCGGCTCATCGTCGGCTGCCTCGGTCGCGACGTGTCGCACGCGCGTCTATCCACAATATACTGTCCTTCTTTTTCCGTCGTGTGTCACACGCAGAAGGCCACACATAATCGTATGAATAGTGTTTTGTTTCACGCGGCGGGGCAGCGGCGTTTGACATTTTCTCATAGTAAACGTTCGCGGTGTTTTGTACTGCACTCGGCGCGGCGAGCTCGGCGGCTATACGTAGTATGTAGTACGTATTACGTACAGCAAAATCGTGCCTTGTTGTCTAGGAAATAGGATCGAATTCAGTTTGATATTTTTACTTCGATCGGTTTCATGGAGAATGTTTAATATTTTAATTTATTTCTTTCTTTCGGGTGAAGGCGTTATGTTTTGTGGTAGTGCGGCGCACGAACGCACTTAAGGGCCAGCCGCCACTGCTAACAACTACACGTACATATGTACTATGAGGACATAACTACTAATGTTTATTCTGAAATACATATATACACAAAGTCACGCGTGCTTCGCGGTGGGGTTGGCAGAGACAACGAATCTCCACGTGCCACAATCCTGCCTGACACGCCTATCCCATCTCTTTCATTGTCGTAATCTTCTCAATAATTATAGTAATGTTTTCGGTTGGGCGGTATAACTGAAAGGGACTTACTTTTGTCGACGTTTCGTCGACGAGCATAATATAATGGACAAAACGTTGACAAAAGTGAGTCGCTTTCAGTTATACCGCGTTTATCCGTACCATTTAATAAGTGTTAATGTTTAACATATTTATTTTGTGACTGTCAAACATACATAGACAGCTGATAGCATCTGATGACATATTAAGCAGAAAATTTTGATTCAGTAGATGGAATTTCAAGTCAAAATTAAAAGTACAAATGGTTTTTTCTTTTTCAAAATATGAGTTATTTATTGCCCCTTCTCCGAACCTACATCCCTCCTCTTCATCACATCATAAGCTTCCCCTCTACCGACCTCAGTCGCGCGACCCGCGATGTGTTCCTAACTTTTTGCGCCCTAACCCAGAGCATTCGGGCAAATGTGAACATTTGCACATGTTTATTTGGTCTGTAGCTTTTTATCCCCCTCCAGGGTCATTTGTAGCTTCTCAAACTGTTTACAGCGTCAGTCGAGTCCCAAGTTTAGTTTTGGGGGTTGTTATCGTAAAATAAACGTATATGAGAGTTATATCGGAGGAATTATTAACCCGATGGTGAAACGGAAGCAGAAGTGGTCCTTGGTGGTCTGTTGGTGGTACATGGTTGAAATTTTCGATGGATAAAAGAGGAAACTACATACATAGATACTACAAGCTGTATCCTGACAATCGGCGTAAGTAGGGTAATCGTTGCTGTGCTGTAAGAACCCTGGTGAATGAGAGCGCAGCATTTGGACAAGATAACTATCAAGCAGTAAATTAAGGCATGAAAACCCACCTGCTGCATGACTCGGTGGAAGAACCGCGCCAAGTGAGTGGTGGTTAACCTGTCGCCCTTTAGCACGACATCGTGTCCTTATACCTTATTCACCTTTTTCGACATGCACGGGGAGATATGCAGTGGGGCTGTTCTTTTTGTGTATCGGCCCCACACGGTTCTTTAAATATTTTAATATCAAAGAGGAAATTAGAGAGATAAATTCGTTCCCAGCCAGGTTTCGACTTTTTCTTTTTATGTAATCCGGTATGGGTGGCTGAGTTGGGGGGGGGCCAAAGAGCATGCTCCGACCAGCCAATATCACCTCCGAGAAGGTAGGTGCCATACCGGAGACTTCCCTGGATTGCTGTCTATACTGGACTAGAGGAGAACACAACCGGGGCTGCTATGCGGCCATCTTACATCCATTACGGTGGTACCAACCCAGTCGGCTACAATTTGAGCCTACCACCTAGTAAGGGGCAAGGGAAGGGACCTACAGTTTTACACCGGTTCCGAACGGTGAAGCAGCAGGTGTAGGTATGCACGTAAATTTTTTCGTCAGAAAAAACTCATTGGTACACGCCGACGGGATTCGAACCGCGGACCTCTCGCATGAGAAGCCGATGCCCAAACCACTCGGCCACCCGCCGCTTAAAGCCGCCGCCGCTCAAACATTCAAAGGTTGACTGGAAGAAATCCCTGTAAGGGATAAGTACGGCTTTGCCCCTCGTGTAAATTCTATATCGATCTTGTTTCTGTAAAATGTTTTTCGAGCAACAAAATATTTCTATCTATCTATCTACATATATTAATTAATTTTTAGGGTTCCGTATCCGTCGTACGGGACCCTATTACTAAGCCTACGCCATCTTTCTGTCTGTCATTCTATCTGTCCGAAGGCTGTACCTCTTGAACCGTAATAGATAGCCCGTTGAAATTTTCATAGAATATGTATTATTATGGCCGATATAACAACAAATAATAAAAATAAGTAAAAGTAAAAAATTCACAGGAACAGGGACCCCATACAAGAAACTAAAAAGTGTATGCGCGCCATCTACCGAAAAGAGTATGAACTATTTTAACTAATCCATAGATAGCGTGAGTGGCGCTGACCATGACATAGCGATACGGAACCCTCGGTGCGCGAGTTCGACTCGCACTTGGCCGGTTTTTATACAGCTAACTCGCTTTCTATAGTTAGAATTTTTTTTTTTTTTTTTATTGAAACTGACATGGTTGTCTACATCACCTACAACAACCGTGATGTCAGCCCATAACACCGGGTGAACTTGGTGCCACGTCAGTGCTTCCCTTCGGTCGTGCCGGCTACACTGAACTGAACGGAAAACACAAACTATTTACATAGCCGTTTCGACCGACCTTTCATTCAGTGAGGTGGTACCAACCCGGGCGGGTTAAACCCTACCACGTAGTAATATAAGAAGGGAGTCATTATCCCTTAGTCGCCTTTTACGACATACACGGGGAGAGATGCAGTGGGGCTATTCTTTTAAAGTAGGTACCGGCCTCACACGGTATATCCCCGGTAGAAATGCCCCTAGTAGAACGACCACTCGATTTAAACCCACCTCTTTATACCTATTACCCCTCAATTCTACAAGCTAGACGGAATGTTAGCGGGCACACACAGTCGGAACTAACAAGTGGGTTTTGTTCGAGCGTTTAAAAAAAATAATCAAAGCAAGTACTCTCTTATCAACGGAGCGAAAGCAGGTCAAGTGGACACAGCGGCTCTGCTGAATTTTTCAGAAATTTTTACATCGGATATTCACGTTTTGAGTTCAGGTGGAAAGTTTTTGGTGGCGTTTCGAGAGGGATGGTTATAGGTACCGTGTGGGGCCGGTACTTTAAAAGAATAGCCCCACTGCATCACTCCCCGTGTATGTCGTAAAAGGCGACTAAGGGTTGTGACTCCCTTCTTATATTACTAGGTGGTAGGTTTTAACCCGCCCGGATTGGTGCCACCGCGCTGAATGAAAGGTCGGTCGAAACGGCTATGTAAATGGTTGTGTGGCCGGCACGACCGAAGGGAGGCACTGACGTGGCACCAGGTTCACCCAGTGTTATGGGCTGACATCACGGATGTTGTGGGCGATGTGGCCAGACGTGTCAGTTTCCATAAAAAAAAAGATGTGAAATTACAAAATTAAAAAAAAACCCGACCCTTAAAAAGCCAAAAATAATTTCCATTTACTTACTTAAAGGTGTCGGGGGCCGCTAAGTAAATTCCCGTGCAGCTCTGAGTTTATATATTTTTTTTACTTACCATCAAATAATAAAAAAAATTTAAAGTGAAAAATTAAGGGGGCTCCCCATACAAGAAACTTATTTTTTACAATTGATTGTGATGCGGAAGCCACGGTGCGCCAGTACGACTCGCACTTGGCCGGATTTTTCGAAAAACACCTACATTAATTTTAATCACAATGCAACCCACATGACCGCTGAAGGGAAATCTCTCTAGAAAGCTCTAGAATCGCATCTAAAAGCAGAACAGCCAACCTAATAGAGCGAGGGCGGAAGCTGCAACAAAACAAATAGAAAAAACTACAAAGCAAACGTCACTTCGTTGCTGGAGGCGCGCAAACTCCGACGAAGTTAATATTAAAGTCATAAAAACAGAGTTCAAAGTACCCGGGGCGTATGGAAAATTGTTTTGGTGCAAGGGATTCGAAATGAAATAAAGTCGAGTGCGGTCGGACTACGTTATTGTACCTACATACATACATAATATTCAGCAACAAACTTCGCAAGTCACAGTTTCGTTAGTACCTTATCACAAGAATTATAGATAGTCACAAATAATAATTAACCCATACTACCGCCTCACAAGAACATTAATATACATACATATCACACAAGCTGAATCCCGACAATCGGGGTAAGCAGAGTAATCGGTGTTGTGCTGCAAGAACTCTGGTAAATTACAGCACAACACCGACCACCACGTTTCGCAAATTATTCGACCAAGATTCAATCGATCAAGCAGCAAGTAAGGCATGAAACCACTGCATGACTCGGTGGAAGTACCATGCCAAGGTGAGAGGTGGCGAGCCTGTCGCCCTTTAGCACGGCATCTTGTCCTTATCCCTTAGTCGCCTTTTACGACATGCACGGGGAGAGATGCAGTGAGGCTATTCTTTTTAAGTACCGGCCCCACACAGTAATATTTACAGCATAAACATGACTACTTAAAAATCTGACCACTCTGCCTATTACATAACCTAACATTTGTTGTAGTAAAGACGGATGGGTAACCGGAACGTAAATATTGTCAATTTGTAAATTATTTTAGGGTTGAAGTAAATTTTATATATTTAACAATAATAGCTGCAATCATTTTAAATTCTTTAAAGAGAGATTAACACCGCAAACGTAAATAAAATTCAATCTGCTTATATAAATATGTTCAAACTCTAAAATAAAATAAATACACTAACATACGGTTTTACAGAAATTTACAATTATAATTTTGTACACAATACGAATGCTTTAACGAGCATTTTGATTGTCAGTCGGAATGGTTTAGGCTTCACGCTCGTCTGTCATTCCTAGTATACCTAAGCAAAAAGCCCTGTTGAACAACTCAAAGGGTTTGCTCATTATTCAAATATCCTCATATACATTAAAACAGACCGTAGTAGAAATTGGAATTACTTTCGCTGACTAGCAGTAAATTTTTTAAAATACGAGTATTTGAAGGAATAAATGAATGATAATTTTATTATTATAATTAGCTTTAGCCCGCGGCTTCGCTCGCGTGAAATTCGTATTTAAAAATTAAGCCCGCTACCGTAACTTTATTTCGGCGGGCGGAACAAATCGGTTTGTAAGAGAGCCACATCTTAGCGCAACCAGAAGTGAATTTTATTTAGCCTATCTTATGTCCGGTATAATCAAATATGCTTGTGCCAAGTTTCATCTAATTCGGATGATCGGTTTAAGAGTTATGGATGAACATACATACATACAGAAAATATTTCTCAAAATCTTAAATTTAGTTTTAGTATCATACATATAGTCTACGAACTAGTATCTCATAAAGCAAAGTAACTTACTCCATGACCATCCCTTACATATTTATTATTAAAACAAAGTAACTTACTCCATGACCATCCTTTACAGATTTATTATTAGTATTGATATGATTGATATTATAAAAAAAAATATCGAATATTTCAACTGGCAGTGGCAATGTACCGAAGATATGAATTCGTATACGCGGGTCCATTCTGTTTGCCAGCCACCTCCGTCCATAAACCATTTTAACTTAGTATTTTAGGGTGGTCGGCGCGATCTAGGCTTGGACCGAGGTTCGATTCCGGCCGACGGTTTATCTTTTCTTTTTGTGGTGGCTGAGTCGGGGCGGTCGAACACATGCTCCGACCAGCCAATTTCACCTACGAGAAGGTAGGTGCCACACCGGAGACTTCCCTGGATTGCTGGCTATACTGGACTAGAGGAGAACACAATCGAGGCTGCTATGCGGCCATCTTACATCCAGTACGGTGTTACCAACCCAGTCGGCTACAATTTGAGCCTGCCATCAGGGAAGTAAGGGGCAAGGAAAATCTTATATCCTTAAAACATATTAATTTTCTTTGAGTACGTCATGTCTTTATACAATTAGTAGTCTTCTGGATTCATAATTATTTTTATTTTCTAAACGTTTCTTTTCAAAACTTAATAATTAAAAGCCGTAAAGCGTTCAGTCGTACGGTGACCGCATACAGATAGCCCTTAAACCCAATAGGGCCGTTAGCAGGCCTAAATGTTCGTTCGCTGGATAATTAGGATTAAAGCCGGAAAAACAAACAGGAAACTTAATAGAGGAAGGCTTCGAAGGAAGGCGAAGGTAGTCTGCCTACGTATGTACATCCGGAACAGATAGTTCCGCTTAATGTGTTTCAGCTTTCATTTAATCTTTCTAATATTGATATTTGTGGAGTATGTGTTGAGTTACAATGAAAGATAGATTGAGAAATAGTGTAATGCGAGAGCGCTGTGGTCTGGAAGAAGATATAGTACCTAACAAGGATTGAGAAAGGAATGCTTCGGTGGTTCGCTCATGTTGGAAGAATGGATGATGGGAGACTAACGAAAGAAATATATGGAGCCTCTCATACAAGAGGGCGTTTAGAAATGAGTTTTTTTCTGATGGAAAAATTTACGTGCATACCTAAACCTACACCTGCTGCTTCACCGTTCGGAACCGGTGTAAAACTGTGGGTCCCTTCCCTTGCCCCTTACTAGGTGGTAGGCTCAAATTGTAGCCGAATGGGTTGGTACCACCGTACTGGATGTAAGATGGCCGCATGGCAGCCTCGGCTGTGTTCCCCTCTAGTTCATTATAGCCAGCAATCCAGGGAAGTCTCCCGTATGGCACCTACCTTCTCGGAGGTGATGTTGGCTGCTCGGAGCATGTGCTTTGGCCGTTCTGACTCAGCCATCAATACTGGATTACATAAAAAAAAAAATAAGACCAAATGATAAAATTCAGCTCACGCACTCATATTACATATGTATATACCTACCGATTAGACACACAGTATAAGTGAGTGGGCGTCTGTATCCCAACATTATTTCAACGATCCACCAACAAACTGGCGTATTTACATTCAGTTTCAAAACTAGACATATATCTGTACGACTTTGTCAAACTCACTTGCTGACCGCTTTCGCCAAAACCAATAGATAGAGGGACGGGTTAGTTTACGCGCGACAGGGTTCTAAAGATACTTTTTCATATTAAAGTCGACGGTAAACACGGGCCCATTGCAACGTTAATCCTCCAAACTACGCACAATTTAGTGGCAATAGCGTGAACATTTATATATACGGAAACGTCATCGTAATACATTTTATCTTGTTGGCAACAGGCATGCACTTCATTTATCTTGTTGGCAACAGGCATGCACTTCATTTATCTTGTTGGCAACAGGCATTTTATCTTGTTGGCAACAGGCATGCACTTCATTTATCTTGTTGGCAACAGGCATTTTATCTTGTTGGCAACAGGCATTTTATCTTGTTGGCAACAGGCATGCACTTCATTTATCTTGTTGGCAACAGGCATGCACTTCATTTATCTTGTTGGCAACAGGCATTTTATCTTGTTGGCAACAGGCATGCACTTCATTTATCTTGTTGGCAACAGGCATGCACTTCATTTATCTTGTTGGCAACAGGCATGCACTTCATTTATCTTGTTGGCAACAGGCATTTTATCTTGTTGGCAACAGGCATGCACTTCATTAATCTTGTTGGCAACAGGCATGCACTTCATTTATCTTATTGGCAACAGGCATTTTATCTTGTTGGCAACAGGCATGCACTTCATTTACAACCGACATCACAGAAGATGTGTGAGTAAATTGAGTACATACACACATACATACCAGACACTGTATCCCGACAATCGGGGTAAGCAGGGGTAGTCGGTGTTGTGCCGCAAGCAAGCACTCTTGTAAAGTACAGCATACCACGGACCACTACATTTAGGAAAGTAATAGGACAAGATAACTATCAAGCAGCAAGTAAGGCACGAAAACCCACCTGCTGCATGACTCGGTGGAAGGAGCGTGCCAAGATGAGAGGTGGCGACCCTGTCGCTCTTATGCACGGCATCTTGTCCTTATGATGGGTCGGGAATAAACGTAGATATATATTAAGCGCCATTTTGAGCCCATATAGGCCTTCCGGCGTGCGATAGGTTAATAATATTGTGTGTGTATTTTCCGTAATATTTTTGTGAACTTTTACTTTTTTAACTTTTATTTTTATTTTTATTGGACGAGTACTATATTATGATTGTGATTGCATTTGTGACTCGTCGTTGTGCAACTTTAATTCTCCTCTTCGAATGGCCTGTCTAGCGATGTATTTTCATGAGATAATAGTAGTTTTAGGAACAGGGTCGGATCATCGGAGCCGCGTTGTCCTATAAAGCAAACACGGGCCGCGTTTAAACGGATTTCGTTCATAATTTGTGGACAAAAGCTCTTTGATTCCGCTCCGGGGGGCTTGACCGCACAGCTGCGTTTTTTTTATATAAGGGTCTTATTACACTGTACATATGTTGAAGTTGTTATTTCTGATTTGAGTAGATTTCACTTTTTTTTTATGGAAACTGACACTAATTGGTTACATCACCCACAACATTCGTGATGTCAGCCCATAACACCGGATGAACTAGGTGCCGTGTCAGTGTTTCCCTTCATTTCATGTCGGCTACATGTTGACGAACCTAAGTGTAACTTTGTTACCTAAAGATAGTAAATTGAATTGAATTGAATTGACTGGACTGGACGGAAAACACGAACTTTTTACATAGCCGTTTCCAGCTATAACGAACAAAATTAAGAAGAGATGAGGTTATATATAACAGTAGGGAACACATTCACCGGACTATGGATAAGGGATATGACTCCCTTCTTATATTACTACGTGTCGTGGTAGGGTTTAACCCGCCCGGGTTGATACCACCGCACTGAATTAAAGGTCGGTCGAAACTGCTATGTAAATAGTTTGTGTTTTCCGTCCAGTTCAGTGTAGCCGGCACGACTGAAGGGAAGTACTGACGTGGCACATAGTTAACCAAGGCGTTATGGGCTGACATCACGGATGTTGTAGGTGATGTAGCCAACCGTGTCAGTTTCCATAAAAAAAAAAACTCCGGCGGCCACAGATCATGTAGTTATAATACTTATCTCAAGCACAGAGCATACTGTGTGGCCGCAACAACAAGCTATTGTCACGATCGGGAGTGCGCTTGTGCGGATTACCGGCCTTAGCCGCGTGATAAGTTTGACAGGAAACTTTCCAACTACGTGCTCGGTGATTTTAAGTCCGCTAAGTCGATCCGTGTATGCGTGTAGGTGCGCCAGATCCTGCGGATTATCGTCTAGTCTGGTTGTAAACCTGCCTTTAGGCATTAGTGGCCGTCCTGTCAACGTTTTGTTTTGGTTGATTGGAGCAAAAGTAGTGACATTTTCATTCACCTAGAACTTTTTTTAATAAAGAAAATTTAATTTTTATTTTTTTTAATACATATAATAGACCTGTAAAATTATTCCTATTAGGTTTTTCAATATGATATCCTTCAAATCATGGCATACAGCGTCAATGCAAATTGAGCCCTTTTTAAAGCATTTTCCATCACGCTTTTCGAAACTTCCGATGTTATGTTCTGAATTTCTTGTCGAATATTGGTTTTTACGTTAAAGTTTGTGGCTTATTCACGTAAACCAGCGACTTTCGTTCGGTGGTTCAAACCACACCGTTCCGTACCGCCACGCAATATATTATATTTGTGTTATGTATTTACAAAAAAATGTATTTTTTTTCATTAATTTCGGAATCTTAGCATGTGCCCGACTCACATTTGGTCGGTTTTGATTATTTGTTGTTTTTCTTTAGAGTTACACTATAAACACAACAAGTTTGCCGCTTAACCGCTAAACGGTTTTATGATAGATCAAAAACAAATGGCTTGTATGGGGACTCCCTCAATTTTTTTTACCTTTTCTTTTTGTTTATTATTATTTTTTAGGGTATCCGCCATATTCATATAAAGTTTGTTAAAATTTCAATCGGCTAACTATTACGTAGGACGGACAGACGGCTTAGGCTTAGTAATAGGGCGGGAGCCTATTACCACAGATTACTTAATAGTTACTTCGTAACAGATAAATCACTCCATAGAAAATGTTCCTACCTTCGGGCTTTAATAGCCTACTGTTTCACATCGCCAATCGCTGCGTGCGAAAATGTACCTTTAAACGATCGAGTGTAAAGTGTTTATTGCTTTGCATCTGCGCGCAGTTGCGTGGGCGAGCGTCTATGTATACTTCGCGCGGCTGACGAATTTGTACTGAAAAAGACCGCCGGCGCGGCGCGGCGGCCCGTCGTCGGGCGATAGGTAGTTAGCGCGCGCAAGTAGAGTGCGTGAGGCCTGCTATTACTAAGCCCACTGGTTATTCTTCACATTTTAGGGATTTTCAATATATTTCATTGGCATCACTAAATTTTATATGGCAAGGAGATTATCGCAGGTAGGTCGAAAACTTCATGAGTAAAATTAAAATTCCTTTCCAAACCTACCTCCATATCGCATTTCATTCGCATTTGTTCTCCCTGACTTCCAACAGCCAACCGGTGACAAAAAGAAAGTTCATCATCTATATCGGAGTAAGAATATTAAAGGGACATTCCATTCAAGAAAGGGTCGACCCTGGATACCACCGAAAACCGTAAGCAGGAAATACTGACGGGATCACGCCTATGGAACTAAGGTTAGAAATCCACACATCCTACAGTCCACTTTCAGCTTTCCAAATCACCACCCACGGAACCCTAAAAATTGTGTTCTTCGAATTTTACTTTGGTGGTTAGAATTGGTGGATAACCAATTCGAACCTCTTTTATTTTCATTTTCCAGTATGGTGTCCTTCCCAGGCGGCAATGAGGCGAGGCAAATAAGAAACAAACAGTCATGAAAATTCTCACAGCCCACAAGTAAATTGGCAAGAGTGGAGGCGAAGAGAGAGAGAGAGAGAGAAAAAAAACACATTTTCCGAAGGCTCTCTCGTCGATTTTCTTACTGAATTTTTCTTTAGAAATCACCTCCTGTGAGGGCCTTTGCCGCGGTCGCTATTGATAGGGCGAGGGACTGAAAAATGAATGGCTTCAGGTGCAGCTGTTTCGTTTGCTTGCGAAAGAAATAATCGAACGCCATCTCGTGTTAGCTAACAGTTAAGTGTTGGTTGACATTAATTTGTTCAGCTCCTTTGCTGTTACAATCAACCTTTATATTTAACAGACGAAAGAACGAAACGTATTTTTTAAATTTTTTTTGTTTTTTGTTTTATGGATACTGACGATTGACTACATCACCTACAACATCCGTGATGTCAGCCCATAACACCGGGTGAACTTGGTGCCACGTCAGTGCTTCCCTTCGGTCGTGCCGGCTACACTGAACTGAACGGAAAACACAAACTATTTACATAGCCGTTTCGACCGACGTTTCATTCAGTGCGGTAGTACCAACCCGGGCGGGTTAAACCCTACCACCTATTGAGGTAAGAAGGGACGGGACCTACAGATTTACGTGGAATCCGAACCTCGGTCAGCCTCCAACGGTCAGCGGTCACCCATCCAAGTACTGACAGCACCCAGCGTTGCTTAACATTCAATAGCGACAGTTGACTGTCTGCACCACTGAACTATCGAGGCTGACAAAGGACAAAGTTGTTACAATCAACCTTTATATTTAACAGACGAAATAACGAAAAATATATTTTTTTTTAATTTTTTTGTTTTTACTCTATCGTAAAAATGGTAATACATGCAAGCGTTAAACTTGGTGTGATTAGAGTGTAAACTCTAAAGTATAACAGCAAATAATAAAAACCAGCCAAGTGCGAGTCGGACTCGCGCACCGAGGTATTTTTTTTTTATGTTATCCGGCTGAGTCGGAGGGGCCAAAGCACATGCTCCGACCAGCCAATATCACCTCCGAGAAGGTAGGTGCCATACCGGACACTTCCCTGGATTAATCCAGGGCCAGCTGGCTCTCCTCTAGTCCAGTATAGCCAGCAAATGCTGGCTATACTGGACTAGAGGAGAACCATTGATGTATATTTAGAGATATGCCCATCCCATACATTACTCCCGAAAAAATTTGTTCTCGACGAGAACTGCATAAATTGCAGATTTCACGGACAGCCGCTTCATACGGCGTGTGCAGCGCGTGTTGAGCGTAAGTCTTACTGTACCGAGTCTGTGGCGCAAAAGTGCGTGTGTTCAGCATGCCCGGTTGCTGTTACAAGTATTGTAACAGCTCAGATCGAAATTACGTAAAGAATGGCGTCTCCTTCCATCAGTAAGTATTTATTTTGCTGGTTTTTTTCTCAAATTTTATGTTAAACAGATTTTTGTATACGTAATTAAATATAAAGAGCGAACGAGAAAGAGTAAAGCTGTGTTTTATGCAAGAGTAACAGTGACAAACGTTGTTGTTTGTTTCGCCTGAGCATGTTATGACGTGTTAAGAAGCCATGCTGACTTGTGTGACGTAGCTATCGCGTTCTCGTTCCCACTTGCCTACTGATCATAAGAGTGAGCGGATATACGACAATCGCGCCGATGGGCGAGCGATGACAACTTTCTCGCTCACTCTTATCATCTGTAGGCAAGTGAGAACGCGACAGTAACGTCGTAGGGATCGCGTCACGTGACAGCATGGCGGTGTGTAAAATGCAAACACGAAAGTATCTCGTGGCAGGAGGCGCGGCGCGCTCCGATGCCCGCCGTTTACGGACATGAAACGACTATATGATGTAAGTGTGTGCTTGTGTGAGTATCACAATACTGTGTGTGAATGCACGCACACTTGTTAAGACGAAACGTAGTACAGGTTAAATCGCGCGACGTTCGATCTATAAAATTAGACATCAATGAGGAGAACACAACCGAGGCTGCTATGCGGCCATCTTACATCCAGTACGGTGATGTCAATCGGATACAATTTGAGCCTATACCACCTAGTAAGGGGAAGGGAAGGGACCTACAATTTTATTTCGGTTCCGAACGGTGAAGCAGCAGGTGTAGGTATGCACGTACATTTTTTTCGTCAGAAAAAACTCATTGGTACACGCCGCCGGATTCGAACCTCGGACCTCTCGCATGAGAAGCCGATGCCCAAACCACTCGGTAACCCGCCGCTTTCCCGACAAAAAAAAACGTTGAAAACACGTTTCTTGTATGGGGACGCCCCTTAATTTTTCACTTTTTAATTATTATTTGTTGTTATATCGGCCATAATAATACATATTCTGTGAACATTTCAACCGGCTAGCTATTACATCTCCAATACAGCTATTGGACCGACAGACGGACAAACAGACAGACAGACGTACGGACGGCGCAGGCTTAGTAATAGGCTTCCGTACGGGGTGCGGAAACCTAATCAGTCTGTCTTTCCCTAAAATACGGCAATGCATGTTTTATTGACTTCATATCATAGCCCATAAGTTTTGGATCGATCTTCGAAACATTGTGGCTGGCAACACTGATTAAATTCATAATACTTATCGATTTTCTCTGCTAACCCTGCGAAAGTTCTCCTTTTAGCGAAGCTGATAATAATTATTTTACAATACATTTTGATGATAATACGCATTAAAATACTTTTCAATGAAATAAGAACTCTATTCATAGCGTAATAGCGCTCAAAATCCATAAACTTACACCAAATTAACCCTTTCCTTTACACTTCAATGGATAAATTCTATTTTCAAACTAGTAAGTAGTGCTGACATGACATGTCAATTTGTTCATTGAACATTAAACTTTATTGTCTGCTCAATAGATAATTGATTCCATTGCTAACTGGGGTTGTAAGGGGTGTACTTTAATGGGCTTACGCGAATTAAAGATAGTCTATTCTGCACAGAATGCTCATGTGATTTGATTTCGAAATAATTTCGTTAGTTCCATGTAGGCAAAGGGGTCTGTATTCAGTGCAATTGTAAAGCATTTGTTAGGTCATAAAGGAAACATTTGGTTGGTTGAATGGGTGTGCTTTTGGTTAATTCGTCTTCAAATGGGACACACGAAACTTAATTGGAATTGAATCTTGTATTCGACTTTGGAATTTGTTATTCATAATTTTATTTTACATTATAATCTGTCTCTCTTTGTACAGGATAATAAATCGATGTTTCTGTGTTCGTGTTTAATTGAAGTGAAAACTTCTTTAGCGGCGCTTGGCACTTTTTTAGGTGGGTAAAAAATGTTAGACTCGCGACAGATCTCGAAAAGCGACAGATTTATTTTTATTATTTAGAATGCAACCTTAAGTCATTGCATTAAGTTACGATGGCTCGGGATCCGATATTCGTTCGGTCGTTTATGTGATTTCGTGGCTCAATGGTAAGAATGTAGGATTTGTATTTTTTGACCATGGGTTCGAATCCCTCAATTTTTTGTTTTGTCTTCTTTTTTATGCAATGTTACGGTGTTTAAATGTTTTTAGGGTGTTTAGTTTTTTTTATAACCATCTAAGAATTATTTTCGGAAATACAAAAAGTTTTCACTTCTGCCGGCACTCCCGGAGTGCAATTTCACGTCTACATCGTGGATAGGTCTTTGGAAAATATTGCGGGTTTGCGAAAAGCATTTTTCGATTTAGGGACCCGTTTGCGAATTATTAAGCTTTTAAGTGCAAATTTTTGTTAGAGTCAAGTGCCCCCACCCCCTGCCAGCTAAACGATTGTTATTAGATATGTGAAAAAACTCACAGCAGTAGTATATATATCGAAATTAAAAGGACAGGTTGACGAGTAATAGTCGACCAACTTATAAAATGTACGGACGACAGCCATCATTTCACTGTTGAAGAACTTTTTCAAATTAACATTAATTTTTTATAGAAACTGGCACGGTTGGCTACATCATCTGCAACATCCGTGATGTCAGCCCATAACATCAGGGGAACTAGGTGCCATGTCAGTGCTTCCCTTCATTTCACGTCGGCTACACAGAACTGGCCGGAAAACACTAAAAATAAAAAAAATAAAAATTGCATCTACATTTATTTTTATAATTCTGAAACTAAAATACATGAAATTGGAGAATTGAAGAAAGCATAAGCCAGACTTGCACAAGATATTTCCTCCAGCCGACTTCACTTTACAAAAGCCATTACTCCTCTAGTCATAACAAAAAAATGCAACAAATACATAATTAGCGACAATGATAGGTATAAATCTCCCGGGTCTTGAACATGCTGTCACCGGGGCCGAAGTCGGAACCGCAACGCACCGCCGAGCATGAAATGTTCTTAGTCAAATCAACATAAAGAACTTGCATGCCATAGAACAATATATTTACATGCTAAGTGAAGATGCGACGCCTCTAGAGGGTCAGTGTGTACTAAAATGCAAACAACTACTGCACGAGATTGAACGCGTAAAAAAATGTTATCATCGAGCCTCTGAAACTAAGTAAAGAATGTCTTGAAACTAATCAATTTGTTTAGTTTGTAATTGTGCCTATCCACATAATAACATCGTCTACATCTGTCTTATATTAAAACTTCTCTTTCCGCCACTCACCTAGCAGTTATCATAACCCAAAGGTATCCTGTTAGAAAATGCCTAGAGGCATTAAGTGTTACCTTTTGCCCATATTCTATTTGAATGCAATAAATATATACAATACAATACTACAGTGTATCGAAAATACAGCTTGAGACCAAAATTGACAATTTTACTGAGAGTTCTGAATACTTTAGTTTATTCATTAAGTATATCGAGTGAGAGTCTAGAAAGATAATACATTAACCCTTTGGCTCTGGAAGCATTATTTATAAATCTTCCTTCGCCTACACCAGGTGGCGGCCGCGATCGGCGCCGGCGCATTACTCTCGAAAAAAAATCATTTTGGAAGATTTTTCCATAAAACTTCATGAACTAACATATGGATTGTATTTACAGATAAATATTCTAGCTATAAATGGCATTTTTTTATTTACATTACGTATTCTAGGTGACAAAATTATTTTGTAAAGTTGTTCTATGTGAAAATCGCGACCTCTCTCAGGTTTTTTTTTTTTATAAATTTATTAGACCGCGAATCGGTCATATAGTATTTTTATTATAAACACTAATAAATAACGGACCTAATCATACCTTTCTTGTGTATCAGCAGCCCCCCGTGTCGTTCACAATAAAATTTGTATGTGGAAATTTGTATGGTTTGTATTATTTGTATGGAGAAAACTAAGTCACAAAAATTGCTAATTTCTCGTAAATGTACTGCATACAAACACTATACGGCATATATTATTTCAACTACAGGAACTAAATGACACTTCTATCACCTCACTTTATCCAGAAAACAGATTTATATCGAGAAACAAGCCTCTAAAAACAGCCGAAATTGGTACCGAAAAGGAGGCATTTTCTTAGTATTTTTACGAAAAATTCAGATCAACTCAGCACAAACAAATGCACTCAATACATCCGGAATATAATGAAAAAGAGAAAAAACATCACTTATGGGTTCATCTGCACAAAAAAACACTCAGCAAACCCGAAAACAGAAGAGCAACGTACAACGCCCTCCTAATATAACCGCTGTCTTGATGACACTGACAGGGCGGTAAATCTGACATTTCTCTATGGGAGATGTTGGCCGCCTAAAGGCTAAAGGATTCTACTATTTGAATTAATTACTGCCAGGTGCCACGGCTAAGTGAGATACAAGAATAAAATAATTTTGTTGGGGCCTCCCAACGAAACACGGAAAAAAAAGAAAGCGGCCGATATCGGCCGCTCCATTCGTAAAGGTATAATCTATAAAGCGGCCGATATCGGCCGCTCCAACGGCAACAGGTTAAAAATCGAACAAATAGTACCTCCCTTCCAACATAAAAATAATCTTCGAAAACGGTTGGCGTGGTATAGAAATATTCGCCCATTTGTCATGCACATGCTTATGCTTTAAGAGTTTGATGATTTTGTCATAGATCCTATCATCATAACTTGACCAAATTTATATGGAACCACCCCTAAGGTACGACCTTTCGAATAATTTTTTTTTTATCGAAATCGGTTAATGTTGTGAGGAATTATCGCTGAACATACATTAAATAAAATGCCGCCTTTTTTTAGTCGGTTCAAAATAAGTAATATTAAAAAATATATTTTTAATTTATTTCTGCTTTAGCTTTTTTAAATAAATTTTATAATACTTAAAAATACGCTAAGGAACCAAACGTTACAACAGAAATGACCCGACCGGCACTTCTAACCCAAAACATCTACTCTAAGTCAAAAGCGGATTGAGATATTATGTAAATATGTGATTGTATGCAGATCCGTAATGATAAGTTGCTACACTCCGCAAATCAAGGTTCCGTGTGCGCCGCCCGCCTAATGAGATAGAGACAATAGCCGCGGCGAAATAAAGAGGTTTGCCGACGGAACCATAAATAAGGCGACGATCTGATATGTAGCTTCGGCCGTCTTGTTTCATGTTGTAGGTGGGGCTTAGAATCTCCTGTGGGTGGGTTTTATGTGTTTTATGTATGTATGAAACAGGCGTGACGCTATCGTGCATAATGTTTCCCAGTGGTGTAGGCAGAGATAGCGGATCTTCACCTGCTCTTCTACGCCTATAATGTTCTTTGTCGTAAGTATTAGAGCATTGCCAGTTTCAGGAAAAAACTATGTCTATCTGGCCGACCGAGCTTCGTTCGGCGTCTAAACCTATCTAGATAAACTTGGAAAAACTAACATAGCAAATCGTTAGAGCCGTTTAAGAGAAACCAATATATATTATAAGTATATATAAACTCGTATATACAAATTTAGATCACTTAAAGTAGGTAATAGGATTCAAAATTAGAACGCTTCGAAAAAGTTCCCTGAACGCATAAACTGAACTGAACACTGAACACGTACGAGAGCGCACCGTAAAAAACCAACGTCATCGAGTACCAAGATGGGACTAGTTTGTGGTGGCCTAGAATAGGATAGGCATCTAAAATATACAGGGTTGCCTGAGCAAAACCTGGCACGTTTTGTGTAAAAGGTAATTAAACATGTCATTTTTTTGGTGCAATTTACGTCATCGAGTACCAACTGGAGACCTGGCACATTCGATAAAGCTCATCAAGTAGAGCACAAAAATACTAGGTTGCCTCGTCCTACCTTGGTAGTTTTTGGAGTCGGGCAAATTTAAGAGTGGTGAAAAATGGTCAAATTTACGTCATCGAGTACCAAGATGACAGTCACACCATTCGATAGTTCTGATAACCTAATTCATAAAAAACCTTGGTTGCCTGCCCTCACCTTGGAGCATTTCCTAGTCGGCCAAGTTGAATATCGGATAGCCGCCTTGTTACTAAGTTCTAAAATCGTTCATGTGTAATCATAGGACCGTTTAAAGATATATTTATCATAAAACTGTGAACACTTTATTAATCCAGCTATACCAGTGGTAGTCAAACCGCGGGCCGCGGGCCGGATGCGGTCCGCGGGCGGTATTTGTACGCATTGTCACAAACAGCGCAGATAATAATATATATTTTAGCTTTTACTCAGTATGAAAATATTATCTGCGCTGTTAGTGTATGTGCGCGCTTGACGACAAAAACTGATGCGTGAATATTCAGAGCAAGTGAGCGGGTGGCGGGATTGACGGGAGAAGAGTTTCGGTAAATTTTCCAAATGTTGTTGCTCTGCGATTCGACGTATCTATTGCCGATAGTATCTATCAAAATATGGTTATACTTGAAGAAATATTTAAAGAATAATATAAAAAAATTAAAGGGTCGCTGGAATTTGGAATCTGCGAAAGAAAACAAGGTATTAGTCGTAAAACTCTCACACCGTAACCAGTCTTTTTTGCCAGGTAACCCCGTGAGGCCTGCCGTCACTTTGTCCGCCCTATATATAAAATAGCACAGTCGCCGTGGTTGGCTGGTCGGTGAGTAGGAGCCATGGGTAGGAGCGGTCACTTTGTCCGCCATAAGTTAGGGCGGCCGCAGTGACTGACTACTGGCTAAGGGCGAGCGGCATCGAAGCCGCTGCAGCTGCGAGTGGTGAAGAGAACTGCCAATGAGAAGCGAATGTCAGTCAAACCGCCTGCTTGCTCGACATCGACCCCGGCGCCCGCCGGGGCGATGGTGCTAGAAGGAGTTCCGCCAGTTCGATTACCACAGCGAAGAAGAACTGGCAAGAAACTTCGCTGGGTCGTACCCTGGTCGTCGACGGTAGGACGGCGAGGTGGTTCCGGACCTGCGAAGTTAAACGGATATGTTAGTATCGACAGAGAGCGCCGTGTTGATGGATCCCACAGTCGGTAGTCGCAAGCGCTAGCGATCAGCGGGCTGTCGTGTCAGTACGCCCCTTGAAGAAGCCCGTGGACAGCGTCTGGAAATACTCCTCCAGCGGTGCTATCCCTGTACGTACGGTGTACGGTGCGGTCTCTGTATAGGTTGGCGTTTCTGTGGACCAGGGCGCACCTGTGGTGATGCACAAGAATTTGTGTTGCCTGACCCTCGTCTTGTTGATGAGTCCTTTGGCCGAAGGGTCGCTGTGTTAAGCCTTGGTAGTGTTCTCTGGAGCTGAATGGAGTTCACCAAATTACGAATCTAGCAATCTACTATGCCAGTGGCGGTTCACACTCAAGTAGAGCTCAGCAAGTCCGACATTCATTGCGACGATGTCTGTAGGCTTTGCCACCGTCCTAGACCTCGCACAGCTGAGAAATGTCAGGCGACAGGCAATCATCCTGCGCCTAAACGGGATCTATTTTCACCTTCAATATGTTCTAGACAGGTTCTCCACCATGTCACCCGGTTCGGTACCACAGGTCGCAGGCGAAAAACTCCTGATGTCACTTTCCTGCACTTGGAGGTCAGCCTGTAACTAGCTGGTAACTTAGCCATTGCACACGGATTGACGCAGTTGGTGTCCGGAACTACTAGGATATCGGATAACCCTGCCCATCGACCTAGTTTATTGGACCTTGTCCTGACTATTGAGCCAAATGGCTACAGGGTGAGGATTGAGGCTTCCCTCGGTAACTCCGACCATTGCCTTATACGCTCAACTGTGCTAACTGTACACTTCGCAGAAGCACGTGAATGTAGTACGCGGACAGTTTGGCACTACCGGTTAACACAATGGGATGACTTCCGTTCCTTCCTGGGTGCATACCCTTGGCGCGACGTTTGCTTCTCTTTTTCAGACCTACCCCTGTGTGCCCAATCGGTCGTCGATGTGATCGCACAGGGTATGAATTTCTCCATCCATCGTTCCCATCGGCGGACGCCTTAAGCCTTGGTTCGATCGTCATTCCAGGCTGGTTATTGACGCTAAGAACTAGGCCTATAGGAAATAGCTGCAAAATAGGTCTTTCAGCCTCGGTATCTCAGTGGTGCGGTCGGTCAACTGTTATTAAGCAACCCTGGGCGCTTACTTGGATGGGTGACCGCTCGACCATTGGATGCTGACCAAGGTTCGGATTCTAAGTTAAGCTGTAGGTCCCTTCCGTTCTTGCCTTACTACGTGGTAGGGTTTATCCGGGCCGGGTTGGTACCACCGCACTGAACGATACGTCGGTCCAAATGGCTAAGTAAATAGTTCGTGTTTCACGTCCAGTTCAGTGTAGCCGACATGAAATGAAGGGCAGCACTGACATGACACTTAGTTCACCCGGTGTTATGGGCTGACATCACAGATGTTGCAGGTTATGTAACCAAACGTGTCCGTTTCCATTTTAAAAAGTCGAGAATAGACGAGAGCTCAACGTCGCTGCTAGGTTCTACAAAGGAACGCAAAACTTGGCCAAGTTCAGGCGCGGCTGTGGAATTGGCGCGAAACTCGCACCTACCTCTTCGGGTAGCCGCGCCTTCTGGTCTCTCGTCCTTTGATCGGAATTTATGCCGTCTTGCTACCTCCGCTGGAGCGTTCGGTCGGATGGCTTGCTCGAGTTATGTGCCCAGCAGCAGGCGATTCACGCTGACGATGCAGACGACTTCTAAGGACAGCACCTCGGCCGGCCGCCTGCATTGTTCTCTTCACTGAAGAATTAACTAAATATTTTTAAATATTTAATTAAATACTTTTTAAAAAGTAAATAACCGGTGTCGACTACGTAATTCTCGCTATACTCGCGAAGGAAAAGGTAAATGTCTTTGCACGCCTTTTCGCATCCAACTCCAACATGGATGACCTGGGCGCCAACCCCCGTCATTACCTCATTGCGGCCGTATGATGGCAAATATTACGTTCCACCCCAGAGTCGTCTATAAAACGCACGTGGGTTGAATATTTCGAAGAGGAGCTAGGAGCTAGCCTGACGGCGTTCCAGCGATCGTCTTGAGAAGTTGTGCACTAGAATTGGCACCATTCCTCACCAGCCTATTCAAATGCCCCTATTCCTCCGGTTCAATGCCTTCTTGCTGGAAGAGAGCTTCGGTCCGGTCGGTTTCGGACCCAGCGAACCCATCAAAATATCGCCCTATTTCGATAACCTCACTCTTCACTAATGTTATGGAGCGTATGGCCAACTCTGCGCTCCCGATGTACCTAGAAGACTTTAAAACTCCTCAACGACAAGCAGTACGGCTTACTCAAGTAAAGGTCGACTGGAGATCTTCTAGCGTACGTCACACATTTGTAGGCTGAAAGGCTCGATGGTTTTAGGGAATGCTGGCGGCCGCTCTGGATATTTCCAAAGCATTATCGCGCCGCCGCCGCCGGGCACCGGGAAATACTAAGCAAGCTTCCAGCCTACGGTGTCCCAACAAAACTGTGCACTTGGATTTCCAGTGTTTGAGTGGTCGGTTGATCTTTGTCGCCCTAGATGGTGCCTGTCTGGTCGATTAATCAATCAGCTTGTGTTTCACAAGGGTCCGTGCTGTCGCCAATGCTGTTTATTTTATTTATCAACAAGGGTTCACCAACGACTGGAAGGGTAGAGGGGCCTCAGCAGCAAATGCGAGGCGCAAAACTGTTGCTCAGGTTGACTCGTTTTCGAAAAAGTATCCTCTTGGGAAAGGAGAACTTGGTCAACGTCAAGGTAGCCAAAACGAAAGCTTGCGCCTTCTCTACTAAGGCTGATTCATCTCATCTTCAAGCTACTTTCCAGGATGTCTCCAACCAAGTCCCCAACGACGGTAGTCTGGACGTCCTGGGTGGGGAATGTGTCCAGAGACGTTGGATTTTGATCGTTCATAGAGTTGAAGGCGAAACTATTGTCTCGAAAAGCTTATAGGGGTACAGAGACGTGCGAGTTAGAACGACAGAGAGATGCTCAACAACCGGATTGTGTCTTTTTAAATCCCGATTTACTGCCACGTACTGTATAGTAAACAAAAAATGTGTCTTCGAGATGTTTAATACAACGACAAACATGTTTTAGTTAATTTATATGTGACATAATTGAAAGTATTGAGGTGTACTGTGTTCTTTAAAGTAATTTAAAGTAAAGGTGTACTACGTTACTTATTTCTTCTATGTTGGCGTCTTTGGGACTACATGCAATCCTCATTGCGTGTTCCGGCTGAAAAGGCTATTGCAATATTTGTTTTTTAAGATGTTCATTTTTGAAAATGAAACTTCTCCCGACGTACGTCGAAAGAAACTTTGTTAAAATAGTGTGGAGTCTTGAAAACATTTAAGGGTGCTAGGCTTTCTCAAAAATTTTATGTCCTGCTTTTCAAGATGTTCGATGAAGTGAGCTTTAGGTTGTGTGCCGTGTTTTAGTTCGATGATTTCGTTCATCAACTGGCTGAATAATTTCATGTCATCATTTTCAAAATGTTACGGGCTTTCTTTGTAGAAATTATTAATACTTTTCACATCGTTAATTCTTTTTTTTAATTTATGTCAAATATTCCTTCAAATATGACACCATATCTTGATAGATATTAGATATGTCGTAGGTATCGCAGGGCAGCAACAGTTGGAAAATTTGCCGAAACTCTTCTCCCGCCAGTCCCGCCACCCGCTCACTTGCTCTGCATATTTCCGCATCAGTTTTTGTCGTCAAGTGCGCACACACACTCACAGCGCAGATAATATTTTCATACTGAGTAAAAGCTAAAATATATATTATTATCTGCGCTGTTTGTGACAATGCGTACAAATACCGCCCGCGGACCGCATGCGGCTCGCGGGCCGCAGTTTGACTACCACTGGTATAGCTGGATTAATAAAGTGTTCACAGTTTTATAATAAATATATCTTTAAACGGTCCTATGATTACACATGAACGATTTTAGAACTTAGTAACAAGGCGGCTATCCGATATTCAACTTGGCCGACTAGGAAATGCTCCAAGGTGAGGGCAGGCAACCAAGGTTTTTTATGAATTAGGTTATCAGAACTATCGAATGGTGTGACTGTCATCTTGGTACTCGATGACGTTAATTTGACCATTTTTCACCACTCTTAAATTTGCCCGACTCCAAAAACTACCAAGGTAGGACGAGGCAACCTAGTATTTTTGTGCTCTACTTGATGAGCTTTATCGAATGTGCCCGGTCTCCAGTTGGTACTCGATGACGTAAATTGCACCAAAAAAATGACATGTTTAATTACCTTTTACACAAAACGTGCCAGGTTTTGCTCAGGCAACCCTGTATATTTTAGATGCCTATCCTATTCTAGGCCACCACAAACTAGTCCCATCTTGGTACTCGATGACGTTGGTTTTTTACGGTGCGCTCTCGTACTACAAATTCTAGATTATAATTTCGAATTTAGAAGTGAGCAGATAAACGTGGATACACTAGCATAAATATTTTAAAATTCGAATGCCAAGTTAGAAATGCTACTAGCCTTTTGCAACACAGGTTGTCTTGTGTGTGTGCGTGAGTTTTTTTTTTTTAATTTTATCAAATATTACATTATTCCTCCTCGACACATCCTCGATGCAATCCCATTTAGCGAACGGCAAGTGAAATTTAGAACATAGACATTCGAATTTTAAAATCGTTATGCTCTAACTGCGCTATTCCAAATTCGAATTATAGTCTTTTGTTAGGGCTGTGTTACCAATAAATTATTGTCGTTCGTCAGTTTTGTATTGTGGCTGATATCAATTCGGTGTGGCGGAATTTGTGAATTACTTTGCACGAGTCCGCGCCTCTTAAATGTTTTGATGTCAAATTATAATGTTTTAAAACCTCTCAAATTCAACACGACTGAAGTGCGCGGGATAGCGAAGGTGGCGAGCTGGAGTTTTCCGTAAAATGTTAGCACTTTCCCTACAAAACGCTGTTAGTGCCTCAACCCGCGAACACAAAAGACTATTTAAGAGTTTCTTTGTTTCGGCTTTTCAACCGTCCCGAGGGCTCGTGGCGCGCCCGCGTTTTACACTGAAGGGCCGGCGAGGGCTAAACAACAATAGGTCAGCTTAAGGGTTCATGCTTTATTTTTTATTCAATAAATCTTGCCCGGCGACCGTTGAAGTGTTAAATTCTGTTAACAATGCCCCTTAATATGTTTGGATGGCGTGAGTTCGCAGGAATTTTGTTAAGCGAAAATATCTGGTAAAAGATTGTAAAAGAAATTCCAGGTGATGAGTGGTTTGGTTAAAAAGTGCACTGGGTTTGAACACAACTAAGCACCTAGACAACTTGATTGTCTAGGTGCTTAGTTGTGTTCAAACCCAGTGCAATTTTAACCCTTTTGATCTACTTAATTGAACGGTATGGTTTAAAGGATCGACATCATGAACGTTTTAACGCCTTACCTGTCCGGGACCCACCGGTGGGTCCCGGACACTACTAGTTCGGTAGGTCAACCAGATTAGAGTCTCGTATTAGAACAACTACAACAACGAACACTTTAGATGATCCAAAATATTATAGGACTTGTAACAAAGGCTTAGGATGAATTTGGATGTAAATGGACTTCCTAAGAAGGTATCAAATAAACAAAAACTCGAAAAAATACTTTTTGATTGCCACATGTCGCGCTTTGCATAAAAATACATGTTTTACATCACTGCATATAACTTCGTTCAACCGTTCTTGAGTTGCAAGCTAACAGAGACACAGACAAGCTTTATTTCCTTTTAAAATAGTAATATGTACAAAAGTATTATGGGGATGTAAAGGAAAACGGCATCACCTCTTAAATCGTACACACATATGGAATTTCGTAGTCGGCAGTACAAAAGCCATTTCGTCAAATGACCTTTAAACCCCTCTCTCCCCTCCCCATGTCCCACGCTCGCCACCATCGCGTCCTTAATTCCTTTGTCCCCTCTTACTTACGGGGACGCCTCATTAAGTATGGTTATTTTTAAAATGTCATTTAGCGACGAATACATTTGACACAGCCCCCCAAACACAATTTCGGGTCGCGATTACGGTACAATTTGGGAGTTTGTAGTATCTATTTTTATTTTTATTATAATATTTATTTTTTTTTTTTTTTTTTATTATTATTTGACAATACTACGTTGTAGTATGTATACTTATTACTAACATTATTGAGTTGATACAAATGACGTATCAAAAATTTGACAAAGGCTCTCCCCTGATCCACTAAATTAAGTCCTTGCAGTCAGAACTTCAAAAACAAAACAAAAATCTGTTTTTGATCTTGCTCTCAAGCTGTATTTTCAATCGACTGTAGGCGGTGTTATTATGTGGATAGTCACTAAATGCTTGTAAAAATTATTATGAAAAAAAAAACCCTGCGAAGTTTCTTACCGGTTCTTCTTCGTGGGTGTAATCGAATCGGATAGAACAAATTGTGACAAATTCGAGTACAGTCATGCTGTCTAATGAATGCTTAATAAACAATGCAACAATACAATACAATTGAGTCACCTGGATGGACAGAATTGCGTATTTTAGGTTTACTTTTTTTATAGAACAATATATATTTGTACCGTGTGGGGCCAGTACTTTAAAAGAATAGCCCCACTGCATCTCTCCCCGTGTATGTCGTAAAAGGCGACTAAGGGATATTACAAAAAAAAATATTATGACTCCCTTATTATATTACTAGGTGGTAGGGCTTAGCCCGCCCAGGTTGCTATCACCGCACTGAATGAAAGGTCGGTCGAAACGACTATGTAAATAGTTCGTGTTTTCCGTCCAGTTCAGTGTAGCCTGCACGACCGAAGGGAAGCACTGACGTGACACCAAGTTTACCCGGTGTTATGGGCTGACATCACGGATGTGTTAGGTGATGTAGCCAACCGTGTCAGGTTCCATAATTTTTTTTTTCTTTTTTCAAATATTGAGCATTTATCGTCGCCAGCACCCGCCGATGTGTACTTTTAGCTTCATACCTAAGTGCGGATTGCGCCTGGCCTGATATAACTCGAGAAAGGCTAACCTAATTGCATGCAATTTTCACCAATCCAAGCCTCGCTTTCCGCACAACATTTACATATTTTTTCGCTGCACAATACTTACATCTAAGCAACGGGTTCGATTGCAAACAAGTATGAACTTGAAATTGAGCGGTTTGTTTAAGAATTCGGTCGCCGTGATGTTTACAGAAGCCGACTGGAAGGGTTAAAAGCTCGCCGGCCGACAGATCTGTTTACACGCCGTTATGGGGGGGGGGGGGGGGGGGGGGAGATGTGTCGTCCCTTATGGGGTGATATGTCTTTCGGGGGGGGGCAATATGTAAACATACGTAAGTGTGTTCTGTCGTTAATGGACGGCTGTTAGAGATTTTACGTTAATTACAAATTTTAATGGATTATTAAGCTCCTTATCTTTAGAACACAGCATTTGCATACCTATTTTTATTTTAATTATAGTTTGTCGGCTTACATAGTATACAACCTGTCCCAAAACTCAACGTCAAGCGTGAACCAGGGAGTAGGCCAGTTTATGACTACCCAGGGAAAAATGAGAACACAAATCGGAGTCATTAGTTTTTTATGATACGAGCATTTTTTGAAAAACGTCGCGATTTCAATAACAAAAAATTCTTACAATGGAACATTTCATCAATCCAATGTTTGCCTCACCTACGTACGTACACCACACCTTTCAGGCAGGATAGGTGCCATGCCAACTAATTCCTAAATCATCTCTCATTAGCTCAAGTCAGTAGGATGCACACTCCACGTGTGGTTGAGGCTAAGAATACAGTGAATAGCTAAATAAGTAGCTTCTCCATTGAAGCCAGACCCTCACAAGTGGCTTTAGATGAGTGGGCGGGAAACCTTGGGTGTTTATAGACCGAGGGAATATAGATTTTCTATCTTACTCGTTGGCGTTGATTTTTGGCGTTGACATTTTGTCGGTTTTAATGATTTGTTGTTTTCTTTTAGATTGCTTGTGTGTTATTAGGGTTCCGTATCTGGTACGGGACCCTATTACTAAGCCTACGCCGTCTGTATGACTATCTGTCTGTCTGCCTGTCCGGCTGTCCGAGGGCCGTATCTCTTGAACCGTAATAGCTAGCCCGTTGAAATTTTCATAGAATATGTATTATTATGGCCGATAATAATAAAAACAATAAATAATAATAAAAAAATATAATAATAATTTGTTTTTATACCAATTTTAGATTCTAATTTTTAGTTCATAAAAAAATTTAAAATTGTTATAAAAAGAAAATGTGTTAATACAGAAATAAAACAATAAATAATAAAAATAAGAAATAGTAAAAAAATTACGGGCGTCCCCCATACAAGAAACTAATAAGTGTATTCGCACAATCGACCGAAAACAGTATGAAGCATTTTAACTAATACATACTCGTAGATGGCGTGAGTGGCGCTGGCCATTACATGGCGATACGGAACCCTCGGTGCGCGGGTTCGACTCGCACTTGGCCGGCCTTTTTTTAAAAGTTTTGTATGTTGTGGTCTAAATTGTTATATCTGTAGGTACTGTATCTCTCGATATATCTTAATACCTATCTTTTCCTATTCCTACAATCCACGGATTCCCAAGCGACATTAGTCCGCGTTAAAGCCGGACTGGGCACCTCCTAATGGGTTGAAATTGGCTGCGCCTGAGGCTTCGAGCTCGAGCACAGCCACCCATTTCGGAAGCAATAAAAAGGAATAAAAAATAGAACTGTATGCACACACACCACACGCCGTATCCCGACAATTGGGGTAAGCAGAGTAATCGTTGTTGTGCTGCAAGTGCTCTGGTAAATTACAGCTCAACACCGACCACCACGTTTAGCAAAGTATTCGGACAGGATAACTATCAAGCAGCAAGTAGGCACGAAGGCCCACTTGCTGCATGACTCGGTGGAAGGACCGTTCCAAGGTGAGAGGCGAGTCGCCTTTTACGACATGCACGGGGAGAGATGCAGTGCGGCTATTATTTTTAAGTATCTTCCCCACAGGCTACATAAAGTAGAAGAAAATTGTGTTTAATGTTGTAGATATAACGTGTCAAATATGCAATGTCGATTCGTTTATTAATGGCTCAAACTTATGCCATTCAAAATTAATTGTTCCTGTGGATGCGCTGCATGACTCGGTGGAAAGACCGCGCCAAGGTGAGATGTGGCTAGCATTTCGCCCTTATGCACGGCATCTTGTCCTTATCCCTCTGTCGCCTTTTACGACATGCACGGGGAGAGATGCAGTGGGACTATTCTTATTAAGTACCGACCCCACATAGTACATTATCTACTAATTTAACCTAAGCCCCTAGCCTATAAGAGTAGCGGACAGAACGGGTGTCAGACGACAGGGCCTTACGAGGAGAAAACTATCTAGCAAGCATATAGGCACTCTGGTCGGCCAATAAAGGACTTAGGAGAGATTCAGTGAACTGTGAGAAGGAATCGAGATGTCGGGGCCGAAGTGAAGATTTCTCTTTGATCAGTTCCGGATTATCGTAGTAGCACAAGTGTCATTATGCTTCAGAAGCGAATTCCGCGTGGGGTCGGTACTTTTCCGTGTGGGGTTGGTACTTAAAAATAATAGCCCCACTGCATCTCTCGCCGTGCATGTCGTAAAAGGCGACTAAGCGATAAAGACAAGATGAAAGCTCGAGATATGGGTGTCTAGATACCCATGAGGTGTCTAACGGCGCCCATGGACATTCGGTCGAATGCAGGGGGTTGCATACGACAAAATTATTTTTTATGTAAGCAAAGTTATTTTGATAAAATTGTTCCTACAGAACACATATTTCGAGTAGAATTTTTTTTTTTTATTGACAGCTTGACATTTGGCGCTGAGCCACCCATAAGGTGTCTAACGACGCCCATGGACATTCGGTCGTATGCGGGGGTTGCGAATGCCATGCCGACCTGACCGGTGCCCATTCACGCCCCTCTTGAAGGACCCGAGACTGTACTTGGGGGAAAACATATGAGCAGGGAGAGCGTTCCAGAGTTTACCGGTTCTGTAGAGGAAAGATCTGAAGAATCGATTGGTACGCATCCGCTGTAAGTCCAGCGTGTAGGGATGCAATCCCTGCCCAGTGCACGTGGTGCGAAGGTGCAAAGGGGTTTGCAGTTTGTACGCTGTATCCCGACAATCAGCGTAAGCAGACAAGGATACCTCTCACCTTGACACGGTCCTTCCACCGAGCCAATTCAGCAGGTCCATTGATGCTATGCCTTACTCGCTGCTTGATAATAATATTTTCCTAATAGGTGCTTTGGTAAACGTTTTGTGCTGTAATTTATCCGAGTTACATACATACATACATAGCGTCACGCCTGTTTCCCGGTGGAGTAGTCAGAGACAACGGATATCCACGTGCCACGATCCTGACACACCTCTGCCGCCTCTTTCCACTCTTGTTCTTCATGCATCCTCCGTTGGTTACGGGTACTACGCACTTGACCCTCTTTGGGCATATGCCCAATCTGGTCCAGGTACGTGCATCTAGGGCGACCCTTCCCGACTCTTCCACTCACATTTGCTCCATCAATTTCTTTCGTTGGTCTCCTATCACCCATTCTTTCAACATGACCGAACCGCCGAAGCATTCCTTTCTCAATCCTTGTCACTATATCTTCTTTCAGACCACAGCGCTCTAATACGACACATTTCTCAATCTATCTTTCACAGATCAGAGAATAGGTGTTCTGTGCTATCTTTCATTGTAACTCCACACATACTCCTCGACGCGCGCATTTCCACAGCATTAATTCTGCTTTCATGCTTCGTCTGCCATGCCCAACTTTCACTCCCGTACATAAGTTATCTGAGTTCTTGCAGCATAACACAGATTACTCCGCCAATGTCAATGGGTCTTCTAGCAGTTTATTTCCATGATCGCTGGAGTTAATGCATTTTCGAAACGACCACCACCGCACAATGTAAACACTCGATGCACGGCGCGGCACTTGGCTTTGGCGAGGGGTGGAACGCTCGAGTGTGGTCATCGATTTGCCACGTCACTGAACGAGGCGGTGGAAATTGAGTTTTGGTCATTTATTCGATATTGATAATTTTTAGGCTTCCTTACCGTGCAGATACAGACTATTACTAAGCGTACGCCGTCGGTCGGTCCGTCCGTCCGTCCGTCCGTCCTACCTCCAAACAGCCATTTGTTTGGATTTTGAACAGTAATAGGTAATCGGTTGAAATTTTTAAAGAATATTTGTAATTATGGCGGATTTGTAATTTTATCAGCCTCGATAGCTCAGTGGTGCAGACAGTCAACTGTCGCCATTGAATGTTAAGCAACGCTGGGTGCGGTCAGTACTTGGATGGGTGACCGCTAACCGTTGGAGGCTGACCGAGGTTCGGATTCCTCGTAAAACTGTAGGTCCCTTCCCTTCTTATCTTACTTGGTGGTAGGGTTTAACCCGCCAGGGTTTGTACCACCGCACTGAATGAAACGTCGGTCGAAACGGCTATGTAAATAGTTTGTGTTTTCCGACCAGTTCAGTGTAGCCGGCACGATCAAAGGGGGAAGCACTGACATGGCACCTAGTTCACCCGGTGTTATGGGCTGACATCACGGACGTTGTAAGTGATGTAGCCAACCGTGTCAGTTTCCATAAAAAAAAAGAAAATATCATAACAAATAATAAAAAAAACTAAAGTTAAAAATGAAGGGGGGTATAAAAGAAACGTTTTTTTTCAAAGCTTTTTTGTTTTGTTTTTGCTCTATCGTAAAAACGGCAATACATACTAGCGTCAAACTTAGCGTGATGATAGTGAAAACTCTAAAGTAACACAAATAATAATAAAAACCGTCCAATTACGTGGTGGTACAGAACCCTCGGTGCGCGAATGCGACTCGTACTTGACCAGTTTTTAGTTTTCCTGTAGACAGGGAAAATCCACCAGCCAGGTGGGGCGACGACATTAAGTGCGTCGAAAGCAAACAGTGGTTCCGTACCGCTAAATGCCTGAAGGACTGGAAAAAAGTTGGAGAGGCGTATAGCCAGCAGTGACACATACACGGTGACTGACTGACGACTGGCATGTATTTAATCCAATTCTAGATACGGCCGATTTCCCCCCACCTTCGTCTAAAGCGCAGCTGCCGGTTAACTTTAAACGAAATTATAACAGACAGATAAATGTTAACCGAGACTTAACCGGAGGTAATTTACGTTCCTGTCTTTTGTATCTTTTTAATATCTACACAGTGATGATGGATGACTCAATAAATCTTAATGAACTTTATGACATCAAAATATAAAAAGTTCCAATTATTTCGGTCGAAATTCCAATTTTTTGATCGAATTCCGAACAAATTCCGGTGTTGTAGGTATATTTCATCTAAACAAAATAATTACAGAAACGTAGATTGAACTGTCTTTAAGACATAAACAGTAATGTTAAAAATCTGATAAGGTTTAGGGGGCTAGAAAACATAAATGCCGAAAGACGATTTTTTATGGAGAAAGTTAACTTCCGTCTCGTCTTAAAGCGAGTCTCTTTAAAAGTCCACTCACACTTGACAGACGTCCGTGAGTGCCCTGTTTATTACCCGACTGCGCGAAGCAAAAAGGAGGGTTATGTTACGGAACATAGCGACTTTAACAGTCGGGACCCATTATTGGGAAAATTTTAATGGGTCCCGACTGATAAAGTCGGTATGTTCCGCATTAGAGTTTATTATTGGTTTTATATTTGTGTATCGATCATGAAACTATTTCAATGGTGTAGTTATTCAATATTACATCAGAGTTCTAGACTACTGGACTTTTTTTATTTTTTTTTTCAGTTTTTATTGAAAGTTAATTTTTTACGCAGTCGGGTTTTTTTTTGACTTAAATAATTTTCTCCACTTTGAACAGCACGATAATTTAAAAACTCATTATTTTAAAATTCACCCGCACGTGCACATTTATCTGGTCCACCGTTTCAATTGGACATACAATCAGCTGAAGAGTGTAAACTTAAAACTGTTTACGCAATCATCAAAGAGCCCCGTCTCCCATCTGTAAGCTAATGTAGGTACTATAATACAATGTGCATGGAGTAGAGAATACTTACCAGTCAGCTACAAAATTTCAATTCAACTTGTATTTTCGGTTTAGAATGTTTAATAAGTAACTCAAAAATTTAAATTAATGTAAGATGGTTACAAAGCACTAGAAATACATTCATACATACATATTTACCACAAGCTGTACCTATCCCGACAATCGGGTTGAGCAGAGTAATCGGTGTTGTGCTGCAAGGGCTCTTGTAAATTACAGCACAACGCCGACAACCACGTTAAGCAAATTATTCGGACAAGATAACCTATCAAGCAGCCAGTAAGGTATGAAGACCCACCTGCTGCATGACTCGGTGGAAGGACCGCGCCAAGGTGAGAGGAGGCTGACCTGTCGTTTCCTTTTTAATTTTTAGGGTTCCGTATCCGGCGTACGGGACCCTATTACTAAGTCTACTCCGTCTGTCTGTCTAAGAGCTGTATCTCTTGCTTGAACCGTAATAGGTAGCCCGTTGAAGTTTTAACAGAATATGTGTTATTTATTATGGCCGATATAACAACAAATAATAAAAATAAGAAAAAGTAAAAAATTCACGGGGTCCCCATACAAGAAACTAAAAAATGTATGCCCGCCATCTACCTGAAACAGTATGAAGCATTTTAACTAATCATGAATTTTAACTAATATGAAGCATTTCACAAAACACGCCATAGATAGCGTGAGTGGCGCTGACATGGCAATACGGAACCCTCGGTGCGCAAGTTCGACTCGCAAATGGTCGGTTTTTTTTAAAGTTTCCAATAAATCATATATTTGGGAACTTCACATGAACACTTCATTTTCACCAGATTTCATTTTGAAACCTATAACATAATATTCAAGAACATAATATTACACTTGAGAGAATCTCTGCCGTAAGTCGTTACGAAGACTCACTCGTATTCACGACGCGCACATTTTCGCATACAGAAACTTTGAAATAACGAAGATGTTTACGTGTTCGAAAGAACCCACTCGACTAAAGTCGCGTTGTTTCTGAAAACAATTCAGGCCTCAAATTGATGTTCAAGGAATTAATTCCTTTCAGGCTTTATGAAGCTTTTACCAACTTTGGTATCGTAACTTTCAACTTGTTCAATTGCGATCTTTCACTAAAATGATCGGAATAAAATTAGATGTTTTATGTGGCGAAATAGTTTAAGGTGACGTGAGGCTGCGTCTGACTCGAATTTCAAGAAGTTTACCACCAATATTACTCACCGGACAGATTCAGTTTTAATATATGTAATAGTTCATCTATCATCGCAGATCGATAGCTTTTTGAAAACACGATTTCTCGATAGAAAAAAATCATGAACATGCCTCTGAATTTAGTTATAAAAACGTATTTAAGCCAACGTGACCAAATCAAGGCTTTGGAAAACATATATTTTATTTGTTGAATATATATCTAAATCCGTAGCTTTTTACTTTTTTGTTTCGATTCGTAGTTTTGGAGTAAAAAAATAAAAACCAAATTTTTGATTGATTGGTTGTGTTGCATCCTACTCCAACCAGCGAAAGCGGCGCCTTTAAAGAGGAGTACGGGCATAGAGACGTCTATGAGTACGGGAGAATACTCGGGAGAATACGGGTTGACAGGGCCTTAACATTATAATTTATTAGCTCTATAGGAAGAGACGAAGCATTAATTTTTTTGTTTTCGTGGAAAGATTAATCAACCTTCGAATTATGTAATAGATAAGTCACTTCATAAATCATTCGTGTGAAAATAAAGTCGAAATATACAGATGAAAATGTTTTGTTATTTATTACGTAAATACATACATACAAAGATTTAAATCGATAGATACGGCATAGTCTAACATAGCGCACTACAAACAATGTCACCAATGAAAGGGCCGCATGCGGCTACTTCGCATCAGACGCAGCGCTACGCGCGTGTTGAGAGGTCATTTCACGGATCGTAACGGAACGCGCCGATGCGCGAGTGCAGAGCGTTAGCATTTTGTTAACATGAGGCAGATTTTGATGCGATTCTTAATGTAACCGGAGTTGTGCTACAGGTACTCTTGTAAATTACAGCACAACACCGACCACCACGTTCAACAAAGTATTAGGACAAGATAACCTATCAAGCAGCAAGTAAGGCACGAAGACCAACCTGCTGCAAGACTCGGTGTAAGGACCGGTCCAAGGTGATAGCCTGTCCTCTTTTAGAACGGCATCTTGTCCTCATCCCTTAGTCGCCTTTTACGACATGCACGGGGAGAGATGCAGCGCGGCTATTCTTTTTAAGTATCTTCCCCGCAGGGTACATAAAGTAGAAGAAAAGTGTGTTTAATTTTGTAGGTATAACGTGTCAAATATGCAATGTCGATTCGTTTATTAATGGCTCAAACTTATGCCATTCAAAATTCATTGTTCCTGTAGGTAATTAATCACAAATCACCTTCTAATCACAAAATGTCTTCGCAAAATCACGGCGTTGCGTTTCGCTCCGCGCTCGAACTCGCGACGTTCAAAAGTACATTAGCACATAAACTTATCAGGGGCGAACAAATCTTAACTGATCGTAAAACGTCTTCAATTTGTTACGTTTCAATTTAAATCGCCATTTAGCGAGATTCGATCCCGAAGACGTTCAACATGCCGGCATCGGCGTGCCGTTTCCTGCACGAGGGGGAAAATCCAAAGGGATTGACCGGAAAAAGGGGATGCTTAAACACTCTATCGCGCCGTTACCATTAAATATGTAAATTTCTGCTTCCCAAACGTCAGTCTGCAGCGCTCTGACTTAAGCATCCGGCTCGAAGGACCATTTTAGAACGGTCGCCATTTTGAATCGCAGATGCTTCGATTTATTCCTCCAACTGAACGGAACGACCTTTCGTACAATGGAGATGTATTTTTAACATGTCGAATGTCCGATCCAGCATAAATGGTGAACCTTCAATCCGTGAAAATGCCCGGATTATTTACATATTGGAATAGGTAGAAGCGTTTGTTTGGCAGTCTAGTTTACTAGGTTATTGCAGTGACTACTGCTTGGTTATTCCACTCCTGATTGTGTTGCGTATGTCTCACAACTGAATAGACTTTTTGAATATTCATTCTTGTCATCAACATCTACAACCAATAAGAAAACTTTGAATTCTCAAGTTAATATCAACTGTGTTGCCACAGCTTTATTTTGGAAGTGACAAGTTTTTATGACTTAAGTTGCCTAGACATTAACTTATGGATCGGTTTAGACATGCCACAGGCATTCAAGGACTGTCCTTGAATTCCTGTGAACATTCTGTAAAATTTGATCTACGCAGGTTACAAGATATGTCATCACCGAAATCTAAGCCATACATAAATAGGTTGATTGGATCGATGTGGGTAGAAACCGCAGGAACGGGTGGCGCGACGTGTAAAGGGTCCTTTGACGTTGAAACTGGATCCTCCAAATTCACGGCGTGAGGCACATTCGAGCTGTCAGCGACTATTAACACCTCCCGCGTTAGAATCCTGACACCTTCGACGGGGTTTCCCACTTTATCCGGAGGGGTGGATGTTTAAAGACCGTTAGGGAGTTTGAACGATTTGGAAGGTCCTTTATTTTTACCTGTACCATAATTTTAATGGAATGTGATTTTTATTTTATTTTCCCTTCGTTTGCTGTTCGTTTGCATTAAACTAACCTTTGGGATGGGTTACGCAGATGGAAGCGCTCCGTTAGCTTTTCCATCCAAAAGGTTAGTTTGTAAAGAATGTCTCATGGAACTTTGTATCCCAGGTATTTAATGACACTCAATAAAGATGTTCATTAGAATAGAATAGAATATTTATTGGCACCCACTCTCTCCTAGGTGATTCTGGTCGCATGATCACGAATTTTGTTTTACAAACTTTAGACAACAAAATACAATTTATTAATCCATCCTTTCATTAATTTTTTCAGAAGTGCTGTACCCACGGCAGTTTTAAAATTCACCCGCATGAGATTATTAGAATTTTAAAACTTCCAAGCAAAATGTTGTTATGCGTGTTAATAAATTAGACGACGACCTTTTTCCTCGTAGCTGGAATGGCGTCTCACTGAACGTGGTGTCGCGAGGAGTGCAGTTGTCAGTTAATTTCTGATATGAACGCAAGTTGCTCCATGCCCGCCAGTAGCTACACCGCTAGTTGCCTAGTGATATGTGTCGATCGTTCGACGTGTAGAGTGTTTTCATTTTACGAAGGCACGAGGGGTATGAGGTAGGAAGTGGTGTGAGACCGCGCGGAGCTCAGTAGGGAACGACTCGGTTCGACGGAGCAATGCGGAGACGTGTAGAACGTGTGTACCGACCGGACATCGAGTTCGTTCTCTACTGAGCTCCGCGCGGTCACCTCTCGCACCACTTCCTACCTAGTACCCCTCGTGCCTTCGTAAAATGAAAACACTCTACTCGCATTTGATGAAATGATGATGAATAAAAAATGTCAATACAGAAAATAGTCTGGCTTGCGTGAGAGGAAGCAGCCATGATTGTGACATGATCCAGAGACAACGGAGTGTCTTTACCCCTCCGTCCCTCCCCCAGTAGTCGCACGTCTCTCCTCTGAAGGCCCGTTTACACTCTGCCAGTGTTTTGAACTCGAGTATAATGTCACGACTGTTTCCCAATATGCAGTTGGCAGAGACAGCGGATCTCCATTTACCAGGACCCTGACACACCTCTTGCGCCTCTTCACCACTATTTGCTTAATTATTTATTGCACACGTTGTTTCTAGAATGAGTGGTTCCGTCTGTGCGGAAAGAGGAACTAACATTATTATTTTTATATGGAAAACAAATGTCAAACTCATTTTAATACAAATGGATCAACGTGTCGTGATACTTTCTTTGCAATTACTTTCTTTGTACTTTGCAATTTTTTTTTCAGTATTTCATTCTAATTTCGCAAATATTTTTAACGTCGTATTTACTTTACACAAGGGTATACTTTTGATTAGGTAAGGTTGACTGTAAGAAATCTCTGTAAGGGATAAGTCCGCCTTTGCACCTTATGTAAATTTTCTTATGCATTTGTTACTGTTTAATGTTTACTTGAGCAATAAAGAATTTTCAATCTATCTATCTACTTTTTTGGATCTCTCTGGTAGTTTCTAAGCATAACCATAATAAGGTAGTTCGATCATAACCCGCATGGAATATTTTGAATCCAATTTTCATTGCGGTTCTGATCCGCCAGTCTGATAATTGTGTGTGCATTTTCTTTCACATTATGTACTTATATAATATTACGTATTTCAATTGTAACCGGCACGTGTATACAGGGTGTATCAGGATAGGTTTGAGAAACTTCAGGAATAGAAAGTACTCATTATTAGAAGAAAAAAATCCTTATCACTCAAATCGAAATTCCGTTGTTTTTTTGTCACACAAAGGTTGGAAATTGTAATAAAAACTCGATGGACAGTGAGACTGGAGAGTGCAGTGAACTAATTCAGTCCTCTTTTTCTTTTGAGGTCATTGAACTTTCAATGCTTGGAATTTACACGCAGTTCAATTGTCTAGTTATGTATGCAACCTACCGATTTTTATTCATGAGTTAGAATTTATTTTTTATTTAATAAAGGCGGACGTAACCATCCACCAAATCTTGAAGTATAGATTTTCACCAAAAAGTACTGTAAAATGATCGAATCTGGGAAAAAGTTTCAGAGCTTTTCGTCTTCAAATATGGGCCCCTTTCGAACCCTGAAGTTTCGAAATCCTATCCCAAAACACCCTGTATAACCTGGTTATTTAAAGAAAGGGATTGAAAATAGCGGCGGCGTCTTACAGCTGTAAAGTCGGCCGGCATTTTTTTTTTTTGAAAGTAAGAAAGAAAGAAAGAAATGATTTTTATTTTCTCTTAATTAATCCTTAAAATAACAACGGTACAAAAACTAAAAGAGAAGAGAAAAAAGGACAGGCGCAGCCTTTGCCGCACACACCCACTCGCTCCGAGCTGGGAGTGTGCGGCGCTGAATTTAAGCCTGCCCCACAGTTTTTTCATAGTAATCTTTTCTTATTTGCAAATGTTTGTCTTGGAACAATCACTTTATTTTCTTCAGACGGCAATACTGTATGAGCGAGAGGCAAATAGGAGCGCCGTCATTTTTAATCAATTTTTTTTATGGATAGCGCGACATGTGGTATCGTTTCACCTACAAGTAGGTGTCTAACGTTGCTCACGGACATTCTGTGATGCACGGGGATTACGAATTCCATGCCGGCCTGACAGGAGCCTTTTCACGTAGTTAGATTTAGGATAGGTTAGGTTAGGTTAGGTTAGGTTAGGTTAGGTTAATAACACAATTTCCGGTTGGATAAAACATCAGGATATTCGAACGCGAACAGAATCATGGGCACGACCGCTCTAGTGAGTAACTAAAGCTTAGCTACTTGACTAAACTACTTTACAAAACACTTGCCACCGTGTAAATGGATCTTTAGGCATTTTCTACACTGGAGCTCGCATTTTCCAACAGCACATATAATTTTGTGCGAGTTTTGAAATGTCGAATAAATTCAGAATATAAATAAATATTTTGAAATGTATTTCAAATTTCCATGTTTTTGTAATTTGTGTCAGCCTCGGTAGCTCAGCGGTGTGGTCGGTTGACTGTTGTTAAGCAACCGTAAGCGCGGTCAGTACTTAGATGGGTGACCGCTAGACCGGTTGGAGGCTGACCGTGGTTCGGATTCCACGTAAAACTGTAGGTCCCTTCCATTCTTACCTTACTAGGTGGTAGCTTTTGTCCCGCCCGGGTTGATACCACCACCACACTGAATGAAACGTTGGTCGAAACGGCTGTGTAAATAGATCGTGTTTTCAGTCCAGTTCAGTATAGCCGGCAAGACCGAAATGAAACACTGACATGGCACCTAGTTCACCAAGGTGTAATGGGCCGAAATCGAAAAATACCTAGTAAGGTAAGACGGAAAGGGACCTACAGTTTTACGTGGAATCCGAACCACGGTCGGCCGCTAACGGTCGAGCCATCCGAACACGATCGACAGTCGACCGAGCTACGGAGGCTGACGATAGTGAAAACAATTTTTTTTCCAATTTCTCCACCGTTTAATCGCTAAAGCCGTTCAGACAGTTTGACATATACAGGGTGTAAAAACGGCGAGTACATTAAATTTAGGAAATGAATATTGGGATCAAGAGTAACAAAAAAGTCAAATAACTTTTTTAATCCCTTTAAATAAAAAGTTACAGTTTTCATACAAACTAATTGATTATTTTAGTGTAAAAATGATCTAATTACAACAGGGCGTCGCGGAGGGGGGAAGAGCGGGTGAGACGTGAGCGCCTCGGACGGAGGTGTTGGCGGGAGGGGCGGGGGTTAGCTTTGTGAGTGGAGGACTGGAGGTCGGCAGGCGGAGGGTGCGGGGCGGCAACAACGAGTTAAATTACACTAGACGAAAACATACATTTCAAAAATTCTTATCTCGAAAACTAGACACTTTAGAGAAAAACTTTATTTGATTTTTTGTCTAGGAAAAACATGAGGATTGCGCTGGCGAAATTAATGTACTCGCCGTTGTAACACCCTGTATAGGATCATTAAAAACCTCTGTAAATACCGCTGCAAGCCGGGCAAACGCTGTTCGTCATAAAATTCGATTATCTCCACTTCGACAGAGCACTATCAAATCGAAATCCTTAAAAGGCATGAAAATTGCTACATCGTACGGTGTCAGTCGGTATTAGAATCGACGTATCGCTGTCACAAGCAATTACTGACAATGGATAATTATTATCAGGTAAAGCGTTACCAGGACAGGCGGCCATTGTTACGCGATAGGCCCGCTGCGGTTTCATGTCCGACAAACTGCTTGAGGCGTGTGAACGTTCCAATTTCAAATTTTTATTCCGTTGAGTCCGTATGAATATTTTGGTAGTGGTACGCAACGGTTTTAGCGAAGAACCAACTTTTTGCTTCGAATAAAATGTATGTACTGCTAAAATATAACGGAAAATAAAAGGGAACGTCTGTCTGTATGTATGTATGTATGAAGTAAAATCCGGAACCGCTGAACAGATTTAGATGCGGTTTGCAACAATGGAAAGAGCAGTTCTTGAGGCTCACTATAGGCTACATTACATATATAAGGTCTTTCAATAGTAGATAACGATACGCTAAGGGGTGTATGTGTATCAGATACTGATCACGTTCCCATAGATTTTTTTTCGATATAAACAACCTACTCACTCTTCAAATTTAATACGTGAAGTGCGCGTATTTCACCTTATAAGTATGTTTTTTATATAGTAAAAAAAATTGGTATGGGACCGTGGTCAGTATCTGATACACATGCATACACCCCTTAGCGTATCGTTACCTAACCATTGAAAGACCTTATATACCATAACGCTAAATAGCCTTAGGGCTGAGCAGTATCAAAGAAAGTATAGTATGAGCGGGAAAGAGAGAGAGAGAGAGAGAGAGATAATATAAGAGCGCTCGTCTATTATAATATTTGCGTTTAAATCGGATTTGCTATTAAACCGAGTCTACCGCGAGCGAAGCCGCGGGCAAAAGCTAGTAAAGTCTAGAAACTTGAAAGTATGCATATGCATAAGAGTTCCTTCTCTAACGTAGGTGAGCACTAAGAAAGGATCTTTGAAAATGCATCCCATTATAAGGTTAAATAGGGGAATAAAATTTGTATTGAAGTTGATAATGTTTGAAGATATAAACATGGAAATTGGCGTTTTTTTATTTCTGTTTATATAAGTTCTTTCATTAGTAGGTAACGATACGCTAAGGGGAGTATGTGTATCAGATACTACTGATCACGTTCCCCATACCAATTATTTTTTTTACGATATAAAAAACCTACTCACTCCTCAAATTTAATACGTGAAGTGCGCGTATTTCACCTAAATAAGTAGGTTTTTTATATCGTAAAAAAAAATTATGGGTGCGTGATCAGTACTGATACACATACACCCATTCCCTTAGTTAGCGTATCGTTACGTTACCTACTAATGAAAGACCTTATATATAAAAGTCCGTTTTTTGGAAATTCATCTCCTAAGCGGGATGGAGGGAGAGAGAGGGAGATAATATTTTGCTTTGACTCAAATTAAGCATAACCTACAATATCGCGAGCGAAGCCGCGGGCGAAAAGCTAGTAATCAAATAGCTGTTGAATTTAATTTCACGCCGTAAATAACATGCGCCATTATATGATTTGCTGTCAAACATTTTGTTTCCAAACGTGGCCTGGACACGAATAGAAGTTGCGGTCGGTAGCTGTCACGGCGGCGGCGCGGCGGCGTCTGCTGCCCCGATAACGTTTTGTGGATCATTCACGCTTATTTTCCCGTCAATCATACCGCTTTCACGATTTCCGACAACCGCTTACACTAAGTTTGTGGTCGTATTAATATTTTAGTGGCTATAGTTGTCTTGAGGGGGTGACAACTTGTGTACAACACACACACACCACACGCAATATCCCGACAATCGGGGTAAGCAGATTAAGCGGTGTTGTGCTGCAAGTACAATTACAGCACAAAACCGACAACCACGTTTAGCAAAGTATTCGGATAAGATTAGACTATCAGGCGGCAAGTAAGGCACGTAGGCCCACCTGCTACACGACTCGGTGGAAGGACTGTGCGCCAAGGTGAGAGGTGGCTAACCTGTCGCCCTTATGCACGGCATCTTGTCCTTATCCCTTAGTCGCCTTTTACGACATGCACGGGGAGAGACATGCAGTGGGACTATTCTTATAAGTACCGACCCCACACAGTACTATTCTTCCTAATAATGATGCAGTAGGAATATTCGTATTAAGTACCGACCCCACACAGTAGGTACTATTCTTATTAAGTAACGACCCCACCCAGTACGAAAGTAGTGTAGATTCAATTTTGTTTTATTTTCTTTTAAATTCGTATCTAATCAGAAAACAACAAAATTACTAAATCTATCAGCAGTATTCAGCTACTTTCTTTCTTTAACAAATACTATGTATACACATAATTTACAATCAATGATTAATTCTTCGGATAAAACCGGCCTCCGCATGGCGCGACGCGAGGCGCGCTTATCGGCAGAAAGTAATCTCCTACGCACACCTCCGATTGACGCAGTGGGCATTGTCAAATTGCGTTTATCAATACTAAGGCGTCTGACAACTTTCTCATTTGAATTAATTCTATGAATTAAACTTGGGGAATTTATTTATTAGCAAGTGTAAAGTTATCGGTGTTGTGCTGCAGGGATTCTGATAAATTACAGCACAACACCGACCAACACGTTTCGCAAAGTACGGGTACAATCACACAAGATAATATCAAGCAACAAGTAAAGGAACGAAGACCCAGCTGCTGCATGACTCGGTGGAAGGATCGTGCCAAGGTCAGAGGTGGTTATCCAGTCGCCCTTTAGCACGGCATCTGGTGCTTATCCCTTAGTCGCCTTTTCGGAGAGAGATGCATTAAAGTAACGGCCAAACACGGTAAAGGATTTATTTTCAAATTTCGAATTTCGAAACGTACCAACGTTCCGAAATTCGAAATTTGAAATGTGAAAATCACACACATAGTTGACTATAGCACGTCAAAATAATTCACAATTGTATCTGTTCGCTGTCTTCTTGCTTCCCAGTTCTTTATAAAAACATGTTTTTAAATATTCATTTCTGCGTTGGAAAGTAAAATTCGCGTTAGTCGGTTTAATAGAAAATCCGATTTAAACGCAAATATGACAATAAACGGTTGCATCTCTTATTTTATCTTGCTCTCCCGTCCATACTACACTTTCTTTGATACTGCTTAGCCCCAAGACAATTTATCGTGATGGGATATAGCCTATAGTGAGCCTCAAGAAATACTCTCTACATATTGGTGTAAACCGCATCAAAATCTGCTCAGTGGTTCTGGAGTTTACCTTAAACATACATACAGACACGTTCCGTTTTATAAAAAGTGGAGATGGAGATAGAGAAGAGGGTAGAGAAGAAGATAAGAGAAGATGTAGAGTGTACAGCGAACAGTGACTTTAAGTCAGTTCACAATAACCATTGCGTTGCTCCACAACGCATGGACGCACGCGCCACCTAGCAGCGGTCGGCGGTGTCTGAGGTCACTCGCTATCTCTCCGCTAGATGGCGTTGGCGGGGCCGTGTGGGTGGCCCGCCTGTGGCACTCTCCGTTCTCGGACTATAGTGCGGGCGACCTCCTCATGTGACTTTGTTAATAAAATAATGTATGAACCATCTTCGAGTAAACCCTGCGAAGTTTCTTGCTGGCTCTTTTTTGTTTGTGTAATCGAACCGGATTGTAAAAGCTAAACAAATTCAAGCGTAGTGTACTAGAGTGTTTTCATTTTACGAAGGCACGAGGGGTACGAGGTAGGAAGTGGTTCGAGAGGCGACCGCGCGCAGCTCAGTAGAGAACGAACTCGGTGCCCGGTCGGTACACGTTTCCGCGTCGCTCCGTCGAACGGAGTCGTTCCCTACTGACCTCCGCGCGGTCTCACACCACTTCCTACCTAATACCCCTTGTGCCTTCGTAAAATGAAAACACTGTACTATACGAATGATGAATAAAGAATAATAATTAGAGAGTGGGTTTGTGTGTCAACTCCAGCGCGTTACCAATTCCACCATCAGGTCGATGACGTATTTTCTCAAAATTTTACAGTTGCATCTATCTTCCATTAGTAGGCATGACGCAATCTCTTGCGTTCAGTCACCTTGCATGATTCCATATTGAATCTTACGCTGTCGTCACCAAAGTCTTATTTGGCATCGGACACTAGAAGGTGACTTGAGATTTTTAATATTTTATTTTTATGTTAGTACTAGGCTCAGCCTCGGTAACTCAGTGGTGCGGCCAGTCGCCTGTCGGTCGTGATCGTAAGCACACCTGGTCGCGTTCAGAACTTGGATGGGTGATCGCTCGACCGTTGGAGCCTGACCGTGGTTCGGATTGCACGTAAAACTGTAGGTCCCTTCCCTTCTTACTTTACTAGGTGGTAGGGTTTATTTAACCCGCTCGTGTTGATACCACCGCTCTGAATGAAAGCACCGACATGGGACCTAGTACACCAAGCTGTTATGTGCTGGCATCGTGGATGTAGTAGGTGATGTAGCCAACCGTGTCTATATTTTGTATTTTTATATTTGTGCGAAAATCATTCGGGGGCAATACATATTGCACTTGAACTCGTAACAATTTATAAATTAAATTCGAAACACCCACTCAAAACACTCCACTCAGAGCCCAATCACGACAAGGAACTTACTTAGAATATTGGATATATAGGTATGCAAAATATTTCCCTTACATAAAATCCATTTCAATTTTCCAATTGTCATAATTAAAATCATTGCGACTTGCGCGACCTTCCTCATTTTGCTGATATATGTGGTTTTTATGTGCGCTACTTAGAAACTGAGCGTTGACCATTTTCCCGGTACATGTTTCGTGTCGGTGACGTCATATTTTAGCTTACATGCATTCCACCTCGTACCATATGAGTAAGACGTGATTCCACGTCAAAAGAAAATTGAGAAACCATTAAGAGTCCGCCCGTACTCCACACATTCCCCCTCGAACGCAGTTTGATTGTCGATTTGTTAAGATGCGATATATTATCAGGCGATAGATGGCACTTTTCCGCTCCGGCTACAATCTCCGGTAATCTTTGTGTGTCGCATCGCAACCGACGCAACAGCGACTTACAATTACACAATACTTGCTAGATGAAGGAAAAATGAGTTCGTTGAAAGTTGTTTTAAAATTCTGTAGCCATCGACGCTAACTTGCCTGCTTTGGTAGCTCAATAAAGCGCCTAGCTGTCATTTCTTCTCTTACATACGACACGCTGTATCCCGAAAATTGGGGTAAGCAGAGTAATCGGTTTTGTGCTGCAGGTACTCTTGTAAATTACAACACAACACCGACCACCACGTTAAGCAATGTATTAGGACAAGAAAACTATTTAAACAGCAAGTAAGGCACGAAGACCCACCTGCTGCATGACGCGTTGAAAGGACCGTGCATAGGTGAGGGGTGGCTATCCTGTCGCCCTTTAGCGTGGCACCTTGTCCTTTCTCTTTCCTCTTAAATTTTTTAAATATATCTTCAAAATCCAAGAAAATCTATTCTTAAACAGGGTTAATATAAAGAAGATGCGTCGCTACGGGACGCATCTTCTCTATATTAACCCTAACCTAATGTTGAGGCGGTGCATGTCGTTTTTGTTACGTTTCGTTTCGAGCCGAGTGTTCACGAAAGGAGCCAAAGGAGCCAGGAAGGAGCCAGGAAGTCTTTCAGGTGTCAAACGTCGCTACGGGACGCATCTTCTCTATATTAACCCTAACCTAATGTTGAGGCGGTGCATGTCGTTTTTGTTACGTTTCGTTTCGAGCCGAGTGTTCACGAAAGGAGCCAAAGGAGCCAGGAAGGAGCCAGGAAGTCTTTCAGGTGACAAACGCCGCAAATCAAGCAAGGCAATCGAGAAGGGTTGTAGGCTGTCGGGCTGCGCTAACAACGGTCGGTGTAAGCAACAAATATACGGCGCACAGCCCCTCCCACTACAAGGTGGCGTTCTTCGCTACGCTAGCGACATCTAGGCGACAAATTGCTACATGGTCTCACTCAACAGTAGAATTAAAATAACAAATCAAAAACCTAAACTTATTACGAATAAAAGCTTGTTTTTGAAAAGGTTTTTTTATTTATTATTTTATTTTGTGATTTTCAGTAATTTTTTTGTTGTTTTTTACAAATTTGAGCATACTCGATTGTATTGTCACCAGCGCCAAAGGTGTGTGCAAAATTTCAGCTCAATCGCTTGGGTGGAACTGGTTTAAAATTAAATTGCAAAATTTGACCCGCACATACTAACAGCCCACATACTAAGAGGTGACGTTAAATACGCCACGTCACCGTCATTTTTACGTTCATCGTCACCGATAAGTATGTAGTTTTGTGCGGGGAGAGGGGTCGAGGGGTCGAGGCGTCGAGGGGAGAGGGAGAAGAGAGGAGAGAAAGGGGAAGTGGGGAAGTGGGAGAAGTATAACTTCCATCCAACCCAAGAAAATAAGTACAGTACACGCACCCATTTTTTTTTCTTCCAGTGTTCTGCAGTTAATGATGTTAAAAAAGTCAATTTAACGAACACTGACGACCATATCGGCCGCATAGAGCAGTTAACGTCCGTAGCAAACCCGATAAATCAGTGCAAGAGGCTACAAATATCAAGCCAATTTATAGAAACATCATAAAATACCATGGAAGTGATCACCCAGAAGCGCCATTGTCATACATTGACACTTTACCTTGTTACCAACAATTGGTGTGCATGCACTCAATTTGCAACAAACAAAAGATACGTTATATATAAGCAAGTTTGACTTAGATCACCGAGCTAAATACTATAAGAGGCAAAGCGCGATGACGCTTGTTACCTGTCAGTAAACACGCGTGCGTGCCTTCTCGAATACCTACATACCAATGACTTGCGGACAAAATACGATAAGGTGAACCATGCAACACAAGAATGTTTTTTCGGGGGTGATGTACGAGAAAGACTCGGAGATATAGATCAGAGGTCTTAGGATCGCTTATCCACGTACCTAGACCAGATCGGGCATGTGATCAAAAAGCGTCAAGTGCGTATTACCCGTAACCGAAGAGCATGCATGAAGAACATTATGAGAGTGGAAGTACATTAGCCAGGTACATTAACAATCAAATTGTTAATGTTAGGTACATTAGGGAAATTATTTCAGTAACGGAATAGAGGGTTTTTCGTATAATTATTATCCTAGGTACCTAGCGTACCCGTCACCGACGCGGATGTATTATGAACATTATTAGAGTGGACGAGGCGGCAGTGGTGTGTCAGGAGCGTGGCACGTGGAGATCCGTTGTCTCTGCCTACCCCACCGGCAAACAGGCGTGACGCTATGTAATACGCAGGAAAATACATTTTGTCAACCAACAAATATCTAACTAAGTACCTATCAAATTAAAGCGAATTACAAATTAAATAGATATTAAAACTACCTATCAAATTAAAATTACCTAAACTAAAAAAAAAACTAACCTTAAAAATAATTAAGCTCTCTCGAGAGACTGCCATGATCCGGGTTGATCTACCGTCAGAGTCATAGAGCAATTCCCTCTACGGCCTCAATCCGCTAGTTTGTCTACTTAATATCCCGCTTCCGTGTATTGATTTCTATGCATAGTACTGATGCGGAACTGGTAACAATAAAAATCTTCACCAGTACGTGAATGGTCGTTCGCGTTCCACAGACCGTGTGATTTAAAGTATTTTTACAAGCTCGATGTCTCGCAATTAGATGTCGGTTGTGGTCGTGTGACAGTTCATTTAAAAGCTCCAGCTGGGTGTTTTATTTGTTTAATTTTATATATAAATGTTTATGTTTTACAAGAATTGTCATTTTATAGTTCCTCTGTGATGTACATACGGTCGGACTACCACTCTTCCAAAGTCTAACCGCGGCCTCATAGAAAACATAATTAGATCAAAGCAAAGCAGCGGTGACGGGACCCTCGACACTCGAACTCGTCTTTTGTAACCCTTTGTCAGCCTCGATAGCTCAGTGGTGCAGACAGTCAACTGTCGCTATTGAATGTTAAGCAACGCTGGGTGCGGTCAGTACTTGGATGGGTGACCGCTGACCGTTGGAGGCTGACCGAGGTTCGGATTCCTCGTAAAACTGTAGGTCCCTTCCCTCCTAATCTTACTTGGTGGTAGGGTTTAACCCGCCCGGGTTGGTACCACCGCACTGAATGAAACGTCGGTCGAAACGGCTATGTAAATAGTTTGTGTTCTCCGACCAGTTCAGTGTAGCCGGCACGATCAAAGGGGGAAGCACTGACATGGCACCTAGTTCACCCGGTTCTATGGGCTGACATCACGGACGTTGTAGGTGATGTAGCCAACCGTGTCAGTTTGCATTAAAAAAAAAAATTAATAAAATCGTTAATTAAATTTAAATATAATTAAATAATGCTTTCAAGAATCAATCGATCTGCCTTAATACTCGTATATGTTTTTTTTTTTTTTTATGGAAACTGACACCGTTGGCTACATCACCTACAACGTCCGTGATGTCAGCCCATAACACCGGGCGAACTAGGTGCCATGTCAGTGCTTCCCCCTTTGATCGTGCCGGCTACACTGAACTGGTCGGAAAACACAAACTATTTACATAGCCGTTTAGACCGACGTTTCATTCAGTGCGGTGGTATCAACCCGAGCGAGTTAAACCCTACCACCAAGTAAGATTAGGAGGGAAGGGACCTACAGTTTTACGAGGAATCCGAACCTCGGTCAGCCTCCAACGGTTGCGGTCACCCATCCAAGTACTGACCGCGCCCAGCGTTGCTTAACATTCAATAGCGACAGTTGGCTGTCTGCACCACTGAGCTATCGAGGCTGACTATGTAGCTATGTAGTTTTACATACAATAAAACTATATATTTCAGGTGAGTAATACTGATGGTATATCATTCCGAAAGAGAGAATCATCCTGTTATACTAATCACTCATTCCCATTTCCGGAACACGCTGTATTAGCAGAAGAGTACAAACAATCGACTGATGAATAGTTTCCCCCAACACCACAATAGAAATGTAAACAGGATGGAATTCAACCCTCTATAAGTGTAATCTTGTTGTAGACAATCTCAGACGAATAGACAATGAATTAATTTAGAGCGTTGTACGCTTTGTTGAATATTATATCAGTTTACAATCAGCAGACATGCCGGCTGGCGGAGAAGGCTTTGCTCCTCGGGATCGATGTTTTTGAAGGCTCTTGATTTTGGAGTGGATTGTACCTACAGGAATTACTTGCTTGATCACAAAGTAGATTGCAATTTTATTTTTTTGTGCTAGCTTTTGCCCGCTGCTTCGATCGCGTGAAATTCTTATTTAAAAAGAAGAAAGTAAGTTATCCCGTTACCGTACCGACAACAGTCCTAATGGAGGAATTATTTATTTTAATTTAGAATTTTATATAATATATATTTTGTATACAATAAATGAAATAAACACATATTTACATCTTATATTTCGACTTTTATTAGTTGTCGTCAGAGAACTAATTTTTAAAATATAAATTTAATTTCGACACATTAAACTTGTATGTATTTTAAAATTTTCTTCTCTGTCGACGACTAATAAAAGTCGAAATATAAGATGTAAAATATGCGTTTTTGTTTTTAATTTATTGTGTACAAAATAATATATTATAAAAATCGAAAACCAAATATTGGTGTAAGTAAATAAAACTATTTAATTCCTATTTTAATTTAATTATAAAGTTTCTTTTTGTTTTTTGGTTTTTTCTTTATATAATACTGTTTACTGGCGCATTGAATTTTGCTGACTTTTTTCTGCTCTCTGTCAATACTTCAACTTATTTGCCCGTTTGTCTAATCTGCCCCAGCTCCAACTTTGATATAATCTTGTAAAAAAAAAAAATCTTGTAAAATATTCAGCACACTAATTTATCTCAACGGATCGTTGCCGGTGCGTGAGAATTTCTCGGAGACAAAAAAATCTCGAGACAAAACGAACTGAATAAAGTGTAGTCCTTATGAAGTAATTTTGCCAAAGCCTTCCCATCCAACAGACAGATGTCACGGATCCGAGTCTTACTTTCTTCTTTCTCGCCATTTTTCTCACTATTTATCTTTCCCGGGAGCAGTTCTCAGTCGGGCCCTCCTCTTAATTAACTATAATTGAAACAAACTCTACTTTTTGTTCTGTGTCGGCCTTTTTAGGGTCCCGTCGCAAAATTAAAAAAAAAGAGACCCTTATGGGATCACTCTGGCGTATGTCCGTCTGTCTGTTCATCCGTCACACGCATATATCTCCGGATCTACTAACCGATTTTGATGAAACTAATGCCAAAATACAAAGAATACAATACCTATGTTTATTGTATAATTTCATCCACAGGTAGCAATGTGTATAATTGCATCCGCAACCTACGCTTGGACATGTCGAAAATTCCGCCAGTTCTAAATTCAATGCAAAGAAGAACTGACAAAAAAACTTCGCAAGTCACAATATTTTCTTATTACCTTATAAGTATTATATTATAGTAACTCACAAATAATTAACCCGTACTACCGCTCAGAAGAGCATTATAATACTTGCAGCATAGACATGGATACTGAAGAAAAAATAAGTTCAAAAACTAAAACCCGACTACTGAAAAATCACGCTCTAAAAAGTATGAAACAAGAAAATGTTCTCATCTGAAATTGTTATGTACAAACTATTCAATATTTTATCGTCTATTAAATAAACAACTTACACGTAATATATTTTAATGTATTTAATAAATATTCATAGTGATGTTCAGAGGATAGCCGTGGTCGTATGCCACTTTGCCCTATAGGGTAGGTGGCATACGACCACGGCTATCCTCTGAACAACACTATGAATATTTATTAAATACATTAAAATATATTACGTGTAAGTTGTTTATTTAATAGACGATAAAATATTGAATAGTTTGTACATAACAATTTCAGATGAGAACATTTTCTTGTTTCATACTTTTTAGAGCGTGATTTTTCAGTAGTCGGGTTTTAGTTTTTGAACTTATTTTTTATTTTAATTATTTTGGAGATATAACTTCGTGATAAAGTATTTGCAGAGCCGTTTTACATGTTTTGTTTGTTTAGGTTTTACTGTTTTATAATTTTAACATGTGTACCATAGTCCATAAGGGCAAGCTGGGTTCAGGTAAAAGACAAACTTTCTCGAAGAAAGTAAGCAACTATGGGCGAGGCCGAAGGCCGAGCGGCGCTCAGGAAGAGGATGAACCATCTTTAAGAAAGTAAGTAACTGAGGGCGAGGCCGAAGGCCGAGCTGCGTTCGGGAAGACTATAAACCTTCCCGAAGACAGTAAGTAACCATGGGCGAGGCCGAAGGCCGAGCTGCGTTCAGGAAGAGGATAAACCATCTTTAAGAAAGTAAGTAACTGAGGGCCAGGCCGAAGGCCGAGCTGCGTTCGGGAAGACTATAAACCTTCTCGAAGAAAGTAAGTAACAAAGGGCGAGGCCGAAGGCCGAGCTGCGTTCAGGAAGACGATAAACTTTCCCGAAGACAGTAAGTAACTATGGGCGAGGCTGAAGGCCGAGCTGCGTTCAGGAAGAGGATAAACCATCTTTAAGAAAGTAAGTAACTGAGGGCGAGGCCGAAGGCCGATCTGCGTTCGGGAAGACTATAAACCTTCTCGAAGAAAGTAAGTAACAAAGGGCGAGGCCGAAGGCCGAGCTCCGTTCAGGAAGACGATAAACTTTTTCGAAGACAGTAAGTAACTATGGGCGAGGCCGAAGGCCGAGCTGCGTTCAGGAAGAGGATAAACCATCTTTAAGAAAGTAAGTAACTGAGGGCGAGGCCGAAGGCCGAGCTGCGTTCGGGAAGACTATAAACCTTCTCGAAGAAAGTAAGTAACAAAGGGCGAGGCCGAAGGCCGAGCTGCGTTCAGGAAGATGATAAACTTTCTCGAAGACAGTAAGTATATGGGAGAGGCCGAAGGCCGAGCTGCGTTCATGAAGAGGATAAACCATCTTTAAGAAAGTAATTAAAAAAGGGCGAGGCCGAAGACCGAGCTGCGTTCGGGAAGACTATAAACCTTCTCGTAAACAGTAAGTAACTATGGGCGAGGCCGAAGGGCGAGATGCGTTCAGGAAGAGGATAATCCTTTTCGAAATAAGTAGCTAAGAAGTTACTTTCTTCGAGATGATTATGGTCTTCCTGAACGCAGCTCGATCTTCTGACTCGCCCTGTGTTACTTACTTTCTTCGAAAAGGTTATCCTTTTCCTGAACGCAGCTCGGCCTTCGGCCTCGCCCATAGTTACTTACTGTCTTCAAAAAGTTTATCCTCTTCCTGAACGCAGCTCGGCCTTCGGCCTCGCCTGTTGTTACTTACTTTCTTCGAGAATGTTTAGGCTTCCCGAACGCAGCTCGGCCTTCGGCCTCGCCCTTAGTTACTTACTTTCTTAAAGATGGTTTATCCTCTTCCTTAACGCAGATCGGCCTTCGGCCTCGCCCATAGTTACTTACTGTCTTCGAGAAAGTTTATCGTCTTCCTGAACGCAGCTCGGCCCTCGGCCTCGCCCTTTATTACTTACTTTCTTCGAGAAGGTTTATAGTCTTCCCGAACGCAGCTCGGCCTTCGGCCTCGCCCTCAGTTACTAACTGTCTTTAAGAAGGTTTATCTTCTTCCTGAACGCAGCTCGGCCTTCTGCCTCGCCCTTAGTTACTTATTTTCTTTGAGTAGGTTTATCGTCTTCCTGAACGCAACTCATTTACAAACTTTCACGTTTGTAATATTAAGATGGTTTTAAGTAGGATGTATTTGGGTAGGTTTGGAATGAGGCCGTGTACCGTGTGGGGTCGATACTTAAAAATAATATCCCCACTGCATCTCTCCCCATGCATGTCGTAAAAGGCGACTAAGGGATAAGGACAAGATGCCGTGCTAAAGGGCGACAGGCTCGCCACCTCTCACCTTGGCACGGTACTTCTACCGAGTCATGCAGCAGGTGGGTCTTCGTGCCATACTTGCTGCTTGATCGATTTAATCTTGTTCGAATCCTTTGCGAAACGTGGTGGTCGGTGTTGTGCTGTAATTGACAAGAGTTCTTGCAGCACAACACCGATTACTCTGCTTACCCCGATTGTCGAGATTCAGCGTGTGTGATATGTATGTATATATGTATGGAATGAGGCCTGATTTTATTTTATTTAGAAATTATTTCCAATTATCGGGTGCATGCAAGCAAATCCGAAAGCAATAGCTAACAATATATATATTTTTGAAATGTGCTAATTAAGCCCTTTCATTTGATACCCAACACGGCATCATTAAAAAAAAATTTTTTTTTAGATCATGACTTTTTGTCATCTAGAGGGCGCCATAGTCAATTTTGTGTAACGTCACATAGCCTATAACCAGCGGACGATCAAGACGCTTTCAACGATACCTCATTTGTCAAATTGTGATAAGTAGTTTAGAAGTTATGAGGGAACAGATGAACATACATACATACATACATACATACATACATACATACATACATACCGGTCAAACACATAACCCTCCTTTTTGCTTCGCCATAGTCGGGTAAAAATAAACACATTTATTAATTTTTTGTTTTCATTGATATATCCTTTTCCTTTTTTTTTTGGATTTAGTAAGAACGTACATTTTTCACGCGGTTGGTAGTATCTATATTATAATTAGGTACACTTAAAATTTAAACCTAAACCTGAACTTATAATAAAAATTCTTCCAGTTCAGCCGAGCAACAGCGCTAGAGACCGCTTAGGCGTAGAAAGTCTTGGCTTTATTAATTACTTTTGAAAAATAAATAAAAAAAACCCTTTGTTTCTACCAAAATTCAATTCAGGCCAGCAACGGTTAAATATTTCATATTGTTCAAGTTTATCAATGTGGAAACCTGACAATTGGCTTTTAAATTGTCAATATGAATATTTCTGGTAACTTTAATGGAAATTACTTTCAATATGCAGATTGATTCGATGTAAATATAATTGATTGACGTATTGCGATATCGGAGTTTGATGGAATTGTCGCTAAATTAACGCAAAATAAAAAATTCAACACAATTTCAATTTTAGAGAACGTCACAGAGAAACTGAACATCCTTTTGAATTTTCAATTAGTAGTGTCGCCATATAGATTCCACGTTACAATTTCTGGTACCTCTGGTTCCTAAGCACAGCCACACATACTGGTTTTGTCTTGTTGTGTTTGTTATGTAGAAACAGAGCTTTTGTCTCTGTTTATATTCCTATAAATTTTACCCGCGGCTTCGCTCGCGTGAAGAAATTAAGTAAGCCTGCTATCGTACCTTTATTTCGGCGCGCGGAGCAATTCGGTTTGTATGAGAGCCACATCTTAGGCCCACTTGCACCAACACAAATTTAATATATAAACCAGTTTAACTCGTTAAGCTAGCACCCGTTGACTGTGGGAACCGCGTTTAAATCCATAACTCGCTACTTAACTCTAAACTCGTGTTGGTGCAAGTGGGCCTTAGAGTAACCGGAACTAAATTGTATTTAGCCTAACCTGTGTCTCGTATAGCTAAATGTGCTTGTACTAAGTTTCATCGAATTCGAATGATCGCTTTAAGAGTTATGGAGGAACATACATACATACAGAAAATATTTGAAAAAATCGTCAATTTTGTTTTAGTATCATATACATAGAGTCTACAAACGCAATATCTCATAAAACAAAGTAACTTACTCTATGTCCATCTCTTACAGATTCTTTATTTCACATTTTTATATATACATTCATATTAATTTTACATATATTATAACTATAAAAAGTAATAAAAATACACAAAATTAATACAAACATTAAAAATAAAAATGGTAATACCGCCGGTGGCGGGAGGCAGGCCTCCAAGCACGCCGGCGGGTGCAGGCCGTGGCTACGGAGCTCTCCGGGACGACGCGAGGCAAGCTACGAGCGATAGGTGGTGGTACTAGACACGTAGGCCACCACCACCCCCATCTCGGAGAGCTCCGTATCCGTCGGACCGCTGGGCGACGACACTTATTATATCTATATTCATTGATAATATAGCAAATAGCTAGAAAATGAAATATTGGCTTTGTAAATCCGGTAAAAGCGTACTCACACAGTCAGCCATAAGAGCTCCACCGCACTGAGGGGGATTGAGTGAGGATGCCATACTTTTAAATCAAATCACAATATGTTCTCAATCCCATCGGAGTTCGCCTTATCGAGTTAGCAAAGTTTTCTTGACTTAGAAGTATATTTTGCCTTTAGCTTTATCATTATTGGGAAAATATTTCTTTGTTTCTGATATAACTAGCTTTTGCCGGCGGCTTCGCTCGCGGTAGACTCGGTTTAATAGCATACATACATACATATCACACACGCTGAATCCCGACAATCGGGGTAAGCAGAGTAATCGGTGCTGTGCTGCACGAACTCTGGTCAATTACAGCACAACACCGACCACCACGTTTCGCAAAGTATTTGAACAAGATTAAATCGATCAAGCATCAAGTAAGGCACGAAAACCCACCTGCTGCATGACTCGGTGGAAGTACCGTGCCAAGGTGAGAGGTGGCGATCCTGTCGCCCTTTAGCACGGCATCTTGTCCTTATCCCTTAGTCGCCTTTTACGACATGCACGGGGAGAGATGCAGTGGGGATATTCTTTTTAAGTACCGGCCCCACACGGTACGCAAATTCGATTTAATCGCAAATATGGTATAGAGGTGTTCTGTGATATAAACGATCGCTTCTCTTATTTTTTTTATTGACAGCGCGACATATGGCGCCGAGCCACCCATAAGGTGTCTAACGACGACCATGGACATTCGGTCGTATGCGGGGGTTGCGAATGCCATGCCGGCCTGACAGGTGCCCATTCACGCCCCTCTTGAAGGACCCGAGACTGTACTCTCATTTTACGTCTACGTGATCGCCCTGCGGCTTTGACTTTAGTGAGTCACTGTTATCGAGAAAGTCTGTTGTTTACTTGAACGTAGCTCGGCCTTCGGCCTCGTCCACAGTGAAACTGAGGCAGCGGCCAGAAGCTATACAGAACCGATTGTTTCTTATTTATTATATTTACGTTTCAAGCCGATTTGATATTAAACCGACTTTACCGCTAGCGAAGCCGCGGGCACAACTAGCGTGCTTATGTAGAAAGATCTACACATAAGCATCGTTAAAACTGAAAAATTGCGAAAGAAATATTTCAGCCCGTACCAGATAATAAAAATGGAACCTCGAACTCAAAACTTCTGAATTTTTTTTATGGAAACTGACATGGTTCGCTACATCACTTACAACATCCATGATGAAAGCCCATAACACCGGGTGAACTAGGTGCCATGTCAGTGCTTCCATTCGATCGTGCCGGCTATACTGAACTGGACGGAAAAGACAAACTATTTACTTTACACGTCCAAAGCCAACAGTGAAATGAGCCTTTCTTTGCACGTAAAATAAACACAATCAAATCAAATCAAATTAAATAAAATCCAACTTCTGCTTTCTGTATGTACGTATGTATGTATGTCTGTCTGTCCGCTTATAACTTGAGAACCACTGAACCGATTTTAATAAAAAAAAAATATTTACGGATAGCTTGATTCTTCCCATCAACTATAGGCTACTTACTATCACGCTAAATGGCTTATGAAGTTAGCAGAGAAGTCAAATATGAGAGCGGGTGGAGCTGCGGGCACAGCTAGTATATGCATAAAAGCGAAACTGAACACAGAGACGCAAAATTGTTTTTACGCGAATTACGTACTAAAGTTTCGCCAAAGTAGAGTAGCACCGAAACGACGCAAGTAGTACTGCGGTGCAATAAAAAATATAGAACGCCACCGTCTCTTTTCCCGTCGCGCACAGTAATGAAGGGAGTTGGGACTGTGAAAGCGTCCACACCATGCGAACACAAATATTCGTTTGCGAACCTGTGCACACACACAACTTGTTTAGAAATAAATTAACAAGCGTCGTGCTTGACATGCTAGATAGCTAGGCAATCGTTCGCAAATCTGCTGACATGGTACATCACTGAACGTGATTTGGCGAGGAGACATTAATTTAGCTCTGTCGACTGCACCATTGGTCCCTCGACAACCAATCCTGTTTTTCATGAAGAAAATAAACAAGACCAAATGGTGACGGAGAAATATAAATAATTTCTTTCTATCGAAATCTCGACGTCAACAGAAAAATTAAAAAAAACTAACTGTTCATTATTATGATTTTTCTCTCGCGTGTTAAATGTTGATAAATACCTAATATCTCAATGTAGTTAAAATAATTTCTAATCAAATTTGTAATAAGAATTTACACCGAAAAATGCACAAATAGATTTTTAATTATTATTTATTATGTTTAATATTTATAATAAAATTTTAACTAATAATAATGGACAATTTTCAAACTTAGGTACACTCCCTCGTTCGCCGAGTGTAGACGCACACAATGAAGGCGAGCTCGTAAAAGCTGCTAATAAGACTGGGATGTTCGCGACACTGTACGAACGTTCGCACTCGTATGTAGCCTCTAGTAACACCTGCGTTTATATCCGTTTTGGGACCCGCACTTTTGTTCCTTGGGTTCAATAAATTGGAGGCGAATGTTGTTATGGAATAAAATGTATTTTTATTATCTTATATTAAGTATCTTTTATTGATGCCAATAAAATACAGAAGCGTTCTAGCGGTTGACGCAACGAACTTTTATGGTGAACAGTTTCGAAATAGTTTGACATACGTTTGTCCAACTTAGAATTTTTTTGGATGAATGAATGAATGAAAAAAAAATTGGTCAAGTGCTAGTCGGACTCGGGAATGCAGGTTCCGTACCGGTTGTGATAGTTTAATTAACAGGCGAATAGCGGTGTTGACTAGCATATTATGAGCACACAGAGTGATATACTGTGTGGGGCCGGTAATAGCCCCACTGCACGTCTCCCCGTGCATGCCGTAAAAGGCGACTAAGGGATAAGGACAAGATGCCGTGCATAAGGGCGCACCTCGACGTCAATAAAGAGCTGCTGAATAAGTTGGACCGGCTACTAAACATGTGCATCCGTTACATTTTCGGTCTGCGGAAATTTGATCACATTTCTGAGTTCCGGTCTAGCCTTCAGTGGCTCGACGTACGTCGTCGCAGAAATTCCCATGTCCTCTCTCTCTTGTACTGCACACTGAATGACCCTGCTGCTCCTAAATACCTATCCGACCGTTTCCAAATGCTGTCCTCCCACGGTGTACCATTAAGATCCTCTGACACCCTTGTCCTTGCTATCCCGTCCCACTCCTCGGTATTTTATACTGATTCTTTCACAGTGCACGCTGCACGCATGTGGAACGAACTTCCTCTTCGTTTACGACAGTGTGCATCGATCCACACGTTCAGAGTGCTCTTGAAAGACTATCTCCTCAATTCCTAAATCTCATCTCCTACTTCCGTATCCCTAGTTTCTGAGCAAATTCATAATGTGTTGTGTAATGTCTGAGTTTTATTTTGTATATGTTTATATATGTTTATTATTTATTATGAATAATATATGTGTATTATATGCATTATATATATAGATATATACTATTTGTCCTTCTATTTTCTATTTTATAAGACTTTGTTTTGTTTACCTTGTCTTGTTGCACCTACCCTGGTTCTATATGTAAATAAGGGTAGGCTGGTGGAAAATGCCATAGGCATTAAGTGCTACCTTCTGTACAACAATTATGTGCAATAAACGTTTTTTGATTTGATTTGAAGGGCGACATGCCAGCCACCTCTCACCTTGGCACGGTGTTTCCACCAAGTCATGCACCAGGTGGACCTTCGTACCTTACTCGCTGCCTGATCTGTGTTATCTTTGTCCGAATACTTTGCTAAACTTGGTGGTCGGTGCTGTGCGGTAATTTGCGAGAATATTCTAGCACAACACCGATTACTCCGTTTACCCAGATTGTCGGGATACGGCGTGTGGTGTGTATGTATGTATGTATGTACAAAGCGATATGTATGTTTTCATTTTACCTATATCTAAGGGATAACTCTTTGTGATGGCTACACGCTGTCTCCGTGACCAACAAGACATGGCACCTAGCCCACCAAGGTGATATGGGCTGACATCACGGGTGTAGTAGATGATGTAGCCAACCGTGTCATGTTGCATAAAAAATAGTTAAGTTTTACTTCGCAGTTAAAAAAAAAAATTACATTCCAGGTGCACGTGATGATTGAAAATTCAACTCATAAAACCGGCCAAGTGCGAATCGAACTCGAGCACCGAAAAAGAAAGTTGTAAAAGAAAACAAATTTCGGGGTCTCTGAATTTTTAACTTTTTTTTATTTTGTATTATTTCTTGTTATATCCACCATAATTCCGCCATAATAAATTGTGTGAAAATTTTTACCGGCTAGCTATTACGGTTCCAAAGACAGCAGAAGGACAAACAGACAGACAGACGGAGTAAAGTACGGAGTGCGGAAAGCTAAAAAGCATCCATTTGCAGAGTCACTCGGAGGTTTACCCTTATATTTTGTAGCAGCCAGCAATAATTACACTCCGGTCTTCGCAGTTAAACGAGCTCTTTTTACTGGACTGATCGAAGCAAAAAAAAAGTTCAGAAAACAATTCGGAAGGAGCAAAAAAAATAATAAATAATAAATAAAAAACCATTTATTGAGTGCGATAAACATTTGCATACAGAGCAGTAATACTTAGTCTAACATTACATTTATTTACATGATTTATGTTGTTGCTGACTGGTGTAACGGTACTTACTCAAAAGGCAAGGGGTATTGCATACGAGCAATCTCTTACCCCCTTCCTAAGTGATATAATCTGCTTATTTGACATCTCTTTTGCGGTCAGACTTCATTTAGTGGCAGAAATTAACAATACAAAATTTACAATTATTAAACAATAAAATATAAATATGAATAAAATATTTGAAATTTGAATTTTGAATTTGAAACAGCAAGACTAACATAACAAAAAAAAAAAAAAAAAAAAACCATCAAACTACCCACAGGGAACTACCCACCTACAACTATTTGTCGATTTTGATCATTTGCATTACATAAAAATTTCAGAAATTAGCAGAGGTAGTGAGACTTCAGTTTATCTTTAAACGATTCAAGCCTTGGCACGCTTCTGATTTCGATTGGCAGTGCATTCCAAAGTCGAGGAGCCTGCACAGCATATGATCTGCTCATGAAGCGTGAACAGTGCTTAGGGATTTGGAGAATTCCTGTGTCGGAGGATCTTAGTGGTCGCCCATGCTGTGAAAGTGGAACTATCATCTCTCGTATGTACTCTGGTATCTTTGTATCACTCAGACTTTTGTACAAGAAGCAAAGAATATGCATATTACGACGGTCACGGATCCTGAGCCAACCCAATTCCCTCCTATAGTGTGAGACATGATCATACTTCCTGAGATTGTAAATGTACCTAATACAGGCATTCTGCACCCTTTCCAGTTTGTCTACTAGTTCACATGTTAGATCAAGGAAACAAATGTCCGCATAATCTATGATAGGCAATAAGTATGCTTGTGCAAGCTTGATTTTGGTTTTTCTTGGCAGTAGGTCCTGCATTTTACGCATCGAGTGTAAACTTGAAAATACTCTTCTAGTTATAATATTGACATGTTCCCGCCATGTGAGGTTTTCATCTAGGTACAGGCCGAGGTTTCTAACCGATTTAGAAAATGTAATGGGAGTTGACTCCACCATGAGCGGTAAAAGTGCTGTTCTGTCAACCTTCGCAAGTAGTTTTCCACTTCCTAACATTATTGCTTGCGTCTTGCTTGGATTAATCAGTACCCCATATCGTTGAGCCCACTTGCAGATCTTAGTTAAATCTTCATTTAGTTGCGCAATTACCGTGTTTAACGTGTCAGGCTTAGCAGATAGATATATCTGTAAGTCATCCGCATACATATGGTACTTAGAGCTGAGTCCAATAGTGATTGTTTTAATAAATAATGCGAAAAGCAAGGGAGATAAGACGCCTCCCTGAGGGACACCGGTGACGATATCCTCCCAGTTCGACGTTTCACCATCTTTACAATTGATGCTCTGCTTGCGACCTTTCAGGTATGTTTCGAACCACGTTAGTACAACTTGTGCCATCTTGATTGACCGCAACCGGGCTAGGAGTATCGTATAGTCCACGGAATTAAAGGCGTTGCTAAAGTCCAGCAGTACTAGCACTGTTATCGTTCTGTCATTCATCGCGCTCCGGACGTCTTCTGTTACTTTCAATAGAGCAGTTGTTGTGCTGTGTCCGGAACGGAATCCTGATTGAAGAGGGTCGTGTAAGTCATTGCTTGCTAAGTATTCGGACACCTGAACATGTACTAACTTTTCTAGAACTTTGGAGAGGACTGGCAGTATTGAGATTGGTCGAAAGTCCTTAGGACTTTCTACCTTAGCTTTTTTGGGCAGAGGTGTTATTAAAGCTCTCTTCCATAGCGCCGGGTAAGTACCAGTTTTGAGTGAATTGTTGAAAAGATGCGTTATTGTCGGGATAATTAAATTTAAAACCATCATCAGCATTTTCAGACTTATGCCATCCGCTCCAACAGATTTAGATTTGATAGACTTGATGGCATCAATGACCTCTTTCTGTGAACATTCTCTAAATTGGAAACCTGAGATGTTCTGCAGTTGAGCTTGGCTTTCAATTTCATCTACGGCTTCCGTTGTAGCCTCATTATCAAGAACAACAGGGGGGGTGCAAAAGTGCCTATTTAAGTCATTTAGGTTCATATGTACTTTATCCTGGCTGCTTTTATCCTCACACGCTCCCACAGATTTTAGGAAGGACCAGATGTTAGCATCACTATTGCTAGCAACGCGGTTGAAGATGTGTGCGCGCTTTGCATTGCGACATTTTTGAGTACAACTATTTCGCAAGTGCTTATAATTTTCCCAATTTTCTGCGTTAGGATTTTGATTATGCTTGGCTTTCGCTTTATCTCTGGCAGCCATTAACTTTCTTACATCATCCGTGATCCAAGGTGCAGGCTTGTGCTTTAGTCTCATGCGGCCCATAGGAGCATGTGTGTCGAACAGTCGAAGCAACATCGCATTGAACTGGCCCACCTTGCTATCAATACCTTCAATGGACTCTACAGTATTCCATAACATCTCCCTCGCATCATTCTGAAGTTTTTCGTTATTAACTTTGTTGAAATTTCTTTGATAGATAAATCTAGGTTTACGTTTTGGAGTTTTGATTTTGTAAATTAAATATATCAAATCATGATGCGAGAAAGCTGGTGCGTTCAGTTGCCCATAATCGACTACTGACTCTTTTGATGATACCAATCCAACGTCCAAGAGAGAGTGCGTCGAATGTAGATGATATGTGGGCCCATATGGAATTATGTTTAGGTTTAACGTCTGGATCATTTCAGTGAGTTTCGCAGCTCGAGTATCCTTTTTTAAAAGACAGGTATTGAGATCGCCTAATATAATACTGTGAGTGTAATTAAGTATATGCGTAGAGAGGACGTTTTCGAGTTCAATAAAATAATTAGTTTTTGGGGGACTATATATTACTGCAGGGAACAGCTTAACCCGATTAACGGTGACTTCTAGCATTAGGTATTCAGGTCCCTGGTGATGTTGGTCTGAGAAGGATAATACTTTATGTTTGAAATCCTCTCTGATGTATAAAGCGACTCCCCCACCGCGGCACCTTAACCTGTCATGCCTGACTAGGGTAAAGCCTGGGAGTTTATATAGCCTGGATGGTAGGGATGGTTTGAGCCAGGATTCCGTGACCGCGATGGCATGCAAGGGTAGATTTTCGAATGTCAAGTTAAATTCATCTTTGTGGGCTTCAAGACTCTGTGCATTTATACAGATGGTTCGAAAATGTTTACACTCATTATTGTTCAAGATTGTAATCAGTTTGTTATGTAAATCATCCGGTACAGTATCAGTTATATTAATTGTTGTGTCATTGCTGTCGTTAAAGACAGATGATATTGTAGAAATGTTTTCTGAATTATCAATTGCGGAATAAAATGTATCAGATGAAAAGGAGCTGCTACTTGTTTCTGTTGCCATTACGCTGGTTTTATTATAAAAAAAGAGCATTATGTTTTTCACGCGTACATATGTGTGTATATCTATGTTTGTACGTATATTTCTTTATTCACACCTAGAGCCCAAACGGCTGGCTGATTCAACTAAGTTTAATTACTCGAGTGTCATAGGCTTGAAAATTCAAAATTTCAGACGCAGGAGTAGTGTTGTAAATTGACCGTCCATAAAGTCCAGACAACGTCCACTAAAACAGCGGGCAACGTCCGTCAACGTCCTAAAAAGTCGTTGCCTCGGCGGCGTATCTATCCTATCGTCCTATCGTCCTATCGAATAAGATATCAAATTAAATAAAATGAAAAGACAAATCCAAACATACATAGTTTTCTATATATAAAATAATAATACACTTTACGCCACTTAATGTGTGACAAGGGCGGACTTACTGCCTTCGGTAATTTAATCCAGCCAATCCGGTGAACCTACATCGGTTTTATTATGCATATGGGTCATCAAACTCTACCTATATGTAACCTATTTCAACTTCTTTCGTCCATTAGGTTTGAAAAATAAGTTGTGACAGACGGATAGACAGACAGACAGACACGAGCGTGATCATAAATAAGCGTTTAATTTTTTCCTCTTTTGAGGTACGACGAAACCCTAAGAAATGTCTTAAAATTCATACTGAATGAAAGGTCGGTCTAAACGGCTATGTAAATAGTTTGTGATTTCCGTCCAGTTCAGTGTAGCCGACATGAAATGAAGGGAAGTACTGACATGGCACCTAGTTCACCCGGTGTTATGGGCTAACATCACGGATGTTGTAGGTGATCTAGCCAACCGCGTCAGTTTCCTTAAAATTATTACTAAAAACATGGGATGGGGTAGAATTGACTGCAAAATGTAACATCAGCAGTATATCTATCAGTTACTAGTGTGTTTCTGTTACCAAATCGCAATTAACTCCAACTCCAAAAATCGTCAAGATCACAACATAGATGTTTACACATTAAAAAACTTGTTTATCACAGGTATTGGAACGGCCAAACCGAAACTAGCGAACTAGTATGCCCCTACAGTCTACGCCCGTATCGTAAAGTTAGTTTGCAACCTTTACTATCAACGTGAGGCTATTCGGCCAAGTGTCTAGTACCTATATCCGCTACGGGTGAGGCCACGGAGACGATATGTGAGAGGCATGTTTCTGTCTATAATATCTAGTAAAACATGTGTCGCCAGTACGGGGAGCGGGGGGAGTAGCAACTTTGCGTCGCGGAGCTATCTTCTATATCCTTATATTATTATATGTTTATATTTGATATTTATTAATTTGTTACTTTAGTTAGACATAATGTCAAGCTTATCTCTTTTTCTGTCTAAATTTTAGTTTAAATTTTTTAAGCCGCTTGTGTTTTTGAAAAATAATAAAAAATATATAAATGTTATGTATTTTTTTTATTTTGTTGAATTCATTTTCAAAGCGACGCATCTTCTAACCTAACCTATATTCCTATATCCAACGAGCCCAAATATGGTGGATTTATCATGTGTAGTTTAGGAGTTACTATGGCTTCCTTCCGGCTCTATCATCAGAACCCAACTAACCATTTCCCTATCCCGACTTTCTCGTGTCGCTCAGCGACAATATTTTTTCGATCTCTTTTCATTTCCAATGTGCTCGATAGTCGTGTGAGGTAAGGCACGAAATCTGTGAATTTATTTTTTCAAAAAGGTTGGGCTACAGGGCAAACTCTTAACACGATCGTCTTTGTTTTAGACTCAAATTGTAGCTGACTAAACTGTCCAGAGGAGTTTTTCTCAAATTTTTAATATCATTCTTCGTTTCCAAAATATCGAGCGCCAAAATCAAAAATTCGGAAAAAAAAATATTTTTTTTTTAACTATTTCGGCCATCACTTTTTTTTTTACTTTCTCGAATAATTTTTTTTTCCACCTTACAGCTCTCATGAGTACGCGTCTTTTGAGCTTTGAATATCATATCTTCACAACTCTCCGAGATATAAGGGGATCGCACTTTTTCGTGAAATCCGGGCCTATACTGGAACGAACGAAAATACATTTTCAATGTCAAAAAAGTCCAGTTTGCTTAGACCAACTTTCACCTCTCTATACTCCGTGGGCGAGCGAGGCTATTCTGTAAGGAAGGCTATTCCGTGAGAGGAGAGCTATTCGCACAAGAGCCACTCGGGGAACGACGCCCGGCGACCGACTTGGAATTACTGAAAAGTTGGCGATCCCCTCTGCTGCTGCATTTATATACCTACGGTGCGATTTTGTATCAATTTTGTGTTCGCGTACAATGTATTATGATGTGAAGAGCGGACGTGCTTGAGCATTTATATGAAAATAACTCGAAAACATGTTTCGCCGACGCAAAAGTAGGGGTGTTATAAGTTTGACTCCTACGTCTGTCTGCGAGGGGTCAGTCACTTAAGGAATCTGCTGTACAAATTGTTTGGTAATCTCAGGTAACCTTTGGTGGGGAGTCCGAGGAATCTGGAAATCTTAGGCGGTCCCGCGTAATCCCAGGGAATCTAGGAATCCCAATGGAATCATTGGGAATCCGATCAAAGTCTTGGTAATCTCAGGTAAAGTAAGTCTGAGGAATCTGGAAATCTTAGGCAGTCTCGCGTAATCCCAGGGAATCTAGGAATCCTAGGGAATCTAGGAATCCCAAATAAATTATTGGAAATCCGATCAAAATCTTGGTAATCTCAGGTAGTCTTAGGTAATCCTCTAGGAATCTTTGGTAATCCCTAGGAATCTTTGGTAGTACTTAGAAATCTTACGAAATCCAGGAATCTTTGGTAATCCTAGAAATCTTTGGTAATCCCTTAGAAATCTTTGGTAGTCCCATAGAAATCTTTTGTTGTCCTTAAAAAATCTTGGAAATCCCTAGGAATCTTTGGAATCCTTCGTTATCTGGAAATCACAAGGTAATCCTGGTAATCTTGCCTACAGGTAATCTGGTGTACACTTTTTGCTCTAGTGACCAACCCCTCGTCTCTCTCTGTGTCTGTCTGTGTGTCTGTCTATGGCAGTGGTGCCCAAATGGTCGATCGCGATCGACCTTTCGATCGCAAGAGACTTTTAGGTCGATCGCCGATCAATATATGAACACACTTATAACTCGAGAACCACTTCATCGATTTACATACGGTTTTCACTGTTGCATTCAGTCACTTCATAAGATGGTTTTAGGCTATACTTAAATCATAACGCTACTTCATCGACGGCCTGAGATGTCAGCAAAGTGGTAAAACCCTAAACACTATGTAGGCTATGTATGTAGCACCACGTCGTCAATACTAATAATAAATCTGTATGGGATTGTGATGGAGTAAGTTACTTTGTTTAATGAAATACCGCGATTGTAGACTCTATGTTTTGCATGATACTAAATCTAAATAGAAGATTTTTAGAAATCTTCTCTGTATGTATGTATGTATCCTCCATAACTCTTAAACCGATTATCCGAATTCGATGAAACTTAGAACAAAGCACATATACGAGACATAGGATAGACTAAGGTACAGTAGCCTACTTACTTTCTTCTTTTTAAATACGAATTTCACGCGAGCGAAGCCGCGGACAAAAACTATTATTCATATGAGCCCAGGAGTGGGGTCGAATGTGAACGCAGTCGGGACAATTTTATCAATTCGGTTAGTCGTATTAGAGTTATTACATAATTTAGATTTAGACCGGCGCAAATGTATATGTAAAAAAAAAAGTTACGGATAAACTCATGCAAGACAGAACTTTCTAGTGCAGGAGAACTGAAATGTATGTATCAAGTGCCAATATTATGTGTAAATAAATAAATTTGCAATTTTCAAAAGTGTAATTTTCAATTGTTTCCATGTGACTAACACGAAAGCGACTCAACTGATTAAAATAAAGTTCTCACCGACTCTACCGCGAACGGAGCCCCTGACACGTTATAGTCGTTCTATAAGCCACAACAAAGAAATGATTCTCCTAGCAAAAGGAGCAGCGGAGCGTGATGGGTAATATCGATTTAATTCGAAATTAATATGTTTCCGTACAATAGGCCCGCAAGACCCTCCCAAATTGCATACCTGTCATATTAATAATAGGAGAAATTTTCAAAATATCCTACCTGAGAAAAAAAAAACCGGTCAAGTGAACCATGTTCACGTGCCGAGGGTCCCGTCACCGCCGCTTTGCTCTCATGGTCTGGATTTGTAGGGCCAATTAGTATTTTTTTTTATTTAAACCAACATGGGTGGCTGTGCCGAGAGACCAATGGTGCAGTCGACAGAGCCAAAATCACCTCTCCACGCTCACCAGCCATGGCGCCTAGCTATGCCAGCAGATTCGCGGACTGTTGCTAGGCTGTCTGGCCTGTTAATACGACGCTTGAAGACACCCAGGTTAAAGGATTCAGGAAATACACTCGCCGGAAGACGGTTCCACACCCTAGCAGCGGTGCGACAAAGATACGTCTGCTCCTACATGTCCTATCATGAAACTATAACGTAATTTTTTTTTAGAATTTTCAAACAACTATTAATAGGAAAAAGTTCGGCGAAAAACTGCAGTTTTTTGTCAACTTTTAAACGAAATATTTGTCTATAGCAAACTTATTGATTATAGTAAAGTTACATAATTTTGAAATAGCCTTAATACATAAGAATAATAACATAACACTTGATTTATTTTAAAAAAAAAACTTTTTTGTTTTTTTACATTTTGAGATACCTTGTACTCTCCACAGGGACTGTTAGACAAACTACGTGTATAATCTATGTAGGGGCAAAAATTATACGTAATTTGGCGCCAGTTTCATCGAAATCGGTTTAGTAGGTCCGGAGATATCTGCGTGTGACCGACAGACAGACAGACACCAGAGCGATCCCATAAGGGTCCCTTTTTCGAATTTTGCGACGGGACCCTAAAAATATTGAGTTCTGCTCCTAAGTAGTTTTTAATGATGGGTCCTAGAAAAAGATTTTGATTGGTTCCTTCTCGTTGGTTCGGGGGAACGATTTTGGCAGGTTTGCTATTAAATTGTCTCCTATTGATATTCCACAACTGGGACGATTATAATGAAAATAGTTTATTCCTTAGCCATATTTCGAAAGACTTTGGGTTCCGTAGCTTATACGATATAGTGAGGTTGTCACTAAATAATAATTAAAGTAGTATAATAATTATTATTATTTTTAGTAGTTAATTTCGAATGAAATATTTATACTTTTTAAAATCTTTTATTCTATTTTTAGTAGAAACATGAAATGTAGGAACTCGCTGCCGCACTACGTCCGTCACTCCCAAACTGTAAATTCTTTTAAAAAGTCATTGAAGAAATTCTATCTTCTAATTTCATTGAAGAAATTCTGCCTATTTTGTACTCACTTGTGGATTAGTATAGTATAGTATGTACTATTTGTATGTAGTATCTAAGTTCTACGTATGTTTATGTATGTATATGCTGTTTGTATTTTATGTATTGTATAAATAGGTATGTACATATGTTACATGTAGGTATATTCATAAAATAATTCCTCCTCCCTTTCGCTTGCACTACCCATACTTCTTTCTCTGTATTTTATTCCTCATCCATCACCCAAAGGTTGACTGGAAGTAATCACTTGTAGTGATAATTCCGCCTTTGCCTCGCACCTAGTGATAATAGTGATAATTACGCCTGGGACTCCTGTACCTATTTCTTGTTTCTTGTCGTGTACTGTTCTTCCTTCAATTTGTGTGCAATAGTTTCTATTCTATTCTATTGTAGATTTAGCGAGGTGATAGCATTTCATAAGTATCTAATTCGTGTCACGATACTCACGATTACTGCGATAAGGGCATTAGTGACCACAGAAATATTATATACTAGCTTTTGCCCGCGGCTTCGCTCGCGTGAAATTCGTATTTCAAAGAAAGCAAGTAACTAAGGCCGATCTGCGTTAAGTAAAGTAAACGATAAACCTTCTCAACTAAAGTAAGTACTAACGGCGAGGCTTCAGGCTGAGCTGCATTCTGGAAGACAATAAACCTTCTCGAAGAAAGTAAGTAACTAAGGGCGAGGCCGAAGGCCGAGCTACGTTCAGGAAGACGATAAACCCACTCAGAGAAAGTAAGTAATTGAGGGCGAGGCCGAAGGCCGAGCTGCGTACAGCAAGACTATAAACCTTCTTGAAGAAAGTAATCACTGAGGGCGAGGCCGAAGGCCGAGCTGCTTTCAGGAAGACGAACGCTCGCTTCCTGAACGCAGCTCGGCCTTCGGCCTCGCCCTCTGTTACTTACTTCTTCGAAAAGGTTATCGTCTTCCTGAACGCAGCTCGGCCTTCGGCCTCGCCCTCAGTGACTTACGTTCTTCAAGAAGGTTTATAGTCTTGCTGTACGAAGCTCGGCCTTCGGCCTCGCCCTCAATTACTTACTTTCTTTGAGTAGGTTTATCGTCTTCCTGAACGCAGCTCGGCCTTCGGCCTCGCCCTCAATTACTTAATTTCCTCGAGAAGGCTGAAGGTCTTCCTGAACGCAGCTCGGCCTTCGGCCTCGCCCTTTGTGGCTTATTTTCTTCGAAAAGGGTTAACCTCTTCCTGAACGCAGCTCAGCCTTCGGCGTCTCATTTAGTATGTTACTTACTTTCTTTGAGAATGTTTATTGTTTTTATCTGAATCCAGTTCGCCCTCCGGTCCCGGCCTAAGTTACTTAGTTTCTACTTTTAAAATACAAATTTCACGCGAGCGAATCCGCGGGAAAAAGCTATCGATATTAAAATAAGAAAATTCAATTAAAATAAATCAAATACTTTAGATACCTACCTAACTAAGTGTAATACTCCACATATTAGCATAACCGGAACTGAATTTTATTTAGCCTATCCTGTGTCTCGTATAGCTAAATGTGCGTGTAGTAATGTTAATCGAATTTAGATGATCGGCTTAAATTTTATGGAGAAAATTCATACAAACATATTCGCCTCGCCCCGCTGCCCCCCGCTGAGAGAAGCGCAGCGCTTCTCTCAAGACATTCTCATCGTTGTAACTTTTAAACTATTTGTCCAAATTACTTAGTGTAACAGCCAAAGTTTATCTACTTTAAATACCAGAGGCGATAAAAGTATGCATTTTGATAAGAATTAATTCAAAACTATAAAATGTGGATTGTAAATACAGTATCCAATTTAAATGTATTTTTGGTTCACTATTTTGGCTATAGTGACTTCCACATAAAAGGTAGATATATGCTCTCGCGGACTTTTTTTTAGAACTATTTTAGAGAAACAACCTCACCATACGCTATCTTCGTGTAACTCTAACGGTTTATTCAGCGCACGCCGAGATAGATCTCAGAAGGCAGGATTTTTTCCGACTTGACATTTATCGATATTTGGGCAAATTTACACAATGTCTTTATAAATTATAGCCTTTTTGGTGTATAAGCTATAGTACTGTAAAGGCTCATCAAAATCTGTTCAGTAGTTTTTGCGTGAAAGAGGAATATAGTGCGGCTGCTCGGTTCGCTGTTGAGTTTATAGGCCGCGCCTCCCCCGCGCCGCCGCCTCCACACCGCCGCGCCGCCGCCAACTGCCGCTCGCTCGGTAAATACCTATGTATAGTACTAAGGCGCGCGGATTGAACATATCGGTTTGTATGGGAGCCACATCTTAGCGTAGCCGGAAGTGAATTTTAGTTAGCCTATCCTGTGTCCCGTATAGTAAAATGGGCTTGTACTAAGTTTCATCAAATTCTGATGATGGCTTTAAGAGTTATGGAGGAACATACATACATACATACATACATACAGAAAAGATTTCTAAAAATCGTCAATTTAGCTTTAGTATCATACATAGAGGCTACAAACTCAATATTTCCTAAAACAAAGTAACTTACTCCATGACCACCCCTTACAGATTTATTATTAGTATTGATTGATTGATTGATTGATGTATTATATATTATTTTTTTTATATTCTGTGAACTTATTTAAGTACCTACTTTTATTCTGTTATGTATGACTTATGGAGACTGAACATCTTACAAGAAATAATCCTAAAATATGAACACTAAAAAGCAATTTCTTTTAAATCGGAAATAAATTTTATCTTTTCTTTCTTATCAATTATGAACAAGATACTTTGACAAATTATTGTTAAAACATATAAAAAAAACATTTACGAAGGTATTAACTATTAATTACCTACATAATACTATCACAAAATAACCAGAAATTATTAAGTTTCATCTCGCCCTAACCACCCCCTTTCTCTCTTTACAGACACAAGCGGAAAGTGACCAACCTGTTTCCGTCGAAGTCCTCCGGAAGCGCGACGGGGGCGGGCGCGGCGGCGGCGGGGGGCGCCGCGTGCCGCATCCCCGCGCCGGCGCCGCTCTACGAAGATCTGCCGGACCTGCCGCATCGGACGCCGCATAGGCAGAACTGCGAGCCACAGCTTGAGGTATGCATAGCTGTTCGTTTATCATTGTCAACAACAGCCAAAGCAACGTGAGTGCAGGTGTGTAGACGTCTGGATTTGGTAACCGCAAGGTTGGTATCTCTGGACGTCTATAAACAAAACGTAAATCTATAAAATGATAGTAAGAATATGTTCGTTTATCATTTTGGGTCTAAGGCCCAATTGCGCCAACACGAATTTAGAGTTAAGTAGCGAGTTATGGATTTAAACGCGGTTCCCACAGTCAACGGGTACTAGCTTAACGAGTTAAACTGATTTATATCGTTAAATTCGTGTTGGCGCAATTGGCCCTAAGTCAAAAACTTTCAAATCAAATGTGCGGTGCCTTCACATTTATTTTTATTTTTATGGAAACTGACACGGTTGGCTACATCACCTACAACATCCGTGATGTCAGCCCATAATACCGGGTGAACTAGGTGCCATGTCAGTGCTTCCCTTCACTTCATGTCGGCTACACTGAACTGGACGGATAACACGAACTATTTACATAGCCGTTTCGACCGATGTTTCATTCAGTGCGGTGGTATCAACCCGGGCGGGATAAACCCTACCACCTAGTAAGGTAAGAAGGGACCTACAGTTTTACGTGGATTCCGAACCACGGTCAACCTCCAACAACGGTCGAGCGGTCACGCACGCGACAGCAGACTGTCTGCACCACTGAGCTATCGAGGCTGACAAAAAATACAAAAGATGTAAAGTCATAAATGCACCTATACTGCTCACTCTGCAGTTTTAAATCCCCAGTTATTTCCAGAAATTAATTAAATTTCTCTCTCGCTGCTCAGGTGGGCCGCTAATTCCTTTTTAGGCAAAAAGTTAACTCTCGCTTGGAATACTTTTTAACCCCCGACGCAAAAATACGGGTGTTATAAGTTTAACGTGTGTGTCTGTCTGTGGCATCATAGCTCCCAAACTGATGGACCGATTTGGATGCGGTTTTTTTATTAGAAAGCTGATCTAATCGGGACGGTGGACCGATTTGCATTTTTTTTTTTGTAATCCGGTATGGGTGGCTGAGTCGGAGGGGCCAAAGCGCATGCTCCGACCAGCCAATATCACCTCCGAGAAGGTAGGTGCCATACCGGAGACCTCCCTGGATTGCTGGCTATACTGGATTAGAGGAGAACACAACCGAGGCTGCTATGCGGCCATCTTACATCCAGTACGGTGGTACCAACCCAGTCGGCTACAATTTGAGCCTACCACCTAGTAAGGGGCAAAGGAATGGACCTACAGTTTTACACCGGTTCCGAACGGTGAAGCAGCAGGTGTACGTATGCACGTAATTTTTTTCGTCAGAAAAAACTCATTGGTACACGCCGACCGGATTCGAACCGAGGACCTCTCGCATGAGAAGCCGATGCCCAAACCACTCGGTCACCCGCCGCTTAATGCATTTAATTGCATGCGACTTTATTAAAAAAGCTTGAAATAAAAGTTAAATTACAACTTTAAAAAAAGACCCTTAAAAAGTAAAAAAATATTTCTTAAAGGAGTCGGGCGACCGCTAAGTAAATAAAATATAAAAACTCAAAGCTGCGCAGGTATTTACTTAACGGTCCCCCGACTCCTTTAAGTGAGTAAACGGAATTACTTTTGACTTTTTAATGGTCGGGGGTTTTTTATTACGCAAAAAGTTGACTCTCATTTGGAATCGTTTTTCATTAATCCGTTTCAACTTACATTCACGTTATATAAAGTAGTTAACCATGAATAGAATAGAATTTTTATTGATATAGCTTCTATATAGGTCATTTAAACAATTTCAAATTATATCACAATGTAAAATTTTACAGATACTCATAATAATTAAAAATTATTTACAATAATAATTACAATTTTTGTCATACAAATAAGAATGCATTGAATATTGAATAAAAAGTCATTCGTTAAGGAATTCCTCGACCGAATAGTAAGCCTTCTCCACCAGAAAGCGTTTCAGTCAAGGGATATGACTCCCTTCTTATATTACTAGGTGGCAGGGTTCAACCCGCCCGGGTTGGTACCACCGCACTGAATGAAAGGTCGGTCGAAACGGCTATGTAAATAGTTTGTGTTTTCCGTCCAGTTCAGTGTAGCCGGCACGACCGAACGGAAGCACTGACGTGGCACCAAGTTCACCCGGTGTTATGGGCTGACATCGCGGATGTTGTAGGTGATGTAGCCAACCGTGTCAGTTTCCATAAAAAATAAAAAATAAAAAAAAAGTCTGCCAGTAAAGCTGTTGAATGATTCAGCGTTTTTAATGTCGGGGTTTATTTTGTTGTAAAACTTTGGCCCAATTATACATATATATATATACTGATCTTTCGGATCTGGCGAGTCTGTCACTGTCATGCCTCCCTTACTGCGAGTACTAGTACTAGCATGAAAAGGTCGCGTAAGAGGTCACCTTACTAGGTGGTAGGGTTTAACCCACCCGGGTTGATACCAGCGCACTGAATGAAAGGCCTGTTGAAAGGGCTATGTAAATAGTACGGAAGCACTGACATGGCACCTAGTTCACCCAGTGTTATGGGCTGACATCACGGATGTAGGTAGGTAGGTGATATTTTTCCATAAAAAAAGTACAGACGGGAGAGCGAGATAGGTAATGAATATTAATAAGAGAAGCGATCGTTTATTATAATATTTGCGTTTAAAACGGATTTGCTATTAAACCGAGTCTACAGCGAGCGAAGCCGCGGGCAACAGCTACGTACATATACATACATACCACACACGCTGTATTCCGACAATCAGGGTAAGCTGAGTAATCGGTGTTGTGTTGCAAGAGCTCTGAAAAATTGCAACACAACATCGATCACCGCGTTTAGCAAAGTATTCGGACAAGATAACTCTATCAATCAAGCAGCAAGTAAGGCACAAAGGCCCACCTGCTGCACGACTCGGTGGAAGGACCGCGCCAAGGTGAGAGGTGACAAGCCTGTCACCCTTTAGCACGGCATCTCGTCCTTATCCCTTAGTCGCCTTTTACGACATGCACGGGGAGAGACGAAGCGGGCTATTATTTTTAAGTACCTACCGGCCTCACACAGTACTAGGCAAAAGCTAGTTAAGTATATGAAAATTAAATATTCGCCTAAATGTGTCATACATTATTAATTTAGTCAATCAAGACAATAAATGAACCACAAGTTAAGTTACAACGTATATTAGTTGCATAGTATGTTACGTTGTAAACTCAACTGCAGTAAAACCCAGCCACAGCACAGTCGCTCAGGATGCGCCTTCAAAGCGTGTCGTGCAGCGGAGGGGTGGATCTCGTTAAAACTTCCCTCAATATGCGCCTCCGAAAGCAATGTCAATAATTAATACAGGATATCCAACTTTTCCACACTTCGGGACCACATAAAAAGGGAGCTCTACGAAAGATTGACGGCTAAAAGTTAACTACTGACGGGGGATACTACTTAGATTTTGTTTTTTTATTTTTATGGAAACTGACACGGTTGGCTACATCACCTACAACATCCGTGATGTCAGTCCATAACACCGGGTGAGGTAGGTGCCATGTCAGTGCGTCCCTTCATTTCATGCCCCCTATGGTTTAGGCCTATCAATTCAGAATCCCTTAAAGTTTGAGTCCCTTAAGTTGAACCCGCTGAAGATTGGATCCCTCAAGTTTGACTCTGTAAAAAGTTTGACACCCTCAAACTTAATTCCCTCAATTTCGACCCCCTATAGGTACCTCAAGTTCGCCACAAAATCTGTGCAACCAAGTTCAGTGACCCATCTTTCGACCCACACAAACTGGACAACGTCACATTCGTCCAACTCAAATTTCGACCACGTCACATTCGTCCAACTCCAATTTCGACCACGTCTTATCCGTCCAACTCAAATTTCGAATACGTCACCTTCGTCCAACTCAAATTTCGACCACGTCACATTCGTCCAATTCAAATTTCGACCCCGTCACATTCGTCCAACTCAAATTTCGACCACCTCAAGCTCTACCTAACACCGTCGCGTCGCCTTCCCACGAGGCACGTCGCCGGCAATGTTGTACTAAATCTACAAACTGCGGAGACACTTAAAACTCACGCGCATATAACAGACTTCAATCTCGTCCATAATCGTAAAGCCACTCGGTCGGGCAACTTGGCCGTACCGTGCGGTTGCCGCTTCGGCTTTAAGGAAGCAAATATATCGATTTTATTGGGGTTTGATGCATTTTGGAAGGGTCCAAGTTCGGTTTTGTGGTTGCTTTGAGCGTCGGCTGAGGTGAATGTGGGAGTGTATTGACTTACAAGTATCTGAAATGTAATACGTATGTAAGACTAAGAACATATAAGTATGAGGGGTTTTAATTATATTAATCAATAGTATAGGCACATACATTTGAACGGCGTATAAACACGTAGTACGGCCAAAATATGGAATGAACTTCCTGGTTTTTTTTTTTTATGGAACCTGACACGCTTGGCTACATCACCTACAACATCCGTGATGTCAGCCCATAACACAGGGTGAACTAGGTGCCAAGTCAGTGCTTCCCTTCATTTCATGTCGGCTACACTAAACTGGACGGAAAACACGAACTATTTACATAGCCGTTTCGACCGACGTTTCGTTCAGTGCGGTGGTACCAACCCGGCCGGGATAAACCCTACCACCTAGTAAGGTAAGAAGGGAAGGGACCTACAGTTTAACGTGGAATCCGAACCACGGTCAGCCTCCAACGGTCGACCGGTCACCCATCCAATCACTGACCGCGCTCAGCGTTGCTTAATAACAGTTGACTAACCAACCACGCCACTGAGCTAACGAGGCTGACGAATTTTCTTATCCCTTAGTCGACTTTTACGACATGCGACGGGGAGAGATGCAGTGGGGCTATTCTTTTTAAGTACCGACCCCACACGGTACATGGTACTCCTATTAAACGTGTTAATAATTTAGACAACAACCTTTTTGTCCGCCTTATAGCCGGCACGGGCGCGGCGCCTCTCTGAGGAATTGTGTTAAGTACTGTATCTGATCAGTGATCTCCCATTGGACTTTTGTGCCCGGGCCAGGGCCGGCTGCCTATTAAAAAAATTACCAACGAAAAATGTGCGCATTTGTTGCTTAGATGATATTGCAGAACCCAAGTTCTTTCTGTCAACATTGTATTAAACTTGGAGTCATCCATTTATAATAAGTGAAAATACGACTACCAATTCGACTGCGAGATATCTGCAATTGTGTAAATATCTTGAGCACAGTCGATCTAAAGTATGTAGTATTGATGGTGATTTGAAAATACTAAGAGATGGACTCGGCTAAAATATATTCCATCTCAATATTGTTTTCCAGCTGGAACTAGATCCCACCATCTTCGCGCGCGAGCGTGTGAGCGAGAAAATTCCAGACCGCACACAAAGTTTGGAGATGCACCCACCCGCCTTGGGTATTTCCCGTTAAACCGAATTTAGTCTATCGCATAGAGGTAATAGTCTCTCAAGGGTATGATGGCTTCCCGGTTCTTTTCTCCGCAGCAGGGACTGAAGGAGGCTCAACTTGTACACCGGTATAATACCGGTATGTTAAAACGGTATCGCAATTCAACCGAAAGCACGCGTGCACATACGCTTTATCTGCTCGGACTTATGTGTAGTTTTTAGGGTTCCGTATCCGGTACGGGACCCTATTACTAAGCCTACGCCGTCTGTCTGTCTGTCTGTATGTCTGTCCGTCCGTCCGTCCGTCCGTCTGTCTGTTTCTCTCTCTGTCTGTCTGTCTGAAGAAACGAAGAAGTTTATGCGCGCGCGCCATCTACCGAATAGATTATGAAGAATTTTAACTAATCATTTTCATGATTAGATTTTTTTTATTTAACTAATATGAAGCATTTGATAACACGCCATCTAGATGGCGTGTTATCAAATGCTTCGCGTGACATGGCGAACCCTCGGTGCGCGAGTTCGACTCGCACTTGGCCGGTTTTTATCTCTACCGGTGTTAACAGTTGTAACTACCCCTCTTCTTATCCCGTCGCCCCTTTTCAAATATTTCTAAAATACTTAAATACTCATACCCTAGGTACATACATATATACATACATAGCGTCACGCCTGTTTCCCAGTGGGGTAGGCAGAGACAACGGATCTCCACGTGCCACGATCCTGACACAACTCTCATATTGTTCTTACTACATCCTCGTCGGTTACGGGTACGCTAGGTACCTAGAATAATAATTATACGAAGATCCCTATATTCCGTTACCGAATCTATTTCGATAGTTACATTTACAATTTGATTTGGAAATAACTGCGTGATCAGCCGCAATATTTTTGAAGCTTTTGCTTAAATAGTTTTATCAATAGCGTTGTCAAACCGGTACCGGTATTTGAAATTGTTGCAGTCCCTACTCTCAAGGGTACGATCGCCTGCCGGTTCTTTTGCGCGCAGCTGCGAAGTTACGCGGCTAAAAATACGGAGATTTTCCGAACGTAAAAGTATATGGGGCATTCCGAAATAGCCTCTTGTACGACGAACATCGCCGGAGGTACTTCGGCGCGCTTTAAGGCTGGATGCGGTTTGAGGACGCCTCTCCGGCTTTATTTGGAAAATGCATTTTATACGTTTTTGTGGTAAATGGTAAACTTTTTTTTTCATGTGACATTCTATGAGGAAGCAATATCTATGTAAATATGTAAGTACATAATACGTGTTTCTGGGATTAACAAGCAGGTGGATTTTTTTTCTTCTTCCTTGTAAAAAAAAATAGTGTACTTTGATTTATTCATTCTGTTTGTTTTTTTATTATTATTGTCTTCTTTGTATTTATTATTTCAAGAAAAAGATAAATTTAAAATTTAAAAAAATCCCCGACCACTAAAAAGTCAAAAAATAATTTCCGTTTACTGAGGCCTGAGCTGTGAGCAAAAAGTGACGCGAATTTCACGCTAGTTATGAAATAAATAAAATAAAATAAATTATATGTTCAAATGCAGAAATAGCCAAATGAAATAATCAATGAAACTGAAAGGAACAAAAGTAGCTACGTACAAATACATTCACACAGCATACACACTCACACACACATTTAATATACGATCACCTTCACCTACTTAGGCTCCCGCACATCCAAATAACACACTTATACACACACTAATTTTATTGTAAGAGTTTAGAAGGTGGCTGGGTACCTTTCAAGTAAGTTGTAAGGTGTCAAAACTTTATCTCACTTAGGCCCACTTGCACCAACACGAGTTTAAAGTTAAGTAGCGAGTTATGGATTTAAACGCGGTTCCCACAGTCAACGGGTGCTAGCTTAACGAGTTAAACTGGTTTATATATTAAATTTGTGTTGGTGCAAGTGGGCCTTAGGTTACGTCCCACAGGACAAACTTAGTTTAGTGTGGGAAGTGACAAAAAAATATGTGTAAAACATTTTTTTATCTTATAAATAAACTGAAACTAAACTGAAACTGAATTTCTACAAAAAACACTTATAAAACCGGTCAAGTGCGGACTATTTGTACACGAAGAGGGTTTCGTAGCAATTCCGCGCTTATAAATAAATAAAAAGCAATAATTTTTGCTATTGTAAATTTAAAAAATTCATTTCCGTCGCCGGCCACGGAACCAAAAATATCATTCATCTATCTATGTATTGTATTGTATTGTATTGTTTATTGATCATTCATATGGCAGTCAGACTGCGCTCGAACTTGTCACAATTTGTTCTATCCGGTTCGATTACACCCACGAAGAAGAAACGACAAGAAATTTCGCAGGGTTTTTTTTATCATATTTTTACAAGTATTTAGTGACTAGCCACATAATAACACCACCCATAGTCTATCGAAAACACAGCTTGAGAGCAAGATTAAAAATTTTTCTAAAACCAATGAAACCATTTATCTAAAATCGACAAGAAAATTGCCCCAAGTGGCAACAGCACCGCCCTTGTATCGCGAACATCTTCCGGGTAATTTGTGGCAAATGAAACTTCCTGTAAGCCGCGAAGCCTCCATGTTCACATACAGACTTCGATGCGCCGCGGGCATTGATTTTATAACCCTGTCGGGACAGATAGACCACTCCATATAACAAATTTGGTAACGTTGTAAATCGTAAAACCAACAGAGGGCGTTAATAATTTTTCTTGATGTTGTCGTAAAACAAACAGGTGGCGTTAATGTTTGTTAATACTTCTATACTAAGGGCGCTATCTAGTTGAAATACAACATGTATCTAGGTACCTTTAATTGTCACTAGGCTGTAGAATTACTGCTACTAGACAAAAGATGGCGCTTTCATTTATATTTATAAAGAACATTATTTATGTAAATTCCAAAATTTTTAATTATATTTGAATAATAAAATTATGACAATTTACAATTAAACTAACACTTCTTATCAAATTAAATAAAATAAAAAAATGTTTTGAAAATTATTTGGTATACGGAACAAAATATTATTATGATTGTAATTTCCTGTTTGTGCGCTTTTAATAGATAGATCCACACAGAGCACGGAATACCCCCGCGCGCGCGCGCGCGGTATTCCGTGCTCTGTGGATAGAACGTATTTATTTAGTTGAACAGTTAAACAAATACTCGTCACTCTTCATTCTAATAATGTCAGCATTGTATGTAAAAAAAAAAATATGAAAACTGCCTTAAAAAATTTATGAAATTAAAAAAATCGAACCCTAGAGTTGAAGGCGGTGCTAAAGAAGGCTACACAAATCACAAAGGATATCATCCACGCATGTTTTCTTTCATGTATCATTTTTGCTTGCTTTAGCACCGCCTTCAACTCTAGGGTTCGATTTTTTTTATTTCATACATTTTTGAAGGCGGTTTTTATATATTTTTTTAAATAGTTTTTTATTTCACAGTTTTTTTTGGAATTTTTTGCTATTAATGTACTCGGCGGAATCGCTCGACCTTCGGCCTCGCGATTCCGCCTCGCTTTCCAATCTGATCTCGACCAAATTAAAATGGAACCACGTCATGGTTATCCCCTTTCAAACAAAAAAAAAGAATTTTCAAAATCGGCCCACAATAATTGACGGAGTAATCGCGTAACAAACATCCAAAAAAAGAAAACATACCGTCGAATTGAGAATCTCCTAGGTCTAAAGTAAATTGCTCGTGATGACAAATTCAACGAGCCCAAACACGATGGGTTTATCATGTGTAGTTTAGGAGTTCCTATGGCCACCTTCCGTCTCCATCATCAGACCAGCTCGATGGTACTCGTACTCGTATTATAATATATTAAACGCATCTGGCCGGTCGGAAAAGATTTCAAATTTAGAATATTCATGAAACAAGGGTCCGAATATGAATGACAATATCGATTCATGTATTTCAATACAATGACAGAGAAAATTTCAAAATATTAGGTACCTATTCTACCTATTTAATACTTTTTAGTTCTAGTTTATTTTTTTTAAGTCGGTTTTATATTTTTAAAACAATATTACATAAAAAACAATAATCGAAATCGAATAATCGAAATCGGTTGAAGTGGTACAGAATTATTCGCCATGTGTCAAACTGCAAATTGCTGAAAAAGCCCACATCACAAAAGTTTTGCTGAAGGTAACCACACACCAATAGTATTTTGTTGCTTTTTCATAAACCGCTCAATCAATTTCAATAAAATTTCAATGGGAGCACCTCTGAAGTATGACCTACCAAACAAAAAAAGAATTTTCAAAATCAGCCCACAATTAACACGTTGAACGCCATACGACCCACCGGTGGGCCTAGCGTACTTTTCGGTTCGGGCCAAGCCAAACTCATTATATCCGTAATTTTCATCAACTTGAGATTTTCATCACAAAGTTTATAAAATGCGGTAATTTGTAAGGAAAATAAAAATTTGCGACTTTTACCGTCTAATTTTCGAGATATAGCAGAAGGCTCACGGGTGGATCGTGTGGCCTCCTATGAAGGATTTGTATTTTTCTGTTGGCTGGGGCCGCGGGGTCACGCCGCGGCCCACCCGTTGCGCGCGCGCCGCGGACGCAGCGATCAATCCCGGTCCGGCTGCGTCGACAATTGAGGATGTTTTACGCTTTTCTCGCCAAAAATGATTATTTTGAAGATTTCGAGTTAACACAAGAAGCGCTAACGCAGTTAGAAAACATCGAGATAGATCTTCTGAACCGTAGTTTCGGAATAGATTCTATGAAGACGTAGTTCAACCAACGAAAAGAAGATGCTGTCGAATTCTTTTGTCGGAGAGTGAGGATAGCGACTATGAAATGCATATAGAAAGACGGAAGAGAATGAAACACACTCTGGAAAGGAAAGAGGGATTGGCCAGAAAAGTGAGAAGAACATGTCACCAATGTTATGCAAAGAACGTACCAATAATGGGTAGCAAACAGGCTAAAACCAAGTCGAAAAAAGTATCCACTTATTGCCAAAGCAGCCCAACTAAACCATTCCTTTGTTTGCCTTGTTTTAACATGACTCACGGATAATTCTTTATTGTTTATGGTTAAACCCTTTGGGGTTAAGATGATTGATTATTTTAAATAATGAAGTGTCATAATGTTGTGATTGTTCAATTTCATAAATATTTTGTTTTGTTCAATTTCATAAATTATTTTCGTAATAAATAATGTCTTCTTATTTGGCAATGAAGAAAATTTTATGTTCATTTTTATTTTGACGAATATTTTCTTATTATTTTCTGGTTTTATTAATTCTATTAATACAAATATTATTTTCTACCTTATCGTTAAGAGCAGCCCTAGCATCGTTACAATTAACTTAATAAAAAACTACAAGTTTCTATTGGATTTGAAAACCACGCCGTCCGCTTCGACTACAAGGCCATGCGGCTCACTTCCATATTGGCTTTGTAGCTGCGCTCTGTGGCTTGTAGGAAGCGTTTACGTAGGCCCTCTCACGCGGCTCACCGGTGACCCCCATGCCCTGAATGGTTCAGTAAGGAAAGGCTCACCGGTGAGCGGTGAGCCCCGTGGCCCAAACGGAAATACTGGATTTTTCATGTGGCGTTGAACGTGTAAGATTGTAATTTCCTGTTTGCGGTTTTACTCCGGTCCAAAGAATTTACAAACTCTTTGGTTGTACTTGGGTTGTACCTAGCTCCGCTTATTTGTTGTTATATCCGCTATAGTAACACATATTCTGTGAAAATTTCAACGGGCTTCCTATTACGGTTCAAGAGATACAGCCCTCGGATAGACAAACGGACGGACGGACAGACAGACTGCGGAGGCTTAGTAATAGGCTTCCGTACAGGGATACGGAAACCTAAAAATAAGGGGTGAAATAGGGGTGAAAGTTTTTGTATGGGGAATCCATGATTTCTCTAGGTAAGGATATGAAAATTTATTATCTAGTCTTTTGGCACAGATTACTCAATAGTTACTGCTTTTGGTAAGAAATAATGAATAATGGTCAGGAAGAGGAAGGGGGAGAGAAAAGAAGGGGGAGTGGGTGGGAGGTACGTTTGTCAGCCTGGGTAGCTCAGTGGTGCAGGCAACCCTGGGCGCGGTCAACACTTGGATGGGTGACCGCTCGACCATTTGAGGCTGACCGTGGTTCGGATTCCACGTAAAACTGTAGCACCCTTCCCTTCTTACCTTACTAGGGTTGGTACCACCGCACTGAATAAAACGTATGTCGAAACGGCTATGTAAATCAAAGAGATTTGATGTAAATAGTTTTTTCGTTTTTTTTCGTCCAGTTCAGTATAGCCGGCACGACATGTCCGACATCACGGATGTTGTAGGTGATGTATCCAACCATGTCAGTTTCCATAAAAAAAAGAAGAAGAGGAGGAGAGGTATGGAGGGAGGAAGGGTTAGTGAATGAGGGTAGGTGTGGGGGAGGGAGGTAGTAGAGGGAACGAGGAGGAATGGATATCGAGGGAGTGAGAGGTTGAAAGGGGGAAGGGGCGGGGTAAGAGGGGGTTGCGGACAGGATGAGGGGTAGTAGGGGAGGAATGGAATGCGAGGGTGATGGGAAGGAGGGGCGACATGAGGGGAGGAAGGGAAGTAGGGAGAGAGGGAGGGAATGGGCGAAAGGGAAGGTGGCAAAGAGGGGGTCCGTGAAGGGTGAGGGGAAGGAGGGGAGGAAGGCGGGATCGAGGAGAGAAGACCGGGAGAGAGGTGAGTGAGAGATGGGCGAGGAAGGAATCCCTTCCTTCCTCCCGAAAAAGATAGAGAATATAAGAGAAGCGATGGTTTATTATCAATTTTGCATTTAAATCAGATTTACTATTTTTTTATTTTATTCGTTGTCGTGTCGTCGTCGGTAAAATCTACAATTTTACAATTTTATATAAAATATCATTGACTTATATATTCTGTAAAGCTTATCACAAATACATTAAACCCACCCTCTTTTAATCTCTTTGGTATAACACCACCAGCAGCATCGTAGATGGAAAATATAGCCCTGGACTCAACTTTTTTTAATTCGGTGCCTGGACTCCCTACTTCATACTCAAAGACATTTTGTTCATACTTCAACTATTACTAAAACGAGACACCGCGATTATGGTAGTGTGCGTATCGCGTGAATACAGAACCGACCGTCTCAAGAGATCGCATCGATATTGTGTCATCCTTTTTCCACGCGCAGTAACCCGTATCGCTTGCCTGCACGCTCCACGCAAACATTTGCGTGTTCCAAAACAAGCGAACGTCGCGCGTCGATCGATAAATTACCGCAACGGCTAAAAACTATGGAGGTGGCTTTTTACTTTCGAGCGACTGTAAGGAGAAAGGAAGTATTGTGATCGTCCAAAATGTCGAAGTTGAGAATGCGACTGATTTTTTTTTTTTTTATTGAAACTGTCACGGTTGGCTACATCACCTACAACATCCGTGATGTCAGCCCATAACACCGGGTGAACTTGGTGCCACGTCAGTGCTTCCCTTCGGTCGTGCCGACTACACTGAACTGGACGGAAAACACAAACTATTTACATAGCCGTTTGGACCGACCTTTCATTCAGTGCGGTGGTACCAACCCGGGCGGGTTAAACCCTACCACCTAGTAATATAAGAAGGGGGTCATATCCCTTAGTCGCCTTTTACGACATACACGGGGAGAGATGCAGAGGGGCTATTCTTTTAAAGTACCGGCCCCACACAGTACAGATTTGGGCTATATATCTGTCAACGATCCCAAAAAAGTGGTTTTGAGAAACATGTATGTGTGTGTGTGTGTGTGTCCGTCCAGCGACCTTGTGCCTAAACTGCTCAACCGATTTCGTTCAAAATTCGTATTTAGTAGTTTGAAATGATAATCTAGGGGTACCTTTTTTAGTTTTTTTTAATTAAAAAAAATAAGGGTAGCTGTTATACAAATTATTTCGTTGAGGTCGATTTTCTTATAAATGGCTAACGATTTTTATTATTATTATTATATTTAATCCATCGTGTTTGTTTCCGTTTTCAAAGGTGGTGAGGTAAAAAAATATAATTTTAAAGAAGGTATCTCCACTTTATCCTAACCGCACGCGCGTATTTGAATTGCACGCAGGTTTGGTTGGTGGGTATTTGGCAACTAAAAATATAATAAGAAATAGGCATGCCATCTATAGACAAATAGGACAACTTAACTTTGGTCTGACATCTATGATGCAGAAGCGGCGAAATTATACATTTTATCCGCCAAGCTCACGGACTGACAAAACATGAAAATATTTATTGGAAAAATTATGAAAACCTTAAAATACACTATTTTGAAATTTCTACTTAATATAAAATAATCTTTAAATTTAACTATGCTGTTCCCACTTAGCATCGTTCTATAATTAGCAGATTTAAAAATATAATAATTATTTAATTCAAATTCGATACTCCTGGCGCCATCTTAGGACATAATTGAAGACTAATTTCATGTTACCTTTAAAACATCGCTGACGGTACATCTGACTCCCCCTATAAAATCAATGGCCGCGGGATATCATTTTATGGTGTTTCGTATCACGTGGTGTTTTTGCTTGCCGAAAATGATTGGAGGGGGATGAAGGGTCTCGTTTTATTTTTATGAAAGAATCTCGTTTTTTTATGATGGATTATGAAATTGCATTAGATAAATAGATTATATTTAAATTCTGAGAGCTTTTGCCGTTAAAGTATAAATATCTTTTTATGGAATACCTCAAGGAACATTTTTATACATTCGCTTACGTTTTGTTCGTGTTGCGGTTTCAAATGGTACAAATACTTATAATACTTTAAACATACAAAACATTGTAAACTATTTATAAACTAAACTTAATCCACCAGTAAACAAAGCTGCAGAAAAAATTATAAACATTTTAACGTCTTCATAACGATTGAAACGTTTCAGCATGACGCTACGAAATTTCCAATGCATTCTCATAGCTGTGCGCTACCATAAAGATACACGTTGATTTCACAAAATCCAAGCAAAAAAATTTGATTAATATAATAAAAAGGTGACCTAGACAAAGAAATCGTTTCCTTTCCGAGCAATATGGCGCTATTCCACGCCGCCATACGTCATGGGGTCGCGTCACGCGCGTAGCTGAGTAGTTTTCCTTGTAGTGTGCGAGCGACCTAATGCGCTCGCATCCGGCTCGGAGGACCAACGAAATTGACACCAGCAGCGCTCTATTCTCGCTTGACTAACATTTTGGCTTTTGTTGTGTACGCTGGTTTATGTTGTGATAATGTGAGTGTTTTTAGGGTTCCGTATCCGTTGTACGGGACCCTATTACTAAGCCTACGCTGTCTGTCTGTCTGTCTGTATGTCTGTATGTCCGAAGGCTGTATCTTTTGAACCGTAATAGGTAGCCCGTTGAAATTTTCACAGAATATGTGTTATTATGGCCGATATAGCAATAAATAATAGAAATAAGAAAAATTAAAAAAAAATCGCGGGGTCCCCTTACAAGAAACTATAAAGTGTATGCGCGGCATCTACCGAAAACAGTATGAAGCATTTTAACTAATCCATAGATGACCATGACATGGCGATACGGAACCCTCGATGCGCGAGTTCGACTCGCACTTTTTTTAGGTAAAACTAGGTCATTCGATATCTTAGCCGATGTTAGCACAATACGGAATAGAGGATTGTCTAGCTAGACAAAAGTGATTTAAATACATACATAATCTGTTCTTAAAAATATTTTGCTATGAAACATTGCAATAGTCTGGATACTATGTTGATGGATACAAACCTATATCTTTGTCAACTGTGTCTCCTATGTTCAGAGTTAGTAAATATTTATATAAATAGTAGATATATTTATGTCGTATCTAACAATATTTATGTTTATTTTCAACGATAATCGTAATTGTAAATTTTATATCGGCCAAGAATTTCTTGGCAAAAACGCAATATACTCCCAAATCATAAACTACCCCTAACTAACTTAACGTTGTTGTAGCAGTCTGGTGAATAAAATCACCAACCATCGTCTACCTATACGATGTGTGATGGCGATGCTGATGAAAGACTTTCTCCATTGCAGATGGTGGAGAGCAAACGCGGCATGGGGTGCAGCGGAGGACGCGTCTTCGTGTGCGGTGCAGGCAACGGAGCTGGCACCTGGCGAGCCGGCAACTCCTGCGGCGGGGACACCTGCGGAGCGCCCCTCTACGAGGAGCTCCCGCACCGCTCCGACGACTCACTCCACGGCAGCGACGACCACTTCGCCGAGGACGAGCTCAGCCTCGTCGGCGAGGTCGAACCGAGGCTCCCGGGCTGCAGGGCCTGTCCACCGAGACCACCAGCGCCGCACTCGCTCCCGCACCGCGCGCGACCGCAGCGCCTCGACCGGCGACCGCGCTCCCTCGAGAGACGTCGCGCCGCAGCGCAGTACAGACAACCGCGGCATCTCCCACCTGGACATCCATCGAATCCGGACGCTGCGGAGTTCCACGAGGGAGTCCTGCTGGACGCACTGCTGAGACTGTATCCAACTGTCGGGACAGTCGGGGCGCGGCCACCGCCGCCCGGAGGTGCTGGTGGTGCCTGGCCCGGTGGAGAGCTGGCAGGGATCGGATGCTGGAGGGGTCCCCGCGCGTCTCCGAAGCCTCCGAGCGGGGACTCCTCGTTCGGCTCGGACTCTGGTTACAGCAACAATACGTGCGGGACTTGCGGCACCAGGGCCTCGTCGAGACATCGGCTTTCAGCCGAGATCCCCATGTCGTAATAGACGCTGTCGACTCTGCTGTCTCGCGATGGGTGCCGCGAGGGACTAAAGCTCAGCTGAGCTGATACCTTCACTACTACTGTACTAGTATGTAGATGCAATCGCAAAGTGATATTCTAGTTAGTGAATGTTGCGTAGGTATTTTCAATTGTTGTGTATCTTCTAATGAAACTGTAAAGTGACTCCTTCGAATTGGTAGGTCCGTCGCCACAGCGGTTTTGGAACTGAAAGCAGTGTGAAAAATTTTGCTATCTTAAGTTTCTCCTACTTTATATTATGTTAGCTTGCTGTATAGTATGTTAATTTAAAATTAAAGGAAGCTAGTCTGAAAAGCGAAACCTGTATATTTTGTTATTTTAAAAAAATATTTACGCCGTGGCGGTAAAACTGATGTAAAATAATCAAATTGTATATTTAGATATTGTAAAGTACAGTAAATTATTGATATAAATTCTCGAGCCTTTTTTCACCACTATCGCCTTAGGCAGTTACCGAAGATAACTTAGCATCTGATTTAATTTTTTTTTTTTTTGCTTAAGTTTCGAGTGTTAGCTTTTGGTCTAGGATCCGGCCTAAGGAGGTTATACCTTCTCTTTACTGATCTGGGGGTTACACCCTTAGTTTATCTCGAAGTGTGTATGTAACCTAATAGATCGTGACTAGGTTGCCTAGCTATAGCTTGACCTTGACCCCGATGACCTTGGCATTCGGGTCAGGTCTTGTCAACGGTTGACTTGACGTTCGCGATCTTGCACACCTGAGCTCGGTCCGAACTTGGATGGGTGACCGTTCGACCGTTGGTGGCTGACCGTGGTTCAGATTCCACGTTAAACTGTAGGTCCCTCCCTTCTTACCTTACTAGGTGGTAGGGTTTAACCCGCCCGGGTTGGTACCACCGCTTGAATAGAATAGAATTTGACCAAGGCCCGGAAGCCTTATTATGATCTTCCGTTTTAGCGATCGCGGCAGATCTGACGGCGCGAATGACCATCTCCTGAGTCAGGTCAGGCAGGAGGTGGTCATTTGACCGATATATTTTTTTTCAGTTCAATGTTTACTGAATCAATTTTACACCTTCACATAAACTTTCCGTGAAAACATAGCCCAATTATGATTTATTTCATTTCTAACAAATTGGCAGCCCATTCACATATTTATTTTTTTATTTTATTTATTTCGGTAAACTTACAGTGCAGATACATATTGAATAAACATACAATTATAACTACAGGACACCAATTACAAGTTTACACATTTAGGTTCAAATTTAGAGAGAAAAAAAGCGAAAATTTAACACAGATAATGAAGACAACAGACATTTAAGTGGGCATTTCTTACACAAATTAATACTTTAAAAAAAAAAACTAACATAAATCTAAAACGTTAAGTTGAGTCGAAAGCACGTCTAAATTTATTCTTAAGTACACTAGGGCTCGTGCAAAACAAATCAACATCGTCGCTTATGTCGTTGAATAACTTACCAGCACGCCAGAAAAATGAATTCTGTTTATAATTGGAATGGGCAAGGGGGAGGTGTATTATTGCGTTACTCCTTGTCGCAAGTCTCGGCACAAGTAGATTAATGTGACCCAAAAGTTCCGGGCAATCGATGGATCCACTGCTTATTTTCAGTAGTAAGGTAATGTCAAGCATTTCTCGCCTACTGTCTAGAGGAAGCAACTTATGAAAATATATACCTACGAAAAATATACCTACGAGTAACATTACTTTTTCCCCACCTTATATGATCATAGATTAGACATAGACCATAGAAGCAAACCAGTGATTCCTTGAATAATTTGAAGTCTAAAAGGCCCAGTAAAGTTTTGTCAGATGCCTTGGAGTTATTAATTAAATTAGTTTTCGCGCGCAAAATACTACGGTAGTGCGACCGACCCGATGCTCGCTACATTGCCGCTCCGCTCTGTTAATTGTAGACGCCCGCATATGTTCATCGGTCTATTTACACGGAAGCATTTTGTACTTTATTTAGTTCAGTATGGAAAAAAAAGTTCACCGTAGAAAAAATGTCATCTAACTTTTTTGCTCCAAATAGGCTCAGGAGTACCTGGTTTGCTTTATGTATGACCTATGGTCATAAAACACCCTGTATAAACTATGTTTTATTGGAATACCAAATGAAGGTAAAGCCTCCCTTAGGTCGTTTGAAAATGGCTCGGTTACTACTAGATTGTAAGATGGAACTGTGTTTAATATTAACCATATCATCAGCTACCATACTTCACAAAATGTGTATAGGCTTATGGACGCAGTGAGGAACAAATGTATACGGCACTTCATTATTTTGTTTGCGGAATTTATTTTATTTCATCTCAAATAAACACGGTATTCAGTGATGTCACCGGAAAGGGGGGTTAAATTGGTGTACTAGAAAAAACCGGCCAAGTGCGAGTCCAACTCGCGCACTGAGGGTTCCGTATCGCTATGTCATGGTCAGCGCGACTCACACCATCTATGGCGTTTTTATAAAATTGATGATTAGTTAAAATGCTTCATACTCTTTTCGGTAGATGGGGCGCATACACTTTTTAGTTTCTTCTATGGGAGCCCCCGCGAAATTTTTTTCTTTTTCTCATTTTTATTATTTGTTGTTAAAATATATCGGTTATAATAACACATATTCTGTGAAAATTTCAACGGGCTACCTAATTACGGTTCAAGAGCAGACAGGACAGACAGATAGACAGACAGACAAACAGAAGGCGTAGGCATGGTGAATTCATGTTTTATTTTATTAAATGATACGTACCGCTCGCCTGGTTTATGAAATTGTGTGCACGAAAAATTACCTATACCTGCGCAAGTATACGTTGTTCCAATTTGCATAAAAAAATAAAATTAAACATTTCGTTGTACAAACAGATAAAAATACATGAATAAGTTAGATAATATTTCAAAATAATTATGCAGTACCTAGATACATAATAATATACAGACATTGTTTTTTTATTCTTCTTCTTTAATTCATTGCATAAAATGCATTCTTTTTATTAAATTATTCAAAAAGACATCCCGAAATACACAAAAACTATAAAATAAGTAACGATTTTCCCTGATGCATTTATCTGTATTTCAATATTTTTTTTTTTCTTTTTTTTTGTGATATTTATTTTGCTTTGTATGTTCTAATCAGCGAAGAAATGCATTATTCGTAGGACTTATGATTCGTAAATTTTTTTCATTACTAAATTTGCAAAAAAAAATATCTTATTTTTTTTTTCACTTTCTAAGCACTGAACACGAACTGAAAATTAAAGCAATACTTAGATACTCTTTAAGTTAATATTCTGCCACTGTAAATTGTAAAAAAAAAATAAAAATCTTGTACAAAATTTACAATTTGTATAGAACCTTATTTATATTATATTTACTGCAGAAATTCGTAGCTATAAAATTATTCCAGCTCAGTAACATTTTGTATAATATTTTTCCGAATAGAAAAACACTTAAGCTGTTTGTTTACTGGAGGGGGGGGGGGGGGGGGCGCTTAAATAATATTTTTATTCGTGTCTTCATATCACAATAAAGTGTTCTTTGGTCAAAATATTACAAAAAAATAAAGTTGTAGAAAATGTACCCCGATTCGAATTTGTTTTGTTTGTTATATTTATTTTATTTTATAAGGAATTGTTTTGTAGTGACGTCACGACACGTGTAGCCGAGTGGACAGATCAAACGCCATGGTTATGTGATTTAGTGCACAATCTCTGAAGGAAATAATATGAAATAAAAACGATTTTATAAATAAAAAATTATGCATTTTTCATGTAACCCGACCACGACGAGGCCAAAAGAACGGTCATGCTCCTCCGATTCGGTGTAGCCAAGCATACATACATACATACAACACGCTGTATCCCTATAATCCGGGTAAGCAGAGCTATTGGTGTTGTGCTACAACTACTCTTGCAAAATTACACCACAACACCGACCACCACGTTGATCAATGTTCTTCGGACAAGATAACTATCAAGCAGCAAGTACGGCACGAAGACCCACCTGCTGCGTGACTCGGTGAAAGGACCGTGCCAAGGCGAGAGGTGGCTACCTGTCGCCCTATATCACGGCACCTTGTCCTTATTCCTTAGTCGCCCTTTACGACATGCACGGGGAGAGATGCAGTGGGGCTATTCTTTTTATCTAGCGGCCCCCACAGTGAACAAGCGAGAACCCTATACTCGTAATACTCGCATGGTAACTAATTTAGGTAGTATTGTCTCATGGTACAAAATTAAATATTATGTCAGCAATAAGGTATGAAAATACTGAAGAGGTAAATAGTTTTTTTGTTTTTTTTTGTTTATTGTACCGTGTGGGGCCGGTACTTTAAAAGAATAGCCCCACTGCATCTCTCCCCGTGTATGTCGTAAAAGGCGACTAAGGGATATGACTCCCTTCTTATATCACTAGGTGGTAGGGTTTAACCCGCCCGGGTTGGTACCACCGCACTGAATGAAAGGTCGGTCGAAACGGCTATGTAAATAGTTTGTGTTTTCCGTCCAGTTCAGTGTAGCCGGCACGACCGAAGGGAAGCACTGACGTGGCACCAAGTTCACCCGGTGTTATGGGCTGACATCACGGGTGTTGTAGGTGATGTAGCCAACCGTGTCAGTTTCCATAAAAAAAAAAAAAAGTTTATGGAATCTGACACAGTCGGCTACATCACCTACAACATCCGTGATGTCAGCCCATAACAACTAGATGCCATGTCAGTGCTTGGCCTCGGTCGTGCAGGCAATACTGAACTAGACGGAAAACACGAACTATATAATATTATTTACATACCCGTTACAACCGACCTTTCATTCAGTGCGGTGCGGTGGTACCAACCCGGGCGGGTTAAACCCTACCACCTAGTAAGGTAAGAAGGGACGCACAGTTTTACGTGGAATCCGAACAACGGTCAGCCTCCAACGGTCGAGCGGTCACCCATCCAAGAACTGATCGCGCCCTGATGGCGCCCTGGAGTGCTTATGCTCACGACCGACAGATGACTGTCCGCATCGCTGAGCTGCCGAGGCTAATATAAAGGCTATTGAGGCTATATACTAGGGTGTATACACATTGTGTATACAATATAGTATAACGATTATGTTCAACAAGCTGTGCCCGCGGCTCCGCCCGCTCTCATATTTCACTTCACTGCTAACCTCATAAGCCATTTAGCGTGATAGTAAGTAGCATATAGTTGATGGGAAGAATCAAGCTATCCGTAGAATTTTGTTTTATTAAAATCGGTTCAGTGGTTCTCGAGTTATAAGCGGACAGACAGACACTCAGACACTCAGACAGAAAGCAGACGTTGGATTTTATTATAGGTAAGGATGAATAGCGGCAGGAGCAGATAAGTCAATGGGCAGGAGTGCGAAGCGACTCCTGCCCCCAGATTTTTTTACCTAGTTTTTAATCAAATAAAGTACCGTGTGGGGCCGGTACTTTAAAAGAATAGCCCCACTGCATCTCTCCCCGTGTATGTCGTAAAAGGCGACTAAGGGATATGAGTCCCTTCTAATATTACTAGGTGGTAGGGTTTAACCCGCCCGGGTTGGTACTACCGCACTGAATGAAAGGTCGGTCGAAACGGCTATGTAAATAGTTTGTGTTTTCCGTCCAGTTCAGTGTAGCCGGCACGACCGAAGGGAAGCACTGACGTGGCACCAAGTTCACCCGGTGTTATGGGCTTACATCACGGATGTTGTAGGTGATGTGTAGCCAACCGTGTCAGTTTCCATAAAATAAAAAATAAAAAGTAATAACATAGATTAAAGCAAAAGAAAATTAAAATAACAACATTTTATTTTGAGGAAATTATTTACGTTTCTTTAAGCCCTGCCATCTAGTGAGTTTAGCATGAACTGAGACCTCGAGTTGAACCACAAACTGGGCATAATAGCAATTACTTTGAGTGGCGTTTTCATTTTATTTTCAGCATTCACCGATAGAGGGCAGTGTTTAAGAATTAATAAACTCTTATTTATTTATCTAGCAAAGGCAGCATAATCCACTAAAATGGATTGCAAAATAATCAAAATAATACTACGTGGCTTTAGTAATTAATTATATAAGTAGGTAACTAGCTTTTGCCCGCGGCTTCGCTCGCGTGAAATTCTAAAAGGAAAAGTAAGTCACATTTACATGGATTGACTACTCTCAGTACTCCAAGAGTAGTAGTAGTCAGTCAGTCAGTAAGTCAGTGTCTATGCGTCCAATCACTGGCGGCTGGTCCTAAAGTGCGCTCGTGCGCCGCACTACCATACCACGAGAAGTCTTCACTTCACTCAAAATAAATAATATCTTACAACATACCTTCATTAAAACCATAATGATCGTACTCCAAATAAACACGAATGTGAATTAGACCTTATTTTATAGATCACAAGGCACTTTTTAGCGTTTAAACGCGCGCCCCGTGCGGAATCGAGTAACGCACGCGGGTCCCCATACTGAATGTATGGGGATCGGCAAAACACCGCTGGCGCGTGAGACAAAAGATACTTCATAGAAACAGTATGGGCCGAAATGGAGTTCTGCGTGTGGCGCACGAGCGCCAAACAAGGACGCTATAACGTGAATAGCCGCGCGTGTGACACGTCGCGAGCGATTCGTTATGCGCGAGTCCGTCTGCCTAGCTAGAATCAGCGCGTTGTCATGTGATGTCACATACCCGTTAGCGCGCGAATATTTAAATTGGGATATGGTTAGGTTTTGTGCTTTCTGTCACGTGATACTGGAATTAAGTGGTGCAGATATTTGCCTAAGCGTTGGTTAAAGGTAAGGCTTTACAATCAGGTGATCACGGGTTCAATTCCTACTTTTCAAATGCTTTTATTTTTAAATATTTTTTTAAGTATTTTTGGGACATTACTGCTGTTTTCTTTTTGAAAGCTGCAGTTAGTGTTGTGATCTATGGCTGTGTTCATAAAGGTACTAAAAATGAGTTAAAAAACTTGTTTGGATTTTGTTTTTTGTTTTTTGCAACTCATTGAGTGTCTTGAGAATATTCATACTAGGTATATACGTACATAATAAAATGTAGGCGTTTAAAAAATTCGGAAGTCCCTATCTTAAAATAACATGACGGGAATTTGTTGGGAAATTTGGTATTTATGTACCTAGGTAGGTACTTAGCGCACTACCGGTCACTGAAGTCACCAGCCGCCACTGCGTCCAATGCTGGACATAGCCTCTCCAATTTTCCTCCAGTCCTCCCGGCCTTCAGCGGTGCGGAACCACTGCTTTCCGCCGACGTACTTGATGTCGTCGTCCGACCTGGCGGGTGGTCTTCCCACACTCCGTTTTCCTGTCCACGGCCGCCAGTGTAGGACACGATTACTCCAACGGTCGTCGTCTCTTCCGTTGACGTGTCCAGCCCACTGCCAGCCTTAGCCACCCGGTGTCCAATTTCGACTACTTTGGTGCGTCGGTGGATTGCCTCGTTACGCACCATAATATCTTAGCACCAGTAGATAACTGATTATTACACATATGATTTTTTTCTTCTAATAATGAGTACTTTCTATTCCTGAAGTTTCTCAAGCCTATCCCGAAACACCCTGTATATATATATATCCTAAAACGATCTCAAAGAGTTGCTATTGTTGTTAAATTGCTGTTGTTGTTAACTTGTTGTTGTTGTTAACTTGTGTTGTTGTCAACTTACTGTTGTGTCTTTGTGCCTTACTTGCTTTTTGAGGATTATCTTGTCCTAATAAGTTTGCTAAGCGTGGTGGTCAGCGTTGTGCTGTAATTTACCATAGTTATTGCAGCACAACACCGATTACTCTGCTTATCCCGAATGGCGGTATACATCGTGTGGATTAATCGCTGCTATAGAATGAAACTTATGGCCTCCTGTGTAATTTTCTTATTTTTTAATGGAAAATGCACCTAAAACATCCGTGATGTCAGACCATAACACCGGGTGAACTAGGTGCCATTTCAGTGCTTCCCTTCATTTCATGTCGGCTACACTGAACTGGACGGAAAACACGAACTATTTACATAGTCATTTCGACCGACGCTTCATTCAGTGCGGTGGTACGAACCCATGGCGGGATAAACCCCACCACCTAATAAGGTAAGAAGGGAAGGGACCTACAGTTTTACGTGGAATCCGAACCACGGTCTGCCTCCAACGGTCGAGCGGGAGCGGTCACCCAAATACTGACCGCGCTCAGGGTTGCTTAACAACAGTCAACCGACCGCACCACTGAGCTACCGAGGCTGAAAAATGCAAATACAATGCAGAATCAATGTTAAGCTTAGTTGAATCGATCGAACCCTATCTGTCACGCCGTTGTTATCATCATCATGCTCTAATTCTATCAAATAGACGTGTTAAAAAATTCTCTAGCTGGAGGGCATTAGTTCAAGCGTTACTAATGAACAAACAAACACTACCATTCAAGTATTGTCAAGGTATTAGGATTGGTATACACTGGACTGAAAAACTATTTTAAATCAAATAAAAAAATAAAAAACTTATTTATTGAACCAAAAAAACTGTTTTAAATAGCATTGAACCCAGCTTAAAAAAACTACAAGAACTAAATAAAAAATATTAAATAATTGAGTTGATGGCGGTACAAAATCACAAAAAAAATGTCTTCGTCATCTATCAATTTTAGTCATCTGTCAACATCTTGAAAACTACTGAACCGATTTTGATGAAACTTGCACTGTTCCCTAAGTTGAAGTAAATGTAAGCCAAGAAAAAAAGAATCCGATTAATAGTTTTTGTTTTGGAGAAATGCGTGGACAAACATACATACCTAGGCACAAACATACATACCTACACACAAACATACATACCTACACACACCCTCGCATACCTACACACAAACATACATACATATAAAATTTTGTATATTTGTTTGGAAGCCCTAATAGATTGATGCCACCGCACTGAATGAAAGGTCGCCGCGCCGCCGCCGCACCGCACCGCACCGCGACGTTAGGTTAGGTTAGGTTAGGTTAGGCGGTCGGTTGAAACGGCTATATAAATAAGCACTTACATGGCACCTAGTTCACCAAGGTGTTATGGGCTGACATCACGGATGTAGTAGGTGATGTAGCCAACCATGTCAGTTTACATTTTAAAAAAAACCAGACCTCTCCCCTCAATTTCAAGTGACTCAATATAATGATGGCCCCATAGCCGCTTTTCGACCGACCTTTCATTCAGTGCGGTGGTACCAATTCGGTCCATTCGATGATTCGGTCGAGCTCAACCGTAGGGCACATAGCGAGGCAAAGGAAGGGACGTATAGATTTACGTGGAATACGAACCACGGGCAGCCTAAGGTCACCCAACCAAGTACTGACCGCGCCCGCGTGCTTAACACGATAGTAATGTGTCGCTCCATTTCACGAGCGAGATTCCGAGCCTAATGGAGTTTAACCGAGCTGATTATGTCATGTTACATTTTACAGGAAGTAAAACACAAGCGAACCAGTTTGATAAGAATCTCACAGCTCTTAACAAAATGTATGGTCAGGTAATTGTTAGGTTTCCGTACCGCGTACGGAAGCCTATTACTAAGCCTACGCCGTCTGTCTGCCCGTCCGTCTGTCCGTCTGCCCGAGGGCTGTATCTCTTGAACCGTAATAGGTAGCCCGTTGAAATTTTCACAGAATATGTGTTATTCTGGCCGATTAACAAGAAATAATAAAAATAAGAAAACCGGCCAAGTGCGAGTCGAACTCGCGCACCGAGGGTCCCGTATCGCCATGTCACGGCCAGCGCTACTCATGCCATCTAGATGTACCTATCGGTACCTCGGGCGTTGAACGGGCTCAATGGAATGGTGGCTAAACTGCCAGAGCTGGATATCTTCAACTGTAACCGTAGGCAGTTTATAAAACTAGCCACAGATTACTTGAAACAGACTAATTTATAAATTATGTACTGTAGATATTATGTTATCTTTATTTTATTCATCATTATTATACTAACCTAAGAATTATTATCCTTATCCTTAATTATCTGTATTATTAACCTAACCTAAGAATTGGATATTTATCTGTAAATAGGAGGTTTTGGATTAAATAAATAAATAAATAAATAAATAAATGGCGTGTTATGAAATGCTTCATATTAGTTAATGTCATGCTTCATAATCTATGCGGTAGATGGCGCGCGCGCATACACTTTTTGGTTTCTTCTATGGGAACCCTGTGAATTTTTTACTTTTTCTTTTTTTATTGTTTGTTGTTATATCGGCCATAACAACACATTTTTTGTGAAAATTTCAACGGGCTACCTATTACGGTTCCAGAGATACAGCCCTCGGACAGATGGACGGACGGACAGACAGACAGACGGCGTAGGCTCAGTAATAGGGTCCCCTACCTGATACGGAACCCTAAAAAAGTAAAAAAATCACGAGGGCTACCATAGAAGAAACCAAAAAGTGTATGCGCCCGCGCAATCTACCGAAAAGAGTGTGAAGCATTTTAAGTAATCACGAATTTTAACTAGTAAGAAGCATTTCATAAACACGCCATAGATGGCATGGCGTGAGTGGCGCTGGCCATAACATGGCGATACGGAACCATCGGTGCGCGAGTTCGACTCGCACTTGGCCGGTTTTTAGGTTTGCGTACCGCGTACGGAAGCCTGTTACTAAGCCTACGCCGTCTATCTGTCTGTCTGTATGTCAATCTGTCCTACTGTTTCTATCTTTGGAACCGTGAAAGCTAGCGGGTTGAAAGTTTAACAGAATATGTCTTACTATGGCTGATATAATAACAAATAATAAAAAAATTGAGAAAGTAAAAAATTAATGGCGGTCCCCATACAAGAAACGTGTTTATTTTTTTTGGTGCGGAAACCTATATAGGCGCGTGCTGCCGACTTGCAACTTCGCCGCTTTTTTTCTTAAATACCTATGTTTTAAAGGCCGCCACAAGGATAATCTTTTGTAAAAACAGCGCTTTATCTCCCGATCAGCAGGATAACCTTACAGGGACAATTTACACTAGTTTGTCCTGCTTCCAACTTCAATTATTATGTGGCTAGTCACTAAATTCTTGTAAAAATATGTTTAAAAAATACCCTACGAAGTTTCTTGTCGGTTCTTCTTCGTGGGTGTAATCGAACCGGATAGAACAAATTGTGACAAGTTCGAGAGCAGTATAACTGCCATATGAACGATCAATAAACAATACAATACAATGAACATACCTACATAAATTATTAATAATCATTCTTTCAACAATTGATTAGTTTTTCTTTAAGCGGTTTTACTAACTTGGGCTGACCAGAGGCCAATATAGGAGATTTAGAAAATTTGGTTCTTGACATTTTACATTTCTCGCGAGTTTTTTTTTTTATGGAAACTTGACACGGTTAGCTACGTCACCTAAAACATCCGTGATGTCAGCCAATAACACCGTGTGAACTAGGTGCCATGTCAGTGCTTCCCTTCATTTCATGTCGGCTAGCGTACTTTCTTTCGAGTCAAAGCACAACAAAGATACAGGGAGGCCAAAAGTACCCTGAGTTGCTTCGAGAAAAGGATGGTAGGGCCCTGCTTTCTGAACTTGGCGGGGGCACTGCCGTGTCCCCAGATTTATCTGCGGAAGCGCAAAGGCGAAATCACTAAATCCATCCTTTCACAACCTATGAACTCACGTAGTCACGTACGATACGAGTACCTGACTACGCATAATATTCTAGACTAGCTTTTGCCCGCGGCTTCACTCGCGTGAAATTCGTATTTAGAAAGAAAGTAACTAAGATCGAGGCCGAAGGCCAAGCTTCGTTCAGGTAAACAAATGGCGGATGGACCAATTCGGTTTTCTATGAGAGCCACATATTAGTGTAACCGTTACTGAATTTTATTTAGCCTGTCCTGTGTCTCAAGAACGTTAGAACCTCTTCTAAACTAAGTTTAATCGAATTCGGATGATCGGTTTAAGAGTTATGTAGGAATATACATACATACATACATACATACATACATACAGAAAAGTTTTCTAAAAATCGTCAATTTAGTTTTAGTATCATACATAGAGTCTACAAACGTAGTATCTCATATAAAACAAATTAACTTACTCCATTACCATCCCGTACAGATTTATTATTATATTGACAACACTCTCTGCTATATATTGTTTTGCGTATACATGCGCAAGAGTGTGACTTATGTTCTGCAATTGTATATAAAACAACCGAATAATGCAATAGAAAAAGAGTTAGGATATAGTACACAGGAGATTGACCGCAGAATGATCCAGACTGTGCAAAATGATACATGTATATTATACGTAGATATGTGATGTGTGTACGCCGCCCATTGTACCTCTAGTCCACAAGTAGAGGCTTAGCAACCAACACTCGCATCGCTAGTACATCCACCCTCGAGAAAACAACTCGCGACATAAGAGCACTCTGGCCAAATGTAAAATTAATGTCTAACTAGATGCAGTGCTGAGTTAAGGGACACCCTTAACTCAGTACAGTAATTTTTTTGTTGGAATACTGATGGGGATGATTGTGTACGTGAAAATGAATAACTTTTGTTTTGATACCTTTAATTTTGTTTTGCTACTTTTAATTTTGACGATAATATTACATACATACATATCACACACGCTGAATCCCGACAATCGGGGTAAGCAGAGTAATCGGGGTTGTGCTTCAAGAACTCTGGTAAATTACAGCACAACACCGACCACCACGTTCGGCACAGTATTCGAACAAGATTCAATCGATCAAGCAGCAAGTAAGGCACGAAGACCCACCTGCTGCATGACTCGGTGGAAGTACCGTTCCAAGGTGAAAGGTGGCGATCCTGTCGTCCTTTAGCATGGCATCTTGTCCTTATCCCTTAGTCGCCTTTTACGACATGCATGGGGAGAGATGCAGTGGGGACATTAAGTAAGACCCCGGCCCCACACGGTACCATTATAATACGATAATATTATATGAGGATATTTTGGGATTAGGGGTCTAGTGCTATTTGTATGTATGTATATTCTTTATTGAACACCAATTTATCAAAATTAGGTACAACAGGCGAGCTTAATGCCGCGAGACATTCTATTCTAACTAACCTTTGGGATGTGGGAGAAGTACATGCAGGCGAACAAGAATAGTTTGTGACAATGTGTTAGATTAAAGAAATATGTATGATAAACTACGTACGAATACTACATACATACTTTAAAAGCATTTTGGTATATATTTGGATGCTAGCTAGACTCCAAATAGCTATAACTTCCGATTTTACGGAGAAAAAAAATATTCTTCAAAACTTTTTGTTTTAAGTAGTGAAAACATTTTTATTCAGTTTCACATACACAATCACTTCTTTCCACACATTACTGCGGACATGATGTGTAAATAGGATAAAACAATGTACAACATAAAAAAAATATTTTTCATCAAAATCGTTTTCGATGTTTTCATAGATAATCCAGACTACAGACCTGTGACAGACGAACTGACATACAATTTCATTGTTAGTATCTTTTCAATTTCATTGTTAGGTCTTTCAATAGTAGGTAACGATACGCTAAGGGGTGTCTGTGTATCAGATACTGATCGATCACGTTCCCCAGACCAATTTTTTTTTTTTACGATATAAAAAACGTACTTATTAAGGTGAAATACGCGCACTTCACGTATTAAATTTGTGGAGTGAATAGGTTTTTTATATCGTAAAAAAAATTGGTATGGGAACGTGATCAGTATCTGATACACATGCGCCCCTTAGCGTATCGTTACCTACTAATGAAAGACCTTATATTTATAGAGTTCTGCAATTTGATCTACCACAATGTGACCACTAATTCCTCCCGTATTCCTCCCATCATGACGCAAGGATGCGAAACTGACCCGTGATGATCAAAATTGCTCAAACATTTAAGATATCTCAGCGTGCCATAGAACGGATTGCTGAGAATATCTCTACGGGATAGATACGACGATCAGGACAGGGACAAGTGGACAGGGAAACGGAGTGTGGGAAGAGTGGCAATTTGGAGTTTCCGTATCGCTGAAACCAGGGAAGAGAGGAGGAATATGGAGCAGAAGAGAACAGTGTCTTGCTTTTACCTTACAACTATTGAGAATATTGTGCGATATCGCTAAATGTGAAAAACGGGATATTATCGGTTGTGTCCGTCTGTCGGTCACAGGCAGATATCTCCCGATCTACTGAAACGATTTTGAGAAAGCTGACGCGGCAAAATGCGCAAACGTTTCCCCGCAGACAGACCATAGTTAAATTTGTCTATGTAATAGCTCCTGTGAATAGCTCAGTGGAAAGTCAGGGTACGCCAAAAAGTGAACGAAAAAAATATTAAATTTTAAATTAATTTAGTATTATGTCCTTCTATCTACTGCCTGCCTACTCTCTCTCTCAAATATTTTCAAACTTCTCTTCTGCGACCGACGAATGAGTGTTACTTACTACCCGCATTCCGTTGGCGCGGTTTTTCTTAAGCGCTCGAAGTAAACGCATTGTCATTCAAGCTTTCGTTCGATACAGATTCATCTTTTTGTTCGAAAATATTATTTGCGATCTCGCTGCCGCTACCGCCGCCGTCGAGCCGGTCATCACGCTTCTCCATCAGTGCGTGTCGGTCTTCATGAGTGTAAGCCCAGGATCCTGGTGAAGAGCTGTCCCGCACGCATCCTGCGCCCGCCCGCGGAGAACAGGTCTTTCGTTCGATCGCATCGGATCCATAAATTTCACTCACCTCATTGCCATTTCATTCATTGATACAGTCCATTATTAAAAATTCCAGCTCCCGAGTTCTGCTTGGTCACCAAGGCAGAACTCCCTTTCAGCCGCAGTACTGTCTCGGTGAGAAACCCGTTAGAGCGACTGAGACGGATCATGAGAAATTGCTAGAGCGATGATTTTTTTTTAATGGGAAGCACGGCATATGGGGCGCTCCAGACTAACGCAGTGGCGTAGTTCGACGGCGCCCATGGGCATTAGGATGTTTACGGGGGCTGCCAATACCATGTCGGCAGGCTAGGTTCACCTTCGCATTATGTTTGAAGGACCCCAGACTTTACATTAGAGCAAAGGATGCAGGTGAGGTGTGCATTCCACATGTTGGCAACCCTAATTGCTAGGTATTAGAGAATAGCCTCGCTGGTCTAAAGCCAAGAATGGCCACAATACTCCTAAGCAGACGCACCGACGGAACAGATCGAGTACATAACCATTACTCAATTGGTTCGCCAAATTGTTAAAATCAACCGCTTCCTTCAAACTTTCCACTCGTCCACTCGAGGAGCCGAGTCTCGACCCCCGCCGCGGCCATCGAGACGCTTCGCTCCTCTCAAACGCATCAATACTGAACGCATACATCTAGCTAGAGTGTCTGAGTCACAGACGATTTGTAGGTACGCTTAGTCTGTTTTACAGGTACTATCACGGACGCTGCTCTGCGGAACTAGCATCCCTTATCCTGTCCTATTTCCGCAGCAATCCTCGCAGAGAGACTTAGTACCCTTTTACTGTCGACATTGGAATTTTGCGAACTCGTCGGTTCTCACGATCGTTTCTTTGTCGCACCGCTCAGGTGTGGAACTGTCGAGTGTGAGTGACCGGCGAGTGTGTTTCGCGAATCTTTTAATTAATCTGAGTGTCTTCAAACGTCTTATTAATAGGCTAGACAGTTAGGCTTAATCCACACTGGGTGGGACGGCAGCGGCGCGGCGCGGCCGGCAGCGGCCGGCAGCGGCCGGCGCGGCAGGCTCGCGTCACCGCGCGTCGCCGCGCGCTGCCGCGCGTCGCCGCCCGCCTCTTGACCAGTCTAGTCACCGCGCGGCCGCGGCCGCCAGCCGCGCGTCACCGCGCGGCGCCGCGCGCGGGCGCCCGGCGCCACGTGGCGGCCGCTGGCGCTGGCGGCTGCGCGAGGCGCCGCGTGGCGGCGCGCGCGGCCGCTCGACCTTTTCAAGCTATATTGGTCTTTTTAAGTATGTAGATAAAGTTTAAAATTATTTCACACCGAAAGTGCGCGCCGCCCCGCGTCGCGCCGCTGCCGTCCCAGTGTGGATTGAGCCTTCAGCAACATGCCCGAAATCTACGGGCAGGGTGGAAAACCGAGCGTGGTTCCGCGAGGAGAGGTGATTTTGGCTCTGTCGACTGCACTATCGGTCCCTCGGCAGAGCTACATACATGTGTTGGTTAACATAAAAACGAAGACTGTGGCACCTAGTTCACCCATAGGCCGACATCCGTACCGTGTAGTGTACCGTGTGGGGTCGGTACTTAAAAAGAATAGCCCCACTGCATCTCTCCCCGTCGAGTGTCGTAAAAGTCGACTAAGGGATAAGAAAATTCGTCAGCCTCGGTAGCTCAGTGGCGCGGTTGGTTAGTCAACTGTTATTATTATTAAGCAACGCTGAGCGCGGTCAGTGATTGAATGGGTGACCGCTCGACCGTTGGAGGCTGACCGTGGTTCGGATTCCACGTTAAACTGTAGGTCCCTTCCCTTCTTACCTTACTAGGTGGTAGGGTTTATCCCGGCCGGGTTGGTACCACCGCACTGAACGAAACGTCGGTCGAAACGGCTATGTAAATAGTTCGTGTTTTCCGTCCATGTGTAGTCGACATGAAATGAAGGGAAGCACCGACATGGCACCTGGTTCACCCTGAGTTATGGGCTGACATCACGGATGTTGTAGAGGTGATGTAGCCAATCGTGTCAGGTTCCATAAAAAAAAAAAAAAACACATCGCGGAGGAGGTTGTAGGTGATGTAAGCAACCGTGTCAGTGTCCATGAAAATAATCAAATATGTGGATAAATAGTTTTATTTTTTCGGGTAAATAATGGTCGGGATTCAAACACCAGAGGTCGGGTGGTTTAGGTGCCCAGTATCTAAAGCGCCAGGCCTCTCGTAATCATTTCTTTTTTTTTTCTTCTTTAGCTAAAATAATTAACTTAGTTTTTTGTGTTCTATTTGTCTTTGTTTTTTTTTTGTTTAGTTTTGTATTGAAGATGTAGTTGTTGTTTTATTATTATTTAAGTCTTTGTTTTTGTATTTTACTTTTATATATTAGTTTTTATTCCGTATTAAGCTTGCTGTGCTCACCTGTCATTGGGGTGCACATATTATTTGTGTCATGAGTCTTCTATGTTTAAATGCTGTGTGTACTCTGTTGGTGTTTAATATAAATAAATAAATAATTAAATAAATAAATTTCTCTGTCGCACCGCTAGGGTGTGGAATCGTCTTCCGGCGAGTTTTTCCCGAATTCTTTAACCTGGGTGTCTTCAAACGTCGTATTAACAGGCCAGACAGCCTAGCAAACAGTCTGCAAGTCTGTTAGGTGGGACGGCACCTCACTGAGCGAGTTGAGATTATTTTGTCTCTGTAGACTGCACCTTCCGTCCCGACACCCATGTTGGTTTGGATAAAAAAAAATTACACCTTGGTTTATAGCACACTATGGCAATGTTATTGTGCCCTGTGGGGCCGGCACTTTAAAAGAATAGCCCCACTGCATCTCTTCCCGTGTATGTCGTAAAAGGCGATTAAGGGATATGACTCCCTTCTTATATTACTAGGTGGTAGGGTTTAACCGCCCGGGTTGGTACCACCGCACTGAATGAAAGGTCGGTCGAAACGGCTATGTAAATAGTTTGTGTTTTCCGTCCAGTTCAGTGTAGCCGGCACGACCGAAGGGAAGCACTGACGTGGCACCAAGTTCATCCGGTGTTATGGGCTGACATCACAGATGTTGTAGGTGATGTAGCCAACCGTGTCAGTTTCCATAAATAAAAAAAAAAAAAAATTAAAAAATTTGCACACTGTGGTCATACCTACAATCATATAACACAAAATGTGCACCCCCACACCTAAAAGCAAACGGAGCTTAGCGATACAGGTGCGAGCCTAGTGCCTAGCTCTGAGCACACATATCGTTGTAAAAGATTTTTTTTGTACTATCTTTCCTCGTACTATGAACACATGAATGTATCTTTTAATTTAATTTACACAATAAATTATTTTGTTTGTTTGTTTGTTTATTTACTGTCTGCAATGTCAGTGCATCATTCAATTATTCATTATGCACGTAAATGCACGCCTCCGACGTGCGACCGTGGAATTAAGCACCTACACCCTGGCCAAGTCAGAAATTTTATGGGTGTTCGTTCGACCGTTGAAAACGATCGTGATTCGGATTCCGCTTCCGGTTTGTTTGCTATAACTGTGCTGGGTTGAACACGCCCGGATTGGTATCGCCGCCACTAAATCGGCGGGTGGCCGAGTGGTTTGGGCATCGGCTTCTCATGCGAGAGCTCCGAGATTCGAATCCGGTCGGCGTGTACCAATGAGTCTTTTCTGACGAAAAAATTTAACAGCATACCTACACCTGCTGCTTCACCGTTCGGAAGCGGTGTAAAACTGTAGGTTCCTTCCCTTGCCCCTTACAGGAGGTAGGCTCAAATTGTAGCCGACTGGGATGGTACCACCGTACTGAATGTAAGATGGCCGCATAGCAGCCTCGGTTGTGTTCTCCTCTAGTCCAGTATGGCACCTATCTTCTCGGAGGTGATATTGGCTGGTCGGAGCATGTGCTCGTCAGCCTCGATAGCTCAGTGGCGCAGACAGTCAACTGTCGCTATTGAATGTTAAGCAACGCTGGGTGCGGTCAGTACTTGGATGGGTGACCGCTGACCGTTGGAGGCTGACCGAGGATCGGATTCCTCGTAAAACTGTAGGTCCCTTCCCTCCTAATCTTACTTGGTGGTAGGGTTTAACCCGCCCGGGTTGGTACCACCGCACTGAATGAAACGTCGGTCTAAACGGCTATGTAAATAGTTTGTGTTTTCCGACCAGTTCAGTGTAGCCGGCACGATCAAAGGGGGAAGCACTGACATGGCACCTAGTTCACCCGGTGTTATGGGTTGACATCACGGACGTTGTAGGTGATATAGCCAACCGTGTCAGTTTCCATAAAAAATAAAAAAAATGTGCTATGGTGGCCCCCCTTGACTCAGCCACCCATAACGGATGACATAAAAAAAAATTAAACATAATGTAAATAGTTCGTGCTTAAAGTAGTACCATGTGGGGCTGGTATTTAAAAAAAGGCATCTCTCTTGCCGCGGTCCCTCCACCCATGTTCCACCCAGTCATGCAGCAGGTGGGTCTTCGTGCCCTAATTGCTGCTTGATAGTTATTTTGTCCTAATTCATTGCTAAACGTGGTGGTCGGTGTTGTGATGTAATTTACAAGAGTCCTTGCAGCACAACATCGATTACTCTGCTTACCCGGATTGTCGGGATACAGCGTGTGGTATGTACATAGTTCGTGCGCTTCCGTCCAGTTCAGCGTAGCCGGTACCAGCAAAGGCAATCACTGACATATGATCATATAGTTGACCACACCAGGGTGAGCTGGGCTAGCATCACGGATGTAGTAAGTAGGTGATGCAGGAGTAAAAAAAACTCTTAAATGATTCCGATTACGTTTAAAAGACAATCGATCCAGGAGTGCGTCACAGAAGCGTCTCGAAGTTCGTCCATCCATGACCTCTGCGAAGGCGATTCGCGATTAGTCAATTACGCACACGTTCCAAAATTGAATAAGCTGGTCCGTCCCTGACCTCAGCGAGGGGCTTCGCGGCTTCTCCGCTCAGTATAAATTGGGATGCCCCGCCGGCAATGGTTTAGTATTGCTTTGACTCCGTCTGCGCGAGGACTTGAAGACTTAATTTTGCATTAGTCATGTTGTACTTCGTGGGTTTGGTTCTGGCGGCGGTTGCGGCGTCGGGGAACGTCATTCACAATGGAAACTGTCCCGATTTGAAACCTGTGACAAACTTTAACATCACAGCCGTGAGTACTTTTCAGTCAGCCAATTAGGTGCAATTCTTTTCTTTTTTTTTTGTATTTTACTAGAATCTGACATGGTGAACTCGGTTCCATGACATTGCTTCCCTTTGATCGTGGAGTCTACACTGAACTGAACGCTGTAAACACTGGTTATTTTCATAGCAATTTCGACAGAACTTCATTTAGAGCGGTGGTATCAATCCGGGCAGTTTAAATCCTACTTCCTAGTAACCTTCCTTCCTCTGTCGGAAGTAGTTGCCGCCGTGTCAGTACTTCTTTTCTTCATGCCGCTTTTGGTTTAGAGCAGAAATTTTATTGAGGAAATTTGTTCATCTTAGTGTTAAAAGTTAAAAGAATTACTAATAATTTAATTTGAAAATATTGGTTTGAATGTAAATGCAAGCTGTGATTTCAATTTGAAATGAAGCAATATTTATAATGTCTCAAATATTAAAATATACAGGCTGTTCGGCACATCGACCGAAATTTTTTTTTTTGTAGGTAAGTGGGGTAATTTGCAACGTTTTATTTTAGAAAATTACCAAAATCCCAGCTTTAAACCCTTGTAACTTTTTTGTTTATGATTTTATCAGCACGAAATAAAATTTATTGAATTTTACGATGTATCCTTGTTCTAGAAAAAATATTATTTGATGAATTTTATACCATGAAAAGGTTTTATGACCTCCCAAAGTCCCGAGAACGAGTAAAAATGTAACAGAATCTTAATTTCTTAATTCATTAAAAAAACTTACAGCAATTGAGAGCTTCCTTTTCTTTTAAAAAGTTCGCTAGTTTATGCCCTTAACGGTATACCACATGTCATACAAATAATTAACGTGGTGTAAATCTTTATTAGACAAAGAAAAATTAAATTAAACATAAATGTAAAAACTTAAATTAAATAAAAATATTCCTGCATCCTCGGGACATCATTCATTGTCCCGAGGACAGCCGCCGCGTTCCCGCGCTGGATGGCGAGGCTGATGTTTTGTGTGAGGAACGCTTTGGCACGACGGTCCCCGGACGCTTCAATAAGCAGCTGACCTAGCTGCTTCACGAGGTCTTTAGCGTCCGAACTCCACACCCCAAGAGTCTCCACAGCAAAGGCAACGAACTCGTAGTGCTGCTTAATAGTATTGTATTTCAGATGTTTCGCTTTTTCTGCCTTTGCTGCGGCATAGCCAGCAACCTGACTAGAGCCCACTACATGACTAGGAGCTAAGGTATCGGCACACGTGACATCCCAAACCAAAGCCCTCCCCTGCTTCCACGGCAAGAGTGTGAGACCGTCTGGCCGTTTTCCGTCGTCTCTAGACAGGCCAAGAGGTTCCAACATACTAGGCATATTCGCAGATGCAAGGGAGCGCTTTAGAATACGGTTGATGTCAGCGTGGCGAGATATCCTGCCAGCACTCCTGGAGCAAGAAAGACCATGATGCCCTAACCTCCTCACCAATTCACCGCAAACACATGTATGCTGCTGGCAGATCCTGACACCAAACCGCAGACAGAAAGCGATGCGTAGCGTATCTCTGTCAAGCAGAGTGCCAAGATGTGGTGACGGAAATGCATTAAGCCACGCACCGGATTCAGTCTGCGACGATGCCAGGATGCGTGCCTTATCAGCATCGCTGCCGTCCAGAGAGAGAACTCTACAAATTGAATTAATAACGGGTTCATCCCAGCCATGTTGCGAATTTGGGAAAACTGGTGGAGATTGATTGGGACATTTCACCAGCCACGCCTCCCTCGCCTCGACCGAGTGTACAACCTCAACGTCACCGATGTCAACTATGTTGTCAAAATTGGGCACAGAGACAGAACAGAACGACAAAATTAGGTATAACTTGCAAGAGTGCCCGCGCGACCGGTACATATTCTAAATTTGAAAATGCTCCCGAAAAGCTCTCAAAACGGGAAGCGAGTGCCCGTGTTGTCGTTCTGTTCTGTCTCTGTGCCTAATTTTGACCACATAGTGAATTATTTGTATAACATGTGGTATACCGTTGGAAAGGGCGTAAACTAGCGAACTTTTTAAAAGAAAATGAAGCGCTCAATTGCTGTTGATTTTTTTTTATGAATTAAGAAATTAAGATTCTGTCACATTTTTACTCGTTCTCGGGACTTTGGGAGGTCATAAAACCTTTTCATTCATTTCATTTCAACTTTTAAATTTTGTCAACTTCATCAAATATAATTTTTTTTTAAAACAAAGATACATTTTAAAATTCAATAAAGTTTATTTCGTGCTGATACAATAATTATAAACAAAAAAGTTACAAGGGGTTAAAGCTGGGATTTTGGTAATTTTCAAAAATAAAGAAAAAAAATCGTATACCACTTGACATCTGACAAAAGGTATCATGGGTCAAAACGTTGCAAATGACCCCACTTACATAAAAAAAAATTGTGTCGAGCTATGTGCCGAACACCCTGTATAAAAAAAATTACATTCTTTAAGAAATAATTATCTTAAAGTTATAAGTTTATGTTTATTTTATTGTGTTTTTAGAATGTTGATAAAAAGTTTCAATGAAAACTAAATGTTCTAATATTTAGAAAAAAATTGCCCTTACGGAATGGATGATATAGGTAAAGAATATTTCACAAATAATTCAAATCAACTATAATATCAAAATAATACCAATTCATTTGAAAACGAATACGATTTTCAAAACTGTGTTGAAACTGCACGAATATCTTAAATAACGGAAACGGAACTTAAAAACTACATTTCTATACTACATTAAAATAATCTTCTACAAATAACTTTGATTCCTAAAACGCTTGAGGCATATCCGCGCTGGATGACCAAACTTATTCACTTTTTCTAAGAACCAAGCCTAATGAGTTGTTATCGGCATTGACGAAGGTGTCGGACCGTGAAATCCTACGCACTTGTCACTGGTATTATTTGCAAAAAAACTTCAGTAAAAAGCACCAACAAAGCAAACTGAACTCCGTGTTAACTTGGACAATGAACTTGTATTTTATATTTATAATGTTAGTACTTACTATGTTTTTTTTTATTGAAACTGACACGGTTGGCTACATCACGTACTACATCCGTGATGTCAGCCCGTAACACCTTGGTGAACTAGATGCCATGTCAGTGCTTCCCTTCGGTCGAGCCGACTACACGTAGGTAGAAATTAATTTATTTATTTATTGTACCGTGTGGACCCACTGCATCTCGCCCCATTTTTTTTTATGTAATCCGGTATGGATGGCTGAGTCGGAGGGGCCAAAGCGCATGCTCCGACCAGCCAATTTCACCTCCGAGAAGGTAGGTGCCATACCGGAGACTTCCCTGGATTGCTGGCTATACTGGACTAGAGGAGAACACAACCGAGGTTGCTATGCGGCCATCTTACATCCAGTACGGTGGTACCAACCCAGTCGGCTACAATTTGAGCCTACCACCTAGTAAGGGGCAAGGGAAGGGACCTACAGTTTTACACCGGTTCCGAACGGTGAAGCAGCAGGTGTAGGTATGCACGTAAATTTTTTCGTCAGAAAAAACTCATTGGTACACGCCGACCGGATTTGAACCTCGGACCTCCCGCATGAGAAGCCGATGCCCAAACCACTCGGCCATCCGCCGCTTTATGCATGTCGTAAAAGGCGACTAAGGGATTGGGACAAGATGCCGTGCTAAAGGGCGATAGGCTCGCCACCTCTCACCTTGGCACGGTCCTTCCAACGAGTCATGCAGCAGGTGGGTCTTCGTGCCTTACTTGCTGCTTGATCGATTGAATCTTGTTCGAATACTTTGCGAAACGTGGTGGACTGGGTTGTGCTGTAATTCATCTTTAATATATTTCCCAACTCAAACAATCCACGGATCTTCAAATCGCGGGTAAATAGCCTTTCCCCAGCGACATTAGTCCACCTCCAAGCCCGGACTGGCACCTCCTCGGGGGTGATATTGGCTGCGCCTGAGGCTTCGACCTCGGACACAGCCAGCTAGTTCGGAAACAATAAAAAAAAATACCACAGTTCTTGTAGCACAACACCGATTACTCTGCTTACCCCGATTGTCGGGATTCAGCGTGTGTGATATGTTATGTTATATATTTATATTTCTTTCTCCCACAGTACCAAGGCGTATGGTACGAAGTGTCGAAGTACCCCTACGAAGCGGAGAAGAAGGGCAAGTGCGCATCGTCCGAGTACACACTCGACGGGCAAGTGATCAAAGTGAAGAACACGCACGTCGTGGACGGGGTTCAAACATCGATCGAGGGAACAGCCAAGATGGCCCCGGACGCAGGCGATACTGCTAGGATGATCGTCTCATTGAAATTCGGAGGTTAGTTTTACAATATTTCATATATTTATTAAATTTATATGTATTAACCCAAGTATGACTTTTTATTTAAACTAGCATCTACTTGCGTGTGTTATTAATAAGTTTTTATTTTATTAAAAAGTTCGTGTTTTCCGTCCAGTTCAGTGTAGCCGGCACGACCGAAGGGAAGCACTGACACGGCACCTAGTTCACCAAGGTGTTATAGGCTGACATCGCGGATGTTGTAGGTGATGTAGCAAACCGTGTCAGTTTCCATAACAAAATTAAAATAAAAAATAAATTATCTTCATTCTCGGCCATGCATATTTTTTTATGGAAGTTTTTTTATGGAAACTGACACTGTTGGCTACATCACCTACAACATCCGTGATGTCAGCCCATAAAACCGGGTGAACTAGGTGCCATGTCAGTGCTTCCCTTTATTTTATGTCGGCTACACTGAACTGGACGGAAAACACGAACTATTTACATAGTCGTTTCGATCGACGTTTCGCTCAGTGCGGTGGTACCAACCCGGCCTGGATAAAACCCTACCACCTAGTTCAGGTAAGAAGGTAAGGGACCTACAGTTTAAAGTAGAATCCGAACCACGGTCAGCCTCCAACGGTCGACCTCACTGAGGTACCGAGGTTGGCGAGTCCTGGAGGCTGGAAGTCCAGCATCTAGCTAGTGAAGAAATAGAAAGCGAGTTTAAGCTTAGTACTAACATCCTTACCTTTAATAAAACCCTCTGGACTGGAACGCTCTCCCTGCTAATATATTCCCCCCGAAGTAGTCTCGGGTCCTTCAAGAGGGGCGTGAATGGGCATCTGGCAGGCCGGCATGGCATTCGCAACCCCCGCACACGACCGAATGTCCATGGGCGTCGTTAGACACATTATGTGTGGCGCCATATGTCGCGCTTACAATAAAAAAAAATCCAACGTCTGCTTTCTGTCTGTCTGTCTGTTTGTCTGTCCGCTTATAACTAGAGAACCACTGAACCGATTTTAATTAAAAATTCTATGGATAGCTTGATTCTTCCCATCAACTATAGGCTACTTACTATCACGCTAAATGGCTTATGATGTTAGCAGAGGAGTCAAATATGAGAGCGGGCGGAGCCGCGGGCACAGCTAGTAATAAAAATTAAATATTGTATCTAATGTTTTTTTCTCCTGTTTTTCAGACAAGACAAAGGACACGCCGCTATGGCTGCTGGCTACTGACTACGCTAACTACGCGGTCGCCTACAACTGCAAATACGACGAGAAGAACAAGAACCACCAGGGTGAGGCATTACATGAGATAACCTAATTTTATCAGCCTCAGTATCTCAGTTGTGCGATCGATCGACCGCCGATCGCGCACACCTGGGCGCTGTCAGAACCTGCATGGGTTAAAGTTAGTCATTCATAATCCGGTATGGGTGGCTGAGTCAGAGGGGGCAAAGCTCCGACCAGCTTATATCACCTCCGAGAAGGTAGGTGCCATATCGAAGACTTCCCTTTGGATTGCTGGCTATAATGGACTAGAGGAGAACACAGCCGAGCCTGCTGTGCGGCCATCTTACATCCAGTACGGTGGTGCCAAACCATTCGGCTGTAGGTCACTTACCTACAGTTTTACATCCATTCCGAACGGTGAAGCAGCAGGTGTAGGTAGGCTTAGCCATAAACGTGGTGTCATGTGTTGGCATCACCGATGTAGCGGGTGAAGAAGTCCACCATGTCATGTTCCATAAGAAAATTGGCCAATCCCAGGCCATAATTTGTTTCTCAAATTTCTCAACTAACTATACAGGTTGTTTCAGGATAGAGTTTCGTAATTTCAGAGTTCGAAAGGGGTCCATATTTGAAGACGATAAGCTCTGAAACTTTTTCCCAGATTCAGTCATTTTATAGTACTTTTTGTTGAAAATAGTTTCATCGAAATTTGGTGGACGGTTAACTTCCGCCTTTATTAAATAAAAATAAAATGAGTAACTTGCATACTTAACTAGTAGAATTGAACTGCATGTAGGTAAATTGAAAACATTTAAAGTTGAATGCACCAAAAGAAAAAGAGGACTGGAACAGGTCATTGCACCCCCTAGACCTAGACATCACTGTTGACAAAATCTCTCCGAACTCACTGTCCATCGAGTATTTATAATAATTTTAAATTTTTGTATGCAAAAAAAAATACGGAATTTCGATTTGAGTGATAAGGATTATTTTCTTCTAATAATGAGTACTTTCTATTCCTGAAGTTTCTCAAGCCTATCCTGAAACAGCCCTGTATATATTTGATCTATCAATGAAATCCTGCAGTGACCTCATGAATAAATCATTTCAGACTTCGCCTGGATTCTGTCCCGAAGCAAGAAACTAGAAGGCGACGCGAAAACAGCCGTCGACAACTTCATCAAGGCTACCACCGAGCTGGATGCATCCAAGTTCCTCCAGACCGACTTCTCCGAAGAGGCATGCAAATTCACCAGCAGTGCCATCATCACGGAATCTCCTGTCAAGGCTGCGTAGAGTTTATTCACCATGTTGCTTGAGTTTTGTTTCTGTACTTCGTTGATTACTTAGGTTAAACAATCTATAACTATTTAAAATTTCGATTACATATCTCAAAGAGTTTATAAGCTGTGAAAAACAGATCGATAGATGGTTAGACGTATGACAATTTCCTTGGATTCCTTACAGCCTGTCTGTCTGGCTAGGCTATAAAATTCAAAAAGAGGAGAGTAGAAATGGATTCTTCTATATTTGATTCCAGTTTACGCTAGAATCAAATGTTGCCTTAACCTTCCTATAAGTAGATAAACTGTTTGTGTTTTTTTGTTAAATTTAGCTGCTTTAGAAAAGCAATAATTACGATGTTTAAAATTTTTCATTACCTAATTTAAAAGCCTGTGATTGTTTTTACTTTGTTCCACGTTTAGTGCTAGTTTCTTGTCGTATAAGTTAACTTATATTAGTTTCAAAAAAGATTTTGAACTCAGATGTAATATTGACATAAAGTTCATAATTGATCAGTTTTGAATAAGAAACAGAACTCGCGTTAATGCTAGCCGTGTAATTGGTAAAACTAAGTAAATTATTATTGGATTACTAAACATTTGTGGCTACCCGACTGTAGTTAATTTTGGTTTGTGATAATTTGATTAAAATAATCTCATTTGAATATCCCGCTATTTATAAATTACCCCATATTTCCCTTTTTTAGGGTTCCGTACCTCAAAGGAGGAAAAAACGGAACCCTTATAGGATCACTTTGTTGTCCGTCTGTCTGGCTGGCTGGGTGTCTGTCTGTCAAGACCTTTTTTCTCAGGAACGGGTAGAGGTATAAAGTTGAAATTAATATCAAATACTAAGGTCTACGTTTCCTCGGAGGTGTAAAAAAATTAAGCTTATAGGTCCACGCAATCACTAGATACGCCCATTTAAGTCACATATTTTGCTACCGGCAAACCAAATCAAAACCTATAGAGTACTTCCCGTTAACCTAGAATAATGAAATTTGGTAAGAAGTAAGGTCTCATAGCACAAGTAAAGGAAAAAATCGAAAATTGTAAATTTATAGTTATGTGACATTAAAAAAAATTTTTGTTTGTTTTGTATGTCAAGGTCCCTTTTTCTCAAGAACGAATCAAGATAAAAAAATTGAAATTAATATGAAATACTAAGATCTACGATCTCTTTAAGGTGTGAAAAATGCAAGCTTCTAAATCAACGCAATCAAAAGATACGGCCATCTATGTCAGATTTCATACTCGCAAACTCACTCCACTCAAATCAAAACCTATAGGGTATTTCCCGTCAACCTAGAATTATAAAATTTGTTAAGAAGCAAGGTCTCATAGCACAAGTAAAGGAAAAAATCCGAAAATTGTAAAATCGTAGTTATTGACATAAAAAAAAAAATGTTTGTTTTGTATGTCAAGGTCCCTTTTTCTCAGGAACGAATCAAGATAAAAAATTGAAATTAATATGAAATACTAAGATCTACGATCTCTTTAAGGTGTGAAAAATGCAAGCTTCTAAATCAACGCCATCAAAAGATACGGCCGTCTATGTCAGATTTCATACTCGCAAACTCACTCCACTCAAATCAAAACCTATAGGGTATTTCTCGTCAACCCAGAATCATAAAATTTGGTAAGAAGCAAGGTCTCATAGCACACGTCAAGGAAAAAATCCTAAAATCTTAAACTTGTAGTTATGTGATATAAAAAAAAAATTGCTTGTTTTGTGTGTCAAGACCTTTTTTCTCAGTAACGAGTCAAGATATCAAATTGAAATTAATATGAAATACTAACGTCTGCGATCCCTTCGAGCTATAGAAAATGAAAGCTTCTAAATCAATATAATCAAAAGATACGGCTATTTATTATGGGAAATTTTAATAATTGCAAACTCACTCAAATGAAATCAAAACCTATAGGGTACTTACCGTTGACCTAGCTAGAGTAATGAAATTTGGCAAGAAGCAAGGTCTCACAAGTAAAGATAAAATCCGAAAAGGATAATATGTCGTTAGTCATATAAGAAATATATTTTTGTATATTTCAACTTCACGAATGCCGCACAGTCAATAACCATTGCTGTAGTGTTTATTTAGGCGGTTCGTGATTTTCCAAAACAATTGTTTTTGTACATACATAATACCTACAAATATATTGAGTGATGCTGATGATACGGAACCCTCGGTGCGCGAGTCCAACTCGCACTTACCGACTTTTTTTTATGGAAACTGACACGGTTGGTTACATCACCTACAACATCCATGATGTCAGCCCATAACACCGGGTGAACTATGTGCCATGTCAGTGCTTCCCTTCATTTCATGTCGGCTACACTGAACTGGACGGAAAACACGAACTATTGACATAGCCGTTTCGACCGACGTTTCATTCAGTGCGGTGGTATCAACCCGGCCGGGATAAACCTTACCACCTAGTAAGGTAAGAAGGGAAGGGACCTACAGTTTAACATGGAATCCGAACAACGGTCGAGCGGTCACCCATCCAAGTACTGACGACATTCAGGGTTGCTTAATTTAACATTACATTTACGCCAATAGGGCGACAAGATAGCCACCTCTCACCTTGGCACGATCCTTCCACCGAGTCATGTAGCAGGTGGGTCTTCGTGCCTTATTTGCTGCTTGATAGTTGTCTTGTCCTAATGCTTTGCTAAATGTGGTGGTCGGTGTTGTGCTGTAATTTACAAGAGTAATTGTAGCACCTTGTCCTTATCCCTTAGTCGCTTTTTACGTCATGCACGGGGAGAAATTCTGTGGGGCTATTATTTAAAATTGTGCTTCATTTCTCAGCCGATCTTCAGACCCTTGTATCCAAATTTAAAGAATCATCAGTCACTAATACCGTTCTTTATCATTTTATTAATCAATACATTTTCAACTAAATCCTAACATACATAACAAGATCTACCAAAAGTTATTGGTAAAGAAGTCAGTCTCGAACTTCTTCTCAAAGCCGCAGCTCTGTTCGGAAAAGTCCTTGAACACGAAGGAGTTCCTGTGTTCATATAGTTCGGGGTATTTGGAGATGGCATCGTCCACCAGCCGAAGTTTCGCGCCTTCTAGGTTCGTTTTGTCTCTGGAGAGCACCCATGCGTAAGCTGAAAATAGAATTTTATTGTTAATCGTTAAGTTCATACTCTGAATTTATATATTCCGTATTTTCCTATTTGTTTTCAAAATTTTCAATTTACCATAGTCTTAGTAAATTCAACATTAATGAATACTAATAATAAAACTGTAAGGGATGGTCATCGAGTAAGTTACTTTGTTTTATGAGATACTGCGTTTGTAAACTATATTTATGATACTAAAACAAAATTGACGATATTTAGAAATATTTTCTGTATGTATGTATGTTCCTCCATAACTCTTAAACTGATCATCCGAATTAGATGAAACATAGTACAAGCGCATTTAACTACACGTAATGCAGGATAGGCTATAAAAAATTCAGTTCCGGTTTTACGCTAAGATGTGGCTCTAATAGAAACCGAATTGTTCCGCGCGCCGAAATAAAGGTACGGTAGCGGGCTTACTTACTTTCTTCTTTTTAAATACGAATTTCACGCGAGCAAAGCCGCGGGCAAAAGTGAGTTATATTAATATATCATTTGAATTAGGTTGGTTCAAACTTGAAATGGATACTTTAGGAATCTGTCGTCTATAGAGATTTAAAAATTTTAACAACTTCTAGAGTAACAAAAAAATTCAAAATCTTAGAACCATCATCAATTTTCTGTCTGTGGTATATACGAGTATATAACAGTATGTATGCAAACAAACAATAAGCCAAAAGTCGAACTGGACGTACCATAGTGCGTCCTAATCTTCGACTTCAGTGTCTTGCAGGTGTAGGCAATAGCAAAGTTGTCATAGTCTGTCGATAGCACGTAGAAGGGGAACTGGAGAACTTTATCTGAAATCATAATCAAAATGACGTTGTCACCTTTGAGACATGATACCGTAAGGAAATTGTTGTTATTACTAGCTAGGGAACGAATTTTCAAGCAAGCGGACATAAATATTTAGGAACCATAAAAATGATAATCCCTAACCGACGAGCATATACTTACATATTACATACATAGCGTCACGCCTGTTTCTCGGTGGGGTAGGCAGAGACAACGGATTTCCACGTGCCACGATCCTGACCTGACACACCTCTGCCGCCTCTTCCACTCCCATAATGTTCTTCATGCACGCTTGTCGGTTACGGGTACTACGCATTTGACCCTTTTAGAGCAAATACCCGATCTGGTTCAGGTACGTGCGTCTGGGGGCGACCCTTCCCGACTCTTCCACTCACATTTGCTTCATAAATTTCTTTCGTTATTCTCCTATCATCCATTCTTCCAACATGACCGAACCACCGAAGCATTCCTTTCTCAATCCTTGTCACTATGCATGTATGAAGAACATTTAACTTTAGCAGTATTTCTGAATCTTGCCAAGGCGTTTGACACAGTATCAATACCCATACTACTAATTAAAATGGAAAAAATTTGCATTAGAGGTCTACCTTTAAAATGGTTCCATACGTATTTAAAAAATAGGCATCAATTAGTTAAAATAGGCGATTATAAAAGCAAAACTGCTGAGATAAATTATGGCGTCCCTCAAGGCAGTGTGCTGGGTCCCTTACTGTTCCTAATTTATATAAATAACCTCTGTAACCTTACACTACACAACTGTCAAATCATTACCTATGCGGACGGCACAGTTCTATTATTCTCGGGTAGGACATGGGCAGAAATATTCGAAAATGCAGGAAAAGGTCTAATTAAAACAAAAACATGGCTAGAAAATAATCTTCTCACACTGAACTGCGCAAAAACTAAATACATGTGTTTCTCTATAAATGCAGCAGGACAACCGGACAGTACACATAAGCTTAAACTTCATGACACAAGTTGCCCCATATCAGGTACATGCATCTGTGAAATATTAGAAAGGGTAAATCAGTTTAAGTATTTGGGAGTTACAATAGACAAGCACCTAACGTGGCGGTTTCACATAGAAATTGTAGCAAATAGACTCAGAAAGCTGACCTACTTTTTCAAATCAATTCGAAACTGTGCCACCGTGCAAACAATAAAAACAGTATTTAGGGCTGTCGCCGAACCCATTATTGCCTATTGTTCAGTCTGGGGAGGTGCAGCTAAAACATATTTAATCGAGGCTGAGCGCGCCCAACGCACAGCTCTAAAAGTTCTATTTAAAAAACCTTACAGGCATGGCACACAAGACCTGCTTCTAGAGACTGGAATGCTATCTGTGAGGCAATTGTATATATATAATACAATTTTTACTGTGCAACAAACTAAAAGTACTGCTATAACAGATCGACCTAACACGAGGAACCGAGAAAATCCACAGACAAATCGTTTACGCACAACCTTCGCCCAAAGATTTAATATTTTCCTAAGTAACCACCTATATAACAAAGCTATAAAATGCTGTAATTTTCAAGAGAAAACTGGCAAAAGTCGCAAACGGGAAATTCTCTCATGGCTGAAAACACTAGATTACGAAGCTACTGAAGACTTTTACTTGCTGTTTTGTCTTAAAAAAACTGTATAACATTTAATGGATAGCTAATTAAAATAATTCAATTAATTTATATATCTAACAAAACTAACTAATGCTTAACAAACAACTAAAACACAACACACAAAGAAAATATAATAGAAAAAAAAAACTAACAACTAAAGAACTAACTTTCCTATTACTAAAAACTAAGAACATCATAATGTCTATACTCTATCCCATTTTAATCTTAATTTTATGAAACTTATTTTATTAAACTCAATAAGAGCGCCATCATGTGATTAATATGTACGTGTTATTCTATAAAACAAGTCTTCCTGCAAGACAGACTTTCTCTAGGGCAGGAGACATGATTGTAAAATAGGTTTAAAAACTTTTCTAAATAAATAATTTTCATTTCATTTTCATTTTCATTATGAGAGTGGAAGAGGCGGCAGAGGTGTGTCAGGATCGTGGCGCATGGAGATCCGTCGCCTCTGCCTACCCGACTGAGAAACAGGCGTGAAGCTATGCTGTTCCACTCAGTTGGTCCACGGGGAACACCTCGTGTGTATGTATGCTAGAAAAAATCTCCCACCAGCCATCAGAACATCTCCAACTCTTGCCACTTTCAAAAAGCGTCTGAAAGAAACGTATCTCTCCAAGGAATAGAGGTGATTAACTTTATTAATTACAGATATGATGTAGTTTATGTAATGTGTGTATCAAGTATCTATTGTTAGTACATAATAATACATATATAAGTATGCTTCTGTGTATTCTCATTTATATATCCTATGTTTATGTAATATAATCTAATATTTTAATAGGAACGCTTGAACTTTGACAGCGTATAGCGGCCATCTTGGAAAAGTGACAGCTGTCAAATTTGGCGGGAATACATATTTAGTCGTGACATTTCACCATGGAACGCTACACGCTTGAACAACGCGTAGAAATTGTTAAAATTTATTATCAAAATCAGTTCTCTGTTCGCCTAACATTCCGTCCTAACATTCGTCCTTCCGTAACATTTGTCATCTCGCGTGGTGGCGACATCAACTGGCCACCGAGATCGTATGAATTAGCACCGTTCGACAAATTTTTGTGGGGCTACGTGAAATCTCTGGTCTATGCAGACAAACCACAGACAATTGCCGCCCTGAAGGCCAACATAACTCGCGTTCTTCATGAAATTGAGCCCCATTTATGCGAAGATGTCGTCTAAAATTGGTCCTCCAGGATACACCATCTAAAACGTAGTCTCGGCAGCCATTTGGGTGAAATTATATTCCGTGCATAATGTCATCGAATGTCCTTTAAAATAAAATAAAAATTGTGGTAATATCATATAAACAGGTTGTTTTATTTAATTTCAAAGTTTGAGCGCTCTGAAAAACCCTATAAATTATATGCCCGGTGTCTTGTTAGTATTAAGTATGTGTCATTCTTCTTCTCTGTTTTGCTACCCATAAAATAAGTTTTCATAAAAGTCAGGGTGACTGGCAGAGATTGCCTTAGGTAATAAGTCCGCCTTTTGTAAAATCGTTGTATTGGAAAGCAATAGAATAGAATAGAATAGAATATTTATTGGTATATAACATATACAAGTCACAAACTCACATTCACACATTTTAAAATTTTACAATTTACAAAATAAAATACAATTTAACGATATTCAATTCAATTTCAATTCAAAAAATTCAAACATAATAAATAAATCCTATTCAAATTAAAAATATTAATCCCATTGAGTGCGAACACCCATATTATGGGCGCGGGCAGGAATGTCCACAAGTGCGAACACCCATATTATGGGCGCGAGTCTATGTCATACTAAATAATTTATTGTAACGTGCAACATCCTTCTTAACTCTTCTAACGAATGTCTAGTTATTCGTGAAAGAGTAGGCTACCTAAAAATACACACTTCTATGTGCTTTTCCTGTCAAAATAATTTTGACAAGCGATCTTCAGTCGGTCTCTTCGCGTTCGCGGACGGTGACGTGTGCGCCTCGTGTTTTTAGTCGGTTTTTGTGGATTTTTTGGTGTTTTCTTTGTGAAAAACGATGGAAGGGTAAGTAATCTTCATTTATAATAGTTTCTCGGCGCTGAGGAACGATTTATTCGTAAAGTATCGTAATTTTGGTAACCCCCTAGGCAAAAACCGTTCCGAAAATTCTTGATTTTTTTAAACCAGTTTAATAATGATAGTATTAAACACATTACCAATGAAATTATAGAAAATTTAATGTACATTTGGAAAATAAAACCTTTTCATATACGTTTAAAAGAAAAAAGTCTAGAAATATCGCCAAAAACGCAGAGCGCACCCGATTTTGACCAAAATTGATTTTGTCCAAAATGGCGTGTCGCACTTATGGGTTGACAGCTAAACTGGTTGTTCGCACTCAAAGGGAAATATAAATCCGACATAAAATCGCCAGTCAAATAGATGCACATCAATAATACATTAGGTACATATAAAAGCAAGCAGAAACTCATTCGTTAAGGAATTCCTCGACCGAATAGTACGCCTTCTCCACCAGAAAGCGCTTCAGTCTGCCGACAAAGCTGTTGAATGATTCAGCATTTTTAATTTCTGTGTTTATTTTATTATAGAGCTTTGGCCCAATTACAAAAACCGATTTTTAGATCTGGCGAGTCTGTGTTCAACAGGACGGAGATTGTCACGGTTTCGGGTGGAAAAGACATGACTAGCTCCACTGGTTTCAAACAAATGAGATTCTCTCCTAACGAACTTGGCCACCTCCGCGATGTACACACTGGGTAGCGTAAGAATTTTCATTTTTATGAAGCATATTATATAAATAATAATAAGTAATATAAGAATAAAGCGTATTATATTCTATTCTAAACCATGCTAAACCATGTTTAGCATAGAAATGCTAAACATGGTTTAGCATGTTAAGCATAGACAAGAAAAGAAATATGTAGTACGTAACCACTGGGCGGTAGGCCCAAATAGTAACCGACTGTGTGATGGCTTGATTGTGTTCACCTCTAGTCCAGTATAGCCGGCAATCCAATGTAAATACATTAGTACCAGCGCATGCACTCGGAACCAAGTTGACGGTTTTCTCTAGAAAGGTAGCTAGGACACACCAGTACAAAATAGTAGAAGAACCGCGTGGGACTTCAGCTGTCTCAGTGCTTGTAGTAAAATACCACTAGGGGATAAGGAACTCTCTCTGGTTACCCCGATGGTCGTGAATTCGTCATACAAAGTGATTATAATAATGTATGTATGTAGGTATGTAAGAATGATGATAATGTGAGTATGAATTCAGATTCAGATATTCTACTAATAGATTATTATCTCTCCCCATGCAAGCCGTAAAAGGCGACTAAGGGATAAGGACAAGATGCCGTGCTAAAGGGCGACAGGGTCGCCACCTCTCACCTTGGCACGGTACTTCCACCGAGTCGTGCAGCAGGTGGGTCTTCGCGCCTTACGTACTGCTTGATCGATAGTATCTTGTTCGAATACTTTGCGAAACGTGGTGGTCGGTGTTGTGCTGTAATTTAACAGAGTTCTTGCAGCACAACACCGATTACTCCGCTTACTCCGACGTCGTCGTGCCAGAGCGATCCTAACGCAAAACATAAACTTGGTGGCCATTCAGCGTGGAAACGCTGCTTCGGTCCTTGGGACTGCGGTTACAGTCCCTATGGAAGAGCTTTTTATTTTAATTTAGTCATTGGTTTGCTTGTACTCTATTGTTTTCTTTTGTTATGTTTTTAATAATATTATTGCAATTAGGTAAAACCTAAAGAAACTATGTTTTTTTTTAATATATTTATGTAATATTATATTACAATAATTTTTTTATGGAAACTGTCACGGTTTTCTCCATCACTTACTAGATCAGATGTGATGTCAGCCCATAATACCTTGGTGAACTAGGTGCCATGTCAGTGCCGGCTACACTAGACGGAAAACACGGACTATTTACATAGCCGTTTCAATCGACCTTTCTTTCAGTGCGGTGGTATCAACCAGGGCGGGTTAAACCCTACCACCTAGTAAGGTAAGAAGGACCTACAGTTTTACGTGGAATCCGAACCACGGTCAGGCTCCACTGACCGCGCACAGGTGTGACCGACAGTCAACCAACCGCACCACTGTGCTACCGAGGCTGACAAAAATATAATGAATGCAATTCATACTTTAATAAAGTTCTCACCATTATCTTCGTAGCTGACGATAAACTTGGCATCGTCTCCAGCATCAAAGGTGGCGTCTACTCTGGCGAAATAGGCCTTTTGAGTTCTGTTGCCCTGGTCCATGTCCACGTAGCTCTCCCTCAAGGTGTAGCCCATGTTGTCCTCTTGGAAGTCGAGTGTCGCGCAGTTGGAAGTCTCACGACCGTCGCTGGCATAAGTGGCTACGGTGTACCACGCGCCGGAGAACTGGAGAGTTTTGTATCATTTAACATCGACAATATCAACATAGGTTTTAATCATTGTGTTTTATAAATATATATATTTTTTTTAGTTTAGTGTAGTTTTTGTTAGGTTTTGAGGTTTTCTGTGTAGTGTACCTATAAGTAACTAATTTCGTTTATTTTGTGTAATCATGCCGTGGGTTCGTATTTTGAAAACCAAATAAAACTCTGTTGATGTTGTCGACCGTTGGAGGCTAACCGTGTATTGGGTAGTGGAGGATTCCACGTAAAACTGTAGGACGATTCCCTTCTTACCTTACTAGGTGGCAGGGTTCAACCCACCAGGGTTGGCACTGAATGAAAAGTCGGTCGAAACGGTGGTAGGGTTTAACCCGCCCGGGTTGGTATCACCGCACTGAATGAAAGGTCGGTCGAAACGGCTATGTAAATAGTTTGTGTTTTCCGTCCAGTTCAGTGTAGCCGGCACGACCGAAGGGGAGCACTGACATGGCACCTAGTTCACCCGATGTTATGGGCTGACATCGCGGATGTTGTAGGTGATGTAGCCAACCGTGTCAGTTTCCATAAACAAAAAAGGGAAGTCACCTTTGTGAAGTCCAATTTCTTCTGCAGTCTGACGTCGGGACAGAGACCAGGCAGTGTAAACTCTGCTGCTGACGTCACGCCGAACCAGACGCAAGCAAACAGTGCCATCCAAAGTGTTCTATCCATCCTTTAGAAAGTGTTTGATGAGCTAGACCTGAAATTTGTTAGAAAGTTGGTTAATATTGATAACACATATTTATAATAAAGAGGAGTGATATACATACCACACGCTGTATCCCGACAATAGGGGGTAAGCAGAGTAATCGGCGTTGTGCTGCAAGAATTCTGGTAAATTACAGCACAACACCGACTACAATATTTAGCAAAATATTAGGACAAGATAATTCTTAAGCAGCAAGTAAGGCACGAAGACCCACCTACTGCCTGACTCGGGGGAAGAACTCTGCCAAGGTGAGAGGTGGCTATCCTGTCGCCCTTTATCACGGCATGTCGGCCTTATCCCTTAGTTGCCTTTTACGAAATGCACGGGCAAGTGAGAGAAGCCTTGAGTTTGAGTGAGAGAAGTAACATTTCAGTAATTATAGAAATATTAGCTGTGCCCGCGGCTCCGCCCGCTCTCATATTTCACTTCACTGATAACCTCATAAGCTATTTAGCGTGATAGTAAGTAGCCTATAGTTGATGGAAAGAATCAAGCTATCCATAGAATTTTGTTTTATTAAAATCGGTTGAGTGGTTCTCGAGTTATAAGCGGACAAACAGACAATCAGACACTCAGACAGAAAGCAGACGTTGGATTTTATTATAGGTAAGGAAAGGAAAGGAAGGAAGGATAAGGAAGGATAAGGATTTCTCCCTCTTCCGTATATATCGCAGAGTTTTGAAGTTTAGCTGTCTCCGTTGACTGATTAGAATTTTGAAATTAGCCTCAAAAAATGTTTCATTGCACAAGCAGAAAATTATGAATTTATAATTCTGTCCATTCGAATCCATCAGGGCTCGAGTCCTAATCGAATTTTTTAACAAACAATATTTATTTCAATATAGACTCAAATTAAATTACCAAAAACTAATATAAATTAATTACTCGAAAAACCGAACTTCCGAACAATTTCACAATTAAACGAACACAATTAATTACGACCAACAATAAGAGCTAAGATCAGACAAAATAAATGTTGTGAACGACACAAGATGTTATCTCAAACTGCCCGAGACGTGTGACACTCGGTCGCATGCGCCCACGCATCATTTATCCAATGTGGAGCTCCACAAAACGTTGTGTCCTTGACGCTGATGAGGTGATCTTTTTCATAGACTGCTAGTCTGTTTGTGTTGCGCTGTCGCTCGTTGCATTCTGTATGCACTTCCTTTGGGGTCTGCTAAGAACGCGTTTCTTGTATGGGGACCCCATAAAGAAACGTGTTTTTTTTTTCAAAAAAAAATATTTGGGTTCCGTATCCATACGGAAGTCTTTTTGTTATTTTATGTAAACCACCATGGGTGGCTGAGCCGAGCGAGAGACCAATGGTGCATTCGAAAGAGCCAAAAACACCTCTCCTCGCGAAACCACGCCCAGTTAGGTGCCATGCCAGCAGATTTGCGGACTGTTGCTAGGTTGTCTACCCTGGTTAATTAATACGACGTTTGAAGACAGAAGTCTATCACCAATAGTTACTAATATAATAGCCTACGCCGCAACGTCTGTATGTCTGTCTGTTTGTTTGTATGTCTGTCCGTCCGCCCATGGGTCCTATGGGTATCTTTTGAACCGTTATAGGTACCAGGTTGAAATTTACACAGAATATTGTTGTATAGATAAATACATAGATAGAAATACTTTATTTCCCCAAAAAAAATTTACAGTAACAAACGATATGTAATTTACATGAGGGACAAAGGCGGACTTATCCCTTACAGGGACTTCTCCCAGTCAACGTTTGAATGTTTGAGAGTAGTATGTTTTGAGCACTGGCGGCTGGTCCTAAAGTGCGCTCGTGCGCCGCACTACCATACCACGAGAAGTCTTCACTTCACTCAAAATAAATAATATCTTACAACATACCTTCATTAAAACCATAATGATCGTACTCCAAATAAACACGAATGTGAATTAGACCTTATTTTATAGATCACAAGGCACTTTTTAGCGTTTAAACGCGCGCCCCGTGCGGAATCGAGTAACGCACGCGGGTCCCCATACTGAATGTATGGGGATCGGCAAAACACCGCTGGCGCGTGAGACAAAAGATACTTCATAGAAACAGTATGGGCCGAAATGGAGTTCTGCGTGTGGCGCACGAGCGCCAAACAAGGACGCTATAACGTGAATAGCCGCGCGTGTGACACGTCGCGAGCGATTCGTTATGCGCGAGTCCGTCTGCCTAGCTAGAATCAGCGCGTTGTCATGTGATGTCACATACCCGTTAGCGCGCGAATATTTAAATTGGGATATGGTTAGGTTTTGTGCTTTCTGTCACGTGATACTGGAATTAAGTGGTGCAGATATTTGCCTAAGCGTTGGTTAAAGGTAAGGCTTTACAATCAGGTGATCACGGGTTCAATTCCTACTTTTCAAATGCTTTTATTTTTAAATATTTTTTAAGTATTTTTGGGACATTACTGCTGTTTTCTTTTTGAAAGCTGCAGTTAGTGTTGTGATCTATGGCTGTGTTCATAAAGGTACTAAAAATGAGTTAAAAAACTTGTTTGGATTTTGTTTTTTGTTTTTTGCAACTCATTGAGTGTCTTGAGAATATTCATACTAGGTATATACGTACATAATAAAATGTAGGCGTTTAAAAAATTCGGAAGTCCCTATCTTAAAATAACATGACGGGAATTTGTTGGGAAATTTGGTATTTATGTACCTAGGTAGGTACTTAGCGCACTACCGGTCACTGAAGTCACCAGCCGCCACTGGTTTTGAGATATAAGTAGGTAGTAGCAAAAGACTTGAGTGTGGGCATGTAAAATATAACATAAGGAAAATTACTATGATAAACTATAATATTATATTATACACTAAATATAAGTACGTACTAAGTAGTTAAATTAAACGTATAAATTAAAAATTATAAATTAAATATTTAAAATAGCGGATATGGCAACAAATAATAACAAAAAGCAAAAATTGAAAAATTAAGGCTACACAAGGAATGTCCTAAGAATCTATCAGTACATATTCACGCTACTAAATAATATATGGCGCCACAGGTAGTTTGTATCGCAGATAGTCAAAAGATAGATGGATATGGATTTTTGATATGTATGGTATAGCGGATCTGAGGAACCCTCCGTGCGTGAGTAAAACTCTCGCTGGATCGATGTTTTGTGGTGCATAAATCTCGGTGCGAGAGTACGACTCGCACTTAGCCGGTTTTATTTTATAAATAACTAGCTTTTGACCGCTGCTTCGCTCGCGGTAGACTCGGTTTAGTAGCAAATCCGGTTTAAACGCAAATTTTATAATAAATGATCGCTTCGCATATATTTTCTCTCTCTCTATTCCGTCCATACCATACTTTCTTTGACACTGCTCAGCCCTAAGGCTGATGGTATATAGCCTATATTGTTCCTAAAGAACTATACTCTTTCCATTGCTACAAAACGCATCAAAATCTGTTAAGTGGTTCCGGAGTTAACTTTTTCTTTTATGTAATCCGCTATGAGTGGCTGAGTCGGAGGGGCCAAAGCGCATGCTGCGACCAGCCCATATCACCTCCGAGATGGTAGGTGCCATACCGGAGACTTCCCTGGATTGCTGGCTATACTGGACTAGAGGAGGCCACAGCCGATGTTGCTATGCGGTCATCTTACATCCAGTACGGTGGTACCAGCCCAGTCGGCTACAATTTGTTTTTCGTCAGAAAAAACTCATTGGTACACGCCGACCGGATCGAACCGCGGACCTCTCGCATGAGAAGCCAATGCCCAAACCACTCGGCCACCCGCCGCTTCAAACATACATATGTACATACAGACAGACGTTCCCTTTTATGAGAAGTAGAGAGTAGATATAGAGATAGAGAATATTACTTTACTGCTAATGTCATTTTGTGTAATTCTTTCAAAGTGTATGTATAGCTGTGTTGCATTTAGTTATGTTATTCTGTTGTGCTGTATATTTTTTTCTGTTCTTTTTGTAATTATTCTGTTTTTGTTAAGTCTTATTATAAGGTATTGTTTTATGTAGTTATTTATAGTGTTAGTTTTTGTTTGTAGCTAAAAAAAAGTATCGTGTTTATGTTTCTTAGTGTTCTATATTTACTACTCTGGGCCCATCTGAAAAACAGCGCTATAGGTCGCCTTGTGCACCTATAGCCCATGCTGAGATGGTTCCATATTGTCATTACTTGTGTTGTTAATTTAGGTTTTACGTGTATAAGTTCTTTTTGTAATGTTTTCTTTTCTTTGTGTATACCTATGTATAATGACAATAAATAATATTTTTCTTTCTTTTCTTTACTTTTATAATAAATAGGCTATATAACAAAAGTAATGAAAATAATATCCAACATGCTGTACATACATTTACATCTAGTTGTTTTGTCACACAACAAATTTTAAAATATTTACTTCTTAGAAATGAAGACATAAATTTTATTTAACATATCTCTTACCTTATTGGTTAAACTACTTCCAACTGTTGTGAGTGAGTTCTTGGATATTATTATTAAGATTACTGCGAAAGGGGGTCGTTGGGGCTATCAAAACAAATTAAAATTGCTGGAATTGAGAAAACGATAACATAACAGCTGTTTATAAAGCACTATTAGCTTTTTCCCGCGGCTTCGCTCGCTGTAGACTCGGTTTAATAACAAATTCTATTTAAACGCAAGTTGATAATAATCGATCGCTTATCTTATATTCTCTCTGTCTCTCATTCTCTCCCTCCCTCCATCCCTCGCTCCCCCCTCCCCCCACTCCCCCCCCTCCCTCCCTCGCTCCCCCCTCCCCTCCGTCATTCTCAGCTCTCTCCATCCGGCACTACCATTCGACACTAAATTCCGTTCATACTATACTTTCTTTGATACTACTCAGCCCTTTTGATATTTAGCGTGATGGTATATAGCCTATATAGCGTAGTATGTGAGTGCTCAAATAAGGGGTGTAGCCGGAAATCTCGAAAGCAGAAAGTTTGACTTTCTGCCAACTTTCTCCCCAGGAACTTTGTTCTGACTAGTTAGGAGGTAAACATACTAAAACACCCCACCACGGGGGGGGGGGGGGCTAAGGCGGGGGGGTGCCCTAGGGGGGGGGGGCTAAAGCGGGGGGGTGCCCTAGGGGGGGGGGGGGGGACACAAAGTAGGTCCCATTTTTCGGTTTTTCGCTTATATCTCGAAAATGGTGCATCATAGGAAAAACTGTTCAATTACAGAATAAGAGGTGATACAATTTTCTACAACTTTGATGTATACACTTTTTACCAATTCTCAATCGTTGTCGAGATAATATAAGGTCCGAAAAAAGGCCGATTTTATTTTCAAATAAAAGCATTGTATGACAAGAAACGTGAGGTAAAATACTCATTTTTTAAAATCGGCCTTTTTTTCCGACCATGTGCGTTTTCACAGCCACCCATAAGGTGTCTAACGGCGCCCATGGACATTCGGTCATATGCGGGTGTTTCGAATGCCATGCCGGCTTGACAGGTGCCTGTTTACTCTCCTCTTGAAGTACCCGAGACTTGGGGGGAAATATGTGATATAAATATGTGATATAACGAATAAATAAACGATTCGGAATGTGCTACATCATACATATATTTATATTTTCTGCTATTCGTGCTTCTTTGCATATAACATACAATAAATAAATAACTTATTTCAGTCATATCCAGCGGAATATGCGCTGTAGCAAGCTTCTTCGTCGTTTCTCTTATAGATGTACAAATCCTCTTGTAGCCCGTCCACAGACTCAATGATGTTATTCACGATCGCGCTGGCGGCCGCTGACAGTGTCTTCTCTCGGCTTAGAATCCAGCTTGAAACTGCAAAGCATCATCACAACAATACGTTAGAATCAAAGATTTAAATCTATAGATAGAGCAAAGCGCTCAAGATTTCGTCACCGATTGGACATAATCCGTCCTCTGTATGATGTCGCTGCATGTCCCGAATAAAATATCTGCGTGCAAGGAGTCACTTGCTGTTTGCGGAAAATCCATCGCGGACGTTCCACTATGGCCAGACTCCAATTCACCGGGCGCTGACCGCACTCAACCGAATGTTGGTCATGTTTCCGGATCTAGATGTCTTCAACTGCAATACTAAAGTATTTCAAAAATACGCGGTTCTTTTGAAATACCTACTTCAAGATTCTGCATTGTTAAATTTTGGGGCTTGCTCTGCAGTAACAATGTAATATGTATATAAATAAATAATAGAATAAAATAAATAGTGAAACAGAACACTTACAGTTCCTGGTACCGTCGTCGTTGTCCTTGCAGGTCACAGCAACGGCATAGCTCTCATAGTCCGTTGCCAGGATATTTAGCGGAGACTCCGTTTTTACTGAACAAATAAACGTAATAATTATATTACACAATCAGCAAGGATTCCCTTTGCTTCGAAGACAGAAGAAACTGGCGCCGTCTGGGGGAGACCTACGTCCAGCAGTGGACAGCAGCAGATGATGAAGAAGAAGGACACCTTGCAAAGAGAATACCGATCAACCTTATAGATGGCCAAGTTTTGCTGTAGAAAATGAAGGAACCTCACTTGGAATTTTTTTAATAAAAAATTTTCACTTATTATCTTTGCTAATACCTACATTCCTTTATTTACACATTTCACACACCTAAAGGTTGGCTGTAAAAAAATCTTTTCAAGAGATTAGTCCGCCTTTGCAACTCATGTACCTGTATTCTTTGTGTCATTTTTATTCTTGTAAAATATTTGTGAAACAACAAAGAATTCTCCATCTACAGATCTATCTCTTTGGAATTAGGAGATAAATTTTTAATAAATAACCGTTTATTGGATGAAATCATTACTTATGCTATGTTGGTACATTTTTTCAAATTAATTTACATAATTTAATTTCATCCAATAGGAGGGCATTTTACCTTAAGGTAATCTCCTCCTGTCCCCCTATTGGTGTTACATCAAAAGAATACTTTACAGTGTGGTAGCTAGCACATAGGAAAAATATAAGTTACAGAACAACCAGCATTGATGAATTACAAATATGTATACATATAATATAAGAATAACTATGAATGAATGAATGACAGATGACAACAACAAAATGGTATAAAACCAAAACATTACCAGACAATATTAACTATTAGAAAACAATTTTTTTTTATAATAATAATAAATAATAATGACATATTTATTTAGGTATGTTTAAGTAAGTAATATTCTTTCAGCTGCTTTTTGAAGATTGCCAGACTTGGACAATAGCGTAAGCTCTCAGGTAAGGCGTTCCACAAACGCGCTGCTTGTACAGTGAAGGAGCGAGACATATACTCTGTGTTATGCTTTGGTATTAACAGTAGACGGGAGCTGGTTGATCTGAGACATACGCCGTGACTTGAGAGAGGTTCGAACATTTCACGCAAGTATAAGGGTGCATTTGGATTATGCAGCGTTTTGTACAGTAGATGTAAGACGTGTGCATTACGTCTTTCTCTAATCTTTAACCACCCCAGTTCCCTGCGATAATGAGACACATGATCGTATTTCCTCAGGTTATGGATGTAGCGTATACATGCATTTTGCATGCGTTCAAGTTTATCTACAAATTCTCTTTTTAGGTCTAAATAGCAAGTGTCCGCATAGTCTAACAGCGGCAGAATATATGCCTGCGCCATTTGTTTTTTAACTCCCGAGGGCAGCAGATATTTCATTTTGCGAAGAGAGTGTAAGCTGCTATACACTTTCTTACTGACCTGACCGATATGTTGTTGCCACGACAGATTCTCATCTACATGGAGCCCAAGATTCTTCACACTCTTTGCATATGGTATGACTGTGGAGTCCACAACTATCGATTGTATGACATGTTTGTCAATTTTGCTAACAAGTCTCCTACTGCCAATTATTATAGCCTGTGTTTTAACAGGGTTAATTAGAACTCCAAAACGCTTGGCCCATTCGCAGATGCCTTCTATGTCCTTATTTACTTTGTCTATAGCTGTGTTGATCATACAAGGTCGAGTGTGAACGTAGAGCTGTAGGTCGTCAGCATACATGTGGTAGCAACACTGTAGGATACCTGTGATAGGTTTAATAAATAAGGCAAATAGCAATGGAGACAGAACTCCTCCCTGCGGGACACCACACGTCAGGTCTTTCTGTGCAGATAAGTCCAAGCCAGATTTTACTGATTGCTGACGACCATGCAAATAGGTGGAGAACCAGGTGGTGACTATGTCGGAAATGTTCAGTGACCGAATTCGAGCAAGTAACAAAGTAAAATCTACTGAATTAAACGCACTACTGAAATCCAAGAGAACCATCACGGTTACTTTCCCAGCAGCCATCGCACGTCGTGCATCCTCCGTAATCTTGAGCAGAGCGGTAGTAGTGCTGTGTCCAGGTCGAAAATTGGTCGAATTTTTAACCACCGACGCAAACGAAGGGGTGGTATAAGTTTAACGTGTGTGTCTGTCTGTGGCATTGTTGTTCGCAAACGGATGGACCGATTTGGATGCGGTTTCTTTTTTTAGAAAGCTGGCTTAATCCGGGCGGTTCTTAGCTATGTTTGTAATGAAGTAATCAAGTAATTATGAAGTAATGAAAAAATTGCGTCTCACGGATAGCCTCATTTGGATGTTTTTTTTTAAGCTTGAAATAACAGTTAAATTATAAATTCAAAAAATCCCCGACCCTTTAAATTTCAAAAATAATTTCCGTTTACTTACATAAAGGAGTCGGGGGACCGCCTTCAAGTGATCTAGGTCCCAGGACGGCGACATTTATATTAGAAACTCTTTACGAGGAACAAACTTTTCTGAAACAGTGCTCACCGCCATTGACGTCAAAAGACACCACCAAGCTTCCACCACTCCCAACCTGGTACGCCGAACCTTCCACGTATATGAGCATGTTGCCCAACACCATCGTGTTTCGGACTCCAACGGTCCCGTCTTCCTGCAGTGTGTACTCGGCCGTGGGGCATTGTCCGCCCGCTTCGAACACCTCGGGGTATGCGGCTATCTCGTTCCAAACACCTGAGTACTGGAAGTAAATAATTTTAAAGCATTTACGCAATTTCTGCATTCATCAGTTCGTGTTAAAACCGCACATATGTACATAGGTATAGCTAGCGACGTATACGTTGGACCTGCGCAGTAGCCGATTTTAGGGTATCTTTGGTGGAGGGCGCGGGATGCGAAAGCTGGGAGAGCGCCTGCAGACCGCGTGATTAGTTGGCCAGTCGCCAGCCACCCTTCGCGTGCGCCGTTCGCTCCCAAATATGTACACTTCCGTACCTGTTCAAACTGGTCCAAGTTATAGGCCGTCTGGTATACTTCACTGAATATTTTTAAATGATAATATATTTTGTAGGTATTCAACAAAATTTCACAGGATACTAAATGTATTTTATTAACTGGTATTCTGGACGTAGCTGATATCATATTCTGAAACGTATTTAATACCAATTAAAACTAAAAAATCTGTTAAGTGCGAGTTTTTCTCGTGCACGGAGGTTTCCGTATCTATCCTCTATCAATAACCGCTCAATCGGAGAGAAACCTCAATGAGGTCGATCGCACTTTACGGTAGGAAAATGGCAGCACCTAACAATGCAATGTATAAAAGCCTGTGGCGCCATCTATTATTCAATAGTGTGACTAATCGATTTTATTGTACGTTTCTTGTATGGCGGCCCCCCTTATTTTTTAACATTTTCTTATTTTTCTTATTTGTTGTTATATCCGCCATAGTAACGCATATTCTGTGAGTTTCAACGGGCTACCTCTTACGGTTCAAGAGATAGAGCCCTCGGACAGACGGACGAACGGACGGACGGACAGATGGACGGACGGACGTACAGACAGACAGACAGACGGCAGAGGCTTAGTAATAGGCTTCCGTACGGGATACGGAAACCTAAAAAAACATAATATTACAGTACAAAAATTTCCACAAATTCGACCGTCGCCGTCGGCCCAGCGTACCCAGCACACTGGCTGCGTTGCACCTCTGAATTTCGAGGCAAATTCGCCGTACAGTTCCCTCAAAACTTATGTTAATGCCGCTCGACCTACCTGCGCAGTCAACGAATTTTAAGTCATCACTCGTAGATCATAGGGTAGATAATTGCTTCACTGCGCATATGCAAACCCAAGATATGAGCGACATTAAAATCTACCCATATGTTCTACGAATGATGATCTAAAATTCGTTGACTACACAGGTATTAGGTCATTCAAGTTTTGAGAGAACTGTACGAGATGAGCCTTGGCACGTGGGTCTCCAGACTTGTCGACAAGCATATCGCCCAGCTTGTCGACGAACTCTTTTGATTCTGGTGCCCACGAACCGAGGGTCTCGACGGCGAACTTCACGAAAACATAGGTATCGGCAACGCAGCCGTATTTACGCCGCTTGTCGGCGGCGGCTAAGAAGCGGCCGATAATGATAATAAATATAATAATTAACGCAATTTCACTCGCAGAAAATGAGCGCAAAAGTCGGTCGCTGGAGTCCTGCTCCGGTGGAGGAAGTGGAGGTGGGAACTCTTGGGTGGGATGGTCCCACCGTGAACTGCGCGTTTGTGAAGTTCTCCCTCAACGTAGCCCCAGGAATCCGGCTGTAGTCAGCGGACTGCCCAATGACACTACGTAACGTCTTCGCCCAATACAGGTGTAATGGGCCCCGTAAGTCACGAGCAGTCGCTGCCGCGATTTTAACAAGACGATTTTTACCGAACACAAGTGGGGCGACGTGGTTTAGGACACATTGTTATGGTAAAATGGGGTTGGACGAAATTTCTGTTTTTTGTTTATGGAAACTGGCGCATTTGTCTACATCACCTACAACATCCGTGATGTCAAGGCATCATGGTGAAATAGGTGCCCCTTGGTGCCTACCTTTGGTCGTGCCGGCTACACTGAACCACGATATATTTACATAGCCGTTTCGACCAACCTTTCATTCAGTGCGGTGATACCAACCGGGTTAAACCTAGTAATGTAAGAAGGAAAGGAACCTACAGTTTTATATGGAATCCGAACCACGTTCAACCTCGAACAGTCGAACGGTCAGCCATCCAAGTTCTGACCACGCCCAGGTGTGCTTACGATCACGAACGAAAGTCGACCGATCACACCACTGCGCTACCGAGGGTGAGTCTAGAGAAGTCTGAGTCTCCTGTGTCAGGGGATACTGGTAACTGCTTATCACATTTCTCCAATGCAATAAATATTAAGTAGGTATGTATATATTCTTTATTGAACACATACAAATTAAGCACAACAGGCGAGCTTAATGCCGTGAGGCATTTTGTTCTAACTAACCTTTGGGATGTGGGAGAAGTACATGCAGGCGAACAAGAATAGTTTGTGGCAATGTGTTAGACTGTAAAGAAATATGTATGATAAAATACATACGTATCCTTACCTATAATAAAATCCAACGTCTGCTTTCTGTCTGTCTGAGTGTCTGTCTGTCCGCTATAACTCCTCGAGTTATAACTCGAGAACCACTAAACCGATTTTAATAAAACAAAATTCTACGGATAGCTTGATTCTTCCCATCAACTATAGGCTACTTACTATCACGCTAAATGGCTTGTGAGGTTATCAGTGAAGTGAAATATGAGAGCGGGCGGAGCCGCGGGCACAGCTTGTACTACATAAATACTTTAATGCGCTACTTAATTAATACTTTAATCCTTACCTTTAATAAAATCCAACGTCTGCTTTCTGTATGTATGTCTGTCTGTCCGCTTATAACTTGAGAACCACTGAACCGATTTTAATAAAACAATATTCTACGGATAGGTTGATTCTTCCCATCAACTATAGGCTACTTACTATCACGCTAAATAGCTTATGAGGTTAGCAGTGAAGTGAAATGTGAGAGCGAGCGGAGCCGCGGGCATAGCTATATATGTATATAATAAAACATACATACACATAATAATGCACATTAATCAGTGGTAACTGCTATGCAAGACAATTAACTGAATGACAAGAGAGAGAGAGAAAAGGAGAGTTAAGATATGAATGTAATATAAATGTATTTACTTCGGCAAGGACAGGAGAAGTTTGTACTTACTGCAGATGGGACGAAGTCCTGCACAACTTGAAATTCCGGGCAGCTGCCTTGCTGAAGAACTTGGCTCAAGGAACCAGCTATTAAAGCGAAGAAAATTAGTAGTAATTTCTCCATTTTGACTCTTTAAGAGCGGATAAGTTCTACAAGAGTGGAAGGAGATTACGTTCGGGGCATATTTTTAGTTTTATCTCGTTTCATCGCCTGTCATAGATCTGAAGGATGATACGATAAAAATCAATGTTAGATCAGTCAATTTATTGAACACTAAATGTGTGCGATTTCGCTCGCGTTAATAGCGGTATTTTTTTTTTATGGAAACTGACACGGTTGGCTACATCACCTACAACATCCGTGATGTTAGCCCATAACACCGGGTGAACTAGGTGCCAAGTCAGTGCTTCCCTTCATTTTAGACGGAAAACACGAACTATTTACATAGCCGTTTCGGCCGACGTTTCGTTCAGTGCGGTGGTGGCACCAACCCGGCCAGGAAAACCCTACCACCTAGTAAAGTAAGAAGGGAAGGGACCTACAGTTAAACCTGTAGAGTTTGTTGTTGTTGTTGTTTATCTATTGTTTATTGATAATTCATATATTCATATATATATATAGCAGTAAAACTGCACTCGAACTTGTCACAATTTGTTCTACCCGGTTCGATTACATTCACGAAGAAGAACCGGTAAGAAACTTCGCAGGGTTTTTTTTCATAAATATTATTAGAAGTATTTAGTGACTAGCCACATAATACTATGGCCTATGGCTTACAGTCTATCGAAAACACGGCTTGAGAACCAGATTAACAAATTTTACTGAGAGTTCTCACTACAAATACTTATTAATTTATAATAAATCAGGTGTAAAGAGCCTTTGTCAACTTTTGATATGTATTTACTTATACTGAGTGGGCTATCAAAGGATCTTCATCGGTCGTAAGAAAAATGTCACTTGATTTCAGTACAAGTTCAATAGTATTTATTGTATTTATTAACTGAACTGAACATGTGAGACATGGTTTTGGATCACAAAAGTTTCGAGAAGAGGAAGTGCTTCTTTAATAGAATCTTGAAAGTGTGAATGGAAGAAGAGAGACCGAAATTTACAGGTAGTTCCACAGACGAGCCATAGTTAAAACCAGTGATAGTTAAAACAGTCTCCTTTTACTATGGACGAGCTGCATGTATCGTGAACTAGCCGTATATCATGTATATGATATAGATATCATGTAGTGGAATGGGAAGAAATATTCAAAGTCAAAGTCAATCATTTTTATTTAATTGAGAATTTTTTTTGGATCCTTATGGATCCAATGTTATCAAAATCGTCAAATTGGATTATTACATAAAAACATCTCATTTATAAAAATATAGAGTGTAACAATAATAAACATTAAATTATATTTTTTTTATTGCTTCCGAACTGGTGACTCTGCCCGAGGTCAAAGCCTTAGGTGCAGCCAATTTCACCGCCGAGGAGGTGCCAGTCCGGCTTGGAGATGGACTAATGTTGCTGGGGAAAGGCTATTAACCCGCGATTTGAAGATCCGTGGATTATAGGAGTGGGGAAAGATGTTTCCTGGGAGCCCGTTCCACACCTTTGCAGTGCGGCACAAGAACGATTTAGAGAATCGTGCAGTTCGAAGAACTCTTCTGTCGACTACAAAGGGATGTTCCGCGAGAGTATGGCGGGTTTGGTGAAGGCGAACAGGAGGAGGGGGGGATAAGGGAAGCAAGTTCGTCAGAGCAGCGGCCATATAGTAGTACGGATAAAATAGGCTCAATGAAAATATAAATTAACATACATAATGTATTCCTAAGCCGTCAGTTTTCATCAAATGTCCAATTAAATTTTAAATAGTCAAAACCAAGTTATCGGTTGACCTTAACGATAGCCTGGGAACTGAGGCAGGCCTTCGTCACTCGCTCAAGGTCGTGCGTTAAATGCCTACCGCTTGGCGTGTCGGTTAATGCACAAGTAACAGTGGGCTGCCGCTATCCAGCCAGAGCGAGCGAGCGGCGCGCGCATCTACTACGTTTCGTTTCGAATTTAGAAATGTCGAAATCACGTCAATATTGTGCAGCAATGTGATTTATTTCTAGTAATTTATTTATTCATATTAGTAGGAGGTCATAGATTTAAAATAATATCATATTACCAATAACATTAGTTAGATGACGCCGAACAGCATGGTATGTATGGCCTAATTCGTGTATAAGGATAGAAATAGAACATTCATTCGTTCTCTGTCTCTCAATGTGGGTTTTATACAATAAAAAACACCAATAAAACAATAGGTACATTGTAGATGATCATTAAATTTATTGATCAAACAAAACTATCACTGGAAGGTTGCACGCTTCCATGTGAAAAACTAATTGTGACGCTAACGCATGCATGAATTTGTTCGCATGAATTTGCCGTAGCTAAATATAGTATCGTTGGTAGGTATCATCTTCATTTTATTCCTCACAAAAAGACAGCCCAAAGACACAGCCCTTACACGCGCCGAACGACGCGCTTTCGAGATAGAGTTACGCGACAGAAAGAGAAGCGAAATGTAGGTGGATAACGTGGTTAGGCATGCAGCTCTGTGCGAGTCAATTTGTACTTTATCGCGTCGTCGCAGAGTAGCTATTTCTTTGTGAGTGTTTGTACAGAGAAGCTTCTGTACGGAGTACTCTTTTCTATTCTGTGACTGAGGAAGGAAATTTTGATATAACGGCCGTTCATGGCCCATCCAGCTTCTCCTTAATCCGTGCTTCAAAATGATTGATAATACCAATACCTACCAATACCAATATACAACGAAGAGATAAGATCAAGCAGATATAAGGTATTTCTAGATTATTTATTAGATTATATGCATGCACAATATCTTAAGTGGTTTGAAGATAAGTCACTCAGTCAGTAAGTCAGTCGGTCGGCGTTTCTGTGTCCACTGCTGGACATACGCCTCTCCAATTTTTCTCCAGTCCTCCCGGCCTAAGGACTGGGATAAGGAAAGTGATAAGGACAAGATACTGCGCTAAAGGGCGACAGGGAAGCCACTTCTCACCTTGGCGCAGTCCTTCCACCTAGTCATGCAGCAGGTGGGTTCTTCGTGCCTCACTTGCTGCTTGATAGTTGTCTTGTCCGTATACTGTGCTAAACGACAACGGTCGGTGTTGTGCTGTAATTTACCAGAGTCCTTATAGCACAACACCGATTACTCTGCTTACCCTGATTGTCGGGATACAGCGTGTGTTATGTACTTATGTATGTATGTCCTTCCGGCCTTCAGGTGTACGGAACCACTGCTTTTCGGTGGATGGTCTTCCGACACTCTGTTTTCCTGTCCGTGGCCGCCAGCGTAGGTCCCGGTGACTCCAACGGTCGTCGTCGTCAGATAAAACTCAGTCAGCCGCATTCGAACCTCGGACCTCATGAACAGAGATGAAAAGTCCAGGCCAAGACCGCGCGGTCACCCGCCGCTACAGGCAATCATGTCAGCCTCGGTAGCGCACACCTAGGCGCGGTCAGTACTTGGATGGGACCGCTCGATCGTTGGAGGCTAACCGTGGTTCGGATTCCACCTTACTAGGTGGTAGGGCTTATCCCGCTCGGAGTGATACCACCGCACTGAATGAAACGTTGGTCGAAACGGCTATTTAAATAGTTCGTGTTTACCATCCAGTTCAGTGTAGCCGACATGAAATGAAGGGAAACACATGGCATCCTATTTCACCCGGTGTTATGGGCTGACATCAGGGATGTTGTAGGTGATGTATGTAGCCAACAGTGTCAGATTCATTAAAAAAATCACTGCCAGTCAACCTGACTAAATCAGATTGGCAACGGACAAGACAATTGACTGTAAATTAGTTTAGAAATATTATATAGTCTGTTTCCACATTTATGCGGAAAAAGGGCATCAACGCGTTAGCTCTAATTATACAAACGCTAGCTCGTAGGCATTGACTTATATCTGCTCGTAGGACGGCAAACACGCTTGCGGTTTTTATTTTAAAAAAGCTTTTAAGCAATAATGAGATGATAACAAAATGAAATCTGTTAAATATTCCATGGAATACAATAATACAGATTACATTTTTGTATAGGTACCACAATACCATGATAAGTATGTGGTTATCCCGTTGTTTTGTGGTTGGAGAGTACATACGTACATTTTTCCTTCTGCACTGATAAAATGGCTGATAAACATACATGCATAGCGTCACGGCTTTTTCCGCATAGATGCGTACCAAGCGGTACTGCAGATCTTTCCTGAACCTGTATAGAACCGGTAAACACTGGAACTTCTCTCCCTGCCCATAATATATATTTCACCCCAAATACAGTCACTGGTCCTTCAAAAGGGGCGTGAATAAGGAACCTGTCAGGCTGGCATGGCATTCGGAACCCCCGCATACGACTGAATGTCTATGTGCGTCGTTAGACCCATTATGGGTGGTTCGAAGCCACATGTCGCGACTTCAATAAAAAAAATCACTCCCGAAACTTATCAGCCCATTATCAGCCTAGGTATCTCAGTGGTGCGGTCGGTCGACTGTCAGTCGTGATCATAAGCACACCTGGGCGCGGTCAGTACTTGGATGGGTGGCCGCTCGACCGTTGGAGGCTGACCGTGGTTCGGATTCCACGTAAAACTGTAGGTTCCTTTCATTCTTACCTTACTGTACCTGTAAGGGACCTACAGGGAACTGTAGATCCCTTCCCTCCTAATCTTACTTGGTGGTAGGGTTTAACCCGCCCGGGTTGGTACCACCGCACTGAATGAAACGTCGGTTGAACGGCTATGTAAATAGTTTGTGTTTTCCGTACAGTTCAGTGTAGCCGGCACGATCAAAGGGGGAAGCACTGACATGGCACCTAGTTCACCCGGTGTTATGGGCTGACATCACGGACGTTGTAGGTGATGTAGCCAACCGTGTCAGCTTCCATAAAAAAATAAAAAAAACTAGGTGATCAGATTCTTCAGTAGGTATTCAAGTTTATGCTGTAAATATTAATGCTCTTGTGAGCGGTAGTGTGGGTTAATTATTGTAAGTTAATATAATATTATAATACTCCTTTTAACTTATAATATCATTGTATGGTACTAACAAAACATTGTTACTTGCGAAGTTTGTTTGTCAGTTCTTCTTCGCATTGAATTTAGAACTGGCGGAATTTTCGACATATCCAAGCGTAGGTTACCTACATAGGGATGAAATTTATACAATAATCAGTAAACAATGCGTATTAAAGTACCTATTTATGTATTATTCGTTTGTACGTAGTTTATCTGTATACATATTATTATTTCTTTACAGTCCACCAACTATTAAAACTAAAAAACAAATACAACTTTTGTTTCATACCTAGAGGGACAAGTATGTATGTATGCATATTTATTTGTACATAATATTCTATAAATTTAGTAATTTATACATGTATGGCTAGCATGTATATACAGGGTGTATCAGGATAGGTTTGAGAAACTTCAGGAATAGAAAGTACTCATTATTAGAAGAAAAAAATCCTTATCACTCAAATCGAAATTCCGTTGTTTTTTTGGTCATACAAAAGTTGGAAATTGTAATAAAAACTCGATGGACAGTGAGACTGGAGAGTGCAGTGAACTAATTCAGTCCTCTTTTTCTTTTGAGGTCATTGAACTTTCAGTGTTTGGAATTTACCTACACGCAGTTCAATTGTACTAGTTATGTATGCAACCTACCCATTTTTATTCATGAGTTAGAATTTATTTTTTATTTAATAAAGGCGGACGATAACCATTCACCAAATCTTGAAAAATAGATTTTCACCAAAAAGTACTGTAAAATGATCGAATCTGGGTAAAAGTTTCAGAGCTTTTCGTCTTCAAATATGGGCCCCTTTCGAACCCTGAAGTTTCGAAAACCTATCCTGATACACCCTGTATATGTATTGTTAAAAAGTATTATTATTATTATTTTTTCCGCCTTTGCACCTTACGTAAATTTTCTAATGTACTGTTTAATGTTTACTGGAGCAATAAAGCATTTTCTATTCAAATTCAAATTCAAAATTTATTTATTACGATAATATATATATTACACAGCCTAAAGTTTCAGTAGGTAGGTAAAAACTATTTCCTTATAATTAATTAGAACAAAAATAGTGGTCATTAGTGTTAGTACCTAATATTATATTTACATTATTATAGTGGGCCGTATTTTTATTTCCTGGAGCCCTGCTTCCCAAGCTAGGATTCCCTGTGTTATGGGAAGCAGTGCCTTTCGTATAGTCTCTCCAAGCGATTCAACTCTAGCGTTCGAATTTTTTTCATTTCATACATTTTTGAAGTCGGTTTTTATATTTTTTTAAATAGTTTTTTTTTAAGTTAGAAATGATTCTTTATTCTTTATTCATCCATCATCCGTAGACAGTACACTGCACTCGGATTCGTCATAATTTAACATTTAGCATTTTGCCAGTTCGATTATCACAGCGAAGAAGAACTGGCAAGAAACTTCGCTGGATACTTTTTTTACGTCCACTTACACTTAGTCTACATTTACAAAAATGTTTGCCACTGCCTACATAGTACGAGTCATCACTATTTCTAAAAATGTATCACAAATACAACATTTTTCCTATAAGCGTAAACCATTCGTATAACACGTTGGAGCCAATTGGAGCAGGCCAGTCTCCACAAACAGCACCCGTTCACGAGGGCCAGCCATCGCCTCCAAGAACAAATGTTCTTTAACGCCTCCTTCAACCATATTTTTGAGGGTGAGAGGCGATTGTCCAATGTCCGTCTAGCGCTATAATACATACTTCATGTCAGCTATATATAGGGTGTTACGATGACCATGTCATTAACTTCGGGAGGGTTACATAGACACTCAAATAAACACGTTACGCAAAAAAAAATATATGTTTATAGTATTACTTTTCGAGAAATTTAACAAAACATGTTAGCTACCTAAACATTAACCTGTATGTAACAGTAGGTAACTTGCATTGTACGGGGTCAATGACCGTACTATGTTCAAACGCAGAACAACTGTTTGTTGTAAGTAAGTCACAAGGTCACTATGATTGGTTTTACAGCTACTTATTTGATTTAATTCTTTTGTTAGGAGAAAAAATGCTCCTATAAACATATGTTTTTTTCTTACGTAAAGTGTTTATTTCAGTGTGTATGTCACCCTCCCGAAGTTAATGACATGGTCAGCGAAACACCTTATATAGAGTCAAATGCTCTTACTGATTATTTTCCTGTCGACATAGTAGGTACGTATATAAAATAATAATAATTTGAACTACTGTGTCAGTTGATTTGGAATAAAAACATGTTTCTATCTTATTTCTTTCTTTCAAACTTAAAAAAATATTAAATTTAGTTATATTTATAGTTGTTTTTATGAAATTAGATAAAATTTTTATATTTATACATTTTAATTGAATTATGCAATCATATTACTCACCACAGTACAAAGGTCTATTTCATGAGTAGATTAAATGTTAAAGTATTAAGATTAAAGCATTATATTAATGAATTCTTTAGAAATGACGGAATCAGCCCCTCAAGTGGTCTGTTTATCGTAATCCAAAGAACGATTTTTTACAACGATAGAAAGGCCACCTATACTACAGTCTAACATATTTAGGTAGAAGATCTATTTTTAACCGACTTCAAAAAAGGAGGAGGTTCTCAATTCGACTGTATTTTTTTTATGTTTGTTGTGAACCGATTTTGATGATTCTTTTTTTATTTGAAAGCTGGTGCTTCCCGTGTGGTCCCATTTCAATTTGGCCAAGATCGGATTGGAAAGCGAGGCGGAATCGCCAGGCCGAAGGCCGAGCGATTCCGCCGAGTACATTAATAGCAAAAAATTACAAAAAAAACTGTGAAATAAAAAACCGCCTTCAAAAATGTATGAAATAAAAAAATCTAACCCTAGAGTTGAAGGCGGTGCTAAAGCAAGCAAATATAACCGACCGCCTTTAACTCTATGGTTCGATTTTTTTTATTTCATACATTTTTGAAGGCGGTTTTTATATTTTTTTTAACACTTTTTTCGAACAATTCTTTCAGGTAAAATTTGTTGTTTTTCCTACATATTTTAAGATCCAACATCTACCGTATGTGTGTATGTAACGTACCTATAGGTATGCTTAAAACTCACGAACGGCTTAACCTATTCGCTTGCAGTTTTATTCTATGTAATGCGACATTACATAGAATAAAACTGTTACGCAAAATACTCATATTATGAGCCGCGCAGTGGGTTCGAATGTGAACCAAGTCGAAAAAAATTACAAATTTAAAATTCGTCATTTGACGCCCTAAATAATTTACATAGCCTTAAAACCCACGACAGCAGGACGAATTAGCACTCTCGCTAGAAATCGGAGACTATACTGAAGCGATCGAAAACACATTTTCAATGTCAAAAAACTCATTGGTCACACATCATAAGCCGATCGGATTCGAACCGCGGACCTGTTGCAAGAGAAGCCGACGACGCCCAAATCACTCGGCCAGAGTCATATATGTCACTGTCTGAAAGTGAATTAATTCAGTTACCTACGAATCGAAATCGACGACGCCCTCGAGCCAAAACTCACCAAATGCAGTTTTTATCAAAATTGAGTTTTTTGTACTGGCAAACTTCAAATTTATAGCTCTATCTAAAAAAAAATCACCAAAATTCTATCTAAACGTTTTCAATGAGAAATTAAAAATAACCAAGTTGCGTTGTATCGTAATTTCTGTTAAAAGGAAAAACTCACCAATGTACTTGGTTAGTTTTTGCATACAAAATTACGATTTTTTGTTTTTTTTTGTTTTATTGAAACTTACACTGTTGGCTACATCAACTACAACATCCGTGATGTCAGCCCATAACACCGGGTGAACTTGGTGCCACGTCAGTGCTTCCCTTCGGTCGTGCCGGCTACACTGAACTGGACGGAAAACACAAACTATTTACATAGCCGTTTCGACCGACCTTTCATTCAGTGCGGTGGTACCAACCCGGGCGGGTTAAACCCTACCACCTAGTAATATAAGAAGGGAGTCATATCCCTTAGTCGCCTTTTACGACATACACGGGGAGAGATGCAGTGGGGCTATTCTTTTAAAGTACCGGCCCCACACGGTAATACAACTAAATTGGAATGACTTCATTACCTTTTTTAGTTTTTGAATAACCTATAAAAGTTAAAAAAGTTTAAAAACTTAAAACCTTTAATATCTCAGTATTAGGTTTTTGTTAGTTGGTGAGTTTTGACTCGAGAGGATCGAAATGGAGGTTAATGTGGATTCGTTTTTTTTTTTACCTAATTGAAGCTAATGAAGTAAATAACATTTCTATTATTTTATGTTATTTCTTCTAATCCGATTCCAGGTTGAGTTAAGGTGTGGTACTGATGTAATTTTATCCACATCGTTACGTATAACACTTACCTACTTGTAATTTTATTATGACGCTATTGTACAGCTATGCAATTTCTTTTTAAGGTGTGGCAGCTTTATCTATCTAGCTAATCTATCTTGTCAGCAGTGGCGGCTGGTGACTTCAGTGACCGGTAGTGCGCTAAGTACCTACCTACTTAAATACCTACCAAATTTCCCAACACATTCCCGTCATGTTATTTTAAGATCGGGACTTACGAATTTTTTAAACGCCTGCGTTTTATTATGTACGTACCTACCTAGTATGAATATTCTCAAGACACTCAATGAGTTGCAAAAAACAAGAAAAAAAATCCAAACAAGTTTTTTAACTTATTTTTAGTACCTTTATGAATACACCCATAGACCACAACACTACTGCAGCTTTCAAAAAGAAAACAGTAGTAATGTCCCAAAAATACTTCAAAAAAAAATATAAAAATAAAAGCATTTCAAACGTAGGAATTAACCCGGGATAACCTGATTGTAAAACCTTACCATTAACCAACGCTTAGGCAAATATCGGCACCACTTAATTCACAGTATCACGTGACAGAAAGCACAAAACCTAACCATATCCCATTTTAAATATTCGCGCGCTAACGGGTATGTGACATCATCACATGACAGCGCGCTGACTCGCTTCGAGGTAGACGGTTCGATTTGAGGTAGACGGCAAAGAGTTTGTAAGACGGACTCGTGCAAAACGAATCGCTCGCGACGCGACGTGTCGCACGCGCGGCTATTCACGATATAGCGTCCTTGTTTGGCGCTCGTGCGCCGCACGCAGAAATCCTTTCGGCCCATACTGTTTCTATGAAGTATCTTCTGTCTCACGCGCCAGCGGTATTTTGCCGATCCCCATACATTCACTATAGGAGACCCGCGTGCGATGTATATTCCGCACGGCGCGCGCGTTTACTCGCAAAAACGTGCCTTGTGATCTATAAAATAAGGTCGAATTCACATTCGTATTTATTTGGAGTACGATCTTTATGGTTTTAATGTAGTATGTTGTAAGGTATTATTTATTTTGAGTGAAGTGAAGACTTCTCGTGGTATGGTAGTGCGGCGGACGAGCGCACTTTAGGACCAGCCGCCAGTGCTTGTCAGCCTAGGTAGCTCGCTGGTGCGATCAGTCGACTGTCAGTCGCGATCATAAGCACACCTGGGCGCGGTGAGAACTTGGATGAGTGGCCTTTTTTTTTTTATTGAAACTGACACGGTTGGCTACATCACCTACATCGTCCGTCCGTGATGTCAGCCCATAACACCGGGTGAACTAGGTGCCATGTCAGTGCTTCCCCCTTTGATCGTGCCGGCTACACTGAACTGGTCGGAAAACACAAACTATTTCCATAGCCGTTTCGACCGACGTTTCATTCAGTGCGATGGTACCAACCCGGGCGGGTTAAACCCTACCACCAAGTAAGATTAGGAGGGAAGGAACCTACAGTTTTACGAGGAATCCGAACCTCGGTCAGCCTTCAACGGTCAGCGGTCACCCATCCAAGAACTGACCGCACCCAGCGTTGCTTAACATTCAATAGCAAAAGTTGACTGTCTGCACCACTGAGCTATCGAGGCTGACAATGACGATATGACGTACAGTAGTCACAACGCACAAATGTGGGTCCAAAGTCCGTGCGTCGTCGCGGCGGGAAGGGTTGGGAGGGGTATCGCCTCAGGCTTATTAAAATGAGACGAGTAGGATAACTGGAGCCCAATTTTAAAATAACTACCTACGCTGCGCCGCCGAGTCCCAAGGGATGTCACAACTCACAACACTATCACAATTGACAGGTAGTGAGCCCATTATGGTGGAAATGCAATTCCAGAGAGAGAGAGAGAGAGAGAGAGAGAGAGAGAGAGAGAGAGAGAGAGAGAGAGAGAGAGAGAGAGAGAGAGAGAGAGAGAGAGAGAGAGAGAGAGAGAGAGAGAGAGAGAGAGAGAGAGAGAGAGAGAGAGAGGTCAATCGTGTCAGTTTCCTTAAAAAAATAACATACATACATATCACACACGCTGAATCCCGAGAATCGGGGTAATCAGAGTAATTGGTGTCGTGCTTTTAATATTTTAATATTTATTGTTTACTGAATGCTGTATTTGAATTTGTTGTGTGTGCGATGGGACAAGTGCCTGAACAAATAAACGATTTGATTTGATTTGATTATCTATGCCTCAGGCAACGCGGGGCGGCGCGGGACGCGGTCGGCAGTGCGCTTGGACTTTGTATATTGTGAGAACTGTAGGTAGACGATGTTACTATTTATTGTTTTCTAGCTGAGCCCGCGGCTCCGCTCGCGTGAAATTCGTATTTCAAAGAAGACATTAAGTAACTATGGGCGAGGCCGAAGGCCGAGCTGCGTTCAGGAAGTCGATAAACCATATCTAAGAAAGTAAGTACGAGTAAGGGCGAGACCGAAGGCAAGCTGCGTTAAGGTAAACGATAAACCTTGTCAAATAATGTAAGTAACTAACGGCGAGGCCGAAGGCCGAGCTGCGTTCAGGAAGACCATGAACCTTCTCGAAGACAGTAAGTAACTGAGGGCGAGGCCGAAGGCCGAGCTGCGTTCAGGAAGACTATAAACCTTATCGAAGAAAGTAAGTAAGTAAGGGCGAGGCCGAAGGCCGAGCTGCGTTCAGAAAGACCATGAACCTTCACGAAGACAGTAAGTAACTGAGGGCGAGGCCGAAGGCCGACCTGCGTTCGGGAAGGCGATAAACCTTATCTAAGAAAGTATGTAACTAAGGGCGAGGCCGAAGGCCGAGCTGCGTTCAGAAAACTATAAACCTTCTCGAAGAAAGTAAGTAACTGAAAGCGAGGCCGAAGGCCGAGCTACGTTTAGGAATACCATAAACCTTCTCAAAGAAAGTAAGTAACTAAGGGCAAGGCCGAAGGCCGAGCTGCGTTCAGGAAGACTATAAACTTTCTCAAAGAAATTAAGTAATTAAGGGCGAGGCCGAAGGCCGAGCTGCGTTCAGGAAGACTATAAACCTTATCGAAGAAAGTATGTAACTAAGGGCGAGGCCGAGGACCGAGCTGCATTCAGAAACACTATAAACCTTCTCGAAGAAAGTAAGTAACTGAAAGCGAGGCCGAAGGCCGAGCTACGTTCAGGAAGACCATAAGCCTTCTCAAAGAAAGTAAGTAACAAAGGGCGAGGCCGAAGGCCGAGCTGCGTTCAGGAAGACGATAAACCTTATCTAAGAAAGTAAGTAATTAAGGGCGAGGCCGAAGGCCGAGCTACGTTCAGGAAGACCATAAACCTTCTCGAAGAAAGTAAGTAACTGAGGGCGAGGCCGAAGGCCGAGCTGCGTTCAGGAAGGCGATAAACCTTATCTAAGAAAGTATGTAACTAAGGGCGAGGCCGAAGGCCGAGCTGCGTTCAGAAAAACTATACACCTTCTCGAAGAAAGTAAGTAACTGAAAGCGAGGCCGAAGGCCGAGCTACGTTCAGGAATACCATAAACCTTCTCAAAGAAAGTAAGTAACTAAGGGCAAGGCCGAAGGCCGAGCTGCGTTCAGAAAGACTATAAACTTTCTCAAAGAAAGTAAGTAATTAAGGGCGAGGCCGAAGGCCGAGCTGCGTTCAGGAAGACTATAAACCTTATCGAAGAAAGTTTGTAACCAAATAAGGGCGAGGCCGAAGGCCGAGCTGCATCCAGAAAGACTATAAACCTTCTCGAAGAAAGTAAGTAACTGAAAGCTAGGCCGAAGGCCGAGCTACGTTCAGGAAGACCATAAACCTTCTTAAAGAAAGTAAGTAACAAAGGGCGAGGCCGAAGGCCGAGCTGCGTTCAGGAAGACGATAAACCTTATCTAAGAAAGTAAGTAATTAAGGGCGAGGCCGAAGGCCGAGCTGCGTTCAGGAAGACTAATAAACCTTCTCGAAGAAAGTAAGTAATTAAGGGCGAGGCCGAAGGCCGAGCTGCGTTCAGGAAGACTATAAACCTTATCGAAGAAAGTATGTAACTAAGGGTGAGGCCGAAGGCCGAGCTGCATTCAGAAAGACTATAAACCTTCTCGAAGAAAGTAAGTAACTGAAAGCGAGGCCGAAGGCCGAGCTACGTTCAGGAAGACCATAAACCTTCTCAAAGAAAGTAAGTAACAAAGGGCGAGGCCGAAGGCCGAGCTGCGTTCAGGAAGACGATAAGCCTTATCTAAGAAAGTAAGTAATTAAGGGCGAGGCCGAAGGCCGAGCTACGTTCAGTAAGACCATAAACCTTCTCGAAGAAAGTAAGTAACTGAGGGCGAGGCCGAAGGCCGAGCTGCGTTCAGGAAGACTATAAACTTCTCGAAGAAAGTAAGTAACTGAGGGCGAGGCCGAAGGCCGAGCGGCGTTCAGGAAGACTATAAACGTTCTAGAAGAAAGTAAGTAATTAAGGGCGAGGCCGAAGGCCGAGCTGCATTCAGAAAGACCATGAACCTTCTCGAAGACAGTAAGTAACTGAGGGCGAGGCCGAAGGCCTAGCTGCGTTCAGGAAGGCGATAAACCTTATCTAAGAATGTAAGTAATTAAGGGCGAGGCCGAAGGCCGAGCTACGTTCAGGAAGACCATAAGACCATAACATTACATAAAAAAAAACAAAAACTTTCATACAAAGTCGTCGTCCCCATTTCCCCCCTTAAAGTTGTAATTTCCAAAAAATCCTTAACGGATTCTTACGTTATGAAATAAACCTATGTTCCAAATTTCAGCTTTCTAGACTTAGTAGTTTCAGCTGTGCGTTAATAGATCAGTCAGTCAGGACAAACAATTTTATAAGTATAGATATCTACTCTTTATTCTACTCGTATCTTCTACCAAAAGCATCTATCTACACTACACCAACGCAACGCAACAGAACTGCTAACGCCATATATTACGACCATTCGACACTAAATTCCGTTTTCTTTGATACTGCTCAACCCTAAGGCTATTTAACTTTATGGTATATAGCCTACTATAGTGAGCCTGAAGAACTACTCTTTACATTGGTGTAAACCGCATAAAAATCTGTTAAGTGGTTCCGAGTTTACCTCAAACATATGTACATACATACATGCAAACAGACGTTTCCTTTTATAAGAAGTAGAGATAGAGAAAAGAAGATAGAGATTAAATTATCCTCCCTTCCCCTCTCCCCGCGGACTCCTCCCCCGTACCTCAACCCCACTCTTCAAAACCACCCCCAGTATGGATAAAATTATTTAAAATCATTTAAAATCCTAAAACCTAGTTTTGAAATCATCCCCTATTTTAATTTAAGGGTTGATTTAGCAAAAACGCTGAAACACGTAATTCTTTATTTTATACCAAAAGCCTAAATATGAATTTTCATATCCCTAACTTGAGAAATGATGGGTTCCCCATATATTCTTTCATCCCCTATTTCACCCCGTTAAGGGTTGTTTTTTTGAGACAAAAGGTAGCCTATGTTCTTCCTCAGGATGCAATTCAGCTCCGTACAAAATTTCATAAAATCCTAAAATCTAATTTTGAAATCAACCCCTATTTTAATTTAAGGGTTGATTTAGCAAAAACGCTGAAACACGTATTTCTTTATTTCATACCAAAAGCCCAAATATAAATTGTCATATCCCTAACTTAAGAAATGCTGAGTTCCCCATACAAACTTTCATCCCCTATTTCACCCCCTTAAGGGTTGTTTTTTGAGACAAAAAGTAGCCTATGTCCGTCCTCGGGATGCAATTCATCCCCGTGCAATATTTTATCGAAATCTGTTCAGCGGTTTAGGCGTGAAAAGGTAACAGACAGACAGACAGACAGACAGACAGACAGACAGACAGACAGACAGACAACAGAGTTACTTTCGAATTTATAATATTAGTATGGAGTATGGATCAGCAAATGTAGTTCAGTGGTTTTGTTTTCTTTTCATTATTTATTTTCTGATTACTGTGTATGATTTCAATGTCTAATTGTAATAGTTTTAATTTTATCTAGTGATCACTTAAATTAGGATGGTCGAGTAGTATGAGTTCTTGTTTGAATTATTTTAATAATAGTGTTTTATTGATTTGTTTGTCGTTGTTCTAACTTTTATGTAAAACACATATTTTATTAATAATAATAAAAAAGCACATTTATCGATAAAATATTTCTATCGATAAATGTGCTTTTTTATTATTATTAATAAAATATGTGTTTTACATAAAAAATAAAGCAACAAAAAGTTGTTAGTATTTAATTAAGAAATATATATATTTATAAAGTGAAAGTCGTTGTTCTAACTGATATTCTATGAGTTTCATCAATATACAATGATGCAGCAAGAGCAAACTGAACAGTCATAAAAAATCTGTCAAGTGCGAGTTTTACTCGCGCGCGTAGGTTTCCGTATCTATCCGCTATCAATAATATCCGCCTATCCGCTCAGGTGGCATGGTCTTCGAAGTTTAATTTCGAAGATATGTAGGACGACCGGAGAGAAGCCTCAATGAGGTCGATAGCAATTACGGTGGGAAAATGACAGCACCTTAATGAGGTCATTGGCAATTTAGCGGCTATAACAATGCAATGGCTTGTGGCGCCATCTGTTATTCAATAGTGTGACTAATCGATTTTAATGAAACGTTTCTTGTATGGGGGCCCCCTTAATTTTTAACTTTTTCCTATTTTTCTTATTTGTTGTTTCATCCGCCATTGTAACACATATTCTGTGAAAGTTTCAACCGGCTACCTATTACGGTTCAAGAGATACAGCCCTCGGACAGACGGACGGACGGACGGACGGACAGACGACGGAGGCTTAGTAATAGGCTTCTTTCTGGGATACGGAAACCTAAAAAAGTATTATGTTATATCTATTTCTTTCACTCTAATGTAAACGATGATTACGTATAGTTAAGAATGAAATCTTGATTAGAAAATAAAAATTATGTATATTAATTATTAAGTTTGAATGCTATTACATACACGAGGACGTGCAGAAATAGGATGGCCGAATGTTAGCTACTGAATCTGTAATCTGTGTGCGTCAGTTCAGTCCGAATGTCGATAGATAGTCGCGGATTAATATTATCTGGGTGCTAAGCAACCATCTTGTGATTGTCATGTCTGCTTACCGATACAAAATATTAAATTAAATTAATATCCAATACATCACTTTTTCCTTTTATTCTTAATTTTATTATTTGTTGTTATATCGGCTATAATAACACATTATTCTGTGAAAATTTCAACGGGCTACCTATTACGGTTCAAGAGATACAGCCCTCGGACAGACAGACAGACGGACGGACGGGCGTTTTTGCTCCAAATACGCTCAGGAGTACCTACTTGGTTTGCTTTATGACATATGTTCATAAAACACCCTGTTTAAGTGACTGTCTGAAAGTGAATTAATTCAGCTCATGAAGTAAATTGTATGAAAATGACATACATACATACATATCACACACGCTGAATCCCGACAATCGGTGTAAGCAGAGTAATCGGTGTTGTGCTGCGAGAACTCTTGTCAAATACAGCACAACACCGACCACCACGTTTCGCAAAGTATTCGAACAAGATTAAATCGATCAAGCAGCAAGTATGGCACGAAGACCCACCTGCTGCATGACTCGGTGGAAGTACCGTGCCAAGGTGAGAGGTGGCAAGCCTGTCGCCCTTTAGCACGGCATCTTGTCCTTATCCCTTAGTCGCCTTTTACGACATGCATGGGGAGAGATGCAGTGGGGATATTCTTTTTTAGTACCGGCCCCACACGGTACTGAAAATACATACATGAAAATAACATTTCTATTATTTTATGTTATTTCTTCTAATCCGTTTCCGGGTTAAGTTAAGGTGTGGTACTGATGTAATTTTATCCACATCGTTAAGTATAACACTTACCTACTTGTAATTTTATTATGACACTATTGTACAGCTATGCAATTTCTTTTTAAGGTGTGGCAGCTTTATCTAGCTAATCTATCTTGTCTCTTGTCAGCCTAGGTAGCTCGCTGGTGCGATCAGTCGACTGTCAGTCGCGATCATAAGCACACCTGGGCGCGGTCAGAACTTGGATGAGTGGCCTTTCCGCCGTTGGAGGCTGACCGTGGTTCGGATTCCACGTAAAACTGTAGGATTCTTCCCTTGTAATTAATGGGTGGTAGACATATCTTGACCATCGAGGTAAGCAGAATAATCGGTGTATTGCTGCAAGAAATCTGGTAAATTACAGCACAACACCGACCACTACGTTTTTTTTATTGATATATTTTTTTTTTATGGAAACTGACACGATTGGCTACATCACCTACAACATCCGTGATGTCAGCCCATAACACCGGGTGAACTTGGTGCCACGTCAGTGCTTCCCTTCGGTCGTGCCGGCTACACTGAACTGGACGGAAAACACAAACTATTTACATAGCCGTTTCGACCGACCTTTCATTCAGTGCGGTGGTACCAACCCGGGCGGGTTAAACCCTACCACCTAGTGATATAAGAAGGGAATCATATCCCTTAGTCGCCTTTTACGACATACACGGGGAGAGATGCAGTGGGGCTATTCTGTTAAAGTACCGGCCCCACACGGTACAACGACATGCGAGACACTTGGCGCCGTCAGCATGGTTTGTTGAGCCGACGCGGACGACCGACGCCCAAAAGCATTCGGTTTAGAACGGGGGCTGCGAGCGAATGCCGAGTAGTACTATTTAGTAAGCAAGTTTTTTTTTATGTAATACGGTATGAGCGGCTGAGTCGGAGGGACTTGTCCATCTGTCGCTGCTTAATATATTTTCTACGAATCTACTTTTTTTAAATATTTTTTATGGAGTCTGACACTGTTTGTTACCCCTTAGACCCCTATGGGGTAATTTTATATCCCAAAAAGTTTAAAAAAAGTCCACTGTATGTATTTCATACCCAATCTCTATGAAATTTAAGCCATTCCGTAGTTCATGAACAATGCTATCATATTGGAGTGTTGGTAGCATGATCTGCACCTAACTTTACACATCATTCGGCCATCAAAGTGACTAACGACGCATGTTTCGTGAAGTTTTTCGTAAATTTAATTAATTAAATTTAATTTTACTTCTGTGTGTCATTTTGCCTTTTATTTATAGATTACCCAACACAAAAAAATCATAACCATAGTGTTAAAATAATTATTTTATTCATAAACTACTGCTGGCATATAAAAATCCAACCCATAAACCACTACTGGATATAAGTCATCCCACCTGAAAAACCTGAAATCTATGAAAATAGAAGACTGAAAAAAATCAAGTACATCTATTTTTATGTCTACAAAAAGTGTACAAATTTTCATAAAGGTTGCTCTGCTTGTTCCCGAGATCAAATGCAGGGGTCTAAGGGTTACATCACTTACAACATCCATGATGTCAGCCCATAACACCGGGTGCCATGTCAGTGCTTCCCTTCATTTCATGTCGGCTACACTGAACTGGTCGGAAAACACGAACTATTTACAAAAGCCGTTTCGACCGACGTTTCGTTCAGTGCGGTGGCACCAACGCGGCCGGGATAAACCCTACCACCTAGTAAGGTATGAAGGGAAGAGACCTACAGTTTAACGTGGAATCCGAATCACGGACCAAAAAAGTTGAAATTTGGTAAATATAAGAGTTTGATGACCCAATCATGGATGTTTAGAGTAAATGAAAGAATATCGATTGTGGGGGTAAATTATTGGGGGCAAATAAAAAAGTAAAAAAATAATAATTAATAAGTGCATCGTGTGACGTTTCAATGGAAAGGGCTTATTTTTTATATAATTTTAAAATGCAAAGTTCAAAAGATATTTATAACGAAAATCGACAATTCGCCTTTCGTTTTAAATATCTTTCCTCTTCGTTATAAACTACTGAGTTTAAAATAAAATAAAATAGGGAATATAGAGCCTCTCAGGAAAACCTAAGAAGAAAAATCCTAGATCATAAAATTCTCACGGTAAACGAAGCGGTACGGAAACGACTCTACGCGAGTTCCACTCGCGCTTAGCCACAAGTACCTGGCCCCACACTGTAGTGAATTTTGATAATAATTTAGTACGTGTTAGATAATAATTTATTTATAAGTAGGTAGATAGTTGATAAAAGTATAGCGTTCTAGGAAATCATAGTAGCGATTGTTTGTGCATTGTACGTGTGTCGATAGGACATCTATCTAAAATCTAGGCTACACGTTGGGTGTGGGCTGATCTATACATATAATAAAATCGTAGAGGTAAGAAAGTCTGTACATTGAATGTATTCGGAAAAAAACTAACCAGGGTGGCTTAAAATGAGATACTGAACATGTTAGAACAGTTTTTAAAATTTTTGTTTGTTTGTTTGTTTGTTTGTCTGTACGCGCATCACGCAAAAACCACTGAACGGAATTAGACGAAACTTTGTATAGTGGCAGTTTATATGCCGGGTTAACATAATACGTAAAAAAAAATAACAAAAATAAAAAAAAATTTACAATTATATACATTATTGCGCGTTTAAAATCACGTAGTCCAAAGTAAAGGTAAAAACAATTTTAAATGTCATGTTGACAACGGAGAACTGTCATCTCGACGTGAGCTGGCCGGTGACAAATTGTTTGATAAATAAAAATAATAATTGAAAGTCGAAGTTATGCCGCTGTCATTGGTGCAATAAAATTTATATATCTGTTGCCCGCGGCTTCGCTCGCGTGAAATTCGTATTTAAAAAAAAGAAAGTAAGTAACTAAAGGCGGGCCCGAAGGCGGATCTGCGCTCACGTAAACAATATTCTTTCTCGATGAAAGTAACTAAGGGCGAGGCGAAAGGCGGAGCTGATTTCAGGAAGAAGAAAAACATTCTTGAAGAAAATAAGTAACTAAGGGCGAGGCCGAAGGCCGAGCTCTATTCTGGAAGACCATAAACCTTCTCGAAGAAAGTAAGTAACTATGGGCGAGGCCGCAGGCTGAGCTGCGTTCAGGAAGAAGCTAAACCATCTTGAAGAAAGTAAGTAACTAAGGCGAGGCCGAAGGCCGAGCTACGTTCGGATAATTGAAAAACCATCTCGAAGAAAGCAAGTAACTAAGGGCGAGGCCGAAGGCCGAGCTGCGTTCAGGAAGAAGCTAAACCATCTTGAAGAAAGTAAGCAACTAAGGCGAGGCCGAAGGCCGAGCTACGTTCTGACAAATGATAAACCATCTCGAAGAAAGCAAGTAACTAAGGGCGAGGCCGAAGGCCGAGCTGCGTTCAGGAAGAAGCTAAACCATCTCGAATAAAGTTAATTAATATTAAGATTGAGTTAATTTAATTTAAATTTTATTATGAAGTCCACGCTTCTAACGGCCAATATACCGTGCATCCTAGAACCTCGCGGTTATTCCCGGCTGGATGGCAAGAGGCCCGATGCTAGAGACCTTAGTGCCATGGACTAAGGGTAGTTCTTTGATGTGGGACGCCACTTTTGTTCTCACATTGGCTTCAAGTCACGTTAGGACATCTTCAAGAGCGGCTGGCGCGGCCGAGGCTGGGGCGGAGAGCCTCAAACGCAGCAAATATAGAAATATAATTCAAGATTTCGAATTTGTTGCGTTTGCGGTTGAAACCCTCGGTCCGTGGAGCAGTGAAGCCAAAAGAGGCTTGAGCTGGTTGACGCAACTGGTGTCCCATCATCAAGGGCTTATGTACTTCATTCAAAGGGTAAGCCTTGCCATCCAGCGGGGTAATGCCGCAAGTGCTCTAAGAACATTTGAAAATGCCCGTTTTGATAGTTATTTTAATGTTTGTTAGGTAGCTTTAATTCTTTAGTTATTAATATTACTTTTTTATTTATATGAAATAAATAGATTGAGTAAACGATATTATATTCTATCGAAGAAAGGAAGTCTTTAAGGGCAAGGCCCGAAGGCGGAAGAGGGTTTTTGGTTTACCTGAACGCAGCTCGGCCTTCGACCTCGCACTTAGTTCCTTCCTTTCTTCCAGAAGGTTTGTCGTCTTCCTGAACGCAGCTCGGCCTTCGGCCTCGCCCTTACTTACTTCCTTTATTTGAGAAAGGTTTATCGTTTACCTGAAAGCAGCTCGGCCTTCGGCCTCGCCCTTAGTTAGTTACTTTCTTTAAGAAGGTTTGTCGATTACCTGAACGCAGCTCGGCCTTCGGCCTCGCCCTTAGTTACTTACATTCTTCTTTGGAATACAAATTTCACGCGAGCGGAGCCGCGGGCTCAGCTAGTTAATAATATTGGCGCCGAGCACAGAGGCGCGCCGACACTAGTTCATGCCTTTGAGGAAATATTATATAGAGTGATCGCTCCGAAGAAATATACAGAGAAGCGGTGTTCCAGCGGCTGAGGTATGGGGTAAGGTAGCGGGGAGGCGGAGCGCAGAGTCGAGCGGAAGAGGGGAGCGCGCGCGGGGCGGGAAGCGTGCGGGAGACGGTCTGGCGGCCGGTGTGGGGGGCTCGCGCGGGGCGGGAAGCGTGGGCGAGAGAGGCAAGAGGTAGGGAGAACGATCGCACTCGTGCGTCGGTGTGTATATTGACTTTTCATTCCAACACCTCATCTCCAGATTCGCCATCGCACCTTCGCATCGACGAAGATGTGTAAATGTATTGTTTAAAGTAGGTGAGGCGCGATCGCAGCAGGCAGGCGAGGCGACGACTGCGCGCTGCGGCCTCTCGTGCTCGACTAAGAGACTTGACGATCCTGAACCCCAACTCGGTGGAACATGTTAGTTGGCCGAGTCATTTATCTAGTACGCTAGTACATAATATATCTTTGGTTCATGCATGTTGTCTCGGCCACGCCACGCCACGTCCTGTCGACCTCCCACAACTACAAATGTTATAAATTTGAGCTAATACTAATAATAAATCTGTAAGGTATGGTCATGGAGTAAGTTACTTTGTTTTATGATATATTGAGTTTTTAGACTCTATGTATGATACTAAAACTAAAAATGATTTATTTTAGATTGTTTTCATCTGACGCAAACGTGAATGAATAAAACGACATTTTTATTGCACTGAAAAATAACTAAACCACAAGCACAGAACTCTATTGTTGTAGATTATTTAATTTTATTACCATAATTTTTTTTTTATTAAAAAACAACACCGACTTACGACCTTTTTCTATGGGTATCGTCTTAATAGCTTTTATGTTCCGTGATTATAATTATAACGACAATATGTAATTATGTATAATATTTATGGATATGTATATTGGCTGCATGTACATGTCTTTGTACTAATGCCCACTCTTTAATACTGCATTGTCCTCCCCTAAGTGTTGTCCTCATCACAACGGTTAGTTCGTGAATATATTTTTTTTATTTATTTTTTATGTATTCCGATATGAGTGGCTGAGTTGGAGGGGCCAAAGCACATACTCCGACCAGCCAATATAACCTCCGAGAAGGTAGGTGCCATACCGGAGACTTCCCTGGATTGCTGGCTATACTGGACTAGAGGAGAATGCCGCAAGGCATTAAACTCGCCTTTTGTAACCCTTTTATATATTCACGATTTTATATATTTAATTAAAAATGTTACTTCAGCCTCTGTAGCTCAGTGGTGCTGTCGGTCGACTGTTGATAAGCAACCCTGAGTGCGATTTCTGTGGTGCGGTCAGTACTTGGATGGGTGACCGCTCGAACGTTGGGAGGCTGACCGTGGTTCGACTTCCACGTAAAACTGTAGGTCCCTTCCCTTCTTTCCTTACTAGATGGTAGGGTTTATCCCTCCTGGGTTGGTACCACCGCACTGAATGAAACGTCGATCGAAACGGCTATGTAAATAGTTCGTGTTTTCCGTCCATTTCAGTGTAGCCGACATGAAATGAAGGGAAGCACTGACATGACACCTAGTTCACCCGGTGTTATGGGCTGACATCGAGGATGTTGTAGGTGAAGTTAGCCAACCGTGTCAGTTTCCATAAAAAAAAATTATTAGTGTGCAATAAAGTATATTTTCATTTTAAGTTCTAATTAAAATCTAATCTTCGACGTGGGCAGTCCAAACATGCGAGCACTGGTTCTCCGTGTGCGTGACCGGCTCTAGGTAGGCTGCGCTGCTCTGCGGGAGGCTGTTGACGGCCCGGTAAGCCTGCGCCAGTATCGAGGCATCTAAGATCTTACTTCTCGATAATATCCACGCTGACACTGAAAGCAAACCATCAATGTGTGCGTTAGTTTTCGTGTATAAAAAAATATTTATAGGAGAAAATAAAATAAATTTAAAAATAGGAATTCTTTATTGCACACCAAAAAACATTACAAAAAAAACCGGCCAAGTGCGATTCGAACTCGCGCACCGAGGGTTCCTTATCGCCATGTCACGGTTAGCGCCAATCACGCCCTCTATGGCGTGTTATTAAATGCTTCATATTAGTTAAATCACAGATTACTAGTTACTTCGTAACGTTATATTAGTTAAAATGCTTCATAATCTAATCGGTAGATGTCGCGCGCGCATACACTTTTTTGGTTTCTTCTATGGGAACCTCCGTGATTTTTTTACTTTTTCTTATTTTTACTATTTGTTGTTATATCGGCCTTAATAACACATATTCTGTGAAAATTTCAACGGGCTACCTATTACGGTTCAAGAGATACAGCCCTCGGACAGACAGACGGACGGACGGACAGACAGACAGACAGACAGACAGACGGGGTGTAAGTTTTTTTTTATTTTATTGACAGCGCGACATATGGCGCCGAGCCACCCATAAGGTGTCTAACGACGCCCATGGACATTCGGTCGTATGCGGGGGTTGCGAATGCCATGCCGACCTGACAGGTGCCCATTCACGCCCCTCTTGAAGGACCTAGGTATAGGTTTAGTAATAGGCTTCCGTACGGAATACGGAAACGGGAAACCCAAAAAGGAACAATAGCGCGCGCAGGTGGACCTGATCACTATAGGTATGTGATTTTTTCCAGTCCACCTATCGTGCGTACGAGCGTGTTCCACATTTTCTCGGTTCTGTGAATACAACTAAATTATTATGTTATCTTCAATTCTCACGATCAACTCTTTTGCTACTACCTACTTACATTCAACTATATTAATCGAATCTCAAACATCCAAAGGTTGGCTGTAAGAAATCTCTGTAAGGGATAAGTCCGTCTTTGCATCATATGTAAATTTTCTAATGTACTTATTACTGTTGAATGTTTATTGGAGCAATAAAGTATTTTTTATCTACTCGTATCTATCCTGATGTAAGTAGGTATTATGTCAGTTCATAAAATCCTGTATATGCCGAACACTCAGCGTTTGACAGGTGAAAGACTTCCTGGCTCCTTCCTTGCTGCTTTGCCTCCTTTCGTGAACACTCGGCTCGAAACGAAACGTAACAAAAACGACATGCACCACCTCAACATTAGGTTAGGTTAGGTTAGGTCAGGTCAGGTTAATATAGAGAACATGCGTCGCGTAGCGACCCATCTTCTTTATATTAACCCTGCTTATTTTTTTTTTTAAACCACCTAAACATCACTCATCTCATCATACCACACTTTCCTTCGAGCCGAAGTCTGCCGAAAGGGACTAAAGGAGTCAGGAAGGAGCCAGGAAGTCTTTCAGGTGGCGCACCGGAACACTCACCGAAACGAAAATGTAGTTCTTCGTGGTGCCGGCAGCCATAGACAACGGCGAAGTTGATGTAGTCCGTCGCGACTACAGTTAGGGGAATCCCTATTGTATCTGCAATCATACGAGTATTAATAAATTAATTGTGATCTGATGACTGATGATGAGTCACGTCACGATTGAAAGAACTAACAGTGTGACCGTTTTTGGTATTTTCGGTACTAAATTGGTATATTTGAGGCTCTGCAGAATGAAAACAGTATTATTTTAGTACAATTCCAAATTTTAGTACTCGTATATTATTGGTATAATTATAATAATTTTAGTATTTTATCAGCATTTCGCCTCTCCGTATTTTTTTAAGCTGTTTAGTCTCGCATTAATTTTTACGTATCAACCTTTATCCTCGCCTTTATCTTTTTACTTGGCGAATGATTGTGAGAGTTTCAGGGTATTCCCCCGTAATCGTAAATACTACGCAATATACAATTAATTTGTTTTACGTGCATTTGTGACTTGTGGTTCGGCGCGAGAACGAACACTCACCAGAGATGCTAAAGTAAATGTCCATGGGCGTCGCTAGACACCTTATGGTTGGCTCGGCGTTACACGTCACGCTTACTAATAAAAAAAAATATTACCCCGTTCATTTGGAATAAATGTTTTGATTGAAACGTGTGTTTTATTCTAAATATTCTTAAAATTAGACATAAAAAATTTATTAGATTTTTTATATAATACAATTTTTATTTTTTAATTTTTTACTACCTGGTAGCACAATTTTTTGGTAAGTAAGTTACTAAATTTACTAAAGTTACTAAATTTTAAACTTTTACTTTAGAGTCATGCTGCAGTGAGAAGCCATTTTGCAGCACATACATACACAGCACGTATAGTAGTAGTCGGTGTTGTGCTGCAAGTGCTCTTGTAAATTACAGCACAACATCGACCACCACTTTAAGCAAAAATATTAGGACAAGACAACTAATAAAGCAGTAAGGGACGAAAACTCGCCTGCTGCATGTCGTCACCTGGTCGGTGCCAACGTGAGAAGTGACTAGCCTGTTTATTTTATTTTACTGCACAATTTTGTCAGCCTCGGTAGCTCAGTGGTGCAGTACTCGGATGGGTGACCGCTCGACCGTTGGAGGCTGACCGTGGTTCGGATTCCACGTGGTAGGGTTTAACCCGCCCGGGTTCGTACCACCGCACTGAATGAAACGCCATTCGAAACGGCTAAGTATATAAATAGCATAGTTTGTTTTCCGTCCAGTTAAGTCTAATCGGCACGACCAAAGGGGGGATCACTGACATGGCACCTAGCTCACCCGGTGTTATGGGCTGACATCACGGATGTTGTAGGTGACGTAGCCAACCGTGTCAGATTCCATAAAAAACAATTTAATAAATTTACATAAGGATTTTGTGAACACCTGCAGAGCTTCTGGGAGTGGCTCTGTGGACTGTATTTCTGTGAAATATGTTTCTCGATGGGTCACATACCCATACACATTTAAACAGAATTAAAATTTAAAATAAAATTTATCATAATATTACTATGTCCAACTAATCAAAGTCTTGCATTTTGGTATTAGGCATTCTACATATTGTATTGTATTGTATTGTTGTATTGTTTATTGATCATTCATATGGCAGTTATACTGCGCTCGAACTTGTCACAATTTGTTCTATCCGGTTCGATTACACCCACGAAGAAGAACCGACAAGAAACTTCGCAGGGTATTTTTAGGGTTCCGTAGTCAACAAGGAACCCTTATAGTTTCGCCATGTCCGTCCGTCTGTCCGTCCGTCTGTCTGTCCGCGGCTTAGCTCAGAGACCCTTAGTACTAGAAAGTTGTAAGTTGGTATGGGCATAGATATTAATAACGCCGACAAAGTGGTAAAATAAAAATTTTGAAATATTTTTTTTTGAGGGTCCCTCCCCTACACGTAAAGTGGGGATGAATTTTCTTTTTCACGTCTACCCCATCGTGTGGGGTGTGGTTGGATAGGTCTTTTGAAAATATTGCGGGTTTGTCAAAAGCATTTTTCGATTTAGGGATCCGTTTGCGAATTATTAAGCTTTTAAGTGCTAATTTTTGTTAGAGTCAAGTGTCCCCCCCCCCTGCCAGCTAAACGGTTGTTATTAGATATGTGAAAAAATTCACATCAATAGTATATATATCCAAGTTAAAAGGAAAACTATCACAGCTAAGTAGGCTGTACAGGTTGACGAGTAATAGTCGACCAACTTATAAAATGTACGGACGACAGCCATCATTTCACTGTTGAAGAACTTTTTCAAATTAACATTCATTTATTTCCCCTACAAAATTATAAAAATAATCAAATAATTTATTTTGATAGGGATCCGCAACTACGGAACCCTACACTGCGCGTGGCCCGACACGCACTTGGCCGCTTTTTTTAAACATATTTTACAAGACTTTAGTGACTAGCCACATAATAACACCGCCCATAGTCTATCTAAAACACAGCTTGAGAGCAAGATTAACAATTTTGCTGAGAGTTCTGACTACAAAGACTTATTAATTAAGTGAATCAGGTGTAAAAAGCCTTTTTTCAAACTTTGATACGTAATTTGTATCAACATAACTATGTTAGTATATTAAACTACAATGTAGTATAATTGTATTGTCAAAAATAAAAAATAAAAATATATGAATATTTAAGATACTTGAAGTATCAAGTTGTCAATGGGTTAATAAAGTTTAGGTACTAATGGTACCTAGTCAAGAGTTAATATTGTTTGTAAAAAATACAATTGTCAAAAACCAAAAAATATTAATATTAATATATGTGTTTATATATAATAAAATATTATCATACTTGAAGTATCAAGTTGTCAATATGGGTTAATATTTCATCCATTTATTTACACGTTCCTTTTTATATAAATTTTACATCTTTTTAACAATTAAAATCTAAAATTAATATAAAAATAAACGGAGTTTCCACCACCGGCAGCGGGGCGAACCCAAGCTACCGATGGTCCGGCCCCAGGGAGAGAAACCTCCGGACGATGCGTGCAGTATCGAGCAGGGCTGCCTTCTGGATCTGGCCCTTGACCCAACCACTCAGCGAGAGCCTCTTAAGGTGATCGTCGAGGCTCTTCGCTATCAGCCCATGCACCGATACGACTATGGGCACAGCGATCGTCGAGTCGACGGGCCACATTTTGGTAACCTCGTGCTGCAGATCCAGATACTTTATCTATACATATAATAAAATCGTAGAGGTAAGAAAGTCTGTACATTGAATGTATTCGGAAAAAAACTAACCAGGGTGGCTTAAAATGAGATACTGAACATGTTAGAACAGTTTTTAAAATTTTTGTTTGTTTGTTTGTTTGTTTGTCTGTACGCGCATCACGCAAAAACCACTGAACGGAATTAGACGAAACTTTGTATAGTGGCAGTTTATATGCCGGGTTAACATAATACGTAAAAAAAATTAACAAAAATAAAAAAAAATTAACAATTATAAACATTAATGCGCGTTTAAAATCACGTAGTCCAAAGTAAAGGTAAAAACAATTTTAAATGTCATGTTGACAACGGAGAACTGTCATCTCGACGTGAGCTGGCCGGTGACAAATTGTTTGTTAAATAAAAATAATAATTGAAAGTCGAAGTTATGTCGCTGTCATTGGTGCAATAAAATTTATATATCTGTTGCCCGCGGCTTCGCTCGCGTGAAATTCGTATTTAAAAAAAAGAAAGTAAGTAACTAAAGGCGGGCCCGAAGGCGGATCTGCGCTCACGTAAACGATATTCTTTCACGATGAAAGTAACTAAGGGCGAGGCGAAAGGCGGAGCTGATTTCAGGAAGAAGAAAAACATTCTTGAAGAAAATAAGTAACTAAGAACGAGGCCGAAGGCCGAGCTCTATTCTGGAAGACCATAAACCTTCTCGAAGAAAGTAAGTAACTATGGGCGAGGCCGCAGGCCGAGCTGCGTTCAGGAAGAAGCTAAACCATCTTGAAGAAAGTAAGTAACTAAGGCGAGGCCGAAGGCCGAGCTACGTTCGGATAATTGAAAAACCATCTCGAAAAAAGCAAGTAACTAAGGGCGAGGCCGAAGGCCGAGCTGCGTTCAGGAAGAAGCTAAACCATCTTGAAGAAAGTAAGCAACTAAGGCGAGGCCGAAGGCCGAGCTACGTTCTGACAAATGATAAACCATCTCGAAGAAAGCAAGTAACTAAAGGCGAGGCCGAAGGCCGAGCTGCGTTCAGGAAGAAGCTAAACCATCTCGAATAAAGTTAATTAATATTAAGATTGAGTTAATTTAATTTAAATTTTATTATAAAGTCCACGCTTCTAACGGCAAATATACCGTGCATCCTAGAACCTCGCGGTTATTCCCGGCTGGATGGCAAGAGGCCCGATGCTAGAGACCTTAGTGCCATGGACTAAGGGTAGTTCTTTGATGTGGGACGCCACTTTTGTTCTCACATTGGCTCCAAGTCACGTTAGGACATCTTCAAGAGCGGCTGGCGCGGCCGAGGCTGGGTCGGAGAGCCTCCAACGCAGCAAATATAGAAATATAATTCAAGATTTCGAATTTGTTGCTTTTGCGGTTGAAACCCTCGGTCCGTGGAGCAGTGAAGCCAAAAGAGGCTTGAGCTGGTTGACGCAACTGGTGTCCCGTCATCAAGGGCTTATGTACTTCATTCAAAGGGTAAGCCTTGCCATCCAGCGGGGTAATGCCGCAAGTGCTCTAAGAACATTTGAAAATGCCCGTTTTGATAGTTATTTTAATGTTTGTTAGGTAGGTTTAATTCTTTGGTTATTAATATTACTTTTTTATTTATATGAAATAAATAGATTGAGTAAACGATATTATATTCTATCGAAGAAAGGAAGTCTTTAAGGGCGAGGCCCGAAGGCGGAAGAGGGTTTTTGGTTTACCTGAACGCAGCTCGGCCTTCGGCCTCGCACTTAGTTCCTTCCTTTCTTCCAGAAGGTTTGTCGTCTTCTTGAACGCAGCTCAACCTTCGGCCTCGCCCTTACTTACTTCCTTTATTTGAAAAAGGTTTATCGTTTACCTGAAAGCAGCTCGGCCTTCGGCCTCGCCCTTAGTTAGTTACTTTCTTTGAGAAGGTTTATCGCTTACCTGAACGCAGCTCGGCCTTCGGCCTCGCCCTTAGTTACTTACATTCTTCTTTGGAATACGAATTTCACGCGAGCGGAGCCGCGGGCTCAGCTAGTGGGTTAATATAATTATTGAGGTACAAATGGTACCTAGTCAAGTATTAACTAATTATGCAGTCAGAAACTCAAGATATGACTTTATCAGCTAAGGCCTCCTTTACACTGTAGTAGTCTTTCTTTGCAAGGGTAGATTTTAAGTGTTTCTTAAACAAAGGATCATTAAGATTTTTTACCTCTTCGGGTATTTTATTATATACTCTAATACTTTTACAAACAAAACTTTTAGACATTTTAGATGATCTGTGCTTCGTAATTTGAATATTATTTTTACTCCTAGTGTCATGCTGGTGAATATCGGAATGAAGAGTAGCGTTCTGCATATACTTCCTAGCATAGCAGATATTTTGTTAAATATAAACACTGGGTAATGTCATGATTCCTACTATATGAAATACATTTCTACAAGAGTCCCTGGCTTTCATACTGAGTACACAACGCAATGCTCTTTTTTGGAGAACAAATATTCTGCTAGATTCCGCTGCATTTCCCCAAAATAATAGTCCGTAAGACATAAGACTATCGAAGTAAACAGTTTTAGCAGCTTGCATACCACATAGTTCTTTGATTTTTTTAATGGCATAACAAGCTGCACTTAGCTTACCAGCAAGCGCATCTATGTGAGGTTTCCAAGTTAAGGTGCGGTCAAATATTACACCTAAAAAGGTTATTTCTTTGGATATGTTCAATGTGAGTTCTTCTGCAGTTTTGGCAATTTCTTGGTTAACAATACGTCTGTGAGTTCCAAGTGCAAAGTGCATAACATTTGTTTTATTTACATTGAGCAAAAGGTTATTAGAGTCAAACATTCTATGTCATTATTAGAGTCAAACATAATATTATGTACATTCACTGATAGCGGTTTCTGAATCATACTGACTGGCATCGCGCGGCTCTGTGAAGTTATACCTACATTTCAGAAACCAGAACATGCCGTTTGTTACAACGGTAGTTAGTCATTGACTACTGTAGTTAGTGCAAATGTAATGAAATAAAAGTCCATGCTATCCAGTTCAGTGTAGCCAACTCGACCAAAGCGAGCACTGTCATGACATCTAGTACCAATATAGGAACGTGGTAAGAGACCGTTCACATACCACGTGGACACTTTTTGGGTAATTTGACCCCCCTTCCCCCCCCCCCCCCCCCCCCCCCCCCAGTCCACACGTGGAAAATGCAGTTTTTTCCCCTGTACTTGCGACGCAAAATGCGACATTTTCGAAGAAAAATGAACTTCAAGAAGAGGCAGGTAGCTGAATGGATGAAGAACTTTCGGGATTTTCCCGCAATATAAACCATAGTATAAAATGCTTACCTTAAGATGGCGCCATACAAATAGTTCAGACATTTGAAGCAATCTTTAGGTGAACGGATTATGTAAAGGGGAGTTGCTAGGATGAATATTGTCTCAACGTGTTAGTGTTGCCATAACAAAATTTTACTTTTTCACAGAATTGCATGAATTAATGATTTTTCTTATTGCACACACACAAAATATACAGTATAGATAACATTTCAAAGCCGTAAAGTACGTTTACGAACCGCAGCTGCGCTTGCGGCGCTCCTGATGAGATCTGGAATATTTGTGAAATAAATAAGTATTTGTAATATAAATACTTCTTTTTAACCCCCAACGAAAAAAACGGAGGGGTGTTATAAGTTTGACGTGTGTGTGTGTGTGTGTGTGTGTGTGTGTGTCTGTCTGTGGCATCGTAGCTCCCAAACGGATGGACCGATTTCGATGCGGTTTTTTTTATTAGGAAGCTTGTTTAATCGGGATGGTTCTTAGCTATGTCTGTAATCAAGTAATAAAAAAATTTATTATGTTAAAAAGTGGACCGATTTTCATGCGGTTTTTATAAAAAGCTTGAAATAAAAGTTAAATTACAAATTTAAAAAACCCCCGACCCTTAAAAAAGCAAAAATAATTTCCGTTTATTTACTTAAAGGAGTCGGGGGACCGCTAAGTAAATAAAATATAAAAACTCAGAGCAGCGCGGGAATTTACTTAGCGGTCTCCCGACTCCTTTAAGTAAGTAAACGGAAATTATTTTTGCATTTTTAAGGGTCGGGTTTTTTTTTAATTTGTGCCAGTAGGAAACCACACTCAGGCGAGCGACCGGCTAGCTCGCGGCATCGTGTGTTTTTAACCCCCGACGAAAAAAACGGAGGGGTGTTATATATAAGTTTGACGTGTGAGGGTGAGGGTGTGTGTGTGTGTGTGTGTGTGTGTTTGTGGCATCGTAGCTCCCAAACGGATTGACCGATTTGAATGAGTTTTTTTTTATTAGGAAGCTTGTTTAATCGAGATGATTCTTAGCTATGTTTGTAATAAAGTAATCAAGTAATTAAGTAATAAAAAAATTAATTATCTTAAAAAGTGGACCGATTTTCATGCGGTTTTTTTTTAAACTCAAACGTTCACGTGGACTGTCCATGCACCCCCTCCCCTCACCCCTGTGGACAATCGTGGACATTTGCCGAACCCCTTCCCCCCCCCGCCCCCCCCCCCCCCCCTTGACCATTCCTTGCATATTTATTATTAGTATATAATATATTGCTTTTTTTTTCTCTTCCGATTCGTTATTTTCTATTACGGAGCTATTTATTTATTTAATCAAGTAATTAAGTAGTCAAAACAATTAATAAAGATCTAAAACTAATAACTAAAACTAACCTAAAACATAACTTACCTATTTAGCAAAAGAAAAATTAACAAGAACCTATAAATAAAAAAAATCTTCTTCTAGTTCGGCCGAGGCAGCCATTGTAATTTGATTAATTTTAATTTAAGCCAAATAAATATCCAGTTGCTAATTATTGTAAATTAAAATTAATAAAGCTAATAAATCTTGACTTTGGTCACAGTTTCGCGTATTTAACCAGTTACGTATGTTATTTTTAAATGTACCGTGTGGGGCCGGTACTTAAAAAGAATAGCCCAACTGCATCTCTCCCCGTGCATGTCGTAAGAGGCGACTAAGGGATAAGGACAAGATACTGCGCTAAAGGGCGATAGGCTAGCCACTTCTCACCTTGGCGCAGTCCTTCCACCTAGTCATGCAGCAGGTGGGTTCTTCGTGCCTTACTTGCTGCTTGATAGTTGTCTTGTCCGTATACTGTGCTAAACGTGGTCGTCGGTGTTGTGCTGTAATTTACCAGAGTCCTTATAGCACAACACCGATTACTCTGCTTACCCTGATTGTCGGGATACAGCGTGTGTTATGTATGTATGTATGTATGTATGTATTTTTAAATTTTACACACAATAAATAAATTTTCAATCGTTTTGACGTTTCGCCAAGCAAGTGTAATTTTATTCTTAACTAGCTGAGCCCGCGGCTCCGCTCGCGTGAAATTCGTATTCCAAAGAAGAATGTAAGTAACTAAGGGCGAGGCCGAAGGCCGAGCTGCGTTCAGGTAAGCGATAAACCTTCTCAAAGAAAGTAACTAACTAAGGGCGAGGCCGAAGGCCGAGCTGCTTTCAGGTAAACGATAAACCTTTTTCAAATAAAGGAAGTAAGTAAGGGCGAGGCCGAAGGTTGAGCTGCGTTCAGGAAGACGACAAACCTTCTGGAAGAAAGGAAGGAACTAAGTGCGAGGCCGAAGGCCGAGCTGCGTTCAGGTAAACCAAAAACCCTCTTCCGCCTTCGGGCCTCGCCCTTAAAGACTTCCTTTCTTCGATAGAATATAATATCGTTTACTCAATCTATTTATTTCATATAAATAAAAAAGTAATATTAATAACCAAAGAATTAAACCTACCTAACAAACATTAAAATAACTATCAAAACGGGCATTTTCAAATGTTCTTAGAGCACTTGCGGCATTACCCCGCTGGATGGCAAGGCTTACCCTTTGAATGAAGTACATAAGCCCTTGATGACGGGACACCAGTTGCGTCAACCAGCTCAAGCCTCTTTTGGCTTCACTGCTCCACGGACCGAGGGTTTCAACCGCAAACGCAACAAATTCGAAATCTTGAATTATATTTCTATATTTGCTGCGTTGGAGGCTCTCCGACCCAGCCTCGGCCGCGCCAGCCGCTCTTGAAGATGTCCTAACGTGACTTGGAGCCAATGTGAGAACAAAAGTGGCGTCCCACATCAAAGAACTACCCTTAGTCCATGGCACTAAGGTCTCTAGCATCGGGCCTCTTGCCATCCAGCCGGGAATAACCGCGAGGTTCTAGGATGCACGGTATATTTGCCGTTAGAAGCGTGGACTTTATAATAAAATTTAAATTAAATTAACTCAATCTTAATATTAATTAACTTTATTCGAGATGGTTTAGCTTCTTCCTGAACGCAGCTCGGCCTTCGGCCTCGCCTTTAGTTACTTGCTTTCTTCGAGATGGTTTATCATTTGTCAGAACGTAGCTCGGCCTTCGGCCTCGCCTTAGTTGCTTACTTTCTTCAAGATGGTTTAGCTTCTTCCTGAACGCAGCTCGGCCTTCGGCCTCGCCCTTAGTTACTTGCTTTCTTCGAGATGGTTTTTCAATTATCCGAACGTAGCTCGGCCTTCGGCCTCGCCTTAGTTACTTACTTTCTTCAAGATGGTTTAGCTTCTTCCTGAACGCAGCTCGGCCTGCGGCCTCGCCCATAGTTACTTACTTTCTTCGAGAAGGTTTATGGTCTTCCAGAATAGAGCTCGGCCTTCGGCCTCGTTCTTAGTTACTTATTTTCTTCAAGAATGTTTTTCTTCTTCCTGAAATCAGCTCCGCCTTTCGCCTCGCCCTTAGTTACTTTCATCGAGAAAGAATATCGTTTACGTGAGCGCAGATCCGCCTTCGGGCCCGCCTTTAGTTACTTACTTTCTTTTTTTTAAATACGAATTTCACGCGAGCGAAGCCGCGGGCAACAGATATATAAATTTTATTGCACCAATGACAGCGACATAACTTCGACTTTCAATTATTATTTTTATTTAACAAACAATTTGTCACCGGCCAGCTCACGTCGAGATGACAGTTCTCCGTTGTCAACATGACATTTAAAATTGTTTTTACCTTTACTTTGGACTACGTGATTTTAAACGCGCATTAATGTTTATAATTGTTAATTTTTTTTTATTTTTGTTAATTTTTTTTACGTATTATGTTAACCCGGCATATAAACTGCCACTATACAAAGTTTCGTCTAATTCCGTTCAGTGGTTTTTGCGTGATGCGCGTACAGACAAACAAACAAACAAACAAACAAACAAAAATTTTAAAAACTGTTCTAACATGTTCAGTATCTCATTTTAAGCCACCCTGGTTAGTTTTTTTCCGAATACATTCAATGTACAGACTTTCTTACCTCTACGATTTTATTATATGTATAGATGACGCATCGTCATGTTTGGCCGGCATTTTTTAATCTTTAATAGCACCTAATCAGTGATAAGACCACCGGATATTCACCTGTTGTTCTACATTAATGCTGTGTACAAAGTCCTTCGTTTATTAACCGACTTCAAAAAAGGAGGAGGTTCTCAATTCGACTGTATTTTTTTTTTCTAACCCCTGTATTTTTTTTTCTAGTCCCAACGTCAACTCAACGTCAAGTGGGAACCAGGGAGTATTCCAGCCAGTTTATGACTACCCAGGGAAAAATAAGAAAAAAAATCGAACGTATTTGTTTTTATGATATGGGCATTTTTTTTTAAAAGTTGAAAATTGACATCTCGTACAATATTTTTAGGTACTACGACTACAAATTTGCAAATATAATTGTTAATTTTTTTTATTGGTAGCCTAAATAACTCTGCTATTGATCAGTACCCCAAATAAAACCAAAATGCCCATAGTTTTATCACAAAAAAATATTAAGTAAAATTTTCAACGTTTTTCAAAAAATGCTCATATCATAAAAAATAAATTACTCGGATTTTTTTTTCCCTGGGTAGTCATAAACTGGCCTACTCCCTGGTTTCCGCTTGATGTTGAGTTTTGGGACACGTTGGTTGTATATAGATCTAGGCACTTAGCTTTTTTGGTCCAATAATTTGTTTTAAACAAGAAAAAAGTGACTCACAAGAGTATTAGTTTTAAGTGAAACAATATTGTCGTTAATAAATATTTGATTATTTTGACAAAAAATTCTAAATTGTCGAATTAATCTGCCATTGTTATAGAAAATTAGCCACTTCATATAAGCCGAAATCTAAGACTAAATGAAAGTGCATTGCTAAATTTAAGCGCAGCCATAAATCACAATTTTTTTTTGTAATTACTGTGGTTGTTACACATTTTTAGAAAATTTATATATAAATAAAATAAGAAAATTATAGCTCGGAGACGACCGTGAGTAAAGCCGTGTTTTTTTTAAATAATATCTATTATCAAAAAAATTATGCACAATCTTAAAAAAGGCTCTCATTTATTGTGTTGTACAGAAAAAGTTTTAAGCCGTTCAGGAGTTATCTACAGTAGAGGCTGTCACAGACAGACGGACAGACAGACAGATAGACACCTGACCGATTTTATAAGAATCCCTGCCAGCATCACTAGTCACAGAACCCTAAAACTCTTACCAATATTAGAAGGTGCAATATCGAAGATAGCAGTCCGCTGATCATCCATGGTGGAGTTGACATGAAGCACAAACTCAATATCGCCCAACACGTAGTGGTGTTGGATCTCGATCAGGTCGCCACGCCTCTGAAGCACCTTGTACGCGCACTGACCCTGGTTCTCGTACCAGACGGGAAACCGCTCCATCTCGTACCATGTTCCTAGGAACTGGAACACAATATTTTAATTGTTAGTTGCAACGTTTTTTTTATACTAAGCGCGACATGTGGCACCGGGCCACCCATAAGGTGTCTAGCGACGCCCATGGACATTGGGTCGCATGCGGGGGCTGCGAATGCCATGCTGGCCTGACAGGTGCCCATTCACGCCTCTCTTGAAGGACCCGTGACTATACTTGGGAGGAAATATGTGTGCAGGGAGAACGTTCCAGAGTTTACCGGTTCTGTGGAGGAATCGAGGGAGGAAGGATCTGCAGAACGTGACGTTAATTTCAAAATGTTTTGGTTTTCCTTGCCATCGAAGCTGTCTCCATCAGCACCTGAACTGAACACCCTTTTTTGCGGACATTGGGCTTTTGAGGAAACATCGTTTCTCAAAATCGTTCCTCTGTCGCGACGCTAGGATGCAAAATGTTTACCTAAGTCAGAAATTGTCTAACGAAGAGTGTTTTTCTCGGAATTTTCAAGATCATAGTCTTTAATCGTGATTGAAATATATTTTAAATATATATATTTTTTTTATTTTTATTAATAAAAATATATATATATATTTTCCACTGATGACGACGAAAGACACGTCGAAATATTTGAAAATTGTGTAATTTTTTTAAATAATTATATTATGTAAATAATAAAAAATAAAAGTCTTTAATCGTGGTATTAACAAGTTGAATAGCGCTTCATAGTCCGTAAATCTGTTGGTATGGTGTCTCAAAGAGTGTGATTTCGCGAGCTGAGGTGGATTTGACTGTGTCCGGTAACTCTGGTCCCTCGGTGCAGCCGGTGGTTCGAGGTTCCATAAAAAAGGTAGGTTCTGTCACTGTCACACTCATGAATGACCACCCGAATGTTGAGCGTGGCGTTCATACAATCCGATTCCCGCCGGCTTCCCTTATAATACTATGCACCCAGTCAGTACGCACACTATTATATCTAACCTACACCTCCGGCTTCCCTCAGTCAAATTTTCACGCCACGCCACTGTGAACGTTGTTAGGATTCTTCGTCAAACTGTAGGTGTACCCTTAGCTCAAAAGGTGGTAGGGTTCAAGTGGGTTCAACGCGCCCTGATTGATAGCAACACACCATTGTAGTACAATGGGAACCGCAAGTACAATGATTGTACTTACGGTTTCCAACTCACATTCTCTGGCCGAGCACCCAGGCATGCCCAGTTCATATAACCCCAAAACGATGACTTATATATATGGGTGGATCAACTTTTTCTTGTAACGTAAAAACCAGATGCAAAGTCAAATAAAAAAAAAGTTTATTACAATTTAATACTTAGCTGAAAATCAATAAGTATAAAATACTCAGGTTGATAGGCAATTGAAATAAAAGTAGAGAACTATTTAAAATAAAACATTAACCAAATTTTTAGGGGTGACCCAGGGGACAATTTTGTCCCCAGTTTTGTATGGAAAAAAGGGGTTATCCTCAGGGTAACCAATATTTTTTTTTAATTACTCAAAATTCTTTGTGCAACTTCTTTCTTATTAATCAATTACTTATCAGAGATGTACTGTAACTATTAAAATAAGGTGAATTTATCAAGATAATATCATATATATATTTTTTTTTTACGTTTAGTTTATAAGTTATTTTAGTTTAGTTTTATCAATTTCTTAATTTTAGTTTAATTTTATTGTATTAGGTTATTTTGTATAATTTAAATAAAGAGAGAGATATAAAGATAATATCCTGTTTTCAGACAGATACAAAAAACCAGAAAAAGTTTATTCACCCATAATATGCGTATTAAAGTATTTATGTAGTATTAGTTTGTAGTTTATCATCATTCAATCATATTGCTTTAGTTACTGCTTAATACATTGCCACAAACTATTCTTGTGTGCCTGCATATACTTCTCCCACATCCCAAGGCTTACTTAGGATATAATGCATTAAGCTCACCTATTGTGCCTAATTTGTATTAATTGCTGTTCAATAAAGAATATAATACACATATATACATACTTAACTTATTAAGATCATCAAAACCAAAAATGAAAACTTACGTTGTTCAAATTAAAAGTGGCGACAGGATTGACCTGGCTGCATAAGCCCAACTGCAACACTTGCGAACTGCACTCCACGCCAAATATCACCACGAACATCAACCAGAAATGCATCTTTATTGACTTACAATTTCTGTTACACTACAACGCGACGCGACAAACGACTAAACTTGGAATTAGTCACAGCATCTTCGTTTATCGGACTTCACGATTTATCGCTTTTATTGGCACATCATTGATAAGATATTTCATCTCGATACTTGATTTGCGATAAAGCGAATATTTTATCGACCTCCGCCATTGACTCAACATCCTGGCACGAGTGAGCCGTCACTTGATGAATGTCTACAAGTCAAATTGTGTCTATCTATCTTTGCCTACATTACATAATTGTTTTGTTTTATGACAAATTATGTGGCATAGTTTCACCAACTAGTAGGTTTCTAACGATGCCCATGAACATTCTGTGATGTACGGGGATTGCGAATGCTATGCCGGCCTGACAAGGGTCATTTCACGCCACTTTTGAAAAACCCCAGGCTGTACTTGGGAGGATATACTTAGATGGATATGACATACATCACGCTGTATCTCGACAATTGGGGCGAGCAGAGTAATCGGTGTTGTGTTGCATGAGCTCTCTTGAATTACAGCACAACACCGATTAAGCACCACGTTTAGCAAAATATTATAAAATGTACATGCAAGAAGAATATCAGGCACCAAGAAGGCACGAAAACAATAACAGTTACCTATTGCATAACTGTGCAGGGACCTCGATAAACCGACCTCGACCTCGTGAGAGGTCGGTGGGCTGTCGCGCTTTAGCAGGGGATCTTGTCCTCGCCTTTTACGAAGTGCACGGCGAGAGATTCAGTGGACCTGTTCCTTTCACGTACGGGGCCACAAACGGTGCTCTTATAACAACGGTTCTCTACTCTTACGAATAAGAACTGACGGAGATGTCGAATTTTGTAATAGACATAGGGATGTTACCTTTAGAGCAGCTCGACCTTCGTCTTCGCGAGTTCCTGAATCGCGGCAAGTCCACCAAGCCTACGCACCTCGGACTCTGGCCTCGACTCCGATGGAGTTACTCAGGCGAAGACGTCGACATAGGCCTACGCAGTTCGGCCTTGAGGACTCATCATCATCAACGCCCAACCGCAACCCTTTTCCTGTCTGTTCAATATCAATCCTAAATATGAAAACTAGAGATACTTGTAGGACAGCGTTCGGAGAGATAGGAATCATGACTTTACCAAGTGCATATGTTTACCAGAACATATGCTATGCCAGAAAATGCATTCATGATTCCTCTCTCAATTCCGACAATCATAACTATGACACACGGGGTAAGAATAATGTACAACTAATAAGACATAGATTAGCTAAAACTACAAAAAGCTTTATTTGTAATAGTGTTAGATTTTATAATAAACTGTCTCCTAACATAAAACAATTAGATGACAATAATTTTAAACGACGGATTAAAATAATGTTAATTGAAAAGAGTTATTACAGTATTAAGGATGCATTAACTGACCGTAATTTTATCTAAGAGTCTGACTACTATTTTTCCCACTAACAAATTTTGACAATTCGATACACTTTGTATCATTTGATTTTTAATATGACTTATTACATTTCTTTGTAATAAACGTAAACTAATTGTTTTATTTGACTTGATATAATATGAAATATCAAAATTGACGATGGCACTATACACCAGATATAGGTAATTTAAATAGGCAGTGTGGTCAGATTCTTCAGTATTCATGTTTATGCTGTAAATATTAATGCTCTTGTGAGCGGTAGTATGGGTTAATTATTTGTAAGTTACTATAATATAATACTTATAAGGTACTAACAAAACATTGTGACTTGCGAAGTTTGTTTGTCAGTTCTTCTTCGCATTGAACTTAGAACTGGCGGAATTTTCGACATGTCCAAGCGTAGGTTACCTACCTGTGGATGAAATTATACAATAAACAATAAACAATAATAAACAATATCACAATATTGACTTCAAGCTTGATACTGCAAATCAGTAGATGAATTTTTAAAAAATCTAGGTCTCCTTTCTACACTAGTCTTAAGCCGCGTCTTATGCGCATGTTTTTTCGTGTTGTTTCTTGTGTAATGTAGTACGCGGGTACCTTAACTTGAAATTCCGGGGGTAGGCAGCGACAACGGATCTCCACGCGTCATTATCCTGACACACCTCTGCCGCCTCTTCCACTCTAATAATGTTCTTCATACATGCTCGGCAGTTATGGATACAACGCACTTGACCCTTTTTGAGCACATGCCCGATCTGGTCTAGGTATGTGCGTCAAGGGCAACCCTTCCTGAATCTTACATTCACATTCGATCCATAAATTTATTTCGTTAGTCTCCTATCATATCATCCATTCTTCGAACATGTACCTACATCTAATATTATAAACACTTTTTACTATGGGTGGGTACGTGAATGTGTTAGTTTGCCTCCATCACCCCTGAGGCTGTCTGGTTTCTTCGGTCTAGCCGTTGTGAGAGAACTCCTAGATGAAGGACGCCCCAAGTTTAAAGTTTCACGGTGGTATGGTACATGGAAAGATCGCAAATTTTGCTCATACGTAGAAACAAGATGTTCAAATGTCTTTAATTGTTTTTCACACTCACGTTTCTGTACACAATATATCAGTCGCACTTCAAGTCTTCAATATCATCACGCTACAATATCGTGACCTAAATATTGTTCTACCTAGATAAAGACAATCGCAGTGTCAGTAGATAGCAGGGCAATGCCAGACTTTTAGTATAAACATTACCACTTCAGGTTTATTTACATTGTACTTAATATATTTAAAGCGAAAAATATGTTTGTAAGTCGTACTTATCCAAGGTTATATTGCTTGCTAGCAAAGAAGGGTCGAGAAGGAACGTATTGAACTGGCTATTAGTCAGTGAATGTTGGCTGTTTTTTTAATACGATTGTGGAGTATTTTATATATATATAGGTATATATATTTTTTATGTAAACCAACATGGGTGGCCGTGTCGAGAGACCAATGGTACAGTCGATAGAGCCAAAAACCTCTCTCCTCGCGAAACCACGCTCAGTGAGGCGCCATGCCAGCAGATTTGCGGAGTGTTGCTAGGCTGTCTAGCCCGTTGATACGACGTTTGAAGACACCCAGGTTAAAGGATTCGGGAAACACACTCGCCGGGAGACAGTTCCACACCCTAGCGCTACGACAAAGAAACGATTTTGAGAACCGATGGGTTCCCAAAAGCCCAATGTCAACAACAAAAGGGTGCTCAGTTTCTCCGCGGCGAGTGCTGCGAAGATAGGCTGGATGGCAAGGAATAAGGGAAGCAATTTCCTCCGAGCAGCGTCCATGATAGTACCTGTAGAACAGACTGAGTGACCCTACAAATCGTCTGTGACTTAGAAATGTAATATTCAATTGTTGAATGGCTTATAAAAGCCATTGTGTTGTGTGTATCGTGTATACACACATACATAATATGTTGTGGTATCTCTACTGTCGACACTACTCGAATAATCACTCAGTGAAAGTTCCGTGAATGCGGAACTGAAGGACCGGTGAATCACCTGTGTATTTCTGAAGCGCCAACTCTCGAGTAGTCCTCGCTATCTTAGAAGAGGAGTGCTACAACAAAATTAATCCAGAAGGAAAAGTCAATAGACTTTAGGACAGTGTCATGTAACATCCAGATAATAACTTGCAAAGAAGTGACAATATAGGTTTCAGAGGATATAGCACAGAGCATATCATTCGCAATGCATTAGCAGACGAAATTGCCAGGAATGGTCAAGACCCTGGAGCTCATTTCTCGGAAAGAACAACCATAGAATCCGTTAACAAGGGGTGTTCCCCGTGGACCAACTGTGTAGCACAACTAGTTGTGCCATCCCCAAAACTGTTCCCAATGACACAACTACGTAGTTGTGTCATTGGGAACGATTAATTAAATAAAATGCAAAAGAATTTTTTTTTTATGGAAACTGACACGGTTTGCTACATCACCTACAACATCCGTGATGTTAGCCCATAACACCGGGTGAACTAGGTTCCATGCCAGTGCTTCCCTTCGGTCGTGCCGGCTACACTGAACTGGACGGAAAACACAAACTATTTACTAGGGTGGGTCACTCTTGTACGGAGAAAAAAAAAAGTGTTTTAATTGAATGGTAATAGTTCTAAAAAGCTGTAAGTAACTGGTCTAGTTAAATGAAATTAAGCCAAAAAAAATTACTTTTCCTGCATCTTCAGCCCGCGCATGGTCTTCAAAAAAATGGGAAATATTCAATAATAATTTTTTTATTTAATTTTTACAATTTATTAATTACAATGAAGCATGTATTACAAGTGACATAAAACTTACAAATAAACATGAAACATAAATCGTGTAACTTAAAATAAACAGTAATGTAGACAGATATTCAATAAAAGTCATTTGAATCACTGTTTAAAATCCTTCTTACTTTGGAATTGTTTCATGATTTCTCTCGAGGAAATCTTTGCTAGTATTAAGCCTTCTCTCGACTTTTTATCACAGAACGGCACAGCTGCTTCCGTCACAATTTTCACAGATCGCTCTACAGCTTGTGTATGACAAGGTAACTTCATAAATTTCAGACTGTCGTCGCGTTTAGTTTCGATGATCTTGGTTATCTCTTCATGGGTAACATTTTTCAGAATCGGTGGTTCGTACAGAGTCTGCTTCAAGTCTATTAGGTCAATATATGACCCAGCTGCGAGATTGTCTGCGGGACCTCAAATACACGAGGATGTTTATTTATTTCATGCTTTTATTATTCTTCTGGCAGCCAGTTCTCTCACATGTTTTTCTTCGTCAGTCAGCATTACCAACAACAGATTTTCTGGATGTAAGAAGTATGAATTACGTCGAATAACAGGATCTAATACTGTCTTCAGTTCGTCAGGGAGGTATCGTGAACTAGAAATTAATTTCCATAGGTTTCCATTTCCACTTTGAATGAAAACTTTTCATCAACTGTATTACTCGCTTATACTTATGAGACACAATTGGAATTGAAGCTTTTTTTCCAAACATTTTCCACTTCCACTGAAACAATCTCTGCAATATCAAGGAAGGACGTCTCTTTATTACTGCTTCTCTCGATTTTTAAACAAGATCTGGTCCATTCATAATGTTTCACGACGTCTTCGCAAGTCTGTAATTCATTTTATCGAAATTCTTGTGTGGTTCCAAATATAAGACACTGGTGCGTTTTTCTTGACTCCTCCATGTTCACGAATAGTTCAAATTAAGTGATAACGATAACAAACACAATAATACGTCGTAATGGCGCAGAAACCGGCAGCGCGACTTTGCAGCACTTTTAATTAAATGAATTAGTGCGTTTTCTCTGCAGTTGGTCAGCCTGTATCCCACAGAGCATCAAATACCTACCGCCCGGGCACCCTACTAGAGGCGCCCTAAGCGATGATATTTGAAACCCAATAACCGTACGCTGAGCTGCTAGCGCTTTGTATGTGTGTGTGTGCTAGTATCGACACTACACACAAAGAGGAGCAACTTAGGCACACGCACAAAACAAATGCACACGCACAACACACATATGTAAGTCATAGGCCACGCCCACAGGCTTCAACGGCGTTGTAGAGAAATCGCGCTCACGGCGGCGCCTCTAGTAGGGGCGGGCGCGCGCATTTCATGCTCTGTGCTGTATCCCCTACCCCGCGCAATAGAACAGAGAGTAATAGTGGAGAGAAGAGTACATTCCATCGTTTCTAAGGTCATTTCAAGTCAGACTTGGTTTTTTTAAACCATAATTTTAATGTATTTAATGGTTGCATATTTTTACTATTTTGTAGATTTTTACAGATTTTCAAATGCGCGGGCTAAAGCAATTGAAATATTTGAGTGTTATTTCACTAAAGCTTTACATAGACAATACTGTACATAGACAACTTTTCCCCCCTATCACAAAACGATTGAAGAAAAAAAAATTTATGACCCACCCTACTATTTATATAGCCGTTTCGACCGACGTTTCAGTCAGTGCGGTGGTACCAACCCGGGCGGGTTGAACCCTACCACCTAGTAAGGTAAGAAGGGAAGGAACCTACAGTTTTACGTGGAATCCGAACCACAGTCAGCCTCCAACGGTCGAGCGGTCACCCATCCAAGTACTGACCGGCCCAGCGTTGCTAAAGCATCAATAGCGACAGTCGACTGTCTGCACCACTGAGCTATCGAGGCTGAGTAAGGTGGCTTCCGGAATTGAGCGCGGCGTTTTCTCGCAGTCACATAATACTGGACAATGTTCCATTATCTGCATATTTGTACCGTGTGGGGTCGGTACTTAAAAAGAATAGCCCCACTGCATCTCTCCCCGTCGCATGTCGTAAAAGTCGACTAAGGGATAAGAAAATTCATCAGCCTCGGTAGCTCAGTGGCGAGGTTGGTTAGTCAACTGTTATTAAGCAACGCTGAGCGCGGTCAGTGTTTGGATGGGTGACCGCTCGACCGTTGGAGGCTGACCGTGGTTCGGATTCCACGTTAAACTGTAGGTCCCTTCCCTTCTTACCTTACTAGGTGGTAGGGTTTATCCCGGCCGCATTGGTACCACCGCACTGAACGAAACGTCGGTCGAAACGGCTATGTAAATAGTTCGTGTTTTCCGTCCAGTTTAGTGTAGCCGACATGAAATTAAGGGAAGCACTGACATGGCACCTAGTTCACCCTGTGTTATGGGCTGACATCACGGATGTTGTAGGTGATGTAGCCAACCGTGTCAGGTTCCATAAAAATAAAAAAAAATATTATACTTACACAAATATTATAAAGATAACGATTAGTTTGTAAGGAATAACATTAAAGTTGTATTGTATTAAGATACTTTATATTTACATACATACATATCACACACGCTGAATCCCGACAATCGGGGTAAGCAGAGTAATCGGTGTTGTGCTGCAAGAACTCTTGTCAATTACAGCACAACACCGACCACCACGTTTCGCAAAGTATTCGAACAAGATTAAATCGATCAAGCAGCAAGTATGGCACGAAGACCCACCTGCTGCATGACTCGGTGGAAGTACCGTGCCAAGGTGAGAGGTGGCGAGCCTGTCGCCCTTTTAGCACGGCATCTTGTCCTTATCCCTTAGTCGCCTTTTACGACATGCATGGGGAGAGATGCAGTGGGGATATTCTTTTTAAGTACCGGCCCCACACGTTAATCCTATTACTTTAAGTGAACTAAACTTATATATATATACCTATATAATTGGTTTCTCGGAAACGGATCTAACGATTTGGATGAAATTTGGTATTTAGATAATGTTATTTTTTTCAAGTCTATCTAGGTAGGTGTAGACACCGAGCGAAGCTCGGTCGCCCAGGTACTATTAGATATTAAAAGAAGAATTTGTTTAAAACTAAACTATCTTAAAAAATAATTAGCCTGGGGTTTTTCAAAAGGGGCGTGAAAAGGCTCCTGTCAGGCCGGCATGACATTCGCAATCCCCGTGCATCACAGAATGTCCATGGGCATCGTTAGACACCTACTTGTAGGTGAAACGATGCCACATGTCGCGCTATCGATAAAAAAAAATTATTATTATAATAACCACCACCTATCGCTCGAAGCTAGACTCGCGTCGTCCCGGAGAGCTCCGTAGCCACGGCCTGCACCCGCCGGCGCGCTTGGAGGTTTGTCTCCCGCCGCCGGCGGTATTACCGTTTTTTATTTTTGTATTAATTTTGTGTATTTTTATTACTTTTGTATAAATATGTAAAATTAATATGAATTTTTAAAATGTGAAATAAAGAACATGAAATTATAATAAAATAAACTTTAAATTAAATATAACTATTACAATTAAATAAATGAAGAAAAGTTGCACCGCTTGAGCGTTGGGGGTGCGGTGCAGTAGAGTTTGTAAGATTGGATGTAGGAGGTAATCTCTGAAAACACTCACCCACTGGCACCGACTCCATAGGGCCTAGGGCATAGGGGTGCTCGAGCCCCCCGAATTTTATTGTCAGTAGGGGCTGACAAGGCCCCCCCCCCCCCCCCTTTTTTTTTACCTGTGATTATTTTAAACTGTGTCAAGTAAAAGAGTCCTTTCTCATGATTCTGTGGTCCTTAACAGCACTATACAGGGGGTGTATTTTAACCGACTGCGTTCCTTTCAGGGGGTTGTTCTGTATCCTAAACTGAGTAACTTTTGTTCTACAACTTTTGGAAATTGGAAAAAAAAAATTCACTTTCTCCATACATTTAAGGGCAGACCTAACCTCCAAATTTATGGGGAAAGTGATTTTTTTTTTTGGAAATTCCAAAAGTTGTAGAACAAAAGTTACTCAGTTTAGGATACAGAACAACCCCCTGAAAGGAACGCAGTCGGTTAAAATACACCCTGTATATATATATTTTTTTTAATGGAAACTGACTACATCACCTACAACATTCGTGATGTTAGCCGATAACACCGGGTGAACTAGGTGCCATGTCAGTGCTTCCCTTCATTTCATGTCGGCTAAAACTGAACTGGACGGAAAACACGAACTATTTACCCGACTACGGCGAAGCCGAAAAAAGGAAGGGTTATGAGTTTGGCGTGTGTGTATGTATGTATGTATGTATGTGACTATCTATATTCCACTCTACAGCCTAAAGTACTGGGCAGATTTGAATAATTCTTGTACCATTGGATTCGTCTCATTCACGGGAGTGTCATAGGCTATATAAAATTTTTCTAAATTCAAAATGGCGGACGCACGGCCTCAAAATGTCAAATTAGTTTTTCAAAATATATTTAATGGGGTATCAAATGAAAGATAATTAAATTACGATTCCGAAAATATATATTTTGCTACCTATTAAACTTATGTGTACAGAGAAATAGAGCAAAATGTGTGGCGCGTGCATGAATCGCGATGAAGCGTGGTCGCCCGCGCACCGCGCCGCGCGCCCCCTCGTTTTTAACCGACTTCCAAAAAAGGAGGAGGTTCTCAATTCGTCTGTATGTTTTTTTTTTTTTTTATTTTTTTTTTTATTTTTTTTATTTTTTTGTATGTTTGTAACACGATTTCTCCGTCAATTGAGGGCCGATTTAGAAAATTCTTTTTTTGTTAGTTAGGTCATACTTCCGAGGTGGTCCCATTTCAATTTTATCGAATTTGGTTCAGTGGTTTTCGAAAAATCAGCATAATACTATGGTGTGTGGTTACCTTCAGCAAAACTTGTGATGTGGTCGTTTTCGGCAATTTTCAGTTTGATAAATTAGTATGGTGTGTGGTTACCTTCAGCAAAACATTTGTGATGTGGACTTATTCAGCAATTTGCAGTCTGACACATATGGCGAATAATTCTGTACCACTTCAATCGATTTTGATTATTCGATTTCGATTATTCTTTTTTATGTAATATTACTAAAAAGAATGAAATAAAAACTGTTTTAAAAAATATTAAACCGATTTCCAAAAAACAAAAAAAAAAAAAACTAAAAAGTATTAAATACCTAATATTTTGAAATTTTCTCTGTCCTGTTGAAATACATGAATCGATATACTAGTGATACATATTCGGACCCTTGTTTCATGAATATTCTAAATTTGAAATTTTTTTATTTTTTCCGACCGGCGTTTAATTTATTATGGTACCTGGCCAGTACCTACTGTACCGAGTACCATCGAGCTGGTTTGATGATGGAGACAGAAGGTGGCCATAGGAACTCCTAAACTACACATGATAAACCCATCGTGTTTGGGCTCGTTGCATTTGTCTTCACGAGAAATTTACTTTAGACCTAAAAGATTCTCAATTCGACGGTATGTTTTCTTTTTTTGGATGTTTGTTACGCGATTACTCCGTCAATTGTGGGCCGATTTTGAAAATTCTTTTTTTTTTTATTTGAAAGGGGATAACCCTGAGGTTTTTGAAGTGAAAACTTCTTTAGCGGCTCTTGGCACTTTTTTAGGTGGGTAAAAATGTATAACTCGCGACATCGCGTCAGCGTCATTTTTAAAATGAAACCTTAAGTCATTGCGTTAAGGGTTAAGTTAGAGTGGCACGGGATCTGCCGGCACTCCCGGAGTGCAACTGTTAAGTAGGGTTCCGTAACACGTTTATGTCTGTCCATTCTACTAAGTTCTGCAAAATGAATGTAGGGTTCCGTAACATATGCATGTCTATCCGTTCTACTAAATTTTACAATTTTCAACCAAGGTCCTCCGATGGTTATTTTATAATAAAAGTTGGCTTCCGTAACACGTTTATGTCTGTCCATTCTACTAAGTTCTGCAACATCACCTACAACGTCCGTGATTTCAGCCCATAACACCAGTGCCATGTCAGTGCTTCCCCCTTTGATCGTGCTGACTACACTGAACTGGTCGGAAAACACAAACTATTTACATAGCCGTTTCGACCGACGTTTAATTCAGTGCGGTGGTACCAACCCGGGAAGGTTAAACCCTACCACCAAGTAAAATTACGAGGGAAGGGACTTACAGTTTTACGAGGAATCCGAACCTTGGTCAGCCTCCAACGGTCAGCGGTCACCCATCTAAGTACTGACCGCACCCAGCGTTGCTTAAAATTCAATAGCGACAGTTGACTGTCTGCACCACTGAGCTATCGAAGCTGACGTGGTCCTATTTTAATTGGGTCAAGATCGGATTGGAAAGCGAGGCGGAATCGCGAGGCCGAAGGCCGAGCGATTCCGCCGAGTACATTAATAGCAAAAAATTACTAAAAAAAACTGTGAAATTAAAAAAAAGTTTTAAAAAACATAAAACCGACTTCCTAAAAAAAGGAAAACTAAAAAACTATTCAAAATAAAAATATAAAAACCGCCTTCAAAAATATATGAAATAAAAACTTAAAAAAAAAAAACGAACCCTAGAGTTGAAGGCGGTGCTAAAGCAAGCAAAAATGATGCATGAAAGAAAACATGAGTGGATGATAATATCCTTTGTGATTTGTGTAGCCTTTTTAGCACCGCCTTCAACTCTAGGGTTCGTTTTTTTTTTTAAGTTTTTATTTCATATATTTTTGAAGGCGGTTTTTATATTTTTATTTTGAATAGTTTTTTAGTTTTCCTTTTTTTAGGAAGTCGGTTTTATGTTTTTTAAAACTTTTTTTTAATTTCACAGTTTTTTTTAGTAATTTTTCGGTGTGTTCCATGTACATATTATGACGCGCGCGCGACGACGACGCGAAGGAGCGACATAGTATGGTCGGTTGGTAATATACCTTCATACTTACTTACTCACACACACCACACGCCGTATCCCGACAATCGGGTAAGCAGAGTAATCGGTGTTGTGCTGCAAGTACTCTGGTAAATTAGCCGTGCGAATAGTAGGTGACTCCCAATTGTCCCGCGTTCTAGAACCACTGCAACTCCGTAGGGATACATAGCTAAATCAGAGCCTGTTGAAATACACAGAGCAATATTTCCCCCCAAGTACAGTCTCGGGTCCTTCAAATGGGCCCCTGTCAGGCCGGCATGGCATTCGCAGCCTCCACATGCTACCGAATGTCCATGGGCGTCGCTAGACATCTTATGGGTGGCTCGGCGCCACATGTCGCGCTTACTATAAAAAAAAATTATATCAGTAGCTTTGGCCTCGCCTTAGTGGCTTACCTGCTTCGAGTGAGTACATTATTCAACTATGTGAAACTTCGGTTTTCGGCCTTGAACTGATTGGTTTACTTACTTCCCGAATCCGCCTCACCTCACCCCACCCAGATATGTTTACTTATATAGGGAAAAAAAATCGTATAACTTACACAGCTCAGTCTTCGGTCTTGCTCTGATTGACTTTTTGTTTTACTTCAAGACTACATACATCGTTCAACTATACATAATTTGTTTATAGATGTACTCACTCATGCGCTATTTGCAGAAAACTTTAGTTTCGAATTCATATGACGATATAAACGGACGGATAGTTGTATAATAGTATAATAGTATAAATGTAACAATAATAACAGATGAGCAGGCAAAGCATGTCAACTAGGGCACGTTTGGCTGTCCATGGTGGAGTGCTGGCCCCTACACTTATGTACGGGAGTGAAAGTTGGGCATGGCAGACGAAGCATGAAAGCAGGATTAATGCTGTAGAAATGCGCGCGTTGAGGAGTATGTGTGGAGTTACAATGAAAGATAGATTGAGAAATAGTGTAGTGCGAGAGCGCTTGTGGGCTGAAAGAAGATATAGTGACAAGGATTGAGAAAGCGATGCTTCGGTGGTTCGGTCATGTTGGAAGAATGGATGCTATGATACTAACGAAAGAAATTTATGAAGCAAATGTGAGTGGAATAGTCGGGATTGGTCGCCCTAGACGCACTTACCTGGACCAGATCGGGCATGTGCTCAAAAAGGGGCAAGTGCGTAGTACCCGTAACCGACGAGCATGCATGAAGAACATTATGGGAGTGGAAGAGGCGGCAGAGGTGTGTCAGGATCGTGGCACGTGGAGATCCGTTGTCTCTGCCTACCCCACCGGGAAACAGGCGTGACGCTATGTATGTATGTATGTATGGATAGTATCAATATACGAGTAACATATAACGTTTAAAGTATGCAAACGGTTTTTAAAAAAGCCTAAAATAAAAAATAAGTTATAAAAAACTAAAACCCGACTACGAAAAAGTTAGTTATGAAAATCGTGTAACTAAAAATAACAAAATAATGTTTTCCATATAATTTATCAGATACAGCGATTATCTTTTCATATTGATTTTACCTTAGCACTAACTCTTTAAATTTTGCTAAATTTATTATTTTTAACGTTCTAAATATAGAGCCGTGGTCGGGCGTTCTTCGGTCAACAAGACAAGTGGGGACGTCGTCGTGCATTATGGTCGTTGTCACTCGGTATGTATGCCTACTTATAATAATTTTAGATTGGCTCTGACTGATCTTACAAAAATAATAGCCTCCGTAAGGGGTTCCGTCCGATGTCAGTATGGCTGTCCTAAGTTCCTCGCTTTAATTCTATGGACACCAAGGAGCATTACCAGTTGCATGCCCTATTATCCAGCGGGAACGCCCGACCACGGCTCTATATTTAGAACGTTAAAAATAATAAATTTAGCAAAATTTAAAGAGTTAGTGCTAAGGTAAAATCAATATGAAAAGATAATCGCTGTATCTGATAAATTATATGGAAAACATTATTTTGTTATTTTTAGTTACACGATTTTCATAACTAACTTTTTCGTAGTCGGGTTTTAGTTTTTACATAGCCGTTTCGAAAGACGTTTCATTCAGCGCGGTGGTATCAAACCGGGCGAGATAAACCCTACCACCTAGTAAGGTAAAAGGAAAGGGACCTACAGTTTTACGTGGAATCCGAACCACGGTCAGCCTCCAATGCTCGAGCGCTCACCCATCCAAGTACTGACCGCGCCCAGGTGTGCTTAACAACAGTCGACCGACCGCACCACTGAGCTACCGTGGCTAACTTGCCGTTTAATTATTTTATTTCACAATCACAATAATTTATTATGCTCTGTTAATTGCTGGTAAACCACATTTGATTCTTATCTTTATCTATCATACATAACTACTACAAATTAAGAACTCGTAAAAATTCCAAATCTATATTACATTTACGGTATGATTGACATTTGAATATGGCAAACCAATTTTTGACAGCACAGCCCCCCCAATATTTTTAACAAGTCGGCGCCCGTGCACTCACCCGATTTTGAAAATTCTTCGACCAATATGGATAGAATGGATCTTCAAGATTGACATAGGCTATGCGAGCGAAGTCGCGGACAAAAGCTAGTACAGATTAAAGCAGTGCTCATTTTGTCTGCCAGTGCACCATGTGTGCAGACAGGACCAAGACGGAAGACACTGGAAAGGACCGCCTCGACGAGGAAAATCTTGGAGTAAGTAGAGAAGATTGGCGGCGGGTGGCCGAGTGGTTTGGGCATCGGTTTCTCATGCGAGAGGTCCGCGGTTCGAATCCGTTCGGCGTGTACCAGTGAGTTTTTTCTGACGAAAAAATTTAATTGCATACCTACACCTGCTGCTTCACCGTTCGGAACCGGTGTAAAACTGTAGGTCCCTTCCCTTGCCCATTACTAGGTGGAAGGCTCAAATTGTAGCCGAATGGGTTGGTACCACCGTACTGGATGTAAGATGGCCGCATAGCAGCCTCGGTTGTGTTCTCCTCTAGTCCAGTATAGCCAGTAATCCAGGGAAGTCTCCGGTATGGCACCTACCTTCTCGGAGGTGATAATGGCTGGTCGGAGCATGCGCTTTGGCCCCTCCGTCTCAGTCGCCGTCGAAACTATGGGCACAGATTACTTAATAGTTACTTCGTAACAGATAAATCACTCCATAGAAAATGTTCCTACCTTCGGGCTTTAATAGCCTACCCTTTCACAACGCCAATCGCTGCGTGCGAAAATGTACCTTAATGATCGAGTGTAAAGTGGTTATTGCTTTGCAGCTGCGCGCACTTGCGTGGGCGAGCGTCTATGTATACTTCGCGCGGCAGACGAATTTCTACTGAAAAAGACCGCCGGCGGCCCGTCGGGCGGTAGGTAGTTAGCGCGCGCAAGTACATAGAGTGCGTGAGGCCTGCTATGGGTGCCTAAAGCATTGATTTTATAACCCTGTCGGGACAGATAGACCACTCCATATAACAAATTTGGTAACGTTGTAAATCGTAAAACCAACAGAGGGCGTTAATAATTTTTCTTGATGTTGTCGTAAAACAAACAGGTGGCGTTAATGTTTGTTAATACTTCTATACTAAGGGCGCTATCTAGTTGAAATACAACATGTATCTAGGTACCTTTAATTGTCACTAGGCTGTAGAATTACTGCTACTAGACAAAAGATGGCGCTTTCATTTATATTTATAAAGAACATTATTTATGTAAATTCCAAAATTTTTAATTATATTTGAATAATAAAATTATGACAATTTACAATTAAACTAACACTTCTTATCAAATTAAATAAAATAAAAAAATGTTTTGAAAATTATTTGGTATACGGAACAAAATATTATTATGATTGTAATTTCCTGTTTGTGCGCTTTTAATAGATAGATCCACACAGAGCACGGAATACCCCCGCGCGCGCGCGCGCGGTATTCCGTGCTCTGTGGATAGAACGTATTTATTTAGTTGAACAGTTAAACAAATACTCGTCACTCTTCATTCTAATAATGTCAGCATTGTATGTAAAAAAAAAAATATGAAAACTGCCTTAAAAAATTTATGAAATTAAAAAAATCGAACCCTAGAGTTGAAGGCGGTGCTAAAGAAGGCTACACAAATCACAAAGGATATCATCCACGCATGTTTTCTTTCATGTATCATTTTTGCTTGCTTTAGCACCGCCTTCAACTCTAGGGTTCGATTTTTTTTATTTCATACATTTTTGAAGGCGGTTTTTATATATTTTTTTAAATAGTTTTTTATTTCACAGTTTTTTTTGGAATTTTTTGCTATTAATGTACTCGGCGGAATCGCTCGACCTTCGGCCTCGCGATTCCGCCTCGCTTTCCAATCTGATCTCGACCAAATTAAAATGGAACCACGTCATGGTTATCCCCTTTCAAACAAAAAAAAAGAATTTTCAAAATCGGCCCACAATAATTGACGGAGTAATCGCGTAACAAACATCCAAAAAAAGAAAACATACCGTCGAATTGAGAATCTCCTAGGTCTAAAGTAAATTGCTCGTGATGACAAATTCAACGAGCCCAAACACGATGGGTTTATCATGTGTAGTTTAGGAGTTCCTATGGCCACCTTCCGTCTCCATCATCAGACCAGCTCGATGGTACTCGTACTCGTATTATAATATATTAAACGCATCTGGCCGGTCGGAAAAGATTTCAAATTTAGAATATTCATGAAACAAGGGTCCGAATATGAATGACAATATCGATTCATGTATTTCAATACAATGACAGAGAAAATTTCAAAATATTAGGTACCTATTCTACCTATTTAATACTTTTTAGTTCTAGTTTATTTTTTTTAAGTCGGTTTTATATTTTTAAAACAATATTACATAAAAAACAATAATCGAAATCGAATAATCGAAATCGGTTGAAGTGGTACAGAATTATTCGCCATGTGTCAAACTGCAAATTGCTGAAAAAGCCCACATCACAAAAGTTTTGCTGAAGGTAACCACACACCAATAGTATTTTGTTGCTTTTTCATAAACCGCTCAATCAATTTCAATAAAATTTCAATGGGAGCACCTCTGAAGTATGACCTACCAAACAAAAAAAGAATTTTCAAAATCAGCCCACAATTAACACGTTGAACGCCATACGACCCACCGGTGGGCCTAGCGTACTTTTCGGTTCGGGCCAAGCCAAACTCATTATATCCGTAATTTTCATCAACTTGAGATTTTCATCACAAAGTTTATAAAATGCGGTAATTTGTAAGGAAAATAAAAATTTGCGACTTTTACCGTCTAATTTTCGAGATATAGCAGAAGGCTCACGGGTGGATCGTGTGGCCTCCTATGAAGGATTTGTATTTTTCTGTTGGCTGGGGCCGCGGGGTCACGCCGCGGCCCACCCGTTGCGCGCGCGCCGCGGACGCAGCGATCAATCCCGGTCCGGCTGCGTCGACAATTGAGGATGTTTTACGCTTTTCTCGCCAAAAATGATTATTTTGAAGATTTCGAGTTAACACAAGAAGCGCTAACGCAGTTAGAAAACATCGAGATAGATCTTCTGAACCGTAGTTTCGGAATAGATTCTATGAAGACGTAGTTCAACCAACGAAAAGAAGATGCTGTCGAATTCTTTTGTCGGAGAGTGAGGATAGCGACTATGAAATGCATATAGAAAGACGGAAGAGAATGAAACACACTCTGGAAAGGAAAGAGGGATTGGCCAGAAAAGTGAGAAGAACATGTCACCAATGTTATGCAAAGAACGTACCAATAATGGGTAGCAAACAGGCTAAAACCAAGTCGAAAAAAGTATCCACTTATTGCCAAAGCAGCCCAACTAAACCATTCCTTTGTTTGCCTTGTTTTAACATGACTCACGGATAATTCTTTATTGTTTATGGTTAAACCCTTTGGGGTTAAGATGATTGATTATTTTAAATAATGAAGTGTCATAATGTTGTGATTGTTCAATTTCATAAATATTTTGTTTTGTTCAATTTCATAAATTATTTTCGTAATAAATAATGTCTTCTTATTTGGCAATGAAGAAAATTTTATGTTCATTTTTATTTTGACGAATATTTTCTTATTATTTTCTGGTTTTATTAATTCTATTAATACAAATATTATTTTCTACCTTATCGTTAAGAGCAGCCCTAGCATCGTTACAATTAACTTAATAAAAAACTACAAGTTTCTATTGGATTTGAAAACCACGCCGTCCGCTTCGACTACAAGGCCATGCGGCTCACTTCCATATTGGCTTTGTAGCTGCGCTCTGTGGCTTGTAGGAAGCGTTTACGTAGGCCCTCTCACGCGGCTCACCGGTGACCCCCATGCCCTGAATGGTTCAGTAAGGAAAGGCTCACCGGTGAGCGGTGAGCCCCGTGGCCCAAACGGAAATACTGGATTTTTCATGTGGCGTTGAACGTGTAAGATTGTAATTTCCTGTTTGCGGTTTTACTCCGGTCCAAAGAATTTACAAACTCTTTGGTTGTACTTGGGTTGTACCTAGCTCCGCTTATTTGTTGTTATATCCGCTATAGTAACACATATTCTGTGAAAATTTCAACGGGCTTCCTATTACGGTTCAAGAGATACAGCCCTCGGATAGACAAACGGACGGACGGACAGACAGACTGCGGAGGCTTAGTAATAGGCTTCCGTACAGGGATACGGAAACCTAAAAATAAGGGGTGAAATAGGGGTGAAAGTTTTTGTATGGGGAATCCATGATTTCTCTAGGTAAGGATATGAAAATTTATTATCTAGTCTTTTGGCACAGATTACTCAATAGTTACTGCTTTTGGTAAGAAATAATGAATAATGGTCAGGAAGAGGAAGGGGGAGAGAAAAGAAGGGGGAGTGGGTGGGAGGTACGTTTGTCAGCCTGGGTAGCTCAGTGGTGCAGGCAACCCTGGGCGCGGTCAACACTTGGATGGGTGACCGCTCGACCATTTGAGGCTGACCGTGGTTCGGATTCCACGTAAAACTGTAGCACCCTTCCCTTCTTACCTTACTAGGGTTGGTACCACCGCACTGAATAAAACGTATGTCGAAACGGCTATGTAAATCAAAGAGATTTGATGTAAATAGTTTTTTCGTTTTTTTTCGTCCAGTTCAGTATAGCCGGCACGACATGTCCGACATCACGGATGTTGTAGGTGATGTATCCAACCATGTCAGTTTCCATAAAAAAAAGAAGAAGAGGAGGAGAGGTATGGAGGGAGGAAGGGTTAGTGAATGAGGGTAGGTGTGGGGGAGGGAGGTAGTAGAGGGAACGAGGAGGAATGGATATCGAGGGAGTGAGAGGTTGAAAGGGGGAAGGGGCGGGGTAAGAGGGGGTTGCGGACAGGATGAGGGGTAGTAGGGGAGGAATGGAATGCGAGGGTGATGGGAAGGAGGGGCGACATGAGGGGAGGAAGGGAAGTAGGGAGAGAGGGAGGGAATGGGCGAAAGGGAAGGTGGCAAAGAGGGGGTCCGTGAAGGGTGAGGGGAAGGAGGGGAGGAAGGCGGGATCGAGGAGAGAAGACCGGGAGAGAGGTGAGTGAGAGATGGGCGAGGAAGGAATCCCTTCCTTCCTCCCGAAAAAGATAGAGAATATAAGAGAAGCGATGGTTTATTATCAATTTTGCATTTAAATCAGATTTACTATTTTTTTATTTTATTCGTTGTCGTGTCGTCGTCGGTAAAATCTACAATTTTACAATTTTATATAAAATATCATTGACTTATATATTCTGTAAAGCTTATCACAAATACATTAAACCCACCCTCTTTTAATCTCTTTGGTATAACACCACCAGCAGCATCGTAGATGGAAAATATAGCCCTGGACTCAACTTTTTTTAATTCGGTGCCTGGACTCCCTACTTCATACTCAAAGACATTTTGTTCATACTTCAACTATTACTAAAACGAGACACCGCGATTATGGTAGTGTGCGTATCGCGTGAATACAGAACCGACCGTCTCAAGAGATCGCATCGATATTGTGTCATCCTTTTTCCACGCGCAGTAACCCGTATCGCTTGCCTGCACGCTCCACGCAAACATTTGCGTGTTCCAAAACAAGCGAACGTCGCGCGTCGATCGATAAATTACCGCAACGGCTAAAAACTATGGAGGTGGCTTTTTACTTTCGAGCGACTGTAAGGAGAAAGGAAGTATTGTGATCGTCCAAAATGTCGAAGTTGAGAATGCGACTGATTTTTTTTTTTTTTATTGAAACTGTCACGGTTGGCTACATCACCTACAACATCCGTGATGTCAGCCCATAACACCGGGTGAACTTGGTGCCACGTCAGTGCTTCCCTTCGGTCGTGCCGACTACACTGAACTGGACGGAAAACACAAACTATTTACATAGCCGTTTGGACCGACCTTTCATTCAGTGCGGTGGTACCAACCCGGGCGGGTTAAACCCTACCACCTAGTAATATAAGAAGGGGGTCATATCCCTTAGTCGCCTTTTACGACATACACGGGGAGAGATGCAGTGGGGCTATTCTTTTAAAGTACCGGCCCCACACAGTACAGATTTGGGCTATATATCTGTCAACGATCCCAAAAAAGTGGTTTTGAGAAACATGTATGTGTGTGTGTGTGTGTGTGTGTGTCCGTCCAGCGACCTTGTGCCTAAACTGCTCAACCGATTTCGTTCAAAATTCGTATTTAATAGTTTGAAATGATAATCTAGGGGTACCTTTTTTAGTTTTTTTTAATTAAAAAAAATAAGGGTAGCTGTTATACAAATTATTTCGTTGAGGTCGATTTTCTTATAAATGGCTAACGATTTTTATTATTATTATTATATTTAATCCATCGTGTTTGTTTCCGTTTTCAAAGGTGGTGAGGTAAAAAAATATAATTTTAAAGAAGGTATCTCCACTTTATCCTAACCGCACGCGCGTATTTGAATTGCACGCAGGTTTGGTTGGTGGGTATTTTGGTATTTGGCAACTAAAAATATAATAAGAAATAGGCATGCCATCTATAGACAAATAGGACAACTTAACTTTGGTCTGACATCTATGATGCAGAAGCGGCGAAATTATACATTTTATCCGCCAAGCTCACGGACTGACAAAACATGAAAATATTTATTGGAAAAATTATGAAAACCTTAAAATACACTATTTTGAAATTTCTACTTAATATAAAATAATCTTTAAATTTAACTATGCTGTTCCCACTTAGCATCGTTCTATAATTAGCAGATTTAAAAATATAATAATTATTTAATTCAAATTCGATACTCCTGGCGCCATCTTAGGACATAATTGAAGACTAATTTCATGTTACCTTTAAAACATCGCTGACGGTACATCTGACTCCCCCTATAAAATCAATGGCCTAAAGTAAAGAATAAAAAAAATTTGTTCGGTCAATAGCTTCAAAATTATCGGAAATGTCAAGAGTACCTAACTGCGAAACATTCCTCAGGCAACGGATAGCCCTTGCTATCCTTGGAAATACAGGTACGCGAGGTACCCTTCGCGTTCATTTCGGAGGTTTAATCTAAACAAGATTTTTTTATATATTATAGTTTTTGGTTTATTGTCTATTATGTAATGATTTGTTTTTTTTTTTTTTTTTATTGATACGCGAGACACTTGGCGCCGCCGTCAGCATGGATTGTTGAGCCGACGACGCCCAAAAGCATTCGTTTTAGAACGGGGGCTGCGAATGCCGTGCCGGCGTGACAGATGCCTTTTTACGCGTCTCTTGAATGATCCCAAGTCACACACTGAAGGAAACACATCAGGAGGAAACGCATTCCAGAGTTTCGCAGTGCGGAAGATAAAAGAAATACTGGAGCGCTTAGTCCGCACTTTAGGCAGCTCTACAGTATAGGGATAGGGATGCATTCCCTGTCTGTTACGCGTGGACCTATGGTGAAATGGTGAAGTCGGAATTGTTTCGAACAGCTCCTCAGAGCATTCACCGTTGAACAGTCGATAGAACACACTTAGTGAACCTATGTCTCTACGGAGCTGCAAAGGTTCAAGTTTGCAGCTTGTTTGCTGTTGAATAAATAAATTCATCTGAAAACGACTGGAGCTGACAGATTACATACGTGTAGAACACAATCATAGTTTGCCTAATTTACCAAGTCAGGCTATGTTATGTCTTTAAGGTGAAAATTCGTTACAAAGGTGACACAATTTTTATAATAATAACTCAAGCAATTAGGTAGATATCCAAATTTTATCAAATATGTATAGATTACATTTATTATCTCTATGTTGGCGATAAAATTCGCATTGGAACAAATCACAGCATACACAAATATGCTTCGTACGTGGGCATAAACTTAGATATAACATTAAATAGATAACAAACCGCCCGGGTTGGTCCCACCGCACTGAATGAAAGGTCGGTCGAAACGGCTATGTAAATAGTTTGTATTTTCCGTCCAGTTCAGTGTAGCCGGCACGACCGAAGGGAAGCACTGACGTGGCACCAAGTTCACCCGGTGTTATGGGCTGACATCACGGATGTTGTAGGTGATGTAGCCAACCGTGTCAGTTTCCATAAAAAAAAAAGAAAACAAGCCTATTGGCTCTCTACTGAAATCAAATCAAAACAAGTGCGAGTTTTACTCGCGCACGGAGGTTTCCGTATCTATCCGCTCAGGTGGCCAGGTGTATTCGAATTTTAATTTCGAAGATATGTAGGACGATCGGAGAGACGCCTCAATGAGGTCGATGGCAATTTACGGTGGGAAAATGACAGCACCCAATGAGGTCGTTGGCAATTAATTGAGCGCATATCTTTTGACTTTCAACAATGCAATGTATGAAAGCCTGTGGCGCCATCTATTATTCAGTAGCGTGACTAATCGATTTTTCGTACGTTTGTTGTATGGGGGCCCCTTTAATTTTTAACGTTTTCTTTTTTTTATTATTTGTTGTTATATCCAACATAGTAACACATATTCTGTGAAAATGTCAACGGGCTACCTATTACGGTTCAAGAGATACAGCCCTCGGACAGACGGACAGACAGACTTACAGACAATAGGCTTCCGTACGGGATACGGAAACCTAAAAATAACTCAGAGCACATTTTACCTTGATTCGGTCAGCTTATAGCCCACTTACAGACTGTTAACACACACACTTAAAGGCACACTTAACACACACAATTAATGACCACTGTTGCGAAAGGTATTAATGGATTCGATATCAGTCGGCATCAAGGGAGTTGTCAGCATGTTGTCCAGAACCTGGAACTCTTCTCCAGAAAGGACAACCATAGAATCCATTAAGAAATCCTTTTTATTTTTATTGTTAGTTACTTCGATTGTCAAATATTATGTAGGTAATAGTGGGGCTATTCTATTCTTTTAAAGTACCGGCCCCACACTGTACAAAATATCAGTAGAAAGTATTGTATCAGTAGAAAGGGATTAATATGCACCCTATTAGCCTCTGGCTCCTGTATCTCGAGGCGTCGCAGCCTGCGGAAGGCGGCCGCCTCGCTCTCGCCGAACAGCAGCACGGGGTGCGCCCGCTCCCGCAGCCTGCGCACCACCTCCGCCCGCGCCAGCCCCGCGCTCTCCTCGCACCGCTCCCACTCCTCCCCGGTACCGCTCTCACCATCTCAACATATATATTATGCACATTCAATGACATCTTAGTTACGAAGAGAGACTAAAAGTAGGGTAGGATTAAAATCAGAAACAATGTTACTCGTATATAAGGTGCTTCGTTATTCATGTCAATAACTTCGAGAAGGTCACCTACAACATCCGTGATGTCAGTCCATAACACCGGGTGAGCTAGGTGCCATGTCATGGCTTCCCTTCATTTCAAAACACGAACTTAGCCGTTTCGAACGACCACGTTTCGTCCAGTATGGTGGTATCAACCCGGGCGGTTTGAACCCTACCACCTAGTAAGGTAAGAAGGGAAGGGACCTACAGTTTTACGTGGAATCCGAACCACGGTCAGCCTCCAACGATCGAGCGGTCACGCATCTAAGTACTGACCGGCCCAGCGTTGCTTAACCATCAATAGCGACAGTCGACTGTCTGCTGTCAGCATGCTGTCCAGAACCTGGAACTCTTTCCCAGAAAGGACAACCATAGAATCCATTAAGAAATCCTTTTAATTTTTATTGTTAGTAACTTCGATTGTCAAATATTATGTATATTAGGGTAGGATTAAAATCAGAAATAATGTTACTCGTATATAAGGTGCTTCGTTATTCATGTCAAGAACTTCGGGAGGGTTACATACGCACTGAAACAAACACTTTACGCAAAAAAAACATATTTATAGAAGCATTTTTTCTCCTAACATCTCCTAACAAAAAAATTAAATCAAATAGCTGTAAAAACCAACCATGCTATAGACCCTTGCAAACACGAAACGTAGGCACACACACCGCACACGTAGGTAGGTAGGTAGGGAGCTAGTTTTAGAGCGGCGGCGGCCTAGTGACCTTGTGACTTACTTACAACAAACAGCTGTTCTGTGTTTGAGCATAGTACGGTCATTGACCCTGGTCAATGCACGCTACTTACTGTTACACACAGGTCTAGTGACCTTGTGACTTACTTACAACAAACCGCTCTTCTGCGTTTGAACACTACTATGTTCGGTCATTGACCCCGTACAATGCAAGTTACCTACTGTTACACACAGGTTGATCTTTTTAATGTTTAGGTAGCAAACATGTTTTGTTAAATTTCTCGAAAAGTAATGCTAAAAACATAAATTTTTTTTTGCGTAACGTGTTTATCTGAGTGTGTATGTAACCCTCCCGAAACATTTGACATGAATAACGAAGTACCTTATATATAACCCGTGGTTATAACTCCAAGAACAATACCTATATGACGCGCGCGGCGCCCCGGGCGCGACTTCGGTCGGCGCTGTCGACTTTTTATTCGGCTGAACCGACAAGATGCAGAGGCGAAATAAGCAACAGATTTTGTCACTGTCACTCTTGCACGAAACTTAATTTTTTCTTCTCGTTTGCTCTCCACAATAACGTTCGGCACTGACGTGTGCTCACTCAACACGCTTGTATGTGAGACCACACACATGTGAAGCGTTTGTCTTGAGAAATGATCTTATAAGATCACCCTTTTTTGGGAATTATGTATGTATTATATCCATTATACCTGGCGAGCAGGGAAATCGAGCCACCCAACGCAATTCACTATAACAGGTATTTAATGGCATTAAAGCCTTTGAAACCTTCACGTGTGTGATATTGATGGATTCGTCATTTATTGTCCTTTCCAGTTACGTAATTTAAAAAAAGAAAATCTTAAATAAAAAATTAAAAATAAATAAAAACCGATTTTCAAATATTCATGAGTTCGGTAAACTCATTCAGAGTGAGCTGGGTTGATTATTATAAAAAAAAAGAATCGAGATTTTTTTTTATATCCTGTATTTCCTCCTCTTACTCTAATTACACTTTCCATTCTATTCTTAATGCCTCTAATTAATAAATTCTTAAGGAATCCCTCCCACTCTTCCTTCAAGGCTTCTTGCAGCTCTTGTCTCGTCTCAGGACCTGGATTTATCGTTCGAACACACATTTTTAGGTCATCCCAGACGTGCTCAATGGGATTGAGGTCTGGGCTTCGAGCTGGCCAGTTCATGCAGTTCGCTCCAACGACCTGAAGATACGCCTGCACTATGCGTGCAACGTGCGGCCTTGCGATGTCTTGCATTAAGATGAATCCTTCGCCCATAAACCCAGCAAATGGCACCACGTAAGGCTCTAGGATATTCCTTATGTAAGAATCAGCCGTTAGTTTCCTGTTTCGACCTTCCCAGTACTCTCCACCAACGATGACAAGATCGTTTTTCGCCTCCCACAAGATTCCGCCCTACGCCATAACAGAGCCTCCTCCATATGCGACTGTTTCCTGGATGCAGCATAGAGCATATCGCTCTCCAGGTTTTCGATAGACCTTGCGTCGACGATCAGACCCGTGGAGGCACATCCTGGTCTTATCAGTGAAGAGAACATGCTTCCAGTCGCCGACTGTCCAATTCACGTGTTCTCTTGCAAATTGAAGTCGCTGTTGTCTGTGTAGTGGGGTCAGTTTGGAGCCAGTAGCAGGGTTGCGTGATCAAAGATTGGCTTCGTTGAGTCTTCGCCTTACGGTCCACTCACTTACATTGACCTGGCGTTCGTTTCGCAGACGCCGTTGCAGCTCAACCGCAGTCAGATGCCGATTTCGCAGAGAATTCATGACAATGAAACGATCGTCCTGTCATCCTGGTCTCCGATCGAAGGCTCAAGTTTCCAGATATCACCTGTATACTCGTTGGACAGCTGAGCGGCTCAGATTGAGTCTTGCAGCTACTCAACGTTGACACATCCCAGTTTGAAGGAGTGCCACAGCTTGAACGGCTTGAGCTGCACTGGTATCCATCGTCGATCTTCAAGTTGGTGTCGATAAGGCGGAGGTGTTTACTCGGCATGCGCTGATATGCAAATGATTTGGATTGACACTCGAGTGCCCTTTAGATAGGCGTGAAAATGGGCGCATCCATATAGCCCGCGTGTCGCCAGATTCAACCCTTTTTATTTAATAAATGCCCATATTTTAAATTATTATTTTTTTTTATTTATTGTTTACTGTCAAATTGAAGCTTAATAAATGCTCTTTCCTTTGATGTTAAACTTAAGTAAATCTGACAGCTTAAAAGAAGTATATAATGTATTGTAATGGATTTCATTGGGTGGCTCGATTTCCCTGCTCGCTAGTGTATATATGTATGTATTATTATATTATGTAGTTATCTTGTCCGAATACTTTGCTAAATGTGGTGGTAGGTGTTGCGCTTTCATTTCAAAGAGTACTTGGCAGCACAACACCGACTACTCTGCTTACCCCGATTTTCGACATACAGCGTGTTGTATTTAGGTATGTATACTGTCTACCTACGATACAGCCTCCGGGTTAGTTTAGGTGATAGGAGAAAATTGCAGGGTAGGTTTAAATTATTGTTATATTTTTTTTTTTTTTGTTTAAATTATATGTCTATTTTTATGTATATATTGTATTGTATTCGTTTGTTGTTGTATCTCTGTAAGTATTGTAATGTGCATGTTTTAATAAATAGACTTTGATTTTTTTTTTATGTTTGTGATGTATGAGGAGGGCCAGTCCATAGTTATGATGTTGATGCTTTGAGGAATGACATTCTGGATAACGGAATGTCACAAATATTTAGTTTCCAATGTGTGAGATGATAAGCATTTGGTGTCGGATATCACAGCTCATTATACAGATCGTAATGATGCCTACAATTAGTCAGAACATGCATCGCACACTTTCGTGGTTGTGACTAAACGGCGGGTTAGGCACGATAAGTCGACGAAGGCGGTTAAATACTCTCCGCAATCCTAAATTCTTTGCAACCTTGCGTGGTCGGACCATCACTCGCTTGCTACTGATGTGAGCTCATAACTCTAGACGTTGAAATGAATGGAAGCAATGACATGGCACCCTAGTTCATCCGGTGTTATGGGCTGACATCACGGATGTTGTAGGTGATGTGTGATGTATCCAACCGTGTCAGTTTCCATAAAAAAAGTTGCAAGGGGGCTGGCCGCATTTACATACCTACAAGTTAGGTTTTCCCAGTGTGCTATTTGCTGCCGTTCAGCTAAAATAATTTGACGATTGATGTATTTAGCAAAACTATTGCTAAATACGAATAAATATAAGAATTATATAATATGTAGTTATAATATTTAAATAAGAAATTACCATAGATATGTTTATTTTCGCGCCTCTCCTCGCGAATCCACGCTCAGTTAGGTGCCATGCCAGCACATTTACGGACTGTTGCTAGGCTGTATAGCCTTGAATCCGGAAGTTTATATATGTAATATGGTTTATGCTGATACCTAGATACTTTTTCTAAAACCAACACGTATACTGCGCGGGACGGATCTCGGCGTGTCGTCGCCGCAGCGGGCGACCCGCCACGCGCATACACTATACAAGTACGGTGCGGGTGCGAGGGAGAACACTGACGAGCCGCTGCGGCGGCGACACGCCGAGATCCGCCCCGCGCATTATAACGTCGATCAAATACGATTCAACCTATAGCAGGTTGGGCCGGGTTAACAACAGTGGTTATATTCGTGTATAAAACGGGATTACACTCATTTGCGCTTACAAACCGTCTCGTTACTGTCCACTCCTCGTCAACACATTCTCCGCAATCTGTTGTCTGGACTATTTAACTAGTTTTCAATAAACTTAAAAAAAAAACACATTTGTCAGATTTTTTGTAAGATGTTGAAATACGTAATAGTGTTAGTCGCAATATCGATGGGGGCGAGAGGACAGTTTATTTCTGATGCGACATGTGAAACGATTCAAAATGGATTGGCAGCCGAAAACGCGTTCGACCTTACAAGGGTATGCACTATTCACAAATCATAATCAATACTAATAATAAATCTGTAAGGGATGGTCATGGAGTAAGTTAAGTTACATACTTTGTTTTAACTAAATTGACGATTTTTAGAAATATATCTATGTATGTTATAAATATATGTATGTATGTTCCTCCATAACTCTTAAACCGATCATTCGAATTCGATTAAACTTAGTACAAGCACATTTAGAGGATCGTGTACTGCAAACCGTTTTCAAATTTCGAATTTCCTTCATCGTATCTATTGCTGTCGCTGTGGGCCGCGCCGCTGCCCACGCACGTGAAAAGGACAACTGCAGCTCAGAATCAAACTGCCTACAAAATATTTGTGAATCAATCATTCAGGCGAAGTCTTTTTTCATGTCTTTATTCTTCCTCAATTTAAGTGATATATAATTTTTTTTGCTATTAACAACAGCCTAATAGATGTCGCTATGTCTTCATTTTAATAATTTTTTTATAGTTTTCCATATAAAAAATATGAAGTTAGGCCTAAATTGCTATATTTTCACATTTTTATAATCAAATAAATATTTCATTTAAAATGAATTAACGAAAAAAGGACAACATAGGGACATAGATATTGACACACAAAATTTTTAAAATGGTATTGCAAGATTTACGGGTTGGAAAGAGACTTCCCCTGGTGTATGAGAAAAGTGGACTTCCCGGTTCTCTTAAAACTATACGAGAGACGAGACACAGGATAGGCTAAATAAAATTCAGTTCCGGTTACGCCATACTAATAAGTATTAAGGCCCACTTGCACCAACACGAGTTTAAAGTTAAGTAGCGAGTTATGGATTATTGGAGTTATGATTAAACGCGGCACAATGTCAAATATGACCATAAAATCGGACACGTCCTTTTTATTCCAGAAATTTATAGATTTAGTTATTTAAAATGCTAGAGTAAAATTCCCCCGCCTCTGCGACTTTTAGTTTAGGAGAAATACATTTTTGAAAATTACACTTTTTTAGTTTCGGAAAAACGAAAAATAATTCTACAATTAAAACTAAGCTACTTATTTAAATTTCACTCAGCCTCATCAAAGACCCTTTCGAATATCCACATTTGAAAAGTTATTCGAGGCTGTGAAAGTTTACAGAAATCGAATTATATATATTTTTTATTTTTTTTATTTTATTTTTTTTCTCCTAGATCCCGTAGTAGTAGGCGGAGATATTTATACCGAAAATAGTTCACTATTTTCTCTGTCCGTTAAAAAAAAGCCGACGCCTTATTCCATGGGTTTAAGAAGTTATGCTCATTTTAGTGCAATTATCAATTTTCGGGCAATAGGGTTGGCACTTTACAAAACCTTTTATTTTTTCGGAAAATAATGATATGTTCCCAGCAGTGAATGTATATGGACTATCAGTCAGTCAGTCAGTGTGTATGTGTTCACTGCTGGACATACGCCTCCCCAATTTTAAACATAGTGGCCGACATGAAATGAAGGGAAACACTGACATGGCATGCATACTTAGTTCGCCCTGTGTTATGGGCTGACATCACGGATGCTGTAGTGTAGGTGATTTAGCCAGCCGTGTCAGTTTCCATAAAAAAAAAAAACAAAAAAAAAACAAAAACAAAAACCAAAACAAGCTAATTATTAACCCGCGGGTTAAAAGAAATCACGAAACAATACAATAAAATTAATCAAATGTCAAAAATAAATAAATAAAAAATGGGAAATTTTTTATTCATTCTAGTAACAACCCTAGACCATAGCGAATAACTCCTGTAACTTCTTAATCCCATGGAATTAGGCGTCGGTTTTTTTTTAACGGACAGAGGAAACAGTGAACTATTTTCGGTATAAATATCTCCGCCTACTACTACGGGATCTAGGAGAAAAAAAATAAAATAAAAAAAATAAAAAATAAATATAATTCGATTTCTGTAAACTTTCACAGCCTCGAATAACTTTTAAAATGTGGATATTCGAAAGGGTCTTTGATATGGCTGAGTGAAATTTAAATAAGTAGCTTAGTTTTAATTGTAGAATTATTTTTCGTTTTTCCGAAACTAAAAAAGTGTCATTTTCAAAAAATGTTTTCTCCTAAACTAAAAGTCGCAGAGGCGGGAGAGTTTTACTCTAGCATTTTAAATAAATAAATCTATTAATTTCTGGAATAAAAAGAACGTGTCCGATTTTAAGGTCATATTTGATACTGTGCGCGGTTCCCACAGTCAAAGGGTGCTAGCTTAAACTGGTTTAGCGAGTTAAACTGGTTTATATATTAAATTTGTGTTGGTGCAAGTGGGCCTAAGTCACGCTAAGATGTGACTCTCAAGTCTCATACAATACAAACCTAATTGTTCCGCGCGCCGAAATAAAGGTGCGGTAGCGGGCTTAAGTACTTACTTTTTTCTCGCGAGCAAAGCAAAGCCGCGCGCAAAATCTAATATTAAATAATCTTCTTTCTGAAATGTGTTTTATGTATACCCAATTCGTTCGGTATGGGTTTGGAGCGCCACGTAACTTCGACCATACAATATCAACGGAAGGAATTTTATACCTGACGAATAAGTACGTGCATACCTACGCTGCTTCACCGGTCGGAACCGGTGAAAAACTGTAGGTCCCTTCCCTTGCCCCTTACTAGTTGGCCGACTGTGTTGGTACAACCGTCGGTACTGCATGTAAGATGACCGCATAGCAGCCTCGGTTGTGTTCTCCTCTATAGTAGTATCCAGTATACCCAGCAATTCAAAGGGAGATCTCCGGTATGACACCTACCTTCTCGGAGGTGATATTGGCAGGTCTTAACACGTGCTTTGACCCCTCCGAATCTGCCACCCATACCGGATTAAATATTGTTTTAAGGGGGGAGGGGGTAATAGGCAAAACATCCCATCATATTATCCTAACAATAGCCATAATTATAACAATAATTTACATGCTTATAGTTACCTAGGTAAAGATTCAAATTACATATAATGTTTGTAATATAATCTTGTAAATTCTCTGAAAAATAAGTGGGTTAAAAGTGGTAAAAACTTCAAAAATGCATTTGCTCATTTCGTTACAAATACGTCCATACAAAAAACGCTCGCGCACGGTAACTGCCCAAAATTTAGAATGTTCAAAGATAGTTCAGTGAAAAACCATTTATTCTGTAAGCGTTTGAATTTATTTAGATGATTCTTAGTCTTATTGACTATAAGCTCAATGAAGCATTTTTCGTATTAGATGCATTTGTAAAAAATGGCGAGTGAAATAGCAAAGGCATTTTTGAACGATTTTATCACTTTTCAACCACATATTTTTAAGCAATTTATAAGATTAAATTAAAAATAATATATTCGCATTATACTTTGAATCTTTACCTAATCTATAGGCATATAAATTATAGTTAAATCACTTGAAATATGGGTATGGTTAGGGAAATACGAAGTGATTTTGCCTAGTAGCCCCGCTTAAATCCATTACATAAAACACAATTTAAAAAAAAACAATTTATTTCCAGTTCGAAGGCAGGTGGATCGAAGTGGAGCGCGTGGAGAACACGGCGCAAGACCAGTGCGCGTCAGCCAACGTGACCAGGAACGACACGGCCCTGGAAGTCAGCTACAGCGACAAGAAATTCCATAACGTCACTTTCAATGCGACAAGAGCCCCGGCTGAGGGCACGGGGAAACTGACTGTGCATTTTGGAACAGGTTTGTAGCAAACATTTGCAAATTAAATGAAAACCGGCCAAGTGCGAGTCGGGCTAGCGCACCGAGGTCTCCGCACCAAAAAAAAAAAACTTTGAAAAAACAAGTTTCTTGTATGAGGATGAGGACCCCTTTAATTTTTCACTTTTTCAATGGTTTTATTACGTTTTTAGGGTTCCGTGTCGGGTACGGGAGCCTATTACTAAGCGTACGCCGTCTATCTGTCTGTCTGTCTGTCTGTCTGACCGTCTGTCCGAGGGCTGTATCTCTTGCACCGTAATAGGTATCCCGTTGAAATTTTCACAGAATATGTGTTATTATTATAACAGCCGATATAACAAAAAATAATAAAAATAAGAAAAAGTTAAAAATTCACGGGGGATAGAAGAAACTAAAAAAATTATGCGCGCCATCTACCGAAAAGAGTATGAAGCATTTTAACTCTAATCATGAATTTTAACTAATATGAAGCATTTCATAAACACGCCACAGATGGCGTGAGTGGCGCTAACCATGACATGGCGATACGGAACCCTCGGTGCGCGAGTTCGACTCGCACTTGGCCGGTTTTTTTCTAGTGCAGACAAAGAGCGCATTTTACAAGTAGGTATATGGCGAAGTAAATAGTATGGTGTGTGTTTGGCCTGAATGATGAGGTTACTAATCCATAGCAAACAAGACAGTCTGTTTGGTTTGCGATGACTAAAGTGCTAATGAATATCTAAATCGCTACAATGATCATAAAAGCATACAACCGCGGTTGCTTTTATCTCTAAATGTGATTGTAAACTAAAAGTGGTTCCCCGATCACCACGACGACGTATGTTTTTAGGGTTCCGTATCCGGTACGGGACCCTATTACTAAGCCTACGCCGTCTATCTGTCTGTCCGTCTGTCCGTCTGTCCGTCCGTTCGTCTGTCTGTCCGAGGGCTGTATCTCTTGAACCGTAATAGGTAGCCCGTTGAAATTTTCACAGAAAATGTATTATTATGACCGATATAACAACAAATAATAAAAAATGTATGAAATAAAAAAAAATCGAACCCTAGAGTTGAAGGCGGTCGGTTATTTTTGCTTGCTTTAGCACCGCCTTCAACTCCAGAGTTAGATTTTTTTTTATTTCAAGCATTTTTGAAGGCGGTTTTTATATTTTTTTAAATCGTTTTTTTATTTAACAGTATTTTTTGTATTTTTTTTGCTATTAATGTACTCGGCTTAATCACTCGGCCTTCGGCCTCGCGATTCCGGGAGCACCAGCTTTCAAATAAAAAAAGACTCATCAAAATCGGTTCACCCAGTCGAAAGTTATTAGGAACATAAAAAAATAAAATAAAATACAGTCGAATTGAGAGCCTCCTCCTTTTTTTGAAGTCGGTTAAAAATAAGAAAAAGTAAAAAATTCACGGGGTTCCCATATTAATCTCTCTCTTTAACACATTAGCGCCCTATGCATCGCTTCCTCTTACCGCTAGCTTGTGCGCGCTAGACCAATCGTATTCCTTTTTAAGTTCATATTCCTTTTGGCGGAGCGAGCGCAGAGACTCAGCACCGCATCTATCTAGTTTGGTACGTACCTAGCATGTCGAATTTTCAAGAGCCATACATTAAATTTAATTTCCGTTCGTTTTCAGAAGCGTATCCGATCTGGGTGCTGGCTACGGATTACATAAACTTCGCTCTGATCTACTCCTGCCACACAGACGCAGGTGCTGGCTCTAAGGGTGAGTACTATGGATAAAATTGTTTTGGCGAAAATTGTATTGTCTTCTGGGCACGATTAGTCACTCCATCCATATTTAACATCTTCATTTCTATAAAAACAATATCTTAGCTTGGCAATCACATAGCGCAAACAAATGGCTTCGTAAAGATTTCTTTCCAGTTTACTAACAAACTGGTATTAGGCCCACTTGCACCAACACGAATTTAACGATATGAACCAGTTTAACTCGTTAAGCTAGCACCCGTTGACTGTGGGAACCGCGTTTAAATCCATAACTCGCTACTTAACTCTAAACTCGTGTTGGTGCAAGTGGGCCTTAGATACGTATATTGTTATAATATCTTAACTGTCCGATTGCCAAGTCAACATATTTTTTGACATTGGAAATGTCTTTTCAATCGCTTCAGTATAGTCCCCGATTTCCAGCGAGAGTGCGAATTTGCCCTGTTGTCGTGAGTTTAAGGCTAAGTTAATTTTTAGGGTGTCAAATGACGCGTATCGAAGAGGGCTACAAGATGGTTAAAAAAATTTTTAAAAGTTTGAGGGTTTTTGAGAAAATCGCAACCATTTTTAGGGGGACCAAAAAGGACCCTTTTAAGCATTTTTCTCAATATATATTTTAAACTTTTATATTTTTACATTGTAGATTAACTCATTACCGGTGGATGTTCTTAACATTGAAAATGTTTTTTCGATCGCTTCAGTATAGCCCCCCATTTTCTCTGAGAGTGTGAAATCGTCCGATTGAGGGCTCAAAAGACGCGTCTCGGCTAGTGCTACAAGATGGTGATTTTTTTTCTGAAAAGTAAAAAAAATCCATTTTGAAATGCAAAAATGTGAAAAAAAATATTTTTTCAAACTAAATCTCTTATATCTCAAAAACTAAATGTGATATCGAAAATTTAAAAAAAATCTGTTTAGATTTGGACTTTGGGCTACATTTAAAAAAAATCATTCGCCTATCGATGATGGTTCGTGCTGTAGGTGGTCCCTCAATTTTTTTCCATTTTCGCTGAGAGTGGGAAATCGACTTTTGGAAGTGCAACAGCGTAGAGAGCGAGGAGGAATATCCGAATGTATGAAATAAATTGTGAAAAATCAAATCACGGCTCTGCAGATCCTCAGGTGACTTTGATAGTTTGTTAGTTGGGTTCTGATGATGGAGCCGGAAGGAAGCCATGAACTCCTAAACTACACATGATAAATCCACCGTGTTTGGGCTCGTTGGATTTGTCTTCGCAAGTACTCTTGCCATATATGATGTCCAGGGTCCTGATGATGGAGCCGGAATGAAGCCATAGGAACTCCTAAACCACACATGATAAATCCACCGTGTTTGGGCTCGTTGGATTTGTCTTCGCAAGTACTCTAGTGATATGTTATTTCCAGGGTCCTGATGATGGAGCCGGAAGGAGGCCATAGGAACTCCTAAACTACACATTATAACATACAACTACATATTATAACATACAAATACACATATAACTAACATATAAACATAGAATACTATTAAAAACCTCACGTTAACTTCTAGTGTCCGATGCCAAATACGACTTTGGTGACGACAGCATAAGGTTCAATATTGAACCGTGCAAGTTGACTGTTCGCAAAAGCTATGCGACATCATAAAGGTGCAATAGATTGAAAATTTGGAGATAATACGTAACAGTCCGATGGCGTAGTTGGTTATCGCGTTGGCGGCTCAAGCCAAAGACCCAGGTTCGAATCCTGGCCGGGATGTATTTTTTCCAATGATTTTCGCTTTGCATTTTTCTAATAAAAATATATACACATTATAAATCCACTATGTTTGGGCTCGTTGGATTTGTCTTTGCAAGTACTCTAGTCATAGATTTCCAGGGTCCTGATGATAGAGCCGGAAGGAAGCCATAGGAATATATTGCCGGAAGGAAGCCATAGGAATATATATAGGCTCCGTCCGACTCAGACACCCATACCAGATTACATTAAAAAAAACAAAGATACAGCGATGTCAAAAGTACTCAGATTTGCTTGGAGAAAATGATGGTATACGGCCGTGTTTGCTCGACTTGGCGGTGGCACGGCCGTGTCCCCAGACTTTGTCAAAGCTAGCACAGGCTAGTTCTCAGTAAAGATGCAGTAAACATTCAGTGAACATGCAGTAAACATTATTAAATAATACTCCTTGTCCACAGTGTACATGTCGAAACTGAGCCGCAACGGGACCCTATCGGCGAAGCACGCCACTGAAATCAACAACAAGCTGAACACAATCACCACCCTGAAAAACATCGTATTCAAGAACATTAATCATTCGCCGGAGTTTTGCAGAAGTGGAGCTTACAACCTTCGCGCATACACCTTCTCCTTGGCTGCTGTTGTTTTGACTAGTGTACTAGTCATAGCTTGATAGCTTCATATAGGTACACCGTATCCCAAAACTCAACGTCAAGCGGGAACCAGGGAGTAGGCCAGTTTATGACTACCCAGGGAAAAATAAGAAAAAAAATCGGAGTCATTTGTTTTTTATGATATGATATGAGCATTTTTTGAAAAACGTTGAAAATTTATATATCGTACAACATTTTAGGTACTATAACTACTAATTTGCGTTAAAATGTTTATATTGGAAGCCTTTGCTATTGATAACTATCCCAAATAGAACAAGAATGCCTGTAGTTTTACAAAAAAAAAACAAAATTCATTTCAATTTTTTTCTTAAAAATTCACACATATTTTTTTTTTTCTTATTTTTCCCTGGGTAATCATAAACTGGCCTACTCCCTGGTTCCCGATTGACGTTGAGTTTTGGGACACGTTGTATATATATATACATATTAACTGACTACATTCCATGTAGGTATGGTAGAAATCCTCGAAATCCAGCCAAAGGCCATAAAAGCATTAACACATTGTTACCGATATGATTAGCCATGTAAATTTGTCCTTATTTCTCCTGCAGTAAATTTCAGTTTAACTAAGCGAAAATTTATTCATCACTTTTTAAGGGTCGTTAATGTTTCGGTTTTTTTTTTTATCTATATTATAATATTTCATTTAAGCTTTTTAAGAGACTTCATTTGAATTTGTAATGATTTTGTTAAGTTAGGTTAGGTTAGATTAGGTTACAAGTAAATAAATTGGTTTTGTAATAATTTCCGTGCATTTACTTATAGGCGACGCGATTGGTGCGTGTGTGAGTGAGCGCGTATGTAAGAATGTCAGAGTGTGTGTGTGTGTGTGGTGTTCTAGGAAGAGAGGGCAGGTTGTGAGGAACCGAGTACGAAGTAACTATTACTTAATCTGTGACAGAGTGTCAGATCCATGTGAGCATCTAATCGTCTGGTTCCCAAGGCTATTTCATCACCAGATTTTTTAATTAAAATTTTTTTTTATTTTTTTGACATAAAAAAAAACATAAAACCGACTTCCTAAAAACAGTAGAACTAAAAACTATTTAAAATAAAAATATAAAAACCGCCTTCAAAAATATATGAAATAAAAACCTAAAAAAAAACGAACCCTATAGAGTTGAAGGCGGTGCTAAAAAGGCTACACAAATCACAAAGGATATCCACTCATGTTTTCTTTCATGCATCATTTTTGCTTTAGCACTACCGCACTGAGTGAAACGTCGGTCGAAACGGCTATGTAAATAGTTTGTGTTTTCCGACCAGTTCACAGCACGATCAAAGGGGGAAGCACTGACATGGCACTTAGTTCACCCGGTGTTATGGGCTGACATCACGGACGTTGTAGGTTATGTAGCCAACCGTGTCAGTTTTCATAAAAAAAAAACCACAACACCGTAACATTGCTTTAAAAAAAATTATTATGTTAAATCTAGTAGAACGGACAGACATGCATTTATTACGGAACCCTACATTAATTCTGCAGAACTTAGTAGAATGGACATACATAAACGTGTTACGGAACTCTACTTTTATTATAAAATAACCGTCGGAGGACCTTGGTTGAAAATTGTAAAATTTAGTAGAACGGACAGACATTTATTTGTTACGGAACCCTACATTCATTTTGATATAAATGTTAAATTTTGTAGAACGGACAGACATGCATTTGTTACGGAACCCTACATTCATTTTGCAGAACTTAGTAGAATGGACAGACATAAACGTGTTACGGAACTCTACTTTTATTATAAAATAACCGTCGGAGGACCTTGGTTGAAAATTGTAAAATTTAGTAGAACGGACAGACATGCATTTATTACGGAACCCTACATTAATTCTGCAGAATTTAGTAGAATGGACATACATAAACGTGTTACGGAACCCTACTTTTATTATAAAATAACCGTCGGAGGACCTTGGTTGAAAATTGTAAAATTTAGTAGAACGGACAGACATTTATTTGTTACGGAACCCTACATTCATCATTTTGATATAAATGTTAAATTTTGTAGAACGGACAGACATGCATTTGTTACGGAACCCTACATTCATTTTGCAGAACTTAGTAGAATGGACAGACATAAACGTGTTACGGAACTCTACTTTTATTATAAAATAACCGTCGGAGGACCTTGGTTGAAAATTGTAAAATTTAGTAGAACGGACAGACATGCATTTGTTACGGAACCCTACATTCATTTTGAAACAAATGTTAAATTTAGTAGAACGGACAGACATGCATTTGTTACGGAACCCTACATTAATTTTTCAGAACTTAGTAGAATGGACAGACATAAACGTGTTACCGAACCCTACTTAACAGTTGCACTCCGGGAGTGCCGGCAGATCCCGTGCCACTCTAACTTAACCCTTAATGCAATGCCCGTGGGCGCCGTCGGACTACACCTCTGCGTTAGTCTGGCGCGCGCCATTTGTCGTGCTCCCCATAAAAATTTTTTTTTTTTAAAAATGACTTAAGGTTTCATTCGCGAGTTATACATTTTTACCCACCTAAAAAAGTGCCAAGCGCCGCTAAAGAAGTTTTCACTTCAAAAACCTCAGGATTATCCCCTTTCAAATAAAAAAAAAAGAATTTTCAAAATCGGCCCACAATTGACGGAGTAATCGCGTAACAAACATCCAAAAAAGAAAACATACCGTCGAATTGAGAATCTCTTAGGTCTAAAGTCGTGAAGACAAATGCAACGAGCCCAAACACGATGGGTTTATCATGTGTAGTTTAGGAGTTCCTATGGCCACCTTCTGTCTCCATCATCAGACCAGCTCGATGGTACTCGTACCATAATAAATTAAGCGCACCTGGCCGGTCGGAAAAGATAACAAATTTCAAATTTAGAATATTCATGAAACAAGGGTCCGAATATGTATCACTAGTATATCGAATCATGTATTTCAATAGGACAGACAAAATATCAAAATATTAGGTATTTAATACTTTTTAGTTCTTTTTTTTTGTTTTTTGGAAATCGGTTTTATATTTTTTAAAACAGTTTTTATTTCATTCTTTTTAGTAATATTATTAGTAATATTACATAAAAAAGAATAATCGAAATCGAATAATCGAAATCGATTGAAGTGGTACAGAATTATTCGCCATATGTGTCAGACTGCAAATTGCTGAATAAGTCCACATCACAAAAGTTTTGCTGAAGGTAACCACACACCATACTAATTTATCAAACTGAAAATTGCCGATCACCAGTTTGCTGAAGACACACCATAGTATTATGTTGATTTTTCGAAAACCACTGAACCAATTTCGATAAAATTTAAATGCGACCACCTCGGAAGTATGACCTAACAAACAAAAAAAGAATTTTCTAAATCGGTTCTCAATTGACGGAGAAATCGCGTAACAAACATACAAAACAAAAATTAAAAAAAAAACATACAGACGAATTGAGAACCTCCTCCTTTTTTGGAAGTCGGTTAAAAATGTCTTTTGGTTCGTGTTCCAGTATAGGCCCCGATTTCACGAAAAAGTGCGATCCCCTTATATCTCGGAGAGTTGTGAAGATATGATATTCAAAAAAGGGTCAGAAGACCAACAGAAGACGCGTATTCTTTAGAGCTGTAAGGTGCATAAAGAATTATTTGAGAAAGTAAAAAACAAAAAAAATTATGGCCGAAAAAGTGCCAAAAAAAAATCAGATTTTTTTATTTTAGCGCTCGATATTTTGGAAACGAAGAATGATATCAAAAATTTGAGAAAAGCTCCTCTGGACAATTTAGTTAGCTACAATTTGAGCCTAAAACAAAGACGATCGGGTTAAGGGTTAAGGGTTAAGGTATAATTCAAAAAAATATTGTCGCTGAGCGAAACGACAAAGTCGGGATAAGGAAAAGGTTAGTTGGGGTCTGATGGAGCCGGAAGGAAGCCATAGGAACTCCTAAACTACACATGATAAGCCCATAGTGTTGCGGCTCGTTGGATTTGTCTTCGCAAGGTACTCTTGTCATATATTATGCCCAGAGTCCTGATGATGGAGCCGAAATGAAGCCATAGGAACTCCTAAACTACACATGCTAAATCGACGATTTTTCTTCGCAAGTACTCTAGTCATATGTTATTTCCAGGGTCCTGACCTGATCATGGAGCCGGAAGGAAGCCATAGGAACTCCTAAACTGCACATGATAAATCCACCATATTTGGGCTCGTTGGATATAGGAATATAGGTTAGGTTAGAAGATGCGTCGCATTGAAAATGAATTCAACAAAATAAAAATACAAATACAGTCTGTGTTTGTGGCAAGAGTATAGACTCTGACGACATCTGGATTGCCTGCGATGGTTGTTCAAAATGGGCTCATTTATCTTGTGCAGGTTTTTCAAACGAGGAGATAATTAATTATTCACCAAATAGTGATAGAAACTGGTCCTGCAAAACATGTTCTGAATACCTATCACAAACAACCTCACTGACGATTTCAGCAGGTTTTCTCGCTTGTCCTCTTTGTTCAAAAATTTGCAAAGGTAAAAGAGGTTTAAGCATTCATACTTCACGAGCTCACCGAGACTTCCATGCCACAAATATCTCCACCATAGATACTGAAAACAATGCTTCTTTCAAAGAGAAAATCGCCCAATACAAATCAAGCATTAGGATTTTAAGAAGAATTCCCAAGGGAGCACGCGCAGAGGCAGCACAAAAATTTTCTTATTTAATAGAACGTTGCTCATCAGCAAACGATATAAGTAGCTGGGAAAATCTGATGTTATTTTCATACATAGCTTTGAGAATCCCTGAAGGGTCTAGAGAAGATAAATGCCTTACAAAAAAAATTAAACAAAATATTCAAAACTACAACGAATCTCCAGACATTCCAGCCTTTACACATAAAAATTCTAAATTGGAGCAAAAAGTCGAAGCCAAGGTAGCAGATGGCGACTTAAGGGGTGCAGTAAGACTGCTTTCTTCTGAAGATAAACTTGCGCCGCAGGATGACTCAGTACTTGAAACCCTAAAAAGTAAACACCCTCCCCCATCAAGACCACTTCTTCTTCCAGACGCACCCACACGCGACCACGAACACCTATCAGTTTCAGAAGTAATGGTGCTTGAAGGAATCCAAAGTTTTCCAAACGGATCTGCTTCAGGTCTAGATGGTATACGACCACAGCATCTAAAAGACATGGTTTCATCCTCTTCCGGTGAAGCAGGAATTCGTTTACTAAATTCTATCACGAAATTATGTAACATGATGCTGCGTGGCGAGGTTGTCAACGAGGCTTGCGCATACCTATACGGCGCCAGTCTTTGTGCCCTACACAAGAAAGACGGCGGGATCAGGCCCATTGCCATAGGAAATACGTTTAGACGTCTAGTTTCAAAATTGTGCTGTAAACTTACTTTAACTAAACTAGAACCATATTTAAAACCAATACAGCTGGGTGTTGCAGTCAAAAAGGGTTGCGAGGCGGCCATTCATGCTACTAGGTCATACATTTCATCAAACAAATTTTCCCAAAAAATTCTTCTTAAAATTGATATAAAGAATGCATTTAATTCAGTCGAGAGGGACACTATTTTAATTAGAATTAAAGATAAAGCCCCTGCCCTTCTTCCTTATCTTTGGTAATGCTATTCAAATCCATCTTTTCTTTTCTTTGGGACAAAAACCATCTCCTCCCAGGTCGGTGCCCAACAAGGAGATCCCCTAGGCCCACTAATATTTAGTTTGGCAATACAACCAATTTTAGAACAGATATCAAGTGAATTGAATATTTGGTATTTAGATGATGGAACGCTTGGAGGCCAAACAGCAGATGTTTTAAGTGACTGTAAAATGCTCATTGGTGAATTTAATTCAATTGGTCTTCAATTTAATACGAACAAATGTGAATTGATATTCTTAGGCAGCGATCCTATTGTCAGCAGTTTTCCAGCACTTCTTGATTTGCTACCTGGTCTCCACATAACCCATGCCCATGAGCTAGAATTATTAGGCGCCCCTATTTCTTCTGAAGCAACACCCGGCTTTCTAGATAAGAAATTAACCATCATCGAGGAGATGTTAGGCCGTCTGAGCTCGCTGCATCCTCATGTTGGATATGTTTTGCTAAAAATTTGTTTTGCAATGCCCAGAATGACCTACCTTACTCGAACATCTCCTACGTGGCTTTTTAAAGACCAAATTCGAAAAATAGATAACCTTTTTCGACATTCTTTAGAAACTATCCTTAATATAAAATTAGACAATGACCAATGGATCCAGGCATCTTTACCCGTTCGCAGCGGAGGGATTGGTGTGCGTCGTATCGAGGACGTTGGAGTCCCGGCGTTTCTGGGCTCGGCTTTCGGAGTCACAGAACTTGTCACAGCCATATTACCACAAACTAGTGACAAGCCTGTGATTTGCTTCCTAGATGAGGCCATAAACGTCTGGAAGTCTCTGTGCCCAAATGAGGACTTACCACTCGCCAAAATTAGCCAAAAGGTATGGGACCTGCCCGTAGTTAAAGCTTTACATGAATCTCTTCAAGAATCGGTCTCCCCCGTCGAACTAGCTCGGATAAAAGCAGTCTCCACTCCTGAATCAGGATGCTGGCTACATGCTATCCCGTCTCCTCAGACCGGCACACTTTTGGATAGCAACACACTCCGCATAGCAATAGCATTACGCTTAGGTTGTGACGTTTGCCAACCCCATTTATGTGTTTGTGGAAATTCGGTGAACTCGAAAGGCCGCCACGGCCTAAGCTGTTGCAAAAGCGCAGGTAGGTTCTCTCGGCACGCCGCGCTGAATGAAATTATAAAGAGAGCCTTCAATTCAATTCATGTTCCATCTATTCGAGAACCTGTTGGCCTAAGTAGGGAAGACGGGAAGAGGCCAGACGGAATGTCTTTGATTCCTTGGTCAAGAGGCAGAGCCATTGTTTGGGATGCGACGTGTGCAGACACTTTGGCAGATTCTCATGTGTCTGCCACTTCTCGCCATGCTGGCGCCGCCGCGGAATCAGCAGCTCGCTCGAAGCACCTAAAGTACTCGACAATTAAGACCAATCACGATTTCGTGGCCTTTGCCGTCGAGACTTTAGGTGTTTGGAGCAAAGAGTCAAAGTCATTAACCTCCGTTTTAAGCCAAAAATTAATTGACCTGTCAGGCAATCTTAAGGCAGGGCAATGCCTTAAACAGCGGATAGCAATCGTTATCCAACGCGGGAATGCTGCGAGCGTTTTGGGCACCCTACGAGGAGAGAGTGACCAAAATTTGAGTGAATTTTTTTATATTGTTTAGGTTAGTTTATTATTAGTCTTAGTAGTTATTTGTTAATTTCATATTGTGAAATAAAAAAAATATTACATTTATATATATTTTATTATTTCTCAAAAACACAAGCAGCTTAAAAAATGTAAACTAAAATTTAGACAGAAAAAAATCTATAAGCTTGACATTATTTCTAACCAAAGTGACAAATTAATAAAGATATAAAAATATAATATAAGCATATAGAAGATAAGAATATAGGTTAGGTTAGAAGATGCGTCGCTTCGAGATAAGATTCTCATTTAAGACTTTTATGCCCGGGGTTATACTATTCAGGTTATTCTCCAAAAACTGTTTCTGACTTCAGGGACGTGGGGGGAAAACATAACTACGCATTTTGTGGAGTTCAACTTTAGGCCGATAAGGCGGAGCTTATCTATTAACTGCGTAAGGTCATCTAAAATGCTTTCCCCTTTTCCCGCAATGACACCGTCATCCAGGTACCATAAACTTAGCTCAGATTCCAGACTTTCAACCACCGACTGTATACTTAGACTAAAAATGGCCGTGCCGAGGGGGTCCCCCTGCTGGCAGCCGGTTTCTGACTTGATTATGGACTCGTTGAAAAATAGGTGAGATGGAGAGGAATAACACTGGTAAATAAAGGGGTAGCCCATGGGAATGTGTTCCTTCACAGCCGATAGTAAGGAGTCCCTCTCTACAGAGTTGAATGCGTTCTGTAGATCAATTTTTACAATTAATTCTGATGTTTTAGAGGAAGAGAAGTAGGTGCGTACGGCATGCACTTAAGCTACGGCGCCACCTTTGGTACCAAATCCGAGCTGTTTAGGGCGAAACCGCTGCCCTAGCTGTTGTTGGATGGAGTTGCAAACGACTTTAGCTGCTGATTGTCTAAGCGTGCTACCGACTGCTATTGGCCTAGTGCCGCCATCCTTTTTGGTTAGAGCAAGTAATTTAGCTCCGTACAGAAAGGGCAGGAAGTCACTGTTAACTTTGCCGGCCAACATTAAGTTGACGACGTTTAATAAGTTACATACATACATACTAAGTTTTCGTTATGTTAAATATAGCATAGGTACTATATCTACGCATCACGAAAGCAGTCGTTATAAAATTTTGAGACGCTATTCAACATCGAGGATATTCAACGTGGAGTGATCCGTGTAGTTCTTGCGGAAACAGCCAGTGTACAAGAGTTGCCTAGTTCGCGTAATTACGTACAGGCACATTTGTTTATGGTAACTGACACCGTTGGCTACATCAGCTTCAACATCTGTGATGTCAGCCCATAACACCGGGTGAACTAGGTGCCGTGTCAGTGCTTCCCTTCATTTCATTTCGGCTAAACTGAACTGGACGGAAAATACGAACTATTTACATAGCCATTTCGACCGTCGTCGTTTCATTCAGTGCGGTGTTACCAACCTGGGCGAAATAAACCCTACCATCTAAGTAGTAAGGTAAGAAGGGAAGCGACCCACAGTTTTACGTGGAATCCGAACCATGGTCAGCCTCCAACGGTATAGCGGTCACCCATCCAAGTACTGACCGTGTCCATAGGTGTGCTTAACAACAAGCGACCGACCGTACCACTGAGCTACCGAGGCTGACAAACTATTAACATAGCCGTTTCGATCGACGCTTCATTCAGTGCGGTGTTACCAACCTGGGCGAAATAAACCCTACCATCTAGTAAGGTAAGAAGGGAAGGGGCCTACAGTTTAACGTGGAATCCGAACCACGGTCAGCCTCCAACGGTCTAGCGGTCAACCCATCCAAGTACTCACCGCGTCCATAGGTGTGCTTAACAACAGGCCACCGACTGCACCACTGAGCTACCGAAGCTGACACATCATCCATTACATGTGGTCACGGTCTACATTTCACAACCGTACGTAATACATAAAAAAAATAGGTAAAAAAACTTTTAAGTTAAACGGTTTTATTAAAAAAAAACTAGAAAAAAAAACAGCTGTACAAAAAACTAGAAAATAATAAGGACACAAGCCTGGGCCTTCTTAAGATTTTATGTCTGGGTAAGAAATCGTGCAATACTAGCGTGCTGTCTTCTCATGTCGGATGCTAAAGGGCACATTGTGTCGCTGCGTCAGCGGATTAAGTAATAAATTGAGACTTTTAACAGACTAATATAAAAACGTGGGGCGTATAATATGCGTAATAAATAACATACGCCCCACGTTTTTATATTAGTCTGTTAAAAGTCTCAATTTATTACTCAATCCGCTGACGCAGCGACACAATGTGCCCTTTAGCATCCGACATGAGAAGACAGCACGCTAGTATTGCACGATTTCTTACCCAGACATAAAATCTTAAGAAGGCCCAGGCTTGTGTCCTTATTATTTTCAAGTTTTTTGTACAGCTGTTTTTTTTCTAGTTTTTTTTTAATAAAACCGTTTAACTTAAAAGTTTTTTTACCTATTTTTTTATTTACTCGTTTTTAGTTTGATTTTTGGCTCGTATCATTCATTACGCAAACTCGTTATCCTTTCCAACTCTCTCATTGCATCTTTGTTACTCGGTTTCTTACCTGTCAATTTCTCACAATCAAGCTCCTCAATACATAGCCCTTCTAAAGACTTTACGCGACTCAATGCAACATACGCTTGACCCTCCTCAAATAGTCTGGAGCCCAAATACACGACAGCATGGTCAACAGTACTGCCCTGCATTTTATGGACAGTGGAGGCCCATGACAAAATTATCGGTAACATCCGTCTCTCAGCTGTTCCATAATTAAACTTTGCTGGAAACTGTATGGCTTTGGGATGGATAAGGTGTCCGCCGTCCCTTTCAAAATTAATTTGAACAGATGGTATGTCTGTTTCATACATTTGCGTTCGACAAGTATGGGACGCTCGTCCAAACAAACCAAATGGGCCCAAACTCGAGGGGGTTACTAGTAACGGTTGAAGAGTTCCACTGTACACCTTCTGACTCCATCATCAGACCCTCGTCACCAAGTGTGGTGGTAGAAGTATGCGACACTCGTCCAAGCCAACCATATGAGCCCAAACTCGAGGGGGTTACTAGTAATGGTTGAAGAGTTCCACTGTACACCTCCTGACTCCATCATCAGACCCTCGTCACCAAGTGTATTGGTAGAAGTATGGGACACTCGTCCAAACCAACCAAATGAGCCCAAACTCGAGGGGGTTACTAGTAACGGTTGAAGAGTTCCACTGTACACCTCCTGACTCCATCATCAGACCCTCGTCACCAAGTGTATTGGTAGAAATATGGGACACTCGTCCAGACCAACCATATGAGCCAAAACTCGAGGGGGTTACTAGTAAACGGTTGAAGAGTTCCACTGTACATCTCCTGACTCCATCATCAGACCCTCGTCACTAAGTGTATTGGTAGAAGTATGGAACACTCGTCCAAACTAACCAAATGAGCCCAAATTCGAGGGGGTTACTAGTAACGGTTGAAGAGTTCCACTGTCCACCTCCTGACTCCATCATCAGACCCTCGTCACCAAGTGTATTGGTAGAAGTATAGGACACTCGTCCAAACAAACCATTGAGCCCAAACTCGAGGGGGTTACTAGTAACGGTTGAAGAGTTCCACTGTACACCTCCTGACTCCATCATCAGACCCTCGTCACCAAGTGTATTGGTAGAAGTATGGGACACTCGTCCAAACCAAGCAAGTGAGCCCAAACTCGAGGGGGTTACTAGTAACAGTTGAAGAGTTCCACTGTACACCTCCTGACTCCATCATCAGACCCTCGTCACCAAGTGTATTGGTAGAACTATGGGACACTCGTCCAAACCAACCAAATGAGCCCAAACTCGAGGGGGTTACTAGTAACGGTTGAAGAGTTCCACTGTCCACCTCCTGACTCCATCATCAGACCCTCGTTACCAAGTTGAAATTATCATAATATTGTATTGTCACGAGAACTCAATGTGTGTGCAAAGTTTCATAAAAATCGGTTCAGTAGAAGTAGTTGAAAAAGTTGTCGCAAGATTTGAAACAAAGATAGTAACAAACAAATATACGGAGTCAAGCTAAATAAAACCGTTTAATTTAAAAATGAAAATGAAATGAAAATATACTTTATTGTACACCGTATAAAAAGGTTACAAAAGGCGAGTTTAATGCCTTACGGCATTAAACTCTTTGGGATGTGGAACAGACGTAGGATGTGGAACATAACCTAGTACGCTGTGCGCTGATTGCAGAATTCTGAAGCAGTTCAGAGCTCAGGGTGAATTTTTACTCACAAATCGAGGCGGAACAATCTAGAAAGATTGCCGGTAGTCTAATCAAATGGAGCCGTTCGTTTATGATCGAACACTTCTGGAATGTTATAGAACTTATATCTAATTTATCGATTTATATCAATCCTTCGTGCTGATAATATTCGCACAAGCGGCTATCAGATATTAATAAAAGTAGCCGCTATAGATTATTTCAGGCATTCCGTAGTGGACGTCAACTGTTGCAACTGGTGTTTAGGTGCAAATTATGTATTAGTGCTGAGCGAATAAGACATGTTTACGTTCGGGGCAGCGCTCGCCCTGAGCGGGATCTTGGCTGTTGGAGGGCAGATCATATCGGATGGACAATGCGACACGACAGTGCAGCCTATGACAGGGTTTGATTTGGAAGAAGTAAGTGTTCCCTTGACCCTTATGAAATGAAATGAAAAGATACTTTATTGCACAAAAAGTGAAAAAAGGCGGACTTAAAGCCTAAAGGCATTATCTGCCAGTGATCATGGGATTGTGAGTAGAGTAGATGGGTAGTGCGGAAAATTAAATGAAAGAAAAAAAATGTTTTTAAAGAGTAAAAAAATAAACAATAAAACATAAATAATAATAATTATTATTATTATTATAGCCTAATGCGCTTCGTTTATAATTTTTTTAATTTTGTAATTTAAAACGCTACAGCGCACCCTATGCTGGGCTTCGGCCTCTCGCGTTCGCGAGGTGCGGTCTACTCTCCCTGGCTGACCAGGCCTGTCTGGGAAAGGTTATGTTAAAAAATTTAACCTTTCCTTAAAATTTTTTTTTTCCTTAACCAATGTTAAGGAAAAAATAATAATAATGACTTACAAATAAAAACATTCGTGACATACATACATAGAGGTTCAAAAGTACATACATATACACATATAAACAAATGCATACATACATACATACCTAATACATACATACATGCTTTTTAAGTACCAACGCTACATGGTACGATTTCCTGATTTTCGAACCAGTATGTATGTGGACTCTCCATAAATTAATTTATTAGAGTGTGAAAGAACTTTGACGCCCCAAATTGACCTTGAATGACCGTGAATAGCCCCCTTACTCCTGCGCGCGTGTATGAAAAGGACAGCAAGTGAGGTAGTTCAAGGACTAAAATTTTAATTTATTTAAAAATTCACAGATTTCGTGCCTCACACGACTATCGAGCACATTGGAAATGAATCTACGGAATTCGAAAAAAAATTCGTTCTGACTTTTTGACTTTTTTTCAAAAAGGTTAGGCTACAGGACAAACCCTTAACCCGATCGTCTTGGTTTTGGGCTCAAATTGTAGCTGACTAAATTTTCCAGAGAAGTTTTTCTTAAATTTTTGATATCATTCTTCGTTTCCAAAATATCGAGCTCCAAATTCAAAAATTCGGAAAAAATTTAATTTTTTTTTCACTATTTCGGCCATAACTGTTTTCGTTTTTGACTTTCTCGAATAATTCTTTTTGCACCTTACAGCTCTCATAAATACGCGCCTTTTCGGCCTTTTTGAATATCATATCTTCACAACGCTCCGAGATATAAGGGGATCGCACTTTTTCGTGAAATCGGAGCCTACACTGGAGCGAACGAAATGACATTTCCAATGTCAGAAAACATGAACTATTTACATAGCCGCTTATATCATCGACCTTTCATTCACGTTGTTGGTATTGTGTGGTATTGGTATTGTGCCGAGAAGGATGGTAAGGTCAATCTCAGGCAACAGTCAGTCAGTCAGTCAGCGTGTAAGCGTCCACTGCTGGACATACGCCTCTCCAATTTTCCTCCAGTCCTCCCGGCCGTCAGCGATACGGAACCACTGCTTTCCGCCGACACACTTGATGTCGTCGTCCCACCTGGCGGGTGGTCTTCCCACACTCCGTTTTCCTGTCCACGGCCGCCAGTGTAGGACACGGTTACTCCAACGGTAATCGTCTCTTCGGCTAACGTGCCCAGCCCACTGCCACTTGAGCTCAGCCACCCGGTGTCCAATAACGACTACTTTGGTGTGTCGGCGGATTGCCTCGTTACGCACCATATCACGTAGCGATATTGCCAGCATGGCTCGCTCCATTGCTCGCTGGGCAACTTTCAACCTTTGGACAACAGCGACCGTCAGAGTCCACGTTTCAAACCCGTACCCCGTACGTCATATCATAACCGGGAGGACGCACTGGTCATATATAAGGTCTTTCATTAGTAGGTACACTAATTAAAATACTCCCCGTATGTGTATCTTTCTCACCAGGATACTTCTTTCCACAAGTTCACTAGTTTTATTCCGAAACGAACAATAGACAGTAAACGTTGCCTGATCCGCAAAATTTAAAGACCCGTATATAAGGTATTTCATTAGTAGGTAATAGTACGCTAAGGGGTGTCTATGTGTATCAGATACTGATCACGTTTCCCATACCCATTTTTTTCCGATATCAAATACCTACCCATGCTATGCAATAATTATTCAATAAACTATTATTTTAATAAGATGGGTAGGTATTTGCTTTCCGGAAAAAATTTCCGTTGGTATGGGGAACGTGATCAGTATCTGATACACATACTCCCCTTAGCGTACTATTACCTACTAATGAAATACCTTATATACGGGTCTTTAAATTTTGCGGATCAGGCAACGTTTACTGTCTATTGTTCGTTTCGGAATAAAACTAGTGATCTTGTGGAAAGAAGTATACTGGTGAGAAAGCGTAGTGCACTCGCAAGTGCTTGGAAAAGACTGGCAGGTGTGGGTGTGGCGGGGCGTAGAGACGTGGAGGCGCGGTGTGCGGTCGGAAGGGGCCAGCGCGACGCGGCGCGGTTCCAAAGTCCGATGCCTTCCGACCCACACGTGGCCGGCGGCGCATCACTCCACCCTTAAAGAGAGCTTGAAAACATGAGCTTATAAAAAAATTTTGGTAAAAGGTACATGGTATAGAAAAAAAGAATCTAAACAGTTTTGGAGAAAAAAAACCTACAATTTAATTTAAGTTGTAATCTATTTATGAATACTTAATCTAGGTACCGTAAGTTATATAAACAAAATTGACGAGAAAAAAAAGGCTACTAAAGAAAACGTTTTGTAAACATTCAGACGTGTACATCCTTCTTAACCCTTAAACCCTACCGTTATTTTTACATACACTATTACTACACTGGGGTGTCATACACCCCAACATTATTTCATCTATAGGAAATAGTTAAATGAAACAAATTAATTTTCCAATATTAACGTTTATTAACTGCACATATGAGGACAGAATGAAATAATTTTTACAAGAATAAGTCAGTTCTTAGCACAGTTTTTGTATATTTTGTTGTGATAGACCATACAAATAGTTTTTTGAAGGTGGTGCAGGTCATCTTGAATTTCTTGTCCTTAGAACGTGGGCAAATGTGGCATCTTCTCTGTCTAAGTACTTCTATAGTTCCTTCCTCGCGGGATCTCTTCTTTTCTAGAATATCTCCAACGGTCACCTGGAGCAACCTCGGCAAAGTTGGCCAGGTGCAGCGTCCCTCAATATGGGGCTTCATCAGATTGATTGCCAATTCCTTCAGATATGCGTGTCTTATTTTGGTGCTTTCTTTATTTTTCACTTTGATCTTCGTCGGGTAGGTAGTGCATGGTGGACAGCAACGGCACGATCAGCTTCTATCCGATCAACTGCAAACTCCGTATCTGACTCACGTTCATCTTCCATCAGCCAACTCAACAGAATGTCATCGGAGGGTAAATTTTGTCCTCCTGGTTGACGTCTACGGTCATCGTGATCTATTAACTTGAACAAATAAAATCATATTACACTATAAATATTTTCAAGAATCCAAAACAGCACTTAAAAAATTATAAAAATAATAATATTCAAATGTCTAAGGGTATTCGGTACAAAAATTTTAAATCAATATACTAAGTACTTATTTACATACCTTGCAGTGTCAGCTTACTGAATAATATTACACCCACTTCGAAGATATGAGCCTAAGATCAAATGTCCAACTTCGCAGAAAAACTTACACAATTACTACCGTGGGGTGTGTTACACCCCAGCACACGTTCTGCACACGTCCCCACATGACAGGGGCGCGCGCGCGACTGGTGCCTTCGCAGGCAACCACGAGTTAATAAAGTACTGGAACAACCAAACCGATTTGACTTAAGAGTAAGAAATACCATAAGCAAAAAACCAACGCCTGGGGTGTGATACCCCAGGGTAGGGTTTAAGGGTTAAATGCGCACTGATATGGCGGGTCCACACGCTTGGCAAACCTCGCCAAGTCGTCACAAATTGAAGCGTGTGGATGGATAGCTTGCGGCAAGCGCTTGCGATCCATCTACATGTTTGTGCCTCGTTAGTCGCTTGCGCACTGGTGGCGAATAGACGTCTATCAAATTTATCGTCGTCACGGTCTTTGCGAACATGAGTGGAGAAAGATGATCGGTCGAAGAAATTTTACGGTTTCTGGAACTTTACCAAGCAGAACCCTGTATTTGGAACCCAAAAGACAAGGCGCTATGAATTTTATTATTTTATTTATTCTATGAATTTTTATCATCCCCTATTTTCCTTGTCAAATTTTCCGTTTACTTTTCGTCTTTTCAGTTTGCTTCTTTTTATAATAAAAATAGGTTTATCCAAACGCTATGGCGGACAAAAGCTCGACGTCCGCCATGCTTGCGTCACCAGAGCAATCTAGCGACCTCGCAAGCGTGTGGAGGTGTGGAGACCGCTGTTTGGAACACCTAATTTATCCAAGCGCTTGTTGAGGTTGTAGTTTGTGGCAAACGGCAAGCGTGTGGACCCGGTTTTTCGTATGGTAGATAGGTAGGATACACTGGACGCACTGGGTTTGGGAATTAAGTAGCGTGGAGCATGTCGCGCGTGCTAACCCATATTGTATAGGGCACTCACTATGTTCGCGGTGCGTAAGTTGGAGGTGGTGCGGGTCCCAGGTTTCCGGTGCTGCCTAGGCCGGACTCGGCTAATTCTATGCGCGTCTGCTGGACCGTCGCGCGCACCATCTGTCGTTGGCAGTTCTTCTGCGCTGTCTCTTGTTCTGTCCGATGGTTGTTAGTCAATTTAATGTGATTTTTTTTCTAATCCTCGCTTACACCTCGAGGAATTTCCAGGCGGGTCAGACAGGAGATGGTTTCTTCCGTGAAACCTCCTTCTATGTTTCCTTCAGTTGTGTAACTAGATTTTTATTAAACACTGATCGTGATGATCACTGAGCAGTTTCGCTTTGATTTCATGGAACATTTGACCGCCATTTTTGTTTTTTTATCTTGATTTCCTATGAAATCACGCCGACGTTGCCTATTAAGTGTCCAATATGATTCCCATATCTCTTTGCGATCAGCAAGTGGAAGTTTGTCGCGGTATTGGTTTCTACAATTTGTTTTGCAAGGTGATAGCATGGGATGTTTTTTTTTTTCAAACTCTAGTCTTTTTAACGGATCGCGTATTCTGCATTTTTTTTCCTCAGGGGTGATCGATCATATCCGGTATTTGTGGTAAAGCATTCGTTTTCATATCCCTCGACAAGGCGTCACCACCACCGTCACTCACATGGCAGACTAATGTAACTTGAGTTATTGCATATTGCCTTGTGGAAATATGAAGTGGCAATTTTGCGGCAAACTCATACAACTGTACTTGCTTTATTTTGCCATCTGGAATAAAAATTTTACCGACTTGCACCAAATTTTAAATAATCTAAATTTGTCTAGAAACACGTTACTAAATATCTGCCTTCGCATAATAGATAATGACTAGAGAAATCGTTATGGCAAACTCGTGAAACTCGTTACTCGACTCGCACGATTTTGCCATCGGACGGCAGTGCAGTGCTTTGTAGAGCACTACGACTAGAGCGATAGCTGCCATGATGGTCGCCAGGATCTTCGCGACGTCGGGGCTGGACCCACCAGCGGGGGTATGGCTAGCATTGTTATCGCCCGCAGCCGCCGCTGTCTGAAAGATGACGGTCTCCTCCTTCGAGTGTTGTTTACCCATCGTGGTTTGTCGACTGAAGCGTCGGTCGTCGTGCAGGTCGTTTTTAATGTTTACTGTCGTTATTACAAAATTATCTTAATTTTTACTTTTTTGTTTTTCGTAGTCGGGTTTTTTGTTTTTAATAATAGTTTTTTTTGCAAGTTCGATTCGCAGGAATGTCGCGTCGGTTAGCCACTGGCATAAATAATTAGTGCTTAACTGATTATTTTAGCCGATTATGCAGTTTCGATGTGCAAAAATAATTATAGCACAGTAAAATACAATTCGCAGAACGGAATAATATGGAACACTTTATGCTGACAGTTTCTTATCGCAATACTGGTCGGTTTACGCTCTGAATTCCAGTGTCGAATTCGAAGAAAAGATTATGTCGTAATGAATGAATAATTAATTATTGTATGGTGCCGTGGGCGCTTGGATGAAGTATATTTTTACACTGTTATAGAGATTTATTTTTATTGCTTCCGAACTGGGTGGCTCTGCCCGAGGTCGAAGCCACAGGCGCAGCCAATTTCACCGCGGTGGACGTGCCAGTCCCGCTTGGAGGTGGACTAATGTCGCTGGGGAAAGGCTATTAACCCGCGATTTGAAGATCAGTGGATTGTAGGAGTGGGGAAAGATATTCCCTGGGAGCCCGTTCCACACCTTTGCAGTGCGGTACAGGAACGATTTAGAGAATAGTGCAGTTCGAAGAACTCTTCTGTCTGAAGGGGTGTTCCGCGAAGCGGAAGCGAGCTCTTCATAAAACGAACGGGCGGACGACTAATTCGACCGCTTCGTGTTTGCCGTGATGGTATTATGTCGCTGCCCGCGAAAGGGCGATCGTCGGATTTTGCTGGAGCGACTGTTAACGTTTCGGATAGCTTGGTTGGGTTGTTGTCAGCTGTTTTGTTACCCGGTCGTCCCGGACAAAGACGTGAGATGATTTGAACAGTTCGGGATGAATAAAGGTAGCACCCTGATGCAACTCCCGTCGCGGTACTGCGGCCGTGTTCGCTATACGCTCTTGTAATCGGTCTACGTATGAGTCGTTTAGCGCGTTGTGTTCGGATGGGACAAAGAATTCTCCCGGGAGCCTAATGGTCGTTCCGTACACTAGTTGAGCGGGACTCACCCCTGTGCCATCGCGCAGGGATGCACGAAGGCCAAGTAACACTGATGATATCTCTTCGCACCACCGTACGGATTGTCCGCGGGCCATTAAGGCGGCTTTTACGGTTCTATGAAAACGTCAACCTTCCCGTTAGCGGGCGGGTGGTACGCGGTTGTCCTAAATTGTATGCGCCCCATCTTCTTGCTAAGGGCTTGATAGAGGTCGGATTCAAAATTTCGTCCTTGCTCGCTGGTTATACGCAGTGGACAACCGAAACGCGAGATATAGTGGTCGTACAGTACGCGCGCTGCTGTTTCCGCTGTTTGGTCCGGGACGGGGATGGCTTCCGGCCAAGAGGTAGACCTGTCAATGATGGTAATGAAGTCGTTCGAGGGTCGGAGCGGTCCCACGACATCCACGTGTATATGTGTTCGAACCGGGCCGCGTCCTCGAAGGTACCTAAAGGTGACTTGGTATGCCTGGTAACTTTAGATTTCTGACATTGTACACATGTTTTAGCCCACTCGGCGATATCCAAGTTCATCCTCGACCAGCAGTAGCGCTGAGTGATTAATCTTCGCGTTCCGCGTACTCCCGGATGTGCAATTCCATGGGCGGTTTCGAAAACCTGTGCACGGAATGCTTTCGGGATGTACAGCCTTATCTTACTTTGGTGGATGTTGCAATACAGCTGTGTGTTACCTGTAGGCATGTCTAGTTTTACTACGGGTGACTGATCCTTGGCTATGAGAGACTCTAGTTCTCGGTTGCCAACTGTTTTTCCGCAATGTCGTGCCCAAAGGTTGCGTATTCAGATCACGTGGGGGTCACCACTGTGCCGAGAAGGATGGTTAGGTCAATCTCAGGCAACGTTTACTGTCTATTGTTCGTTTCGGAATAAAACTAGTGAACTTGTGGAAAGAAGTATACTGATGAGAAAGCGTAGAGCGCGCGCAAGTGCTTGGAAAAGACTGGCAGGTGTGAGCGGCGTAGAGAGACGTGGAGGCGCGGTGTGCGGTCGGAAGGGGCCAGCGCGACGCGGCGCGGTTCCAAAGTCCGATGCCTTCCGACCCACACGCAGCCGGCACAGTATCAATCCGCTCCAGCTAAACCTTACCACTTTTTTTATGGAAACTGACACGATTGGCTACATCTCCTGCAACATCCGTGATGTCAGCCCATAACACCGGGTGAACTTGGTGCCACGTCAGTGCTTCCCTTCGGTCGTGCCGGCTACACTAAACTGGACAGAAAACACAAACTATTTACATAGCCGTTTCGAATGTCTATGGGCGTCGTTAGACACCTTATGGGTGGCTCGACGCCAAATGTCGTGATTTCTATAAAAAAAATGTCTTATCGCTTGTTACTGTAAAATGTTTTGGAGAAATAAAGTATTTCTATCTATCTATTTATCTAAAACAAATTAGGCTTACTCGACCCTGTTGTGTCGACGAAAACAACAGATGTCCACTACAAAGGGGGAGTGTGATAATATTATTATCGCTTACAGACAATTTCTCGGAAAATATTTGTTACTAGCTTTTCCCAATGCTTTTCCCCACGGCCTCGCTCGCGTGATATTCGTATTTAAAAATGCGGAACAATCGGTTTGTACGAGAGCCACATCTTAGCGGTCCGAAACTGGAATCCTATCCTGTGTCACGCATAGTTAAATGTGCTTGTACTAACTTTCATCGAATTCGGATGATCGGTTTAAGAGTTATGGAGGCATACATACGAAAAAGATCATAAAAAATCGTCAATTTAGTTTTAGTATCGTACATGGAGTCTACAAACACAATATCTGCAACTTTACTCCATGACCATCCCTTACAGATTTATTATTAGTATTGATAAACAATACAATACTCAACCGATCACATACAGTTTTGACGTACTTTACCGCGAGCGGTGCCGCGGTCACAGCCAGTTATTAATCAGGGTTGCCAGATGGTCCAGATAAAAAAGAGGATCCCCCTTTGATTTTTCGGGTAAAACTTTTACGAAAAATCTATCCCCCCTTTTGTTTTGTCCGCCGCGGACAAGACTTCAAAAAAGAGGACTGTCCGCGGTAAAAGCGGACACCTGGCAACCCTGTTATTAATATGTAATTCCATTATCTACAGTCCACGGGCTTGTGTCATCTATCTCGTAGATATGCTATCTGACCATTAAAGCCGCTGGCTTTTCGAATCACGGCCGGAGCTGAAATCAATAATGAGTATTAAAACACCCGCATGCAATCGTCTTCGTATCTGATCCACATTTTTCAAAAGACCATATAATCCCTTATTTATCGTATTTGTTATCGCAGCTATGCGATATTACGACCAACGCGAGGAGTAACAAATTACTGAACATTATTTCCGGAATGTTCCAGATGGACAAAGAACGTACTAAACTGGATAGACGCGACGCTCGATAAGTAGTGGCTCGACAATCATGCTCCAAAACTCAGACATCCCCTCTCCCTCCTTTGCAATTTTTTTTTTATGGAAACTGACACGCTTGGCTACATCACCTACAATATCCGTGATGTCAGCCCGTAACATCGGGTGAACTAGGTGCCACGTCAGTGCTTACCTTCGGTCGTGCCGTCTACACTGAACTGGACGGAAAACACACAAACTATTTACATAGCCGTTTCGACCGACATTTCATTCAGTGCGGTGGTACCAGCCCGAGCGGGTTGAACCCTACCACCTAGTAAGGTAAGAAGGGAAGAGACCTACAGTTTTACGTGGAATCCGAACTACGGTCAGCCTCCAACGGTCGAGCGGTCACCCATCCAAGTACTGACCGCGCCCAGCGTTGCTTATTAATCAATAGCAACAGTCGACTGTCTGCACCACTCAGCTATCGAGGCTGACAAATGCGGTCGATCTGGAACATGTGTATATAAGGTGCTTCGTTATTTATGTCAAAAATTTCGGGAGGGTTACAAACGCACTCAAATAAACACTTTACGTAAGAAAAAAACATATGTTCTTAGGAGCATTTTTTCTCCTAACAAAAAAATCAAATCAAATAAGTACCTAGCTGTAAAAACCAATCATAGTGGCCTTGTGACTTACTTACAACAAACAGATGTTCTGCGTTTGAACACAGTACGGTCATTGACCCCGTACAATGCAAGTTACCTGCAATGCAAGAACCTCACGTGTGCGTGTGCGGTGCCGTTGTGGATGCGCTCGAGCACCACGGTCATGATATTCCAGGAGCGCCAGAAGGCTGTCTCGCCATGCTGCTATCTACAATATCATCAAGCGCTCCCTCGCTTCCGTGAACACTCCCAGCTTGCTCGAGCCACCCGTTCTATTTAGGTCGGATGTCAAAAAACCAGACGGGGTGACTCTGGTACTGTGGGAGAGAGGGAGGGCTTTGATTTGGGACGCGACATGTGCGGACACCTTCGCCCCCTGTCATTTGGCGGGCTCGTCACGGTTGGCCGGCTTTTCCGCAGCAAAGGCCCAAACTCAAAAACATTCAAAATACCAAGATCTTAAAAGAGATTACGAGTTTGTGGCCTTTGCTGTAGAAACTCTTGGTTCGTGGAGTACGGACGCGGTCAGCTTTTCAAATAAACTGGGGAAGCTCCTGATTGATGCGTCCGGAGACCGTCGTGCTCGAGCTTATTTTAAACAAAAAATAAGTATGTTACACACAGGTTAATGTTTAGGTAGCAAACATGTTTCGTTAAATTTCTCGAAAAGTAATGCTAAAAACATTATTTTTTGCGTAACGTCATTATTTGAGTGTCCATGTAACCCTCCCGAAATTTTTGACATTAATAACGAAGCACCTTATATATTGTTGGTACCTGTATCTGTACAGTTCACGGCAGAAAATAATTTCTTCGAGCTTTAGAAATAGAAAATCCGGTTGTCGAGCGTCGTCCTTGTCGCACAGGAAAGTGCGAGTTTTGCGACGACGGAGACGATGCTCTACAACCGGATGGTCTCTTTCTAAAGCTTGACACGCATTAATTACTGCCGGGACTGTGCAAACTTGTATCTGAAACAGTAATATATCGTCCAAGATCCGGCGCAAGGAGTTTATAGCCTTATCTGTTAATCAGATACGACATAGTTCATATAAAAGATAACAATGTAGGCTAATAAGTCGCCTCTAGATTGCCTGGCTAATATTTTGGCAGGGACCCATACCCATCATAATAAACAAAATATTATTTTGTGTTTATATGTTAGTACTAAACACGTATTCGCTTTCAAAAATATATACACGGTGTTGCAGTTGCCCCCGTAATATTTTTAACTGACATAAGGGGGTTATGAAAAACTGGTCGAGCTGGAACAGGAGCTGGCTCATATAAAATGGGACATCCTGGGTCTTTGCGAGGTCAGAAGAAAGGGCGAAGAGACTGAAGTGCTACGTTCCGGCAACCTATTCTACTTCAGAGGAAATCCCCAAAAATCGGAAGGTGGAGTGGGATTTATGGTGAGGCGCAGCCTCGTGAACAGCATCATCGAAATCGACAGCGTGTCGGACAGAGTGGCCTACATCATCATCAGGCTGAACAAGCGGTATCAGATGAAGGTGGTGCAGGTATACGCTCCCACAAGTTCACACGCTGACGACGAGGTGGAGCAGTTTTACGAGGATGTATCCAAAGCCTTAGAAACCAACAAATCTCACTTCCAGTACGTGATGGGAGATTTTAATGCCAAACTGGGCAAGCCTCTGAAGGGAGACAGAGCAGTAGGTCCGTACGGTATCGGTGTCAGGAATCGACGCGGCCAGATGTTGGTCAACTATCTCGAAGCCAACCAGCTCCACGCCATGAATACCTTTTTCCTGAAGAAGGAAAAAAGGAAATGGACGTGGGCCAGCCCTGACGGTTGCACGAGGAACGAGATCGACTTCATACTGGCGGACAGTAAATCGTCGTGTATAGACGTTACTGTCCTTAACCGCTTCGATACTGGCAGCGATCACCGACTAGTGCGAGGTACGCTGAAGCTAAACCTCAAGATGGAACGGCGCAAACTCATCCACAAACCGTTGGCCAAGCTAAACATACCGGACGAGACGCTCGAAAATTTCGAAGCCAAACTCGCGGATGCTTTTAGCTTAGCGCCACGAGATGAGGATGCCGACATCGACAAGGTGTATACGGGCTTCGTATCCGCACTAACGGACACTGCAGAGCAGCACTTCAGCAAAAGTCGACAGGCACCTCGTAGCAAGCTATCCGCAGAGACGTTGAGGCTCCTGAAAACACGACGGAATATGAAACCGGAGACCCGGAGTAGTGTCGTGCACAGGAACCTCAACAAGACCATAAGCAAGTCCATTCGCCGTGATATTCGCCGAGAGAACATGAAGATGGTTGAGCGCGTTATAGAGGAAAATCGAGGCAGCAAAGTGTTTGCCCGTGCCTTCTCTACCGGCGCTAACCAAATCTCGAAACTCGAGCGGGCGAATGGGGTTGTCACTGCAAGAAAGCCGGATATTCTTGAGGCGGTGGAGGAATTTTATGGCCAATTGTACTCCGCAGCAATCCCTGCCCCAAGTCCAAGCAAACCAGTCGACACTGATAGGCGTGCGCCGCTCACTAGACACTACACGGAGGATCTACCCGATATTAGTGTCTATGAGATAAAGGCTGCCTTGAAAGGACTCAAAAAACACAAGGCTCCAGGTGAAGACGGGATAACGACAGAGCTGCTGAACGCTGGCGGACGACCGATCCTGAAGGAACTGCAAAAACTGTTCAATGCAGTTCTTGAAGGCGGTGTAGTTCCGGCCGCATGGCGAAATAGTGTCGTTGTCTTGTTTCACAAGAAGGGGGATAGGGCGAAGTTGAAAAACTATCGACCTATCTCACTTCTTAGCCACGTGTACAAGGTCTTTTCAAGAGTCATCACGAGTCGGCTGACACAGAGGCTGGACCAGTACCAGCCTCGTGAGCAAGCTGGATTTAGGAAAGGGTACGGCACCATGGACCACATATTTACTGTGAGACAAGTGGTGCAAAAATGCGAGGAGTACAACAAGCCGCTCTTCCTAGCCTTCGTCGACTATGAGCAGGCGTTCGACTCAGTTGAAAAATGGGCTGTCGAAAACTCCCTCCTCAGGTGCAGAATCGACCACCGCTACATCGAGGTGCTCCGAAATCTGTATCGGTCCGCGACGATGACTGTGAGGCTTCACGAGAATACCCAACCTATCCTCCTTGGTAAAGGCGTAAGGCAGGGGGATGTGATCTCACCCAAGCTCTTCACAAACGCATTGGAAGATGTGTTCAAGATGCTTGAGTGGGACAACATGGGTATAAATGTGAATGGAGATCTTCTCAGTCATCTGCGTTTCGCCGATGACATTGTTCTTCTGTCAAATTCCCGAGATCAGCTTCAGATCATGCTGGAAGACCTTTATACAGCGTCGATGAAGGTTGGTCTGAAGATGAACCGGGACAAAACCAAGGTCATGGCGACCGAGGTTATGACGGGAGGACAATTTGTTATTGGCGGAGAAGTGATCGAACAGGTTGAAGAGTACGTATACCTCGGTCAAATTCTGCGGCTTGGTAGACAAGGTCTGCTTAAGGAGGTGGAGAGACGAATTCAACTGGGTTGGGCTGCCTTTGGAAAACTAAAATTCGTCCTGAAGTCTGACCTCCCGCAGAATTTAAAGACCCGTATATATGACCAGTGTGTCCTCCCGGTTATGACGTACGGATGTGAAACGTGGACTCTGACGGTCGCTGTTGTCCAAAGGTTGAAAGTTGCCCAGCGAGCAATGGAGCGAGCCATGCTGGGTATATCGCTACGTGATATGGTGCGTAACGAGGCAATCCGCCGACGCACCAAAGTAGTCGATATTGGACACCGGGTGGCTAAGCTCAAGTGGCAGTGGGCTGGGCACGTTAGCCGAAGAGACGATGACCGTTGGAGTAACCGTGTCCTACACTGGCGGCCGTGGACAGGAAAACGGAGTGTGGGAAGACCACCCGCCAGGTGGGACGACGACATCAAGTACGCCGGCGGAAATCAGTGGTTCCGTATCGCTGAAGGCCGGGAGGACTGGAGGAAAATTGGAGAGGCGTATGTCCAGCAGTGGACGCTTACACGCTGACTGACTGACTGACAAAAGGGGGTTATTCTACAGTCCGCGCGCGAGCTCCGAGGAATCGGTGTTTGTGGAAATTAATTTATTATAGAATTTGTATAGAATTTTAATATTATACATTTTGTATAATATTATCTACTCGCCTATTATAGTATAATCATCACAAAATGTGAATCTCCATAAAAAATCTATACAAATTCTATAATAAATTAATTTCCACAAATACCAATTCCTCGGAGCTCGCGCGCGGACTGTATTATGTGAAACTAAACCACTTCTGTGAAGAAAAAATAATTTTTGAAACAAAAGAAAAAAAAAATTTTCATACAAATTTCAAATACCTTTCTCAAAATTTATGTAGAAAAAAATTTTTTTTTTGTTCAAATTAAAAAGTCGTAGAACAAAAGTTGTTCTATTTCACGTACAGAATCACCCCCTTTCGGGTTTTACGATTGGGGTTGCAACACCGTGCATAAAGCGAGTACGTGCTTAGTCGGTCGGTCGAAACGGCTATGTAAATAGTTTGTGTTTTCCGACCAGTTCAGTGTAGCCGGCACGATCAAAGGGGGAAGCACTGACATGGCACCTAGTTCACCCGGTGTTATGGGCTGACATCACGGATGTTGTAGGTGATGTAGCCAACAGTGTCAGTTTCCATAAAAAAAAAATTAAAACAATAGTACTAACTAACATATACACAAAATATTATTAAAAACCTCAAGTCAACTTCTAGTGTCCGATACCAAATACAAGTTTGGTGATGACAGCATAAGGTTCATTATGGAACCGTTGCAAGTTGACTGTTCGCAAAAATTATGCGATATCATGAAGGTGCAATAGATTGAAAATTTGGAGATAATACGTAACGGACCGGTGGTGTAGTTGGTTATCGCGTTGGCGGTTCAAGCCAGGGACCCAGGTTCAAATCCTGGTCGGGATGTATTTTTTCCAATGATTTTCGATGTGCATTTTTCTAATTAAAAATATAAACACAATATTATTTTAAAAAAAGTTTGCATAGTTTTCGAGAAGTGTAAGAAAGCATGTTTATGCTTCTAACGATGAAAACGTGGCACTAGGTAAACTGCTGATTATTTTAGGTTATTGACTCTTATGAAAAAGCGGCCGGTGACCGAGTGGTTTGGGCATCGGCTTCTCATGCGAGAGGTCCGAGGTTCGAATCTGGTCGGCGTGTACCAATGAGTTTTTTCCTGACGAAAAAAATTACGTGCATACCTAAACCTGCTGCTTCACCGCTCGGAACCAGTGTAAAACTATAGGTCCCTTCCCCTTAATAGGTGGTAGGCTTAAATTGTAGCCGACTGGGTACCACCGTACTGGATGTAAGATGACCGCATAGCAGCCTCGGTTGTGTTCTCCTCTAGTCCAGTATAGCCAGCAATCCAGGGAAGTCTCCGGTAAGGCACCTACCTTCTCGGAGGTGATATTGGCTGGTCGTAGCATGTGCTTTGGCCCCTCCGACTCAGCCAACCATACCGGATTAAATAAAAAATAAAAAATTATGGCCGCGCTACGGTGCGCCCAGTGTACTCAAGTTCATGGACTCTCCTTTAGCGCACGGTGTGCTGCGCGCGCGGCGCGCGGCCATGAGAGTCAATGACCTCAAATAATCAACTGTTTAGTTAAGTGCCTATGGTATGTTCCAAACAAACCTGGATAAAAGTTCATTCACACCGGACTACCAATGTATGCGATATTTGCAAACGATACCAACTTTACAAAACTATGAGATTTATCGCAAAATTCGTTACGGTTACGTCTCGTCGAGCGTATCGTAGTAGAAGGGGGGTGAACGCACGGCGTACGAGTCAGGTCAGTCAGAGGGCCTAGTCCGAGTTAACGTGACAGCTACGTAAACGTCAAATACCGATCGGAGTTTTTATGTATGGGAGCACAATACGCTCACCGCCGCGCCACTAGAGAGCTCCATACATAAAAACTTAATTCGATCGGTATTTGACGTTTACGTAGCTGTCACGTAAACTCGGACTAGGCCCTCTGGTGTATATTGCGGTGTGAATATTGTGTTAGATGTTGGGTCAATGACTTTTTATCCAGGTTTATTTGGAACAGTCCATAGTGGCACGTTTTCATCGATAATACGATAACATGCTTTGTTAAGTTTCTCGAAAACTACGGCTAAAAATATATTTATATTTTTTACTTAACGTGTTTATTTTGGTAGGTATGTGTCTGTCCCAAAATATTTGCAGTTGGTTTCGAAACACCTTTTAAATTAATCCCGATGAACTTGACTATACTCCCGGCCGCGTACGTAACTGAGTTTCGTAACTGGTTGAGGTAGAAGAATGGTTATTCTTTTTTTTTTCGAAACTGGTCAAAAAGCGAGAATTTAATAATTATTTCCTAACTGGCTTCAATAAGTGAATATTTTTATTATTTTCGTGAAAAATAAATACAGAGCGAGAATCTCTTTTCTCTTCAAATAAAATACAATGTTCAGATAAAAAATTTAAACCTTTTACTCTTTTAGGCAAATATTTCTCGGAAAAAAATCGTGCACCTGAAGAGTTGTTAGTAGTAGTAATAGATTAAATCAAAGTTATGCGTAAAGTCAGGTTTTAATTTTATCTCAGAAAAACAGATCAACAGAAAGTTTTTAAAAGATCTAACCGATTTTATAAAAATCCTTCCCAACGTAAGGTTTAAACTGAAGTGCGAAGGTGAAAAGGTTATCGCATTTCAATGTTTTTTTCCAAATTTAAAATTTTGTATTGTGCGGAAGATTAGTAATAATTTCATTTTCTTAAGTCTAGGGAAAAGAAAGAGGAGAAGAGTAGACACAGAATACAAAACCATATCTGATAGAATTCCCGAGTGCACCGCTGAACTTTCGTCTGTGTCGATGCGCTCAAGTTTATCGAAAACTAAACTAATAAGTAAATTCAACAAATACACACACACACACACACACACACACCCTCACACACACACACACACACACACAATGTTGAACAAATTGATACTCAATTAAATTATATCAACAATTAGAATAAAAATGTTGTTTATTAGTTTAATATAATAGCTTAATATTTTTTGTTATTATAATAGGTTGTTTTTTTAATTTTAATAAAGAATTATATTTACATAAGTACAACTTATTATATATTAAGTACTTATTTATTATAAATATAAATTCTTATAATAAAAAAACCTATCTAAAATATTTTATTATTAGCCTATTTTAAAGTTATGTGCATAAAATAAGCAATGAAAATTTATAATTAATTTGGGTTATTTATAAATTAAAATTATTAAATAAACTATAATAAATAGAAATTGATATGGGACGCAATACATAATAGTGATTTTAAAAATATACTTATAAATATGTAAAGTGTTTAATATACAATAAAATAAAATAAAACGGCCAAGTGCGAGCCGAACTCGCGCACCGAGGGTTCCTTATCGCCATGTCATGGTCAGCGTCACTCACACCATCTATGTATTAGTTAAAATGCTTCATACTCTTTTCGGTAGATGGCGCGCATACACTTTTTAGTTTCTTGTATGGGGACCCCGTGAATTGTTTACTTTTTCCTATTTTTATTTATTATTTGTTGTTATACCGGCCATAATAACATTAAATTAAATAAAATTTCAACTGCCTACCTATTACGGTTCAACAGATACAGCCCTCGGACAGACAGACAGACAGAAATACAGACGGCGTAGGCTTAGTAATAGGGTCCCGTACGACGGATACGGAACCCTAAAAATCGATCGATATTAAACGGTTTTTTTTTACACTTTACTTTCCAGTACCTCGGTCTCTGGTACGAGATCTCACGAACGCCCAATGGCTTCCAAGCCGGCCACTGTGCCAAGGCCCGCTACACCCTCAACGAAGACACTGGCGAAGTTGAGGTGTACAACAGCGAGGTGATCGAAAACTTCTACAGTTCCATCAGCGGGACAGCGCGACTTGAGGGCGATGAAGACAGAGGAGCGCTAATCGTCAATTTCCCATCTGCGAATTCTGGTGAGTTTTTTTTATGTAATCTGGTATGTATGAGTGCCTGTATCGGAGGGGCCAAAGCGCATGCTCCGACCAGCCAATATATATATATAAAGGTTGACTGGAAGAAATCACTTAATGTGATAAGTCCGCCTTTGCACGCTACTGTTCTCTTGTTTCTGTGTGAATTATTGTTAGCTTCCATTCTTCTTCTGTATGTTATCTTCTGTCTTGTGTATCTCTGTGTTTTTGTGTGCAATAAAGGATTTCTATTCTATTTCTATTCTATTCTAATATAACCTCCGAGAAGGTAGCTGCCATACCGAAGACTTTCCTGGATTGCTGTCTATACTGGACTAAAGGAGAGCACAGCTGAGGCTGCTATGCGGCCATCTTTCATAAAGTACGGTGGTGCCAACCCAGCCGGCTACAATTTTAGCCACCTAGTAAGGGGCAATGGAAGGGACCTACAGTTTTACACCGGTTCCGAACGGTGAAGCAGCAGGTGTAGGTGTCCACGTAAATTTTTTCGTCAGAAAAAAACTCATTGGTACACGCCGACCGGATTCGAACCTCGGACCTCTCGCATGAGAAGCCGATGTCCAAACCACTCTGCCGCCCGCCACGAGTGTTTCAAGAGTAGAGATGTTATGTAAAGTTTGTCATAAGTCTGCAGAGGTCTCATAAAAGTATATTGTATTATCTGCTAGCATCCTTGGACTCGATACAGCGCCAAGCCATCCGTCTTGTTGGTGACCCGAAACTTACAGATGGTCTGGAGTCCCTGAGTCACAGACAACTTGTGGGTTCGCTTAGTCTGTCTTACAAATACTATCACGGACGCTGCTCTGCGGAACTAGCATCTCTTATTCCCTGCCACCCGTCCTATCTCCGCATGACTCGTCGCAGAGAGACTCAGCACCCTTTTGTTGTTAACATTGGGCTTTTGAGAACCCATCGGTTTTCTAAATCGTTTCTTTGTCGCACCGCTAGAGTGTGGAACTGTCTTCCGGCGAGTGTATTTCCTGAATCCTTTAACCTGGGTGTCTTCAAGCGTCGTATTAACGGGCTAGACAGCCTAGCAACAGTCCGCAAATCTGCTGGCATGGCACCTAACTAAGCGTGGTTTCGCGAGGAGAGGTGATTTTGGCTCTGTCGACTGCACCATTGGTCTCTCGGCACAGCCACCCATGCTGGTTTAAATAAAAAAAAAAACAATTCATTCATACATACATACATATCACATACGCTGAATCCCGACAATCGGGGTAAGCAGAGTAATCGGTGTTGTGCTGCAAGAACTCTTGTCAATTACAGCATAACACCGACCACCACGTTTCGCAAAATATTCGAACAAGATTAAATCGATCAAGCAGCAAGTATGGCGCGAAGACCCACCTGCTGCATGACTCGGTGGAAGTACCGTGCCAAGGTGAGAGGTGGCGAGCCTGTTGCCCTTTAGCACGGCATCTTGTCCTTATCCCTTAGTCGCCTTTTACGACATGCATGGGGAGAGATGCAGTGGGGATATTCGACAATTCATTCGTATGTTACATTTCTAAGGTTATGTGCAAACAGAACAAGAATGTTTTTTTTTTTTATATTAAGCCATCATTAAGTCACTGCTCTTCTGCACTATACCTAATCAATATCATCATCAATATATTATACTAATAATAAATCTGTCAGGGATGGGCATGGAGTAAGTTACTTTGTTTTATGAGATACTGGGTTTGTAAACGCTGTGTATGATACTAAAACTAAATTGACGATTTTTAGAAATATTTTCTGTATGACGTATGTATGTATGTTCCTCCATAACTCTTAAGCCGATCATCTGAATTCGATGAAACTTCGCACAAGCACATTTACCTATACGAGACACAGGCTATGCTAAATAAAATTCTGACCGGGTTACGCTAATATGTGTCCACACAAACCGAAATGTTTCGCGCGCCAGAGTAGGTATTACTGTATGAGCGAGCGGGCAGCGGCTGGCGGCGGAGCGGCGCGCGGGCGGGTGCCTATAAAAGCGCACCGAGCGGCCGCACCCGCACTTGCCATATTATAGAAAGCCGAAATTTTAATTTTATTTAATCTAATTTTTTTGACGTGGAATCACGTCTTAATCATATGGTACAAGGTGAGATGCATGTGAGTATATGGTTTAACTATAAGGTAATCCACCTTCGGCGTCGCCATTAGTTACTTAGTTTCTTCGAGAAAAATATGGTTTACCTGAAGGTTTATCATTAACCTGAACGCAGCATCTTCCTTCTCATCCTTCGGGCCTCGCCCTTAATGACTTACTTTCTTCTTTTGGAATAAAAATTTTACGCGAGCGAAGCCGCGGCCAAAATCTCGTATATAATTCATGATACTTGTAAGTTTGTTAGTTTGGATGTAGGAGGTAATACCCGATAATACTCATCCGATTTTTAAAATTCTTTGACCAATATTTAGAATGAACCTTCAGGATGGACATAGGCTATGCGAGAGAAGCCGCGGGCAAAAGTTAGTAATGTAATTTACTATTGTATATTATTTACTGCCTTGTTTTACAGGGGAGAGCAGCTACTGGATTTTGAGTTCCATTCACGACATTTATTCACTAGTATATTCCTGCACCAACATCAACGCTCAACAACGAAGCAGTAAGTTCTTTTGCATCCTTTCTGAATCGACCACACGCTGTATCCCGACATTCAGGGTAAACAGAGTAATCGGTGTTGTGCTGCAAGTATTGTATGGTAAATGACAGCACAACACCGACCACCACGTTTAGCAAAATATTCGGAAAACTATCAAGCAGCAAGTAGAGTGAAGATTCACCTCCTGCGACACTCAGTGGAAAGACAGTCATTGTGAAATCACCTTATAAGCTCCGTTGGATGACATGTTTTTTCAGGAGTGATTAAGTCGATGACATGTTTTTTCGGGAGTGATGAAGTCGATGACATGTTTTAAGGGAGTGATGAAGTCGATGTCATGTTTTTTCGGGAGTGATGAAGTCGATGACATGTTTTTTTCGGAGGTGATGCAGTCGATGACATGTTTTTTTCGGGAGTTATGAAGTCGATGACATGTTTTTTCGGGAGTGATGCAGTCGATAACGTGTTTTTTTCGGGAATGATGCAGTCGATGACATGTTTTTTTCGGGAGTGATGCTGTCGATGACATGTTTTTTTCGGGAGTGATGCAGTCGATGACATGTTTTTTTCGGGAGTGATGAAGTCGATGACATGTTTTTTTCGGGAGTGATGAAGTCGATGACATGCTTTTTCGGGGGTGATGCAGTCGATGACGTGTTTTTTTCGGGAGTGATGCATGAGAAACGCTCATCTAGTGCATATGGCCTAACAGTACCTATGCAGTACAAGTTTTTTTATGGAAACTGACACGGTTGGCTACATCACTTACAACACCCGTGAAGTCAGCCCATAACACCTTGGTAAACTAGGTACCATGTCAGTGATTCCCTTCGCTCGTGCCGGCCGGCTAAGCTGAACTGGACGGAAAACACGAACTATTTACATAGCCGTTTCGACCGACTTATCATTGAGTGCAGGTGGTAGTAGCAACACCGGTCGGGTCAAACCCTACCACCTAGTAAGGTAAGAAGGGAAGGAGCCTACAGTTTAAGGTGGAATCCGAACCACGGTCAGCCCCAACGGTCGAGCGATCACGCGAGGTCACAAGTATTCTGTTGGTTTAATTTCGCTTGCCATGGTTGGTATTCGCGGTCATTTTGGCCGACGACGACGTTTCAGACTGGCGCGAGCAGTTCATCTTCAGGGCGAGTGCCTGTCTGCGGTCGCGCTTGCGGTTGGCAGAACACCGCCTGCCAAGCTCGAGCTGCTGCGTGGATTGTGATTATGGATACAGAAGATGTAGATGATTGAAGATTCCATTGTCAGACTCTCACCGCTCAACCTCTTGTCCGCAGTAACGATGTGGAAGCTTAGCAGAACACCAACGATGTTTGAAAACACGCACACATTCTTGGACGTAATCATCAATAATATCGCCGGTATCAGCTCTTTAGACCTGTTGACCACGAGCCAATCGGATTTCGATTGCCACACGCTCCCCGTTCTGGCCCCGGGAGCTCCAGTCGTGTTGACGGGACAGTGTGACCCAGACTTACCGGTCATGCAAGGCTTCGACGCTGAGAAGGTATATTATAAATTTTTTAAGGAACCTGACGGGCTATTTCGCCGTATTCTGATAAAATGTAGTGCCGATTAATTCCTGTCAAATTATTAACTATTTTTATTTATTTTTGGTTAGAAAAATGCAAAGCGAAAATCATTGGAAAAATACATCCCCGCCAGGATACGAACCTGGGTCTCTGGCTTGAGCCAGTGCTGTTGGATATATAATTCGTCCAATCGTCTTCTTCATAGAACAAATTGTCCCGCAGGTCCATAAAAAAAAAAGGTGGACTCGAGTTCGAATCGCGAGTTATGCGGGTATTTTTTTTTTCATTAAATTTTTTTCTTAATACATACATTCTTAAGTATGTAACTTTTAATATAAAATATAATTTATACTTTCACCTAAAAATGCGTGGAAGCTTTTTACCATTGAAAACTTTAAGGCAAACCATATTGACCACAAAGAATAAGTAAACTGCATGCAAATCGGTCCAATTTTTAAGATAATTAATCGTTCGATTACTTAATTACTTGATTACAAACATAGCTAAGAACCATCCCGATTGAACTATCTGTCTAATAAAAAAACCGCAACCAAATCGGTCTATCCGTTTGGGAGCTACGATGCCACAGACCATGGATCAACCAGACTTATCCATTATTATTGTTATATCTTTATTCTCACGTTTTAGTCTTATTATTTCATCCATTTTTTTAATACCCGTTTCTTTTTATACAAATTTTACATTTTTTTTTATGTAATCCGGTATGGATGGCTGAGTCGGAGGGGCCAAAGCGCATGCTCCGGCCAGCCAATTTCACCTCCGAGAAGGTAGGTGCCATACCGGATACTTCCCTGGATTGCTGGCTATACGGGACTAGAGGAGAACACAACCGAGGTTGCTATGCGGCCATCTTACATCCAGTACGGTGGTACCAACCCAGTCGGCTACAATTTGAGCCTACCACCTAGTAAGGGGCAAGGGAACATTTTTTTTTATTAAAAATTAAAACCTAAAATTCATATAAAAATAAACGGAGTTTCCACCACCGGCGCGGCGGCGGGGCGATAACCCAAGCTACCGATATGGTCGGGTCCCAAAGAAAGGAACCCTCCGGACGATGCGTGCAGTGTCGAGCAGGGCTGCCTTCTGGATCTGGCCCTTGACCCAACCACTCAGCGAGAGCCTCTCAAGGTGGTCGTCGAGGCTCTTCGCTATCAGCCCATGCGCCGAAACGACTATGGGCACAACGATCGTCGAGTCGAAGGGCCACATTTTGGTAACCTCGTGCTGCAGATCCAGATACTTTAACATCTTCTTTGCTTCCTTACTTACGGGTTACCATCATGCAGCACGGCGATATCGACGATCGTTGCGCGCCTTGCCTTCCGGTTATAAAATCAATGCTCCCGGTCCACTATCACAATATCAGGTCTGTTCGTAAGAATAGTCCTGTCTGTGATAATGGACTGTAGAGTGTGACATGACCGTTATAATTATTAGTCTGATTTATCCATGTCACAGACAGACACACCCATACACACACACGTTAAACTTATAACACCCCTCCGGTATGCAGCGGGGGTTAAAAAGGCTTAAATGCATACATCCTTCAACACAATATCCAAAAAAATATTTCTCTTACAAAAATCCACCAATTAATAATTATTCTTCTTTCAACAGTACATGGGTCTCTGGCACGACATCGCCAGCTACGCCAATGACTTCCAGTACGGAACGTGCAGCGACGCACGTTACACGCTCACGGAAAACGGAGTCGACGTACTAAACTCTCAAGTCGTCAGCCAAGGCCTGGACACCATCAGCGGAACAGCTAGGCTCGCTGGCGACGATGGCAGTGCCAAGCTGATCGTCACTTTTCCTGATGGCGCTGGAGGTAATTACTCCGGCAATTACAGGCATTCTTAAAATTGACATTTTAAGACTGGCTCCAAAGGACTTTGTATCCAGAGCCGTTAAGAGTTTAATAAAATATGTACACTGAAAAAACGGTTAGTCAATTAGTAACAAAATTTTGTTAGTCGCTGTTGTGACTACTGTCGCTGTGGTGAGTGTCTGAGTGTATGTCTGTCTGTCCGCTTATAACTCGAGAACCACTGAACCGATTTTAATAAAAAAAAATCTACGGATAGCTTGATTCTTCCCATCAACTATAGGCTACTTACTATCACGCTAAATGGCTTATGAGGTTAGCAGTGAAGTGAAATATGAGAGCGGGCGGAGCCGCGGGCACAGCTAGTATAGAATACGCGACATGTCGTCGCCTCGATTCGCCGATGGGCATTCGGCTATGAGATTTATTTATTTAATTTATTTATTTGAGATGCCGCCCTAACAGCTGCCTGCTTACGCTCCGCTTGAAGGATCCGAAACTGTACTTGAGGGGGGCTAGACCTCAGTCAATGCGCGTCATCGGGGCCAAATTGGTGGTATCCCGACAGAGGGCCTCCCTGCGTGCAACGACTTTCAAATGATTGTTCCATGATGAAGTAGTGACCCAGTGCGGGTGCTATGGCCGCAAGGCTGGTGCGCTCGGGTCTAGTGGTGGGTGAATATTGTACTTGAGGGAAAATGTATATAGGCAAGGAGAGCTTCCAAAGTTTACCGGTTCTGTAGATAAATGACCTACCAAAGAACTGATCCGCAATCCTTCCGCATCAGTGCAAGGATTTTTGCTCGATTAGTCGTAGTTCTCGAAGATATCCTGGGGTAACCAGGTTAATTAAATAACAAAAACGTAAGCCTATTACTTCTCTACTATGGCTGATCCGTTTTCCTCCCAAGCTTCTTTTCAGGTCGCTCCAGTTCCCAGGGAGACGGTAGTCCACCTGGGTTTTGAAAGGACACCAAATCTCGATACCTTGTGCAGGGTGACTGGACTGGATCATAGGGGAATTGACAAAATTGTTGGTTCTCTCAAAACTGCGTATTGTCGTTTTGGAAATAGTACCTATCATGATGTTTATATGAATATACCGACTGTAAAATTTGGCGATGGCGTTTTTATCATTATCTCTGCCCATACTGGTCTTATAAAGGTACAATTACTAAGCAATTACTGATTCTGCTTGCAGGCTCGATGGAGAGTGATTACTGGGTCTTGGGAACTGATTACGACAACTACGCCCTCGTGTACAGCTGTGCCAACGTGAACGAAGACGAAATGCGCGGTAAGCTATATTGAATTTTATTCAGATTTGATACAAATAAGTTGTTAGAAATTACATAGATATGAAAGTTTGACAAATGCTCTTTACATCTGATACGCTTACGTAATAAGTATTTGTAGTCACCTCACCCGCACTATCAGTAAAATTGTTAATCTTGCTCTCAAGCTGTGTTTTCGGTAGACTGTAGGCGGTGTTATTATGTGGCTAGTCACTAAATACTTGTATTAATATGTGTAATGTGTATGTCACTTTGCATTTTTTTTTATTGAACTGACATGGTTGCCTTCATCACCTACACTAGTGTTGAATTCAACATCCGTGAATTCAACCCATAACACCGGGTTAAGTGGGTGCCATATCAGTGCTTCCCTTCATTTCATTTCATGTCGGCTATACTGAACTGGACTGAAAACACGAACTATTTACATAGCCGTTTCGACCGACATTTCATTCGGTACCACCTACCAACCAGGACGGGATTAACCCTACCACCTAGTAAGGTAAGAAGGGAAGGGACTTTCAGTTTTACGTGGAATCCGAACCACGGTCAGCCTCCAACAGTCGAGCGGTCACCCATCCAAGTACTTACTGACCGCGATCAGGGTTTCTTAACAACAGTCGACCGACCGCACCACTGAGCTACCGAGGCTGACGATTTTAATCTTACTGATGATTTTAAAAAAACGTTCGACAAAGTAGACCGTTACACTTTGTTCGAAAAACTGGCTTTTAATGGAATCAAATTTACTCAGGTGGTTTATTTCCTATCTTAGTAATCGTCTCCAAAAGGTCACTATAAATGGATACAGTTCTCGTACAATTGAAGTTACATCTGGCGTACCTCAAGGGTCTATTTTGGGACCGTTCTTATTTGTATTGTTTCTTAACGACATCGGCAAGTGTTTCGAATTTTGCAAATATCTGTTAGATGACCTAAAAATATTCTTCCGAATATCCTGTATATCAGACTGTCTTGATGTCTGTCTTCATGTGCAAGAAGATCTAAGCAGATTCTTGTTTTATTGTAAATGGTACAAAATGCACCTTAACATACTTAGGTGCAAAAAAATGCCAAGAACCAAAAATCTTAAAAATTGGGGATTTTTACATACAAAATAGAAGGTTACAAATTAGAATGTGTCAAAAGTATAAGAGACTTAGGAGTAAATTGTCGATAATAATTTGCATTTGATGAGCACATTGAAAACATATTGAACAAATCTTACCGTATGATGGGATTTCTGTTGCGGAATACTAAGAATTTCAGAAATCCAGATAGCTATACACTGTTTAACTCATTAGTACGATCGCACTTAGAATACGCGTCGGATATCTGGAATCCTTATTATTTCAAGTACATCAAGTCCCTGGAAAGTATTCAAAAATATTTTTATCGAATTCTACACTTTAGACTTCGAAGGAGGGGGAACATCAGTGTTCAAGCGCTTGCAGTTGAGTAGTAGAAGGAAGCTTGTCGATGTCATGTTTATTCACAAAATATTGCACAATAAAATAACCTGTACTGATTTGCTAGCACAAATTAACATACGTGTGGCTAGGAGTACAGCTACAAGGTGTTCTGATTTGTCCCATATTCCAAGTGCCCGGAACAACGCAGGGAAAAGGCGACCATTTTACAGAATTTGTAAAACGTATTCTTTATTCTTTATTCATCATTCGTATGGTAGTACACTACGCTTGAATTTGCCCTGTTTAGTTATTACAATCCGGTTCGATTACGAAACTTCGCAGGTTCTTTTTTTTTCAACGTCTTCGATTACAATACATTGTGACTAGCTACACAATAGACACAGCTTACAGTTTTAAGATAAAGTTTGAGAGCTAGAATAACTATAATTTAAGCTTGATAATTCCGACCACATAAAATAAAAAGTAAAAGTATAAATAAAATCAGGTGTATAGAGCCTTTGTCAGAAATTTTTGATATAATATATGGTATAACAGTAGTTTTAATTCCATTGACATATTCGCAACAAGTCAGCGTGCTTTTAGAGACACTATAAAAAAAAAATTGAGAATAAATTAATAGGAACTTTAAATATCAGCCTCAGTAAATAGTACCATACAAAAATGTTAAAAATGTTTAAAAAAAAAATCTAAAATTTATTTATATAAAAACCAAAAATGGAAGTAATGAATGTTGTAAGTTGAAGTATTAAATGTTGGAGTGTGCAAAGAGTATTGTTAATTTTTATATGATAGTTATTTGTTAAAGTTTATTTGTTAATTGTAACTCTTGTTTATTTGGGTGGTTTTATTTTCCGCTAATTGTAGCAGAGTGTGTAATTTTTTCTTGTTATTATGTGATGTTATGAAAAATATAAATATAATTTAGTATTTAAGCCATACTCTAAATAATAGGTTTTACTTTGTGGCAATAGAGGTAGGCTTTAGATTAGTTACTATTATTTCTTGTTTGCTATTTGTGTTGTCATGTTTAAAGCCGTTGTGTTGTCCTTGAATTATATAAAATACTGCAATATGAATGATCAATAAACAAAATTATTAAAACTTGGAATGTTTCTTTTTAGTTTGGAGTTGGAAGCTCAGCAGAAGCAGGCAGCTTTCGCCAGACGCGTCGACTGCCATAGACGCCATCATAAGCCGATTCATCAGTCTAAACAATGCCTACTACAACGATATCGATCAAACCAATGAAGGCTGCTTCTACCTACCGGAACCGGTACCCAACCAGCCCGTCACTTTCCGCGGACAATGCGATGAGCTCATCCCTGCGATGCCCGACTTTGACTTGGAACTGGTAAGTTGTTTATTATTATTAGGCTTCCGTACCTCGTACGGAAGCCTATAATTAAGCCTACAACGTCTGTCTGTCTGTCCGTCTGTCCTATGGCTGTATCTTTGGAACCGTAAAAGCTCGATGGTTTACATTTTCACAGAATATCTGTTATTTTGGCGGAAATAACAACAAATATAATAAAAAATTTAAAAAGTGAACAATTAACCACATACAAGAAACGTGTTTTTTTTATAGTTTTTATTTCACAGTTTTTTTAGTAATTTTTATTTGCTATTAATGTACTCGGAGGAATCGCTCGGCCTTCGGCCTCGCGATTCTGCCTCGCTTTCCAATCCGATCTTGACCAAAATAATGTACTCGGCGGAATCGCTCAGCCTTCGGTCTCGCGATTCCGCCTCGCTTTCCAATCCGATCTTGACCAAAAAAAATGGGACCACCTTGGAGCTAGACTGAACCGAACACAAAAAGAATCATCGCAATCGGTTCACAATTGGGGAAGATATTGCTGAACATACATAAAAAAAAATACATACAGCCGAACATAGAACCTCCTCCTTTTTTGAAGTCGGTTAACTAATCTACACGGTTGTCATATAGATAGACGATTGTTTTTTTTTTAATTTTGTGGTGTTTTTTATGCAATTCGGTATGGGTTGCTGAGTCGGAGGGGCCAAAGCGCATGCTCCGACCAGCCTATATCACCTCCGAGAAGGTAGGTGCCATACCGGAGACTTCCCTGGATTGCTGGCTATACTGGACTAGACGAGAACACAACCGAGGCTGCTATGCGGCCATCTTACATCCAGTACGGTGGTATCAGCCCAGTCGGCTAAAATTTGAGCCTACCACCTAGTAAGGGGTAAGGGAAGGGACCTACAGTTTTACACCGGTTCCGAACGGTGAAGCAGCAGGTGTAGGTATGCACGTAAATTTTTTTGTCAGAAAAAGCTCATTGGTACACGCCGAGCGGATTCGAACTGAGGACCTCTCGCATGAGAAGCCGATGCCCAAACCACTCGGCCACCCGCCGCTTACTAAACTTACTAAACTACCCACTGAAAATATAGTTGAAATAATCCTATAATGCTCAGTCACTAACGGCCAGTTCACTGAATTGAATTGAATTGAATTACCTCGAATGTCAGGATACAGCGTAATGAATGATATACTATGTATGTAAATTGTGAAGAGACTTTGTGCAATTTCAGTACTCGGGCCTTTGGCACGAAATCGAAAGTTACGACTCGGATTTCCTAGTAGGAACTTGCAGCAACGCATTCTACTCGGTGACTCCCGACAACGAAGTGGAGGTGACCAACTCGCAGGTCGTGAATCAAAGACGCGAGGCCCTCAGTGGTATCGGCAGAGTTACCTCGGAAGATGGCTCCGCCAAGATGGTAGTTACATTCCCCGTCGATGGAACAGATGGTTAGTTTGAATTGTTTTTTTTTTAGGTTTCCGTATCCCGTACGGAAGCCTATTACTAAGCCTACGCCGCCTGTCTGTCCGTCTGTCTGTCTGTCCTACTGCTGTATCTTTGGAACCGTAATAGGTAGCCAGTTGAATTCTTCACAGAATATGTGTTATTATGGCGGATATAACAACAAATACAAAAAAATAGAAAAAGCAAAAAATTAAGTGGGGCTCCCATACAAGAAACGTGTTTTTTTCACATATTTGTTATGTAAGTTAAGTTTTAAGGCAACGAGATGTCTAACACTTTTAATATCGCCAAAGTGAGTAGGTACTAATTATAGTAAAAATTCATTTACTAACCGGAGTTGTGCTATCTTATGATAAATTCTTCTCCTGTCTTGATATTTTTCGCTTATCACAAGACCACGAGACACACACCATCTCAAAAGGTCAGCGATAGAAACAATTGAGGGTAGGTTGGGTTGATTTCTTGTAACATAGTAGGTATGAACTTCATAATAAATATATCATCATCATCATCATCATCATCAGCCTGTATCGGTCCACTGCTGGGCATAGGCCTCTCCCAAGGCACGCCACCACACGCGGTCTTCCGCTCTTCTCATCCATCCACTCCCGGCTACCTTTTTTAGGTCATCTGTCCACCTAGCCGGGGGGCGTCCCACGCTACGTTTGCTTGTACGTGGACTCCATTCGAGCACCCGTCTACCCCATCGGTTGTCGGGTCTGCGACAGATATGCCCAGCCCACTGCCACTTCAGCTTGCTTATTTTCTTAGCAATGTCGCCTACCTTAGTTCTTTGACGTATCACGACGTTACGGATTTTATCGGTCAAAGAAATGCCGAGCATTGCTCTTTCCATAGCTCGCTGAGCAACTTTAAATTTGTGGACCAGGCCCATCGTCAGGGTCCACGTTTCCGCTCCGTACGTCACTGCTGGCAGAACCTTTGTCTTCAATGACTGTGGGATGGAGGATGAAAAGATGTGGCGGAGTTTCCCAAATGCCGCCCAGCCTAGCTGAATCCTTCTGTTGGCCTCCTTGTCAAAGTTGTGCTTCCCTAGCTGGATGGTTTGTCGAAGATAGACATAATCCTGCACAACTTCGAGGGTCGCCTCTCCAACTGTTACGTGCCCCGGGACGACGTGTTCGTTGAACATGACTTTCGTCTTGTCCAAATTCATCCCGAGGCCGACTCGGCGGGAGGCGATATTGAGGCCGTTCAGCATGTGATTCAGCTCCTCCAGCGATTCGCCTATCACGACTATGTTATCTGCGAAGCGTAGGTGTGAAATGTACTCGCCGTTAATATTAATGCCGTGCTTTCCCCAATCCAGCAGCTTGAATATATCTTCCAATGCATTCGTAAACAGTTTCGGAGATATAACATCTACCTGTCTGACTCCACGATGCAATTGGATAGGTTTCGTCTGCTGGTCGCGGCACTACAAAGACATTTCAGCACCTCAATGTATCGCCAATCGGTTTGGCATCGCTGTAAGGATTCCATAACAGCCCAGGTTTCGATAGAGTCAAAGGCTTTCTCGTAGTCCACAATAGCGAGACACAGTGGCCGATTATACTCTTCGGAGTTCTGTATAATCTGCCGTAAGGTGTGGATGTGGTCTACGGTACTGTAGCCCCTCCGAAGCCCGGCCTGCTCTGGCGGCTGGTGGACGTCAAACCTTCGGGCGAGTGAATATATCACCTATGGTTAAGTAGGTATTCATATTTTAGTGTGTTGGTTTTAGTTAGTTTTGATATTACGTTATTCTTTCTCTTAGGTTAATTATAGGTAGGTAGGTATATGCACGCACTTAATATGGATAGCTATAAGTAGAAAACTTTATTGGTCTTTGTGAAATTATTTACGTCCTTTTACGATGACTGTATGTTTTCCAAATATTACAAAATAATAAAAAAAAAATTAAAAAATATTATATTAAGCGCAACATGTGGCTCCGAACCACCCATAAGGCATCTAACGACGACCATGGACATTCGGTCACATGCGGGAGCTGTGGCCCTTTGAACCACTTCTATGTGTAGAGATAATACGATGCTGTGACTCTAAGAAAATGTAGGTTTTGAAATGTGGCTTGATATTCCAGATGTGATTTTAAAGAAATGTTTGTTGAAGTCAAGGGGCTCCTGTAGCGGCTCGGCTTTTCCTCTTTTGAGGTACGAAACCCTAAAAAAATCATTCACGACTTGGATCGCCACGACGACAACGTTCAACTAGAGTCAGGCTAAGATCGGCTCAACGGAAATACAAAGAAATCAAACGTTAATTCTTTATTCTTTATTCTTTATTCATCATTCGTATGGCAATACACTACGCTTGAATTTGTCCAATTTTGTTGTACAATCTGATTCGATTACACCCACAAAGAAGAGCCGGCAAGAATCTGTATCGTGTGGGGCCGGTACTTTAAAAGAATAGCCCCACTGCATCTCTCTCCGTGTATGTCGTAAAAGGCGACTAAGGGATATGACTCCCTTCTTATATTACTAGGTGATAGGGTTTAACCCCGCCCGGGTTGGTACCACCGCACTGAATGGAAGGTCGGTTGAAACAGCTATGTAAATAGTTTGTGTTTTCCGTCCAGTTCAGTGTAGCCGGCACGACCGAAGGGAAGCACTGACGTGGCACCAAGTTCACCCGGTGTTACGGGCTGACATCACGGATGTTGTAGGTGATGTAGCCAACCGTGTCAGTTTCCATAAAAAAAAACTTCGCAGGAATTTTTTTGACGTCTCCGATTACAATACGTTGTGACCTAGCTAAACAATTATGTTCTTATTTCAGAAACCGTAGAAGCCAACTACTGGGTGCTGGATACAGATTACACCGGCTATGCGCTCGTATATTCCTGCCGAAATATCAGTCCCGACCGGAGAGCAGGTATGTCAGCTCTTAAGACCCAGCAGTATCAAAAATCGGTTTCTCCCGATTTAGGTTTCTCGTAAACCACTGTGAGTTTTGAGGAGGTAATTCCAGAATTAATAAATATTTCATTGTAGGCGTATAGTACGCCTACAATGAAATATTGTGTTCTATCCTGAAACCTATCCTGAAACAGGGTGTTTCAGGATAGGCTTGAGAAACATGAAATGAAATGAAAATATACTTTATTGTACTTACACCATTATATAAAAATGTTACAAAAGGCGAGTTTAATGCCTTGCGGCATTCTTTACGAACTAACCTTTGGCATGTGGAAAACACGTAGGGGCGGACAATGCAGTACTAAAGAGGGAATAGTAGTATGAAATATAAATACATACATATACAAATTGTACAAAGATACATACAATCAATATAAATCCTTACATATACATAAACTTCAGGAATAGAAAATACTTATTATTAGAAGAAAAAAATCCTTATCACTCAAATCGAAATTCCGTATTTTTTTTTTTCATTTTTTATATTAATTCTTCTCCTCCCGAAACAGGCAAAACTCATTAGAGTATACAGCCATTTCTGATGTAGCTTTTAACGTCTGTTGTATAAATTCTCGCACCGCGAGAACCACAAAAATATATTTTTTTAATTACAACGACAACGCGACAAACTTCCGCCGTCCGCCATGTTTTTATACTTGTTTTTTTTTTTTCATTCAAAAATTTAAAATTATAATAAAAACTCGATGGACAGTGAGTATGGGGAGATTTGGCAATAGTGCTTTCGAGTGCAATGGCCTAATACAGTCCCCTTTTTCTTTTGATATCATTCAAATTTAAGTTTTTGGAATTTACCTATATGCACTTTAATTCTACTTTTTAACCGTCCACCAAATCTCGATGAAACAATTTTCACCAAAAAGTAAGAATCTGAATCGAAAATGACCGAATCTGGGAAAAAGTTTCACAGCTTTTCGTCTTCAAATATGGACCCCTTTCGAACCCTGAAGTTATGAAACCCTATCCTGAAACAACCTGTTTAAAAGTAATAAAATCTATTTGACGGAAAGAAGTATTTTTGACGTGATAACGTCTTATAAATTGATGAACACCGGCTGCACGCACGAAAAAGTGTCACGTTCCATCTGAGCCTGTGTGTGCAAGTGAGAGCGCGTAACAAGCGATAGAGAGGCACAATCGGCCCAAGCGGCAGTGTTGCCAAACGTACGGTAATTGCCGCATCGTACGGTAATCGAGGCTAGAAATCGACAAATGTACGGCGTACGGCAGCGATAGGGGTGCCGTACGAAAAAATACGGTAATTCTTATAGCTGTGTTTCTTTATGAAGTTATCACGTAAAACTATCGTCCGTAAACCGACTTTACAGACAACCAATTTTTTATCTATTATGTAAAATACGTGTAAAATGGCATTACTATAACATGATGAACGGCACGGAAACAAGGTTTTTCAGAATTTTAGAAAACATACTTTGCTATTTTTTTTTTTTCTATCGAGTCAAGTAAATTCAAGCCTCCAGATTTCGTTTTATGCTGTTAGGTGTTAAGCAGTATGTCCTTTTCTGTCACAAAAATCGCAGTGTTTATGAGAAGCATCATTCGGGAGAAACCGATTTTTGGTAACGCTTTGTCTTAATATGACTTAATTGATCACAATATGCCTTTATTGCCTCGTCTTTATTCATAAAAAACAATCGGGCTGTGGCTGTGTCGCGGACACGGGCGTGTGTTTTACGTGAATACGTGTACGTATTCTTTGATCCTTTACCTATAGAGTGGTGTAATTAAATTTTGGATGTAGATGATGGATATGAAGCTACAACACCAAACCGTATCCCCCGATTTTGTTATCATCAGTTTTCTGGAATGGTTCCCATTATGGAAGCAAATAGACGTATTCACGTCAAAAAGTGTGATTGCCCTGATTCAAGGGTAAATCAACTTTAAAGTTTGTTTGTTTTGTTTGTTTTGTTTTAGTTGGGCACTAATGTAATATAATTTAATTTTAGTATTTTAGTTTACTTTTCATTACTCCACTTCAGGTTGAAGATTCGTCATATTTTAACATATAACATTTAGCATTTTGCCAGTTCGATTATCACAGCGAAGAAGAACTAGCAATAAACATCGCTGGATACTTTTTTTTTACGTCCACTTAGTCTACATTTACAAAAGTGTACACTGCCTAAATAATACGAGTCATCACTATTTCTAAAAAAAAAAATCACAAATACAATTTTTTTTTTCATAAGTGTACTGCGGTACCCATATTATGTAAGTCAACATTACAGTCCACAGCTGGAAACTCAGCAGAACCAAGGAACTGCCTGCCGGATCCGAAACCTCCATCGACAGCATAATTGATGGAATTGAGGTGCTAAATGGTCGTTACTACCACGTTAGAGACCAATCTGCTATCGGTTGCTTTTACTTCCCGCACCCTGAGGCGGGTCTGCCAGTTGTCTTCCCGGGGCAGTGCGACGAAAACGTGCCAGTCGTCCAAGATTTTGATGTTGAAAAAGTAAGCGCCTTCATCTTCTACATACATAAATATTTCCATAATTTTTCTTTGTTTTTTTATGGAAACTCACACGGTTGTCTATATCACCTACAACATCCGTGATGTCGGCCCATAACACCGGGTGAACTAGGTAACATGTCAGTGCTACCCTTCGATCGTGCCGGCTACACTGAACTGGAAGGAAAACACAAACTATTTATATAGCCGTTTCGGCCGATGACGTTTCTTTCAGTTCGGTGGTACCTACCCGGGCGGGTTGAACCCTACCGCCAAGTGAGGTAAGAAGGGAAGGGACCTACAGTTTAACGTGGAATCCGAACCACGGTCAGCCTCCAACGGTCGAGCGGTCACCCATCCAAGGAATTAAATACCCCTTAGAGAGATTTCTTCCAGTCATCCTTTGGCTATTGTGCTGTAAAAGATACGTAAGTTGTAGCAAGAAAAGACCCAGCGGCGGGTGGCCGACTGGTTTAGGCGTTGGTTTCTCTTGCGAGAGGTCCGAGGTTCGAATCGTGTAGGTGCTGAGTTTTTTCTGATTTAAAAAAATGTACATGCATACCCACTGCTCCATGGTTCGGATTCCATGTACAATATAGGTCCACCGGGTTGACTGGAGGAAATTGCCTAAGGCAATAAGCCCGCCCTTGTCACACATTAAGTGGCATAAAGAGTTTTTTTTTATGGAAACTGACACGGTTGGCTACATCACCTACAACATCCGTGATGTCAGCCCATAACACCGGGTGAACTAGATGCCATGTCAGTGCTTCCCTTCATTTCGCGCCGGCTACACTGAACTGGACGGAAAACACGAACTATTTACATAGCCGTTTCGACCGACCTTTCATTCAGTGCGGTGGTACCAAACCAACCCGGCCGGGTTAAACCCTACCACATAGTAATATAGGAAGGGAGTCATATCCCTTAGTCGCCTTTTACGGCATGTACACGGGGAGAGATGCAGTGGGGCTATTCTTTTAAAGTACCGGCCCCACACGGTACGTCGGGGCCGGTTTGTCGGGATACAACGTGTGGTGTGTCTATAATAAAGGTGTATTCGCCTCACAGTACGCCGGCATATGGCACGACATCTTCAGCTATCCATCGGCCAACCAAGCTGGACAATGCAGCAACGCGCGGTACACTTTGGGCGAAGGTGGCGTCGTGGAAGTGATCAACTCTCAAGTGACAGACGGATTTCTGGATACCATAACAGGAACTGCCGTTCTGGACGGATCCGACGGTTCTGCCAAGCTTACCGTGACGTTCCCACCTCCACCGGGCTCTACAGGTAATGCGTTATATTTTTGACGGTAATAATTCTTCGCTCTTGCTCCAGTACTGTGGGAGCATTACGCGAGAGTAGCGCCACGATTGTGGCTAATAAAACGCTCGTCTTGGCTTCCGGAAGGACTGGCCAGCCCCCAAGCCGCTTACACCCACAGATTGTTTTTTATGTAATCCGGTATGGGTGGCTGAGTCAGAGGGGCCAAAGCACAATATGCTCTGACTAGCCAATATCACCTCCGAGAAGGTAGGTGCCATACCGAAGACTTGCCTGGATTGCTGGCTATACTGGACTAGAGGAGAACACAACCGAGGCTGCTATACGGCCATCTTACATCCAGTGCGGTGGTACCAACCCAGTCGGCTACAATTTGAGCCTACCACCTAGTAAGGGGCAAGGGAAGGGACCTACAGTTTTACACCAGTCCCGAACGGTGAAGCAGCAGGTGTAGGTACGAGTATGCACGTAAATTTTTTCGTCGGAAAAACTCATTGGTACACGGCGACCGGATTCGAACCTCGGACCTCCCGAATGAGAAGCCGACGCCCAAACAACTCGGCTACCCGCCGCTTAAAATTTCGGAAATTTCATCGGCCCAAAAAAAAATATCAAAAAATTTCGCAAATTGCGGTTTCTATTATTTTTTCTAGAACGAGTGAGAATGGTGGGCTGTACGGATAAAATACTGATATACCTACACCGATAAAATGCTCTTTCCTATAGAACATGTGAAATATTCCCAGGTCTCGAGAAAAACAATATTTTGACAAAGAGATTTATTTGATATAAAATGAATACAAAATTAAAATGCTAAACAAACTACTTACATAACTATATAAAATATTTCACTGAAATTTTGCCTGGGGATGGAGCTGAGTGTTCCCAGCATACTCGCGGCATTCCCACGCTGGATGGCGATGCTGACCCTCTGTTTGAGATATTTTGACTACTGTACATTTTTTTATACCTACATAATTTCTGGCAGGATTATAAACTGGTTTCCAGTCTAACTTTATTTAGAATGCCTTATTTAATAGTTAAATTCATTATCTAACCTTCGTTATAATTCGCATAGGTTAATTAGCCAATTTTACTTTAGAAAAAATGGGAAAAACATTTCAGGCGTGTTTTGTTTCCCTTGGAGTTCAAAAAATCGGCCTGTCCTTCTAACTAAATGAATCTTGACTATACTTGATCTCACTTGTTATATACCGTTTTGTGGAGAATTTCATCGCTATCAAGACCCCATAGAAGTTATCGATCTAACTTCCTTACTTTACGAAATATTTTCGTTTACGTGCGCGCGGGTTCGCCAAATTTAGCGATTTTCGCGCGGCAAAAATGGCATGGAAGCCCCCGCCGAGAGGTTAACTAAGTACCTTTCTCAGATAGCGGCGGGTGGCCGAGTGGTTTGGACATCGGCCTCTCATGCGAGAGGTCCGCGGTTCGAATCCGGTCGGCGTGTACCAATAAGTTTTTTCTGACGAAAAAATTTACGTGCACACCTACACCTGCTGCTTCACCGTTCGGAACCGGTGTAAAACTGTAGGTCCCTTCCCTTGCCACTTACTAGGTGGTAGGCTCAAATTGTAGCCGACTTGGTTGGTACCGCCGTACTGGATGTAATATGGCCACATAGCAGCCTCGGCTGTGTTCTCCTCTAGTCCAGTATAGCCAGCAATCCAGGGAAGGCTCCGGTATGGCACCTACATTCTCGGAGGTGATATTGGCTGGTCGGAGCATGCACTTTGTCCCCTCCCACTCAGCCACCTATACCGGATTAAAAAAAAAAAAGATCAATGGCTCTTATACGCAATTGTACACACAACCCACTCCTACCTTTCGCTTATCCAGCAAGGCAGTTTGTCACAAACCGTTCTGCCAAGCTCCACTTGGTATTTCGCCACGGATGTCTAAGGAACTTAACTTGAGCCCTGAATGCCCCAAATTTTCTGAACTAATGCACTGCACTGTCAATGGTATTGAGGTGAGCAACATACGTGGCCCGTCGTCGCGGCCAGCTTTTAGAACTTTGATCTGTCAGCCTCAGTAGCTCAGTTGTGCGGTCGGTCGACTGTTGTTAAGCACACCTGAGCGCGGTCATTTGGATGGGTGATCACTCGACCGTTTGAGGCTGACCGTGGTTCGGATTCCACGTATAAACTGTAGTAGGTCCCTTCCCTTCCTACCTTACTAGGTGGTAGGGGTTTATCCCTCCCGAGTTGGTGACACGGCACTGAATGAAACGTCGCGTCGGTCGAAACGGCTATGTAAATAGATCGTCTTTTCCGTCCAGTGCAGTGTAGCCGACATGAAATGAAGGGAAGCACTGACATGGCACCTAGTTCACCCGGTATTATGGGCTGACATCACGGATGTTGTACGTGATGTAGCTAGCCGTGTCGGTTTCCATAAAAAAAAAACTAAAAAAAACCGGCCAAGTGCGAGTCGAACTCGCGCACATATGTTTCCGGACCACAATTTTTTTTTTTCAAAACACGTTTATTGTATGTGGACCCCTCTTCATTTTTTACCTTTTCTATATTTTATTATTTGCTGTTATATCCACCATAATAAAATAACACATATTCTGTGAACATTTCAACTGGCTACCTATCGCACACGCAGCAGTAGGACGGACAGACAGACAGACGGCGTAGGCTTAGTAATAGGCTTCCGTACGCGATACGGAAACCTAAAAAGGGATAGGACGCTCTGTATACAACTACTCTACAAATGTTTCAGAGCCCGTGCAGAGTCCGTATTGGGTGGTGGCGACAGATTACGACGACTACGCATTGGCCTATTCCTGCGTCAACATCAATGCCGACTACAGAGGAGGTAAAAACTTTAGAATAGAATAGAAAATGCAACAAGCATAATATAAGAACATTTACATAAGATCCAAAGGCGTACTTGTACAGAGATTTCTCACAGTCAACCTTTACTACTTTACTGCAAGGCAAAGTCAGCTCGGACGTTCCGTTTCTTAGCTCCTATGGCAATATTAGCATATATCTGCATGTACACGTATTATTATTAATCATTCTTATTAAATACTAATTATTTTATATTAAATTCTCACACTCAACTCTTTTGCTTAGTACCTATTACATTCCACTATATTAATCGGATCTCAAACATCCAAAGATTGACTCGAAAAAATATCTGTAAAGTATAAGTTCACCTTTGCAACTTAAGTAAATGCTCGAATGTGCTGTTAGATGTTTCTTAGGGCAATAAAGTATTTTCTATAGATTTTTCTCTACTTTACTAAGAAATTAATTTTGAATTTTGTGAAAAAGTATGGAGCTGGAAGCTGAGCAGAAGCAAGGAGTTATCTGCGACCTCGCAAGCCACCATAAACGCTGCGATGGAACCCGTGCAAGTGGTGGAAGACCAGTACTACCACGAGCGCGACCAGTCCGACTGAGAGAAACATTTAACAGTAATAATACTGATAGCGCTCTAGCGGTTTATATTGACCGCTCCAGCGTCAACGGGTTAAATGCTTCTGTCAGCAATAAAGTGTTTTCTATCGATTTTTCTCTACTAAGAAATAAATTTTTAATTTTGTGAAAAAGTATGGAGCTGGAACCTGAGCAGAAGCAGGGAGTTATCTGCGACCTCGCAAGCCAGCATAAACGCTGCGATGGAACCCGTGCAAGTGGTGGACGACCAGTACTACCAAGAGCGCGACCAGTCCGACTGAGAGAAACATTTAACAGTATTATTACTGTTAAATGCTTCTGTCAGCAATAAAGTGTTTTCTATAGATTTTTCTCTACTTTACTAAGAAATTAATTTTGAATTTTGTGAAAAAGTATGGAGCTGGAAGCTGAGCAGAAGCAGGGAGTTATCTGCGACCTCGCAAGCCACCATAAACGCTGCGATGGAAGCCGTGCAAGTGGTGAACGACCAGTACTACCAAGAGTGCGACCAGTCCGACTGAGAGAAACATTTAACAGTATTATTACTGTTAAATGCTTCTGTCAGCAATAAAGTGTTTTCTATAGATTTTTCTCTACTTTACTAAGAAATAAATTTTTAATTTTGTGAAAAAGTATGGAGCTGGAAGCTGAGCAGAAGCAGGGAGTTATCTGCGACCTCGCAAGCCGCCATAAACGCTGCGATGGAAGCCGTGCAAGTGGTGGACGACCAGTACTACCAAGAGTGCGACCAGTCCGACTAAGAGAAACATTTAACTGTAATAATACCAATAAATGTTTCTGTCAGCAATAAAGTAGTTTCTATCGATTTTTCTCTACTTTACTAAGAAATAAATTTTGAATTTTGTGAAAAAGTATGAAGCTGGAAGCTGAGCAGAAGCAGGGAGTTATCTGCGACCTCGCAAGCCGCCATAAACGCTGCGATGGACGACCAGTACTACCTAGATCGCGACCAGTCCGACTGAGAGAAACATTTAACAGTAATAATACTGTTAAATGCTTCTGTCAGCAATCAAGTATTTTCTATCGATTTTTCTCTACTGTATTAAGAAATAAATTTTGAATTTTGTGAAAAAGTATGGAGCTGGAAGCTGAGCAGAAGCAAGGAGTTATCCGCTACCGCGCAAACCGCCATAAACGAGGCGATGCAAGCCGTGCCAGTGATGGACGAACGGTACTACAACGAGGGCGACCAGTCCGACGGAGCCTGCTTCTACCTCCCGTATCTGGAGCCCGGCGAGCCTGTGATCATCATCGGTCAGTGCGATCTTGGCATACCTGTCGTGCAGAACTTCGATCCTGAACGGGTAAGATATATATATATATTTTTTTTACATTGGTAATGTCTTTTCGTTCGCTCCAGTGCAGTGTAGGCTCCGATTTCACGAAAAAATGCGAACCCCTTATATCTCGGAGAGTTGTGAAGATATATTATTCAAAAAATTCGTGCGTGTTCATGAGAGCTGTAAGGTGCAAAAAGAATTATTCGAGAAAGTAAAATATCAAAAAAGTTATGGCCGAAATAGTGAAAATAAATTCAATTTTTTTAGATTTTTTTATTTTGGCGCTCAATATTTTGGAAACGAAGAATGATATCAAAAATTTGAGAAAAGCCTAAAACAAAGACGATCGGGTTAAGGGTAGCCCGTAGCCTAACCTTTTTGAAAAAAATCAAAAAGTCAGAACTAAATTTTTTTCGAATTCGTAGATTCATTTCCAATGTGCTCGATAGTCGTGTGAGACACGAAATCTGTGATTTTTTTTGTTGATGGCGCCGAATCACCCATGGACATTCGGTCGTATGCGAGTGTTGCGAATGCCATGCCGATCTGACATGTGCCTATTCACGCCTTCTTGAAGGGCCCGGGACTGTACTTGTGAAATATATGGACAGGGAGAGCGTTCCAGAGTTTACAGGTTCTGTAGAGCAGTTTTTATGGAAACTGACACGGTTGGCTACATCACCTACAACATCCGTGATGTCGGCCCATAACACCGGGTGAACTAGGTGCCATGTCAGTGCTTCCCTTCGCTCGTGCCGGCTACACTGAACTGGACGGAAAACACAAACTATTTACATAGCCGTTTCGACCGACGTTTCATTCAGTGCGGTGGTACCAACCCGGGCGGGTTGAACCCTACCACCTAGTAAGGTAAGAAGGGAAGGGACCTACAGTTTTACGTGGAATCCGAACCACGGTCAGCCTCCAACGATCGAACGGTCACCCATCCATGTACTGACCGCACCCAGCGTTGCTTAACAATCAATAGCCACAGTCGACTGTCTGCACCACTGAGCTATCGAGGCTGACAAAGAATCTACAGATGATGAAGAAAATAAATAAATATTTCCAGTTCTCCGGACTGTGGCACGACACAGCCAGCTACTACACCGAGTACCAAGAGGGTACGTGTAACGACGCGCGTTACACGTACCTCCCGGACGGTACAATCGAAGTCCGCAACACCCAAGTGATCGGACAGAGCCTGGACAGCGTGACCGGAACTGCTACGCTGGCGGGCGCAGACAACAGCGGCAAGCTTCTGGTCTCGTTCCCTGTAGCCGGGTCCGATGGTGGTGAGTATTTCAATTTTTGTTTTGTTTTAGGTTTCCGTAACCCGTACGAAACCCTATTACCGAAGCCTACAACTTCTGTGTGTCCGTTTATCTTGTTCGTCCGTCAATATGTTGAGTTTAAAAAAACAAGTGCGAGCGAGAGTGCGAGTCGAACTCGCGCACCGAGAGGGTTCCTTTTCGCCACGTTAGCGCCACTCACGCCATCTATGGCGTGTTATGAAATGCTTCATATTAGTTCAATGTCATGATTAGTTAAAGTGCTTCACGCTCTATTCGGTAGATGGCGCGCGCGCATACACTTTTTTGGTATCTTCTATGGGGACCAACGTGATTTTTTTTACTTTTTCTTATTTTTATTGTTTATTGTTCCTATTTGTTGTTATATCGGCCATAATAACACATATTCTGTGAAAAATTTCAACAGGCTACCTACTACGGTTCAAGAGATACAGCCCTCGGACAGAAAGACGGACGGACAGACGGACAAACAGACAGACAGACAGACGGCGTAGGCTTGGTAATAGGGTCCCGTACCGGATACGGAACCCTAAAAAACGAGGTTGCCGCAAAAAAACGTAGAAAACATGTTCCTTTCTTGTATGGGGACAACCCTTAATTTTTCACTTTTTATTAAATCTTTAATTTGATTTTATATCCGCAAAAAGAACACATATATACTGTAAAAATTTCAACCGGCTAGCTATTACGGTTCCAAAGATACAGTCACCCGTCTGTCCGTCCGTCTGTCCGTACGTCCGATGCCACTAAACGTGGTGGTCGGTGTTGTGCTGTAATTTACAAGAGTACCTGCAGCACATATCCGATTATTCTGCTTACCGCGATTGTCGGGATACAGCGTGTTGTATGTATATGTATGTCTAAATTCTAATTGCACCTTGTAACAAGCCTTCCTACTACGTTCAAAAAGGTTGTTTCAAAGATTTATCGACGATTGTGGAGTGATATTGTAGCATTGTGGTTCTCATCAAAACAATTTCTCCACAGAGGTTCGAACTGCAGAGTACTGGATACTAGATACCGATTACGACACCTATGCTCTCCTATACTCCTGCGAAAATATCAACGACGATAGCCGCCGAGGTAATTATAACTCTAACCATTAATAACTAGCTACCACAAAACCCCATTCGAATCTAGTCAGTGGTTTTGGAGGAGAAGAGCAACACCACAAAAAACAACTATCAGAATTCGCTTAAACATGCCAAATACAACCAGCTCAAGAACAACTACGAGTTTGTGGCCTTTGCTGTAGATACTCTTGGGGCATGGAGCCCGGACGCGATCAGTTTTTCCAAGAAATTGGGAAAACTACTCCTTGACGCGGCTGGGGACCGCCGCGCCGCCGTGCCCGGGCGCATTTCGATCAGCGGATCAGCCTGGCGATCCAGAGGGGGAACGCCGCTTCCGTCATGGGGACCATGCTTATAGTCCCTATGGACGACAATTTTTTTTTATTTATAGCTAGATTTATTTTTATAGTTAATTTAGTTATTATGGTCTAGATTTAATTATTTTATCTAACTCTCAGAATATGAAACTACATGGTTACGTATTACCTACATGGAATGTTTTAATGCAATCCAGTATGGGTGACTGAGTCAGAGGGGCCAGAGTGCAAGCTACCAGCCAATATCATCTTCGAGGACGTTCCATACTTTGACTTTCTTTCGGATCGCTGGTTATACTGGACAGCCCTGGATTTCCCATTCGGCCTAGGGGCGGCAGACTTCAGGGGGCGGCAGTTTTTCGAAGGCGCTAAAGAATATTACAAGTAACACTTGCGCTTTGGTATAGTGTAAGCCGTCAAGTTCGTGCGCCATTATTGACGCAATACTCAAGCAAATCACTTTTGGATAAAGTTTTCGATCTAAATATAGATGCTAAATATAATTTGGGTAAAGGTTATAAGTCCCCATTGCGACTTAGTAATACTCTATCCTATGTTATTTATGTTTTGCGCGGGCGGCGAAAGTCAAGTGGCCTATACTTAAGAACAGTACAAGTCCGGTACTGATACTGGACTAGACAACACAGCCGAGGCTGATATGAAGCCATATTCCGTCCAGTTCGGTGGCACCAACCCAGTCGGCTACAATTTGAGCCTAAAACCTCTGTTCTATTCAGCTACTAGCCATTCGTCTCACTGGCGACTCCGTACTCACCTTCAACCACTGAAGAACAGACACAACGTTGGATTATTGAGCCTGTTTTACCGGTACTACTATGGCCGCTCCTTTGAGGAACCTGTTCCCCTCATCCCCCCTCCTGTTCGTATTCGCCAAACCCGCCATGCTTTCGCGAAACCCACCTTCGTAGTCGACAGACGAGTTCTTTCAAACGGCACGTTTCTCTAAATCGTTTTCAGTCGTGCAAAGGTGTGAAACAGGCGTTCAGGGATTTTTTTTTATGGAAACTGACACGGTTAGCTCATTATTATCACCTACAACATCCGTGATGTCAGCCCATAACACCGGGTGAACTAGGTGCCATGTCAGTGCTTCCCTTAATTTCATATCGGCTACACTGAACTGGTCGGAAAACACAAACTATTTACATAGCCGTTTCGACCGACGTTTCATTCAGTGCGGTGGTAAAAACCCGGGCGGGTTAAACCCTACCACCAAGTAAGATTAGGAGGGAAGGGACCTACAGTTTTACAAGGAATCCGAACCTCGGTCAGCCTCCAACGGTCAGCGGTCACCCATCCAAATACTGACCGCACCCAGCGTTGCTTAAACATTCAATAGCGACAGTTGACTGTCTGCACCACTGAGCTATCGAGGCTGACAGCTCTCGCGGAACACACCTTCGTAGTCGACAGAAGAGTTCTTTCAAACGGCACGTTTCTCTAAATAGTTTTCTGTCGTACAAAGGTGTGAAACAGGCTTTCAGAGAATTTCTTTCCCTACTCCTACAATCCGGATACGGATCTTTAAATCGCGCGTTAATAGCCTTTCTCCAGCGCCTTTGGTCTGCCTACAACCCGTACTAGCACCTCCTAGGGAGGTGCTAGTACGGGTAGCGCCTCCTCCTAGCACTGAACTGGACGGAAAACACAAACTATTTACATAGCCGTTTCGATCGACCTTTCATTCAGTACGGTGGGACCAACCCGGGCGGGTTAAACCCTACCACCTAGTAATATAAGAAGGGAGTCATATCCCTTAGTCGCCTTTTACGACATACACGGGGAGAGATGCAGTGGGGCTATTCTTTTAAAGTACCGGCCCCACACGGTACAAAAAATAGGCTATGTTAATAGTTTGTGTTTTGCGTCCAGTTCAGTGTAGCCCCGGCACGACCGAAGGGAAGCACTGACATGGCACCTAGTTCACCCGTTGTTATGGGCTGACATCACGGTGTTGTAGATGATGTAGCCAACTGTGTCAGTTTCTATAAAAAAATGGCAAAGAGCATGTCAATGGTTACAATAATAATGCACACCATTACAGTTTGGAGCTGGAAATTGAGTAAAACGAGAGAACTGCCCGATTCCGCTGACGCTGCAATGAACGAGATAATAAGCACGATTCCGGTTCTCAACGACCGGTTCTTCATGAAGACACCCCAGACGGACGCTGACTGCTTCTACTTCCCCGAGCCTGTCGCTGGACAGCCGGTCACGTTCCGCGGCCAATGCGATGACACGATCCTCGCAGTCGCCGACTTCGACGCGGGCAGAGTGAGTTACACCTCAAGTAATCTCAACACTAACTAAAAACAAACCCTAGATATGTAAAGTACTCTACTGTTTACTTTCTTGTACTCGCACTCTTATAGAATCGAAATGTCTAAATGGTGGTAAGTGCGCGAGCGTTCGGAGTCATATTTGAGTTTGGCTTTTGAGTAGTTTCAACCGTTCGGATCGGTTCTCAATTTATTTAGATAGGGCGTAAGTGCTCGAGCGTTCGGAGTCATATTTGAGTTTTGCTTTTGAGGAGTTTCAACTGCTCGTTCCGGTTTTCAATGTATTTAGATAGGCCAGAAGTGCTCGAGCGTTAGGAGTCATTATTTGAGTTTTGCTTTTGAGAAATTTCAACCGCTCGGGCCGGTTATCAATCTACCTATTTAAATAGGGCGTAAGTGCTCGAGCGTTCAGAGTCATATATGAGTTTTGCTTTTGAGAAGTTTCAACCGCTCGGGCCAGTTCTCAATCTATTTAGATAGGTCGTAAGTACTCGAGCGTTCGGAGTCATTTGAATTTTGCTTTTGAGAAGTTTAACCGCTCGGGCTGGGTCTCAACTCAATCTATTTAGATAGGGCGTAAGTGCTCGAGCGTTCGGAGTCATTTTTGGGTTCTGCTTTTGAGAAGTTTGAGCGGCTCGGGCCGTTTCTCAGTATCTATAAAAGATCATAAGTGGGCTAGCGTCCCGAGATATATTGTCGGTGTGACTTTGAGCATTCGGGCCGGGACTAACTGTTGCCGCGGTTTCGCTTGCAGTGGCACATTCAAATTCTAACTCAAATTCAAATTATTTTATTAGCACACATTGAAATACAGATTTACTAATTGTCTTTAATTATCTTGTAACCATTCTTAAATGTGCCGTGTCGTGAAAATGTCGTGAAATACCTACGTACATTGATTGAGTAGTTCTGGTATAGTGGTTTTTATTGGTTTCATTGCGTGACTGATTAATTGATTATACTGTTGACATTAATTATTTATTGTAATTTTAGAAATTTGTATGTTTTTAATTCGATGAATTAAAATAGAATAGAATTTTTAAATCTCTATTTTTATGTTTTTTATTCTAAACGTGACTTAAATATTAATATGAAAATATTAAGTACAATAATATATTTAAATCGTTTATTGACGTGTAATGTGAATGACCACCATGTAAATAATGTTCTGCATATTTACATGCGTGCAATTTTATGTTACAGTAATTTTTTCATTAAATATTAAACGAAAATAGTAATATAAATGAATAAATAACTAAAATTCTATTCTATTATTGTATTATTATTCTAATCCTAACAAAAATTCTAATAACTGTCAAAAGGGGCGATTTTTTTAAAGTTCCCATGGCACTTGCAGCATTACACCGCTGGATGCAGGACTTACACTTTAAACAAAGTAGACGCTCGATTGTGGGACGCAAGTTGCGTCCACCAGCAGAGGACCAAGCGTCTTCAAGAAACTTTTGGCTTCACTGCTCCATGGACCGAGGGTTTCGACGGCATCCCAAGAAATTCGAAATCTTGACTCATAATTCTATATTTTTTGCGTTTGAGGCTCTCAGCCCGACAGCTGCCGCGCCAGCCAGCCGCTCTTGAAGATAAATACAATGCAATATATGCGATTAAATACATATAATTATAACGACAACGCGGCCGTTGTTGTCGGTCGGTTTATTGATCATTACAGATTTTGCGTCTAATGAATTTGGATTTGCTTCTTCCTCAATAGATTTATTGAAACACTGAACAATCAACACTATATTTGCAGTACGCGGGCCTCTGGTACGACATCGAGAAGTATCCGTCGGTATTCCAACGCGGTACATGCAACAACGCGCACTACACGGTCAACTCAGAGGGCACGGTGGACGTGATCAATACGCAAGTGGTGAACGAGCAGCTCGAGACTATCAGCGGAGTCGCTACGCAGAACCCCGGCGACACTACCGGCAGACTGACAGTCACCTTCCCGATAGCTGGCACCGACCGTAAGTTCACATTACTTTTATTTTGCTTATTGCTCACGTACCGTGCGGGGCCAGTACTTTAAAAGAATAGCCCCACTGCATCTCTCCCCGTGTATGTCGTAAAAGGCGACTAAGGGATATGACGCCCTTCTTATATCACTAGGTGGTAGGGTGTATCCCGCCCGGGTAGATACCACCGCACTGAATGAAAGGTCGGTCGAAACGGCTATGTAAATAGTTTGTGTTTTCCGTCCAGTTCAGTGTTGCCGGCACGACCGAAGGGAAGCACGTAGTGTAGGTGATGTAGCTAACCGTGTCAGTTTCAATAAAAAAAAAAACTTATCAAAACATTTATATTTCTTACCAGCAAGTGATATTTTTTCCTGTAATTTCATTGAATTGTTTTTCCATTTCCATTGCAGAATTCACGGAAACAAACTATTGGGTTTTGGCTACAGACTACGAATCATATGCTCTCGTTTACACCTGTGAAAACATCGGTCCAGATCGCCGCGCAGGTTAGAGATTGATTCATCATTTCAGCTATAATATTCCTCTTTAAATTTAATAATAATGTCATACAACTACACCTTATCTTATTTCAGTATGGTCTTGGAAGCTCAGCAGAAGCAAGGAGATGAGTGAAGCAGCGAACGCCGCCATCACGACGGCGATAGGCCCCGTCCAGGTGCTGGACGAGGTCTACTTCGAGGGGACGGAACAGTCGGCCGACGGATGCTTCTACTTCCCGGAGGCGGTGCCGGGCGTGCCCGTCGTGTTTCCGGGACAATGCGACTCAAACGTCCCCGTCATGGAGGACTTCGACTTAGAGAGAGTAAGCACCGCCGCCGCTTTGACTCAAACCTTATGACCTGTAGCTTGTGAGCTAGACCGCTCCTAAGTGCGTCTATCGCTTTTTTTATCGGAACTAACACGGTTGGCCTCGATAGCTCAGTGGTGCAGACAGTCGACTGTTGCTATTGATTGTTAAGCAACGCTGGGCGCAGTCAGTACTTGGATGGGTGACCGCTCGACCGTTGGAGGCTGACCGTGGTTCGGATTCCACGTAAAACTGTAGGTCCCTTCCCTTCTTACCTTACTCGGTGGTAGGGTTCAACCCGCCCGGTTTAGTACCACCGCACTGAATGAAACGTCGGTCGAAACGGCTAAATAGTTTGTGTTTTCCGTCCAGTTCAGTGTAGCCGGCACGACCGAAGGGAAGCACTGACATGGCACCTAGTTCACCCGGTGTTATGGGCTGACATCACGGATGTTGTAGGTGATGTAGCCAACCGCGTCAGTTTCCATAAAAAAAAACTCTTTATGCCACTTAATGTGTGACAAGGGCGGGCTTATTGCCTTAGGCAATTTCCTCCAGTCAACCCGGTGGACCTATATTGTACATGGAATCCGAACCATGGAGCAGTGGGTATGCATGTACATTTTTTTAAATCAGAAAAAAACTCAGCACCTACACGATTCGAACCTCGGACCTCTCGCAAGAGAAACCAACGCCTAAACCAGTCGGCCACCCGCCGCTGGGTCTTTTCTTGCTACAACTTACGTATCTTTTACAGCACAATAGCCAAAGGATGACTGGAAGAAATCTCTCTAAGGAGTATTTAATCCTTAGTCAGTCAATCTGTCAGTCAGCGTTTTAATTTTCACCGCTGCTGGACACACGCGTCTCCAATCCCTCTTTAATTCTCCCGGCCTTCAGCGGAACTGTACCACCGTTAACCTCCCATCGTCCCAGGTCTTCCCACATTCAGTTTTTCCGTCTACGCGGCCGCCACCAGTGTAGGACACGGTTATATCAACCTATATACCAACGGTCATCGTTTCGTCAGCTGCCGCGTTCAATCTACTGCCACTTGAGCTTAGCCACCCGGTGTCCAATATGTACTACCCTGGTGTGTCGACGAACTACCTACCACATTATGGGTGGCTGGTTCAAAGAGGCCAAACAAAGCTCATGCTCCAACCTGCAAATTTCATCTCCGAGAAGGTAGGTGCCATACCGGAGACTTCCCTTTGAATTGCTGGCTATACTTGACTAGAGGAGAACACAGCCGAGGCTGCTATGCAATAGATGTCGATGTGCTATGCGGATTGCGGCCATCTCACATCCAGTACGGTGATACCAACCCAGTCGGCTACAATTGAGCCTACCACCTAGTAAGAGGCATGGAACCTACAGTTACACCGGTTCCGAACGGTGAAGCAGCTGGTGTAGGTATGCACGTAAATTTTTGCATCAGAAAAAACACATTGGTACACGCCTCGCCGGCCGGATTCGAACCTGGGACCTCTCGCAAGAGAAGCCGACGGCCAGACCATTCGGCCACCCCCGGTTTTTTTTTTATGGAAACTGACACGGTTGGCTTCATCACCTACAACATCCGTGATGTCAGCCCATAACACCGGATGATCTTGATGCCACGTCAGTGCATCCCTTCAGTCGTGCCGGCTACACTGAACTGGACGGAAAACACAAACCATTTACTTACATAGCCGTTTCGACCGACCTGTGGGAGTAGCTGTAAAAGGTGGAGAGATTTTGATGTCTTGTATCCACCTGGGCGGCTGCGCAGCTGGATGTTGTGTGGGCTACTGCCCAACGCTCTCAGTGAGCTAACTGTATATATACAGAGCGTATTTGCACATTTAAGAATGCGTTGAGCGAATGTATGAATTTTGACATTTTACGGTTCTGCGCCATCTGTTCTGGCCATCTGTAGCGCGTTCGTGAGTCAATCTGTTGTCTCTGAAGAGTACCGTCGTAAGTGGTTCTCGAGTTTCGTTCGGCTGTGGCCAGGTGTCGCCACAGTACTCACCCCCAGTCATGACGTTGGCATGACGATATGAGCCGAACGCCAGCAGTATCAGGATGACACGATGAGTGGATGACACGGTGAGTAGGTCGGTGAGTACTGTGGCGACACCTGGCCACAGCCGAACGAAACTCGAGAACCACTTACGACGGTACTCTTCAGAGACAACAGATTGACTCACTCATTGGTGACCCCGACGTGATACTCCCACATTGGTGACCCCGACGTGATACTCCCATATTGGTGACCCCGACGTGATCCGACGTGATTGAACATCGCAACTTCTGAAGCTCGTCACATCAGTTGCCTACCGGCCTCCTACCAGCAGGTTTCACCGGTAGGTAACACGAAGCAAGCAAGCACTCTCGCCGCCCCTGCACGCCACCGCGACACTCTCGTCCTATCGCAGCTCTCTTCACAGCGCCGCCTAGGACGGAGTACATAGGACGATAACTCCAGCAAGTCACGAGCACCACTGACTGACTCACTGCGTCATCACTCGCTGACATCGTCATGCCAACGTCATGACTGGGGGTGAGTACTGTGGCGACACCTGGCCACAGCCGAACGAAACTCGAGAACCACTTACGACGCTACTCTTCAGAGACAACAGATTGACTCACGAACGCGCTAACAGATGGCACAGAACCGTAAAATGTCAAAATTCATACATTCGCTCAACGCATTCTTAAATGTGCAAATACGCTCTGTATATATACAGTTAGCTCACTGAGAGCGTTGGGCAGTAGCCCACACAACATCCAGCTGCGCAGCCACCCCGGTGGATACAAGACATCAACATCTCTCCACCTTTTACAGCTACTCCCACAGACCTTTCATTCAGTGCGGTGGTACCAACCCGGGCGGGTTAAACCCTACCACATAGTAATATAGGAAGGGAGTCATATCCCTTAGTCGGTTTTTACGACATGTACACGGGGAGAGATGCAGTGGGGCTATTCTTTTAAAGTACCGGCCCCACACGGTACGTCGGGGCCGGTTTGTCGGGATACAGCGTGTGGTGTGTCTATAATAAAGGTGTATTCGCCTCACAGTACGCCGGCATATGGCACGACATCTTCAGCTATCCATCGGCCAACCAAGCTGGACAATGCAGCAACGCGCGGTACACTTTGGGCGAAGGTGGCGTCGTGGAAGTGATCAACTCTCAAGTGACGGACGGATTTCTGGATACCATAACAGGAACTGCCGTTCTGGACGGATCCGACGGTTCTGCCAAGCTTACCGTGACGTTCCCACCTCCACCGGGCTCTACAGGTAATGCGTTATATTTTTGACGGTAATAATTCTTCGCTCTTGCTCCAGTACTGTGGGAGCATTACGCGAGAGTAGCGCCACGATTGTGGCTAATAAAACGCTCGTCTTGGCTTCCGGAAGGGCTGGCCTGCCCCCAAGCCGCTTACACCCACAGATTGTTTTTATGTAATCCGGTATGGGTGGCTGAGTCAGAGGGGCCAAAGCACAATATGCTCTGACTAGCCAATATCACCTCCGAGAAGGTAGGTGCCATACCGAAGACTTTCCTGGATTGCTGGCTATACTGGACTAGAGGAGAACACAACCGAGGCTGCTATACGGCCATCTTACATCCAGTACGGCGGTACCAACCCAGTCGGCTACAATTTGAGCCTACCACTTAGTAAGGGGCAATGGAAGGGACCTACAGTTTTACACCGGTTCCGAACGGTGAAGCAGCAGGTGTAGATATGCAAGTAAATTTTTTCGTCACAAAAAACTCATTGGTACATGGCGACTGAATTCGAACCTCGGACCTCCCGCATGAGAAGCCGTTGCCCAAACTACTCGGCCACCCGCGCCCCTTAAAATTTTGGAAATTTCATCGACCCAAAAAAAAATATCAAAAAATTTCGCAAATTGCGATTTCTATTATTTATTCTAGAACGAGTGAGAATGGTGGGCTGTACGGATAAAATACTGATATACCTACACCGATAAAATGCTTTTTCCTATAGAACATGTGAAATATTCCCAGGTCTCGAGAAAAACAATATTTTGACTACTGTACATTTTTTATACCTACGTAATTTCTGGCAGGATTGTAAACTGGTTTCCAGTCTAACTTTATTTAGAATGCCTTATTTAATATATAATTCGCATAGGTTAATTAGCCAATTTTACTTTAGAAAAAATTGGAAAAAAAATCCGCCTGTCCTTCTAACTAAGTGAATCCTCACTTGTTATATACCGTTTTGTGGAGATTTTCATCGCTATCAAGAGCCCATAGAAGTTATCGATCTAACTTCCTTACTTTACGAAATATTTTCGTTTACGTGCGCGCGGGTTCGCCAAATTTAGCGATTTTCGCGCGGCAAAAATGGCATGGAAGCCCCCGCCGAGAGGTTAACTAAGTACCTTTCTCAGATAGCGGCGGGTGGCCGAGTGGTTTGGACATCGGCCTCTCATGCGAGAGGTCCGCGGTTCGAATCCGGTCGGCGTGTACCAATAAGTTTTTTCTGACGAAAAAATTTACGTGCATACCTACACCTGCTGCTTCACCGTTCGGAACCGGTGTAAAACTGTAGGTCCCTTCCCTTGCCACTTACTAGGTGGTAGGCTCAAATTGTAGCCGACTTGGTTGGTACCGCCGTACTGGATGTAAGATGGCCGCATAGCAGCCTCGGCTGTGTTCTCCTCTAGTCCAGTATAGCCAGCAATCCAGGGAAGGCTCCGGTATGGCACCTACATTCTCGGAGGTGATATTGGCTGGTCGGAGCATGCACTTTGTCCCCTCCCACTCAGCCACCTATACCGGATTAAAAAAAAAAAAAAGATCAATGGCTCTTATACGCAATTGTACACACAACCCACTCCTACCTTTCGCTTATCCAGCAGGGCAGTTTGTCACAAACCGTTCTGCCAAGCTCCACTTGGTATTTCGCCACGGATGTCTAAGGAACTTAACTTGAGCCCTGAATGCCCCAAATTTTCTGAACTAATGCACTGCACTGTCAATGGTATTGAGGTGAGCAACATACGTGGCCCGTCGTCGCGGCCAGCTTTTAGAACTTTGATCTGTCAGCCTCAGTAGCTCAGTTGTGCGGTCGGTCGACTGTTGTTAAGCACACCTGAGCGCGGTCATTTGGATGGGTGATCACTCGACCGTTTGAGGCTGACCGTGGTTCGGATTCCACGTATAAACTGTAGTAGGTCCCTTCCCTTCCTACCTTACTAGGTGGTAGGGGTTTATCCCTCCCGAGTTGGTGACACGGCACTGAATGAAACGTCGCGTCGGTCGAAACGGCTATGTAAATAGTTCGTCTTTTCCGTCCAGTGCAGTGTAGCCGACATGAAATGAAGGGAAGCACTGACATGGCACCTAGTTCACCCGGTATTATGGGCTGACATCACGGATGTTGTACGTGATGTAGCTAGCCGTGTCGGTTTCCATAAAAAAAAAAAAAAAAAAAACACATATGTTTCCGGACCACAATTTTTTTTTTTAAAAACACGTTTCTTGTATGTGGACCCCTCTTCATTTTTTACCTTTTCTATATTTTATTATTTGCTGTTATATCCACCATAATAAAATAACACATATTCTGTGAACATTTCAACTGGCTACCTATCGCACACGCAGCAGTAGGACGGACAGACAGACAGACGGCGTAGGCTTAGTAATAGGCTTCCGTACGCGATACGGAAACCTAAAAAGGGATAGGACGCTCTGTATACAACTACTCTACAAATGTTTCAGAGCCCGTGCAGAGTCCGTATTGGGTGGTGGCGACAGATTACGACGACTACGCATTGGCCTATTCCTGCGTCAACATCAATGCCGACTACAGAGGAGGTAAAAACTTTAGAATAGAATAGAAAATGCAACAAGCATAATATAAGAACATTTACATAAGATCCAAAGGCGTACTTGTACAGAGATTTCTCACAGTCAACCTTTACTACTTTACTGCAAGGCAAAATCAGCTCGGACGTTCCGTTTCTTAGCTCCTATGGCAATATTAGCATATATCTGCATGTACACGTATTATTATTAATCATTCTTATTAAATACTAATTATTTTATATTAAATTCTCACACTCAACTCTTTTGCTTAGTACCTATTACATTCCACTATATTAATCGGATCTCAAACATCCAAAGATTGACTCGAAAAAATATCTGTAAAGTATAAGTTCACCTTTGCAACTTAAGTAAATGCTCGAATGTGCTGTTAGATGTTTCTTAGGGCAATAAAGTATTTTCTATAGATTTTTCTCTACTTTACTAAGAAATTAATTTTGAATTTTGTGAAAAAGTATGGAGCTGGAAGCTGAGCAGAAGCAAGGAGTTATCTGCGACCTCGCAAGCCGCCATAAACGCTGCGATGGAACCCGTGCAAGTGGTGGACGACCAGTACTACCACGAGCGCGACCAGTCCGACTGAGAGAAACATTTAACAGTAATAATACTGATAGCGCTCTAGCGGTTTATATTGACCGCTCCAGCGTCAACGGGTTAAATGCTTCTGTCAGCAATAAAATGTTTTCTATCGATTTTTCTCTACTAAGAAATAAATTTTGAATTTTGTGAAAAAGTATGGAGCTGGAAGCTGAGCAGAAGCAAGGAGTTATCTGCGACCTCGCAAGCCAGCATAAACGCTGCGATGGAACCCGTGCAAGTGGTGGACGACCAGTACTACCAAGAGCGCGACCAGTCCGACTGAGAGAAACATTTAACAGTATTATTACTGTTAAATGCTTCTGTCAGCAATAAAGTGTTTTCTATAGATTTTTCTCTACTTTACTAAGAAATTAATTTTGAATTTTGTGAAAAAGTATGGAGCTGGAAGCTGAGCAGAAGCAGGGAGTTATCTGCGACCTCGCAAGCCACCATAAACGCTGCGATGGAAGCCGTGCAAGTGGTGAACGACCAGTACTACCAAGAGTGCGACCAGTCCGACTGAGAGAAACATTTAACAGTATTATTACTGTTAAATGCTTCTGTCAGCAATAAAGTGTTTTCTATAGATTTTTCTCTACTTTACTAAGAAATAAATTTTTAATTTTGTGAAAAAGTATGGAGCTGGAAGCTGAGCAGAAGCAGGGAGTTATCTGCGACCTCGCAAGCCGCCATAAACGCTGCGATGGAAGCCGTGCAAGTGGTGGACGACCAGTACTACCAAGAGTGCGACCAGTCCGACTAAGAGAAACATTTAACTGTAATAATACCAATAAATGTTTCTGTCAGCAATAAAGTAGTTTCTATCGATTTTTCTCTACTTTACTAAGAAATAAATTTTGAATTTTGTGAAAAAGTATGGAGCTGGAAGCTGAGCAGAAGCAGGGAGTTATCTGCGACCTCGCAAGCCGCCATAAACGCTGCGATGGACGACCAGTACTACCTAGATCGCGACCAGTCCGACTGAGAGAAACATTTAACAGTAATAATACTGTTAAATGCTTCTGTCAGCAATCAAGTATTTTCTATCGATTTTTCTCTACTGTATTAAGAAATAAATTTTGAATTTTGTGAAAAAGTATGGAGCTGGAAGCTGAGCAGAAGCAAGGAGTTATCCGCTACCGCGCAAACCGCCATAAACGAGGCGATGCAAGCCGTGCCAGTGATGGACGAACGGTACTACAACGAGGGCGACCAGTCCGACGGAGCCTGCTTCTACCTCCCGTATCTGGAGCCCGGCGAGCCTGTGATCATCATCGGTCAGTGCGATCTTGGCATACCTGTCGTGCAGAACTTCGATCCTGAACGGGTAAGATATATATATATATATTTTTTTACATTGGTAATGTCTTTTCGTTCGCTCCAGTGCAGTGTAGGCTCCGATTTCACGAAAAAATGCGAACCCCTTATATCTCGGAGAGTTGTGAAGATATATTATCCAAAAAATTCGTGCGTGTTCATGAGAGCTGTAAGGTGCAAAAATAATTATTCGAGAAAGTAAAATATCAAAAAAGTTATGGCCGAAATAGTGAAAATAAATTCAATTTTTTTAGATTTTTTTATTTTGGCGCTCAATATTTTGGAAACGAAGAATGATATCAAAAATTTGAGAAATCTCCTCTGGACAATTTAGGCAGCTACAATGGGTGCCTAAAACAAAGACGATCGGGTTAAAGGTAGCCCGTAGCCTAACCTTTTTGAAAAAAGTCAAAAAGTCAGAACTACATTTTTTTCGAATTCGTAGATTCATTTCCAATGTGCTCGATAGTCGTGTGAGACACGAAATCTGTGATTTTTTTTGTTGATGGCGCCGAACCACGCATGGACATTCGGTCGTATGCGGGTGTTGCGAATGCCATGCCGATCTGACATGTGCCTATTCACGCCTTCTTGAAGGGCCCGGGACTGTACTTGTGAAATATATGGACAGGGAGAGCGTTCCAGAGTTTACAGGTTCTGTAGAGCAGTTTTTATGGAAACTGACACGGTTGGCTACATCACCTACAACATCCGTGATGTGGGCCCATAACACCGGGTGAACTAGGTGCCATGTCAGTGCTTCCCTTCGCTCGTGCCGGCTACACTGAACTGGACGGAAAACACAAACTATTTACATAGCCGTTTCGACCGACGTTTCATTCAGTGCGGTGGTACCAACCCGGGCGGGTTGAACCCTACCACCTAGTAAGGTAAGAAGGGAAGGGACCTACAGTTTTACGTGGAATCCGAACCACGGTCAGCCTCCAACGATCGAACGGTCACCCATCCATGTACTGACCGCACCCAGCGTTGCTTAACAATCAATAGCCACAGTCGACTGTCTGCACCACTGAGCTATCGAGGCTGACAAAGAATCTACAGATGATGAAGAAAATAAATAAATATTTCCAGTTCTCCGGACTGTGGCACGACACAGCCAGCTACTACACCGAGTACCAAGAGGGTACGTGTAACGACGCGCGTTACACGTACCTCCCGGACGGTACAATCGAAGTCCGCAACACCCAAGTGATCGGACAGAGCCTGGACAGCGTGACCGGAACTGCTACGCTGGCGGGCGCAGACAACAGCGGCAAGCTTCTGGTCTCGTTCCCTGTAGCCGGGTCCGATGGTGGTGAGTATTTCAATTTTTGTTTTGTTTTAGGTTTCCGTAACCCGTACGAAACCCTATTACCGAAGCCTACAACTTCTGTGTGTCCGTCTGGCTGTGTGTCCGTTTATCTTGTTCGTCCGTCAATATGTTGAGTTTAAAAAAACAAGTGCGAGCGAGAGTGCGAGTCGAACTCGCGCACCGAGAGGGTTCCTTTTCGCCATGTTAGCGCCACTCACGCCATCTATGGCGTGTTATGAAATGCTTCATATTAGTTCAATGTCATGATTAGTTAAAGTGCTTCACGCTCTATTCGGTAGATGGCGCGCGCGCATACACTTTTTTGGTATCTTCTATGGGAACCAACGTGAATTTTTTTACTTTTTCTTATTTTTATTGTTTATTGTTCCTATTTGTTGTTATATCGGCCATAATAACACATATTCTGTGAAAAATTTCAACAGGCTACCTATTACGGTTCAAGAGATACAGCCCTCGGACAGAAAGACGGACGGACAGACGGACAAACAGACAGACAGACAGACGGCGTAGGCTTGGTAATAGGGTCCCGTACCGGATACGGAACCCTAAAAAACGAGGTTGCCGCAAAAAAAACGTAGAAAAACATGTTCCTTTATTGTATGGGGCAACCCTTAATTTTTCACTTTTTTTTAAATCTTTAATTTGATTTTATATCCGCAAAAAGAACACATATAAATACTGTAAAAATTTCAACCGGCTAGCTATTACGGTTCCAAAGATACAGTCACCCGTCTGTCCGTCCGTCTGTCCGTACGTCCGATGCCACTAAACGTGGTGGTCGGTGTTGTGCTGTAATTTACAAGAGTACCTGCAGCACATATCCGATTATTCTGCTTACCGCGATTGTCGGGATACAGCGTGTTGTATGTATATGTATGTCTAAATTCTAATTGCACCTTGTAACAAGCCTTCCTACTACGTTCAAAAAGGTTGTTTCAAAGATTTATCGACGATTGTGGAGTGATATTGTAGCATTGTGGTTCTCATCAAAACAATTTCTCCACAGAGGTTCGAACTGCAGAGTACTGGATACTAGATACCGATTACGACACCTATGCTCTCCTATACTCCTGCGAAAATATCAACGACGATAGCCGCCGAGGTAATTATAACTCTAACCATTAATAACTAGCTACCACAAAACCCCATTCGAATCTAGTCAGTGGTTTTGGAGGAGAAGAGCAACACCACAAAAAACAACTATCAGAATTCGCTTAAACATGCCAAATACAACCAGCTCAAGAACAACTACGAGTTTGTGGCCTTTGCTGTAGATACTCTTGGGGCATGGAGCCCGGACGCGATCAGTTTTTCCAAGAAATTGGGAAAACTACTCCTTGACGCGGCTGGGGACCGCCGCCGTGCCCGGGCGCATTTCGATCAGCGGATCAGCCTGGCGATCCAGAGGGGGAACGCCGCTTCCGTCATGGGGACCATGCTTATAGTCCCTATGGACGACAATTTTTTTTTATTTATAGCTAGATTTATTTTTATAGTTAATTTAGTTATTATGGTCTAGATTTAATTATTTTATCTAACTCTCAGAATATGAAACAATTACCTACATGGAATGTTTTAATGCAATCCAGTATGGGTGACTGAGTCAGAGGGGCCAGAGTGCAAGCTACCAGCCAATATCATCTTCGAGGACGTTCCATACTTTGACTTTCTTTCGGATGGCTGGTTATATTGGACAGCCCTGGATTTCCCATTCGGCCTAGGGGCGGCAGACTTCAGGGGGCGGCAGTTTTACGAAGGCGCTAAAGAATATTACAAGTAACACTTGCGCTTTGGTATAGCGTAAGCCGTCAAGTTCGTGCGCCATTATTGACGCAATACTCAAGCAAGTCACTTGTGGATAAAGTTTTCGATCTAAATATAGATGCTAAATATAATTTTGGTAAAGGTTATAAGTCCCCATTGCGACTTAGTAATACTCTATCCTATGTTATTTATGTTTTGCGCGGGCGGCGAAAGTCAAGTGGCCTATACTTAAGAACAGTACAAGTCCGGTACTGATACTGGACTAGACAACACAGCCGAGGCTGATATGAAGCCATATTCCGTCCAGTTCGGTGGCACCAACCCAGTCGGCTACAATTTGAGCCTAAAACCTCTGTTCTATTCAACTACTAGCCATTCGTCTCACTGGCGACTCCGTACTCACCTTCAACCACTGAAGAACAGACACAACGTTGGATTATTGAGCCTGTTTTACCGGTACTACTATGGCCGCTCCTTTGAGGAACCCGTTCCCCTTATCCCCCCTCCTGTTCGTATTCGCCAAACCCGCCAATGCTTTCGCGAAACCCACCTTCGTAGTCGACAGACGAGTTCTTTCAAACGGCACGTTTCGCTAAATCGTTTTCAGTCGTGCAAAGGTGTGAAACAGGCGTTCAGGGATTTTTTTTTATGGAAACTGACACGGTTAGCTCATTATTATCACCTACAACATCCGTGATGTCAGCCCATAACACCGGGTGAACTAGGTGCCATGTCAGTGCTTCCCTTCATTTCATATCGGCTACACTGAACTGGTCGGAAAACACAAACTATTTACATAGCCGTTTCGACCGACGTTTCATTCAGTGCGGTGGTAAAAACCCGGGCGGGTTAAACCCTACCACCAAGTAAGATTAGGAGGGAAGGGACCTACAGTTTTACAAGGAATCCGAACCTCGGTCAGCCTCCAACGGTCAGCGGTCACCCATCCAAATACTGACCGCACCCAGCGTTGCTTAAACATTCAATAGCGACAGTTGACTGTCTGCACCACTGAGCTATCGAGGCTGACAGCTCTCGCGGAACACACCTTCGTAGTCGACAGAAGAGTTCTTTCAAACGGCACGTTTCTCTAAATAGTTTTCTGTCGTACAAAGGTGTGAAACAGGCTTTCAGAGAATTTCTTTCCCTACTCCTACAATCCGGATACGGATCTTTAAATCGCGCGTTAATAGCCTTTCTCCAGCGCCTTTGGTCTGCCTACAACCCGTACTAGCACCTCCTAGGGAGGTGCTAGTACGGGTAGCGCCTCCTCCTAGCACTGAACTGGACGGAAAACACAAACTATTTACATAGCCGTTTCGATCGACCTTTCATTCAGTACGGTGGGACCAACCCGGGCGGGTTAAACCCTACCACCTAGTAATATAAGAAGGGAGTCATATCCCTTAGTCGCCTTTTACGACATACACGGGGAGAGATGCAGTGGGGCTATTCTTTTAAAGTACCGGCCCCACACTGTACAAAAAATAGGCTATGTTAATAGTTTGTGTTTTGCGTCCAGTTCAGTGTAGCCCCGGCACGACCGAAGGGAAGCACTGACATGGCACCTAGTTCACCCGTTGTTATGGGCTGACATCACGGTGTTGTAGATGATGTAGCCAACTGTGTCAGTTTCTATAAAAAAATGGCAAAGAGCATGTCAATGGTTACAATAATAATGCACACCATTACAGTTTGGAGCTGGAAATTGAGTAAAACGAGAGAACTGCCCGATTCCGCTGACGCTGCAATGAACGAGATAATAAGCACGATTCCGGTTCTCAACGACCGGTTCTTCATGAAGACACCCCAGACGGACGCTGACTGCTTCTACTTCCCCGAGCCTGTCGCTGGACAGCCGGTCACGTTCCGCGGCCAATGCGATGACACGATCCTCGCAGTCGCCGACTTCGACGCGGGCAGAGTGAGTTACACCTCAAGTAATCTCAACACTAACTAAAAACAAACCCTAGATATGTAAAGTACTCTACTGTTTACTTTCTTGTACTCGCACTCTTATAGAATCGAAATGTCTAAATGGTGGTAAGTGCGCGAGCGTTCGGAGTCATATTTGAGTTTGGCTTTTGAGTAGTTTCAACCGTTCGGATCGGTTCTCAATTTATTTAGATAGGGCGTAAGTGCTCGAGCGTTCGGAGTCATATTTGAGTTTTGCTTTTGAGGAGTTTCAACTGCTCGTTCCGGTTTTCAATGTATTTAGATAGGCCAGAAGTGCTCGAGCGTTAGGAGTCATTATTTGAGTTTTGCTTTTGAGAAATTTCAACCGCTCGGGCCGGTTATCAATCTACCTATTTAAATAGGGCGTAAGTGCTCGAGCGTTCAGAGTCATATATGAGTTTTGCTTTTGAGAAGTTTCAACCGCTCGGGCCAGTTCTCAATCTATTTAGATAGGTCGTAAGTACTCGAGCGTTCGGAGTCATTTGAATTTTGCTTTTGAGAAGTTTAACCGCTCGGGCTGGGTCTCAACTCAATCTATTTAGATAGGGCGTAAGTGCTCGAGCGTTCGGAGTCATTTTTGGGTTCTGCTTTTGAGAAGTTTGAGCGGCTCGGGCCGTTTCTCAGTATCTATAAAAGATCATAAGTGGGCTAGCGTCCCGAGATATATTGTCGGTGTGACTTTGAGCATTCGGGCCGGGACTAACTGTTGCCGCGGTTTCGCTTGCAGTGGCACATTCAAATTCTAACTCAAATTCAAATTATTTTATTAGCACACATTGAAATACAGATTTACTAATTGTCTTTAATTATCTTGTAACCATTCTTAAATGTGCCGTGTCGTGAAAATGTCGTGAAATACCTACGTACATTGATTGAGTAGTTCTGGTATAGTGGTTTTTATTGGTTTCATTGCGTGACTGATTAATTGATTATACTGTTGACATTAATTATTTATTGTAATTTTAGAAATTTGTATGTTTTTAATTCGATTAATTTTTTGTAATTTTTAAATCTCTATTTTTATGTTTTTTATTCTAAACGTGACTTAAATATTAATATGAAAATATTAAGTACAATAATATATTTAAATCGTTTATTGACGTGTAATGTGAATGACCACCATGTAAATAATGTTCTGCATATTTACATGCGTGCAATTTTATGTTACAGTAATTTTTTCATTAAATATTAAACGAAAATAGTAATATAAATGAATAAATAACTAAAATTCTATTCTATTATTGTATTATTATTCTAATCCTAACAAAAATTCTAATAACTGTCAAAAGGGGCGATTTTTTTAAAGTTCCCATGGCACTTGCAGCATTACACCGCTGGATGCAGGACTTACACTTTAAACAAAGTAGACGCTCGATTGTGGGACGCAAGTTGCGTCCACCAGCAGAGGACCAAGCGTCTTCAAGAAACTTTTGGCTTCACTGCTCCATGGACCGAGGGTTTCGACGGCATCCCAAGAAATTCGAAATCTTGACTCATAATTCTATATTTTTTGCGTTTGAGGCTCTCAGCCCGACAGCTGCCGCGCCAGCCAGCCGCTCTTGAAGATAAATACAATGCAATATATGCGATTAAATACATATAATTATAACGACAACGCGGCCGTTGTTGTCGGTCGGTTTATTGATCATTACAGATTTTGCGTCTAATGAATTTGGATTTGCTTCTTCCTCAATAGATTTATTGAAACACTGAACAATCAACACTATATTTGCAGTACGCGGGCCTCTGGTACGACATCGAGAAGTATCCGTCGGTATTCCAACGCGGTACATGCAACAACGCGCGCTACACGGTCAACTCAGAGGGCACGGTGGACGTGATCAATACGCAAGTGGTGAACGAGCAGCTCGAGACTATCAGCGGAGTCGCTACGCAGAACCCAGGCGACACTACCGGCAGACTGACAGTCACCTTCCCGATAGCTGGCACCGACCGTAAGTTCACATTACTTTTATTTTGCTTATTGCTCACGTACCGTGCGGGGCCAGTACTTTAAAAGAATAGCCCCACTGCATCTCTCCCCGTGTATGTCGTAAAAGGCGACTAAGGGATATGACGCCCTTCTTATATCACTAGGTGGTAGGGTGTATCCCGCCCGGGTAGGTACCACCGCACTGAATGAAAGGTCGGTCGAAACGGCTATGTAAATAGTTTGTGTTTTCCGTCCAGTTCAGTGTTGCCGGCACGACCGAAGGGAAGCACTGACGTGGCACCAAGTTTACCCGGTGTTATGGGCTGACATCACGGATGTTGTAGGTGATGTAGCCAACCGTGTCAGTTTCAATAAAAAAAAACTTATCAAAACATTAATATTTCTTACCAGCAATTGATATTTTTTCCTGTAATTTCACAGAATTGTTTTTCCATTTCCATTGCAGAATTCACGGAAACAAACTATTGGGTTTTGGCTACAGACTACGAATCATATGCTCTCGTTTACACCTGTGAAAACATCGGCCCAGATCGCCGCGCAGGTTAGAGATTGATTCGTCATTTCAGCTATAATATTCCTCTTTAAATTTAATAATAATGTCATACAACTACACCTTATCTTATTTCAGTATGGTCTTGGAAGCTCAGCAGAAGCAAGGAGATGAGTGAAGCAGCGAACGCCGCCATCACGACGGCGATAGGCCCCGTCCAGGTGCTGGACCAGGGCTACTTCGAGGGGACGGAACAGTCGGACGACGGATGCTTCTACTTCCCGGAGGCGGTGCCGGGCGTGCCCGTCGTGTTTCCGGGACAATGCGACTCAAACGTCCCCGTCATGGAGGACTTCGACTTAGAGAGAGTAAGCACCGCCGCCGCTTTGACTCAAACCTTATGACCTGTAGCTTGTGAGCTAGACCGCTCCTAAGTGCGTCTATCGCTTTTTTTTATGGAAACCAACACTGTTGGCTGCATCACCTACAACATCCGTGATGTCAGCTCATAACACCGGGTGAACTTGGTGCCACGTCAGTGCTTCCCTTCGGTCGTGCCGGCTACACTAAACTGGACGGAAAACACAAACTATTTACATAGCCGTTTCGACCGACCTTTCATTCAGTGCGGTGGTACCAACCCGAGCGGGTTAAACCCTACCACCTAGTAATATAAGAAGGGAGTAATATCCCTTAGTCGCCTTTTACGACACACACGGGGAGAGATGCAGTGGGGCTATTCTTTTAAAGTACCGGCCCCACACGGTACTTCGCTAACGAGACTTGTAACTCCTCAGTATGCGGGCCTGTGGCACGACGTTGCGAGGTACCCGTCGATATCCCAGGGCGGCACTTGCAACAGGGAGCACTACACTGTGACATCCGGCGGAGTCGCGGAGGTGGTCAACACGCAAGTTCTTAACCAGCGCTTGGACACCATCAGAGGCACCTTGTCGCCGGCCACCAATGACGGCGGCCTGTCAGGCCGGTACACCATCAGCCGACCGGTACCCGGCAGCGATGGTAAGCTCTTCAGCATTCCTAGTTCAACATTCAACTTTCTGCTTTCACCAGAGTACTTGAAGTACCTAATAGGTTCGACGATGTTATTTCAGAAACGATCGAGTTACCTTACTGGATCCTGGCTACTGATTACGAAAGTTACTCCCTGGCATATTCCTGTCAGAATATCGACGACGAGCGGCAGGCTGGTAAGCACGTAACAATTTAAAAAATTAAATTGTATTCGATTTAATTAAGTGGCGTCAGGGACGTATTTATAGCTTCCACATGGGGGGTGTTCTGGCGAAATAGGGATCGGCTCAACTCAATAAGATTCTAGTGTTCCTGTTGAGTCGTTCTGTATTTCGGCCTAGAGGGGTACCGATACTGAAAGTTCTATATTTGTGTGGCAGGCAGGTTGAATTCGACAACAAAAATTGTATACAGGATCTCCCAGAAACCGACGATAATCCTTTGACAGCTGATAGGGCTCCTAATAACCTCTCAGAATATCTAATTTTAGGTTTAGTAAAAATGGCTTAGTTTTTGAGATATTGACATTTTTGTAAAATTCCAAAATTTTCTCCTTCAGCTCATTTTTTTAAATGCCACAAGTACAAATGCAAGGATTTTTTTAAATCTAGTTTTTGTCAAATATTCCTGAAAAGTAAGGCTTTCACACGGTATAATTTATTTTTTCATGTTTAATCCTGCTTAGCTGAAAAACTACTTAAGATCCACATGTTAAATTTTTTTCAGCCTCATCCCTTGAATTTGGCCCTTTGCGGTGAAAAAAAAAATAACTACACTAAAGTGGCATTATGCAACAAAAATACGCCCATCTAATGTAGTTTTTAAAATGGTACATCACTTACCGATTTGCCCAATAATTTATGAGATATTGTTAACTGCAAAAGGACCTCGGAATTTGATAACTGTTCTACCAACTACGTATTGAAATAAAATAAACACTTGAAGTAATTGGTCTTTATTAAGCTGTTAAAGTAGATGTTCAAATTGTTTACCACCTGCACGAATGCTAGCTCGACATCTTCTCACAAATGCCCGGTTGATGCGTCGAGCAAGTACTCGATGCAAGTGCAGATACGTCCACCTGAGCTACTGCCGTAATTCTTTCTTTGAGCTCTATCAAGTTTTCCACCGGTTTCCCGTAAATTTTTTCTTTTAAATAGCCCCAATGATAAAAATCTAACGGATTTAAATCCGGTGATCTAGACGTCCGATCCATCTGTGGGAATATAAGTGGCTAGGAGACCACAAGACGTCCGTTGAATTGCAGAGACTATAAACGGGCGAAATTTTTTTTTATATGACTTACCGATTTGCCCAATAATTTATGAGATATTGTTATTTAACTGCAAAAGGACCTTGGAATTTGATAATTGTTCTACCAAGTACGAATTGGAATAAGATAAACACTTGAAGTAATTGGTCTATAATAACCTGTTAAAGTAGAGTAGATGTTCAAATTGTTTACCACCTGCACGAATGCTAGCTCGACATCTTCTCACAAATGCCTGATTGATGCGTCGAGCAAGTACTCGATGCAAGTGCAGATACGTCAACCTGAGCTACTGCCGTAATTCTTTCTTTGAGCTCTATCAAGTTTTCCACCGGTTTCCCGTAAACTTTTTCTGTTAAATAGCCCCAATGATAAAAATGCTCGACGCATCAATCAGGCATTTGTGAGAAGATGTCGAGCTAGCATTCGTGCAGGTGGTAAACAATTTGAACATCTACTCTACTTTAACAGGTTAATAAAGACCAATTACTTCAAGTGTTTATTTTATTCCAATTCGTAGTTGGTAGAACAGTTATCAAATTCCAAGGTCCTTTTGCAGTTAAATAACAATATCTCATAAATTATTGGGCAAATCGGTAAGTCATGTACCATTTTAAAAACTACATTAGATGGGCGTATTTTTGTTGCATAATGCCACTTTAGTGTAGTTATTTTTTTGTCACCGCGAAGGGCCAAATTCAAGGGATGAGGCTGAAAAAAATTTAACATGTGGCTCTTAAGTCGTTTTTCAGCTAAGCAGGGTTAAACATGAAAAAATAAATTATACCGTGTGAAAGCCTAACTTTTCAGGAATATTTGACAAAAACTAGATTTAAGAAAATCTTGCATTTGTACTTGCAGCTGAGGGAGAAAATTTTGGAATTTTACAAAAATGACAATATCTCAAAAACTAAGCCATTTTTACTAAACCTAAAATAAGATATTCTGAGAGGTAATTAGCAGCCCTATCAGCTGTCAAAGGATTATGGTCGGTTTCTGGGACACCCTAAATGGGTGAAGGATGAAGTTTGAAAATTTTATTATATCTAGTGTAAACTGCGTGTCGAAGGGGGGGGTCCGGACCCCCTAAACCCCCCCCCCCCCCCCCCCTTATATACGTCGGTGAGTGGCGTATATAGTTTTATGTATGTGTGCGAATGTTGATTCACAACATAGTAACTCTTGAAATAGGTACTAAATAGACAATTAACTAAAAACTATAATATATAAAAAATCTCGTTTAAACTGTCTCCAAAATGACCGCGAAGGGTACCTAAAACAATCGCTGGATTTCCACGCTGAATAGCAAGGGCTATCCGTTGCCTGAGGAATGTTTCGCAGTTAGGTACTCCTTACATTTCTGTTAATTTAGAACCTATTGACCGAACAAATTTTTTTGATTCTTTACTCCAAGCACCCATACCCATAGTCTCGACGGCGAATCCGAGGAACTCATAATTAGCTTTAATTGCCGAGTATTTTAGGTGCTTAGAGCGAGCGGCTGATTCGGCAGCGGTGCCAGCTGTCCGTGAAGACGCAAATACGTGGGAATCAGCCAAAGTATCTGCGCACGTAGCGTCCCACACCAGAGCCCTGCCCCTGGACCAAGGTGTCAGCGTTATCCCGTCCGGTCTCTTCCCGTCATGCCTACTCAGGCCTACTAACTCTCGTTTTTGAAGCTTATTGAATCTCATTTTCAATGTCTTTCTGTTTAGTTTGGAGTTGGAAGCTGAGCAGAACCCCGGAATTGACAGACGACGCGAACACCGCTATAGAGGAGGCTATGTACAGAGTTCGAGTCCTGAGCTCGCAGTACTTCCAGTTAACAAAACACGACGAACACTGCTTCTATCTGCCGGTCCTGGGACCCAACGACCCCGTCGTCTTTCGGGGACAGTGCGACGTGAATATTCCTGCAGTGGCTGAATTTGATCCCGTCAAAGTAAGTAATGACTGCAAGTTATTCATAATATTAGGCTGATTTTCCAGCCACTTTGTCCGTCGGATTATTACAATGTATCATTTTCTAGTTTAACTGATCGGTCAGCGCTTAGCAGCTGTGCATCACCGTCAGCGCTGGATCAGCGTATCTAGAAAATCTGCTTACATGTGTCGTGTATTTATAACGTAATGTTTCTCCTGATTTATTTATTGTTTATTGTTTATTGTATAATTTCATCCATTGGTAGGTAACCTACGCTTGAACATGTCGAAAATTTCGCCATTTCTAAATTCAATGCGAAGAAGAACTGAGAAACAAACTTCGCAAGCAAAGTTCGCAAGTCACAATGTTTTGTTAGTACCTTAAAAATATTATATTATGCCAACTTACAAATAACTAAACCCATACTACCGCTAACAAGAACATTAATATTTACAGCATAAACATGAATACTTAAGAATCTGACCTGATAAAGAGAATCTGATATTTACATTACCTATAACTGGTGTATAATGCCATCGTCAAATTTCATACTTAATTGTATCAATTTGGTGTGATTATAGACAATTATTGCAACAAATTCAGATAGGTATTCTTTTCGAGGTAAAGAGCTCACAAAGTTAACAATATTTTGCTGATACAAATACACATATGGTTAGTCATTGTGTCTAGTAACACACAACACTTAATTATGCTGGATAAAAGTAATCTTAAAAAAAAAACGACTACGAAAAGCGAAGACAAAGAAAATTCGGTACCGTGTGGGGCCGGTACTTAAAAAGAATAGCCACACTGCATCTCTCCCCGTGCATGTCGTAAAAGTCGACTAAGGGATAAGGATAAGATGTCGTGCTAAAGGGCGGCAGGCTAGCCACCTCTCACTCTGGAACGATCCTTCCACCGAGTCATACAGCGGGGTCAGCGGGTGGGTCGTCATACCTTACTTGCTGCTTGATAGTTGTGTTGTCCCAATACTTGGCTAAACGTGGTGATGGTGTTGCGCTGTAATTTACAAGAGTAACTGCAGCATTGTCGGGATATAGCGTGTGGTATGTATGTAGTTCGGTCGAAAATTCTGTAGTTGGGCTACTTGTCTATTCGGCTCCTAGAGGTGCCTGATTAGGATTACTGCTCCATGATTAGGATTCCATGTAAAAATGTAGTTCCCACCGTATTAACTGGAGGAAATTGCTTAAGGCAATAATCGCGCCTTTTCCTTACATTAAGTGGCATAAAGTGTATTATTATTATTTCTTTATTTACACATTTGCTTAAAACTAATTTTGTACATATTAAAAACCTAAAATTAAAAACATATACAAAATTAACCTTAAAAAACGGATTTTCCACCACCGGCGGCGGCGGGGCGAACCCAGGCTACCGATGGTCGGTCCCTAGGGAGAGAAACCTCCGAACGATGCGTGCAGGATCGAGCAGGGCTGCCTTATGGATCTGACCGTTCTCGAGAACTGGCGTTGGATTATTATAATCCATACCAACCGAGCTACCTTACTATAAGTATAATACTTATAGTAAGGCACCTCGGTACCGACAAGGTTGAACTTTAAGGCAAGTTGCTGCTGGATAATCCTGGGTACTAGGTTGTGTCTATGCAGATACTCGGTGTTGGCAAGCTGGAAACAAATGGAAATCGCATGTCTGAGGGACTCGCCAGGTTGGTGGCAGGCGCGGCAGATGTCAATGGTGTCGTGCTTCATTATGTATTTCCTATAGTTGTTTGTCTTGACAACCTCATCTTGTATTGGACAGACAAAACCCTCGGTTTCCCCGAAGCGTAGCTACCTCGCGGAAGGTCTACAGCTGGCCCCGTGAGAGAGCGGAAGTACCTACCGTGCAGCTCCTTGTCTTTCCATTCTTCCATGCGGTCCTCGGTGCTCAGTACAACCGGTTTCTCTCCGAAAAGAGAACCGCCAGTTCTCTTTTCCTATGCTCAGCGGGGTAAGACCTTTATCGCTGATGACGACATAGTGGTGCATCTCACAAACATCAGTCTTTTCCAAAAAGTACTTACTGAGATTGCATACCTCGCAGTTCTGCAGGTTCTTGGCATTTAACATACCTCGACCCCCACACTTCCGCGGGATATACAACCTCATGACCGATGATCGTGGGTGGTGCATACGGGATTTCATCATCAGCGTCCTGACCTTTCTGTCCAGCGAGTCCAATTAGGTCTGAGTCCATCTGAGAATAGCGAAGGTATATATGAGCACAGGCATGACCCAACCGTTATAGGCACGAATTTTAACAAGGCTATGGCTAACAAAAGGCTATTCAGCACTTTTGTAAGACGTGAAAAAACTTTTCCTTAAGAGGATTCATATGGCAAAACAACGAAAATTTTTATATTTTTTAAAACTTCAAACAAAAATTTATATGAAGTACATAATATGTAAAAAGTATTTTTTTTTAACTAGTTAATATGTGCTAAACACTGAAGCAGGCTTTTTAATTTTACAGTATTTTTTCATAGTGTAAAGCATTTCTGAATATGACTCTATTTTTACCCGACTACGGCGAAGCAAAAAGGAGGGTTATGTGTTTGACCGGTATGTATGTATGTATGTATGTATGTATGTATGTATGTATGTATGTATGTTCATCTGTTCCCTCATAACTTCTAAACTAATTATCACAATTTGACAAATGAGGTATCGTTGAAAGCGTCTTGATCGTCCGCTGGTTATAGGCTATGTGACGTCACACAAAATTTACTATGGCGCCCTCTAGATGACAAAAAGTCATGGTCTAAAAAAAATTTTTTTTTTAATGATGCCATGTTGGGTGTCAAATGAAAGGGCTTAATTAGCACATTTCAAAAATATATATATTGTTAGCTATTGCTTTCGGAATTGCTTGCATGCACCCGATAATTGGGAATAATTTCTAAATAAAATAAAATCAGGCCTCATTCCATACATATATACATACATATCACACACGCTGAATCCCGACAATCGGGGTAAGCAGAGTAATCGGTGTTGTGCTGCAAGAACTCTTGTCAATTACAGCACAACACCGACCACCACGTTTCGCAAAGGATTCGAACAAGATTAAATCGATCAAGCAGCAAGAATGGCACGAAGACCCACCTGCTGCATGACTCGGTGGAAGTACCGTGCCAAGGTGAGAGGTGGCGAGCCTGTCGCCCTTTAGCACGGCATCTTGTCCTTATCCCTTAGTCGCCTTTTACGACATGCATGGGGAGAGATGCAGTGGGGATATTCTTTTTAAGTACCGACCCCACACGGTACTCGGCCTCATTCCAAACCTACCCAAATACATCCTACTTAAACCATCTTAATATTATAAACGCGAAAGTTTGTAAATGAGTTGCGTTCAGGAAGACGATAAACCTACTCAAAGAAAATAAGTACCTAAGGGCGAGGCAGAAGGCCGAGCTGCGTTCAGGAAGAAGATAAACCTTCTTAAAGACAGTAAGTAACTGAGGGCGAAGCCGAAGGCCGAGCTGCGTTCGGAAAGACTATAAAGCTTCTCGAAGAAAGGAAGTAATAAAGGGCGAGGCCGAAGGCCGAGCTGCGTTCAGGAAGACGATAAACTTTCTCGAAGACAGTAAGCAACTATGGGCGAGGCCGATGGCCGATCTGCGTTCAGGAAGAGGATAAACCATCTTAAAAAAATTAAGTAACAAAGGGCGAGGCCGAAAAGAGGATAACCTTTTCGAAGAAAGTAAGTAACAGAGGGCGAGTCAGAAGATCGAGCTGCGTTCAGGAAGACCATAATCTTCTCGAAGAAAGTAACTTCTTAGCTACTTATTTCGAAAAGGATTATCCTCTTCCTGAACGCATCTCGCCCTTCGGCCTCGCCCATAGTTACTTACTGTCTACGAGAAGGTTTATAGTCTTCCCGAACGCAGCTCGGCCTTCGGCCTCCCCTTAGTTACTTACTGTCTACGAGAAGGTTTATAGTCTTCCCGAACGCAGCTCGGTCTTCGGCCTCGCCCTTTTTCAATTACTTTCTTAAAGATGGTTTATCCTCTTCATGAACGCAGATCCGCCTTCGGCCTCTCCCATATACTTACTGTCTTCGAGAAGGTTTATCATCTACCTGAACGCAGCTCGGCCTTCGGCCTCGCCCTTTGTTACTTACTTTCTTCGCGAAGGTTTATAGTCTTCCCGAACGCAGCTCGACCTTTGGCCTCGCCCTCAGTTACTTACTTTCTTAAAGATGGTTTATCCTCTTCCTGAACGCAGCTCGGCCTTCGGCCTCGCCCATAGTTACTTACTGTCTTCGGGAAAGTTTATCGTCTTCCTGAACGCAGCTCGGCCTTCGGCCTCGCCCTTTGTTACTTACTTTCTTCGAGAAGGTTTATAGTCTTCCCGAACGCAGCTCGGCCTTCGGCCTCGCCCTCAGTTACTTACTTTCTTAAAGATGGTTTATCCTCTTCCTGAACGCAGCTCGGCCTTCAGCCTCGCCCATAGTTACTTACTGTCTTCGCGAAAGTTTATCGTCTTCCCGAACGCAGCTCGGCCTTCGGCCTCGCCCTTTGTTACTTACTTTCTTCGAGAAGGTTTATAGTCTTCCCGAACGCAGCTCGGCCTTCGGCCTCGCCCTCAGTTACTTACTTTATTATAGATGGTTTATCCTCTTCCTGAACGCAGCTCGGCCTTCGGCCTCGCCCATAGTTACTTACTGTCTTCGGGAAGGTTTATAGTCTTCCCGAACGCAGCTCGGCCTTCGGCCTCGCCCTCAGTTACTTACTTTCTTAAAGATGGTTCATCCTCTTCCTGAGCGCCGCTCGGCCTTCGGCCTCGCCCATAGTTGCTTACTTTCTTCGAGAAAGTTTGTCGTCTTCCTGAACGCAGCTCGGCCTTCGGCCTCGCCCTTTGTTACTTACTTTCTTCGAGTCGGTTTATCGTTTACCTGAACCCAGCTCGCCCTTATGGACTATGGTACACATGTTAAAATTATTAAACAATAAAACCTAAACAAACAAAACATGTAAAACGACTCTGCAAATACTTTATCACGAAGTTATATCCCCAAAATAATTAAAATAAAAAATAAGTTCAAAAACTAAAACCCGACTACTGAAAAATCACGCTCTAAAAAGTATGAAACAAGAAAATGTTCTCATCTGAAATTATTATGTACAAACTATTCAATATTTTATCGTCTATTAAATAAACAACTTACACGTAATATATTTTAATGTATTTAATAAATATTCATAGTGTTGTTCAGAGGATAGCCGTGGTCGTATGCCACCTACCCTATAGGGCAAAGTGGCATACGACCACGGCTATCCTCTGAACAACACTATGAATATTTATTAAATACATTAAAATATATTACGTGTAAGTTGTTTATTTAATAGACGATAAAATATTGAATAGTTTGTACATAATAATTTCAGATGAGAACATTTTCTTGTTTCATACTTTTTAGAGCGTGATTTTTCAGTAGTCGGGTTTTAGTTTTTGAACTTATTTTTTTAATTTCTTATGTCGAGCTAGCTCCATAGTGGATAATTATTTTGGAATAAAATTTACGTCATTGTATAGGGAGTTAAATTTTCTAGACACTTAAGCAGCATTATTTGAAAAAAAAAAAAACTTCAAAATTCACCATGTGGCCGATCTACCACAAACATCGTGGGATCCGGTCCCACCACGGCACTGATCATTCTTCGGTAGAAAATAAGCAATAATAATATCCTCTTAAGGCGAGAATAAGGGTCAAAAGGTCAACTTTAAACGAAATTATTAAGCTATTGGTAAAGATAACAAATCTGTAAAAAATATGTGTTATGTATTGATATTTAATTAACAAACGTAGCGAAAAAAAAATATTTTACTACTTTGGAAAGGTGTTAAATAAATGTCCAAAAAATAACGAAAAGTACGAAAATTGTACTTTCAAGTTGAATTATCTTGAGAAACATCAATTGTTTCAAGACAAGACCCTCATAGAAATATAGATAATATTTTTCCCTACAATCGTAGCAAAAAAAAATATTGTTTTCCATCTTTCCAACACGTGAAATTTAATAAATAGTGTGATTTTCGCGCAAACGATTTTCGTAGGCGCGACGTATCAGCCACCGCACGAGTAGAACGAATCTCGCACCTATTACATCTGCATACGGTTCGTGTTTCAATCATCAGTGCTCGGGTAGCACGGTTTGAGTCTTATTTCCGCCTTAACTGATTGTTTCATTATTAACAACGAAAATGTTTTAACAGTACTCAGGTCTCTGGCACGAGACGGAGAGCTACTACTCGGACTTCCAAGGGGGCACCTGCAACAACGCGCGCTACACGGTGAACCCGGCAGGCACGGTGGATGTGCTGAACACGCAAGTGGTGGGCGAGCGGCTGGACACCATCAGCGGAGTCGCCAGGATCGTCTCCGAGGATCAATCTGGCAAATTGCAGGTCGAATTCCCTGTTGGGGGAACTGATGGTGAGTGCGAGGAGGGAAGGCGAGTGGGCCGGATAGGATTCATTCTTTATTCTTTATTCTTTCATCTTTATTCATCATTCGTATGATAGTACACTACGCTTGAATTTGCCCTGTTTAGTTTTTACAATCCGGTTCGATTACACCCACAGAGAAGAGCCGGCAAGAAACTTCGCAGGGTTATTTTTTAACGTCTTCAATTACAATACATTGTGACTAGTTACACAATAGACACCGCTTACAGTGTTAAGATATAATTTGAGAGCTATATTAACTATAATTTTCGCACGTAGCGCGTACGTAGCCTATAGTCAGTCAGTCAGCGTGTAAGCGTCTACTGCTGGACATATGCCTCTCCAATTTTCCTCCAGTCCTCCCGGCCTTCAGTGATACGGAACCGCTGCTTTCCGCCGACGTACTTGATGTCGTCGTCCCACCTGGCGGGTGGTTTTCTGTTCCGTTTTCCTGTCCAGGGTCGCCAGTGTAGGACACGGTTACTCCAACGGTCATCGTCGGTAGCCTATAGCACTTCCACAATTAAGACGAATCTAACGATGGATATGTTAAAATCCATCAAGCCGTTTAGGCTACAGCGTGTGCCATAGAAATAGACATACATACATACACTCGAGAAACATTACTCTCCTTTTTGATTCGCGCAGTCGGGTAAAAAGAGCTATAATTGTACGGTAATGTTCAAATTGTTTTTTGCAGAAACTGTCCTGTCTGATTACTGGGTGCTGGCAACCGACTACGAGAACTACGCCCTCGTCTACTCCTGCGTCAATCGGGATGATGAATATAAACAGGGTGAGCGGGGACTTGCATATACAAAAATTGGTGCAAAACTATGGAAGCTTAGCACCAAAGCGTCGGGGAAGTAAACTGAGTAAAAACCTAGCCGTCACCGTCGCGTCACCGTTAACTTTTTCTAATACAGACCGGTTTTTTTTTTCTTTCCATAATTTTTTTTTCTCTTTTTTTAATACTTACATACATTTTTACATAACTTTTAATATAAAATTGTATCTATACTTCCATGGAAAATTACTTTCACCGAAAAATTACTGAATGATTGTGTCGACCGGGGCTTACCCCGACGCCATCCATTTTAACATTGGAAATGTTTTTTCGATCGCGTTGGTAGGGGGCCGTTTTCAGCGAAAGTGCGACATCGCTCTGGCGTCGTCAATTTTGGGGCTACGTAGGTCAATGGGGCATCAAAAGACGTGTCTTGACGAGTAAGGTGGTGTAAAAAATGTGTGAAAAAGTCAAAAACTTTTTCGAAAAAGTGCAAAAATGTCGAAAAATTACGTGATTTTTTTGCGACTTCTCGCCTTGAATCGACGATAGCTCGAAAACGAAAAGCGATATCGAAAAAATTAAAAAAAGCACTCGGGGTATTGAGTTGGGCTACAGTTTGCAAAAAACGGAACCTCGCTATCTGTAATGGGGTTGGAGAAAGCTTTACCTTTTCGCGGCGCGCGGCGCGCGCCTGTACTAGTGAGTTTCGTGTACTAGAGCCATAGTAATATAGGTTAGGTTAGAACAGCGGTTCTCAAACTTTTTTGGTGATGGAACCCTTTTGGAAAGAGAAATATTTGACGGAGCCCTAAAATAAATAAAAATTAGTTTTTGTGCATTCTTTATTAATAATCATATTACAATGTAACAGTTACTTACATAATATTATAATAACAGAGAAAAACAATAATTAAATATCTAATGGGAGGTATGAAACTGTTTCTTATTGTATCAGGTTTGATAGAAAAGAGTTGAGTTCGTCTGCGCAGCCGAGCTGAATCAGGGAGGAGAGGTGTATTTTTTTTTCGTATTCTCGCGGAGCCCCCACAGAGGCTCCGCGGAGCCCTAGGTCTCCGCGGAGCACACTTTGAGTATGGCTGGGTTAGAAGATGCGTCGCGTAGCGACGCATCTTCTAACATAACCTAAATAATATTTTTATATTTGATATTTATTAATTTGTTACTTTAGTTAGTTAGATCTGTTAATTCGTTTGGTTATATATAAGTATGTTCATATTTAATTAAGAAGACAAATCGTTAAACAAAAAATACGTTTTCGCCTATGTTCATTTTCAATGTACCCGAAGGTCGTGAGAGGCACGAGATCTGTGAATTTTTTTTTATGAAAGCCTTTTTTTATCCTGACGTAATGTTCGTCCATCACGCCTTGGTGAAATGTTCAATGCTTTCCTTCGTTCCTCGGATTATTATTTAGTGCGGTGGTACTAATACGGATTGGTCAAACCCTACCACCTAGTAAGTTAATGGCATGGACCTACAGGTTTACGTGAAATCTTAACCACGGCCAACCTCAAAGGTCCGCAGAGTTGTGTCAGGATCGTGGCACGTGGATATCCGTTGTCTCTGCCTACCCCACTGGGAAACAGGCGTGACACTCTGTATGTGTATGTATGTATGTAATCAATACTAATAATAAATCTGTAAGATAATCTGGTCATGGAGGAAGTTACTTTGTTTTATGAGATATTGCGTTTGTAGACTATGGATGATACTAAAACTAAATTGACGATTTTTAGAAATATTTTCTGTATGTAATGTATGTTCCTCCATAACTCTTAAACCGATCATCCGAATTCAATAAAACTTAGTACAAGCACATTTACCTATACGGGACACATAAATAATAGTCAGTTCCGGTTGCGCTAAGATGTGGCTCTCATACAAACCGAACTGTTCCGCGCGCCGAAATAAAGGTACGGTAGCGGGTTTACTTGCTTTCTTCTTTTTAAATACGAATTTCACGCGAGCGAAGCCGCGGGCAAAAGCTGGTAAATAAATAAAACTTGAATTCAATTTACGATTTTCTCATCAGTATGGAGCTGGAAGCTAAGTCGGACGAAGCAGATGAGTCAGCAGTCAATCGCGGCCATTAACGCAGCGGTCGCCGAAATCCCGGTCCTCGACCAGGAGTACTTCTACCCTGGAGACCAGACGGACGCGGGTTGCTTCTATTTCCCGCTGCACGTGCCCGGCCAACCGGTCGTTTTCCCGGGACAGTGCGACGAGAGCGTGCAAGTTGTGCAACCATTTGACGTGGAACAGGTAAGGTTTAATCTTTTTTACGTTTCCGTACCCCGTACGGAAGCCTATTACTAAGCCTACGCGGTCTGTCTGTCTGTCTGTCGGTCTGTCCGTCCGTCCGTCTGTCCGAAGGCTGTATCTCTTGAACCGTAATAGGTAGCCCGTTGAAATTTCACAAAAAATGTGTTATTATGGCCGATATAACAACAAATAATAAAAAATAAGAAAAAGTAAAAAATGCACGGGGTTCCCATAGAAGAAACCAAAAAGTGTATGCGCGCGCGCCATCTACCGAATAGACTATGAAGCATGACATTAACTAATATGAAGCATTTCATAACACGCCATCTAGATGGCGTGAGTAGCGCTGGCCGTGACATGGCGATACGGGACCCTCGGTGCGCGAGTTCGACTCGCACTTGGCCGGTTTTTACGTTTCCGTACCCCGTACGGAAGCCTATTACTAAGCCTACAACTTCTGTCTGTCCGTCCGTCCGATGGCTGTATCTTTCTTTGAAACCGTAATAGCTAGCCGATTGAATATTTTACAGAATATGTGTTATGTTGGCCGATTTAATAACAAATAATAAATAATAGATTGCTGTTGTGCTGCAATTTACCAGAGTCCTCGCAGCACAACACCGATTACTCTGCTCGCCCCGATTTTCGGGATGCAGCGTGTGGTATGTTTTTTTATTTTTATGGAAACTGACACGGTTGGCTACATCACCTACAACTTCCGTGATGTCAGCCCACAGAGCAAAAAAGTCCGGTCAGGGCGCGGGCGGTGTGGCCCGATCGTTGTTCTGTGTGTCAGCCCATAGCACCGGGTGAACTAGGTGCCATGTCAGTGCTTCCCCCTTTGATCGTGCCGGCTACACTGAACTGGTCGGAAAACGCAAACTATTTACATTGCCGTTTCGACCGACGTTTCATTCAGTGCCGTGGTACCAACCCGGGCGGGTTAAACCCTACCAGCAAGTCAGATTAGGAGGGAAGGGACCTACAGTTTTACGAGGAATCCGAACCTCGGTCGTCGGTCGGCCTCCAACGGTCAGCGGTCACCCATCCAAGAACTGACCGCACCCTGCGTTGCTTAACATTCAATAGCGACAGTTGACTGTCTGCACCACTGAGCTATCGAGGCTGACAAGTATGTTATAAGTTTGTTTTCCGTTACTAATAATGATTTTGTCCACCGGACAGTACCTCGGCTTCTGGTACGACGTGGAGAGTTACCCGCAGCAGTTCCAAGCCGGCGGCACTTGCGCGAACGCCATGTACACCGCGGACGATGACGGCACAGTAGTCGTGTTCAACACCCAAGTGGTTGAGCAGAGGCTGCAGACCATCACCGGTGCGGCGACCCTCGCTGGAGAGGAGGGGGAGGCGAAGCTGATTGTCAGCTTTCCAATCGCTGGATCTGATCGTGAGTATTTTGACGTGAATGCATGAACGTCTTCTTTTTCAGAAAGCTGCTCCGCGCCAGAAATTCGAGCGAAATAAAAATTGTGTACAATTACACGGCGATTTATCGAAAACTAAAATTGATAGTCAAAAGGTTAAATCACCATCGTAAAGTTAGTTTCGGCGACCCTTCGAAATGGTACAGTTCATAAGTCTGTGACCTTGAAATGATGACGTAATCAAGTGAACAAAGACGTACTAAAAATTATAAAAATCGGCGGCGCGCGAAGTTAATTTGACTTATAACTTCGGAACGGACAGACTTATAGAAGCGGTTTTGGTATCATTCCGTAGCTACCGAACGGCTCTAAATATTAAGCAAGATAAAACAGGAAATTTTGAAAATCTACATTTAAAAAAAATTGATTGAAAAAAAATGGCACGCAAGAAAATGAGAAAACGCCATGAATCCAAGCCCAGTCGGGAGAAAACTTTAAATGAACGCACCACTAATGCAGAGCGGTATCGTCAGTAAAGATTTAAGAAGAAATTGCAGAAAGAAAACATCATCAGACAAAATGTCAGTGGTCAAGAGTCGGGCGAAGCCATAATCAGACGGAGGAAAAGTCCCAATCTAAAATGTCTAGTATTAACGAAGACTGACGGCAGTAGCCTGATACTGCCTACCCAAAATTTTAATACGCGACATATGGCGCCGATCCACCAATAAGGTGTCTAACGACGCCCATGGATATTCGGTCGTATGCGGGGGTTGCGAATGCCATACCGGCCTGACAGGTGCCCATTCACGCCCCTCTTGAAGGATCCGAGACTGTACTTGGGGGGGAATATAATATGAGCAGGGAGAGCGTTCCAGAGTTTACCGGTTCTGTAGAGGAAAGATCTGCAGAATCGATTGGTACGCATCCGCGGTAAGTCCAGCGTATAGGGAGGCAATCCCTGCCCAGTGCGTGTGGTGCGGAGGTGGAAAGGGGACGGCGGGATTGCGTTAAACAGCTCCTCCGAGCACTCCCCATGGAATAAAATATAGCAGCCTCGGTTGTGTTTTCCTCTAGTCCAGGGCAGTCTCCGCTATGGCACCTACCTTCTCGGAGGTGATGTTGACTGATCGGCGCTTGTGCTTTGGCCCCTCCGACTCGGCCACCCATACCGGATTACATAAGAAAAAAAAACTGGGCCACCATGAGCGGGGAGTAGACGACGGCAGCGGGTAACTCCCCCCACCCCCTTCGGGATATACGACGTAGTCCCAACCTGTGATCCTGATCGCCGGACTAGCCCTGATAGTCCTCCCACCAAGAACTGTATATTTCTCAGCGGAGTTAGCTGCGAAGTTTCCTGTTCATGTGGATTTTACTACGGCAACCGTTTGCCGAATTTTATGAAGATCTTTTCTTATTTACAATACAATTCTTATAATTAATTAGCACAAAAATAGTGGTTAGTACTGTTAGTAGTAATATTAGGTATATTGTGTTTTATTATAGTGGGCCGTATTGTTTCCTGGAGCCCTGCTTCCCTAGCTACTCTCAGCGCGCACGTTCGTGACCTCTGCGGGCTGAGGCACGGGCGAGTGCGGGTGGGGTGTGTAGACCCTCCGCCCGCGTCTTCCCACCCCCGCGCGTCCATACTTTTAGTGTCGCTCCGACTGTTTATCGAGCAACATTAACCGATAGATGTTTAAACTGTTATTACTAGAATGAATGAAGTCAACAAGAAACGTGTTTAAAAACAATAGCTACCGACCAACACAGGTTTGGCGTTGCCGAGCGGAGGATCGACAATCAAAGGGCAGGTAAAGACAGATAACTCTTTAATCATATCTCTACTAATTATCTGTTTTGTCTTCGTTTTACATACATATTACTTGTCTATTGCTGGTTTGCCGCTACCTCAGCCCACGCTTCCGCACATCGCGCCTCACGCCCCACCCGCTGACGCCTAGCTCAGTAGCGTTAGTATCGCTGTCGCGTAGCCAAAGAATATAATACCGCGTAGCCACGCCCGTATTATATGTGTAATTGAGCTACCTACCCCTCGCGCGTGTACGAATATTGTTTTTTTTTTGTGTTGTTTGTTTTATTACTAACATTTGTTGTGTTCAAATGCCAATACGAGTAAAAAAAGGAATAGTAATATGACTATGACGTGTGCGCTAGCTTCACTAGTCATGTCACTTAATTACGTAGAATTATTATTACATGGTAGTACATATTAATTCTATGCCTGAAATACGAAGTAACGACAGTTCAGTTTAACACCTGGTGGCGGGAGCATTCTTCTATCCGACTTTTTTGTCGACGGTACCGATAGCTGTTACGTCATAACCGTCAGCGGTGGCATACTGGAACCAGACGATACGTATTGATGGGTCTTATTCAGGTACTTGGGTAGGTATGTGCGTAATAGGTAGTATAGCATTATCATTATTACAAGAGGAGGCGCTGCTGATCAAAACCACTTATTTCCACATTTGCTCTTTTTTCAGAAATCAATAAAAACCGACTAACTCGTAGGTCCTGCATATATCAGATAGTTTCTTTGCTTTTATAGAAAGATAAAGTAAATCCACATTGAATTGCATTAATAGTTTATTTTTTAGGGGTGCAATTTTTTTGTTTTTTAATATTTAAATTTGGAAATAAGTCGTTTTGCTCGGATCCGATGTAATTAAGCACTTTTGATTAGGCCATGCAAGGAAATAAGTGCTTTTGATAGGTCAAATATGGAAATATGTGCTTAAACCATCGTTTATGTCAGCAACTGTAACTGGTGCGAAGAGCTAATGGTTTTTAACCGACTTCAAAAAAAGGAGGAGGTTCTCAATTGGACTGTATTATATAGTCTATATATATATTTTTTTATGTTTGTTACCCCAGAACTTTCGACTGGGTGAACCGATTTTGAAAATTCTTTTTTTTATCTGAAAGCTGGTGCTTCCCGTGTGGTCCCATTTCAATTTGGTCAAGATCGGATTGGAAAGCGAGGCGGCGATTCCGCCGAGTACATTAATAGCAAAAAATTACGTAATAAAAAACTGTGAAATAAAAAACTATTTAAAAATATAAAAACCGCCTTCAAAAATTTATGAAATAAAAAAAATCGAACCCTAGAGTTGAAGGCGGTGCTAAAGTAAGCAAAAATAACCGACCGCCTTCAACTCTAGGGTTCGATTTTTTTTTTAATTCATACATTTTTGAAGGCGGTTTTTATATTTTTAAATAGTTTTTTCTTCTTCTTATAGCCAAAGAGAATATAACCACTACGTTTTTTTAGGTCAGCCAGTGATACCAGCAACAAAAAATAATTCAAAAATATGTTCGGATCAAAACGTACTATTTTCCCATACAATTTTGACATGACGACGTGGTGAGTCTGTTCAAAACGTTTTATTTCCTTGAAATTAATTAAAATAATTGATGGAAATAAGCTGTTTTGCTCAAATTGGTTGTTTTGGCAGTCGTTTTTAGAGTAGAAATAACGGGCTTTGGTGAGCGTACAAGTTATAATTAGGTGCATTTTAGCTTTGCGAACCATAATCTAAAAAAAAAAACAAGAACTGTCAAAAGTGGAAATAAGCGGTTTTGATCAGCGCCTCCTAACCATTGGCTCAAGCACAACCACGAAATAAAACCTTATTAGATAAATAATAAAAAAGAGGTTTCGTAAATGTCGATAATTTCAGAGTTTGATCCACAACACTACACATTCCATTTCGCGTTCCTGTCGGAAGCCACGAACGTACGCGCTGAGGGATTCCCTGTGTTGTGGGAAGCAGTGCCTTTCGTATAGTTTCCCCAAGTATGTTTTATGTTATGGACTATGTAACTGTGTCATTTGTGTATATAATTGTTCATGTTTATAAGTACTAAAGATGGTTAATGTTTAAATATGTATTTCAGTGACGACAGAGTCGCCGTACTGGGTTCTAGCGACGGACTACGAAAACTACGCTTTGGTGTATTCCTGCAGCAACATTGAACCGGATTTGAGAAGTGGTAAGTTTTTGTCTTAAAATGGTTAAAATGACTTCAAGGAAAAAATTATGGAAGCATATCAAAATATGATTAAAATATAAGAAAAGTAGATTTATTTGATATAAAATGAATACAAAATTAAAATTCTAAACAAAAATAAAAATAATGCAGCGAGGTAACGCCGCTAGTGTCATGGGAACGTTCCCCTCGTCGGCATCTATGGATGAAATTTTAAAATTGGAAATGTTTGTTTTCGTGATTTTTTTTTTTTTTTTTTTTATTGAAACTGACACGGTTGGCTACATCACCTACAACATCCGTGATGTCAGCCCATAACACCGGGTTGAACTTGGTTCCACGTCAGCGCTTCCCTTCAGTCGTGCCGGCTACACTGAACTGGACGGAAAACACAAACTATTTACATAGCCGTTTCGACCGACCTTTCATTCAGTGCGGTGGTACCAACCCGGGCGGGTTAAACCCTACCACCTAGTTATATAAGAAGGGAGTCACATCCCTTAGTCGCCTTTTACGACATGCACGGGGAGAGATGCAGTGGGGCTATTCTTTTAAAGTACCGGCCCCACACGGTACAAAATGATCTTGATGATGGTGATCTTACTCCCCCAGCGAGTTCGTTCTTGACCGTGCTGTCCTACCATAGAGAAATAATATATGGGGGGGGGGAATCTTCCTTTATACGTCTATGTGTCCTACTAATAAAAAAAACGCATTTATCATTCACACAGTAACCAGCTGGAAGCTAAGCAGACAGCCGACACTCAGCGAAGCGTCCATAGAAGCCATCGCATCGGCCGCGAGCACAGTACAGGTCCTCAGCGAGGAGTACTACGGGCCACGAGGACAGACAGAGGCCGACTGCTTCTTCTATCCGGACAACAACGGAGGCCCGGTCATCCTAGAGGGCCAGTGTGATAACGAACAAGATATACCAGCACTCGAAAACTTCAGCTTCATCGCGGTACAAACAATTGAAATTATTTACTAAGCCTGTCTGTCTGTCTGTCTGTTTCTCTGTCTGTCTGTCTGTCTGTCTCTCTGTCCGAGGGCTGTATCTTTGAACCGTAGGTAGCCTGTTGAAATTTTCACAGAATATTATGTGTTATTAAATTATTATGGCCGATATAACAACAAATAACAAAAATAAGAAAAAGTAAAAAAAAATCTCACGGTGGTCCCCATAGAAGAAACTAAAAAGTGTATGCGCGCCATCTACCGAAACGAGTATGAAGCATTTTAATTAATTATGAATTTTTAACTAATATGAAGCATTTCATAAACACGCCATAGATGGCGTGAGTGGCGCTGACCATGACATGGCGATACGGAGCCCTCGGTGCGCGAGTTCGACTCGCAGTTGGCCGGTTTTCGTACGAAACTGATCGTACTGAGCAGAAGATGGCCGCACAGAAGATACCAGCTTTCTAATAAGAAAAACCGCATCTAAATCGGCATACACACGTTAAACTTATAACACCCCTCTTTTTGCGTCTACGGTTAAAAATAGGCGATTTAACATTTGAGTTTAATGCTCGAGGTAAATCTAAGGTTTTTTTTTTTTTGTTACTTTCCAGTACTTGGGCGACTGGTACGAAGTGGCCCGCTTCCCGAGCGAGCTACAGACGGGACAGTGCGCGCGCGAGCGATACCAAGCTGGCAGCGCTGTGCACACCATCGTGGACGAAGAGACACTGCGCACTGCGGAGGGCCAGCTCGATGTGAGCGCAGATGGAAGAGCCGCCTTCACGGTCACATTCCCTAGCGTGGGCGGAGGTATGAACTGTTTTTAAGACGAGATGTAAGTTAACTTTCTTCATACAACATCGTCTTTCGGCATTTATGTTTTCTAATCCCCTTATCTGATTTTAATATTTTTTTTTCTTGTCCTAGGGACAGTCCAATCTAAGTTCCTGTCAGTTTTTTGTTTAGATTAAATATACATACAACACCCTCCGGTGTTGTATGTATATTTAATCATTTTTATATTTAAATATTATTTTTTTTTTCTACTTTATGAAATAGGGCTTTAGCCGACTGTCGACTATGCCAGCCCCATCGTAACTGCTAAACAATCTCTAGCCTCTGAGGCCTAGAGATGCTTGGAAAAATGTATTGAGCACTCTGCATTTTTCCGTAAGGGGCTCACCTATAGCCCTGTGGATAGAAAAAAATAAATTTAATCTATCCGTCTTTAAACTTTGATGAGAGCACTTCTTAAATTAGTGTTCCGTTCACACTCCAATAAAACATGGAATTGATCCTCGACTTTAGCGCAAAAGCTACAATATTTAAATATTTAAACATTTGCATTTCGACCGAAAAAATTTGAATTTTGTATTTTTTGATGTCATGAAGTTCATTAAGCTTTATGGAGTCATTACTCATTACTTTAGATATTCAAACAAAATTAAAAGACAGGAACATAGATTCGATGTTAAAAATCGGATAATGTCTTAGGCGGCTAGAAAACATAAATGGCGAAAGTCGATTTTGTATGGAGAAAGTTAACCGTCTCGTCTTAATGCTAAGCGCGACTTTGTTTTTAGGGTTCCGTATCCAAACGGAAGCCTATTACTAAGCCTACGTCGTGCGTCTGTCTGTCCGTCCGCCCTTGTCCTGTATCTTTTGCACCGTAATATCTAGGTTGCCTGTTGAAATTTTCGCAGAATATGTGTTATTATGGCGGATGCACCAACAAATATTAAAAAACAGCTTAAAAGTAAAACAATTAAGGGAAGTCCCCGTGCAAGAAATCTGCTAAGAGTCGATTAGTCACGCTAATGAATAATAGATGGCGCCGCAGATTTTATATTTTGCATTGTAGAAAGACACAAGATAGATGGATATGATTTTGACAGGTGTGGTATAAGTAGTATAGCGGATCTACGAAACCCTCCATGCGCGAGTAAAACTCGCACTTGACCGATTTGTTTGATTTTTTTTTTTATTCATATACGAAAGACTACAGGCAATAAAACCGGAAAACAAAGAAGTAACCTTGTAACGTAGTTTGAAATATGTGGAATTTTCTTTTCATAGAAGTACAAACGCGCCAATGCAAACTTTACTGCAAGGCAAAATCAGCTCGGACGTCCAAATGCGTCCGTTGTGATTGGCTTTTTTCCGAATTCAAGCCACGCGCGCACCTCCCCACAATAGCTTCCGCTGCCCCCACCTCACATGTGTTTGAATGTTTTAAGTCGATCCTAAAATCCTCGATCATTGTTTCCAGCACCTCCTGTGAGCACCACATACTATGTTCTGGACACAGACTACAACAGCTTCTCGCTGGTGTTCAGCTGTCGTAACCTGGACGCCGAGAGGAAACAAGGTAACCTAGTTTTCTGTACCGGCAGAGAGAGAGAGAGTCACAGAGTTATCTCGTTTTGTATTCCTTTCCTTTACCTATAATAAAATCCAACGTCTGCTTTCTGTCTGTCTGTCTGTCCGCTTATAACTCGAGAACCACTGAACCGATTTTAATAAAACAAAATTTTACGCATAGCTTGATTCTTCCCATCAACTATAGGCTACTTATTATCACGCTAAATAGCTTATGAGGTTAGCAGTGAAGTGAAATATGAGAGCGGGCGGAGCCGCGGGCACAGCTTGTATACCATAAAAAAGATCTAAGCATATACATACATATGTACACATACAAATAAAGAGCTACAGTTTTCTGGTCTCCTAAAGAATCAAATCAGACTGCTGAAAGGGAGCAGACACAGCACGATGCAAAACCTAACAAATAGCTAGTCGCGGCTGGTTTTAAGTCTGCCCCCTTACATTTGAACACCAACAAACAAATTATATTTAATCAAATAGATTGGACAACAAACAAAAACAAAATATAAACGCAAAAATCTTATAAAAAATTATATTATGTAACAACAAAAAGGTAATAAATGAAAAACACATTACCTACACACCATTATATAAAAAAGAAAATAATAAAGAATTTTGAACAAAAAACGTCTAATATATATATTATACATTATACAAGCTGTGCCCGCGGCTCCGCCCGCTCTCATATTTCACATCACTGCTAACCTCATAGGCCATTTAGCGTGATAGTAAGTAGCCTATAGTTGATGGGAAGAATCAAGCTATCCGTAGATTTTTTTTTATTAAAATCGGTTCAGTGGTTCTCGAGTTATAAGCGGACAGACAGACACTCAGACACTCAGACAGAAAGCAGACGTTGGATTTTATTATAGGTAAGGAAGGAAGGATAAGGAATAAGGAAAGGACGAGTATAAAACACAAAGAAACAAAAAAAAACCTAAAAAAAACACAACAACGATATAGCTAATAGCAATCGTTGTTGTGTCATCAACAATAGTTTATAATTAAATTTGAAAGCAAAATTTTTAAAACCTTAAAACATCTGACCGCGCAGGTCAGTACTAAAACATTATAACATTCGTTCGTTTTCAGTGTACAGCTGGAAGCTAAGCAGATCTCGCGAGGGTCTTAGTGCAATCGCCAATGAGAGGATCGACGAGGCGGTGAATTCATACGTCGACCTGTTCGAAGACTACTATGACAACAGCGATCAGGGAGACGCCGTCTGTTTCTACTATCCTGAGTTCCCAGAACAACCGGCTGAAATTGTTCTACCGGGCCCGTGTAACAATACCATCACTCCTATGGCAGGACTAGATCTTCAAAGAGTAAGTTAGAATAAATAGTAACTAAATTTTTTTTTTTTATGGATACGCGCGACACTTGGCGCCGTCAGCATGGATTGTTGAGCCGACGACGCCCAAAAGCATTCGGTTTATAACGGGGGCTGCGAATGCCGTACCGGCGTGACAAATGCCTTTTTACGCTTCTCTTGAAAGATCCTAAGTCATACACTAAAGGAAACACATCGGGAGGAAGTGCATTCCAGAGTTTCGCAGTGCGGAAGATAAAAGAAATACTGGAGCGCTTAGTCCGCACTTTAGGCAGCTATACAGTGTAGGGATGCTTTCCCTGTCTGTTATGCGCTGACCTATGGTAAAATGGTGAAGTCGGAATCGTTTCGAACAGCTCCTGAGAGCATTCACCGTTGAACAGTCGATAGAAAACACTTAGTGACCCTATGTCTCTACGGAGCTGCAAAGGTTCAAGTTTGCAGGACACTTCAAAGTCTTTAATCTATATTGCAAACAAATTATTAAACACAGTCCTTTTTTATTCATTCCTGTTGTCTCCGATAAAGTGGACTGTATTTTAATAGAAGGAGTTCATGGAACTGCCCGACCAAAACATCTAATGGATAAAGTGTAAACTCACCCGAACGCGAGGGTCCACCTTCCACCAGCTGCTCCTGGTCGACCAGATCCGCTATCAGGCTGCTCCAGCCTGCCGTTCCGTATTGGTCTTGAAAGTCCGATCACCACCGTGAAGTCACCACGCCACAGAACCCCCAAGCACAGTGAAATGTTGCCTTCCGAACCGCGCTACCACATCAGCACGCAGCATCCGATCGAGCCGAGAGCGATCCTCTTTGCCGAGAGCGATCTCCGAGACGTCCTTCTTGACAGACCGCCGAGGACGGAACCCTAGTTGTCCGCCTTACCGCTAGGGCGCGACACCATCGCGCCGAGATACATTGACACAATATACAAAAGAGGTTTTGGCCGAAACATCTGTATGGATGGGTAAATCAGAGAGCCATCACCAAAATGTTGACTGGAAGAAATCACTTTACAGCATGTCACCGTCGTTGCCCACTCCTGTATTTACTTTATTCGTGCAAGTTACCCTTTACTAGAAGGTAGGCTCAAATTGAAGCCGGCCAATTCAGTCGGTTGGCACCAATGTACTGGAGGAAATGGGCACATATCAGCCTCGGCTGTATTTTCCTCTCGTTCATTAATAGCCACCAATCCAAAGGGAAGTATCCGGTATGGCACCTTTTCGGAGATGATATTGGCTGGTAGGAACGTATGTTCTGATCTGGACCTTCTGACTCAGCCACCCATACCGGATTGCAGAAAAGAAATCCAATGCATTCATTCATTTATATTTGATGCAAACTGCATCTTTATAATGATCGTCAACCATTTTCAGTCCACTATTGGATATTATCACTCCCCAAATTCTTGACAAGTCCCTCTTCAGCACTGACTGTCTTGATATCGTCGGTCCATCGTGATATTAGTCTTCCCGCTTTTCAACCAACGCACCAGTTCATAATCTCCATTCGGTGATCCGTCGTTCTCTCCATTTGTTTTTTTTTTATGGAAACTGACACGGTTGGCTACACCACCTACAACATCCGTGATGTCAGCCCATAACATCAGGTGAACTAGGTGTCATGTCAATGCTTACCTTCATTTCATGTCGGCTACACTGAACTGGACGGAAAACACGAACTATTTACATACATAGCCGTTTCGACCGACGACGTTTCATTCAGTGCGGTGGTAACTACCCGAGCGGGTGGATTCCCATCTAGTAAGGTAAGAAGAGCCCTTCCCTACAGTTTTAAGTGGAATCCGAACCACGGTCAGCCTCCAACGGTCGAGCGATCACCCATCCAAGTACTGCGACCGCACCACTGAGCTACCGAGGCTGACAAACAGGCTGTTATTCGAGCATTTCGTAAAATATTGGGTGTTCTAGTACCTACTGAGAAATTATTATCTCGCTCCAGTACCTAGGTCGTTGGTTCGAGTTTGCGCGCTACCCGCAAGAGCTGCAAGTTGGCGATTGCGCGCGCACGGAATACTCGCAAGATGGCGGCGCTGTGGTGGTGGTCAACACGATCGTCTCCGGCGAAGAACTGGTGGAAGAGGTCGGAACAGTGGCACTTGAGAGTGACGGTCGACTAAGGGTCACCTATACGGCTGCATCTGGCGGTAAGATCAAGTCTTTAATTCCATATGTGTTGTGATTTGTACCTATTCTCCTCATATCCTAGTTCTGGTAAACTAAAGTTTGACAGCGACACTTTTGTATCCCTGAAATATAGGTTTTGACAATGTTTTATAGAGTAAACTGGATGTCAATGCTGTCAGCTGAAATTTCTACGATTTTAGAAATAAGAAGAACAACCAGTAGACTTCGTCTAATGGACCAGAGCATCGTCAAATGGTGGTCTAATGTAAAGTACAGATCAAGACACCCAAAAATCTCCACTCATTAGGAAATCAGGGGCTTAAATTTAAGGATTTCAAAGGAGACCACACATTTCAAACTATTCGACGGTCATCTGGCACTATCTCTATCCAAGTGCTCGCTAGTCAACTGGATCAAAAGGTCAAATTCCTGATGAAGAGAGATTCTCCAAATTGTGATCGGTATAACAAGGAGGATGACATTTAGCATTTGCTGATGGAGTGTGGTCAGAACGTGGAAGTGTGAAGGGAATTGCAGACGTCACTTAGGGTGGACAGACTCAATTTGTTTCTGAAGGATTTAGTAATTGTGTGGGGTTTCGTTGAGCGTTTTCTATCCCTTAGGGACTTTGGGCCCTAAGGGATAGAGAAGATGAGTATTATGGGGTTGATATTAACAAATTATTGTTAAAAACCCTAAAAAAAAAAGGTAATGTGAAACAAAGCCTCAGTAGCTCAGTGGTGTGGTCGGTCGACTGTTGTTAAGGAATGCTGAGGGCGGTCAGTTCTTGGATGGGTGACCGATCGACCGTTGGAGGCTGACCGTGGTTTGGATTCCACGTTAAACTGTAGGTCCCTTCCCTTCTTACCTTACTAGGTGGTAGGGTTTATCCCGGCCGGGTTGTTGCCACCGCACTGAGCGAAACGTCGGTCAAAACGGTTCGTTTTCCGTCCAGTTCAGTGTAGCCGACATGAAATGAAGGGAAGCACTGACATGGCACCTAGTTCACCCGGTGTTATTGGCTGACATCACGGATGTTGTAAGTGATGTAGCCAACAAACAGTGTCAGTATCCATAAAAAAACATTCCCAAAGCATAATATTTATTTTGAATTACATAAGTCAGTCAGTCAGCGTGTAAGCGTCCACTGCTGGACATACGCCTCTCCAATTTTCCTCCATTCCTTCCGGCCTGCAGCGGTACGGAACCACTGCTTTCCGCCGACGCACTTGATGTCGTCGTCCCACCTGGCGGGTGGTCTTCCCACACTCCGTTTTCCTGTCCACGGCCGCCAGTGTGGGGACACGGTTACTCCAACGGTCGTAACCTCTTCGGCTGACGTGTCCAGCCCCCTGCCACTTGAGCTTGATGAGTTTCTTGTGACTTGTGATTTTTCTCTATCTGAGAATTAGATAAATTCAATAACAATTTAGTTTGATGCACAAACAGGAACACAAGATATTGTAATAAATAATAATATTTGTAATTTAAATTTGAGGGAATACAAAATATTTTAGGCAATAGAAATAATTCACAATTGAACGACATGATCCTGCTGCGAGCCGTATTCCAAGAATTTTCGAAGTTTTTTTTTATTATTGAAACTGACACGGTTGGCTACATCATCTACAACATCCGTGATGTCAGCCCATAACACCGGGTGAACGAGGTGCCATGTCAGTGCTTCCCTTCATTTCATGTCGGCTACACTGAACTGAACGGAAAACACGAACTATTTACATAGCCGTTTCGACCGGACGTTTCGTTCAATGCGGTAGTACCAATCCGGCCGGGATAAACCCTACCACCTAGTAAGGTAAGATGGGAAGGGACCTACAGTTTAACGTGGAATCCGAACCACGGTCAGCCCCCAACGGTCGAACGGTCACCCATCCAAGTACCGACCGCGCTCAGCGTTGCTTAACAACAGTCGACGGATGCGGTCACCACTGTGCTACCGAGGCTGACGAATTTCCTTATCCCTTAGTCGACTTTTACGACATGCGACGACGGGGGGAGATGCAGTGGGGCTATTATTTTTAAGTACCGGCCCCACACGGTACAGTTGCACAAAATATCCTTAAAATTTCGTTTGTTTGCAGCAACAAGAGAAACGTATTACTACGTTCTGACTACTGACTACGACAACTACGCGCTGGTCTATAGCTGTACGAACCAGGACAATGAATATCGACGAGGTAAATAACATCACGGCTGTTTCACAATGGGCCAGGCAGAGACAACGAATAATTTGCCACGATCTAGTAGAATAGTATATATAAGGTGCTTCGTTATTCATGTCAATAACTTAGGGATGGTTACATACGCACTCAAACAAACACTTTACGTAAGAAAAAAACATATGTTTATGGGAGTATTTTTTCTCCTAACAAAAAAAAATCAAATAAGTAGCTGTGAAAATCAATCATAGTGACCTTGTGACTTACTTACATCAAACAGCTGTTCTGCGTTTGAACATAGTACGGTCATTGACCCCGAATGCAAGTTACCTACTGTTACACACAGGTTAATTGTGTGTTTATTATCTGTTGTAATCTTATATCTACATCATATTATTTTGTTCTCTGCCACTCCACAAGTTTTCATGATAACCCAAAGGTTGGCTCGAGGAGAATGCCTACAGCGTTAAGGTGTGCCTTTTGCAACATGTTTTTCGTGCGATAAACACTATTTTATTTTATTTTATGTGATCTTGACACACTTCTGACTCCCCTTCCATACTGGCACGCACAGCTAGACACTAATGACAGGGGCGTCGACTTTTAGAAATCCTCGTGGGTTCTCGTGCAATTTTTTTTTATTGAACAATCATCATCATCATCAACGTGTTGCCGTCCACTGCTGGACATATGCTTCTCCAATTTTTCACTAATTCTCCCGGCACCCGGCAGCATGGATTCGCAAAACGTTCGCACAATGTTTTGCATTTGCCGCATTTACACATTTCCACGATGTACCTACGCATGTAGTGTCCCTATATTCTATTGAATGGTATGGAATAATATAGGAGTACTATAGTATCGTTCGCTATTCGTCGCGCCTCTAGTGCGAATGTGTAAATGTGGCCGCTCAAAGGCTTGTAAGTAAATAAGGCACTTTTATCGTAGCTCAAATCCTATTACTGATCAGTTTTTATATCTATCGTTGTGGGTGCTCCGCACCCACTGCTCACACCTCGTGGGTGCTGGAGCCCCTGAGCACCCACGTAGTCGGCGCCTATAAATGAGCACATTCCCAAAGTCGTTGCTGAACTGGTTCGTGCGTCTAGGGCGAACCTTCCCGACACTTCCACTCACATTAGCCGCATAAATCTCTTTCGATAGTCCCTTATGATCGAGAGTCCCTTCAATCATTATGACCGAACAACCGAAGCATTCCATTATCACAAACTTAAAATATATTTTGTTTATTTATTTTCCAGTGACAAGTTGGAAACTCGGCCGACAGTCGACGTGGAACACAGCCTATGACGTGGCAATGGCTCCGCTCATAGAAAAAACCCAGGGTCTCCTAGAAGGCTATTACATCCCCAGCGCCCAAACGGACGAGGCCTGCTTCTACGTACCTGAACTAGACGAGAGTGCACCGCTGGTATACAGAGGGCAGTGCGAGGAAGTCCAGGGAGAGGACGACTTTGATGTCCAAAGGGTGAGGACCTTATTTTAAGAAAATAGTTGAAATTAAATGAAATGAAAATATACTTTATTGCACAAGAAGCGACAAAAGGCGGACTTAAAGCCTAAGGGCATTATCTGCCAATTATACCTGGGATTGTGAGTAGGGTAGATGGGTAGCGGTCAGCCTTCGGTCGTGCCGGCTACACTGACTGGAAGGAAAACACAAACTATTTACATAACCGTTTCGACCGACCTTTCATTCAGTGCGGTGGTACCAACCCGGGCGGGCTAAACCCTACCACCTAGTAATATAAGAAGGGAGTCATATCCCTTAGTCGCCTTTTACGACATACACGAGGAGAGACGCAGTGGGGCTATTCTTTTAAAGTACCGGCCCCACACGGCACAAAGAATATATAAGTCTATGGAATAGAAGCATATTCTCACCGTTACATTTGTGCTTCAGTACATGGGCTGGTGGCACGAGATCCGACACTTCCCGGCCGGGTTCGAGACGGGAGACTGCCTCAGCAGCCGGTATCAGTTCAGCAACGGACAGTACTCCAACCTCAACACCAGCGTCAACGGTCTGGAGGCGACGGTCGTCAGCAACAACCTGGTCATAGCGGCCAACGCTCCGGGGAGGCTGCGCAAGACTTTGGACAATCAGCAAGTTGTCGGTGAGGCTGAATTTCTTATGACTTCATTTTAGTTCCATTTTAGTTTGGCAAACTTTACATTTTCAATTCAGTCAACGTTATGTTGACTGAATTGACTATATAATATTTTATTCTAAATAAAATACTTAAAAACCCCCGACCCTTATAAGGTCAAAAATAATTTCCGTTTACTTACTTAAAGGAGTCGGGGGACCGCTAAGTATACATATACCCGCGCAGCTTAGAGTTTTTATATTTTATCTCTTTATTTACATATTTACATTAATTTTTAAATGGATTCCACGTTAAACTGTAGGTCCCTTCCCATCTTAACTTACTAGGTGGTAGGGTTTATCCCGGCCGGGTTGGTACCACCGCACTGAACGAAACGTCGGTCGAAACGGCTATGTAAATAGTTCGTGTTTTCCGTCCAGTTTAGTGTAGCCGACACGAAATGAAGAGAAGCACTGACATGGCACCTAGTTCACCCTGTGTTATGGGCTGACATCACGGATGTTGTAGGTGATGTAGCCAACCGTGTCAGGCTCCATAAAAAATAAAAAAAAAATAAAAAAAATTTAAAAAAAATTTTACATATACAAAGTATAAAAATACAAATATACTTATACCTAAAATTAATATAAGAAATATAAACGGAGCTTCCACCGGCGCCACCACCGCCGCCGCCGGGGCGAACCCAGGCTACCGATGATGATGATTAGAGGCGGACTTTCCTTAAGGCCGACTAGGCCCGGGCCTAGGGCGGCCAGATATTAGGGGCGGCCAATCTGGACCTGCTGCTGGAAGCAGTGAGCGCAGGCACAGAATAGAAAGGGTGCCGGCCGGAGCGCGTGCGTGCGACGTGCGGGAGCGGTGAGCGCGACGTCGGAGACGACGCACTAAGTATTTACGCGGACAAAATAATTTAGCTATGACGATAAGGTCAAATATTGCCGCAAAACTTATAAAAAATACTTTTGTTTTATGTAAAATAAACCGAGAAATATTATATTTTTGGCAGGTTGAACCGAACGCAATACTGATTTTCGTACAACTTCACATTTGTATCTATGCTGTAAACTTGAAAGGGGCGGCTGCATTAAATTGGGGCGGCTGGTACTAAACGGCCTAGGGCGGCTAAGGCTGCTAGTCCGCCTCTGATGATGATATTATATTGTTATTTACTTAGCTGTCCCCCGACTGTGTGTATGGGTGTGTCTGTCTGTGGTATCGTAGCTCCCAAACGGATGGACCGATTTGGATGCGGTTTATTTATTAGAAAGCTGGTTCAGCCGGGATGGTTCTTAGCTGTGTCTGCAATCAAGTAATCAAGTGATTGGATTTATTAGTTCTTTTATCCTTTCATTTCATCTTTCTTATTCTTTTCCTAAATTATATTCTTTATTATAAAATTACAATTAATTACACATTATATTATTATATAATATAAATAAATAAGTAAAACAATAAAAATTATAATTTATATATACCTAATATATATAAATTAGTAAAAAAATAAAAAACAATCCTGCACGACAGTTATGCTATCGTCGCACTGCCCCGGAAAGATGATAATAAATTAGTTTGTCAAGTAATTTAAGTAATCAAAAAATTAATAATCTTAAAAAGTGGACCGATTTGCGTGCAGTTTTTATTTTAAAAAAAGTTTGAAAAAAGGTTCAATTACAAATTAAAAAAAAACCCCCGACCCTTAAAGTGTTAAAAATAATTTCCGTTTACCTACTTAAAGGAGTCAGGGGACCGCTAAATAAATAAAATATAAACAAGCAGAGCTGCGCGGGTATTTACTTAGCGGTCTCCCAACTCTTTTAAGTAAGTAATCGGAAATTATTTTGAACTTTTTAAGAGTCGGGAAATTTTTAAATTTGGAATTTAACTTTTTTCATTTCTAAAAGTGCCCCTAAGTGCCCAAGTGCCCCTGCATGCCTGCATGACCTAAAACGGCCTCGCGCCTCAGTTTTGCTGCAGCCCCGAGCATTCAACATTATTTCGATATTGTCATTGACACTGTCATTAATATCATTATTTTCATAACAGAAAGTACATTGTCAAAGTCAATAAAAGTACATACTAATGTTTGTATTCTCATTTTTTTTTTCTTTCTAAAAGTGCCCAAGTATCCCTGTATGGTCTAAGACGGCCCCGTGCCTCAGTTTTGCTGCAGCCCCGAGCATTTAACATTATTTCGAAATTGTCATTAATATCATTATTTTCATAACATAAAGTACATTGTCACAGTCACTAAACAAAAGTAATACCTACTGTTGTTTGCATTCAAAATTTTTTTTACTCTCTAAAAGTGCCCCTAATGAGCCCAAATGCCCCTGCACGGACTAAGACGGCCCCGTGCCTCAGTTTTGCTGCAGCCCCGAGCATTCAACATTATTTCGATATTGTCATTAATATCATTATTTTCATAACAGAAAGTACATTGTCAAAGTCAATAAAAGTACATACTAATGTTTGTATTCTCATTTTTTCTTTTCTTTCTAAAAGTGCCCAAGTATCCCTGTATGGTCTAAGACGGCCCCGCTCTTCAGTTTTGCTGCAGCCCCGAGCATTCAACATTATTTCGATATTGTCATTAATATCATTATTTTCATAACAGAAAGTACATTGTCAAAGTCAATAAAAGTACATACTAATGTTTGTATTCTCATTTTTTCTTTTCTTTCTAAAAGTGCCCAAGTATCCCTGTATGGTCTAAGACGGCCCCGTGCCTCAGTTTTGTCGCAGCCCCGAGCATTCAACATTATTTCGAAATTGTCATTAATATCATTATTTTCATAACAGAAAGTACATTGTCACAGTCACTAAACAAAAGTAATACATACTGTTGTTTGCATTCAAATTTTTTTTTACTCTCTAAAAGTGCCCCTATGGGCCCAAATGCCCCTGCACGAACTAAGACGGCCCCGTGCCTCAGTGTTGTTGCAGCCCCGAGCATTCAACATTATTTCGATATTGTCATTAATATCATTATTTTCATAACAGAAAGTACATTGTCAAAGTCAATAAAAGTACATACTAATGTTTGTATTCTCATTTTTTCTTTTCTTTCTAAAAGTGCCCAAGTATCCCTGTATGGTCTAAGACGGCCCCGCTCCTCAGTGTTGCTGCAGCCCCGAGCATTCAACATTATTTCGATATTGTCATTAATATCATTATTTTCATAACAGAAAGTACATTGTCAAAGTCAATAAAAGTACATACTAATGTTTGTATTCTCATTTTTTCTTTTCTTTCTAAAAGTGCCCAAGTATCCCTGTATGGTCTAAGACGGCCCCGCTCCTCAGTTTTGCTGCAGCCCCGAGCATTCAACATTATTTCGATATTGTCATTAATATCATTATTTTCATAACAGAAAGTACATTGTCAAAGTCAATAAAAGTACATACTAATGTTTGTATTCTCATTTTTTCTTTTCTTTCTAAAAGTGCCCAAGTATCCCTGTATGGTCTAAGACGGCCCCGTGCCTCAGTTTTGTCGCAGCCCCGAGCATTCAACATTATTTCGAAATTGTCATTAATATCATTATTTTCATAACAGAAAGTACATTGTCACAGTCACTAAACAAAAGTAATACCTACTGTTGTTTGCATTCAATTTTTTTTTTACTCTCTAAAAGTGCCCCTAATGGGCCCAAATGCCCCTGCACGAACTAAGACGGCCCCGTGCCTCAGTGTTGCTGCAGCCCCGAGCATTCAACATTATTTCGATATTGTCGTTAATATCATTATTTTCATAACAGAAGGTAGGTCATTGTCAAAATCCTGACGTGAAAATCTATAGCGAATGTGTTTGTTTCCAGACATCTGGGTGCTAGCTACAGACTACGAAACCTACTCCTTGCTATATTCCTGCGAGAACATCGACGCCGAGTCCAGGCGAGGTAATACACATCTTCTAATTTCATTCAGTGCGGTGGTATCAACCCGAGCGGGATGAACCCTACCACCTAGTAAAGGTAAGAACGGAAGGGACCAGCAGTTTTTATTTGGAATCCGAACCACGGTCAGCCTCCAACAGTCGAGCGGACACCCATCCAAGTACTGACCGCGCCCAGGTGTGCTTAACAGCCGTCGATCGACCGCACCACTGAGCTACCGAGGCTTACACGAGGTACACGCCGACCGGATTCGAACCTCGGACCTCTCGCATGAAGAGCCGATGCCCAAACCACTCGGCCACCCGCCGCTTTTATGTGTGCAATAGCTTTTGCCAGCAGCTTCGCTCGCGTGTGGTTCGTATTTAAAAATAAGAAAGTCAGTAAGCCCGCTGCCGTACCTTTATTTCGGCGCGCGGAACAATTCGGTTTGTATGGGAGCCACATCTTTGCGTAACCGGAACTGAATTTTATTTAGCCTATCATGTGTCTCGTATAGGTAAATGTGCTTGTACGAAGTTTCATCAAAATAAGATGATCGGTTTAAGAGTTATTGAGGAACATAGATACATACATACATACATACAGAAAAGATTTGTAAAAATCGTCAATTTAGTTTTAGTATCATACATAGAGTCAACAAACGCAGTATCTCATAAAAAAAAGTACCTAACTTACTCCATGACCATCCCTTACAGATTTATTATTAGTATTGATGATTGTATTGTTTTTTTGTATTGTTTATTGATCATTCATATGGCAGTTAGACTGCTCTCGAACTTGTCACAATTTGTTCTATCCTTCTATGATGATGATATGAATGATGATACATACATACATATGACACACGCTGAATCCCGACAATCGGGGTAAGCGGAGTAATCGGTCTTGTGCTGCAAGAACTCTGGTAAATTACAGCACAACACCGACCACCACGTTTTGCAAAGTATTCGGACAAGATTCAATCGATCAAGCAGCAAGTAAGGCACGAAGACCCACCTGGCTGCATGACTCGGTGGAAGTACCGTGCCAAGGTGAGAGGTGGCGATCCTGTCGCCCTTTAGCACGGCATGTTGTCCTTGATGATGATTAATGATTAATCATCGTTTTCAGTATGGAGCGCGATGCACAGCAAATCACGCGCTCTGACTGAAGAGGCCGAGGCTGCCATGAGGCCCTACGTGGAGGACAGTCAGGTGCTGCAGCCCCAGTTCTACCTGCCTGTCGACCAGAGCAACGAGGCATGCTTCCACTACCCGCCGCCCAGTCCTGGAGAGAGGGTCATCTTGCCGGGCCAGTGCGACGATAGCATACCTGTCGTGCAGGACTTTGAGTTCACTTTAGTGAGTTTACATTATTTATTTGTTAGGTTTCGGTAATGTTGGAAAGAGTGAATGCCAACTTCCAAGAACGCCTACAGCAGCGCATCATCAATAACGGCTGCCCAGATTCAAAACCTAGCAAGCGTTGTTTGCAAAAATGTTCAGGAGAGCGCAAAAACATGTTTTCGAACAGCCGCAGCAAACTTAGCATTTTAACACAAAAAAAAGTAAGCCATAATGTGCATTTGGCCTAAACTGAACCCCCTAACTTTAAATTGTCTATTTTTTTTATTGCTGCACGTCAGCTCTTACAGTTTTAGTTGTAGGTATCATCTAAACAAAAATAAATGGCCAGGAATATACATTGGACTGTCCTTAAGACAAGATTTTTTTTGATAATCCCGAAAGACGATTTTGTATGGAGAATGTTAACTTTCGTCTCATCTTAAGCGTACCGAGCGCCCCTATCGATCAGAAACCTTCAACGGTTACAACCAAACTCTTTTCCAGTACTCGGGAGTGTGGCATCAAATTCAACGCTACCCGCACGAGTCCGAACCTGGAAGTTGTAACGCCCTGCGCTACACCATCAATGCAGAAACGGGAGAGGCGGTTATGGTCACCTCGGAGCTGGTAGACGGTGAACAGGTGATCAGAGAGGGCACGGCAACGGTCAGCGCGGACGGCAGCGGCAGAATCACGGTCACATACCCGGCGGAAGACTCTGAAGGTATGTTGAAGTCTTATTAGCCGGTTGTCCATTTACGCCCCTCTTAAAGGAGCCGAGACTGTACTTGGACGTAAATATATGAGCATCGAGAGCGTTTCTGATCAAGTAAAGTCCTATACATTCACACCGAAACAATATTTGTTTGAAAGAACGGCTAAAGGTCGTATCGTACTGCGGCAGGCCAAACTAATGGCCCCGCTTCGTGAGTCTGCTATTCGACGGTTAACAGGAAACTAATAGATTTAGTGAAACAATAGTTTCACAAAAATAATAATTGAAATGGTTGGGTGGGTTACCTTTCTTCCTGCTACATGCATGAATATAAATAAAATAACATTAATAATAACAATAAAATAAGATTATAAGGTCATTTTTTATTAAGTGAAGTCCCTTAAATGGTAGGTTCGGGCATATGAGATGCACGTAAATGTAATTATTGTTTTCATTTATTAATAACTCTGAAAGTACTGGACCGATTTTGTCGAAATTTTCAGGGTGTATTAGTATGCATGCATGGGCACTACTATGTGGCATGTCCAGAAAAAAACTAACTTTAGGTACGTAAAGCAAAATTAATATCATAAACGTGATCTATTTCAGATATAAAACCTACCACTTAAGGGACTTCACTTAATAAAAAATTACCTTATATAACATATATTTGTGCCTGCCGGAACTAGGAGTTATGTATGAGTACTTGTACCTACTAGTTGTACTTAACCGAAAACGATTTCTCTACTAGATACCTATGTACCTTCAATCAAGAGCGGTTTTTAGGGTCCCCTTCGCAAAATGCGAAAAAGGAACCCCCATGGTATCACTCTGGTATCTATCTGTCTATCTGTTTGTCCGATTGTCGGTAACACGTAGATAATATCACCGGATTTAGTGAAAACCGATTTTGATGAAACCAACCGTGGCCAAAATACGTTTTTTTTTCCACAGACTATATAAATGTCTAATAATATGGCGGAAAGTAGGGGTAACTAAAATTTTTTCTTTTTCTTTTTTTAATAAATCGGCACTTGTCCAAGATTCACACTTGACCAATTTAGTTTGTTTGTTTAGGTATTAGGTACCCACCTACATTAAATTTAAGAAGTGTATTGATATCTTTCACAGAAGCCACGACGACTGTTCTACACGTCCTCGCTACAAACTACCACACATTCTCCCTGGTGTACTCCTGCACCAACATTAACCAGTTCCAGAGAGAAGGTATGTTGCGGTCTCCCGACAATCGGGGTAGGCAGAGTAATCGGTGTTGTGCTGCAAGAACTCTGGTAAATTACAGCACAACACCGACCGCCGCGTTTCGCAAAGTATTCCAACAAGATTCAATCGATCAAGCAGCAAGTAAGGCACGAAACCCACCTGCTGCATGACTCGGTGGAAGTACCGTGCCAAGTTGAGAGGTGGCGACCCTGTCGCCCTTTAGCACGGCATCTTGTCCTTATCCCTTAATCGCCTTTTACGACATGCATGGGGAGAGATGCAGTGGGGCTAATCTTTTTAAGTACCGGCCTCACACGGTACTGCCTACTCCATTGCGATAGTATTGGGTCTGTCCAGTCCAGTGATATGCAAAATGTATGTAAGGACTGCCTTTCATACAAATTATCTCGCCCTATACGGCGCCGATAAGAACGCCATTAGATTCAGATTCAGATATTTATTTCGCCATAAAGAACACACAACAATAACAATATTTCATTGAGACATGTGCATATTTAGTATGGTTCGTCATACTTAGTTTTTGTTTTATCCCGTTCAGCAATGCTATCTATAAGGAAGTATCGGGCAAGAAACCTTATAGAGCTTATTTAAAAAAATTCTGAAATATAACTTACATGGTGATTTTTAATTAAGTATGTTAACTATAACATACTACATCTAATAAAAAATAAAAATAATAAGTAAAAGATTATCTTTAAAAAAGAGAATAAAGTACAAAGAACATAGGGTTCAGTCAAATTTATACATCTAAAGAGGTTTTTTTTTTATGAAACTGACACGGTTGGCTACATCACCTACAAAATCCGTGATGTCAGCCCAACACCGGGTGAACTAGGTGCCATGTCAGTGCTTCCCTTCGATCGTGCCGGCTACGCTGAACTGGACGGAAAACACAAACTATTCACATAGCCGTTTCAACCGACGTTTCATTCAGTGCGGTGGTACCAACCCGGGCGGGTTGAACCCTACCACCTAGTAAGGTAAGAAGGGAAGGGATCTACAGTTTTACGTGGAATCCGAACCACGGTCAGCCTCCAACGGTCGAGCGGTCACCCATTCAAGGACTGACCGACCCAGCATTGCTTAACAATCAATAGCGACAGTAGACTGTCTGCACCACTGAGCTATCGAGGCTGACGAGGGTAAAGCAAGGCACGCAGCGCGTTTACAAGACGCGTTGGCAAGCACGTGGAAAATGGACTCCACCACTTTAGTACATTTCTTGAGTTCGTATGGACCCGCCCGTCCTTATTCTAGTAATATACAGGGTGTTTCAGAATAGGGTTTCGTAACTTCGGGGTTCGAAAGAGGTTCTTATTTGAAGACGAAAAGCTCTGAAACTTTTTCCCAGATTCGGTCATTTTATAGTGCTTTTTGGTGAAAATAGTTTCATCGAGATTTAGTGGACGGTTTAACATCCGCCTTTAAATAAAAATAAAATGACTAACTCACATGCATAACTAGTAGAATTAAACTACATTTAGGTAAATTCCAAAACTTAAATTTGAATGACATCAAACGGAAAAGGGGGCTTGAATAGGTCATTGCGTTCCCTAGACCTAGACAGCCCGGTTGCCAAATCTTCCCATACTCACTGTCCATCGAGTTTTTATTACAATTTAAAATTTTTGTATGAAAAAAAGAAAAATACGGAATTTTAATTTGAGTGATTTTTTTCTTCTTATAATGAGTGCTATATATTCCTGAAGTTTCTCAATCCTATCCTGAAACATCCTGTATAAGCCTAATATTAGAAGACTCCGGTATTACACCTTCTTGGAGCTGGTGGCGCTGACAACCACGCTTATCGGATTGCAAACTGTAGAAAGCGTTTCAACTTAAAGTTCCCTTCGCCGTTATGTTGGCTCCACTGTATATCTGTCAAAATAGCGTTGAGGGTTGCTATGTGTACAGATTTACCAGTAATTATCGGTATTTACCGTATTTATTATATGGTAAATACCGATTACATTATTAGGTAATTTAATCTTCACAATCTGGCAACACGAATTTAAGCACTGACAGTGGAGCCAACATAACGGCGAAGGGAACTTTAAGTTGAAACGCTCTCTAGTAGCTGTACTAATCACAGAACTTGTTTATGTTCTGCGGTACTTATACGCGGCATTTCGGAAGAGGAATGACGAGCGTGTTCTTTCTCATTCCAGTCCGCAGTTGGAAGCTCAGCCGCGAATTCCAACTGTCACCTGCGGACGACGCCGCCATTACTTCAGCTATGGCGTCACACGAAGTGTTACACCAGCCCTACTTCGTCGATGTGGAACATGACGGAGACTGCCCGACCGTGCCTGGAGCGGCCATTGCTCTGAAGGCAGTTGCCCTTATGGTCGCCTTAGCTGTGGCACTGTTGAATGTGTTGTAGGATACCTACCTAATAGTCACCTGTGTCCCTGTGTGTGAATGTAATATTAAACGAAGATCCACCTTGTCTTTCATGCCAATACTGGGGGTCTACCGGCGGCGTTAACTCACTCGCTACTCACACAAATACTCGCATATTTCAACCAATAACCGGGCCGAATGCTCGCGGAACGCCTTCTGATTGGTTGAGTGAGATCGTTTCTCTTAATCACATCGGCGAGTGAGTAACGCCGGTACAGGGGCTGTGCCCTTCATTGTGGAATGTCCTAAAGGACCAATTGCGGGAAGGAAGATTATCGTCTGATCTAATTAGGTATCTGTATAAAGCCGCGTCTCCTGCGCATGTTTTTTTTTTTCGAAACATTACAAAAACATCGAAACATTGGGGCGTGGCCATACATAAATGTTGTATGAAAAGAAATGTTTTTGTGTAATGTTTCGAAAAAAATGCGCAGGAAACACGGCTTTCTATACACATAATTATTATATATGTAGGTATAATCTCTTTTGTATCTGCCTATGAGATAACACTAAGTAATATTAGTGGAACCAATCAGGACAATCAGAAGATTATCCTCTTTCACGCAATTACTTAGGCCTTAGTTTTGTAATTTAATTCTGGACACTCGAGAAAAACACCGCAAGGAATTTTTTTTTCATAGTAAGCGGGACATGTATGTTTAAATAAGTAATCTGTGGCGCGACATGTTACTTTACTCTTTGGTGATGTGGCGCATTCAGTCGCATGCGGGGGTTGCGAAGAACATGCCGGCCTGACAATAATCAGATTAGGTATATTTTTGTATTAAAATGTCACTCAGCTGCTTTACTAATGTAGATATATTTCGCTACCTGTGATAAATGCGGCTTAACTTTAGAGGTAAGAAATAAACCTTTTTTACAGGCCCAGTGGTGTCTTTCACTGTGTCTCTACTCTGGTACTGCGAACTTTGGTCAAAGCATTTTTATTCTAAGCTAACACTTTCTCACACACGCTGTCTCATTCTCTCTCTTCCTGCTATTTAGGACCAAATTCGAAAGTTCCGAATAGATACCATCTTCACATCTGAGCTCAAATGAAGAACTTTGACATTTCAAAATTTTTTCAAAATCTTTCCATATATAGTTTTTTAATTTGGAAGAAAATACAAACGCAAATAGATGTTTTTTTTAGCTCTAGAATCAACTCTTGAGTACCAACAGTGCAGTTCAGTCAGTACTTTAATTTTTATTATTAAAAATAATCATGGCATTGTGTGTCGGTCGTTTTATTATTTATTAGATAGGCACTGTTAAAAAAGTATTCTTTCGTAAAGTAATATTTTGTAAAGTATAATTTTAATTTTCAATGTTGCGTAGGTTTTTTTCTGTCTCTTTATGCGTCAACGGGTCAACCGGCGCTTTAAATATGCGAGGGAGTTTACTCGTTGCTCCATTTCCCTTTTACCGTCACTTTTTTCGATACCGGCTAGAGTTGCAAAGCAAACCCTTAAAAAAACAAAAACAAAAAAACAGATTTTTTCTGAGGTTAGTCTTTTTTAAGAGTACCTACCTATGAAAATAAAAATATGATAAGATGATTATCGTTAAATATCAGTAATAATTTTGTTTAAATTTGGAACTACCATTTGATTTTTTATTAAATAGGTAGTACGAAAACGGCTCAAAATAATTGTCAACACTTACTGTTATTTACGTTTACGGACGGGGATTTCCCCAATCCTCGCTTTTGTTGAATTGAGTGTGAGAGTTGAGACAGTTGAGAGTTAACTCGTCGATGTTGAGTGTGAATTGAACATTCAATTGTGTCATATTTATTATGTAGGTAACTAAAAATATTGTAAAATTGTAAATATGCCGAATCGACAGACATCAGCTGTTGTGTTATAGCAAATATTTTCAACGATGTTGCTTCCACTTTTGAAAGACCTAATGTTCAGCATTTACAGTCTACTGGACCTTAAATGTATAATTTCATTTATTTAAACTTAATTAAACTTTAGTAATAGTATTTTTGAAGTTCATATTGTGTATAATTTCATTTATTTAAACTTAATTTGGCAAGTATTAAAATGTCTATGAAATAATAACATTTAGTGCTTCATTCCATTTCAGTTATCTATTGTATTTCCCTTTTTCGATAAAATTTAGAAAAGCAAACCGACGTTGCCAATTTTTTTTTTCTAGATTGTGAAAAAACATTTGGTTTTTTGTTCAAGTTACTGGCGTTCAAATGTCTAAATATGCGAGCTTCGTTGTCCCCCCGGGGGCCCGGGGAGGGGGATTTTTTTCTACGAGTGTTGACCTACCATAGACAAGACGGCCCATTCACTATTCTAATTACCAAGTTACTTTATATTACTTTTTTTATATATATTTTACAGCCAAAGCCAGAGAGCAAAAAAGTCCGGCGCGGGCGGTGTGGCCCGATCGTTGTTCTGTGGGCAAAGCTAATCGCTATAACCGTTCACAGTTTATTTTACCTCTAGCCATCAAGTTGGCTAACCTGAGCTCTGTGTTGCCAAAATTAGTTCGTACTATTTCCCTGTACGAAAAATTTGAATATATTTTTAGAATAGAACAGAATAGAAACTCTTTATTGCACACAAATTGAAAGAACAGTACACGACAAGAAACAAGAAATGCAGGAGTGCGCAAAGGTGGACTTATCACTACAAGTACAACAGATACTTATACATAATTTCCACTACAACGGGTAAAATATTAATAGCAAGTAACCCTTTTTAGGACCGTAGTACTAGTGACAGCAAGTGGTGCCAACCTAGCGGAAGATACAATGACGTGTGTCAGAGGTAAAATATAGAGCGTTCACAGTTATTTTACCTCTGACATGTGTCACTTTATTCTCCCGCTAGGTTGGCATTGCATGCTAAATCATGAAAAATGTTACCTGTTATTTATATATTTCCCTAGTAGTGGAAAATTTAATTATATATACCTAATGTGTCTCTTTATTAGGGTCAAATATTTTAGGAGAGTTAAAAACATCAAAGCGTGACAGTTACGCAGATGGCAGCACAGAGCATGAAGGTTATATCAAGGACTGAAAGAGCAGAGATGCACAGCCCAGCAAGGCGCAACGATTGTAGAAAGGGTGGATAAGATTCTTGAAAAAGTTGCCACCTGGGACAACGAGAACCTTGTTGCCTTCAACGTTCACAAGACGCAATGCTGTGTATTCTCTGCTAAGGGGTCGACCCCTTCCCTTTCCTTGCGAGTTTCCAAGGCAGTGTCGTTCCTATCTCGGAGCACCTAGACCTACTGGGGTACAACATGTCCAAGGCCAAAACCGCATAAAAAAACTGGGGATCCTATACCGAAATAGGAGGATCTTCTCACCGGCACAACTACTTATGTTTTGCAAATCGCAAATTAGGCCGGTGATGGAATACTGTAGCCACATTTCGGAAGGCAGCCCCCAGTATCAGTATCTGTTGGCGTCCTTGGATTCAATACAGCGCAGAGCCGTCCGTCTGGTGGGAGACCCGAAACTGACTGATGATCTGGAGTCTCTCAGCCACAGACGATTTGTAGGGTCACTCAGTCTGTTCTACAGGTCTATCATGGACGCTGCTCGGAGGAACTTGCTTCCCTTATTCCTTGCCATCTAACCTATCTTTGCAGCACTCGCCGCAGAGAAACTGAGCACCCTTTTGTTGTTTACATTGGGCATTTGAGAACCCATGGGTTCTCAAAATCGTTTCTTTGTCGCACCGCTAGGCTTTAGAACTGCCTCCCGGCGAGTGTGTTTCCCGAATTCTTTAAACCTGGGTGTCTTCAAACGTCGTATCAACGGGCTAGACAGCCTAGCAACAGTCCGCAAATCTGCTGGCATGGCGCCTCACTGAGCGTGGTTTCGCGAGGAGAGGGGTTTTTGGCTTTTGGTTTTTGACTGTACTATTGGTCCCTCGACACCGCCACCCATGTTGGTTTACATAAAAAAAAAGTTTTACTATGCACAAATGCTGAACCACAGAATAGAAAAGAGTACTCCTCGGCTGAACTGTTTATTGTCACACTATTTACAGGGAAATCGTCTAAATCGAATATGGCGACACCGAGCTCATGTTAGCCAACTTTATAGCCAGAGCTAAAATAACTGTGAACGTTCTGTAACTGTGAACGATCTGTATAGACCGTTCACAGTTATTTTACCTCTAGCCATCAAGTTGGCTAACCTGAGCTCTATGTTGCCATAATTGGTTCGTACTATTTCCCTGTACGAAATATTTGAATATATTTTCAGAATAGAATGGAATAGAAAATCTTTATTGCACACAAATTGAAAGAAGAACAGTACACGACAAGAAACAAGAAATGCAGGAGTGCACAAAGGTGGACTTATCACTACAAGTACAACAGGTACTTATACATAATTTCCACTACCACGGGTAAAATATTAAATAGCAAGTCACCCTTTTTAGGACCGTAGTACTAGTGACAGCAAGTGGTGCCAACCTAGCGGAAGATACATTGACATGTGTCAGAGGTAAAATAACTGTGAACGATCTGTATAGACCGTTCACAGTTATTTTACCTCTAGCCATCAAGTTGGCTAACCTGAGCTCTGTGTTGCCATAATTGGTTCGTACCGTACTATTTCCCTGTACGAAATATTTGAACATATTTTTAGAATAGAATAGAATAGAATAGAAACTCTTTATTGCACACAAATTGAAAGAAGAACAATACACGACAAGAAACAAGAAATGAAGGAGTACGCAAAGGTGGACTTATCACTACAAGTACTACGGGGCGAGGTGCACATCTTACCCGGTTCGCACATCTATTAGCAGTGCCCGGTGTCCGAACTGGAATGGCGCAACGGTATAGATGGTTCCTCGGCCCGTTCCTCTATAATAAAGTAGATAGGATTAGAAATATAAGAAAACTAAATTTACCCGCATGTAAGAAAGTTATAAAGTCACTACTACTTGCGATGGTATACGAAGAAGTAGAAAGTATGCTTACGATAATGCGGTAGGACGAATAAACTTTTCCCAAATCAAAATTACAAAATTTAACAATAAAACGTATGAGAGTCGTGCCTGCCTATCTGCGAGTTGTATTTACATTCTCTGACTGCAGTCACTTTTACTAAATTTCACACACACACACAAACACACTCTCACACACAGATACACAATCGCACACAGAACGCAATCGAGCACACTTACACATCTTATTAGGTGGTAAACTATTTTGTTATTCTCTTTTATATTTTTTGAGATACCCGCTAAATTCTCCAATGTTAAATCTCGTGTTTAATTAATCTCGTGTTTTAAGGTGTTATACAAGCGATATAGTATATATATATATATACAACACTGTAATACCTATGTATGTACTATTTACTTATTCCTAGACTGTGATGTTGAGTAGCTTGGTCAAGGGTTATGGGTATTGTATGCACCCACTGTCTTTCATGATACAGCCGGTTAGGCCAGTTTGGGAGACGGTGTTTACACACAACAGAAAATAATCATTGATAATTTGTCTGTTATGAAATAGGGACAATTTCTGTTTGTGTAAAGTGTCTGTAAAAACAATAAAAGAAATTTTGAGTTTGAGAAATTTTGAGTTTGAGTTTGAGTTTGAGTACAACAGGTACTTATACATAATTTCCACTACTACGGGTAAATTATTTAATAGCAAGTAACCCTTTTTAGGACCGTAGTACTAACTAGTGACGGCAAGTGGTGCCAACCTAGCGGAAGATACAATGACATGTGTCAGAGGTAAAATAACTGTTAACGATCTGTAAGCCTACAAAAATAACAAAAAAAAATAACAAGGGATTTATTTATTTATTTATTTATTTATTTTGGCACAAACAACAGAAATATGTCACAACATGTTAAAATACAAAAATAACTATAATTTACCGACATAGTTCCTAAACGTTTGTACACTTCGTGGTTAATTTATTGCAGTAAAATAAATTAAAAAAATAGAACAATAATTAGAACAGAAAAAAAAAGTTAAATATAAAAAATTAAACTGACAACAATAACTAGAAATATGTAGGCGAATGACAGCAAAATTAAAATTAAAATAAGCTAACAAAAACGAAATGTGTGTGTATAACATGGGTGTATCCAGGAACGCGAATAGAAGAAAGAACATACCGCGCGTACACACAATTACAATGTACGACAAATATCCTGTACACGTTTTTTAAACTGGCGAGACGAGTAACTGAATATATCCACTTCAGCATCATTATCTCTAACAGATTCATATAAACGACACATTCACATTCGATTAACCCTTATTATTTTTTTTTATAATAATTCTCTATATTAACCCTAACCTAATGTTGAGGCGGTGCATATCGTTTTTGTTACGTTTCGTTTCGAGCCGAGTGTTCACGAAAGGAGCCAGGAAGGACCCAGGAAGTCTTTCAGGTGTCAAACCCGACCGCGTGCCAATGTCAGTCATATCCGTAATCTGTGGTCATACATAACATTAGGCAGTGCTGCCATATCAGGAGATTTTCTCCTAGATTCAGGAGAATTTCGGTGGTCTTAGGAGAGTTTTTGCCAGTGTCCTGGCTCCTGACTGGCAAAAACTCTCCTGAGTAGGAGAAAATTTAGGAGAAAGAAATCACTAGCTAGAGAACAAATATGTCGCTATGTACGATGGCATACAATGAATGAACTGTCTGTCAATCAACCAACCAACTTTTCAAGTCACACAATATACGATAGGATTTGCTCTTTGAATAAGAGAAAGGTTAACCTTCTTGCTCTTTTTTTTTTATGTAATCCGGTATGGGTGGCTGAGTCAGAGGGGCCAAAGCACATGCTTTGACTAGCCCACACATGCACACACAGACGTGACGTGTGACGTGTCACGTACGGCATGGCATATGGTGACTCACCTCCTCCGGTCCGGTGCGGGGAACGAATCGCTTATTTTGATATCGCTTCACCAAGCGTAAAGACAACAGGTTTACCTTGAAGGCTTTGGATGTAGGGAGCAGCTGAGGCTCTTATAAATGCCGCCGAACGAGATACCTATATCCAATCAAAAGAATGCAGAGCGAGATGGGGCGATTCACGTTTTCTATAAGTCGGCTTGTTTTACCTCCGTGATTAACCTGATGGCGAAATTTGCATTATATAACGTAAGTTTCATAGCTCAATGGTATATATGCTTCGCTTTTCAATCTAGTGACGTTGGTTCGAATCTCACTTTTGCGAATTCTTTTTTGTTTTGTTTTTAGGGTTCCGTATCCGGTACGGGACCCTATTACTAAGCCTACGCCGTCTGTCTGTCTGTCTGTCTGTCCGTCCGTCCGTCTGTCTTTTTTTTTATGTAATCCGGTATGGGTGTCTGAGTCGGAGGGGCCAAAGCGCATGCTCCGACCAGCCAATATCACCTCCGAAAAGGTAGGTGCCATACCGGAGACTTCCCTGGATTGCTGGCAATACTGGACTAGAGGAGAACACAGCCGAGGCTGCTATCCGGCCATCTTACATCCAGTACGGTGGTAACAAACAACCCAGTTGCTTCGCTTTTCAATCTAGTGACGTTGGTTCGAATCTCACTTTTGCGAATTCTTTTTTGTTTTGTTTTTAGGGTTCCGTATCCGGTACGGGACCCTATTACTAAGCCTACGCCGTCTGTCTGTCTGTCTGTCTGTCCGTCCGTCCGTCTGTCTTTTTTTTTATGTAATCCGGTATGGGTGTCTGAGTCGGAGGGGCCAAAGCGCATGCTCCGACCAGCCAATATCACCTCCGAAAAGGTAGGTGCCATACCGGAGACTTCCCTGGATTGCTGGCAATACTGGACTAGAGGAGAACACAGCCGAGGCTGCTATCCGGCCATCTTACATCCAGTACGGTGGTAACAAACAACCCAGTCGTCTACAATTTGAGCCTACCACGTTGCCTACCACCTAGTAACAAGGGAAGGGACCTACAGTTTTACACCGGTTGCGAACGGTGAAGCAGCAGGTGTAAGTATGCACGTAAATTTTTTCGTCAGAAAAAAACTCATTGTTTACACGCCGACCGGATTCGAACCTCGCACCTCTCGCATTTGAAGCCGATGCCCAAACCACTCGGCCACCCGCCGCTTGTCTGTCCGTCCGTCCGTCTGTCCGAGGCCTGTATCTCTTGAACCGTAATTGATAGCCCGTTGAAATGTTCACAGAAAATGTGTTAATATGGCCGATATAACAAAAAATAATAAAAATAAGAAAAAGTAAAAAACCCCCCATAGGTGGCGCGCTCGCATACACTTTTTGAAACCAAAAAGTGTATGCGAGCGCGCCATCTACCAAATAGATTATGAAGCATTTTCTAATCGTGACTAACTAATATGAAGCATTTCATAACACACCATCTAGATGGCGTGGCGTGTTATGAAATGCATCTAGTGGCGCTAGCCGTGACATGGCGATACGGAACCCTCGGTGCGCGAGTTCGACTCGCAGTTGGCCGGTTTTTTATTATCTATTATGTATTATTAGCATATTAAAAATAGGTTTGGGTTCTTTTGAATTTGAATTTTATAGCCACATAAAAACTTGATTTTCGATAGTAGTTTTTGGTTAAGTATTGTTAGGGCCAAAAAAAAATTAGGTTTAGGTTTTACAATTTATCATAAAGTAATAGCAATGTAGGTGGATTTTTAGTCGCCTCACTAAGATATATAGGTCAAAGCC